>OX421277.1:788142-2130906 GCA_949125355.1 Agriopis leucophaearia | reverse complement strand
ACAGCTTATTAATTTGCTGTTGTCATATTTTTGTAGTTAATTTAAGATGTTGAATTTTTACTGGCAAATTAACATATTAAGCGTAAGTAAATATCAAAATAATAAATATGGGTCCTACAAGCTCTTGACAACTCGGGATACCAAAACAAGGACTTCAAAAAATAGGTAAGATTATTGTCAGCTCGCCAATTTGCTTACAATAATTATCTAAAAGACATTTCATTATGAAAACATTAAATTGCAGTAGTATTTATAATCAATAATGAAACTTAATAGATTTTTTACATATCCAAAATAGAATTTAGGAAGAAGTTTAAAATGAAACTGCAAATAAAGGCTAGTTTACAGTGACAAGACAATGGCGACTAGATTATTTAGAAAAACAGCATGTGTACCGTATTTTTTTTGCAATTTTATTTTTATGCTCTATGAAAATGTATTTGAGGACATTGAAGACACCACGACATCGTACGACCTTTAATTATTTGACTTTCAATAGAAGAGTCATTGCACTCGAAATATTCTAACACATTTGCATATTATTTTGTGATACAAAAACAAACAAAATAAGTTATAGGATTTGTGTAGACCTAACAGAAAATACATTTAATAAAAATAGTGAAATAGTTTATAATTTAACCATAAATTTATTATACATTGGCCCGCGGTATGTGTTAAGACTGCGTCCAGAACCACTAGAGGCTGCTACCCAAGCAGCATCCTATTAGTACACGGTGAACGTACTGCGATCCCCAAGCCGCCTGCCAACCGTGGGGATTATGGCAACACCCGTCTATGAGACGGAGACCTTTGTTCAACGATGGAGGTTTAATGGCTGCTGATGTGTGTATATGTGTATACATGGGCCAAATATGGCACATAATATCATCATGACTTTTCATGATTCAGCAATAGATAAAAGTTAACCGTTTCTTCACAATATGTGCCAAATAAATATCATGTAATTGTACTACTGGAACATACATTAAATATATTGTTAAATATTGAGTTAAATAGTAAAACCGTTATATGAAAGTTAACCCTAAATACACATGTGCTAGAAAATAGTACATTGTGAGTGTTAATGTCTCAAATATGGTACACCATGGCTGTTTACACACACTAGGTACATTGAAAATGTGTAAAAGTGCTCACTTCATGTTTGTAGAGTTGGCCGAGCTCCTCACTAAGGGCGGAGGGGGCTGCTGGCTCATCGCCATTGTTATTGCACTGTTCGGAAACTGAAATAAACGATGAAACAAGACATAGATATATTGCGAGGAACTACTTTTTAAAATTGATTAAACAACAAATTAACGTTAATAAAGTTCGACAAATTGCATGTTCATAAAGATTAAAGTGCAGCACAAGATTTTTTTTAACAGCAAATTAATTCAAAAATATTCATATACCTAAATTTTGTTAATATTGGAACTAAACCAGGGTTCGTTTCCTTGTACTCATAAAAAAGTTAACAGAATAGGAATTAAAAATATACAACTACTTTCTAACTAATGGGCGGCAACTTAAAGTAAAATGTGCATAAATATGACTCTATAAAAACGTAAGATATTTTTTTTTTTTAAATATGCATATTTACTCTTAAAATTAATATTTGGTTTATCAGCTCCTGCAGGCCTAGCACGGGCCGTGGACAAATTATCTTTCCACGGTTTTTATCCGCGCGAAGACGCGACAGAGCTACAATATGGATACGTTTGTCTGTTTCTCGCGGGATAAAAACGGTGGAAAGACAATATGTCCACGGCCCGTGCTAGGCCTGCTGAAGTAGGCAATGATTTCTTGGAAAGAATATATTTCCCTGGACAACTACTCAACTACCAAGCTGTTAAAGTTGTTTTTACCTATTATCATGAAACTAAATGACGTGGTAATTTGTGTAATGGGATTTCCAGATAGAATTATTCATACAAACTCATTACATTGTATAAGAATATTTTTAGTAAAAAAATGCCTTTCTCGGCGATTAACAGCTTGAAATTTGTACACTTGTAGACGCATGTAAAAGAGATTTATACAAGTTTTATTTAACCAAATGCTTTTTATTTTATTTTAGCAGGAAATTTTGAACATGCTTATTGATAATTGGGAGCTAAAATAACTTAAATCTCGATTACACAACGGGTTTAAAAAAACGGTTTGTTTGACGAATTTCTAGTGTATTTCCGCTTTAACAAATAAAACCGTAATTACACTACAGATTCGTCAACGAAACAGTTTTGAAGATAAACATCCGCAAAGTAACGCCTGATTCAATCTATAGCGTTTCTTAATCCTACAGCCAAGGAATCGAACAACCTGCCAGTTTCCTTATTTCCTAAGAATTGATAATCAATAGGGCTGTATGCTTCATCTTGAAACACCTCGACGTTTACCAACAAGCGAGTTAGTGGTCAAATGAAGACGCGAAAAAAAACATAATAGGTCGGGGAAAAAGTCTTTTCGTATTTTGTATGTATAAAGTTGTAGTAAAAATCTCATCGATTGTACTGTTTGTATCTGGCTGGTTTTGATACCATTAAAAATATGACATTTTAAAAAAGGAATACAAAAAATTAAAAGCAATTTCCCGCCATTTTGCAATTGTTTTTTTGTTCGATAAAATGAGTGAATCTAACGAAGAAATTCGATATATTGTGAAATTTTATTACAAAAAACTGAAAAATGCGACACAAGCCGTGAATAAAATTTGTGACATTTATGGACCTAATGCAGTGTCATCAAGAGTAGCACAATGTTGGTTCAAGCATTTTCAGTCCAGGAATTTTGATGTCAAAGATGCAGCTCGCTCTGGTCGCCCTGTTACGGATAAAGTCGATGCCATTTCTGAAAAAGTGGACCAAGATCGGCATATTAGTAGTTACGACGTAGCTGAAGACCTGGGGATTGACCACAAAACAGTTTTGACCCATTTGAAAATAACTGGGTATACAAAAAAACTCGATATTTGGGTGCCACACCAGCTCACTGAAAGAAACCAAATGAATCGTGTACTCATTTGCGATTCTCTATTGAAACGTAAAGAAACCGAACCGTTTTTGAAAAGATTGATCACTGGTGATGCAAAATGGATCACCTACGACAAGAATGTGCGCAAACGATCATGGTCAAAGGGCAGTGAAGCACCACAGACTGTAGCGAAACCCAGATTAACACGTAATAAGGTGATGCTGTGTGTATGATGGGATTGGAAGGGCATCGTTCATTATGAGCATTTACCGCCGGGCAAAACCATCGATTCGGATCTCTACTGCCAACAGCAGATGAGACTCAAACAAGAAATTGAGAAAAAACGGCCGGAATTGATCAACAGAAAGAGTGTGGTCTTTCATCATGATAACGCCAGACCGCACACATCTTTGGCCACTCAGCAAAAATTTAGAGAGCTTGGTTGGGAAGTGTTAATGCATCCACCATATAGCCCAGACCTTGCACCCTCAGATTTCCACCTGTTTCGATCTCTTCAGAATTCTTTGGGTAGTGTTAGATTAACATCAAGAGAGGAATGTCAAAACTACTTGTTGCATTTTTTTGATCAGAAGTCCCAAAAATTCTACAGCAACGGGATCATGTCACTACCTACAAGATGGCAACAAGTTATCGAACAAAATGGCACATATATATTATAATTAAGTGTAATTAAACTTGAAAAAAATATGTCTTGAATTTGTTTAAAAAATACGAAGAAACTTTTTCCCCGACCTTATACAAGTACCGAATGTTAACTTGAGTCGCGGCCTACGAAATCTTTCAAGCTTTAACAGTAGTATGACCTATTCTGTGGTTTGGGCCGCTCGAAGCACAGTTGTAACGGTACGCTTGCGCCGGCGACGCCGCGTCGTCGTGATGTTTACCTGAACGTTCCGCTGGTGTTGGGAGCGGTGCTGTGGCAGCGCGGCAGCCGCTGCCGCGATGTTGTATCGAGCCGCGACTTGCGCTTGCGCTGCTACTTGCGCCTACAACAATACAACTACGTTTAAACCAGACTCAATTGCAGCAATGAAATATTAGGACTTACAACCACATAAGGTCTCTGCATACCGCATCAATAGACTCGAGTGGAATCAATGGAATGTAAACGCAGGCCCTAATGGTTTGTTCGTTTGTAAAATACGCAGACAGCAAATTGTTTTATGATTTAAATACGACAGTAAAAAAATATTTGTAGGTATTTTAGGGAGGAGAAACTGTAACAAGAATTACTTTAATACCCCTATGGATCTTAGAAAAAACATGGCTGCCGTGGAAAAAATATGGCCGCCATACAAATTTCAAACGCACATAGCATTGTTTTTGCCATTGTAAGATGTGGGCTTTTTCCGAGTCCAAGTTTGTAAGGGAAAATGTTGGTGGAAAATATGATATGGGGCTAACACTTTATGACGTTTGCTTTAGGTTCAATTATTGAGTTGATATGGTGAGTTAACTTGCTAAGGCCGTGATTTTTGTAGTTTCTGTAGATAATATTTAATTACTATCAAATTCACATACATATCCCTAAAAATTAATATCATAGGTAATAATAACACGAGACACTAGATACGAGAGATTGCAGTGGTTGAAAAATACAGCTTATTTTCATCTGTTGGCACGGTCCTCAATCCTTATTCATGAGATCCTGAGTCATGGTAACCAAAACGGTCAGGTGACGTAAGTTGTTTAATTCCTTTAAATAATAGGCATGTGGCCTAATGTTTAATTTATTACAAATAACAGACTTAGCGATGAATATAACTAAATACATGTCACATACTGAAAAAATAAATTGAATTGGCTGATTAATCTCGGAGATATGAGCGTTTAAAGTTTTAGGTGGGGATAGAGAGGGGATGCTTCATCCCTTTCTCGCAAAGCGTGTTAGTATAGCATTTGTATGCCGCGCCTGAGGTTTGACGTCATAGCTCAGTATAGTGCGCTCTCTGTCTAGCATGAAATTAAAATACTTATAACTTATTTATTTTTGAACTAATTAAAATTTTGTCGTTGATAGGCTCTATTAATGATCAGCTTTTTTATGAGGTAATAAAAAAATATTAGTCATCATGCCTATTCCTATTTCAACATTGCTTTGTTCTGGTAAAAACTATTGACGTAAATCCGTATCAGATTAAGAGAGATAAGAGTAAAACACGAGTTTATTCCGGAAGCGGTATAAAAGCATTTTCTGAAACGAAAATGGGCCCATTTCAACACAATATAGCTTGCATTTCTCCCCTTGTGTTCTTATTGGTATGGTGATAATAAAATACGACCACATGGCCCTCCCCCTTTCAATAAATATAAATCCCGTGATCAATAATCTAGTTATCGACTAAGTAACGTCGGGTGAACGATACACGCATTTGAGTTATTTTGATTAACCCTTTTACATTTCTGGCGGCTTTATTTTGTTCCGGCTTTACCTCCAGAATGAAATGTAATATGTAGGTTGAGCGTCGGTCAGTTGGTCAAATTGACAAGACCTTTGTAATCGCAGATTTAAAAAAAAAAACTTTTTATAACGACTTTAAAAAAGGAGGTTCACAATTCGGTTTTATGTTTGTTTGTTACCTCAGAACTCTCATTTGTGAACCGATTAGGCAAATATATTTATTTATTTACAGGGTATATAGATTCTGAAATGTCATAAAAATTGGTTTAGTAGTTTGGCATTTCAATAAAACTGTTTTTTTTTTTGTTACTAGGGGCCTTTCTCCTACCTCTAACCGCAGGCTCGAATACGAGCAGTTTTCAAAATCACGTGAACGCGCCGAGATACGGTTGCAGTCGCGCAACTTCGCAATCACCTAAACTCAAACGTTTATAACAGGTAGACGTAAAGCCCCTGGATGACAATGTGATCATCCGTAACCGAATAAATTGGCAAATTTTATACTTATTTTGTGTAGTCGTTTTTTTCTTAATTCTTTTTTTCTAGTGGATAAGTAATTTACCATGAAATACTTATCTAAAAGTTTCACCTATATTCGTGGATTTACTTGGTATTAGAGATAGGGTCTCCATTTGTAACGAGATAAAACTGATACGTATTCAATAAAAAAAAACAGAGCTGTGAAACACACTGGCTGGCATCCATTTTGGCGCCACTTTTTCGGATGAAAGCATATAAGCCGACCTGTATGCTATGTGCGTGTGTGTCTGTGTAAGGTTAGCTGTATACATACCTGTGCCATCCTGAGCACTTGCTGCGTCTGCGCCTGCGTGAGCGTGGCGGGCAGGTTCCACCCGTTGGTGAGCGCCTGCACGGCAGCGGCGGACAGTCCGGCAGTGTGCGGCATCTGCATCTGCGCCTGAGTCGGTGTGTGCCGCTGCTGGCCGGTGGCGCGCCGCCCGCGGTTCGAGTTGTTCACGGCGTTGAAGGACATGCCGGCCGCGCCACCCACGCCCACGCTGCCCACCACGCCCGGCGGAGGCGCCGGGGGCGCTCGCGTCCACTGCCCGCCGCCTGCAACTGCTCCTGCTGACGATTATCTCAATGTAAGAAAGGAGGCACTCATATTATTATTCACATTTCTGTTTGCCTGTTAATGGGGTCCGAAAAGAACCGTTGCTTTGACAACAAAGCACCGCATGCAAATATATATTTTGTGATACAGATTATCCGTACCATATTATGTACAATTTAAATGTGTGTGTTTTTTAATGATTTTTATATTCACCCATGGTTGGCCACAATGGTTGCTGAGAAGCCAATATTGTATTTATGAAATTTGTCAGCCGGTCCATGGTTTTTTTAGTTCTTCGATTTGGCCAACACCACAGATACAATAAACGTCATCTCTTTATATAGTTAAGGTGACTATTTGTCTATGATTAACTAAACTAATTCTCATCAATTACTTGAGAATAAAAATCAATTAACACCACTCAATTTAATTTTAATTAGGGATGTAACGATACATGTTTTTCCCGATACGATACCGATACCGATTATAAACGAAAATAATCGGCGATGCCGATACAGATACCGATATTGATGGCTTAGTAGATAAGTGCTTCATGTATGTTAAACAAATTTGAAGGAAGTTATTAAGATATTGACACCACATTCTAGAATAACAACAACATACAACTATCTCCCTTCAAAGTTATTTCATATATATGAAACACCATATTATTAAAACACTGTTTTAAACTATCACGGTTGTTCACTAAAGTTATATGATTATTTACGGGATATTTACCGTGTGATATTCAGTCTTCCCGTGAACATGGTGCATGTAACTGCGCCGAAATATCGGGAGCTCATTCCACAACCTTACCACGGTAAATATCCCGTAAATAATCATATAACTTTACCATATTATTATGTATGTATTTAGGTCCTAAAGACTGTGAAGGAAAAATACTTAATTAATAAAATTCAGTAAAGCAAATGAAAAAAAAAACATTTATTGGTTTCAAACAAAATCAATCACATAGTTATTACAAAGATACATAAAGTCAGTAATTAAAGTTTACTTTTGGTAGATTTTTGTTAAGAAAACAAAGTTTATTCAAATTATCCGCAGATAATCTGTTCCGCAAGTCATTTTGTATCAGGCCTGCAGTTGAGAAGAGCCGTTCTGAAGCAACTGAGCTCATTGGATAAGACAAGTATTTTTGTGCAAGCTTTTTTAATTTAGGATATTTGTCTTCCTGGCGCCAATAGATCCTTGGATCTTGTTTGATTGGAATATTTTGAAATCTTAAATAAGATTCTACCTCTTCTTGTTCAGGCTGAATGGACATGTTTAATAAAGGCTCGTCGTCTTCTGCTTCTTTTATCAAACTGTCACAAGCAGACCAGATACCCGAGAAAATCTCATTTTGATTTTGTTGCGGCAACTCTATAGAATTAGGACTCTCTCTGTATGTATCATTTGTAATTAATGAAATTAGATTTCTTCTCGCATTCATGCTTGTAGATTGCAGATTGAAGGTACGCAATTTATAGCGCGGATCTAGTGCTGTTGCTAAAATAAATGTTTCATCACTCTCTAAATAATCAAATCTATCATTGACCCCAGCTATCAAATTCAGTACAAAAGCATTATATTCAGGGCTATAAGCATTATCTTCCATAGCCGTGGTGTTCTTGATACGTTCTAAGACTTTTCGCAAACTGTTGATCAGCGGTATGGCGTCAGACAAGCAAGCAGACTCTTGACTAATTGACTTTGTAGCTTCTTCAAAATAAGTCAAGACTGAGACAACCTGTTCCATTAGTACCCACTCTTCTGTAGCCAATTCAGTTCTACATTTCACATGGGGTAAAGATGCTTGAACTGCAACTCGCTGCTCAAGAAGTCTCCTAAGCGCGTGAAGGGTAGAATCCCAGCGAGTGCTGACATCCTGGATGAGCACATGACAAGGAACATTATGAGATTTCTGCATTTCAGTAAGGATTTTATGACCTGACGTAGAATGACTGAAGTGACCAATTATAGACCTCGCCTTTGTAATAATTTCATTTATTTTCTCTTCTCCTGAAAACGCATCCTTCAGCACTAATTGTAAAGAGTGTGCCATACATCTAATACGTTCCACACCCACTTGTGTTACAGCAAGTCCCATATTCGGTGCATTATCTGTTACTACAGCTCGTACCTGTTCGTCGATAGCCCAATCTTGAAATAACTGACGTAAGTTTTCAGCTATGTTTTCACCGCTATGTCTTTCGCCTTCAAAAGGAAATACTGCTAGGCAATAGTTCTTTAGCTCAAAATTGTTATTCACTCCATGAGCAGTCCAGACTTATAAAGTCGTTCACGAATGAAGAAGCGTCGCTAGTCCATAGGTCAGTCGTTACAATTATGTGCGGAAGTTCTTTTATTATCGTTTTCACACGACAGTAAATGTCTGGTATCACATTTTCAGACATATGTGGACGGGAAACCATTTTGTATTTCGGGCACAACTGCTTAATGGTGCGTTGAAACCCCTGTTTATTTACTATATCGAACGGCTCCATGTCTACATATATTTGTTCAGCTATCGTTTGCGTGATCGCTTTTGCTCTGGGGTCATCAGTATCATACATAATATTTTTGTCCAGAATGTGTTCCAAAGTAGCTTGTTTTTTGAGTGGCGGACCGGCCTCAGTCTTCGAAGTAGATGGGGTGTCGTTTTTCAACTCCTTTTCATGGTAACGCTTCACGTGTGTCCACATGTTAGATGTCGTGAAGCCCTTCGATGAAACTGCCTTACTACCACGAGAAACGCTGACATTGCAGTATAAACAAGTTGCTTTTGTATCATCATCCTGTTTTATTTGAAAATGATTCCAGATGGAACTTGTACGTTTTAATGGCGTTTCCATTTTCTTTTATATAAAATAAAACACTATACAGTCTTCACTAGTCAGTGTCAATAATTAAACAGAATGAATTACGAAATAAAAGCGATGAAATTACGTAAATGTAGCCCGAAACATGACATTTCTCAACCAAAGCTAAGCAAGCACTGGGGCCGGGGCCGGGGCGGGGGACAGCGCGTCGGCCAGCCGAAGCGACCGCTGAGACGACGCGACGTAAGAGCGGCAACGTCGCACGCGTCGTTCGTTTCGCGCACTTTTAGAACTGGTTGATATCGGCCGTGTTGTATCGGCGATGCCGATATATCGGCCTGCCGATTATATCGGCCGATATATCGGTATCGGTATCGGTATCGTTACATCCCTAATTTTAATACTTCCTAGGTATATTGTGTGACTGTTGATAATGATGAATAGTTTTTTTTTATGCCATAGGTGGCAAACAAGATGACGGGCCGCCTGATGGTAAGCGATCACCATCGCCTATGGATACCTGCAACACCAGGGGCATCACAAAAACATTGCCGACCCTTAAAGACTCATTATTACCAGCCCTTTTGAAGAACCACATATTAAGTATAGCTACTCGGAAATGCCACATTTGGGAGCTCATTCCACATAATGCAGGTGTAAGGCAAAAAGGAACGCGTAAAACGCACAGTGTGCGATTTGCACCGATCTATGATAATTTACGTGGATGAACTTTCAGGCAATAGCAGCTGGTGCGATGATAAAATCGAGATTTTTTTAATTAGAAAAGATGGATGATTGTCTTTACAGGGTATACAGAAATATTATACACAGAAAGCTAAATAAAATCATGTGTGAGATCAGACAATAGTAAACCTTGACTGAGTACTTTTAAAGGTCACATTGAGAATTGAGAGGTTAGACAAAATAGTTGGGCAACAAACCGTGGATTATTTTATGTAAAAGAAATAAAACCGGCCAAGTGCGAGTCGGACTCGCGCACGAAGGGTTCCGTACCATTATCTAAAAAAAACGGCAAAAAAATCATGTCTGTTGTATGGGAGCCTATCTTAAATATTTGTTTAATTTTAATTTAATTATTTATTTATTTTTAAAATGAATATATAACTAAATGTTCTGTGAATATTTCAAGCTTCTACCTGTTGCCATTATCAATTTCGAGCAAAAACGAGCAAAAAAATCATGGGAGCACTCTTAAATATTTATTTTATTGTTTTTTAGTATTTGTTTTTAGGGACCATTCAAGTATTATGTAAGCACTATAGGGTCTATGCTTTGCTTATTTTTTATGACATGGGGGGTGGGGGGGGGTCTAGATGGTGATTACGTCAGCATGGGAAGGGGGTAAGAGCTTTGCTTACTTTTTCTGACAATGGGAGGGGGGGGTTAAAGTATTGTAATAAATCTGCTTACGTAATACATGAAGGGCCCCTTATAGCGGCAACAGAAATACATCATCTGTGAAAATTTCAACTGTCACGTTCATGAACCATGACACATGACCGTCACGGTTCATGAGATTCAGCCTGGTGACAGACGGACAGACAGATAGACAGACAGACGGACAGCGGAGTCTTAGTAATAGGAACCCTAAAAATTAATCCAGATTGGGAGCTGCACGATGCCACTTATTTGGCCATAAAAAGCAACTAGAAAGAAGGCCAAGGCTAGAAAAGTCTACCTTCAGGAACGTAAGAAGAAATTTTTGCTGATATGCCATTAAATATTTCATAATAGGTTAGATATCCGTTTTTTTAATTGTCCATTAAAATGTAGCCCATATATATAGCTGATTAATGAATAAAATCAAAATGAAAATCTGATCAAAATAAGCAACTTATAAACATTTTAATATCATGCTAGACAGAGAGCGAAACTGCAAATTCTGACGTCACTTCTCTGTACGCCATATAAATTCTATTCTGACAAGTATGGCGCACAGAGGCATGATGTCATTTTTTGTTTTGTGGGAAAGGGACAGAGTTTTCTCTACCAAAAACTTTAAACGCTTATATTATCAGAACATTAATGAAACTATTTTTCAATAAACATATTATATTTATGTTCATTAAATTCTCGTTAAAATTCTTCATCAAAGCTATTGATTTCAACCACAGAAAAGATTTTTTTTAAATTAAATCAGCTGTCTATGCATTTTAGTAAGAAATTTGTTGTAGCCACTTGCACCCATATAAACCCATAGCAACTGTGTTAGCACCTGTGACGCAGAGTTCGACGCGTTGAGATAAATATGAATGTTCAATCACATATCTGTCACAATACCTGGCCACAGAATTTCCTTCTCATTTCCGTTCAATTTACTTCTCTTTTCTGGGGTTTCCACGATATAAACATCATGGTCTATTAGAGTAAGATTTTGCCATCACATTTTTTCAGAATCCAGAATGCACAGAACACCAGCGCGTGTTGAAGACCAGATCTGATGCTTTTGCATCCAGCTTCCAGGAAAGCGGAAACAAGTTATCATTGACATAGTTCCAAAAGCACATCTTAAAGGCTCAAGAGATTACTGGCTCTGTTTATAATTCTACGCAAACAACCATCATGCAAATTATTTTTACATGTCAAGGTTTCTTTTGAAGGTTCTGGTCTGACCTTCTGTCCAATACTTAAGAAAGCTGTGTGTATTAACAATATTAAACTTTACATTTATTAGGTACTGTAGCTATTAATGTTTTATTTATTTTTTATGCCATAGGCGGCAAACAAGCAGACAGGCCGCCTGATGGTAAGCATACGTTGCCAACCCTTTCATTAATAGTTAACTGTTAAAGTTATTGAATTGAAAATAGTATTTTAATTTTTAATGGATTAAATTGGGCCATACATCCGCTAAATGAAGCACCATTATTACCTTTCTTTTGTCTGATTGGTACAATTTTAATATTGATATAACTTTCCAATAATAGAAAGACTAGTAACTTGAAATATATTTCAGAACAGGATGACAATGCAATATTTACAATAACAAAAAAACAGTATATATTTTACTAGCCGTCCGCCCCGGCTTAGCACGAGTGTAAGCTCGGCCTTCGGCCTCGCTACAAAATATAATATAGCCTATGTCACCCGGGGATAGTGTAGCTTCCCAACAGTGAAAGAATTTTTCAAATCGGTTCAGTAGTTTCGGAGCCTATTCATTACAAACATACAAACATACAAAAATAGGTACAAATCTTTCCTCTTTATAATATTAGTGTAGATTTATATTACTTGTTTAAATAATTATATTGATAACTTGTTTACTATGAAACAAGTCATTAAATATCAAATAATATTTTTATTTTAGCTGTGTATTAATGGCTAAGATATATGTAGGTATTATTAAAACATAATTGAATGTACCAAGGATTGGAACAACCTGCCTGCTTCCTTGTTTCCTGAGAGATATAATCTGGGCCTTTTCAAGGCAAGAGTGAATAGGTATCTTCTAAGTCTGCGTGCTTCATCTTCAACCACATCGTCGCTTGCCAAGAGGCGAGTTGGTGGTCAAACGCAGACTTATTGGCGATAAAAAAAAAACTATACTTATAACTTTTTAATATTCTAAATATCTGTTGCATTATTGACATTTATAAATAAGTAGTTTTAAATTATTTGGACAAATTTTAGGCAGTAGCCAATTTTTTTAAATTAAGTAAGTACTTTATTTTATGGCAATATATTTTGGTAAAGTTATTTGTGGTGCAATTTCAATTTAAGTATCCAATTAATAAAAGCCACACTTGGCCCAAGTTTTTAATAGCTCTGACAGTTGCAGTTGTTAGATTTTCAGAGTAAAATCAACACTTGAACACTGTAGGTTTTATTAATTAGAAGTATTTGAAATAGTTTGATTGAATCCAGTGTTACTTTGCAGAAGTCAATTTTCAAAACTGTTTTACCAAAGGATCTCTAGTGTAATTCCGCTTCCACAGTGCTTCAAGTACAATCCTCCATACAAAAAGCTCTTTGTAAAGGGGATACATTTTTCGAAAATTAAATTTTAACAGAAAACCTTTGGAGACCCATGATTATGTGACTAAAATTTTTTCTTTAGGCAATTATAGGCATGTGAGACAGTCCAGTATCTCTTGGCACAAGCAAACCTAAACTTTTTGGTTTCTGTTTGCATTAAGGGTTAAAAAATATCCCACAAATATCGTCACCGTGTCATGGTTGATATTCTGAAACCCGTACAAAGGCTGCGATTCCTCTTTTATTGTGCGAACCGCTAGTTTGTGGATTGTGAATGGGTGTTCCCTGATAGTAACAATCTGGGTGTCTTCAAGTAACATATGAATCAGTTTCTTCTAGGCAAGCATGCTCCATCATAGACTGCATTATCACTTAGCATCAGGTGAGTTGATGGTCACTGAAGCACGAGCCTATTTTCAATATAAAACATCAATGAGTTTTGCTGATAGGTATACGCTGAAAAGAAAGAACACATAAACTTATCTCACCTTTAGTTGATATAAGCAGCTGAGTGTCCATAACTTTATTGGGCCAGTATTCCTCAAAGTCCGTTCCTGGCGGGAAGTAACTTTTAATGTCCGATAAACTGATCACAGAACACGTCTCACTGGCAAACAGTTCATTTCTGATCCCCTGCACTTTACAACAGAACTTCAGGTACGACAAGTCCCAACCTTTCAACTGATCTGCTTTTAACTTTAAATTGTCTGTCTCTCCCTCAAAGTAAAATAGAGGAACAAACTTCTGTCCATCCCGTACTGTGTACGGCACTACAGACTCCTTATTTATCCTTATAAAACCACACTTGTCTTTATTGTTTGTAGAGCCTCTTAATAACTTATTGTAACACACATCTAAAAAGTTATAAAACTCATAGGCGTCTGATAATCTAACCACCAAATCTTTCTGCGTGAAAGGTTCTCGGCCAAACTGACCATCGCAGTGCCTATTATTGATCTCGTTCAGGAGCCGGGCTTCTATATCAGTGATGTAGTAGCTTCGTATGCAGGTACATGAGTAAATGTCAGCGTGGAGGTAGTTCAGGTACTTGTTCAATAGCTTGATTTCTACCATTCGAACGGCGACGTATTTCTCGCCCAAGCGGTAGATGTACGGAATGTGGCACTTGCCAAGCATGTCCCAGCCAAAGTGGCCTTTCCAGCTGGCTTCGTCGGGGCCCGGGGTTTTCTTTTCTGCATCAGGGGCCGGACGAGGAGGCTCAGCAGGCGCACCCATGCCTGGTTTCCGCGTCAGAAAGTTCAAAATGCCCATCTGTCCGCCAGCGCCGGGTGGCGCGTTCCCGACCATGCCACCGGGCGGAGCGCGCGCCGCTGCCACCGACGCTGCCAGCGCCTTCGCCTTATTCGCCTCCACCATCTTCGCAGCCAACTCCCTGATCTCCGCCTCGTCGGGCCTCTCCGTCTTCACCTTGACCGTGGGATCAGTCATTGTTGCAGTTTATTTTCCTTTTTGTCACTGATATTCCCGAATCTTGTCTCTAGTGCTTCAATACTAGGCTGAGGCTACATCATGCACATCCGCACTGGATAATTTCAGTCAAAAACAAGTAAACAATCGCAGTGGACGACGCGCATTCGTGACCTCTCTGCACGGTATTTTGACAGTTCGATGTGTTATCGGAAATTATTTTTTTATCACAGACACGCACTTTGCACTGAATTTTCCACAATGAGTCCCAAGTCCATGTGATAGAAGAGGGTCGTCGGCTCTGCACAGCGCACTAGAAAATTAGTTTCCGCACTTCTCTGGTAGCTAACTTTTGAAAACAATTTTCGCGGCAATTTGCTTATTGCCGTATACCACTATGTAATGCATTCAAAATCGATTCTAGGGATGAAAACTATTTTTTCTGATTATTTTTCACACTGTCTGTGGTAGGTAGGGAACATGAAACCCAAATTTTGTGAAATGCCCAATACCGTTGTGTAGTCTCGTGGGGAGTGCACATCTCATGTACATTTTTCACCTTTTGGTGAGTCAGCAACGTACAAAATGGCGGCCGACAAGGCTTTGTTGGCCAATCAGTACATTGCTAGCGGTCGTACCTACTCGATGATGACGTAGCAGCACTCCCCACGAGACTACAGCTCAAGGACATTGTCATTTTGTTCTAATTCAAGCAAGTTATTTTTAGCAAAAGCAAGGTCCAATCTATTCAAATGCTTGCTAAATACGTCACAACGGTATTATCTTTCAATAATTAAGTTTCCTAGAAATAAAAACTATATTTCATCAATACATACCTAAAACTAATTTATGAATGTACTGTACAAAGTAGTCGCTGTCGGTAGTCTCGTGTCGTGGTTTTCCTGTCTGTTGGAAGTTCGCGTTGTAAATCTGTTGCGAATATCAACTTTATACAGTTAGCATAAGAGCTTAGTTAAAATGAATTGCCAAAGTTTTAGACCCTATGTTATATCGGTAGCGAGACTAGCCGACGCGCGCATTCCTTGAACAATAAGCTCGTGTATGAGGAAACGAGACAGCGCTAAAAGTACTTAGATGTCAAATGTGTAGGTATTTTACTGAACAACGTAAAGAGAACGTAGGTAGGTAGGTAGGTAATGCAATTTAAGCTTATGTAAGCACTCTAACCTACTTTAATTTGGAGGTAGGTAAGCTGATTTCATCAAACTATCTAGCGGTTTTTTAGTTATTAGAGATACCTAACTAACTATATTATTATTATGTTAGTAGGCAGGTACAGGTAAGTACCTATGTTAAATGCCAATTTTCAGGCACCTTTAATAAATTCTGTGCCATGGTCAAGTTGGATATTTTTTTTACTCAGGTAGGTACCTACAGCTTATATAGGTAGGTAAGTAATAAGTAAGTAATATTTAGAAATGTAACAGTGTAGTTGTTTCGTTATCACGAAACAACGGATTAACGTAATTTTTTCCATAGAGATCTTATATATAGTTAAAGGACCGGAGAGTATCATTATCAATTAAATAATTAGGTAGGTACCTAACTGCGTAGGTATGTTAGCCGCAAAATGTATATATAATAGGTACAGTATTCCGTATTAAAAAAGATACTTCGGTATACCTACTATACAATGCCTAAAACGTACACGCAATGTACAAAATAAATTATTTTATACTCGGTCTAGGTATTCTATACAATGCCGAACCTACAGTTAACAATGTATAAGATGGTAGGTATTGTCAGGGTATTGTGGGTTAAAATGCTTAGAGAACTTAGAATAAGAATACTTACTATTCTAAGTTAGAGAAAAAATTTCCTCCTCCAGCATTATAGCATGTTTATAGGGCCGTACGAACGACCGTAAGAATTTACCAAAAGGTGGCAAAAGCTGTGGTGTGGAGATGCGAGAAACATTGGAGAAACACTTCAGCTAATTGTTTAACTAAATGGCCAAGTGCGAGACGGGCTCACGCATTGAGGGTTCCGAACACAAAATACAAAAAGTAGGTAGTGCAAAAAGACAACATCCCGCCCAGGCGGTCGGGTATCCAATCCAAGTAGGTACTAAGTACCGACCGCCCGCACCCTACGTTGCTTAACAATCTTAACGTCATGGTAAATGGAATGAACAGTAATTTGTCATCGACTCACACTGCCATTATTTTTTATATTTTGTTGTTATAAAATCATCCTTGGTTGTTATACACTGCTTTAAACTATCACGGTTGCTCACTACACTACTACGGTGTCTTCCCGTGAACATGGTGCATGTAACTGAGCCGAAATATCGGGCACTCCTTCCACAACCCTACCATGTTACCACGATAGATATCCTGTAAATAATCATAATAACTGTTTTGTTGTTATACCTACTTTAGAGTGTGTACTATAATAATCATGCCAAGTTTGACGCTTGTACCTACGCATTACAGTTTTTTAGGTCCGTAGGTACCCAAATGGTAAAAATGAACCTATGCTATCTGTCTGTCTGTGTGTCCGTTGTACCTTTTGCCGTATCATTAGATATTGCAGCGTAGAGCAGTAAGAATTGTCGGTGATCCCAAGCTCACCGAACACCTAGAGCCAATCAACATGCGCAGAGAGGTTGGTTCTCTCTATATCTTTTATTGTATTTACAATGGGGAGTGTTCCGAAGAACTATTCGATCTAATGCCGGCGTCGCGGTTTTATCATCGCACTAGCCGCCACCGTTTGAAAGCGCATCCACATATCATAGACCAGTGGAAATCGCATACTGTGCGATTCACACGTTCTTTCTTGCCTCACACCTGCAAAATGTGGAATGAGCTACCTTCCGCGGTGTTTCCGAGAAGTTACAACATGGGGTTCTTCAAAAGGCGAGTTAATAGAGTCTTAAAGGGTTGGCAACGTATTTGTGATGCCCCTGGTGTTACAAGTATCCATAGGCGACGGTGACTGCTTACCATCAGGCAACCCGTCTGCTTGATTGCCACCTATGGCATTAAAAAAAACTGAAAATTTCAACTGGCTATAAATATAATACGGTTCGAAAGATACAGCTGTAGGTAATCACACGAAATATATGGGGGGGGGGGGGTTTGACTTTCTCTTTCCCTCCTGTTGGTCAGACAGCGGTCCGTGGTACGTACGTCTGTTACGGCTTTTACGACCTAAATAGCTTTACGTGAGTGTGTACAGAATAATAATAAATTTTCGCAAACATCATGATCGCTTGCAATAATTACCCGGCCTAGCTAGAAGAACAAAAAAACTGTTTGAAATTTGAATTTCCCGCCAAACGTGAATCGTATCACCTTAAAGAACTTCGAGAGTGCGCGTCGTCAGCCACGTCATATTGCGACATCTAGCGAAGACTCACGGAACATGTACTTTAAATCTGGTTGTGTTTGAGTTTGGAATGAAAAACGTCAGAAATACTTCGTTTATAACAAAAAAAATGAAGTTTATTATTTAGTATTAAAGGCATAATTTTAAAATGAATGATGGGTAACTTATATCGACTCATAATAAAAAAAAAACAATGACATCAAAAATCACTTTGTGTGCAAAATATGATTTAAAATAATAGTTGTATGCGTTTGGCGACTGCGGGTCCATTACTAATGTATTTGTAAAACGCTTCCACCTACTTCCATATTTCGTGCGTTTTTACCCTTTGAGTACGGAACCCTAAAAATTGATCATTAGCTAGATTAGCTGTGTGAGCATGGAACAAAACAAGATGTTATAATAAATGTATTTGGTTAGGTAATACCTTTTTTTTTTTAATTCTGTAATAGGCTTACGTTTGACCGCCAAATCGCCTGTTGTTACCAGATCTTTGATTAAGTATGTATATTAGGTAATCAAAGTACCTTATATTATGTCTAAGTATTCTTTCTTTTCTTAGATTATACTTAGTTATTCTACGTTTTTTATGAAAAAATAAAGCCGTAATTGTCAAGACGAATAGGTATTAAACAATTAGGTAAACCATAACATTAATAATTATCAATATAAAAAGCCGACCTCATGAAAATTTGAGAACTGGATCAAATTGAAATCGTACCACACGGGAATCACCAGCTTTCAAATAAAAAAATAATCACCAAATCGGTTCAACCAGTGGAAAGTTCTGAGGTAACCATTTTTTTTTACTGTCTAGATGAAAACCTCCTCCTTTTTGGAAACACTGTTTTAAACTACCACGGTTGTGATATTTACCGTGGTAAGGTTGTGGAAGGAGCTCCCGATATTTCGGCGCAGTTACATGCACCATGTACACGGGATGACATGTTCTTCTTGGAAGTCGGTTAAAAAACAACGAAAACATAAGATATTTTTGGAAAGGATAGACTTTTTTTAAAGTAATGTATCAAACCTTACCTTCATTTTAGAAGTCCTTTCATACGATATTACACAAGAAGGAGTGCAGTAAAAAACCCATCCCATTTCACATGTACGAGAGCCACCCGTAAAATGCATATACCTATTATATATTTAAAATTAAGATCCATATTACAACTGTAATTGTGCAAAGTTCCATGCACTTATCTTAATAAATAATTATTTAACTTAGAACGTTCTAAAAAATTCGGGCGGACGGATAGACAGACAGAACGAATTTATATGGGTTCCTTGTCGGGCTACGGAACCCTAAAAAGTAAAGTCGTAATTATTATGACGAATATAAAATAAGTAATCCGTGAATTTTTATTATTTTATAATATTAGTAATTTAGCGAAATCCACTCTCAAACTTTTCCTTCGAGAATTTTACGAAAAACGAAGTAGGTAACTAGGTACTTTTGTAAGTTGGAGGTAATAGGTTGAAATATGTTAAGTTTTTCAAAATTTTTAGATTAATAGTTGGTTAAAAAATAATTCGACTATATAAATAGTCATTAACTTGAGAACCCCCGCCCGGTTAAAATTTTCCTTGTTTTTTTCTTTTTGTGAATGAGCTTGTGAACTAATTTTAAAGATTTTTTTATTTTTTGATTCAATTTTCCATTTGAATTAGGTACAAGGTGATCCCAAGTGGTTTGAAGTTAAATTCAGAATGTTTTATGTAGTAGGTTATTTAATTAACACAATTAAATGGTTAATAATAAGGTAAATTTTACAAAACTTTGACTACCTACTTCGAGTATTACTTCACTGACCAATACTTACCCTTTAGCTTTTGACCAAAGAGAATGTAACGCTGCTTTTGGCTAAATGTATAATGCGTGCAGAGCAATTATTTCAGAAAAAGAAAATGACAATACTGTCACGTTTGTGTGTCGTTTTAATTTATAAATTCTGCTGTCAGTGTCATTGCATTTTGACTCAACACAAGCTACTGTATTTAGCCATGTAGCCAATGCTATGAGGAAGTGTATCACACAAGTTGTATTACATAGCCAAAAACAAGTTATTAATAGTTCAGGGTTACACGCCTTATTTGACAACCTATATTACCTATACACATATTTCTGTTGTGTGTAAAGGTGTTGGATTGATTAGACACAAGCACATAAGAGTTGGCAATCGAAATTAAAACAGGTAGGGAGTTTGTTTGACAACCACTTAGAAACAGCACTGCACACTATCACACACGTTTTTGACAAACGTATAATTGAACGTTTATCGGCTGCTCTCATTGGCTGATCTATATATGAAAGGGAATGAAACAAGCGGTATGGTTATAATAGCTTTAGCAAGTCCACTGGGAGGAAAAAAACGAAACGAAACGCTAAAAACATGGCTGCTTGCTAGCGCGGCGTCGCGATAGTGCCGATAGAAAATCTAAGACATTCTGTACGACGTTTTTGCATTTAAATAGTGGAATTTATGACTTAAACTTGTATTAAAACTCTGATAATTGCTAATATTAAACCATTGTCATTAATATTATTGACATTTCGTCGTAAAGCAAGTTTACTAATACCTTCCAAATAGACTTGTCGCGTGAAAATAGAAGTTCTAATATTTTATAACTCTATCATCCCGCGAAACTATGAAAAT
Source organism: Agriopis leucophaearia (assembly GCA_949125355.1). Classification (NCBI taxonomy): domain Eukaryota; kingdom Metazoa; phylum Arthropoda; class Insecta; order Lepidoptera; family Geometridae; genus Agriopis; species Agriopis leucophaearia. The sequence goes on along the minus strand of OX421277.1, from coordinate 2,110,179 downwards.
TTATTTGTATCTATTAATAAAGTGAAATAATTAAGTTGAATATGGAGTTTTTAGCGTTTGACGTTGGTCACGAGTATATTAAAGTATGTAGGGTCTGCCTACTTATGGATGTAAAAATGTACGACCTACAGAGTTATCCACTGGAAAGGCACTTCGAAGCAGTTATTGGGATTCCAGTAAGTAAAAAAATGTTTAAAGTTTTTTATTGTTATAATTTTTTCATGAGAACACAGGCTTAGCATTGCCAAACAGTGCTGTTGCCAAGAATAATCAACGTCATGGCAAACCTCCAGTGGGCGAAGTACGAATTTTCGCTACGTAAAATACGTATTGAATTCCATACAAACTTCAATTTCGAAATTCAAAATTCAAAACAGACCTCAGAAAAAGGACTGCTACAAGCGACATTCAAATAAGTATTGCTAGTATAATTCAAATAAGAACTGCTAGTGTATGGAATGCGCTGTCTGATGTTCCCTGATAGTTACAATCTGGGTGTTTTCAAGTCAAGAGTGAATCGGTTTCTTCTAGGCAAGCGGTGATACATCGTAGGCCGCATCATCGCTTAAAATCAGGCGAGTTGGCGGCCTATTCTACAAAAAAAAAATTAAGTACATTTTTTTTAACATGACATGTGTATTAGGTACTTACCTCTTTGCTCTTATAGTTCAAATAATATTTTTTCCAGGTAATAAGTACAATGGAGCTTCCTCCGTTCCTGTGCTACGAGTGCACCACGCTGGTGAGAAAGTTCTCGATGTTCAAAGAGCGCTGTCTCAGAGGACAGGCTACCCTGTATAGCATCTTGCAGAACACTGGAAAGGTAATACATTACATTGACTGTAACAATCCTATAATTGAAAAAAATAAAAAAACATCTATAAAATCAAGCTTTTATTTAAATGTTTTAATTTTTATTTTGGCTTTTTTTTTAATAATAATACTGAGTGACGAGACGAGCAAAGTCGCTCGCCTGATGGCTCTTCACGCTTGCCCATAACAGCTCAACGCCACTCAGAATTTTGAACTTAAACAGTTCAAAACCCTGGATGGCAATGCACTGCGCTCGTCACCTCGAGATATGAACTGTCAAATCTTTGTGTGCCCTGTAATTTCGCTGGAATGATAATATTGGGTCATCTTAAATAATTCTTTATTCAGTTTTATTTACAAATGTATATGAAATAAAGCAAAGAATATAAAAGCCTTAAATACACTTCATCTATATATCAAAAACAAGATGTCCATGTAGTAAAGTAAAGTAACCAAGCACGCTGGCTGCATTCCAAAATTACTATATTAGGTTGGATCAGCGAAGTTGATACATAAACCATAGCTCAAGATGTATGCTAAGTTTCAGCATAAACAGATAGGGGAAAATGGTTCTAAATCAGCTTGCAAGATTTAATCTAAACAAACTAACAGACATTGCAACTTAAATCAAAGCTTGTAAAAAATCTAAACAGTAAGAATCTAATAGGCTAGATGACTGTTCTTTTTTAATTGTCCTATTAAAATGAACCCATAAATATAGCTGGTTAATGAAAACAAAATGAAAATCTGATCAAACATAAGCAACTTATAAGCATTTTAATATCATGCTAGACAGAGAGTGCGAAACAGCAAATTATGACGTCATTTCTCTGTACGCCATATCTACACTAATATTATAAAGAGGAAAGATTTGTACCTATTTTTGTATGTTTGTAATGAATAGGCTCCGAAACTACTGAAACGATTTGAAAAATTCTTTCACTGTTGGGAAGCTACACTATCCCCGGGTGACATAGGCTATATTAAATTTTGTAGCGAGGCCGAAGGTCGAGCTTACACTCGTGCGAAGCCGGGGCGGACGGCTAGTAAATTATATTCTGACAAGTATGGCGCACAGAGCCCTGACGTAATTTTTTGTTTTGTGGGAAAGGGACAGAGTTTTCTCTACCAAAAACTTTAAACGCTTATATGTCAGATTATTAACCGTCTGAAATTAATTTTCAATTAATTATATTTACCTGAATTCTTCATCAAAGCTATAGGTTTCAACGATGTAAACATCAGACATCTACCCTATCAGCAGTGGCGTAGCTAGGTAACCAAAGGCCCTAGTGCAAAAAAATGGGGCCCAATCTAAACTGGGTTAGGATTTATCAAGTAAAAATATAAATAATTTAAAGGTACAAAGCTATTTTATCATCTGCTCTTTATTGTGCTCAAAGCTTCTTACTACATGTATGTGTATGAAGGGCAAACATTTTGCAAGGTCAGTTTGAGGTTTGATAATCAGCCCTGAGCTTGGGGGCCCCGGTGTACGACACCGCCTAGCCCTCCGATAGCTACACCACTGCCTATCAGTCCTACCCTATCAGTCTTATCCTGACGGTCTCAACAACTGTCGTTCAGCTTTGGTAATTTGCATTCAGTTTTCTACCGACCAACGTACGGTTCAGACAGTCGCAATGTACAGTCCTGCAGTTACGTCACACTAAACACTACTTATTGTTGTATCTCCTGACGTCAGCACTGACACACTCGTCCGATATCAACTAATATGCATTGCTAAACGTCATGGTTTCTATAGCGATAGCTACAGAGGACCGACGCTGGTGTCGACAGGCAGGATAATTTTTTTTCTAATGTGGCTTATTGCTGTTGGCCTTGCGGCCTCTACAGCTTGACCGGACTAGTTGGTGAACGCAGAGGGCGTTGGGCCAACATGGTTTAGATTTTGGGCGACAAGCGCAAGGGCACCTCGGAGGTACGAGCCTTAGCTTGGACCGTCGCCGGGAGTGGGGGATCAGACTTGGTCTGGCACCCCAGAATGGGTGTGCCCTGGGGCCCTAGTAGGTTGTTGAACTGAATGATTATTTGGAGAGAATCTAACCGATCTTCTAACAGATCCTGGGGGTCTTCGATCCCGCCGGCGGGATCGTTGTGTGTGTGTGCCTTTGGTAACCGGCGCCTGTACCAAAAACTGAATATTTCCTGTTGCCAGGAGCAGTCAGATCGGCGAGGGGAGGCAGGGTAAAAGTTTTATTATATACTAGCAACCCGCCCCGGCTTCGCAAGTGTGTAAGCTTAGGGCCTTCGGCCTCGCTACTGTGACACGCTCCAGGAACACAAAATTTCATCAATATTGGTCCAGCCGTTTTTAAATGTAAGAACCTTCTACGAAGTATTAGAAAACATAAAAAAGATAAATGAAATCGTTAAAGCCGTTCTCAAGTTATAGCGTGACCAGGCGGGTTAACATGCACACCGCGACAGGGATTTTGTCGACTCTTTTTGTCGTGCCAAAGTGCAAGTACCGTTCTTTATCGATCAGGCGTATATAAAAAACCGTAGGCACCTTGTCGCGTTTTCGCTCTACAGGGCAACGACATGTTACGGTGTGCATGTTAGCCATGCAGGAGAAAAGATAGATAGTTATTTCTTCTTATTAATATAGTGTTTTTTAAATCTATTTACTTATAAATAAGCAAATATATTTTTTTATCTTATTAGAAGTTTTTTTATAGCTTTGTCTTTTTTTAGTTGACAGAAGAAAATATAAAGCAGACCGATAGAGAAAGCCTCCACATCAGCTCAAATCTGACTGTCTGTTACACTTCTACTGAGGAAATCATACATCATTCTGAGGATGTTCTTCCACATGTTAAGGAAGAACCTGCTATTTTACATGGAAATGGTATGTCAATGCTTTATTACCAATTTTTTATGTATAATTAGGTGCATAACAAAAAATAAAATAAAAATATAACATTACAAATTAATATTTTCAATTTAAATACAGGACAAACTCTTATAGCACACTCCTACTTGCGGGCACGAAACAGCGTATATAGTGCGGAAAATCGCGCGAACTTGAACCTTAACGCGCCTACGAGTAGATACGCTTTGCGATTGCGCAACTTTACTCAATCATCTAAACAGAATCGCTTAAAACGGAAGGCCCCAGGCCTCTTTAATCTTGATGCCAAACGTTTGACTACACTTAATTATATCATGATACGAGTACAATATTTTCCAGGGCTTGAAGTAACCATAGACATTAAAGAGGAAGACGACTTGGATTATCCTTTGCCAGACTTCCCCCAGTCCAGTGACGATGAGCCGCTCTCTGTCCACAAGACTGGCAAGGAAAAAAAGAAGGGGAAAAAGAGGGGCCGGAAGAAGAAGGTGGAAGATAAATCATCTTCAAGAATGGTTGACAAGTTGCAGTTTGAAAAAGAGAGTGTAGGTTTATCTGTATAGTATTTTTTAATAGTTTTGCTTGACCGCCTACGACCTAGTCTGTTATTAAGCGATGATAGAGCATGCTTTATCATCATCATTTCAGCAGTGGCGTAGCTAGGGAACCAAAAAAATGGGACCCTATCTAAACTGGGTTAGGTTTTATCAAGTAAAAATATAAATACTTTAAAGGTAAAGTAAACTTTAAACTTTAAAGCTACTTAAGTAAACTTTAAAGCTACTTTATCATCAGAATGTGTATGAAGGGGATTTTTTTCTCAAGTTTAGTTAGAGGTTTGCTGGTCAGGGTCCGAGGGTCTCTGAGCTTGAGGGCCCCGGTGCACGGCACCGCCTAGCCCTCCGATAGCTACGCCACTGCATTTCAGTCATAGGACGGCCACTGCTGTACGTAGACTTCCATCATCGATCTCCAAAAGGGCCGGTTGGAAGCGGCCTGCATGCAGCGTTTCCCTGCGATCTCTTTTAGGTCGTCTGTCCACCTTGTGGGCCGTTCTACTCTGCGTTTACCGGTTCGTGGTCTCCATTCGAGAACCTTTCGGCTCCATCGGTCTGTGTGCAATGTGCCCGGCCCACTGCCACTTCAATTTGTTAATCTGGTGGGCTATGTCGGTAATTTTCGTTTATCTACGGATCTCCTCATCAATTTCGTAGAGAAACCCCGAGCATAGCCCTCTCCATAGCCCGTTGTGCGACTTTAAGCTTAGATACTTATGAGGCCCATAGTGAAAAACCACATATCAATGCCATCACAACTTGACAGCCCACCCTTTCTCCGCACTGTCACTTGCACATTCAATATTTTAAAGCTGCTCTCGCGATTGTAGTTTCCGAAATGATACACGCTACTTCCTTGCCAATTCTCATCAAAGTTGGTTCAGTTGATGGTCAGGCAGGAAAACATTAAAGTTTGTCTGTAGGTGTGTAGTTAAATTTGTCCCACTCAACTTCACTACAGATGAACGGAATTGCCCTGTAAAAGTTACTAGTTTTTAACCGACTTCCAAAAAGGAGCAGGTTCGCAATTGGACTGTTTTTTTTAAATGTATGTTACCTCAGAACTTTCGACTGGGTGAACCGATATTGATGATTCTTTTTTTATTAGAAAGCTGGTGCTTTCCGTGTGGTCCCATTACAATTTGGTTCAGTTGTGACATTTTTATGAAGTCGGTTTTTTATGTTGATAATTATGTTTAGTTAATAAAGGCACTTGCCGTTAAAAAAAATATCAGTCATAGGACTCCACGCCAGAAGTGAAAACTTAAGAGTAATTCATTCCTCTTCCGCCCGGACCTCTAAACTGAGTAGACGTGTGTAAATGTATTTTACTGATTTAATTCTTATCCAAAACTAAAACATAAAACCAACTGAGAAAATAGGAGTGCATAATCGGCAAGGAGTTATCGGAGCAACTGTTTACATCTTTGTGCATATGCAGCTTACGCTCACATGTGCGCTTCCATATCTATCAGCGCCTATGTAAGTAAGCCCATTCATTATCGTAGCCGTACCATCCGCCCGCGCCACTTGCGCCGCGCGCCGTGCCTCCCGCCATGCCACCTCTGTCAACTGAACCGGTTATTCGAACCCGCGCAATGCTGTGAGCCTGGTATCGGAAGCAAACTTACCTATACTAACTTTTCTTGTGTCTATTACGACACCCGCTGTTCACACTGCAACCCACTGTGCCGCCGAGCTGCCTGCTGCCTCCACCCATAGTCGATTTGTCTGCGAACCATGTCGCTCCAACGCACCCCGCCAATGTCTCCTCTGCGGTCAGCTTTTGCGACTCCTTTGCAGCGCTTACAGAGTTACCCTTCAGATTCTAATGTATCTGAAGTTAGCGAAGAAGCTGGACTAAACACTGCATCGTATGGTAACAATAAAACAACTCGACCTAAGCGTAAGCGTGATGAAATTACTAAGTCGGAAATAATGGATTTGTTCACTGAACTACAGAAACGCCAAGATGAAAAGTTTGACATTGTTCTGTGCTCCATCAATGAGGTGAAAAGTTCCGTTAATCTCTTGTCCTCTAAGTATGAGGAAGCACTTACAAAGATAGACTTCTTAGAAAAAGAAAGGAAGGCCCAAAAAACAAGTATCCAGCAGCTACAAAAACAAGTTGATATGCTACAGCATCACATTCGCGGTACTAGTGTTGAGCTGCGAAATATACCACAAAACCAAAGTGAATCAAAATCAGACCTAAAAGAATATATTGCAAAAATTGCTCATATTTTGAGCATTCCAATGCAGCTATCGGATATAAAGGACATATATCGCATAAATACCAAAGCCGCCGTCAAGCCAGTAATAGCGGATTTTGCAACAGTTGGCATGAGAGATGATTTTTTGAACTCCTACAAAAAGTTCAACAAAGAGCACAGACAGGCTAAATTAAATACCTCTCATCTTCAAGTTGGCGGCGATAGCAGGCCATTGTATGTATCTGAAAATCTGACTCCAAACGAGCGAAAGTTATTCTATTTGGCTCGTGAATTTGCAAAAAGCCACAACTTTGCTTACTGCTGGACGTCTTTTGGCCGCATATATTTACGCAAGGCAGAAGGGTTGCCGCAAATTCGCGTGTCCTGCGAAAGTGATCTAGATGACCAAAGAGAAGAGTGACTAGACGTACAGCGTCTGACCGCGAGCGGCTTATTGCGTAATACCAACTTAAAACCCGCTAAATACGTATATAATAAAAGTACCCTTGCCGGGAATAATTTCTTTCTGCTAATAATAATGTACCTGTTTTTTAGTATTACATTCCAAACATATTTTTTAAGAACGTCTGTGTTATATATATGTATAAATAACTTTGTCAACCATTGCCCATTTTTACATGAATTGAGTCTACTTAATCCGCTACCCACTGTACATAACTACACAATACTCACACCAAACATTACGAATCCATTACACATACATTTCTGCAACATCAACTACCCCACAACATACGATCAAGTAATTCCTTTCTGTTTTTGTGACGGTAACCAATCAACCCTACCCGACATTCACGACCATTTAAATAACAAACACGCATATTTCCTTTGCATTCATTATCTTTCCTGCTCACCGATATTACTATATATTTTGCAATTATCACTGAATAATAACTGTCGCCTACTACAAACTATTACTGTTTTTGTGATCTTTGAATACCCGACACTATTTAAAATGCATAATTGTTATACTCGTAGCTCAATTTCACTTCTGACTATGCGAACCTGTAGGCCTAACATGCCGACCGTGAGATAGCGCGCGCGCGCACCGCCAAAATTTGTCGTTGTAGGCAGTTTAGTCCATAACGCTAACATGGCACACGCGCGAGACTATTATCTCGTCGTCTTCTCGTATAGCCAAACCACTGTAGTTTAGTTCATTCAATTTGGCTTGATTGCTTCATTTTTATTCAATTTGATAGTGTGGCGCGGCCATTAAATGACATTTTAGTGAATTTGACGTTGACGTTGACAAGTTCAGTCAAATTTCAACAGTTTCGCTAATAAAAATATTTATTTAATCACAGAATAATAATCGGCGAAAGTGTATCTTTGAATTATTCAGCAAAGTATTTAATTGAATTGAATTATAAAATGCAGAGCCCAAGGCAAAAAAATGTGAGTAAATGTTTACATTAAATATCCGAGATCGATCAAGTACCAAAATCCTTTTTTGTATTATTAACACTACAACATAAAATGAAATTTTAGGAATTAATCACCTAAGCAGCACGGAGAAACAAATTAAATGAAAAAAGAATTACCGAATTGGGCAGGAGGAATGTACTCAAGGAGGAATTACTCACTCACCGAAGCGCGCAGGAGTAACGCCGTCATGGAGGAATACCTTAACCTTTTGTAAGTACATCATCATCAGCCAATTTAAGTCTACTGTTGGACAAGGCCTCCCTCATAGAGAGAGGTGTTGCCATAATCCCCACGCTTGGCAGGCGGCTTAGGGATCGCAGTACGTTCACCGTGTACTATTAGGATGCTGCTGTTTTGTAAGTACAACACAGCATTATTATTTATGTTCATTGTTCAACAGCGTCATGTGCATGGTGCTATCTATATCCATTATAAATTTCATCTAAATCTATTACTGTTAAGAACTGTTGCTGAGTGTTTAAGAAGAGTAAACACATGAGTACACATTAAAGTGGTCACTCTCTGGTAGCATTCGCTTGTAATGTATAAATTCAGATTTGTGCTTTACATCAGTGAGTGGGGCAAACCAAGCATTACAGTGCGCAACTTGTAATGCGATAATAGTGAGTGTGGAGAACTGAGCATTACAGTATGCACATGTGAGATACAATTTTTAACATAAATATACACATATAACATGACTGTCTCAAGGCGCAGGCTCAGTGAATGTTAAAACAAGAGATTTGATGATACTTTCGAATCCTCACACACAGAGCTACAATTTCTAACGTTCACAGTGCAAGAGGTTAAAACATCAAATGCTCCTCAGTGAGTAGAGCTAGCGCAGTATTGTAATGTGAATACTTTAAGTTCAATCTTACATCGTTAAATAAGCGAATGCTCCCAGTGAGTGACTGCCATTTTCACACAAACCTTTACATTTCCACATTAATATTATTTAAGATAACATGCTAAATTTGATATTTCCTTTTTTACTTCAGGCGCAGACCATAACGGGACCTGAGACGGAATAACCTTTTTGATGATGCTGTGTTGTGATTGCCCAAATGGCGGTAGTTTTAGTAGTTTATTTTGCCTGTTAAACGATTAATAAAAACATATTTTTTTATATTTAAGTCAAGACTGATTGAAGAAAAAGGAAGAAAAATTATGTAGGACATTTAACAATGTATTAAGACTGATTAAGTAGTATTAAGGTTTAATTGCCTTAATGGCAGTATTGATTGATTGTGATTGCCAAGTTGGTACAAAACTTAACAATTGTTGATTTTGATATTTTATTTTAATTTTATTTAGACTTAAGGAAAAAAAAACTTTTCTTTGTCCCTAGATTTAAATTCAGGGACAGAATGAGAGGACAGACAGGAGTAACTGAATTTATTAGGTATACAATCTTCCAAGTTTCTAATTTGCAAACTAACATAGGTATTTAAATTATCAAATAAAAACATTAGAAATCAAGTCATGTTTTTTTATTTCTGCATGGACCCTGAGAAAGTACTCCATGCTAATGATAATTTACCGCCACATTCGTAAATCCCTAGGATGCTGGAGAAAAAGAGCAAGAAATTTCACCACCATCACATTTATTTATTAAATTTTAAATAAAATAACATATTTACATACTTGTACTAGATAATTATAACTACATTAGTAAAACAGCACAGAACCTAAGATAGTATAAATTATAATATTATACATTTTGTGTACACAACTTGATGTTCCTAGCATAACATATATTATTTTACTGTAAGAAATATAAATTTTGGAGAAGTTCTGCTCTTCTGGCTTGGGCTTGACGAAGAAGACCCACAGGTGTCTGGTTGATCGCATCGCCTACTTCTCCATCCTGCTGCTCTTCCCTGACTTCCTCCATCAACACCCTGTAATATTTAAATAATTATGAATACTGAACAGTATAAGTATTCTAAAATGGTGTCAACGATAGTTCCAAATTTTCCACATCATGTGTTTAATAAATACATAATCGTATTTGTCTAAATTAATACTTTGATCGACCGACGACATTGTGAGAGTCGCGGGCATCCAGTGGATGCAGATGGCAGGATGTCGTTCAGTGTGGAGGTTAAAGGGGGAGGCCTATGTTCAGCAGTGGACGTCTTCTGGCTTATGATGAATACTTTGATTTATAGAATGCTTACTTAAAATGTTTCATTAGATTATATATAATGCAGCAGGCGTAGATGATCTGCATAGCCTTCTCCGGTGTATAGTGGAGGAATCTGTCCATACTTAGGCATCTCAGGCTTCCCTTTAAGTAGCCATTGGTGCGCTCAATGCCATTCCTGACTTGGCAATGCCAGTCGGTGTAGCGCTGTTCAATGATCAAGTCACTTAGAAATGTTTTCAGTAAACTTGTAACATCAATAATAATAAATATCTAAGACTATTTTGCACACACGGTCATCTGACCCCAAACTAAGCAAAGCTTGTACAATGGCTGCCATATTCTGATATAAATTCTTTTTTTTTTACACATACTTAAATAGATATTAACATTCAGACAGAGAACAAACACAAATGTTCATTACATGTATGTTTGGCCTAGGTGGGAATCGAACCCACACCCCCAAATGCAGATGGTAGATTCACTACCAACAGCCACCGGAACAGTCAAGTAATTAATACATACGTATTGAACGATCTTCACATACCTAGAAGATAGAAGTTCCCTAATCTCCTCTCGGTAAGTCTATTCATCTCTTTACGAATCATAGAATGACGCCATATGAAGGCATCATGCACCCTTCCAGGATATCTGGCGTTGATGCTTAAAATCCGGCATTTGAAATCTGCCACCTATGAAAAAAGTATATGAAATTTAGTACCTACGTAACAAAGTACATATGCTAACAATAAGTTTTTCCATACAGTCTTTATATTACAATAGTTATACAATAACAGTATAAAATAGTTATAAAATAATACAATACAATAGTTATTGTATGAATCTTTGACATTGTAAGCATATAGAAAGAAGAAATTAAGATATCAGTTTTACTCTATTAGGTTGTACTACAGAAAGGTTGTACTAAGCCAAAAGGGATCCCTAATACCCATCATTGTGAACAATGTCTACTATGAGACCAACACTGAAAGCGAAATAAATATCAGCTATTCCATAGAAAACGATCATTCACACTCGACAAAACATGGAACAGCTGTTTTTTTCAGTAATGGTCTCATAGTAAAAGTTATTAATAATGATGAGTATAACGGACCCCTTTTCGCTTAGTACACACATTCCACGTAACCCTATATAGTACTATTTACCAGCTGAACGTTGATGGTATGTGCATTCTTCCTTTTGTTTTCGTATTGAGCCCCTTGGGGCCCAGACGGCGGTAATATTTTGATATGTGTGCAGTCCACAAGCCCCAATATATCTGACACATTGGACTTAGCTCCAAGGCTGAAGCCACACTTCTTCGGGCAGCCACTGTCCCAGGGAAGTGTACCCATTCATTGAAGAGCCTGCAAATTTTATTAAACTCCTTGTACTAACTAGTTAATAATAATAAACTATAAACTCTTAGAACAAAATACTAACTAGATAACTACCTACTATAAATGGAATCGGTAAACTGGCCGAGGAAGCTGCCTACTGTTGTTTGACCCTGGCACAACGTATGGTCTTGCCCGAGTTGCCGCTGGTACCCACCATTATCCAGAAATTGAATTGAGCACAGGACCTAGAACAAGATATTTTATAACTAGGCATTAAATTGACGTAACAGATTATGGTCAAAGTCAGAGAGAAAGAGAACCTAACCTTATACTATTGTATGCTGATATTATATATTGTATGATGCATCCATGTGGTATTTGAATTACAAAGATAGAATTGAATTATGTAGGAAAAATACTCACCTTCAGATGCGCTGGTAAGCCCGCATTTTGAGGCTCCAAGTCGAGTCTTAGTTTTTCTACTATAGAAAGTCATCGGCTTTATGACTCTCCAAAGTCGCTGAAACTCTTTTTCGGATATATCGAAGGGATCACACACGTCCCTTTTCTTTCAATTTTACGCCGTTCGCGCTCTTCATAGATCGTTAAGTAATAATTGTAATATGGCACTGCCATTTCGCGAAAATTGTAGTTACGTTACAGAAATCCACTTTAGTCGCACTCACTATTTACTTATGATAGGTTTGGCGTTTTTCTCGTCCTCAAAAAGTTCGACGAGAAGATTGGAGAAGATACTAGCGCTCAAATGTCAAAATTAGCCAAAAAATGGTTGCGCATGTTAGCGTTAGTCGACAAAAGTGCCACAGATAATGAAACCGTATTCATTTGTCGTAATTTGACAGAACGAATGTAAAAGATTGAATCGCCATGTTAGCGCTCGTGGACAAGGCGCGTTGTTACTACTTTCGACGAGATAACGCGACGGCAAAATTTTGTCGTGGTGCGCATGTTAGGCCTACTGGGAAGCATTCCACGGCATGAGTGCACGCGCCGCTAGCAGTGACGCGACTGCCGCCACTACCGGAGCATTTCCTCGTACAATATTACTTGAGTTAATCTTGATAACGATGCCTTTGTCAACCTACCTAACAAACAAAAACCTATTCGTAAATAAGCGTGCGCTCGTCGTTACCTACTCAATGTGCGACTTTTTACCAAACAAAATTAATCAGGAAAACTTTACCTCGCCAGTTCATGCACGTTGTCTATTAGTTAAGTGTCATCACTGCCTAAACACATACTACACTAACGATACACACAGTGATTTCTGTGTTGTATTCAAGTGTAATTTTTATATACCATAAATATGAGTTACAACAAAGATTTAATTGATAACATCGATGACACAATATTAATAGACAATTTTAGCGTAAGTTCGGCTGAGGAATGTAAGTCTAAACTAGACAAATACTTGGATCAGACTACAATAATCACGCAAAATATCAGAAGCGTTAGACAAAATTTCGACAAATTCATCATATTTCTATCTAGACTACATTTTTCTCCAAAAATTATAATCCTTACGGAATGTTGGGGAAGGGATGTCACACAATCATTCAACATACCTAACTATGAGTGCCATTCATCTACCATATTCAGAAACCAAAATGATGGTCTTATGATATTTTATAAAGCCGGACTCAGTGTTGAGATTCAAGAACCTCCATTTAATGATGCAAGCTGCTTAACAATTAAAATTGATTCTGAAGTCACTGTAATAGCAATATATCGTTCCCCAGCCAAAGATAATATAACCAACTTCTTGACATCGCTTGAAAATACCATATCTAGTATTTCTAGTGACACTTGTGTAATAACTGGTGATTTAAATATAGACATAAAGCCAAGCAATAATGATTCTAAATCCCTTGACTATCTTGAGCTTACCACCTACCACGGATTTATACCAGGCCACGTTCGGCCTACGCGGTACTACAATTGTTTGGATCATGCTTTTGTTCGATCCAAAAGATCAGCTAGCGTTGTGATATGCAACTCGAGCATCACGGACCATGACACTGTTTTGATAGGTATTAATAGTGCTATTACAAAGGGACTCCCTAAGCCCAAACTGATTAAAAAAACTAATTACACCGAAGTAATTGCTAACCTAGAGAACATCGCCTGGGAGAGTTTCTATAATGAAACTGATGTCACATTAGCTTCTGAATTTTTAATCAATAAAATTGGACTCGCAGTCAACAATAACACAGTGCATAAGAAACTAAAGAGTTCTGAAGTAATTACAAAACCCTGGATGACATCAAAGCTAGTCAACTGTGCGAGGCGACGAGATTCCCTGCATCTGAAACTAAAAAAGTCACCCGATGACCAGGCTTTACAAGACAAGTACAAAAAATTTCGAAATCATTGTAACCTTTTATTAAAAACTGAAAAAAACAAATATGATTCTGACTTAATAGCTGCAAACAAGGCGAATAGCAAGAAACTCTGGGACACAGTAAAAAATATGTGCAACTTAAAATCGTCTAAAACACACCCTAACGATCTTTTTAATATAAAATCTACTCCCACCGAGTCACTCAATTCTGTAAACACTTTTTTCTCGTCGGTTGGGCATGACCTGGCACAAGATATTCTCCTCAAACTTCACACAACTGAGACACATTTAATGAATTCCACCGTAGTCGATAACTCCCCAGTTGATTCACTCTTTTTTTCACCCACTGACGGAGTCGAGATTAGTAAGATCATATCTGGCCTGAAAACAGCATCTGCCCCGGGCAGCGACCAGATCAGCAACGAACTGCTTAAACGCGCTAGTCACGTATTGTCAACTCCGATTGCCCACATATGCAATCTAAGCATGTCGCAAGGGGTAGTGCCTAGTTGTTTTAAAACTGCAGACATCTGTCCGATTTACAAGACTGGCAGCAAATCAGTAATATCTAACTATCGTCCAATTTCCCTACTGCCATCTCTGTCAAAAATCTTGGAAAAAGTCGTAAATAAAAGACTGATAAATTTTTTGGAACGTTATAAAGTATTGTCCCCCAACCAGTACGGATTTCGAGCAAAAAAGTCCACTGAAGACGCAGTATTAGCTTTGGTCGATCATGTGACTGAAAATCTTGACAAGAGTCATAAGTGTACTGGAGTGTTTCTCGATATGGCCAAAGCATTCGATACGGTGTCTTGGCCAATCCTGCTTCGGAAGCTTGAGCTTAATGGTGTACGCGGAACAAGCCTAGATTGGTTTCGCTCATACTTGTGTGAACGAAAGCAAAGGGTTCGCTTGTCAAGTCTCTACAGCGACTATGCATCTGTTTCCTTCGGCGTCCCCCAGGGCAGTGTCCTTGGACCTACTCTCTTTCTGATCTATATCAATGACCTCTGCCAGCTTAAGCTCAACCAAGCCAAACTGTTTACTTTTGCTGATGACACAGCTTTGGTTTTTCATGGTAAGAGCTGGACAGAGGTTGCTGATATTGCTCAGCAGGGGATATCGAAGGTAGCTAAATGGCTGCAAAACAATCTGCTGACTCTAAATGCGACCAAAACCAAGTATATGACCTTTTCCATTACTCGACGGACTTATCCAAGTTCTTTTAATCTAAATCTCCATTCGTGTGGCTCATTTCCTACTCAGCCGTGTACTTGTCCTGAATTAGAGCGAGTTAATAACATTAAATACCTGGGTGTCGCTATAGATCATCGGCTAAATTGGGAGTGCCAAATTACCAGTCTATGTGTTCGTTTACGTAAAATGACCCATATATTCAAAAAACTGGGCTCAGTAGCGGATCCAGACACACTTAAAATTGTATATCAGAGTCTGTGCCAATCCATACTGAATTATTGCATAGTGTGTTGGGGATCTGCTAACAAAACCCTTTTCGAAAAAATGGAGCGCGCACAGCGGTTTATATTAAAAATTGCCTACAAAAAGCCAATGCTTTATCCTACAGTACAACTCTATGACGAAACGAAGTATCTCACAGTCAGACAGCTGTATATCCTGGCAGTGACATTGCGTTTTCATAGAACATCTCAAACTACGTTAGTCCCCACCACAAGATCTGCACGACGTAATATCTGGACGCTCCCCCTTAACAGGACTGCGTTTGCCCAACGTTCCTATCAATTTAAAGGCCCTTTCTTGTACCAGCAACTCAATAGCTCCCTTAGCTTACTGGAAACATCGCGTTACGTGTGCAAGCGCAAACTCGAATGTTGGCTGTCTTCGCTAGACTACGCAGAAACGGAGAAAGTACTCAATATTATTATATGACCATAGGGGTCTGCTCCCTCGCCTCTAGTGAACCGCGGCTGATGGTTGACGAATCGTAATGCCCATGGTTGTCGAATCGACTTGTGAGGGATCAGACCCCAATGTTAATGTTAATGTTAATAATTCCTAAAGATTCCCGACGTGATATCCGAGATGTGCGAAATCGCGACACCTGATAAGCACCAATATACAGAAACAGAAAGAAAAACACTTACACATAAACATTCACACCTACATACATAGCCAAAATACACACGCACATATTACGAAAATTTCACCTTTAGCTTTTCACGAAAACAAGTCAGTCACACACAATAACACGTACACTACACATCTCATATCCACAGCGAACAAAAGTAGACTCGAAAAATGTATTTATAATTCTGTACTTATTATGTTTAACTTCCCCTTTAAGCTTGTCCAACCTAACTTTAAATTGTACCTACCCCCTCCCATAGATACTTGTATTTAAAATCTAAGTTCACCTTATCCTAATTATGTATTATATTGTGGAAGGCACTGGATCCCACGACACAGGAGACCTCCTAGTGTGGGATACAGGGTTCTCGAACACCAATACAATAGTGTGCCTATAAATTATATATAAAGTATAGTTATAGCTAGTAGTAACCTCATAAATAAACACCAACACCATGTGAACCTATACTTGTACCTAATCACTATTGTATTAACTGTTTTACTGTTTTTTGCTCTAATAAAGATTTATTATTTATTTATTTATTTATTATTTATTATTCACGTATTGTACAAGAGATGGCGCTGTTCTAAAATACACGGTACAGCGTTGGGTGATGATGACGCGAGTTCCATGATTTTTGTTCACCCAAAAAGTACTTAACGCGCCTAAAGAAGTTTTCACTACAAAACATACACTTAAAAAAAAACTCAAAATATCGTTGCCTACTAAGCGACTCTAAGTTTTTCTAAAGGCCAGCAGTTAGCTGTTCTGTACTCTACTAAATAAGGTACAGATTTGAATCTAGCGTGAACCAAAGTTGAGTTTCTACAGTAGCAGTAGTACAGTAAAAACTTACCTACTTATTGATGTTGATAATTTGTACTATATTTATAGGAAGCGAAACGTTTGAATAGCTCCCAGCCGGCAGACGAACGAGTCGCACCGCGCAAGAAAGGTCGTCCGAAGAAAGTAGCTGATCTCCCTTCAACTCCCGCGCCGCGCCGCACTAAAAATACGGGCGGCGTACCCACTGATGACGTCAACTTGGACGACTATTGCACTATCGTTACACTCACGGTATGTAAGTCGCCTGTATGCGTCACGAGACGGTGATGAGAATTCGGGTTCTTATGGACAGACAAAATAATTATTAATATAAAAAACCGACTTCATAAAAATGTCAGTACTGGACCGAATATGCGCCCTCTATCCCATAGCGCTTGCATTAATTGCGCACTATCGGTTTAAAAGAGCGCATGCCTGATTTACTACTGAGGTGTTCCGACAGATGTCTCTTGTAATAATTTTTGTGTGGAAATGACTTTTTAATTGTTACATTGTAAAAAAAGAATGAAATATAGTAGATACTAAACCAAATTCAAATGAGACCAAACGGGAAGCACCAGCTATAAAATAAAATAAAAAATCATTAAAATCGGTTCACACCCAGTCGAAAGTTCTGAGGTAACAAATATAAAAGAAAAATATACAGTCGAATTGATAAGCTGTTAGTATTATACAGTGATAGGATGTAAGTGATTGTACTTTTAATGCCATGGGTGGCAAACAAGCAGACAGGCCGCCTGATGGTAAGCGATCACCGTCGCCTATAGATACCTGCAACACCAGGGGCATCACAGATACGTTGCCGACCCTTAAAGACTCTATTAACAGCGCGTTTGAAGAACCCCATATTATAGCTACTCGGTAATGCCGCACTGTTGAGGAATCTTACACGTTCCGATAATCAAGACAGATATTCTCTTATTTGATAATCGTTCGCACGTAATGCCTCAATAGGTGCACGTAAATCATCAGCGACAATTTTCAGGATGCTGTTGTGACTTGCACCCAAATAATCACACATCAAAAATATGAAAGTTTGGATGGATATATGTATGGATGGATGGATGTTTGTTAATCAATAACGCAGAAACGGCTGGATGGATTTGGATGAAATTTGGAATATACATTGCTTATGTCCTGGATAGACACATAGGCTACTTTTCAACATTATCATCATCACCGATTTTCATCACCACGCGGGTGAAACCGCGGGGAGCAGCTAGTTTTTAAATATATATTTTTTACCCGACTTCATCAGAACTTGACTATATTGAAATAGGACCAAACGGGAAGCACCAGCTTTCATATAAAAAAATAATCATCAAAATCGGTTCACCAGTCAAAAGTTCTGAGGTAACAAACACAAAAAACAAAACAGTCGAATTGATAACTCACAACTTTTTAGAAGTAGGTAAAAAAAATATTGTTAACCTCCTCTTTTTTTGGAAGTCGGTTAAAAATATTAAAATATTAGAATTAATAACCTCCTCCTTTTTGGATGTCACTTAAAAAAGTATAGAATTAAATATATGTTCAACAGCTGGATGAGCAGCTGGAAGAGATAAACAAGCGTAAAGAGTCCAGCAACTACTTGAACGCTGCGTTCCAGTGCGGGCTCTGCTATAAAGGATTCATCGACACCAACGCTTGGAAACATCACATCGGGAAACACGATCCGGTAAACCCCTCCTGTTCATCATCAGCCTTGACATCTTATATCTCGTGGTGACGAGCGCAGTGCATTGCCATCCAGGGTTTTGAACTGTTGAAGTTCAAAATTCTGAGTGGCGTTGAAATGTTATGGGCAAGCGTGAAGAGCCATCAGGCGAGCGCCTTCGCTCGACTCGTCAACCAGTATCATAAAAAAATAACAGCCTTTAACTGTCCACTGCTGGGCATAGACAGTCCTGGATTTGTCAATAGGCCATATAGGCCGTGGCCTAGGGGCGGCAGATTTTAGAGTAAGCTCACCTAATTTCAGATGATGAAAGTCAAACAAGTTCACCGGTTGTCTCACGGTTTTTTAAATACTAATACGTTAAATTCTCATTGAAACTCATTTGTATCGAAAATT
The DNA here is from genome assembly GCA_949125355.1 of Agriopis leucophaearia. Classification (NCBI taxonomy): domain Eukaryota; kingdom Metazoa; phylum Arthropoda; class Insecta; order Lepidoptera; family Geometridae; genus Agriopis; species Agriopis leucophaearia. Next base: position 2,091,394 of record OX421277.1, on the reverse strand, counting down.
ATCAATCCTAGGTATTTTTAATGTTTGTACCGATTTTATCTATATTACCGTGTGAGTGAGACCGCGAACCGGAAGACGCAGCGTAGGTTTGCCTCCCACTAGATGGACCGACGACATTGTGAGAGTCGCGGGCATCCAGTGGATGCAGATGGCAGGATGTCGTTCAGTGTGGAGGTTAAAAGGGGAGGCCTATGTTCAGCAGTGGACGTCTTCTGGCTGATGATGAATGAATGAATGAATGACTGTGTGAGTAATGGATGACAGCGGGCGACGCGGCGGGAGCAGTGACTCAACGTAACCCCCCCCCCCCCGCTTTTAAGGTACATGGGGCGGCGGAAATTCCCCCTAAATTTGGGGATAAGTTAGATGAAAAGGGGTATTTTTAGGGGCATATACTAGGGGAACAATTGTTTGACACATTTTTCAGGCGTTACCTTTTTAGGGTTCCGTAGCCCGACAAGGAACCCTTATAAATTCGTTGTGTCCGTTCGTCTGTGTGTCTGTCTGTCCGTCCGTCCGAATTTTTTAAAACCTAACTTCTATAATTATTTAGATAAGGGAATGAAACTTTCCATAATAACAGTTGTAATATAGATCTCAATTTTCAAAAGTATAAAAAATATATAATATTGCATTTTAGGGGTGGCTCTGGTACATTGAAATGGGGATGAATATTATTTTTACACTCCACCTATTTGTGTGGAGTATCGTTGAAAAGGTCTTTTAAAATGAAGGTAAGGTTTTATACATCACTTTTTTTATAAAGTCTATACTTTGCGAAATATGGCCCGCCAAAGTGGCAAAAAGTTGGTCCCCCCCTGCATTTCCAAACTATAAGACATAGAAACTTGAATCTTACAATACAGATAGGTCATATATTTACATTATATATACATTAAAACCTTCATTCAAAATTATTTTGAACATTATCTGATGATTAATTTTTGAGTAACAGCGATAAAACTGTAATAAATTCAAAGCGTTCTATCTCATAGGTCATTGACCTTTTTGTAAAATGGTCTTAACAAATAATGTTTCTCAATCAGTTTTCTCTATGTTTAAACCATAAAAAGTATATGCTATGTCGGAATGGTACATCTCTGAAATTTAGCTTTTGGCTCTCGTTCGAATTTTTCTATAACCATAATTTTCTGAACTATGACTACAATTATATGGCTTTGATTACGGAACCCTACCATATGCGTGTATCGACACGCTCTTGGCCAATTATTTTTAGTGGAATTTTCTAGGTGGAAATTCTTTTGTAGTGGTTTTTGTAACGTATATTAAAAAAATCATTGATTGAATTGATGAATTAAATTTTATGTTAGAGGGAGAGAGGGGGATTTCGAGATGATGCTAGTAGCGGGACGCTTAGTCGAGGTTGGCAACACTGCAAATGTTAATAGTATCAGCCCTGGCGCACTCCGTACTTTAGCTATGAAGCTACAAGTAGTCGTCTTGTCGGACTTGCCGCGGCAAGTGCCCGCTGCCGCGCGATAGACAGAGATAACACGACAAGAGTTACGCGATAGACAGAGATAACACGAAAAGAGTTACGCGATAGACAGAGAGGTAACTTCTGGTTTAATATAGCTGTAGGTAGTTAACGCTCGCACGTCCTGAATTGCACTTTATTGTGTAGTAGCAAGGGTCGCTACTTATTTAAATAATTTTGCGGAGTGAATCTTCTGTACTTGTACTTATATGTATTCTGTGGTAGTATTGTAATTTGAAGGATATCGTTTTGTCTAGAGCGCGGGTCCGGTGGAGTGTTCAGTGTGCCGGTTTCGTTTCCCGTCTCGTCGCGCTCTGCAGAAGCACGCCGTCAACCACGAGAAGAAATATGCGTGCAAAGCGTGTGCGTACGTCTCCAAAACCACGTGAGTATCTCATCTTACGTAATTCATCCTGTCTATGTATTTGTCATGGCGGAACTTTCTATTTTTGACCACCGACGCAATAATGATCAATTTAAAAAACATATTTCATTATAATGTCAGAACTGGACCAAATATGCGCCTTCTATCCCATAGTGCGTGTATTAATTAGGCACTATCAGTTTTAGAGAGGGGCTGCCTGATTTAGTACTGAGGTGTTCCGACAGATGTCTCTTATATTATTTTGATTTGAAATGATTTTTTAATTATTACATTTTAAAAAAACATAGTAGAACTGGACAAATTGAAATAGGACCAAACAGGAAGCACCAGATTTCAAATTAAAATCATAAAATCAAAATCGGTTCACTTAATCGAAAGTTCTGAGGTAATTAACTTTTTTTTAATACAGTCGAATTGATAACCTCCTCTTTTTTGGAAGTCATAAGAATTACTCACGTAAGATTAGGCCGGTTACTCCGACTATAGTTTCAACCGCATTCGGCGGTCTTTATCAAGGTGAGTAATTCCCGTGTAATATAAATAAAACGTGTAAAAACCACGTCAGTTTCCATACTAAAATTCATTTTACAAGCTTTTATGTTTGTTAGTGTGTTTGTTTATTTAGTCAAATATTGCAAGCTTTTTTTTTATGATACTGGGTGACGAGACGAGTAAAGTCGCTCGCCTGATAGCTCTTCACGCTCGCCCATAACAGCTCAACGTCACTCAGAATTTTGAACTTCAACAGTTCAAAACTCTGGATGGCAATGCACTGCGCTAGTCACCCCGAGATATAAGATGTCAAATCTCTGTGTGCCCTGTAATTTCGCTGGAAACATTGCCCTTCAATCCGGAACACAGTAATGTCTGCACACCACTGCTTGGCGGTTGAATAACTGGCAAAGGTGTGGTACTTCCCCAGGCGGACCCCTGCAAAAGAGTCCTACCACTACAAACTACTGCTTGGCGTAGCTAAATTAAAACTAGTTTTTCTTAACCTATTTTGCTGTAACCTTTAGTCTTTCTACTGGCAATACACCCCTGACACAGAATCTTGGTGAAGAGCTTTAAGTGTGAAGAATTATTTATTTGCTTATCCGTTCCAGAACTCAAGCAAAGCAGCATCAACGATGGCACAAAGGCGTCACGTACACATGTGAATATTGTGACGAAGTTTCTACGTAAGTGCTCATAATATTCATTTGGCGTATACCCACAGAATACATAAAGTACAAGTACAGAAGGTTCACTCCGCAAAAGCATTTAAATAAGTAGCGACTCTTACAACCACACAATAAAGTCCAATTCAGGACGTGCGAGCGCTAACTACCTACTGCTATATTAACCTAGAAGTTGCCTCTCTGTGTATCTCGTAACTCTTGTCGCGTTATCTCTGTCTATCGCGCAGCAGCGGGCACAGTAAGTCCAACAAGACGTCTACTTGTAGCTTCATACCTAAAGTGCGGAGTGCGCCAGGCCTGGTATAACAGAGTATTATAAGCTAAGTATTAGCTTATTTATTTTCTCAAAGTTGGTATATGTGTCCAAAATTTTACTTCTGCGAAAGTTTGTAAGATGATAAGATCCCGATTTTTCCGGAAACAATAGGCGGTCAATTGTCTGTACAATAAAAGGTTACGCGGAAAAGGTGTACTAAGCCGAAAGGAGTCCATATAATATAGTACCTATCATTATAAACAACTTTTACTAAAGGAGCAACACCTTACTTATTTTATTTTCCTGTATATTCATAATGCTACCTGTATATTTATGCAGTAAATATTTTAATGTTACCTGCATATTCATGCAGTAAATATCGTAATGTTACCTGTATATTTCTGCAGTAAATATACTTGTAACAATATTACTTATATATTTGTCCAGTAAATATCACAATATTACTTATTTATTTATGCACTAAATATCTTAATCTTACCTGTAAATTTATGCAGTAAATATTACAATATTACCTATATATTTGTGCAGTAAATATCGTAATGTTACCAGTATAATAAATATCACAATATAACCTATATATTTGTGTAGTAAATAGAACAATTTTACCTATACGTTTATGCAGTAAATATCTTAAGGTTACCTGCATATTACTGCAGTAAATATCACAATGTTACCTATTTATTTGTGCATTAAATATAGTAATGTTACTTGTATATTTATGCATTAAATATCGTAATGTTACCTGTATGTTTGGGCAGTAAATGGACGTCGTACCTGTCCCACGTGCGGATCAAGCACCCCTCTGAGCACATCTGCGGCGTGTGCGGGTACTCCTTCGTCAGCCGACTCGGTCTCACCATGCACAAGACTATGATGCATAAGGACATGGTCAGTATACATAGACAGGGTTACAACGAAAGGCTGTATTTAGCCGAAAGGGGTCCATTATACTCATTATTATAAACAACCTGGATGTCCGTTATACTCATAAAGTATTTTTTTTCTTAACCTATACTGTCCCACTGTTGGGCAAAGGTCTCCCCCATTTCCTTCCATAAATCTCGGTCCTCCGCCACTTGTTGAATGAGTCAAGATCGTCACGGCAGCGTTTCCTAGGCCTTCCTTGACTGGGTCGTCCTTCAGGCACCCACTGTGTGACGATCCTGGCCCATAAAGTATTAACCAAAAATAAATGTGTGGTCTGTGGTAATAATATGCATTATTCTGAGTGTCTTCAAGTCTCGAGTGAATCGGTTTCTTCTAGGCAAGCGTGCTCCATCGTAGACCGCATCATCGCTTAACATCAGAAGATTATAAATGCGTAAGCTTGTGAGTGTGTATGTTTGTTACTTCTTCACGGTGAAACTGCTGAACGGATTTGGATGAAATTTTGAACGGAGACTGCTTATACCCTGATTTAACACATATACAATTAATTTTTAGTAACAATAACTGTTCCTGTGGTATAGTTATTATCTATACTCTATATAGATACATATAATAAAAACGTAGAGATAAAAAAAACTGTAATTGCCAGATATATGAAAAAACACACAGAGAGACTTAAAATAAGCAGCTGAACTGTTTTTAGAATTTTTGTTTGTTTATTTGCTTCTATGTTCATCTCCTAAACCACTGAACTGATTTAAATGTGGTTTTCACGAATATGCTTAGCTATGACCAGGTATACTCACAGGGTATGTTATATCATTCTAGAATTATATAATAAAACTTACACCCGTGCGAAGCCGGGGCGGGTCACTAGTTATTAAATAAAATAAAAATGTGCTCCGCACGCCCTCTATCAGGTATAAAATTACTATCTATCCATCTGTTATATTTTAAGCCGACTTTAAAAAAGGCGGAGGTTCTATGTTCCACTGTATTTTTTTTAAAATGTATTTTCCACGATATTTCCGCCAACTGTTGACCGATTTCCAAAAAAATCTTCTGTTCAGTACCCTTAGTACAAGATTTGATAGTTTTCGAAAACTTTTTCGTTTTCGTTTTGTTCCATACATTGCTGGGCTAAAAGCTATTCGAAACCATCTTTCGTATTCGAGTGAAGCAACCTATTCTGTCGATTACTACCGATTTTAGTTCTTCCGCGTTTCCGCTAGAGGCGCTTTGCTGAAATGTATGGAACAATACGAAAACGAAAAAAGTTTTCGAAAACTATCATCGTATCAAATCTTGTACTAAGGGTACAGTACGGTATACTTCCAATTTGGTCCTATTGTCACCAAGTCAGGATCTGATGATGGGATCCCAGGGTAATAGAGGGCAACCCTCAAATTTTATAGACACAATACGTTTTTCATATATTTTTGAAGTCGGTTTTTAATATGAGTATTTTTTCTAAAACAAATATGCTTGAGTGTTAACTTTTATTTAATGTGTCATACAAATGCTGTTCATAAATAGAGACCATCAACGAAAACAGAATTTGACCAAAAATAAATAAGTAATTTATGTATTTTGTATGTGTATTTTAGCGTGAAAAATCCGAAGGATCAGAGGAGCAGTCTGGCCCGTATTGTCAGGAGTGCGACGTGAAATTTGTTTCCACCGAGGCCTATAACCGACACATGGTCACTTCTGTCAAACATTCCCAGGGGAACAACTTTAGGTGAGCCATCTACACTATGCTGCAGAGAAATCAGCAGCATTATCGCCAAGCACTGACATTTTCGCACTACTGTGACAAGAAAATTTACCTTGAAAACTGATAATTGACTGGGTGTCAATTCTGCTAATTAAAGTAAAATCACATTGATTTGCCACTCCCACGACTGTCCACCGACTCTCAATTACGAAAGTGGCAAAAAGGGTATTCTGCTAAATCTTCAATGTCGTTTCAGTGGTGTGTCAAGGGAATCGTGTTGGAACTGCGTTTGATGTTGCCTGTCAAAATCTACCACGAATTGTATTATTTTATACCAAACTAGCCGTCCGCCCCGGCTTCGCACGAGTGTAAGCTCGGCCTTCGGCCGCGCTACAAAATATAATATAGCCTATGTCACCCGGGGATAGTGTAGCTTCCCAACAGTGAAAGAATTTTTCAAATCGGTTCAGTAGTTTCGGAGCCTATTCATTACAAACATACAAACATACAAAAATAGGTACAAATCTTTCCTCTTTATAATATTAGTGTAGACTATCATTACTTTTTTTTTGTTACTTAAATGATTATATTATTGATTGTATTGATTGTACATATCTTCCGCGTCAATATAATACACCAAACATAATTTTAAAATGTAATTTAAGGAAAAAACAATCCATTGTAGCAAATGTCAAATAACTAGTAGAATACCAAATTATCAACAATTGTGATGACACTGGCGCGCCATTACCGTACAGAATACCAAATATTTCAATAAGAACTGTCAGACAGTTCGATGGCAAGCCATTGGAAAGCAACTGTTAATATATAACTAGCAGAATACCAAATGTCAAAAATAATTCCGACGACACACTACCGACACTCGTTTGAAACGTTTGACAAATAGGAGAATTGACACCTTGATCCCTTCCCCCCGTTCAGTAAGGGTTGTCGTGTCTGCGGCGCCACATTCGGCACCCCAGAAGAGTTGAGACTTCACCACCGCGCGGAGCACGCTCGGTCGCGTCCCAAGAACTACGGCAAGAAGAACAACCAGGGCAAGTGGCCCGACAACTGTGCACACGTGAGTACCTACACATTAATCTTCTACCATATATTTTTTATGATACTGAGTGACGAGACGAGTGAAGTAGCTCGCCTGATGGCTCTTCACGCTTGCCCATAACAGCTCAACGCCACTCAGAATTTTGAACTTGAACAGTTCAAAACCCGTGGATGGCAATGCACTGCGCTCGTCACCCCGAGATATAAGATGTCAAATCTCTGTGTGCCCTGTAATTTCGCTGGAAACCGCCGGAGCGTTGTCGTGATGGAGAAGCCAGTGAATGCGACAAGAGAAAAAAACATCTCGTAGATAAACACAAATGGCGCACCAACTATGAACCGACCGGACTTGTCGCTATGCAGGGAACTTCACAACGAGTCAGTACACAACATACTGCCGCGTGATCGCATTCCGGTTACTGCCGGCGAGAGATTTGAATTATGGTTACTAATAAGGTTACCCTACGTTTGTTGTTTCAGTGCGGTGAAATGATAGAGAACGCGCGTGAACACTGGACCCACTTCCGTCGCGTCCACCCGGACAAGGCGTATCCTATACAGAAGAACTATGTCTGTGATATCTGTGGGAAGAGCTTTCGGGTAAGTTACGTCCCTTCGTTTCTATTTAAAAATATTCTAGTCCTACTTACGTATACTAATGTAAACTGCAAATCAGACAGAATGATAGAACTCGGTGATAAGTTTATTCAGAATCAAGCTATCGCTTAAACAAATAAAAATACCGATGAACATACAAAAAAAAACATACAGACGAACGTAGTACCTCCTGCTTTTTGGAAGTCAGTTAATGAAACGTAAGTTTCGAGACTTAATAAAAATCAAGCTATCGCTCGGTAATTTAATAAAAATCAAGCTATCGCTCGGTAATTTAATAAAAATCAAGCTATCGCTCGGTAATTTAATAAAAATCAAGCTATCGCTCGGTAATTTAATAAAAATCAAGCTATCGCTCGGTAATTTAATCAAAATCAAGCTAATGTTTTGAGATTCTATCAAAATCAAACGAGCGCTCTAAGATTTAATCAAACTCAAGCTAATGTGTCAGGATTTAATCTAAATTAAACTAGTTCTTCGAGAATCGAAATCAAAGTATCGCTTCGAGATTTAATCCAAATCAAGCTATTGCTTCGAAATTTAATCCAAAAGCAATTTTAAAGCGTGTTTTTTATTATTTTTTACTGCGAAATTTATTTATAACAAATAAATAAAGTTGGAAGTTAGTAGGCAAAACTTGTTGGGACTCCAAGCTGCTTTCTTCATTATGCTAGTAACTCGATCGGCTCCAGCAGGCCTAGCACGGGCCGTAGAAAAATTGTCTTTCAACCATTTTTATCCGCGCGTAGATAGGACAGAGCTAGAATATGGATACGTTTGTCTATTTCTAGCGGGATAAAAACGGTGGAAAGACAATCTGTCCACGGCCCGTGCTAAGCCTGCAGATTTAAATAATTGTCCCTGGGCTTCTCTTCCCGGAATTCAGTACTCTATGATCATTTTGTGTAATGTTCCAGGGCAACGCATTTCTAACGTACCACAAGCGAACGCACACCTCGGAACGAGCCTACAAGTGTACCACTTGTGGGAAGGCGTTCTACAACCGAACTAATTTAAATATGCACCTGCGCACGCACTCAGCCGCGCGACCCTACCCTTGCGACGTATGTTGCAAGGCGTTCAAATGTAAGGGAGCGCTCGACCGACACTACCGAGTGAGTATACTTACTATACTAGTTGCATTCTACAACCGAACTAATCTAAATATGCACCCGCGCACGCACTCAGCCGTGTTGACCTCAATCATGGAACCAGTTCCATGATTATTGTTCATTCGTCATCATTACGCTGTACCGTGTATTTTAAAACAGCGCCATCTCTTGTAGAATAGGTGAATTACTACTTAAGTTTTTACTTCTGACGTGCAGTCCTGTGACTGATGTGTTTTTTTTTTTATATCAGGGTTTACCGGCAAGCTAACGCCATTTCCGTTGTTTGTTGTATTTCCCAGAGTCACACGGGCGTGAAACCATACGAGTGCGAAGTGTGCGGTAAAGCGTTCGGTCAGTCCAACAGCCGCAAGCTGCACGTGCGAACAGTGCACCTTAAACAACCCGCGCCCTACCTGCACCGAGCGAGGCAGGACAAACGGAAACCACCCACAAAAGAACTCTCCGTCGAACATACTTTCGTGTTCTGAACGTAACCACAAAATAGAAAGGTAAAGATGGCCGGCTTCGGCTGACTAGAATTTAATAACTTCCGCGCAACCGTAGCGCTAGGGCTGGCAAAACAAGTTTAAGGTTCTGTGAAAAGTTTAAATTTGGGAATTTCTATTTTATTTAATCAGTTTTATGTACTAAAGTATATGAAATGAAGCAAAAAACAAACAAAAAAGCCTTAAATAATACACTTAAACTAAAAATACAAGATGTTGTCCGCATGGTAAAGTACCAAGCTGCATTCCTGCGTTGAATTGCCAAAGAAATTCTCTGCACTAAGAATGAGCCAGCTCTCTTCATCACCAGCGGCGTCAACTAATTGTGGCGAAATTTGTTTAAATAACTTTTTGGTACATGGACCGTATGGACCAAAAGTTTCGACGCCGAGTGGCACAAATATATATTCACCTGAAAGTGATCCATACTTGCGCTGCTTGGCGTCTTCTGCAGCCTCCGCTGCGGCTCCGGCCCTTTGAATTGTACCCCGGAGGTGAGAAGGGGCTAACGTCCAAAGCGTCCCAAACGAGAGAAATTCCCCGCTTCCAGGGAATCAGAGTTAAGCCATCAAGGCGCTATAGGTACTTGTAGTACCTACAGCTTTTTTCTCATCAGTATTATAAGTAGGCATTACTGTATCAATGCAATTTGTGATCTCTTGTTTTCAAGAATAGCTTAATTTTACATGTATTTTGAGTGAGTGAACGTAATATTGAAATCAAATTTAACTTTAGATACTGAAGTCGATTCTGTTACACCATAACTCTAAAATGTTTTATATCCCTCTCTCACATATTGAAATGAAAAGAGATTCATTTGATTATGTATTTGTATCATGATGCACGCACATTATGACAAATATAATGACGCAGCGCGACAGTAAATACATAGCTATCACGCACACTAGCATAATAAACTTGGCCTGTTGTTTTCTAGCAGCACCATAAAATAGATACATTTAATTTTGTGTCTTTCTCTCTCTCTCGCCTAATGAGAGAGTAAGACAAAAGACAATGTAAGGTTATTATAAGAATGTTTTTGAGATTATGGTAACCCACCAGTGGGGCTAGTACGAGAACTTACGAAAACGTTATCGTTACGTAAACGATAGCAAATGTATGAACAATTTGGTTTCCTTTTACGTCCGATAGAGGCGCTGATCAATTTTTCATACATTTTGCTATCGTTTACGTAACAATAACTTTTTCGCAAGTGCTCGTACCTACTAAGGCCACAGATCTAAGGTTTTCACTTAAACGGTAAGTGCCTTTATTAACACAAACCACACAAGATACAAGCTCACTAACACTAAATACCTAAAATACTGTTAACAATAGGCCTGCCCATAGACCGTTGAAGGCTTAGAGTGAGTCCAAACGCTCAAGCCCACTACCGGTTGGCAGCGCACCCAGTATGCTAGCGGCATCTAGACAAATGGTGCAACAGAATTGACAATTTTACAAAGTAGTCTGAATAAATGCCTACAGCCGACGCTGGATCAATGCATTTGTGAAGCTTATTTATTAGAATGTAATTAGTGAATGTATCAAATATATTTTGTATTAAATAATGTATTTTTTGAAAGTTGTTTTTTAATATGTACCAAGATCTTCATACATAGGTTTCTATAAAATCATTAGATGTGGACTTGTTGATAAGAAGAAACCAAAAAGAAAGAACTTTTAAATCGATTGATTGAGATCACTGAAGTGAGAATTTTTTCATTTATTGAGATAATTGTCCTCTCCGAGATAGGAAGATAGCCTCTAGTTAAGTGACTAAAAATGGCGCATTAAATTGACTTGAGCATGACTTTGAATGACTTGTTTGACAATATTATATTTTACAAAAATACTGGTTTGTATACTGACAAATCCACAAGACGTGCGTCGCCAAAATCCTCACAAGAAAAAAGAAATAAAAGGTACTAAATAAGCTACCGCCACTTTGGAAGTTGCAATTATTTAGCAGCTCGCTTCACACAAATCTGGGAATGCTAACAATTCCTCAATTTTGGAACCCACCAGACTAAAAGTAGTGCTTCGGGTTCAAATCAGGTGTTTCAAGTTAATAAATATGTAAAACTATGTATATTTTTCTATATTATGGTCATTAACCAAGGAATTTTGATATTTTTTTAGGCATAAATTTTAAACAAACTAGGGAAAAACCAAAATTTAAAGTGGAAACACTGGTTGAACTAAAAAAAAAAAAAAGATTTGTGTCAAACCAATCGAGTTGTCAATGTCAAAGTATTTGTGGTGGGTATTTGGTTTGTTAGCAAACAGAAACACCAGTTTTGCTTTGAAATATATGTAATTTCTTGTCTGTAGCAGATATTAAAAGTGTAACTAATGTTAAAGCGAGGTAAACTACTCCATTAGAACTCAGAGTTAGTTATAATGTACAGAAATAATGAAATTTGTGACTACGATAACAAAGTAACGATCGATTCGGTGCACCCGCGGTTTTCCTCTAAACCACGTAAAAACTATCAGGGTATAGTATTTAAATTAAGTCCTTTACACCCAAACTAACACTTAATAACAATATTCTTCAATGATGCAGTAGTTTTAAAGTTTACAAAGCTTACGTACTGATAACACTATAACCTTAAACATATAAATATTTGACAGTAAAAAGGTATGTTTTAAACTTTACTGCTTTGAACTAAAGTTTGTTTTAGTTTGTCGTTGAAACTAACAAAACTGATAAGACTATGATGAGATATCTTTACATTATCACAGAGTTTTTGATGTTTTCATTATCACAGCGTTTTTGACGATGAAACTAGTTGCTTGCCCCGTACTGTACCAACGCGACCCCTATATCTTCACAACGTATCAATTGATTTTGCTCATATTTGAAATTAAAAATTGTATTGAAAGGAACTACATGTCTACAATATTGTATGAAGATCAGATCATCTGTATACAAGCTATCGTCGAAAAAATATACAAACTCAACTCAACACTCTTGACTCTTGACTCTGTGACCTTTGCTTTGCTTGGTCAACAACTTTTAACACATCAAACTTTGTGAAAAATCAAATTAAAAATGGGTCAGTTAATATTATCTACAGTATTTTAAGTGCACTCTAAATGGTCATATAGCGGGACGATGAAATCAGATCTTTTGCTCTTGTGTTTGCATGTAGTTGCTAATGTTCATACTTGTCTAACCCCTAACAACAGAAATGCTTATATTAGAAATCATGAGACGAAGAAGACAGAACGAATTTATAAAGGTTTCTTATCGGACTACAGAACCCTAAATATGTAACTTTTGATAGGGATTTAGACATTCAGTCATTTTGAATGATATTTTTTTGCGAAATATCATACAAGCAATTAAAAAATCCAGCACCAAGTGTCCAGTCCTACGTCACATGAGTTTAGTCAAAGAAGATCTGATATGTCTTCCACTTTAGTCCTTCGGATCTACATAAGTAATTAAACACGTCTTTACAATTTCTAGGTTTAAAAATAGCCCTGGTCCAGCTATCGGTGGGCAAAGACAAGTCGAAGAATGTAGCAGAGGCGGTGAATCAGATCCGCCTGGCGAAGGAAAAGGGAGCCCAGCTGGTGGCGTTACCAGAGTGTTTCAACTCTCCTTATGGGACTGGTTAGAATTTTCAACTCACTTACCACAACAACATTTAATGATTAGTTTGCGTTAAGAAAATCCTTATAATTAATTTAAGTCTGAAGTTATCTCTAAAATTTAAGTCACTAGTGTATTATCTCTTTTAAGATAATAAAAGCCAGATACATTAAGTTTTAATCTCAACCTTAACCACTGGAATCAGTAAATTCTTTTATTAAAATGACAACATTTTATTTATGTTGTTGATGGTTGCTAATTGCCAAATAAAAACATCTCCAGGCTTCTTCAATGAGTATGCGGAGGAGATTCCTTCAGGCGAGACAAGTCGAGCATTGTCTCAGGCAGCGGCAGAGGCAGGCGTGTGCGTGGTTGGAGGCACCCTGCCCGAGCGGTGCGGGAACAAACTGTATAACACTTGCACAGTGTGGGATGCGACCGGGAAACTACTGGCCAAACACAGAAAGGTATTTTGTATAGAGTTTTTTTTTTATAATAGGCATGCTCTTGACCGCCATTTCGTCTGATGTTCATTATTACTAGTTTCCAATTTGTGAGCGTGCACTAGGCTAAAGTCGACGTCTTATGGCTGATGATGACTAGACTAAAGCTTTGTGGTAGCATAGGCAAAAAAAATATATACTTATTATAGTAGTTTCGTCTATGGTGGTAGGTACAGGTTGATTTATTCGACCTAATAACCGTACTTCGCGATTTTTGCACTGGATAACCCCTTTTCGACCAATAAGGGAGCGTTCAAGTATTACGTAACGCAATTTTTGGAGATTTTGGACGCCCCCTTCCCCCCATGTAACGCGCCGTAACGTTTTTCTGTACCCCCCCTCCCCCTAGTAAAACGTTACGTAACAACCATGTGACCATTTTTACGTAAAAACAAAGAATACATTAATACACAGTCACAAGTATGCGGCGTCAGGTACCGGAAATTCGCTAAAATATCTTTGTTACATTAAAAATGCGCGAGAGAATCAGTTTACGCGACCGTTCTAAAGGGTTAAAAAAAACAATGTTACGTAACGCGTAGTTCAAACACCCCCTCCCGCCCCTGTAACGCATAGTAACGTTTTTTAAGACACCCCCCCCCCCCACTTACTTACAATACTTGAACGCGTTACTACTTACTACTTATTACTTAGGCATAAGGAGTGAGATGTAGCCGGACTACTTTTTCAAAAATTCTGGAGAGTATATTGAGATTGCTAACTTACCTATATTTAAAATAATCTTAATTTTTTCTTTTATCGTAATCAAGCCAAATATATTGATCTTGTAAAACGTTACGATGCGTTACAGGGGCGGGAGGAGGTTTTTGAACTACGCGTTACGTAACATTGTTTTTTTTTAACCCTTCAGAATGGTCGCGTAAAGAGATTCTCTCGCGCATTTTTTATATAACAAAGGTATTTGGTATATTTTAGCGACTTTCCGGTACTTGACGCCGCATAATTATGACTTTTAAAACTTGACTTGTAAAAATGGTCACTTGGTGGTTACGTAACGTTTTACTAGGGGGGAGGGGGGGGTACAGAAAAACGTTACGGCGCGTTACATGGGGGGAGGGGGCGTCCAAAATCTCCAAAAAATGCGTTACGTAATACTTGAACGCTCCCTTACGGTATAATACGCAATTTAGCTTATTCCGTTTCATAAAATTCCTAGATGCATCTGTTCGACATCAATATCCCAGGCAAGATGACGTTCCGTGAGTCGGACGTGCTAGCAGCGGGAGACCAGCTCACGACCTTCGAGTACCTCGGCGTGAACATCGGACTGGGGATCTGCTACGACTTGCGCTTCCCCGAGATGGCGCATATCATGGCTGAACAAGGTGAGTTGGAACCGGGGATCAAAAGGGAATCACGCATAAAGGACGAAAGCAAAGCGCTATGATTCCACTTTTTAACCGACTTCCAAAAAGGAGGAGGTACTCAATTCTACCATTTTTTTTAAATATATTTGTTACCTCATATCTTTCGTCTGGGTTAACCGATTTTGATAATTCTTTTATTAGTTAAAAGGTGGTGCTTCCTGTGTGGTCCAATTTGGTCTAGTTCTGAAATTTTTATGAAGTCGGTTTTTTATATTGTGCGAACTGCTAGTCTGTGGAATGCGCTGCCTGAATGGGTGTTCCCCGGTAGTTACGATCTGGGTGTCTTCAAATCACGAGTGAATCTGTGACGAAAAGACAAGATTATTATGCGTTTATAAAACATTTAGATCGTTTACAATGAATGTAAACGATTAGTATAAATTGTAAAAAAAAGAGTGGATAATCTTTGAATGGCGGAACAGATGTCCACGAATAAGAAAGCTACTTGGCTTTTAAGTAGACGTAACCTTGTGAAGAGGTATAATGGATGATTGTGAGGAGGCTAGATCGTATATAATTTGCTAGACGCTTTACAAAGTTATGTCGTCAACTTTGTATGAGCTGTCAAAAAGCAACTAAGATAATGCACATACTATAATATAAATAATCACATCTCTAATCTTGACACAGGTTGCTCGCTCCTCATCTACCCTAGTGCCTTCAACATGACGACCGGCCCGAAACACTGGGAGCTCCTGGGCCGGGCGCGAGCCAACGACCAGCAGCTCTGGGTGGCGCTGGTCAGCCCGGCCAGAGATGAGACCGCGGGCTACGTTGCCTGGGGACATACTACCCTCATCGATCCCTGGGCACAGGTCGCGGACAAGTTGGACGAAAAGCCAGGGATGATTGTCGCTGATATTGGTGAGTTTTGACATCTAAACTTCGAAAAATTATGTATAGAACGCCCAACGCGTAGAAAATTATAGTCAAAAAATGTACGCAGTTTCATAATAAATGTAAATGGTTTAGCTATGTTTTTATATAAACATAGCTAAACCATTTACATTGAATCAAAACGATTTAAGCAAAACCAAGCGTATATTTATACATTTACGGTTCAGTTCTCTAATATGAGTTTGATTCGTACAATATGGTCAAATCTCGTCAACCATCGTAGATCAAGAGAGATGCCGATGTCTGAATCGTAAGTGGGTAAGAAATGAACTACATATTTGTTTTAAGTTTGAGATGAAATTGCTATAGTCTTGGTACGTGTGAGAAAGAGAATGCTGCCTGATGAAAATACTATATTTAGAATGATAAAATAGGTGATTTCTATGGGTTTTTGTGTCTATTTGGATGATAAACAGTAATGTATGTATGGAGTATTTACTTACCGATGATATGTTCCGCCATCTTTTTACATTAGTTTTGTTATTCTTGCAATTTATCACGGACACTTATCATTGTTACGGCTTGTGCAAATGTCGCGTGACTGTGGGTCCAAGTTGTCCCAGTTTTGAGTCAAGACAAGTTGAGTATTGCCGCGATTAGCGCGTCATTGTGGCACCTTTGTATTTTTTATCGAAGCAGCTTAAAGATGATAGGCCGTTCTGTCAACTCAGTCTGAGATATTTTGAGAAATCTACAGTTTTATCTCCCAAGGGTTGATAAGGTAGAATTTCCAATCAAGCTTGTCAGTAAATTTTTTTCTATATTGTTCTGTACTTGTTCGCGAGTACATATATTTAAAGTCGCATGACTCACTACAGTTACTCGTATATGATAATTTACGGGATATTTACCGTGGTAAGGTTGTGGTCTTCCCGTGAACATGGTGCATGTAACTGCGCTAAAATATCGGGAGCTCCTTCTAACATTACCACGGTAAATATCCCGTAAATAATCATATAGTAATTTTTAAACTTTCGCGTTTTGAACAAATGTTTTTTATATTTATCGGGACTTATTTTTATCTATCTTTAATATTGCGCGATAAGTACCGATAAATATAAAAAACAATAATCATATAACTGTAGTGAACAACCATGATAGTTTAAAACAATGTTGTATTACACACGTTGTACAATCTACTATTTACGTTTCAGATCTGGAAACAGTAGAAGCGGTGCGCAGCCAAATACCAATCAGGAGTCAGAGGCGGACAGACGTCTACGACACGGTAGCTAAGAGGAAGCAATAAACTATTTCACGCAGCGACCAACTTATCTGTGCAGTTCACCATATAAACAAAACAAAAAAATAATGTAACTTTCTGTACTGGAAGTACATAGGTGGCTCTCACAGACTTTTATAGATCCTGCGAGTTCACCTTCCTTGCATGTCTGTTTTCTGTCTTCATTTGGATCAATGCTCCAACTATCACACAGTAAGTACGTCAGGCGTCAATACAAAAATGCGCCATAGTAAAACATATAAACTCTTCGAAAGCATTTCATGCTAACATAGTAAACTGTAAAAACTTTTCAAAAGCAATTCATGCTAACATATTAAACTGTGAAAACGTTTCAAAAGCAATTCATGCTAACATATTAAACTGTGAAAACGTTTCAAAAGCATTTCATGCTAACATAGTAAACTGTAAAAACTCTTCAAAAGCAATTAGTACCGATGGAGTTTTCTTTGCTTTCGTGACATCATAGTATATACAAAACATGCGACGCGCTGTGTTTTCATACATCAGATGTGCTCGCAGTGTCTATATTAATAAAGTTCTGTGGCAGGTCCCCCACTGGAATCTACAGACAAGTTGGTTGCATTGTTAATTATGATCGTAAATTTAAGAAGCATACACGCTAGTACTTCAGTTAGAAGAGAGCAAAGTAGTTTCTGAAGTAAAGTGATAGCTGGTAGCTGATATGCTGCTTAAATATTTGACGTCCCCGGTGGCTCAGTTGGTAGTGAACCTACCTTCTGTGCTTGGGGGTGTGGGTTCGATTCCCACTTAGGGCAAACATTTATGTGATGAACATTTGTGTTTGTTCTATGTACCCAATAGCTATTGAAGGGTTTCACTATTACCTCCAGGGGCCTTACGCCCAACTCTAAACGCAGGCCCTAATAGGTGCAGTTAGCAAAATCACGCGAATGCGAACCTTAACGCGCCGAGATACGGTTTGCGGGCTTATAACAGGTAGCCGCAAGGTTTTATGACACTAGAGTGTTTTATGCGGTTTTATTTTTAAGAAAAAATAAGCTGATTTGACTATAGATACAAACTATTATGTATTTATTCTGGGCTATAGATGGAGGCTGATACCACCACAGAAAAGAAAAGAAAAAAAAAACTATTCTGTGGATGCCACACTGCGCGTTGTTTTTACCCCTCTTAAAACACTTCCAACATAGAATCTATCTTTCTTACCAAAAGACAACACAGATCTTGCAATCTAGCCCCAGGGTCTCTTCTTTGGACGTGTTAATTTACAAACATTTCCAATCAAGATAAGGTAGAGCTGGTACTTCTGATTTGAAACAAAAAAAGGTTCGCATGTATTTATAATCTCTTTCTTGTTTCAGATCAGGAGCAAACCACAAGAGGGCTTTTGTGCTTCATCTTAGAAGTCTAAGGGCTTCAACAGAGGCGTAGACTTAGTTGACGGACCGTCGTCTAACCAACGAGAAAGACTGAGAATAACATATTTCGCTCCCTTTCTCTCGCGTTAGTCAGACGGCAGTTGACGTCGACCAATTCGTCTGTCGTGTTAGCACTCTAAGAAAGCAATTGGTAATCTCGTAATTAGATATTTTGCAATAAGGGGCCGTTCAAGTATTACGCAAGCAGATTTATTACAATTATTTACCCCCCCCCCCCCCTCCCCTTGTCAGCAAAAGTAAGCGAACGTCTTACTCCCCCCTCCGATGCTTACGTAAACATTGTTATATGCATTTATCTTTTAACGTAAGTATTCAGTTTTTTTTTTACTGAATCATGAGCAGCAGTGCCATGATGTGTAAAAAAAGTAAATACTGCTGACGTAATCACCAGAGCCCCCCCACCCCCATGTCATAAAAAATAAGCATAGCATAGACCCCCCCGTCCCCCATAGTGCTTACATAATACTTGAACATTCCCTAACTTAAAGTCTAAGCATACGAAACTTGTATGCTTAGACCTTCACTTTGTTGGTGCAGCGACCCAAAATGTCTCAGCCTCCGACACTAAAAGAGGCCATCCTTCTTTTTCTTATTCACATTCTTGTCAGTAGACCCTAAGATATTCTGACAAAGTCGATGTATTTGTATCAGACTAAAAAAATAATAAAGATAACTGTAAAAGACCACAATAACAAATACGTTACAATAAAATTATTATCTAGGAGTTTAACAGGCGGCCTTATCGCTTAAAGCGATCTCTTCCAGGCAACCGTGCGCAAAACAAATATCTCAACGTAGAATAAATAATATATTTTGTTACCCTTTATTTTAAATATTTTTATTATATTTATACAAACGTGTAGATATTTAGTGCAATTTGATAGCAATATATTGTTACAATTTACTGTTGTATTTTATTTTGGCATCCAGATGTTCATCGAGCAACTGTAGGACGTTGGTTGCGCATCCCCAGAACAGGGTTAAGCCGCAGCCACCTGCGAAAAGGGCCATGGAATAATTACCAATATAAAAAACCGACTTCATAAAAATGACATAACTGGACCAAATTGAAATGGGACCACACGGGCAGCACTAAATTTCAAATAAAAATAGAAAGATCAAAATAGGTTCGCTCGAAGAACTCATGACCAATGGGGAAGAAAGGTTCTTGAGTGGAGACCACGAACCAGAAGACGCAGCGTAGGTAGGCCTCCCACTAGATGGACCGACGACATTGTGAGAGTCGCGGGCATCCAGTGGATGCAGATGGCAGGATGTCGTTCAGTATGGAGGTTAAAGGGGGAGGCCTTGTTCAGCAGTGGACGTCTTATGGCTGATGATGAGGTATTGTATCTCGATGGTAGAATAGAATGAACTCACCGTGTCCGTAATTGTGAATGATTAATTTCCCGTGTCTCTGTTCCGCCTCCAGCCGGACTGATTGTCTGCCGGGTCTCAGCCCGACCCACTGATTGTATAATTTTGCACTCTACAAACAAAACAGTTTTAAACAAGTTAATAAAGAGAAAACTGTTCCGTAATTCTATAAAATTATTTAAATGTACGGACTCATTGGAGTTTATGTACGGATTTTCATACCACTGGCTTTTCGGTAAAGGAAAACCTAGTGAGGAATCCTGTATACGTACGGAGAAGAAGTTCAATGACGTATGTGAATCCACCAACCCGCAACTGGGCTAGCGTGATGAATATGGCCCAATCGCTTTTTCGGGGGTAGGCCTAAGTCCAGCAGTGGACTATAAAAAAAGGCTGATTATGCTATGGTAAAATATATATAAACCAACGCGCAGGATCGGACTGGCTATATAGTCGAGGTGGCGTTTGCCAGCCAGGCCTCGGCCTGCGCGGGCCTTCCACGGGACTGGCTTGCGGGGCTTGCCGCAAGCCAGGTGATAAATAGAATAGGGCCCACGCAGCATAGCCAGTCTCGGGCCCAGGGCTTGTGGGAGCCATCCGGGCCTTTCCGGCCCAGTCTGACCCTATGCCACCTCTATTTTTTCATCGTTTAAATGGCTTATATTCTTACTTTTAGGGAAGGCTTGATATTCTCACAGCCATGCAGTATAGCAGCAGTATCGTTTTCATCCAGTTGGGTGTTGTAGTCGTGCTGTTGTCGCGTTCCTCCCAGGACGCAAGTGTCGCCACTAAATATTAAAAACATTTATTATTTTATGGAATAATTAAATTTTACTAAATTAATTAGGAACGGCTGATTAGTTTTTCGCGATTTCAGTGTTGGTCCAATAGTAAAAAACGTAATGAGTACAATAATGTTCCCTATGGACACCAAAACGGCTGGACCGATTTTGACGGGACTTTCACTGGCAGATTACTGATATTATAAAGAGTAATTTAGGCTACTTATCCACGCGGGTGAAACCGAGGAGCGCAGCTAGTATGTTCATAGAGATAGATTAATCTTTTTGTTATGGATACAATACAGTACGACCACCTTGTCTGTAAAAGTGAGTGGAGCGTCACCAGCGCATTATCTGAACACCATCCGTAGACGATTTTAGTTCCATCATTTTGCCACCTCTGCAGATGAGTTGGTATGTAATAGACAAACGCACGATAAGGGCTAAAAATAAAGTAATTGGCTGCGATTACAAATATTGATAACTTCAAGGGTCATAATGAACGTCGTTGTTTATTTGCAAGCTAGTTGATTAATCGCAAATATTATATTAATTTATTTTTAACTATTGCTTATTGCTTTTTTTTGTACCTTGTTTCTTTTTTATGTATACTTTTTCCATATTCTATACTACCACAACGTCTTAGTGTTTGCACCTAGGTAATTTATATCAATTCGTGAGAACCTGTAATTGGCTTTCTATAGTTTTTCATTATATATCTTAGTGTAAAAAAGCTGTTGGTTTTCCTATAAATAAATTGAAAGTAAATTTAGTGAACGTCCGATGTTCGGTCACATTACCACAGCCCTTGGGCCCTTGGGCCTTACCCCTAGCTTCACTTTTGCGAGCCAACTTTTAGTAGGTACCTGATAGGTACCGCAAATTAACCAACTCATTTAAGCTGCATTGTTTAAAAGCGTCTAACTTGAATGAACGAAAATCCGTTTTACTATGCGTGTGTGCGTGAAAATAACAAAGCTTGGCGGCTATCAAACAACTACCGCTTATCGTAGTTGATGGTACCGTTTAGACAAATAACACCTATGCGGGTCAACTTTTCGAGCTAGGGGTAAGGCCCCTTACCTACTTACTTTGGTATGATGTATTTTCCATCATCTTCGTCTATCACAGTCTCCATAATCCACGGCGCTTTGACCTGTCAATATTTAACTAAATTAAAAACTTTCATTCACATTAAGGTAATATTTTATTTTACTTTGATATCTAACAGCCTTTATTTACATTCACATTAAGGTAATATTTTATTTTACTTGGATATGTAACAGCCTTTATATACATTCGTAAATACAAAAGTAGGAATTTTAATGTTAGATTAAAAAAAACAACGACTTCTAAACTGTCAAATAAAATAATGGACGATGTAAAAGTTGTTACCATAATATGGTTAAATATGGTATAAGTTGTTACCATAACCGCTTTTGGGCTTAGGATATATTATATCCTAAGCCCAAAAGCGGTAAGTAAAAAAAAATAGATTTGTGTTTTTTCGCGCATCTGATAGCTTACAAAATTTCGCACCAGATGGAGTAAGCAAAATAACCGTATCTACATTGGAACATTGATATAAAACACTACAAAAGTTTTTTTTTATTTTAAAACTCATGTTTAATAACTATTAATTCTAAACGAAATGACGGTATCTCATAAAAAAAAAAAACACAAAAACAATAATGTTGGGTTTTTAAACATATATTTAAGAAATATATTGGTCCTAACATAGGCACATAAGTGAAATAATAAAATAAAAAATAATAATAAAAGGCCTAATTCAGAAATTAAAAAACAATCGTCAAATAACTTTTATTTTTATTCTGTAATAGGCTTGCGTTTGACCGCCAACTCGCCTGATGTTAAGCGATGATGCGGTCTACGATGGAGCACGCTTGCCCAGAAGAAACCGATTCACTCGTGATTTGAAGACACCCAGATTGTAACTATCGGGGAACACCCATTCCGGCAGCGCATTCCACAGACTAGCAGTTAGCACAATAAAAGTACGGGTTTTCGGAATATCAACCATAATAGCGGTGTCGATTTTTCGTGCCCGCTCTGGCAGTCCGATAGAAAAATGGGGAGGAGGGAATTAGATCATGCAGATCTGATGCACACTCTCCGAAATATATCCGATAAAAGACTGATAGAAGCTTGTGATACATCAAGGTGAGCCGTCAGCTCGAGGGAAGATGTTGCGCCATAAGTAAAGTAAATAAAGAATATATATATTTAATTGTACTGACCCTGATTACTTGTCCCCTGTACGGAAAGACTGCATCATCAGGCACCAGCTTCTGGGCGTTCAGTCCCGTGCAATTGACGACCACGTCGAATGCAGCCAACATTGGGTCTTGTAGGGACTTCACTGTGGCTTGGACTATCTCTCCGTTCGCCTTCTTGAAGCGGCCGTGGAGATAGTCCAGGAACGGAGGGGGCCAAAATGTGAAGGTTGAGAACGTATGGCCTGCACTGGAAAATTAAAAAGGTATGTGTGACGGCAGGTGGCACTGAAACGTGGTCTCTCACTGTGGGCCTCGGTAGCAAGCTCAAAGTCGCACAACGAGCTATGCTCGGGGTTTCTCTATGAGGTCGAATCAGAAATGACGAGATCCGTATATAGGCGAATGAAAGTTACCGACATAGCCCACCGGATTAGCAAGTTGAAGTGGCAGTTGTTAGGGCACACAACACGCAGTAGATATCTGACGTCTAGACTTCTAGCGTCCGCTCCTCTCTGGCGCGTCTGCAATGTGAACAATGCGATAATAAACAGCTGTACTCACGCATATTGTCCAGAGAAAAGTCCATTGTAATACTTTAGTTCCTTTTCGGTTAGCTTGTGATACCCGAAGACGCCTTCAGCCCAGCAGGGCTCCGCCCAGCGGCTCTTGTCTCCGTAGAGGTTGTATATCGGCACAAGACAGATACCTAGGCCACCTTCTAACCATCGCTGGTGGAGGAACTTGTAAGATTCGCAGCCCCATTTACTGGAATCAAATCAAATTAAAACTAAATGAAATAATGGCAAGAGTTTGTCGAGATAGGCATATGGTAGAGTTCCGTAGCCAAAGCCAAATAATTGTGCTCACATTTATAGTTCAGAAATTGGTGGGTAGGTATAAAGAAAAATTCGAACGAACGAAGCCAAAAAGATTAATAAGCTCCGTTGTAACTAGTGCACATAGGAAGTCATGCAGGCCGCGGTTCTGATTCTACCCTCAAATCGAAAACGTGTTTTTTTTGTAAAATCAAGAACGATCATGTAAAATCCACTGATCCCCCACTGGTCTACCTACTTATATAATCTTGGGGGACATACGAAGTACCTATAAGTATGAAATCTTTGTCTTGGGGATTGTAATAATGACCCATGCAGTCAGAGATCTGAAGTAAAAAACTGTTAGCGAAGTAAAGTACGAATATTCACGTAAGTAAAAATGTTGAATTGCGAAATTGAAATTTGATTGGTATCTATTTACGCACGTTCCTACTACGTCTGCAGTGGTACGGAATACTTACGAGAGCAGTTCCCCAGGAGTGTCTCCACACAGGTACGGGTACCAGAGTCCCGCGGAGCCGTCGCCGGTCGTGTTCGGGGAGAATTCACTTGAAATCAACACCACCTTCGAAAACAACTATCATCAGAGAATACTATTCACTCTAGATCATACTGTGGGTGAAGTAAATAAATATTCGCTACGTACGTATCGAATTTCATACTAATTTTGTAAATACAAAATGACGCAAAAATACGTTTGTTGTATGGGGAACCCCTTCGTTTTTACTTTTTGACTTTATTGCATTATGATACATCGTATTAAGGTTCGAAAGATACAGCCGTTAAAAGGTAGGATGGACGGACAGAAAGACAGCGTAGACTTAGTTATAGAGTCTCCCTTTGGGTACGGAACCCTAAAAATCAGACTTCGAAGTTTTTTTTTCGATCTATTTCCCATCCTATAACATCAATATAAATAAATGAATATCAACACGAAAATAAACAAGTAGATCACACTAAAAACCAACTTCAAAAATATATGAAAAACGTATAGGTAAGTGCCTATAAAACGTATAGGTAAATGCCTATAAAACGTATAGGTAAGTGCCTATAAAACGTATAGGTAAATGCCTATAAAACGTATAGGTAAGTGCCTATAAAATTTGAGTGTTTCCCTCGATTTCCCTGGGATCCCATCATCAGATCCTGACTTGGTGACAATGGGACCAAATTGGAATAACATTGGAATAACAAATTGGATTATAAAATATTAAGTATGTCACAAACAAATATGAGCTTCGGATCCCTAAACTAAGCTGCAGCTTGTGCTTCAGAGATCCGTGCTCCCCCTGTTACGTTGAAGTAATTTAATTATCAAGTATTTTTAGTAGATATTGTCCTATGTAACATCATTTATAAGAAATAATATAATTATAGCATTTGCAAATTTACATTGTGTTAAAATAAATAAATGCATGTGTATATATGCGTGTGTGAGTGTGTGTGTTTGTGTGTGTATTTATTTGCGTATGTGTGTGTATGTTGTGTGTAAGATTAGGTGTGTGTGTATGACTGCTTTGTGTATGAGTTTATGATGAATAGCTCAGCTACCTCAGGATTGAGAGCAAATTCTCAGTTTCCTGATAGGAAAACTTTTGTAGGAGGTTAGTTACCGTCTTTTTAAGAGTATAATAATTTAATTTTCTCAGTTCTACCATTCTTGATAATTTGTTATAAATGAAAGCACCCAGGAAACATGAAAATCTATGCTTAAAATTGGTTCTTGACCTAGCTAATTCGAAAACTTTGTCGGTGCGACGCTTGCCATGTGAGAAATATGTATTACTATCTGCCACTAGTGGACACAGCTTGTGCTGTTTCAAGATAATCCTTAGCAAAAAGAGTTGTCTGACTGTCAGCAGTTCGGTATCTCGATAGAGTTGTACAGTAGGATATCTGAAAGGAAGAAAGTTGCTGACCTTCAGTATAGCCCTTTGAGCTTTTTCTAGAGGTAATAAGTGTGTTTTTGCAGCTCCGCCCCATGCTTCAATACAGTATGTTATTATTGACTGACAGAGTGCGTAATAAGTAGTGCGTAATACTTTTTTCTCAGCCACATGTCTTATGTTCTTAAACACAGCTATTAATTTACGAACTCTTCCAGTCAGGGTTTTTATATGACTCTTGAAGCTTAGTTGGCTGTCCATGACCACACCTAGGTACCGAATGTTGTCGACCATTTCCAGCCTTTTACACGAGCATTTGTTTACTAGACACAAGTCATCATAGAGTCGAGTATGAGCAATAACATTGAAGTTTGCATGAGTGGGAGGTTGCGTTCTACTTAGAATTGAAAAAGCTACTATTTTCGTTTTATCAGCATTAAGACTAAGCAGGTTTTGATTCAACCATGCGTTAACCTTATTAAATCCTGTTTGAGCTGTACTAAAGACATTATCCCAGGTTTTGCCTCGGAAAATGAGAGCTGTGTCATCAGCAAAAGTTATGATTTTGCCATTGTCAAGTTTCAGATTACACAATTCGTTGATGTAGGCAAGGAATAGGGTTGGGCCTATAATGCTACCTTGAGGAACACCGTAGCTTATGGTTTCCGGATCGCTAATGCTGTCACCAAGTTTGACACACTGTTTTCTGTTTGCAAGGTAGCTGGAGAAAAGATGTAGTTGTGAACCTCGGATACCCAGCGCTTCTAGTTTTCTGATTAGGAGAGGTACTGAAACGGTATCAAAAGCCTTTGCAATGTCTAGGAAGATTGCAAGGCATTTGTCACCAGAATCCAATACCTCGGCCACATGATTTGTTAGTTCACTGACTGCATCCGAGGTTGACCTATTTTTCCGGAAACCAAATTGTTGTTTCGAAAGAAGGTCGCTGTTTTCTAGATATTTCGACAGTCTATTATTCATAATGCGCTCAAGGATTTTGGAAAAAGCTGGCAAAATAGAGATTGGCCGATAGTTACTAAAAACATCTTTAGAGCCATTTTTGTGGATTGGAATAATAACTGCTGTTTTGAATTGGAAGTATACCCTACCGAACAAAAGTTTTTTTTTTTGAAATCGGTCCAGTTAGCGGAGAAATCGGTGAAAATACGTAAAAAAACAGTGGAACATAGAACCGTCCTCCTTTTCGTCGGTTAAATGGCTTTATACCTACAATTTCCGATGTTATTCTAAAGGTTTTATATAAGTTTCTAAAGGATTGAATAAAATTATAAACGCCCTAAGTAGTTAGTCGCAAGCTTTTAGCTGCCCTTATAAAGGTCCCGAACTTACTTGTGCAGTGTTGTACTTCTCTTTTATTTTAACAGCACAAGCGAGGCCGTTAATTCCGCCACCGAGCACAGCTATTCTCACGACCATGTTTACTGGTCAATTTGTTTGCAATGAAAGATGACCCCTAAACCTTTTAACCTATAGGTACTTAAATACTTATCAATATCATAATTTGTTAAGTACTTAATGTATTGTGTTAAGGCGAAGGCAGGTGATATTTAGCACGGGAAATTAGTTTGTTTAAACCCCTGATAAAAGAGCTGATAATCTTCAAATGACAGCAGATTTTCTTGAATCATATTTAAGCCAAGCTAAGAACACTCTCGATCAAGTAAGCTTTCAAACAAAAATCATCATCATCATTTCAGCCATAGGACGTCCACTGCTGAACATAGGCATCCCCCATCGATTTCCAAAGGGACCGGTTGGAAGCGGCCTGCATCCAGCGTTTTCCTGCGGTCTCTTTTAGGTCATCTATCCATCTTGTGGGTGGACGTCCTACGCTGCGCTTACCGGTCCGCGGTCTCCACTCGAGAACCTTTCGGCCATCTGTTTTGCGTGCTATGTGCCCTGCCCACTGCCAAACAAAAATACTTAAATCAAAATCGGTTCAGCCGTTTGCATGGGCATAGGCAGGGTGGGGCGCTTGCCCCACCCTGGCATGACCTCTGGGGCGACAGTTTTTTTCAAATTTACAGCTTTTCATACTTAGACGGTTTTCCTTTCTTCCTTTCATATTCTTTGTATTCATAAAGCATAGCATGAATGTGTAGTAGAAGCTTACTTTTTGGAAATGCCCAAAAAGTAAGCTCAGGGGGAAGCCTAAAAGGGTTGAACCACAGACCTACTACCTACCTATAGATTTTCAATGAGCGTGGCTAGCTCAGTGCCTCTCGCTTCAACAAGGTGTGTTGCCACATTAAAATTATTTGCTTTAAGTTAGGGTAATTTACCTACTATGACGAGTAGTGAATCTCTTCAATGAGTAATTTTGGAAACTTTGGAAAATCTTGTGAGATGGAAGGATATCTGAAAAATACTTATGAACAAAAGAAATTAATATTAAGATCCAAATCCATCCGTTTAAAGGTAAGACAGCTTTAAACGGCTGTATCTTTCGCGCCGTAATATCGTCAGTTGAAACTTACACAGAATATGTAATGTTACGACGGATTAACTAAGAAATATAATTAAGTCAAAACTAAAGAGGGTACACATCCACACATACAACAAACGTTTTTGTTAAGGTATTATTGTATTTGCTCTGGTGTAAAAACCAAACGGTACGTAACGGTAATCGGTACAAGCGTCAAACTTGGCGGATTATAGTGCACACCCTAAAGTAAAACAACAAATAATAAATACTGGCCGCTTGCGAGTCGGTCACACATTTCTGTTTCCCACAAGTTAAGCAACGTCGGGCGCGGTTGATACTTGGATGGATGACAGCCTGGGCGTGATGTTGTGTATTTGCACTACTTTTTGTATTTTTTGACGGTACAGAACCCTCAGTGCACGAGCCCGACTCGCACTTGGCCAGTTTATTTATTTTCATGGATGGAATTATGGATAACATCCCAATTAATGAGATACTTAGATAAAACTCTTTATTATTTACAGTACTCATATCACACACGATAAATCAGACTTCAAAAAAAAGATTATTTTGTTTTATTTGAACAAAATCACGCTGATGATGATTTATGATGATATATTTTCTTTGATTTAAGTACATTTAAGTGTGTTTATTAGACCCTGAGCAGCTGCAGTTGCTCAAAAATATAATTTTTCCCTTTCTGATATTGGATTCGGCATTGAAATGACTGGAACAAATTCTACTATGTTTTCCTGGCACCCAATTTTCACAACCAGTAGCACTGATCCATTTTATTCGTAAGCCAGGATCAGTTGGAAACCTGCAGAACGAATAATTTATGTTAATTGTGGTGGGTAATTTCATTTATAAACTGGCAACATTGATTGTTATTCTTCTCAGTTAATATTTTGATAAAACTCATAGGAAATACCACAAATCGACCAAAAAACGGACTAATTATGAATAAAATATTTACGCATTGATATCCTGAATTTATTTAGGTGATCATTACAAGCTCTATATGTTTACTTACGTGTGAAATGATATTTCATCGTTTTTTCTCTCACTGCGGTACTTGCAGCCCAAAATGATACAACCAACCATTGTAAATGTTTGTTTTACAATTATTTCTAAGACGAAACACGCATTTATCACATAAAATCACCAAAAAAATGCAATAAACAATATTCAGACCCGTTTTGTTTGTCGCAGAACCGTCAGATTTTGACATTTCTGATCCAAAAAACAGGCCACGCCGATAAGGACAAAAAAGTCTTGTTATGTCCTTTTTGTACTTGTGCTGAGCCATATCAATTTGTCTCTTTCACTTGCTTTCACTGAAATATATTGCCGGGCCCTGGGTTGGACGCATATCCGACATGGGCCTTTATTCTGCACGGGCCAAACGCGCTCTATCGTGGCGCGGTAAGTTAACTTCCAAAAGTTGAACTTTATTTCCTAAGCAATAGAGGCCAACTTTTTGAGGGAAACTTACCGTGGCCACGATAGCGCGTGTTTGCCCGTGCGGAATAAGGGCCCTGGGACACAGACAGAAAACTAACTAACTGACATATCTACAAAAATATGTCAGTCAGATTTTATCATACCACTCGTTGGTACCTACATACAACTAACAAGTAGGCACCTTAAATAGTTTGTTTACCAATGTTTATCTCTGCCACAGTCTCTGCCTACTTGCATTCCGCGCCGTTGGCGTTAGGCGAAAGGTCAGGCGAAGGCAGGGCCGTAGCTGAAGTTGAATTTAAGTTAGGGCAGCGGTGGTTATAGGCAGGGCGGAAGTACACGAACTTGCCGGGAAAGGGCTAAACGGCTAAATTCTTGAATCCGCCGAGTTTTAAGGTAAAGCATTGGTAGTTTAAAGTAGAGCATTGCCCCACAATGCCCCCCACCCCCTAACTGCGGCCCTGGGAGAGGGTCAGACTGGCCATTATTCTGTGGGCTGACCACAGCTATTTTATATATAGCTGTAACAGACGTGTCGAACTCGGCTGACGAATCGCCGTCTGACCAACGGGAGAGAAAGAGATAATATAATTCCTCTCTCTTATTCCGAAAGGATTTCTAAAAAGGCTGGTTGGAAGACCACCTATATTACGTTCATGTAATGCACATTATGATATTTGTGTATAGTTATATTTTTTTTCGTGAATCTATTGAGCGCCTTGTTAATATACGAGAGGTCAAACAGCAATATTTTCATGCGAATTCTTTTTTCTATTTGGCGCCAAAATATCGGAATCTTACCTATACAATTTCGAAATCTCCACATTGGCATCAATTTTGTTATATCATTCTCCAAACTTATCAAAATTATTGGCGTTTCTTTTCATTTCAATACGTCAGAAAAGGATGGCAACAATTTTATAACTGTCTAATATTAGTTTGGTTTGGAGAATGGTACTTCAGAATTGACGTCAGTATCTTCTACTAAAGTCTCCACCACTTTTTTTTTTTTTTTTTTTTTTTTTTTTTTATTAATGGCTATCGCCCACATTTAGGGCACTTTGGCCAACGTCACGTTAACAAAAAACGAACGCGATTTAAAATAAAACAAAATATGACCAGCAATCCTAAAACAAAATAAATAAGTAATACAATACATATAAATACTCACAAACACAAAAATACACTATAAAGCACTTTATACCCTAACATTATTGTCAGAAAGAAAATTACTTATAATACGGAAAATGGAAATATCATTTGATGAGAGAAGAACAGACATAGAAGTTGGAAAAGGAACTACAAGACTAAGAGAAAGAAAAAAAGCTGAGTGATCAAGCAGCGGACAGGAGAAGAAAATATGATTGAGGTGGCCGTCATCAAGGCCACACTCACACAAAGAAGAGTCCCTGATACGTAACTTTTTAAAATATGTGGGAACACAACAGTGTCCCAACCTCATTCGAATTATGCAACTTGTAATTTTTTTACTAAAGTGCATTCTGGCAAACCACGGCCTCCGAGGGATTACGGGCTGGAGAACCGCATAAGCGGAACCCCTAGACCTGGCAGAGCCACGCCAGCAGAATGACCATGACTTAAGTAAAAGAGACTTAGGCAGGGATGCAAGATCATGGGGAAAGATACAGAAGGGAATTTTGTCTCCGCAGACAACGGCATCCTTTGCCACTCTGTCAGCCCGTTCATTTCCAGAGATACCAGCATGACCAGGAATCCAAACAAAAACAACTTCTAGACCTTTGGAATTGCAGATAGATAAGGATTCCTTAAGGAGAAAAAGAATAGAGTTGTGGGAATTGGGGGAAAAAGGGTTTGAAAGAAGAGACTGAAGGGCACTCCGACAGTCAGTAAAGACGAGAGAACGGCGGAGATTGAAAATAAGAATATATCGAATAGATTCAAGGAGCGCCCAGCACTCACCCGAGAAAACTGAGGTTTCAGGGGGAAACTTAACCTTTTGTACAATGTTAAATTGTTCATGGAAGATACCACAACCAACACAGCCCATAGGGGAGAGTTTTGAAGCATCAGTAAAGATATAGTGCCACCCATGCCAATCCCTCCGCAGAAGATCACGGAAATATTCATCAGCATGGGGGTCACCAGCACAAATGTCAAAGTCTAAAATTACATTTGGACGAGAGACAATGACATCATAACTAAACGAGAAAAGAGGAAGCAAATGAGAACGGAGAACAGGATCTTTTAAAGACTTATAGGTAACAAAACTCTTCACTAGAAGAGGAAGCTGCTTATGGAGCCAAAACCGAGAAGAAAACGAGAAACTATGGAGAAGCTGAAGTTTAGGGACAAGAGGATGATTAGAAAACTGCACACAGCGAAAAAAAAACCTATTAGATAGAAACTGACGGCGAAGATGAAGGGGAGCATCAACACATTCAACCTGAAGTGCATTGATAGGAGAGGATAGCATAGCACCAGAAACAATGCGAAGGGCTTTCGATTGAATCAAATCCAGTTTCTTGATACCACCCTTGTTAGCTGGCTCCAGCAAGAAGGAGCCATAATCTAAAATGCTACGAATAATGGCGTTATACAAAAGTTTCAGTGTAAAAGGATGAGAACCCCACCAAACACCTGATAAACACCTTAGAATGTTAATATTTTTCCGACACCGATCAGCAATATAATCACAATGCAACTTTCCACTAAGCTTATTGTCCAAAATAAGGCCAAGAAATTTCACTGACTCCTTAACTGGAATCCTGGACCCTTTAACTAAGATATCTATTTCAGGGGGATTGCGCTTTCGAGAAAAGAGAACAATGTTACTTTTTGATGGTGAAAGATCTAGACCATTTAAATGTAGCCACGAGTTTAAGCACTGAAGGGATTGAGAAATACAGTGACTGGCAATGTCAATTTTATGGTGAGAAGTATATAAAAGGATATCATCCGCATATTGAAGAATACGGCAGAGACCAATAGATACCTCTAAATCAAAAGTATACACATTATATAGAGGAGGACTAAGAACAGACCCCTGAGGAAGACCACGCCAAATGATTCTGTGAGGAGAAATTGAAGAATCACTGCAACGAAGATAAATATACCTTTCAGTTAGAAGATTCATGACAAAATTACATAACTTAGGAGGAACCTTCAACAAAGAAAGTTTATTTCCGAGAATAGAAAGCTGGACGGAGTCATAAGCGGCAGAAATATCTAGAAAAGCACCAATAACTGATTCATTTCGAGTAAAGGCAAGTCTAATATCAGTTGTAAAAACACTTAGGCTATCCATAGTGCTCTTGCCTTTTCTAAAACCATACTGAGATTTGGCAAAAAGGCCCTTACTTTCAAGAAACCATTCAAGGCGGTTCTTGATCAGGCGCTCAGCAAGTTTCGCCAGGACAGAAGAAAGAGCAATAGGACGATACGAATTATGATCCTCCGGGTCCTTATCGGGTTTAAGAATTGGGATAATATACTGAGATTTCCAACTAGCGGGAACAAAACCAGACTCAAAAATAGAGTTAACCAAAGATAAGAAAAAGAGAAGTAAACTGTCACTCGCCTTCGTGAAAAATGAATAAGGTATGCCATCCATACCAGGAGCAGAATCTTTGACGGACTTTAATATATTTTTCAATTCAATTAATGAGAATGGCTGATCTAGGGGATCGTTTGACGAAGTAACAGTTAAGGAGGGTAATTCCGAAGGGAGTGGACAATACTGAGGAGCTAACTTATCCATAAATGCCTCAGCCCAAGACTGAGAAGGGCTACACCAACGAAGAGGAGGACACCAGGAGCGTCTATATCGGCGAATTTTCGACCAAATAACTGAAGCAGGAGTGCTAGGACTTAAGCTAGAGCAATAAACCCTCCAACTATCCAGCTTCTTCAAGCGGAAAAGGCGCTTAGAACTAGCAATGGACCTATTTACTTCAGAGAAGTTCTCTAGAGTCATAGAGCGGCGGAAATTAGCTTCAGCCACCTTACGGGCTTTAATAGCTTTACTGCAGTCCTTATCCCACCACGGAGGAGGAGGCAATTTTCCAGACGAAGGCTTTTTAACAGGGAACGATTGGCTAGCACACTCATGGAGCATACGGACCAGATTATCAGAGGAGGAAGAGATATTAAAAGAATTAACAGGAGATAAATTAGCAGAAATAGAAACAGAGAGGTCGTGAAATTTTTCCCAGTTAGGACAATCATTATAATTTAAAATATATTTAAGAAGAGGAGGATTAACAGAAACACGACTAGAATTACGTTGAGGAAATTCAAGAAGAATAGGAAAATGATCACTGCCATGAGAAGAAGGAAGGACATGCCACGACAGAAGAGAAGCAAGCTCAGGAGAACATAATGAAAGATCAACAGCACTGCGAAATTCATGAGGACGAGTCCTTCTAGTAGGGGAGCCATCATTAAGAATGCAGAGATTAAGAGTATCAAGAGAGTCCAACAAAAACTCACCACATTCATCGGACTTACCACAACCCCATACAGAATGATGACAATTCAGATCACCAAGGACCAAAAGCGGCTTTGGTAGGGAACTCAAAACCGAAACTAATTTACGAAGAATTAACTTAGAAGGGTCAGGAATATAAAGTGAGACAACAGAATAATTCTTGACACGCACAGCAATTGTTTGAAAACCACTATGAGCAGGAATAATAATAGGAGAGAAAGGAATATTATTTTTTATCAGGAGGGCAACACCTCCAAAACCATCTTGTCTGTCACTTCTGATGACATCAAAGCCAGAAACTCTAAAATGAGAACCAGACTTTAACCATGTCTCAGAAATAGACAAGGCAGTAATATTATATTTATTAACTAAATATATAAGATCAGATAATTTATTATATAGAGATCTACTATTCCATTGAAGGAACTTGAGATCCATTAGATAGAAGGGAAATGAGTGAATTTAAATTAAATGCAGCGTTGGACGGTAAAGGATGGGAAGGGGAGTGATGAGCACGGGGAGGGTTGAGAAGAGAGGACAAAAGATTTAAAAGTTTGAGAAGTTCAGAGATAACCGATTGAACAGATGGAGACTCGGGGGTTTTATTAGGGTTAAGGGCACATCCATTAGGAGCGGCTTCCGCAAAGTCACCCCTAACAATGTTTGAGTGAGCCAAATGGTCATAGCCAGAAGAGGGAGAAGTTGAACCAACAGGCCTGTTTTTTTTACCCCTGTAGTGCACTCTGGCAGGCTCCACAGTAACGTGATTAGTTGAACCCGAAAGCTGAGAGGGAAAAGGAGGAGAAGGTGCCAAAGAAGAAGAAGTCACTTCTGCATAAGTAATTCTTGATGAGGGGTGAAGTTTCGATGCCTCTGCGTATGATAAAACATTTTGCGACATTGTTTTTTTAATAGAAATCTGGCGAGACATTTCGGGGCAGATTTTATTGGTTGCGAAGTGACTACCACGGCACCAGACACATTTGGCGCCCTCCGCATCTACATTGCACGAGTCTCCAGTGTGGGCTAAAGAGCATTTGAAGCATACTGGCTTCGACCTGCATTGGATCTTGGTATGTCCGTACCTACAACAAGAAAAACACTGGATAGTAGGTAAAACGTACTGCTCCACTTGAAAAGAGTTATAGCACAAAAAAACTCTTGGGGGTAGGAGTTGGCCATCAAAAGTTAAAACAACCGTTTGAGAAGGTTTCCATGACACTGACCCATCAATCACCAATTTGAAGTTCAATCTACGAACTTTGATTATCGGGCCGCACTCTTGGGGCACCCGTACTTCCTTTATTATTTCTTCGTCGGATAAATCGACGGGGATGCCCCGTACCAGACCCAGACGAGTTACATTATATGAGGGAATAAACGCTTTATACCCCTTATTAGCGAGGGAGCTCGAGTCTATGAAGGCATTAGCGGCCTTAAATGAGTGGAAACACAGCGAGATTCTATTTCGGCCCACGCTTTTAATTGATCCATCAACAATGCCTACAAATTCTCTCGAGCGCTCAAAAAGGAATCGCCCGAAAGTAACAGGGTGCAAAGAAGTGCTATCAGAAGATACAACCGCGATTTTTTGTACGTGAATAACATACGGCCCACGATCGGATGAAACATAGCACTGACGTGCAACCGGAGTTGGAGCGATTTTTTGGCCCGGGGGCAAAAATGAGGAGGAACTTGTTGAAGCAATTGTCTTCTGACCTAAGGGCAGAGACGCAGATACGGGGGTTGGAAGAGTGGCAAGGGGAAGCTCACTGCTCACAGTCGAAAAAAAATTTGGGGGTGTGTTTTGTCCTGAAGTAAGAATTACGTCATCAGCAATTTTAAATTCTTCACCAGAAGAGTCAATGGGAGAACATGCTCTTACATCCCGTTTCAAAGCTCTACGCTTAGAGCGTTTATGGGTTTTTTGGACATCCTCCGAGGTGGATATTGCTGTAAATGCACCAGGAGAGGGAGGAATATTGTAATCGGACGCCATTATTCCACCGCCAGGATCAGGAGGCTCTTCGTCAATCATATTAAGTGTTAGAAAAGGGGCTACTGACAAAAATCAAGATATATAACTACAATGATACTAATTATACTAGAAATGAAACTAAAAATTAAATGATAGCTATTTACTAGGAAAACTGGTCAATTAGCTATGATAAATGGATTTAAATAGAAAAATATAACCGGAAAATTTTTTTTCAATGGTGACACGGCGATGACGTTCGACCAAAAAAAAACCTCCACCACTTTACTAGGGCATGAATTGGACTTGATTTTACTTGACTCTGACTGACTTGTTTGACAATGGGACAATATCAATACTGAGTTGAGGAAGAGGAAGTAAAGGAGTGCTGCTATGAAGTGGAAGAATTCCTAAAGAAAATGGCATGTCGTTTTTATTCTTATGATTTTGGTTGCTGATAAATTATAATTTATCAGAAGAATTACATGAATATATTTTAATAATTATTATTATTAAAATAAATTCATGTAATTCTTTTGAGATATTTATAATGTAATATGATTTTGCACGCCCTTGGGGCTTTTAATGGACGGACATTTTATATTTTAAGACCTTTATGCTTACTGGCAAACAAATAAAAACTTTTTAGCCAAGATAAAAAAAAACACTGACTTTAACTTGACCACAGAATACACTTAGATTTGAATACTTGACACTGGCAAATGCATAAGACGTGTGTCGCCAAAATACTCTCAAGTGGAAAGAAGAAGAAAAAAGGTTCCGTCAACCGTCAAGTCAAGTCAACACTCAACTTCCAACTGTCACCGACCGTGATTTGGTTCCGACCAAGTTCCGACTTTCCGAGCCGGGACGCTTTAATCCAGGAGTACTATATACGGGGTTTAATCTCAATCTAAGAATTAATTTGGAATTTCAGAAAAATCATTCTCTAATAACTTTAAAAATGAAGTAAGCCAGCTGAAACCATACACAATCTCTTATATATCGATTTGTAATAACTACTTTCAAATCATATTTGTGTGTAACTCTTCGTTTCAGGTTAACGGTGGACGGTTTGCTCGTTTATTTTCCATATGATTACATTTATCCTGAGCAATATGCTTACATGTTGGAGTTAAAACGGGCTTTGGATGCTAAAGTAAGTCGTTACCAAACTTATTACAGGATATGGCATTTTGCAAGTTTGTACATTTTAAGGTTATGTTGTGATTGGAATATAAACAAACAATGGTTTCAGGGACATGGGTTGCTGGAAATGCCTTCAGGTACAGGAAAAACTATATCCCTGCTGTCACTCATCGTGGCTTACATGATACAGAACCCCCACCATGTCAGGTAATTGAATATTTCCAGTAAACTGCTTTAGATAGGTACTAAATAGCTAACTTTTATGCTGGATTCTATGGGCCCCATTAGACCAATATTAAAAAAAAAAAGATAAATTTAAAATCCCGTATTTCTAGGTTTCCATACCCATAAAGACTGTATTACTAAGCCTACGGACCACTACTGGAGCTCCTGATATTCGGCAATAGATAGATCATTTCTTTATACCTCATCTTTCATTTTGTTGTCTTATTGTTTTTTGGATTTTTGAGAATGCGGGTTTTTGGCACAACCTTCATGAAGATCATGATAAATATCCCGTTAATAATCATATAACTGTATCCTACAAGTAGTCTATGTGTTAAGTTATCCAAGGTAAGACTGCCTCTACATCAAATTTCATTTGAATCTGTTCAGCTGTTACGGAGTTGATTCACTTACACACAAAACACAAACATTCACATTAATTATATTAAAGTGATTGATCTAAGGCAGGGAAACGCTGGGTGCAGGCCACATCCAACTGGCCCTTTTGGTGATCTTTGGGGAAGGCTTATGTCCAGCAATGCATGTCCTATGGTTGAAATAATGATGATCTAAACTAATCTAAAGCATATATAAATCACTTCGATTCGAACCAACCAACGAAAAACCAACAGATTCGAAGCACATGTTTAAAATTATCTACTTCGCCTCTATGAAGTGATCTTCCTCTCCTTACAGTATGCAACCCTAAAACTGTACCTAAAAATTTCAATGCCTCAATTTCAGAAAGCTAATCTACTGTTCCCGAACTCTGCCTGAAATAGAGAAAGTGTTGGAGGAGTTAAAGAACCTGATGGTGTACTATGAGAAGAGTCAGGGGGAGAAGCCACACCTAACTGGACTTGTGCTCAGCTCCAGGAAGAACTTGTGCATACACCCAGAGGTAATTATTGCTTTGTTGGTACAACAATATAAATGGTTGTTGGCTTCCAATACTCACTTAAAATCATAATGCTAAATGGCTTAGGTCTTCTTATGGGTGAAATGGTATCACATTTAGCGTAGATCTGATAGTCGTTATGTTACATTTGTGAAGTGGTAGTTTCCTCAAATAGGTCAGGCATAGGCCCATTTTGCTTGTACTAGCTGCAGGTCACCTCTAGGAAGGCCAGCAGCTCGCTAATGTCTATGCTGGCTACCCGGAGTGTCATGCATCTGGTAGTGGTACAAAGTGGTTGTACAACAGAAGTTTCGATGGTACGAATGCCTGGTGATGGTGTATGGTGTTTGTGATGATGCATACCAAGATGGCACGGGAAGGATGGTGGACCTCATTGTTGCCTATAGTGTCTGCTTTGGTTATCTCTGTAGAGTGTGGACTAAACTTTCAATACTGTAATTCCAGGTGTCGAGAGAGCGAGAAGGCAAGCTGGTGGATGGTAAATGCCACGCTCTGACTGCTAGCTACATGCGGGAGAGGCAAGAGGGTGACAGTTCAGTCGCTACATGTAAGGCACATACATTTTGTACGTTCTGTAAACTGTGAAATCTGGGAGCGATGGTGGCCGAGTGGTAGCATTGCGCTTTACAATTTGCCGGCACATGGTTCAATCCTCGGCCCTGCACCTGACTTGTTTAGGTACTTAATGAGTCATTGGTGCAGGGCTGAGATTGAATTATATGCAGTTTCAATGCTGTTGCGCAAAATCGGTGAAGGAAAACATCATGAGGAAACCGGTATGTCCAAGAAACTCAAAATTTCAAATTACATTTTACCATCATGCACTGGGCCAGCATGGTGGATTATGGCCCACGCTCTCTGAGAGAAGGCCTATGTCCCAGCGGTGGGAACACTAGGCTGAATATGATGATAACCTAGTTAGGTTAATAAAGTTAGTTAGGATTTTCTTTTTAAATACCAATTTGTCTGATAAATCTAACTCGGGACTTCTAGTGCAGTAGACAGATGCTACCAAAATGTTTCTCTATATTGTTCAGGTCAGTTCTATGAAGGCTTCAACCGTGAAGGCAAGGAATCCATGCTTCCATACGGAGTCTACACCATGGACGACCTCAAGCAGTATGGAGCTGATCGTAACTGGTGTCCCTACTTCTTGGCCAGGTTTGCTGTAAGTAAACTAAAGTATGTTTGTGAATTACAAACAAGTAGATTATTAAAAGATTAACAAATATCTTAGTGCAAAATGTAGCCTGTGAGGCTGTGTGTGAACCGAAAGACATAGCCTTTTATAAGTGGTAATATGAAGAACAACCATACTTAAAAAAGAGTTGGCCGTCACGGGTTGCCCTGCATATGTGAAATATAACGTAAGACAAAACATAAGATAAGAGATATCATAAATATAAAAGAGTGTCATGCCTTTTGCTTTCACAATATATGAATCGGGTTTACTGCCAAGGCGCGCCAATAGTTTATAGTAGTATAATCTTCACATCAAAAGTACAAAGTTACTTATGAAACTTACAACCTCCAGGGTTATAAGTTACTGTCAAGGCGCGCCAATAAATGTTTCTTCACATCATAAATACAAAGTTACTTATGAAACTTACAACCTCCAGAGTTGTAAGTTACTGTCAAGGCGCGCCAATAAATGTTTCTTCACATCATAAATACAAAGTTACTTATGAAACTTACAACCTCCAGGGTTATAAGTTACTGTCAAGGCGCGCCAATAAATGTTTCTTCACATCATAAATACAAAGTTACTTATGAAACTTACAACCTCCAGAGTTGTAAGTTACTGTCAAGGCGCGCCAATAGATGTTTCTTCACATCATAAATACAAAGTTACTTATGAAACTTACAACCTCCAGAGTTGTAAGTTTCATATATAAAAAAATGCATGCGGGTAAACTGAAAATCATGAGTAAAACCGCGTGACGTATTTATTTGCAAATAAACACTTGTCTTTCTCTTTTCAGATAGTCCACGCGGAGATCGTAGTATACTCATATCACTACCTCCTAGACCCGAAGATAGCGGAGGTAGTCTCCAAGGAGCTGCACAAGGAAGCGGTGGTAGTGTTCGACGAGGCGCACAACATTGACAACGTGTGCATCGACTCGTTGAGTGTGAAGGTCACAAGGAGGACTATCGATAAGAGCACCCAGGCTCTGCAACAGCTGGAGAAGACCGTGGCACAGTGAGTCGTTTTGTATTCCAGTAATGATAGATCAGTTGTAGGATGATAGGCTGACTGCCCCGGTGGCTCAGTTGGTAGTGAACCTAACTTCTGTGCTTGGGGGCGTGGGTTCGATTCCCATCTAGGACAAACATTTGTGTGATGAACATTTGTGTTTGTTCTATGTCTGGGTGTTAATATCTATTTAAGTATGTATTTAAAAATATATATGTATGTATATCAGTCTCTGGCAGCCATATTACAAGCTTTGCTTAGTTTGGGGTCAGATGACCGTGTGTGCAAAAATGTCCCAGATATTTATTTATTTATAGGCATATCACAAAAGCATCGTAAAATTTTAGGTATTTCTATTTTCGGACACAAAACGAAAAAATTAATCCGTAAGTAGCAAGATAAATATAAATTATCAATATAAAAAAGCGACTTCATAAAAATGTCAGAACTGAGAGTGGATTGCGTTAAATTACTGACATAAAAAGAACAATTTTAATGTTATGGTTTTCTTGTTTTATTAACCGACTTCCAAAAATGGTTCTCAATTTGATATGTTTGTTACCTCAGAACTTTCGACTGGGTGAACCGACTGATTTTTTTCCAGTTCTGTCATTTTTATGAAGTCTGTTTTTTTATATTGATAGTTTTGTGTTTGTTTACTTGTGAATTTTTCAAGTAATTGTGCGTTGTTTGTGTACAGGATCCGTGAGAACGACGCGGCTAAACTAACTGCAGAGTATGAAGCGATGGTGGAGGGGCTGCGGGAGGCGGCCGTTAGCCGCGAATCTGACCTCATCCTCGGGAACCCCATCCTGCCTGACGAGGTGCTCAACGGTATGTCACAGATACATGGGGAGATCATTCTCTCCCACCCATACTAAAGGCGAGAATCTACCAAACCAAAGCCATGTGGAGCTAGGCTGGGTTGAAATTTAATTTATCCAAATAAATAGTTGTATATATTTTATTATATAAAACAGAATATTAACTAAAAACTTAAAATATTAACTAAAACTTAAAATATTACCTAAAATACTATAACTTAAAATATTGACTAAAACTAAAAACTAAACTTAAAATATTAAGTAAATACTAAAACTTAAAATCTTAACTAATAACTAAAACTTAAACTAAAATTGAAATAAACATGATACAAACATGTGAAACTTAATTTCTTCGTAAGTTGACATATAAATAAACCCAGTTTAACACCGGCTTGTTGAATTGCCGCCTTAAGAATAAAGAGGACCTATGTATAACAATATTTCCTATATTAAAAACGCTAAATAAATAACTAATATCACCTGATATTAGTTTTCAAAAAGTTCACAACTCATTAAATTAAGTGTTACACCACCACTCCGTAAACCACTAACTGCTTTAGACCGTCAAAGCTCTACGGGCAATCCAACTGTTTATCGTTTGTTAACTAAGAAGTTTAATTATTCAGTCAGCTTGTATTTTGTTTAGTTAAATCTTCGATCCAAAAAATACAAAGATGCCCCAATGACGCGCTAATCGTGGCAATACTCAATCTGGCGCGACTCAATACGAAGCCAAATTGGATCCACACGCGATAGTTGCACAAGCGGTAACACACCGTATGAGCCGTAACAGACACGTCAACTTGGCTGAAGAGACGAACCACCGTCAGACCAGAAAGAGAAAATTTAGAAATGGGAGAGAAAGAGAAAATTGTCTCTTTTTTTAGGGAGAGAATTTCCCACTTACGATTCAGACATAACCGCAGTCTCGCTTGCTCAACGACGGTTCACGAGTTTTCACGATGTTGTGCAAATCGAACAGACAGAGAACTGAGCCGTAAATCTATAAAAATACGGTTAGTTTTGGTAAATTAGTTTTGTTTCGATATAAATTGTATGCAGCTATGTTTATTTATATGAAACTGCGGACGTTTATTGACTGTAATTTTCTTCGCGTTGTGACTTCTATGTATAATTTTTCGAAGTTACCACTAGACCTTCAACGCTCTATAAGCAATCTAACTGGTTATCGTTTTCAACTAAGTAGTTTAATTATGAAATTTAGTTTAATTAATGTAGTAAATGAATGAAAGTTTGTTACAGAGGTGGTGCCGGGCAACATAAGGAATGCGGAACATTTCCTGAGCTTTCTGAAGCGCTTCATAGAGTACATCAAGACAAGGCTGAGGATACAACACGTGGTGCAAGAGTCGCCTGCAGGTAACTTGGATTTGTTGACATATATTAGAAATGCATGGAACTGCTCAATTTTCCGTATTTTTTTTACCTACTTCAAAAGAGAAGGGGATTCTCTATAAGGTTTTTTTTCTAAATGTTTGTTACCTCAGAACTCCCTCATTTATAAACCGTCTTGGAAATTCATATTTTTATTTGTAAAGTATACAGTGTAAAGTCTATATAGCGACATTCGATTTAATGACATGGTTCAGTTCAACCCAACAAAGACGTAAGTTTGTACTCTCACCGCTAAAAAGCCCCATTTTATGTAGCTCCTCATTTTCAGAACCCCCTTAAATTTTCGGAGAGCATTGGAATCCTTGGAGTTGACATTATTCGAATGTACAGTTTCACACATTACGAGTAAAGCCAAGCTCGCCTCTAAGAAACTTGGTATGCTCAATAAGGCGAAGTGGTACTACACGTCGAGACGACATTTGCATTACAAAACGCAAGTCCGACCTCACATGGAGTACTGCTCCCATCTTTAGAACGGAGCACACAAGTATAAGTTTGAACCACTTCATGATAGCTGCTGTGACGCCCCTGTTGTTGCAGGTATCAATAGGCGACGGTGATCGCTTACCATCATTCGGTCCGTCTGCTTGTTTGCCACCTATGGCATAAAAAAAATACAAACTCCCTAAAACGTCGAAACTACTGAACCTCTAAAGTTCAAAGAGATACGACATTGATAACATGCACTGGGCCAGCATTAGGGCCCATCCTCTATCTGAGAGAATGCCTGTCCCAGCAGTGGGAACATGATAGGCTGATAATAATGCCAACAAATATGTATAACCTGGTCCTCGTTCCCCAGGGTTCCTGAAGGACGTGGCAGCCCGGGTGTGCATAGAGCGCAAGCCGCTCCGGTTCTGCGCGAGCCGGCTGTCCTCTCTCATGCGGACTCTGGAGATCCCGGACCCGAGTCACTTCGCCTCCCTCACGCTCATCACGCACTTGGCCACCCTGGTCTCCACCTACACGAAGGGATTCACCATCATCATTGAACCGTTTGATGATAGGACGCCCACTGTCTCCAACCCAATACTGCATTTTTCGTAAGTAGCGCGAAGAGCCATCAGGCGAGCGGCTTC
Source organism: Agriopis leucophaearia (assembly GCA_949125355.1). NCBI lineage: Eukaryota > Metazoa > Arthropoda > Insecta > Lepidoptera > Geometridae > Agriopis > Agriopis leucophaearia. The sequence goes on along the minus strand of OX421277.1, from coordinate 2,047,814 downwards.
GCTCGTCTCGTCACTCTATATCATTAAAAAAAAGTTGTTGTTTTCGCTCAACTTAAATATCAGCCCTCGCATGTTTCGGATAAGACGACTCGTTTTATGCACTCTTTGTACAATCTACTATTGCATGCTCTCTTCTTCTACACTAATATTATAAAGAGGAAAGATTTGTACCTATTTTTGTATGTTTGTATGTTTGTAATGAATAGGCTCCGAAACTACTGAACCGATTATAAAAATTCTTTCACTGTTGGGAAGCTACACTATCCCCGGGTGACATAGGCTATAATATATTTTGTAGCGAGGCCAAAGGCCGAGCTTACACCCGTGCAAAGCCGGGGCGGGCGGCTAGTTATATATATTTGAAATAAGTTTTTCTTAAAGTTTTTTAGCAACATAGTTTTTTTTTCATTACAGATGTATGGACTCTTCAATAGCGATGAGGCCGATATTCGCTAGGTTCCAAACTGTGATAATTACTTCAGGTAAATTTCTTGTAAAAAACAGGCCAAGTGCGAAACAATTAAATAAAAGTATCTATGCTTGGCAAAAAAGTCTTGAAACGAAATATTCTTTCTTCTGGTAACTCTGGGGAAAACACGTCAGTGGAAGAATGAGACGTTTTCTGACAGCTCTAGGAACATAGTTCTACAACCTGCGATAGATGTCTGCAGTGGTAGGACTCTTTTGCAGGTGTCCGCCTGGGGAAGTACCACACCTTTGCCAGTTATTCAACCGCCAAGCAGTAGTGTGCAAACACTACTGTGTTCCGTATTGAAGGGCAATGTTTCCAGCGAAATTACAGGGCACACAGAGATTTGACATCTTATATCTCGGGGTGACGAGCGCAGTGCATTGCCATCCAGGGTTTGAATTACTGAAGTTCAAAATTCTGAGTGGCGTTGAAATGTTATGGGCAAGCGTGAAGAGCCATCAGGCGAGCGACTACGCTCGTGTCGTCACTCTATCATAAAAAAAATGGAGCTGACGCGACGGTTTTATTTTTTGTCGCATTTGTTCAATGAAATCTAGAATACAAGGAAGAGGAGACATTTTATAACACGGCTAGGCAAGGCACACTTATGTACCTACTAATTTGTGTAGTATTGTGGAAAAACAAGTAATTTGTTAGCAAACAATAACCACAAAATATACTACGAAATTAAATAACACAAAAAAGCATGACAGACAGATAGATATTGTCTGTCTATGAATAAGCAAGTTTTTTTATAGACGTTTGTTCAGCTTTGGTTTAGCAAAATATCCATGTCTTAACGCCATCTATAGCATTTTTATGCACTACAGGGTTGCTAGTATTTAGAACTATTTGCGATAGTTGCGCCCCCATTTCTACTCTTTTTTTGCCAAGCTATAGTTATATTGTATCATTTAGTTAGCAAATTGTATTGAAACTTTCAGGAACGTTGTCACCGCTGGATATGTACCCAAAGATCCTAGACTTCAACCCAGTTGTAATGAGCTCCTTCACAATGACACTCGCAAGGCCCTGTATATTGCCTATGGTAAGTATACACTTTCACTGGTAAAATAGATCAGTGATGACATATGGTACCGAGACGTGGTCCTTAACTGAAAAACTCAGAGTCACACAACGAGCAATGGAGAGAGCTATGCTCGGAGTTTCTTTGTGCGATAGAATCCGAAACGTGGATATTCGCCAAAGAACCAAACTCACCGACATAGCTATTAAAATTTGCAAGTTGAATGCAATGGGCAGGCCACATCGCTAGAACCGATAACCGATGGGGAAGAAAGGTTCTTGAGTGGAGACCACGAACCGCAAGACGAAGCGTACGTAGGCCTCTCACTAGATGGACCGACGACATTGTGAGAGTCGTGGGCATCCAGTGGATGCAGATGGCAGGCTGTCGTTCAGTGTGGAGGTTAAAGAGGGAGGCCTATGTTTAGCAGTGGACGTCTTCTAGCTGATGATGATGATGAACTTTTGACTGGGTGAACCGATTTTGATGATTCTTTTTGATTTGAAAGCTAGTGCTTCCCGTTTGGTTCCAGTTCAATTTGGTCCAGTTCTGATGAAGTCGGTTTTTTATATTATTAATTATTGTGTCAAAAAGTATGAGGGCTGTTAACATCAGGCAAGATGGAGGTCAAACGCAAGTCTTTTTACGAACACAAAAAACTAGTATTTCTTGTGTTGGGATGCCATGAAACACAAAGACATGGACAACGCCTAGACCCAGAACAGATACATACTCATTGTTCAAAACATCAGCCCGACGGAAAGCTAACCAAGAACCTCTCTGTTTTGTGTGTAATTCAACATTTACTTTATTTCATATCAGTAATTTAACGAAACCCTCTCTCAAACTTTCCCTTCAAAAGTTTTACGAAAAACTTCTTTTCAGAATCAGAAAATTTACTTTTCAGATTGTGTCAAAAGGCAGCGACCAAGTGGCCATATCGTCCAGGTACGAATCCAGAGAAGATGTGGCTGTAATTAGGAATTACGGACAGTTATTAGTAGAAGTGAGTACTATTTACTAAATCGTATGGGATTCCCACTTTCGCGTTTATGATAATATAGCATGGCTTTCATCCAATGTGTATCCGAGTATTACAATTTGACCAAACATCAGTCAAAATTTACAGTGAAATAAGTGCTGAGCTGGTGTGCGAGAGACAATACTCGTTCCAAGCATTTATTTGCTATGATAGCTTCAATAACATTTCCAAAAAGGCGAACTAAAACCCCGAATAGGCATGTGGTCCAATGTTAAATTTATTACAAGTAACTGGCTTAGCTATGAATATAACTAAATACATTACACATACTGAAAAAATAAATTGAATTGGCTGATTAATCTCTGAGATACCAAAGCATATTATATCTTATTCTACAACATTTTTGTAGATTAAGAATAAACCAAATGTTGCAAAGTACGCTCAGCCACTTCCAGGTACGCTCGATCCACATTATGCGCCCGCGCCGCTGGCCGTATTGAGCGAACAGACCGCCCGATATTGAAATAATTTGGTTTCCTACCCTCTAATGTACGACGACAACAATATTAATTTAATTTTTTAGTTATATTCTCATGTAAGTGAAATTTATTTCTTTTTGAGAATAATAAATATATTTAACCTTAGATATGAGCGTTTAAAGTTTTAGGTGGGGATAGAGGGGATGCTCCATCCCTTTCTCGCAAAGTGTGTGTTAGTATAGCATTTGTATGTCGCGCCTGAGGCTTGACGTCATAGCGTATAGTGCGTTCTCTGTCTAGCATGAAATTAAAATACTTATAACTTATTTATTTTTGAACTAATTTAAATTTTGTTTTCGTTGATAGGCTCTATTGATGATCAGCTTTTTTATGAGGTAATAAACAAATATTAGTCTTCATGCCTATTCTGATCATAATTCTGGCTAGGTTTTTGGAGGTAAAACTGTAACAAATACCCGTAATACCGAAGGGAAATATTAATATTTAATGCAGACAAAGACTTGACAATGTTTTACCAGTTGTCATGGCCGAGTCTAACTCCAGTTCAGCACCTCAACTCTCACATAAAAATTGAGTCAAAATATTACAAACAGGTTTTAAAACCGTAATTGGTTCTGGACATAAGTAATAACTTATTACCACCAGCGGTTTCTTTTTTCCGAGACAAAAGCTACCAAATTCCATCTGAATCCTTTTAACCATTAGGTAGTTGAGTGGGAACAAACATATTCCTTACCTTTTGCATTTATAATATTAGTGTGTTTTCGTTATAGATTTCCACATGTGTTCCGGACGGCGTAGTTTGTTTCTTCACGTCATATTTATACTTGGAGAACGTAGTAGGCGCGTGGTACGACCAAGGTACATCAAACAATATTTCTAGCTATATTTATCACTAGCTGTTCCTACTATATTCTCACATTTATCGGGATAACAACTAACTTATGTCCGTGTTCATGATTCAAGCTATTTTGTTGTCAAACTTTAACGAAAATCGTTCTGATTTCGAATCGTAAAAAGATAACAGACTGACACTTACTCTTGCATTTATAAGACAAACATTTGTGTGATGAACATTTGTGTTTGTTCTATGTCTGGGTGTTAATATCTATTTAAGCATGTATTTAAAAATATATATGTATGTATATCAGTCTCTGGCAGCCATATTACAAGCTTTGCTTAGTTTGGGGTCAGATGACCGTGTGTGCAAAAAAAAAATCCTGATTTAATTAATTTATTTCTCTGACTTCACTGTAATATAAATGCAAGAGTAATGACCATGTATTTTGCTGCCCTAAAACGACAATACACAACAAACAAATATATACATATATATATATATATATATATATATATATATGTGTACGTATATCAGTCTCTGGCAGCCATATTACAAGCTTTGCTTAGTTTGGGGTCAGATGACCATGTGTGCAATAATGTCACACATAATAACTGGCTTAGCATTTACGAACTTATTTACTTAGTTTTATGATACATTTTTGAACAGGTGTGGTGGCTAGCTTGCAGAGGCACAAGTTGCTCTTCATCGAGACTCAAGACTCGGCGGAGACCAGCTTCGCTCTCATCAACTATATCAAGGTATTTTGGGCTCTGTACCTAACAACATACAGTGGATTTCGGGTATAGCGACAATGAAGTACCACTCAAATTTCGTCGTTATATCCGGAAGTCGTAACAGGCAAAGGTACACATACACGTATGTCAGTGTTACCAACCCTACTGTTTTAACAGTAGATTTGCTGTTTTCACATTGATGTCCCTGTTTTCTGTTTCGTACCTAATTTTTACTGTTTTTCAACTGGCGTTCTTCAGCGCCACCTATTACACTATGCAAATAATAATGAGTGTGAAAATACTGAAGATGTGGCAATTGAGAATGAAACTGAAAAATAATTTTACTTTGATTTTTGTAGTTGTGATTATTAATATCACTGAAGTGAGATTTTTTTTCGTTTAGATTAGAAGGACTGTCAAGGCATTTTTGTAAGAATACCGTTGTAGCCAGTTGAACACATGCAAACGATACGTCAAAATATAACTATATAGGAAGGAATGCAGTAATTCGTCAAGATTAGTATTATTTCAAAAGGTTATGAACGCCATTTTGATAAAGTTTAAAATTGACCTTCTCGTGGTGCAATACGGTTCAGTTCCCCTTGAATTTTGTGCAATTATTTTGGTAAATGTTGCTAGTGCAAAAAAACTGCACGATTATTGTGCGGTTTATAAAACTAGTAGAGAAATATAGACCGTATCGTAAATTAACGTACGACATTATTAAAACAGTTCTACCTTAAACTGCACGAAAAGTGGTTGGTAAAAAATTTGAATTAAAGAGTTTTTCAACAATTTTGTTTATTTTAATTAACAAAAATTGTGTTTTAACGCATGTGATTGTGTTATACTAGTGAATTATTATCCTTTAAATACTATTAAGGTAAGTTCGTAGGTTTGCATGAGTGTGGACAAACAATAGGAAGTAAAAAAATATATTTTCGGTTTTGCCCCAAAACTCCGCACAAACTTAGCTAGATAAGTTTCCATGACCTTCATAGGTCATGCTTTGACCATGATATCGATTTAGGCTATGTTTAGAGCTCGTTTTATGTGACTTTAAATGGGTAGAAAAATAAATATTATTTGATAAGGTTAAATGCAATTTCCATGCGAAGCCATTGAAAGTAAAAAGATATTATAAAATTTAGAATGTGGTATCACAGCTAGTGATGGGACAGTTTTGTGTGCAGTTTTGATTTTATCGATAACCTGTTTATTGTATACCTTATAAAATATTTTATGGTAAAACTTGCCCTAGTCGTTCAAAAAAAATACAAACTCTTATTTAACTTGCATCATTGGTATGTCTGTCAGCTTCCCGTTCAAAATTTGTAATCCATTTTGCTAAGCACGTTTCAGTTGCACTAAGTAAATTTGATGTTTGTAAAATAATATGGTGGTACTTAACTGGCCTGATGATGGAGCCAGAAAGGTAGGCCATAGTAACCTCTCTACTACATACTTTTACTTATTACTCCGTCGTGTTTGGACTTGTTGAATTCATTTTGATAAGGACTATTAGACCAAAAAGACAAAAACAATATTTCACATCACATCATCAGCCAATTAACGTCCACTGTTGGACAAGGTCTCCCTCATAGAGAGGGGTGTTTCCATAATCCCCACGCTTGGCAGGCGGCTTGGGGATCGCAGTACGTTCACCGTGTACTATTAGGACGCTGCTGCCCATCTTCCGGTGGTTCTGGTCGCAGTTTTGGACATACCCGGGTCCAAAACAATATTTATTGTCTGTCTAATAATTCATAGCTTTACTGACGACTTGCAGCGCCCCGTGGTTTCACCCGCTATCCTATAGGAACTGCTATTTTTTCAGGGTAAAAACTATGAGTCAATCCAGAATATAAGCTATAACCTTCATACCAAATTTTATTTTAATCCATTCACTTATTACAGAATTCAGTGAAAACAAACATATTAATACGCAGACTTTCTTATTTATAATAATAGTGTGATAATGTTATTGTCTACATCTACATAATAAGACAAATGAATAATAACACAATAAAGTTTAATCTTCAAAAAATACTCCTAAAATAGGTACTTATTGTAGGAAATGTTGTAAGAAAAAAAAAAAACGATATCGATAAAAATATGGTAACCACTATTATTGTCAACGGCTTGTCAAGGGCTTATAATTAAAACACGGTGAAATCACAAAATTATCAACAATTTAGACTTTACCGGTGACAGGAAATTCCTCCTTTAAAAAAAATTAAAATCCATTCTAGCTCTACCACACGTAATTACAGCGCAAGACAGCATTGTGGATAAATCCGATGGAGCAGCATACGAATTCGAATTCAGTTAGCAACTGCGATGCGGAGTTTGACGCGTTGACGTGGATACTAATGTTCACTCGTATGCCTCGTAACAAATGTTCCATCTCTCTTCCGTTCTATACCCTTCTCTTTTCTGTGATTAATATAACAATGTATGTGAGTACTTGCATCGACAAACTAGTACCATCCATCCTTGGTACTGGTATGTAACTAAGAAAATTGTTTATTGTTTAATTATATGAGCAAAAGTATGAAATCTGCCTTTTCTACTTTACCTACTGTTTTTTTTTTTTGGCGAGTTGTTGTTTTTTAGTTTTTTGGGGTACTATGTTCGTCTGTATGTTTTTTTTTATATGTTCATCAATATTTTCGCTAATTGTGAACCGATTTCAATAATTATTTTTTAGTTCGTAAGGGTATACTCCCGAGGTGGTCCCATTATCATCAAGTCAGGATCTGATGATGGAATTTCAAGGAAATCGAGGAAAAACGAACAAATTAACAATGTAATAAAAATCTTCCGGCGAGGGAACTCCTCAACTGTGAATAGTACAGACACAAAATTTTGTAAATGTTCTTAACCATAATAGCCTGTTCTACATTCCATCATGACTTGGCTGATGCACCTAGGGTTGTCTTCCGACGAGGGAACTCAAAACTTTAACGGCCTATATCTCCTTAACGGTTGAAGTTACCCCCACCGTCATGGTACTCTAAATTAAATTAAATTAATTAAATTATTTATTGAGAATAAAAACGGACAAATTCCACTAACATTTATCTCACATATTGTTAAACTAAAATAGATTTCCTAGTAAAAATAGGAATAATATTATAAAATTACTAATATAATAAATACAACAAATTGCTGTAAAAATATAGCAACATAAAATTAGTATGTCATACAAATTGTCATTATAGTCAGTACACCAGTACAGTAGCAAGCTGATCCAACATCCTTCTCACTTCTAGTGAGTTGTAGCCGAGCTGGCCAGGCAAGAATTTAGTTGGGTACATGAACGGGTAATAACCGTGAAGCTTCTTATACAGCGATCTTAAGAAAGCTTTTTGAACCTTTTCAAGCATCCGCACATAGGTGACGTGGTGCGGGTTCCAGACACATGCGCTCGACTCCAGCTTGCTTCTGACTGACGAGTTGTACAATTTTCTAATAACTAACGGATTTTTAAAATCTTTGGCATTTCGTAATACGAAGCCCAGACGACGATAGGCCTCTTTGGCGAGATCAGAGATGTGGTCATGGAAATTCAGGGTACGATCAAATGTCACTCCCAGATCCTTAATGCTATTTACCCGATTTATACATAGATTGTCAAGATGATAATTATAATTAATGGGATTTCTTTTGCGGTCAAACGTCATTACATTACACTTGTTCACATTAAATGTCATTTTGTTTTTCAAGCCCCATGCACAGATTCTATCTATGTCTATTATTTCTATTCTATCTATACTAAGAAAAGGGCTCGACGAGATCTACCTACTTATGAAATAAAAAAATTAAATAAAACATTTTTTAAGGCAAATTTATGATCAGTTTTATCTCCGGAAAGGCTTGAGCTAGAGACTCCGAGTTTCGACGTTAATGAATGGTTGAATGGGGTCAACCCGCCGAAAAAAGCACTTGACAGGTTTTGGACACTTCCAAAAAAGTTTTACGATTTTCATGCCACTAGGTATCAGGAAGGATTAAATGGGTAACAGAACATGGCACCCTATTCAGATTTGTATTTTATACACATTTGAAAGGTGTTTTGATTGTTTTACGTATATTTTTATATTAGCCTTAATTGCCAAACGACTGGCGACAAAGCCCTCGTGTTCAAACTTTAATAAATAAAAAAAACTTTATTTAAAGTTAATTTAAATATTGGCAAAACTTTATTTAAATATTGGCAATAAACTTTATTTCAAGATATTGGTAAAATTTAATTCCTTTTGAAATAAATGTGTAAAGGCTGAAGACCGTTTTACGCCGTGAGTAGCTCGACTCTCGTAGCGGTGTGCTCGTGCGCCGGCCGTGCCAGTAAATAGATACCTATTTACGCGCGAAACTATCAAATATGAGGCCCCTCAACTTCCTATATAATAACATTAACAAAACATTATGCTAACTAGAGGCTAAGAAAAATTTGTGTTTAAATAAACCGTATCAGTTTCCTGCGATACAGGCCTAGTCTAGTGCACGAATCGCAGTAATAAACATTAAGATTTCAAAGCTTTCATAGACATAAGCCAGTGTGTCCCTAGTTGATATAAAACTTATGTACTAAGCCTATGTTTATGCAAATAAACATATTTTTCATTTTCACTCAGAATATCAGTGTGTAACTGAACCATAAATGTAACTCTCCAGTATTGTCGTTATTGCAGGCGTGTGAGAGCGGACGCGGCGCGGTGCTGCTGTCCGTGGCGCGCGGGAAGGTCTCCGAGGGCGTGGACTTCGAGCACCATCTGGGGCGTGCCGTGCTCATGTTCGGGATACCGTACGTGTTCACGCAGAGCAGGATACTGAAGGCGCGACTCGACTATCTCAGGGACCAGTTCCAGGTAAGGTCTCCACTTCAAGCACCATGAAACTGGGTTTTGTACTATGAAACCTACCTTGAAATACTCTCGGACTCTTTTGCAGGGGTCCGCCTGGGGAAGTACTACACCTTTGCCACTTATTCAACCGCCAAGCAGTAGTGTGCAAACACTACTGTGTTCCGGATTAAGGGCAATGTTTCCAGCGAAATTACAGGGCACACAGAGATTTGACATCTTATATCTCGGGGTGACGAGCGCAGTGCATTGCCATCCAGGGTTTTGAACTGTTGAAGTTTAAAATTCTGAGTGGCGTTGAGCTGTTGAGATGGGCAAGCGTGAAGTGCCATCAGGCAAGCGACTTCGCTCGTCTCGTAAACTTCAACTTCACACAGTATCATAAAAAAATTAGGAAAAAAAAAAATCTGCTGTTCCATAGAAATATGTCAGTCACACTCAACAAAATGTATGAAACAGCTGTTTTTTTCAGGGTCGTCGCTATCACAGACAAAAAAATTGTTTAAATTAGAACGGCTGTCAAGGCATTTTAGTAAGAAATTTATTGTATTCAGTTGCACCCATATAAACGAAACGTCAGTCATTCGAAATCAGTTAGCAACTGTGACGCGGAGTTCGACGCGTTGATCTAAATAAGAATGTTCAATCAAAGTTATGACATAATACCTGGCGACAGATTTTCCTTCTCATTTCCGTTCTATTTACTTCTATTTTCTGTGGTCGCTGTAGTTCAAAATGTTTATAATGTTCAGTTTATTGACTTCCTTTCAGCTATTTATAGCGAAAAAGATTGGACCACGCTACCAATAGGCGAGTTGGTGGTCAAACGCAGACTTATTCGCGATAAAAAAAAACCTTACACATCAATATAATACCATTTGTGCACTCGTATTTTTATTGTAATAAAATATTTGTTATTTGTAGATCCGTGAGAATGACTTCTTGACGTTCGACGCGATGCGGCACGCGGCGCAGTGCGTCGGTCGCGTCCTACGGTACGTCACTCTCTCACATTACACTTGCTACACAGGTTTCCATCTCTAAAATTTGGCAACCAGGACAAAACGCGTGAAATTCCCGGATTTTAGAGCGCAGAACCCGGACATGTCAACAGGTTTTTTTAAACATAGTCAGTGTAAAAATCGCGGCGTGCGGGCACAGTGCGTGCGTCGCGGGCGGTCCAAGTCATTTTTTTTACCCGGACTACAAATGAAGTCCCGCTTGGACGCTCCCCGGATGCTCTCTAAACTAGGACAAATCCGGGGAAACCCGGACGGATGGCAACAATATACACAGGGATACTTGAGGAGGTTGATGAGATCTGTAGACGAACGAAAGTTACCGACATAACACACCGGATTAGCAAGTTGCTTTTTGCATGTAGACTATTAGTTAGTTCATTCTAAGTGTGCGTAAAAATGAGTAAGTGAGCCGTACCTGGCGCACTCCGCACTTTAGGTATGAAGCTACAAGTAGTCGTCTTGTCGGACTTTGCCGTGCCCGCTGCCGCGCGATAGACAGAGATAACGCGACAAAAGTTACGCGATACACAGAGAGGCAACTACTAGGATAATATATCTGTAGGTAGTTAGCGCTCGCACGTCCTGAATTGCACTTTATTGTGTAGTAGCAAGAGTCGCTACTTATTTAAATGATTTTGCGAAGTGAATCTTCTCTTATGTACTGTATATTTTCTGTGGCAACACCCCTCTCTGAGACAGTGGATATAAACTGGCTGATGATGTGATGGTATTTATTTCCAGCGGTAAGACTGACTACGGCATCATGGTGTTTGCTGACAAACGGTTCAGCCGCGCCGACAAGCGCACCAAGCTGCCGCGCTGGATACAGGAACATCTGAAGGATTCGCTTTGCAACCTCAGCACCGAGGAGGCCGTTCAGGTAACACACAATTTGATCACAAACGGTTCAGCCGCGCTCAGGCAAGCGAAAGTATCGAGGCTATGGCAACATTTGACGTTTGTATGTATGATTCTTTGTTCGATAAATATGTACTTGCATTCCGGTGATCCAATCATCTTGAAATTTTGTAGGCTAGTAGTTCATGCAAATACAATATTTTAAGGTACAATATGAGCAATATAGGTCGTGAGATCAATTCGGGGCGAACTAATCGTTTACTTTATTCTACACTAGCCGCCCGTCCCGGCTTCGCACGGGTTGAGTTTTTTTTTTACATTCTAGTAATAAATATAGCCTATGTTACAAGGCTAATGTAGCATTCTAATGATGAAATATTTTTTTAAATCGGTCCATTAGTTTTTGAGTTAATTCGTTACAAACATACAAATCTTTCCTCTTTATAATATTAGTGTAGAAATATAATGACTATGCTGTACAGGGTTACGCATATACCCTGTACTAAGCCGAAAGGAGGTCATTGTACTCAGGAGGATTATTAACGGGATATTACCGTGATCTTCCCGTTAACATGATGCGTGTTATTGCGCAGAAATATCGGGAGCTCCTTCCACAACCTTACCACGGTAAATATCCCGTAAATAATTTTATAACTACAGTTGAGGAAATCGGAATTAGGATGTTTTAAATGAGTGCTTAGTTGGTGTTCTCGTTCCACAGATCTGCAAGCGTTGGCTGCGGCAGATGGCACAGCCCTTCACCCGCGAGGACCAGCTCGGAGTGTCGCTGCTCACGCTGCAGCAGCTCCAGTCGCAGGAACAACAGGACAAGATCGAGAAACAAGTCATACAGAAGTAGCCGGGAGAACGACGAGGTGGCCCAACTGTCCGGAGATCAACAATGTGGCCCCAACTGTCTGGATATGAAAAGGTGACCCAACGTTCTGGAGATCATTGATGTGGCCCAACAGTCTGGAGATCAACCATGTGGCCCAACTGTCTGGAGATGAAAAGGTGACCCAACTGTCTGGAGATCAACAATGTGGCCCAATTGTCCGGAGATGAAAAGGTGGCCCAACGGTCTGGAGATCAATGTGGCCCAACGATCTGGAGATCAACAATGTAGCCCAACGGTCTGGAGATCAACAAGTGGCCCAACGGTCTGGAGATCGCACATGATTATCATTCCATACAGCCTGACAATCACAATGTATATGTAATTACAATGACCTCCTTTCGGCGTAGTACAGGGAATATGCGTAACCCTGTATTCACATTGATGCAGTAGTGGATCCTCTAAGATATTAAAGACTTTTTTGTGAAAAGGATGTGAGTGGGAAGTTTTCATTGATTTTGTAAATAGTATTACTAAGTAGGTATATAATTTAAGATAATGTTGCGAAATAAAGGTTTTTTTTTTGCAAAAACTTTCTTTTAATTTGTTAGGTATCAACAAAAGCTGGGCGTCCTAAGGTTAAGGAGTATTTTAAATATATTACAAACTGAACCTCTTTGAACAACTTCAGAGAGATTCAGTTTACTTATGCACCAGGCCAGGGACAAAAAGTAAAACTTATGCTTTGGAGCAGAGGTTCCCAAACTTTTTATTTATTTCAAGTAACAAGATTCATAGTCATTCCACTAAAGATCATTAAAACAGTCACATTAAACACAAAATTCTAACATATTAAAAATAGACCTAACAATATGATATTTATGTTACACGGGAATTACTCACGTAAGATTAAGCCGGTTACTCCGACTATAGTTTCAACCGCATTAGACGGCCTTTTTCAAGGTGAATGCACGCGCGCGGCTGCGTCTCGCTTTGCACTACGGGCCGCCGCGCGGCGCGCACGTGATGACACCGGCTGCTTGTCGGGTACGGGGGTGGGGGTGTACGTGAGTAATTCCCGTGTAACATAAATAAAATGTGTGAAAACCACGTCAGTTTCAATAATAAAATATGATATTTATTCATATTAAAATGACATGTATAGCAAACTGAATTTTTATCTCATAGACCACTTACAAAATTTAACTGGTCCCCTGCAACCACATTTCTACCATATTCACAAAGCTCAACAAAAATGTACGCCTACGTAGACCCCCACTGAAGTGAGATTTTTTTTACCCTTCTCTTTTCTGTGGTAGACCCCTGGGGGTTCTCTGGACCACTTTGGGAACCTCTGCAAAGGTTTAGTCCAAGCAAAACAAGAACATTATTAGCATGAGAAGTGCAACGTTTTTTTGAGATTCTAAAACGAAGTGTATTGTTAAGAAAATAGAGCACTGTTTATTTTCCAAAATACTGTTCATCTATCTACCAGCATGATAATATACTTTATTTTATTATATGGGACTAGTGGGTCTATCCCACTAGTCCCATGATGGGACAACTGACACTATTCCGTTCCATGGGACAAGTCACACCAGTGGCCTTAGTATGAGCACTTGCGAAAGTTATCGTTACGTAAACGATAGCAAATGTATGAAAAAATCAGTTTCCTTTCACGTCCGACAGAGGCGCTGTTCAATTATTCATACATTTTGCTATCGTTTAGTAACGATAAATTTTTCGCAAGTGCTCGTACTAAGGCCTCTGTATTTTAAACCCACTAGTCCCATCGACTTGTCCGTTATCGGACCAAAAATTCAATTAGAGTTAGAATTTGAAACTAAATATTATATTTTAGTGCAAATATTATACAATTCTATTTTTTTTATGGAATAGGCTTGCCTTGCCTTTGACCGCCAATTCGCCTAGTTGGTGTTCAAACGCGGACACGCTAGAATAAAACCAAAAATAGTGCTAATACCATTTCATTTAATTATCATACATTAACATACACAACTTCACAGTTTTACACATTTAAGTTCAACTAATACAATTCACTTGATACAGGGACCTTACGGCTACCTCTTAACGCGGGCTCGAAACAGCGCAGTGCGAAAAATCACGCGAACGTGAACCTTAACGCGCCGAGACACGGTTGACAGTCGCGCAACGTATCGCAATCGCTTAAAACAGGTACCCGTAAGGCACCTGGATGTGAAACAGTAATCGAGATACAAGACCTATAGAGTCACAATTTCTAAGTGAAAACAGTCAAAAAACGTCCGAGCGTCGCTGTACATACCTAGACATCAATTATATAGTTCACAATGCGACATTTACTTCAAATTCAGACGTTATGTCGCTGGCATAGTGTTCCACGTCGCTTGTCCATGGCGCGGCGTTGTAGTCGGATCGCGGTTGCCTTACAACAAACCAAAAAGTCTGCGCAATGCTTGGTGTGCGCCGAGTTTTGGTTCGGACATTTTTTGCCACGATTGTTACTCTATAGTTATTCTATCTCAATGGAAACAATAGATAAAATATCAGAGTTTAAAACGGTGCGAATATCTTCACAAATACCTCCTCAATGTTTGTACTTAGTCAAGTGTTTGTAAGTAGTAAAATTGTGTGCTTGAAGATGTCCGCGCAGTTCTGTTACATGCGTACACGCATTATCCAATATAACAAGGTCTGCTATTCCGGGAGTGACACGTGCTTACGTCACTGTCCAGTTGACATTTCATTGCAACAAACACAGAAATACGGAAACAATTGTATAAATAATCTAGTAAATAAAATACAAAAAGCATTTCAATTGTCAATTTGTCTGCTCAAGCGAAGCTTTGTCATTTAAACACGAATTTAATATATTAGGCATTTAAATTATTATTATTAGTGGGGCCCGCCGCTTTGGGGCTTTATCGGTTTTTTTTTTAAATTGTAAAATAGGCTTGCGCTTGGCCGCCAACTCGCCTGATGTTAAGCGATGATGCGGCCTACGATGGATCACGTTTGCCTAGAAGAAATCGCTTCACTCTTGACTTGAAGACACCCAGATTGTAACTATCGGGGAACACCCATTCAGGCAGTGCATACCACAAACTAGCAGTTCGCACAATAAAAGTGGAATCAAAGCGCTTCGTACGGGTTTTCGGAATGTCAACCATAAAGCGGTGTCGATTTTTCGTGCCCGCTCTGGCAGTCCGATAGAAAAAAGGGCAGGAGGGAATTAAATCATGCAGATCTGATGCGCACTCTCCAAAATGTATCCGATAAAAAACCGATAGACTAGCAACTTGGCCAATGGTGGAGGCGTCGGGTGTCCAGAATGATGGCTTTTATTTCGGACAGAAATTGAGCACTGCCGCCAGCATTCTGGAGACCTTTACCTCCACTAATGGTCTTTTTGTTTAAGTTTTTATTTAGTTGTTTTGAGTTTTAGTTTTTAGTTATTATTTTAAGTTTTCGTTAATTATCTGTTTTCTAAGTTGTGCAGAATTCAATAATATTTAAATCAAAACCACATTGTTTTATCGGACACCCAACACGGAGATTGACGTGTTATCATTTCATGCTACTGGTAACAAGAGTCGATGACGTACCACCACGTGACGTCTCGGAATGTACCTTTGCATAAAAGGGGGGGGGGATACAAATTCTACAAAACCAGTTACTATTAGAGCCGTAACTGACACGTCAACATGGCCGACATCAACCACCTCAACCAACGAGAGAAAAAGAGAGGGAAATTATATTCTCACTCTTCCCGTTGGTCAGACGGGGCGGTTCGTCAGCCAAGTTCGTCTGTTACGGGTCTTATCATGGGGGGTCGTTTAACTCGAAGACTAGAACATAGGGTATAAATCACACTGATCTAACATCTGCTGTATTTGGGGCACAATAAGAAGTCTAAACAAGGTTTCATTATACATAAACTCTATACCATTCAATTAAAACAACAACCAAGTTTTAAAGTTGTTATTCATACACACAAGAAAGAGTACATCTTGTTTACAGCACGTTTGGAAACAATACTTTTTGTTCCTCGATAATAACTGAAAATAAACAAAACTGCTTCATGGCTATTATTGAATATGGTAACATTTAACTTTCACTCTAGTACAAAAGCAAGATAAAAAGTAACCCTTATTTATAACTAACAATGACGATATAACCACTTGACAGCCGTGATAAAAAGTGACTGAATTTACAGCAGGATCTTTTTCGAACGGGCCAATCGTAGGGCGCGAATTGAATGAATGACTTTTGTATTCTCCAATCACAAGCGCCATACGAGGTGACGACCGACGTGGCTTACAAAACACACAAACTAATTATGACTCATGCGCATCAAGTGGTTATTATCTTTGATTACTATCCATTTCGCACTGTGATTAATTAATAATTTATACAATCATAGAATTCATTTGTAAGTACTAATCATAAAGCTCAAAATATTCTCAAATCTGCCGTGCGCAAGCTAAAAAGCAGTTAACTAATATAATATCCAATGTAAGTTGACCTCTGTCTAGCTTACGCACTAGGGGCCTTACTTAAAAACGTTACTCAAGTTGATCTATATTTTAAAATGCTCTGTCAACTTCTCGTTGACGGCAATCGTCACACGCGTAAACAAGACGGAGCATATTTAAGCGTATGTCAAATTGAGTAACGGTTTTAAGTAACGCCCTAAATTAGTGAAGCAGCCGACTTACATTGGACCTAATGTCAATTGACTTTATTTCTTCTCTAGTTTTTGTTAGCTTGCACATGGCAAAAATGTTACAACTGCAGTTGCAGTAAAGTTTGTCTAACTGCAATAATAGATGCTCTGCCTAGTGGCAATAATAGATATTTTGCCTTGTATTGTTATTTGTCAAAGTCAGTAACAGACATATCGTATTTAATAGTAAAATCTTATGTATATTATTGGTTCTTTTATACATTTAGAATTAGGTACGAAATACCACAATATTTTTCACATTTTTTTTTTTTTATATTACAGTTTTTCGTTTTTTTATCGCACTAACCTTAAAACACTTCATTTGCGGCTCTTACCATCACACCGACAAACTCATCACAATATTTCAGAGATCATGAATAGTTCCCGATGTCAATTAAGCACATTTTCGTTCTCTTTTCCACAAAGATCGACATTTCATTTATGAAGAATTTTATAATTTTCTCTATAAATAAATTACTCACCACCGCAACATTACAGACGCCTAATTCGGAATATGCTGTATTCGCTAAAACCAAGCAAAACCCCTTTGAATATTTGATTGAAAAAATGCGGGTAGTAGGGTAAATATTTAAATCTACCCACGCTAAGCAAATTTTGTAACTGGAATACTTGTTACAGTCCGTTCACTGTATTTTACCTCTGACATTATTTATTTATTAAAACGGCTAAAAGCCAATTACATTAATAAAAAAATACAAACAAGACCAATTAATATCGTACATGTCACAAAATAGCATAAAACAATAATTTTATAAATCAATAATTAATGTCAATAGGTAATAATAAAACAATTATACAGTTATAAATTAATTAAAAAAAAAAAAAGTCAATTCAAGGTTCAATTATATCGTTATCTTTGTCGTTCATATGGCAACGCATGCTGCCAGAATGTAACAACATAATGACAGAAGTAAAATAATTGTGAACGGATTGTATATCTACATAGGATTTATGAGGGACATTTTTCACCCGTTCAGAACACAAGAAGCATATGAGAGGACTTTCCTTACACTACCATAAAACAAACATGCAATGTACAAAGGTCAAATCGACTTGTCAATTTTTTGCACGAAATAATATAGTTTCGTGCCCCTTTACTGTCAATAGGTTTGATGTTTTTTTATTCTTATAAAAATGCTGACCACATATGGCACCGAATACCGAAAACGAAATTGAAATGTGTTCAAAATTAAGGAAGATATAAGCATTTTAATATCTTGCTAGACAGACAGCGCACTATACTTACATATGACGTCATATGTAAGTACGCCATACAAACTCCACACTGACACATTGCGAGGAAGGAACAGAGAACCCCTTCCTAATACGAATAAAAACTTAAACGCTTATATCTCAGAACTTTGTTAGCCAATTAAAATACTTTATTTCGTAAATGTAAACATATATTTGTGTGTGCTTCTTATGTCTCGGGGTGAGGAGCGCAGTGCATTGCCTTCCAGGGTTTTGAACTGTTGAAGTTCAAAATTCTGAGTGGCGTTGAAATGTAATGGGCAAGCGTGAAGAGCCATCAGGCGAGCGACTTCGCTAATCTCGTCACCCAGAATCATACTAAGTATTTTTAACAAATCAAACGCCTGTACGATAGCCTATTGAATAATAAAAAGTAGTCGCTCAGGACTCTCGTGAGAGAGTTCATTTTCAATCATTTCATCAGTCAATACGTGTTATTAGCTATGTTTGGTTTCCAGTCCGTCCTGTAAGTTGATAAATTGCTAGAGTGCGACACAGAGATAGTAAATGTCAAAGTTGTGTTACTGGTCGTTGTGTTTCTGTATGGGGCGGGGGTGGTGCGGCGGGTGCGGGTTGTGGCGCCGGCGCGGTGCTGCGAGCGCGGCCAGTAGTGCGCGCCCGGACACAGCGCACAGCTCCGTGCCGTCCCGCGCACCGCATGCGCGCGCGCCGCCTGCCAGCGTGTTCGATATGTGCCTACAACATACACAACACAATACTCACTCTTTTTATTTTATAGATACTTGTGCAGTTCTATGGATTCCGGGGGTTCGTGCCCTCTGTCAACTTATACAATTTATTTTGTCATTTATCACACTAATATCATATATGTGACAGTTTGGATGGATCGATGTATGGATGGATGTTTGTTACTCAATAACGCAGAAACGGCTGGATGGATTTGGATGAAATTTGAAACATGCATTGCTTATGTCCTGGATTAACACATAGGCTACTTTTTATCATCATCATCACCGATTTTCATCAACACGCGGGTGAAACCGCGGGGCGCAGCTAGTTTTAAATAAAAGCGTCAATCGTAGGAGCATATTGCGTTAATACATTTTGGAGCGCTCATCACCTCGTCCTGCGCCAGACGTGGTGAGCCGGGAGTAGAGGAAACATGTCTGTAACCGCGAACAAATAAAATATACTCACCGCACCATGTGGAAGGGTACGTGGTTGTTGGCGAGCCACTCGAGCCCGCCGTTGGCATCCAGCGCCGCCGCGCCGATGAACTTGGATACACTCGCGCACGAGAACACCAGGGTCACACGGTGACCCTCCTACACAAACAATACACAATAATAAAAAAACATGTTTTTGGGATTTTAATAACATTGAACGTGGCAGAACCATTGTATATTATAATCGGTATCCTCACGTTGTTGAGCGATGGCACAGAATACATAATACACACAAGAAGTTCACTCCGCAAAGAAATTTAAATAAATGAGGACTCTATCTACGAGGCAATAAAGTAACAATTCAACTCAACTCGCACAGCGCTGGATCCTCCTATATTCACCTAGAGAGCCGCTCTCTTTCTTTCACGTAGCTCTATCTCTACAGACACGGCACGTGTAACGTTATGGTTGTCATAATAATATTCACATTATCAGCCATCAATGTCCACTGCTGAATGAAGGCCTCCCTCTCAGAGGGGTGTTGCCATAATCCCCACGCTTAGCAGGCGGCTTGGGGATCGCAGTACGTTCACCGTGTACTAATAGGACGCTGCTGACCATCCTCCAGTGGTTCTGGTCGCAGTTTTAGGGCATACCCGGGTCCATCATAATAATATTATTAAGATATAATTTTATATACAATTTTAGTAGAAAAGTGTACTGGAGAAGTTTGACTTGTAACTATGGAGTTATTAATAAAGTATTGTATTGTTTTGTCTTCGTGATATTTACACAGAATAGTTATTAGTATTTACTTACCAGCTATGAGCCTATGTAGTACCTACCTACCTGCCTATTCAAAATCAAATCAAAATTTACTATTACTTATATTCTCCTTTAATTGGGATGACATTTAACCTGCATAAAAAACTGACGTTAATTCTGAATTTGTTTTGAATAACAATCAAGAGGCCTATTACAAAATCACCATCCTGATGCATGTTTAGGTAAAAATTATGAGACCTCATTTGACCTCATTTGTTTTCAATGTGACTAGCTACTATTATTCTTTTCTTTTCTATTATTATTTGGTGCTTTGTATGAGTCTACGTTACTTGGAAATAAATGATTATTATTATTATTCCACTTTATTCAATAACATTCTCGGGTCTAGCCCGGACATTTGGAAGGCATTGGTGGAGCCGAAGCCAACACCAAGAGGCCCTGTTGAATATAAAAAATACAATTACGGAATGTGTGTAAAAAGGAATATGAAACTTGTACGGTATGGGATTTAAAACAAACTGGGCTATTGAGGTGAACAACTTGTAGATGGAATAACAGAGCTATTTGATGAGAAACGGCACCTGCTTTATCCTGTCTCATCTCAAAATATATTTAGGCAGGTGATGACTTGCCACCCACAGAATGGGCCCCCCATAAAGGCTGCCGTATCTTGGCACCGGAGGGGCAATATTGGCGTGGGTGGCTTAGGGAGTCGAGAGGTGTGCTGCACTTTCACTAAGAGCTACTCGCGGCGTTATGCCCTTTAACACTTCCACCCTGGAGCTTGGGTTCTTAGCTCTAGCGGTTTCCACCCCCGGACGGCCGGTTAAGGCAAGCCAGGGGTCGGGGTCTCATTTAGCCCCATGGAATCGGGGTACGCGGTGTCGCCACTCACCGACGGCTCGCCATAAAGCCGCCCCTGCGTTTTTATTATTATTCACATATCCATTTATTTTCTTAATTTTTACATTAAATATAATTATAAAAACATAAATAATATAAAAAACTTAAAAACTAGGGTGCCGCCGGCAGCGGTGCAGGGCCCAAGCTACCGGTGGTTAGGGCTGCAGAGTGAGGAACCTCCTGACAATGCGTGCCGTGTCAAGAATTACTGCCTTCTGCATGTATGCAGGGTCAGCCCTTGACCCAACCGTCTAGCGAGTCTCTTAAGGTGGTCGAGGCTCTTCGCTATAAGGCCGTTCACCGATACAACTATCGGGACAATGATCGTCGAGTCAACATCCCACATGGCGGTAACCTCGTGAGCCAAGTCAAGGTACTTGCTAAGTTTGTCCTTCTCGGCCTTCACGAGGTTCTCGTCATGGGGGATGATGATGTCGACGAGCACTGCCCGGCGCTGGAACCGGTCGACCATCACGATATCAGGCTTATTGGCTTACTATTATTATTATTATTTGGGAGCTCTAATTTGCAGATTATGTTAATTATAATAGGTAAAAGTAAACAATATGTATAAATCGGTTCACCCAAAACAAAAACAACAAAAAACCTTCTTTTTGGAAGTCGGTTAAAAAACATATAACGAATCCCGTTCTACAATAATAGAATACATTTTCGTTATAATTTCTTATATGGATAAAAAACAAACTCACGGAACCCTAAAAAATAACATAACTTTATATCCATATCCAAAAAGCTCACCTGTTTCATCTTCTGTATTTTCTTGGCAGTATTCTGTGAGAAGGGATAGTTCCCCGTCGCCTGCGCAACATCCACGCAGTGACCATCATCCGCCTTCACCACAACATATTTCATATTGTCACTTTCCGCGTACTTCTCGATGTTGGCGAGGAGAGTCTTTCCATTAGGCGACATGGGGCTCTTAGGGCCGCTGTTGTAGGGCTGCGGGGAGAAGCCCTGGGGCCCCGGCCAGTTCGACCGGCCTTGCCCGTTGCGGAATTGATTCTGGTATGCGTTTTGATTGTAGAAGTTTGCAGCGAAATCGCCGGGCGCTTGCTGGAAAATAATTACGAGTAAATATTATTTATCCAACTGTTTAAGGATGATGTTTTTCGGGTGTATGTAAATATGTATATATTATCTACTGTCCTGTATCCTAAATGGTTTACAAGATTTTGAAGTTATGTACGAAATAGCAAAATAGTATGAAGGATTCATACACTAGCGTCCTTGGCATGTAATCGCAAGTTCATCTTTTTTTCTCAAACTACCTTCAATTTACGTACGACGCAGCGTAGATAAGCCTCCCACTAGATGGACCGACGACATCTTGAGAGTCGCGGGCATCCAGTGGATGCAGATGGCAGGTTGTCGTTCAGTGTGGAGGTTAAAGGGGGAGGCCTGTCCACGTGCACTGCTGAACATAAACTCTCCTTTTAACCTCCATACTGAACGACAACCTGCCATCTGCATCCACTGGACTGCATTATGACAATAATTGAGACCTTCCAAATTAAATCAGATTCTTACAGAGCATGTAAATCCTTAATACTAAACAGGGGCCTTACGCCCAACTTTAAACGCGGGACCGAATAGGTGCAGTTTGCAAAATCACGCGAACGCGAATCTTAACGCGCCGAGATACGGTTTGCGATTGCTTGATTTTGCAAACTGCATCTGTTCGGGCCCGCGTTTAGAGCTGGGCGTTAGGCCCCAGGAACCTACCTGCTGGTATGGATAATGTCGATACTGCTGCTCATCTTCCACCCTCATCCTCCAGTTAGGAGAGTCAATCGTCAACGGCTTCGGCCGCTGTCCGATCCCACTCGGCTGGTTCAAGCCCACATTCTTCTCCTCGGCTCCCAGCACGTGCACCACTGTGCTTAGTATTTGTTCGTCGGGCGGAGTCATCGGTTTGGCTGGATTCGACATGCGGCGAACTACTAAAGCGCACAGCTTCTGTCTTAAGTTGTAAACGCTGATAGCATCAGAAGCGTCAGCCGTGAAAGCCATCCAATCGCCGAGAGTTAAGACTGCCGTATCTGGTGAAGAATTGTTTTCGTCTGCTTCGCTATCGCTGTCACTTGACAGCCCTGGTGGGTTCGCTCGTTGCATTAACGCGCCGGGCGGTAATCTCAAAGGTCCACCGAATAAAGCGACAGTAAGTGGCGTCACTAGTGTGTTGCATCTTATAAAGCAGAAGCGGCCCGCTCGAGAAATTTCTTCAAACGCAACCCAATCTGTGGGCAAATTTTGCACCGATTTTTGTGAACCGCTGACTCCACCGCCTCTGTGGAGGGTCGAGCTCGGATGGAAAGCTACTTTTACTTCCTTTGATGTCCGTAGTGTTGACGATTCTCTGTCAACGCGTGCTATTGAAGGGTACAACCCAGCTACTAACACGGCTTTGACCACGTGCCATTTTTCAGAATTGAGATTCACGTCTTTTATATCCCCGGAACCCCTCGCCTTGACCAGACACAGAGCTCTGAGTTGAGCGAGCAGTTGAGATCGGTAGCCGACAATCATTTCCATTGTCGCACCGCAGATCAAATTTTTCGCGCAAAACGCTCGTTCGCTTCCGTTGGCGCGCGCCGCTTGCCACGCTTGGAATGCTCTCAACAATGACATGTGATCGGAGAAGCTTTCTGAAGCGAACTCTTTTCTAGCCATGCTTCCTCGTTTTCTGTTCTCTGGGTTCATCGATATCTGGAACGGTTCTTTGTTTGCCAAACTGCATACGATCGTCAAAATCGGGTCAAGGCACTTCATCACGCACGCGTAAAGCAGCATTTTCCCCAGTTTCGGTTCAACGGTCAAATCGAGCAGATGCTGTCCGATTTCAGTCAGATCTTCCATTGGAGTCAGCGCTCCTATTGTCTTCAGTAACGTCACGGCGTTTCGAACGGCGAGGAACGAAGGGGGTTCCAAGGCTTTGGACAGGAAGTCCGCTATGGGCGTATTTCCGGGAGCTAATAGTTTCGTATGAAGACACAACTCTTGCAGCGGTACCCTCAATATTTCTGGGACAGAATTGAGGGGCAAAGTTTTGAATCGTCGCTTGGAGCACATGTGGAAGCAATGTCCCGGCTTCGTCCGTCCTGCTCTCCCGGCCCTTTGCTGACAGCAAGCCCTCGAAGTCCAAACACATTGCAAGGAGCACACACCACCGTTTGACTCGTAATACTTCTCCTTTACTTTACACGAATCGACCACATAGACCACATCGTCTATCGTTATTGAAGTCTCCGCTATGTTCGTGGATATTATGATCTTCCTTGCGTTCGGTAGTGGGTTGAACACTTTCTTCTGATCCGATGTTTGCATATTACTATGGAGAGTAAATATTTGATATTTAACATTGTTCATTTCCGCGCAGGCCTGTATCATATCTCGTAACGTGACTATATCGTCATATCCCGGCAGAAAGATCAAAATGCTGCCTTTAGGCAGGTTGACATGTATGTGCTTGATGAGTGCCAGCATCAAATCATGATCAATAAGTTCCTCTGAGGATGTGTGATGGTAAACGTCGAGTAGGAAGTTGTCGGCTGCCTCTTCGTCGTTTGTCTCCTTTGTTTCCTCAGTGAAGTTGAGTGTGGAGAGCTGTTTGGCGCACTCTGTGTGTCCGTTCTCAACGGCGTGGTCGTACGCTGACTTGCCGTCAATGTCTCGAGCTGACGGGTCGGCACCTACGTACAATAAACACGGTTTAATGCCTGAGCACATGATAAAAGCGATGTGTGTAGCGTAGGCCTGTAGGCAATAACATCTGCCTAGTAGATAGAGGACTTTTTTCTTATCCCATACATAGATACATAGGTGGTAAACAAGCCAACACCATGTCACATAAAAATGTCTCCGACTCTCCGTATTTCATAATTTATTTTCACTATACCACTAAACTCTTAAGCCGATCCTGTGATCTTATTTTTGTTAGAATCGGGCCAGAACACGTTTTTGCCAAAATGGGGGCATGTCCTAAATGTTTTGATAAACAAAACCATGCTAACATGGATCTGATAACATCCCTGCGTTCGCCTGCGGGGGGAAGGGAATGTTTATTTTAACGTTGTTTTCTAACATTACAGACGTGTCGGTGTCTCTCGCTTGTGTATACTTTGTTTTGAGTAGTAGTTAGTAGTAGTTTGGGAGGGTAGAGTTACCTATCTGTAGCATTTGTTGCGCGGTCTCCGTGAGCCCGCGCGCGGCGGCCGCCATGAGCCCGGTGCGCCGGGACACGGAGTGCGCACATCTCACCGGTACGCCCTCTGATAGGTACATGTACAGGATCTGACAGAACGAGTCCTGTCAACAACAACATTATTAAGGCTACCATGTAATTTGGGCGATACCACAGAAAAGAGAAGTAAATAGAACGGAAATGAGAAGGAAACTCTGTCGCCAGGTATTGTGACAGATATGTGAGTGAACATTCTTATTTATGTCAACGCGTCACAGTTGCTAACACAGTTGCACTGGGATTATATGGGTGCAAGTGGCTACAACAAATTTCTTACAAAAATGCCTTGACAGCCGTTCTAATTTAAACAAAAAAATAAACTTTTCTGTGGACAATACAGACAACACAAATCTTATTTAGTCGACTTCAAAAAAGGCGGAGGTTGTATCTTCCACTGTATTTTTTTTTTTTATGTATTGTGTAAGTGTGGGGATGGAGAGGGGATGCTCTGTCCCTTTCCCGCTAAGCGTGTGTCAGTATAGCTTTTGTATGAGCCTACGATCGGGCCGCTCGAAAAAGCTCCTGCTGTAAATTCAGTATCTTTTCATCACGGCGGGGTAAAGAATGAGCTGTCAAGTGGATATATCGCCATTGATTGTTATAGACAGTACAATATTGTTAAAGGAGATAGATATAGGTGCATTGCTGCGTGTTAATATCTAAGTATGTATATTTAAGATTGTATTTAAAAATATATATGTATATCAGTCTCTGGCAGCCATATTACAAGCTTTGCTTAGTTTGGGGTCAGTTGACCGTGTGTGCAAAAGTTTCCCAGATATTTATTATTGCTCACCAAGCTGCCTTCGTTGAAGCATTGGTCCAGGAACTCGTCCATATCGGTCTGAAGTGCTGGGTCCAGTACGGTTTCGTCTTTGCTGTCCTTGCTGCTACCTTCTTCGATTGCACCTGCTGAAGTTTTCTGACCTAGAAACATAAATGTGATGCTTAATACTTACATATTTTATCGTTTATCTTACAGGAGCCATAAATTTTATCGGGATATATTATCGATCGGGATAAATGGGATTGGGCGGGACATGTGGCTCCGACCGATGGGCCAGGATCGTCACACAGTGGGTGCCTGATGGACGACGCAGTCAAGGAAGACCTAGGAAACGCTGGCGTGACGATCTCGACTCATTCCGGAGAGGTTGGCAAGAGGTGTCGGAGGACCGAGATTTATGGAAGGAAATGGGGGAGACCTTTGCTCAACAGTGGGACAGTACAGGTTAAGAAAAAAAAAATCGATCAGATATGAGAGGATCCGTAGACATAATTTGACAATTTTATTATACATTTTTATGGGACTGAAACGTGGTCTCTTACTATGGGCCTCATTAGCAAGCACAAAGTCGCACAACGAGCTATGAAGAGAGAGGGCTATGCTCGGGGTTTCTTTGCGGGGTTTAGAATCCGAAACATGGACATTCGCCAAAGAACCAGCCTAGCTATTAAAATTTGCAAGTTGAAGTGGCATGGGCGACATCGTACCGATAACCGATGGGGAAGAAAGTTCTTGAGTGGAGACTACTGGAGACCACGAACCGGAAGACGCCACGTAGGTAGGCCCAGTGCCGTAACTAGCCTTTTATGCGCCCGGTGCGAGCTTCTATAACTGCACCCTTGAAAACAAAACTTGGTCCTGGTGTGGTCATTTCTACACCCCTCCAGAGTCTGCGCTCTGTGTCTGGGCACCGCTGGCAAAGCCATATTTACGGCACTGGGTAGGCCTCCCACTAGATGGACAGCATTGTGAGAGTCGCAGGCATCCAGTGGATGCAGATGGAAGGATGTCGTTCAGTGTGGAAGTTCAAGGGGGAGGCCTATGTTCAGTTAAAAATAACTGGAAAAATGTTATCTAAGTAAAAGATTTTCTCTTAAATATTAAAGTATATTCCCTTACATATGATGGTTATCATCTCTTACCTTCCAGCTGCGACCAGTAGCTCTGCCCCGACTTGAGTTTGACCTTCAGTTCTCTCTCCGCGAGCGCCATCTTGCGCGTGTTGTAGTTTGTTAGTTTCAAGATATCCTCTAAGAATAACCGTTGTACGTCGTGGAGACGCCCCGGGATAGTTACCACTGGGCAGTTGTTGAAATATCTAAAGACAAATTAAATCGCACAACATGAACATAATGGTAACCTATATGATTTCTGGAAGCATTTGAAATTTGAAATTCTTTCCATGCGTTTCCACATTGAAAGAATAAGCTGGACAAAACAAAACCAGGAAGTATTAGATATGGTAAAGGAGAAAAGTCTACTAGCGAGTATAATTACTAGAAGAGGGAAGATGTTTGGCCACCTTGTACGACATGACAAATTAATGAAAACCATCATAGAGGGAGAGGTAGAAGGAAAGAGAGGACTGGAAAGACCAAGAAGAGTATTTGTAGACCAAATAAAAGAGAAGGCAAATGTCATGTCGTACAAAGTGAAAAAGCTAGCAGAAGACCATTGAGCCTGAAAATTACTCGACAAGAGCTACGCTCTTAAATGTTGAATGAATGAATATGATTTCTGTTAGTACTAGCTGCGCCCCGCGGTGTCACCCGGGGGAAATAATGCCTCAGGAACCATACATTTTTCAGGATTAAAAAAGTATCCTATATATATTCTCAGACCCTACAACTATTCCTATTGTAAAAATCACAAATTGTTATTAAATAGATATGTCACCTGGAGAATATCTGCGTGTCACAGGTGGCAGACATGAGTATCAGTTTGAGGTCCTTGCACCGCGGCAGCAGGTCCCTCAGCGCAATCAGCAGGAAGTCGCTGAACTTGTCACGTTCATGCACCTCGTCCACGAATATGTGGCTCACTCCTGCGAACAGAACGAGACAAGGGGTCATCCATAAATTACGTCACTCGATAATGGGGGGAGGGTGTTACCGGAATGTGACATAGTATGACATGGGGCAGGGTCAAAAGCTTTGTGACGTCACATGTTAAAATTCAAAATCTATGAATAAAAAACTTTAAAAATTTACAAACTTGATCTATATTTATGAATAACTAGCTGCGCTCTGCGGTTTCACCCGCGTGGTGATGAAAATCGGTGATGATGGTTATGATGATGATGATGAAAAGTAGCCTATATGTTAATTCAGGACATAAGCAATGTATATTCCAAATTTCATCCAACACCATCCAGCCGTTTCTGCGTGATTGAGTAACAAACATCCATCCGTCCATCCATCCATTCATCCATCCATACTTTCACATAATTATATGATATTAGTGTGATTTAGCACTCTCGCTATGAGCTTATCTTTCACGCAACAACAGTTAACTTCTAGAGCGGCGTTGTAATGCAAGTGAGACTCTAAAATTCATAAAAATAACTGTTTTCTTTTGATTATTTTTAAATACGTCACGACGTCACATCAGGGGGGAGGGGGTTCTGAAAATGTGACAAGGACGGGGGGAGGGGTTAAAAAGTCCTAAAATTCATGTGACGTAATTTATGAAAGGCCCCCACATTAAATCGCGTTTTTCATGCAACTGAGTGAGACGAGCAAGTTGTCTAGCTGATAGTAAGTTGGCAGCTGAGTTTTCGAAGATGAGCACCTGTTGTGCTGTTGTGTGAAAGTGTTCTGCAGAACAAATATATAACTGCAAAGCTGGTGGTGAACATTTTAGAAAAATGATTTATTAATAAGTAATTGGACTACGTTTTATATCAAATCGAATCCCATTTAAAATTTAAACTTTGTACCGAATTCGATACTAAAATAAAATATAAATAAATAAATATCTCGAACATTTATTGCACACACGGTCATCTGACCCCAAACTAAGCAAATCTTGTAATATGGCTGCCAGAGACTGATATACGTACATATATATTTTTAAATACATACAAACTTAAATAGATACTACACCCAGACATAGAACAAAAAGAAATGTTCATCACATGAATGTTGCCCTAGATGGGAATCGAATCCACGCCCCCAAGCGCAGAAGGTAGGTTCACTACCAACTAAGCCACAGGAGCAGTTAACTTCAATCCATTTGGCTAGTGATGAGTATAGTTTCTCTTCTCACCGGTAAGGGACGCGTCCCCGGCCATCAGTGTCCGCAGCAGCACCCCGTTGGTACAGTATGTGAGCACGGTCCGTGGGCTGATACGGGACTCCAGTCTTATCTGGTACCCGATGGCTTGGCCGATCTTTTCCATACGCTCATAGGCCACCTAGAAGGGTTTATAAAACAGAGTAAAAAAGATGTATGTGTGAAGAGGCTTTCAGTGTGAAGGTTAAAGAGGGAGGCCTATGTTCAGCAGTGGATGTCTTCTAGCTGATGATGATGTAATAAAGATGTACAAAATATTGTTTTTACGGCCCATAATAAAAGTGGCTAAGTATATTCAATATTATTATATAAAAAAATTATTCGATATACTTTACCAACTATGTACAGCATTAAAAAAAAAACATGTGTATACATTGATACACATTTAGGTACATATGGTTTAGATCAAAATTTTATAAGTCTTCTACTAATTTTAAATTGTATTGGCCATATTTTGTTTTGGTGTGCCAATAAAATAAACATATAATTCAATACCTAGAAGGGTAGACGGTGCTGATATTTTTGTCCAATCTGAATATAGTATAACTCAAAGCTTTCCAATAGCTTTTTAATGATGCAATAATTATCAATATAAAAAAAACAGACTTCATAAAAATGACAAAACTGGACCAAATTAAAATGGGACTACACGGAGAGCACCAGCTTTCAAATAAAAAAAGAATCATCAAAATCGGTTCACCCAGTTGAAAGTTACGAGGTAACAAACATTAAAAAAAACTATGTTAATAATACAGTCGAATTGATACCCTCCTCCTTTTTGGAAGTTGTTTAAAGAGTTAAAATGTCTGCTACCTAAGTATCCCAATAGCTTTACCCCGACTGTAGACTTGACTGAGACTCTGAGACAGCCTGTGACCATATAATCTGTTCAATTTGTTCCGGTTCAGTAGTTTGGTTTTTAAATCAAAATAACTTGAAAAATAATTATCAATATAAAAAACCGACTATATAAAACTGACAGAATTGGATCAAATTGAAATGGGACCACATAGGAAGCACCAGCAAAATGAAAAAAGAATCATCAAAATCGGTTCACCCAGTCAAAAGTTCTGAGGTAACAAACATTTTAAAAAAACAGTCTACCTCCTCCTTTTTGAAAGTCGGTTAAAAATGTCTTGCATGTTACCGAAATTATGTATTTACAAATTCTGCGGTAGTTTTTAAATAGATAATTATCATTACCCTCTCTGCGACGGAGACGGCTGAGATCCTACGTGGCTGTGTGCAGTATATTTTGGCAGGCTGCTTGTGTTCTTGGCAGTAGTCCAGCATGAGCTGAGGCAGCTGGGTCGTCTTACCGCACCCGGTCGCGCCTGCAACTATTATCACCTGAGGAACAAACCAGAATGAAAAGGCTAGGATTTAAACTATCACGGTTGTTCACTTTTCGCACCACGCATTCTTCAGTTTTCTCATTAACAAGGTGCATGTAACTGCACTGAAATATCGGGAGCTCTATCCACAACCTTATCACGGTAAATATCGCGTTAATAATCATATAAGTAGATAAAATAAAATAAAACAGCTGATATATCCTCAAACAACTGAACAGATCAACTGACTGACAAACATCCATCCATCCATCCAAACTTTCACATTTATAATATTAGTAGGATCAGTACAAGATACAAAACCTGGCTAGATATTCCAAGTAGGTGGTGGAAAGTGGAACTTGGGCATACCTGGTTATGTGTGATGGCATTGATGAGGTCTTGTCTCTGTTCGTACACTGGCAGCTTTTCTCGGAATTTCACCAGCTCCGGATTGTACTGTGTACTCGGCACCTGTCATATTAATAACAGTTAGAATATGTTGTCAAATTACATTACATTCTGGGATTTAAAATAAATGATCATGACCCTATAGCTAAAATTGATTATCTCAAAATGTATAGTCAACCCTGAAAAGAAGCACACAGAGTTTATATTCAATCCAATAGGTTGAAATGATTTGCTTCATATATATAAATATAGTATTTTCTAAAGTATATATACTTGGGATCGAACATGGATATGGTGAACATTGCCATATCACCTTGGATATGTCTCAGGAACATCAGGGAGTAGTGGTAATCTTAATTAGGATAGCTTCTTCGGGCATGTCAAATTGTATGATCGCGTGGCGTGCGCTTACGACAAGGTGTTGACTAGCCAAATAAAACTTCGCGGAATCCTTGCGTTGTCCACTATTTTTACATACAAATCTAAAATAAACTTTAAGCCACATTTTGCATGGCCAACTGATTTCGAAGAGTTTTTATAGATTACCATGGTATAATGTACATTTTTCTACTAAAGTCTGGAGTATTACTGCCAAGATGAGGACAACTGTTACTAACGAAGATCGAACTAAATCAAGTTGGAGCGTTTATCCAACTTTAAACAGGCAACAGACACGCACAGGTGAACTCGCGGTGCCTATCTGGATAAAGGTATGTACTCCTAATATTTCCTAATATTTTATGTGGAGTACATAAAATCAGGGACAGTTTGAGCAATAACTATAAGTTATCATAGAACAGGAAATCTAGAGAATCTTTGAAATATAATATTAAATTCATCTTATAAATAATAAATCTGAATGTTTTCAAATCACAAGTGAATCAGTTTCTTTATGCATTCATGCTCCATCGTAGACCGCATCATAGCTTAACATCAGACGAGGTGGCGGTCAAATGCAAGCCTATTATTTAATTAAATAATATCAGCTGTTCCATAGAAAACGGTCATTTATACTCAACACAAGTGGATCATTACAAACTGACTTCATGGTACCGTTTTGGAGCAACTGTGCCAGCGCCCCAGAGCCTCACTCCGATATTTCAAGGAGTTGGGTTGGCTCGGGTAGCTGCTGGTAGGGGAAAATGCACAATACACCCCAAGCGGGACGTCAGTGCAGGACTTATCGCCCCCATCTCGAATAAGAAACCTACTTCAAAAATATGTATATGAAAAATATAATAAGTGCCTATAAAATTTGAGAGCTGCTCTCGATGTCCCTGGGATCCCATCATCAGATCCTGACTTGGTGACAATGGGACCAAATTGGAAGTATACCCTACCGAACAAATTAATAAAAATTGAAATCGTGAACATACTAAAAATATATATTATATACAGTGGAACATAGAACCATCCTCCCTTTTTGAAGTCGGTTAAAAAAAGACTTACATTAACTTTCCAACTCACAAATATGTCCGGCTTGAAATCAAGAAATAGTGCATTACTAGCGGCAAGCAACATAGGCATTTATGGAAGAGTGTGAAGATGTGAGCCGAGTATATATGTACGTATATATACATATATACCCAATTGCCGCCAAGGATTCCATAGTACTTTTCTCATACATCGCATGGATATTTACACAAAGTATACAAATAATTTTTCACATTGCATTATAATAAAACAGAAGATGTCATGTAACATTTTTGAAAAAAGTTTATTTTTATTTATGGAAATCACTTTTTTTGTTGCTAACTAAATGCATTAAAAGAAGACCCTGCTCATTCTGGTTAGAGTATAGGAAACGCGGCACTGAAGAATTGGGACTTTAGAACACAGGTTAACTCTCACCAAGCTAGAGGTCGAAAACTGATGTCCATTATAAAGGAGTTGGTTCTTTAGGTTACATGAGTAACAGATCTGACACAGAACATCCCGGCTTGAGTTGGTTAGGTTTGACATGAGTGACAGATCGCAACACGGAGTATCCCAACTGAGTTGGTTGGGTGCTCATGACAGAGTTAGCCCCTCACCATGCCTCACAAAGTGACATAAAAGGGGGGATTGGGGTCTTGTGATCTTTAAATATTATTAATTTTTCTACAATTTATACAGGTTACCTGCATTTTTCTTGAATAAAAAGTATCCTGTTTTTCTTTTCAATGCTCTGTTTCTATGCCAAACATCCTCAAGATTGATTCAGCCAGTTACTTTTAGTTAAAATTATTATTGTTGAAACTTGGATATATATAGGTATTAATGAAAATTTGCATAGAAATATCTTAAAATGAGAATAGTTAGTTTACTGAAAATATAATAAAATAGGACCATCATACCTGAGCTACACTATTATTTAACTGCCCTGGAGCCTTATGAGCTAGCTGCGGACTCCGCTCCTTCTCAGGACAGCTGGTCAGATCATCCTTTTCCTTGGTTGTGATCGGGAATGCGTTGATCAGCTCTGTGATGCTACACCGCATGTTGGAGTCCAGGATGAGCTTCGCGTCATTCTGGATGATGGTAGAACCAATACGCTTGTATATCGTCAGGTAACGACTTACACCTGAAATTTACACATTGTGAAATGCTAAGGTAGTTGATGTGCTTGTTACACAACATTTTTCTAGTCCTCATACCAAGAAAAGAGCGTGTACAATAAGTAGTTTCAGCAAAATGCTAAATACGTAAACCTAGAAATTTACCCAAAAACACAAGACGAGAAGGTATTCCATATTGTGTTTATTTATTATTCGTACCTTTCCCGCGCGATTTGGACTTCAGCCCCAGCTTGGCAACCGTTTCATGGATGAAGCCCCGTTCTTGCGCCGATAAAAAAGTCGGGAATTTGAGCTCAGTTTCGTTTTCATCGCTCAGAAATTTATCCAATTGTATCTTCAATGCGATGCTGACAGATTCCGCTATCGGAAAATGTTTGTTTCCCGAATGCCGTTTTCCTTTTTTGGAATTCATATTTACAACTACGAAGTAAATTCTTAACTACACTGCATATCACACCAATTTTTACTAGTTTTCAGACTATTTTTAACCAAATAAACTGTAAAGACGCTGCAAAATACAGCAAAATATGAAACCAAACCAAAAAAATATTTTTGACTTTTACTAGGTTAGTGATGGACTGACAGCGTGCTGACAGCTGATGAGATGCTTGTTGCCTAATCGTAATCGCCTTCAGTAAAAACGAATGATTTTGAATCGATTTTCCTCTAAACGAAAAAAAATCTCACTTCAGTGATTTTCCTCCCCAATAAACACGTAACACGATATACTAGTAGTAAAGTAACATCGGGCGAGATTGCAATCAAGGACAAGTAAAAAAATTGGGTTCCCCTCTCAGAATAAAATACAAGGAGAATTCCCAAGACAAGAACAAGTTAAAAAGAACATTACTAATTGCTATAGACAATAGATCCTGTTTTTTTTCTCTAAGCTATAGACAATAATGAAAATGAAACTTTGACAGTGACATTTCAACTAACGACCCACCCAGCCAGCCGTCATGTCATCTCATCATCTCATCTGTCATTTAGGAAAATGTGCTACATGTGAATGGCTACAATTTCTGTATTTTAATATCGAATAGTGAAACACTGGTGTTCCCGCAGGATCGGAGGTATAAACAATCGTCAAAATGGCAAAGAATATAAAACACCTTGTTGTGGACACGACAGCTTTCATAAAAGCTGGTAACTTACAAGATATCGCCGAAAAAGTGTATACAGTTCAAGAGGTAATCGATGAAATCACAAACGACAGGCAAAGAAAAAAGCTTGTAGTGCTTCCGTACGATTTGATAGTCAAGGACGTCTTTACAGAAAACATTAAATTTGTCACGGACTTTTCAAAGAAAACTGGAGATTACACTAGCCTCTCAGCGACTGATATAAAGGTTATGGCACTAACCTATCAACTCGAAAAAGAAAAACTAGGCGTAGAACATCTCAAAACAGAACCTACGATGCAAAAAACTGTTAAGGTGACTGGACTGACGGGCTTCGACTTACATCCTGAACCTAAGGCAAATGAAGCGATCGCTACTGAAGACGTGAACCAAGAAACCGGAGAAATTGTCAAAAATGAAATCAATTCTGAAACTGGGGAAACTCTCAACAAAACAGAACCAAAACCATGCATCGACACAAATGAACAACCCTCTGAAACTGACAAAACCAATGGACTAGACAATGAAGTAGGATATAACAGCAATCAAAGTGATGATGATAAGTTGGCTAATGATATGGCAGAGCAGATAAAACACATGGACCTAAAAGATGACAAAGAAATGGACAATATCATTGTCAAAGTATCTGATGAAGAATATTCAGAATCAGAGGAAGATGAATCAGAGAGTGATGACAGCGATGGGGGAGAATGGATCACACCTGGCAACTTAGCCGCTAAGAAAAAAGAGATAGAACTTGGAGAATTTGAAGAAAAAGCAGTGGAAGTTGCTTGCATCACTTCTGATTTCGCAATGCAGAATGTGATGAAGCAAATTGGCTTAAATGTAACATCAATTGATGGCAGGATCATAAAGCAGCTGAGGACTTTTATCTTCCGCTGCACAACATGCTTCAAAACTACCAGCGTCATGACAAAACTCTTCTGCTCCAAGTGTGGTCACTCCACACTCAAGAAAGTAGGAGTAAGTATAGATGAAGAGGGAAATCAACATATACACATAAATGGGAGAAAACCATTAACAGCTAGAGGTAAAAGATTCAGTCTTCCCACACCGAGAGGTGGTCAACATTTCCAGTATCCAATATTAACAGAAGACCAGCATATCCACAAAAGATTTGCTACAAAACAGGCACGAAGCAAGACAAATCCCTTGGACCCGGATTATGATGCTGGATTCTCGCCTTTTGTCATGAAAGATGTTAACTCCAAATCTGCTGTTTTAGGAGTGAGGGCCAACAAACAAGATTTAAAGTATTGGATGAAACATCATTCTAAGGGAAAGAAGAAATGAAGATATTAAAAATAAATTTATTTCCATATAATAAAAAAATTATACCCACATTGGATATGGTATGTTTAAATGCCTTTATTTCTTACACTAACTCGTCTACTTTTTCAAGCGTTCTTCTATAAATTTGAAGACGGACTCAATGCAGGAGTACGAAGTCATCTCATGTTTAAGGATACCTGTAACACCACAGTAAATTTAAGACAATTGAAAATAACAAGTTTATCAAACATACCATAGCATTCTTATAACATGCTGTATATATATACAGAGTGACTTTTCAAGTGGGCGTGGATGGCCAAATCCAAAACTATGAGGAATAGCAATAGGGAATAACAATGCCTACTTTTTAAAGTTTTGTGAAATCTAAATAAGTATACCTCGTTTTATTTTAACATCACTACTAGTTTCATAAAATCAAGAATATTACACTCTAACTAATTAACACCAGCTAAGTGCGAGTCGAACTCGCATACCAAGGGTTCCACACCTAAAATGTTTTTTCTTTCATTTAGTTTGGGATCTTTAGCATGCGCCATGCGCTTGAGTTGCAAATGGCCGGAGTTTATTATTTGTTATTTTGCTTTAAAGTGTGTACTACAATCATGCCAAGTTTGACTTTTGTATGTATTACCATTTTTACATTAGAGCAAAGACAATAAAATATTTGATGTTGTGGTTATTAACAAAGCAATAATAATAAAATTAAAATGGTAAAAAATATTAAGACCTCTAGTTTTTACTAGCTATCTATTATAATTCCAAAGATACAGCTGTTAAAATGTGGGGACAAACAGACAGTATAAGCTTAGTGATAGGGTCCTGTTGAAATCCTTTGGGTAAAGAACCCTAAAATTGAATAATAAAAAGGTTTTTTAGTTGGCAAGATGTCCATGTTTATGTGAAACGAATAGTATGATAAAATAACAAGTATAAATAGTTTTTTTACTATTATTGCTTTGCTACTTCATCACTTGCAATATCAATTATTTCTTACCAGCTGATACTCTGACTATGTCAAATTCTGGTGTTTTCATCGGAGTATCTAAGGGTTCTGAGCTTGATATCCAATTCTTGGCAATCTGTTAAAATAAAACTTGAATCACTAAACCTTTTTTAACAATATTTGTGTAAAGAGTGAAACTTTATTAATATGCTTATATTAGCTTGACTTGTCAATATGTAATCTTGGAAATATATTAATCTATTTCTAATTGTCATATGAATTTAAAAAACTTTGCAAGTATTTAATTTTTATGTTAATACAAAATATTGGTAACATCAAACTAATATGATGGTGGATAGTGACTCTTCAACAGTTACTAGTAAACCCCTTGAGTTTGGGATAATTTGGTTAGTTTTACTAAGTCTCTACACTTGGTGATGAGGGTCTGTTGATGGAGCCAGATAGTTTTTTAATATCCTGAGCGTATTTATCATCATCATCATCCATAAGGCGTTTACTGTTGAATATAGGTCTCCCTCTTAATAATATCTAAATCCCTAACCCCTTTTCAACTATAATAGTTTATAAATACCTGTTTCATAAAATCAGTTATCTTAATATTCGAGTATCCATGCACAGAGTCTGTAAAAGCTATTGCCTTAACTCTGCTCTCAAATTCACTTTTCAGTTTATCCGCCAGTGAAACTGTGACCACTCCTCCATAACTGTGTGCAATGATTATGATACTCTGTGCCTTGCTATTTGATATGTAAGTCTGCCATACATAATGCGCATGTTCTTCTGCAGACTCACTGTTCTTAATCTTCTTCCCTTCAGGGGTGCAATTGTCATTTGTGTTGAGTACTAAAACTCCGTAATCACAGGCTAAGGATTTCTTAATGTATGGGATCTGTGTCCCCATGTCTAGATTTTCATTGATGATCAAGCTAAAACAAGAATATTTGTATTAAGCTTCAGCTACTTACATAAAGTGTATATTTTTAGATTAGGCTTGCACTATTTGTCTATGTCATGCCTCATGTTAACTAACTTACGACAAGACAGGACAAACAACAGATTAATAAACAAGGACTAAGATGGAGCATGGTTGCCAAGAAGGAACCTATTTAATCGTAGCTTAACATCAGGTGAGGTGGCGGTAAAATACCACCAACTCTCCCGATATCAAGCAATGAAGGGGTCTACGATGGAGCATGCTTGCCTAGAAGAAACCGATTCACTCGCGACTTGAAGACATCCAGATTATAACTATCAAGGAATACCCTTTCAGGTAGTGCATTCTACAGACAGATAATTCACACAATAAAAGTGGAATCAAAGAGCATCATACAGGTCTTTGGAATACAACTATGAAGCAGTGTTAATTTTTGTGCCTACTCTGAGAGTCTGACAGAAAAATAGGCAGGAGGGAATTAGATCATGCCGATCCAATGCACACTCTGTAGTTTCCGTATTATGATGCGCATTTTGCTTTTACTTTGAATACCACCAAAGTACTTACGATCTAGCCCACTGTCCAGCCTTGACCGCTCCAGATCCATGAATTAATATCACCAATGTGTCCTTCTTATCATAGTCTTTGGAAGCAAAAATAAAAGTCCCATTTTTGGAGTTTTTTGGTACAGGCAACCTTGCAAGTTTGGTTTCTGTCTCTAGTAGGTGGTAGACATAATCTGTTACGGCTGTTCCGAGCTTTTCATAGTGCGTCTGGCACTCTTGATGTTGATCGCTCACATTGAACTGGAAAGGTTCATCTCCCGGCTGCCCATCATTGTTTATTTTACGAAGCTGCCCATCTGTTTTATATAACTGTTTGTTAGTGTGTTCTTTCATAATTTCATTGTAAACATACAATTTTTGTTCTGAAAATACTTTAGTCCTGATGTATTTTAGTAATCAGCGTGAAATGTAAACAGTATGCATAGAATACACACATATTCAGAATATGTGTGAATTCAGATACATAAATCTGAAATGTTTAGACAAAGTCATTATGTACTTAGATTTAATTATTTATGGAATTGCAATTATGCAACCTTGAGAGAAAACCGGCGCTATCCGTTTCCCTAACTTACGCTAGTATTTTTATAATAATACCTCGAAAACCTTTGCTCGATTTGGTCCTATTCGAGGATCACAAGGTTACCCTGAGCTGACAAAACTTTAATTTACATGGCGGATACCTAACGACAACTACGAGAACGAATTTAATAGTTACACTATTTTGTGGTTTCATTAACTCACCTGAATTGAAAGTGTACCCAAGTTTCTTCATGTTTTTTACAGGATCCATTGTAATCTCGTCAGGTTCGGTATGTATTTGAGACGGTAATTGCGATTGTTTACATGAAACAGGCGGGCGATTTCGGCGAAATGAACTAACCAATTTGCGCAACATGTAGTTTACCAGATCCAAGAAGTAACTAACAAAGTTAGAACTATTTCCAGCGTAACGTAACTATATTTTAACGTTTTTCAAAGGATTTCTTCATTAAAATTATAAGTGTTAATCTCCCCAGTGATTATAAAAACCAAGGCAACCAAAGAGTATACGGGGACGGGGGAAGGCAACACAACCGACCGGCGCGACGCATGTTAGTCAATCAAATGTCAACCAAATCAAAGTCACATTCAGATGACAGCAGTCAACGTTATTTTTCTTTCTGGCTCCACACGTCTAGTGTATTTAGCCAAGTGCCAATTATTTCCATGTTATCATAATCACAGGAGTTTGCAGGGTTACAACCTGACTAGTTGGCGGCAACCCAAAAAAATAAGAATCAATTAAATAAAAAAATGTGTATTTAAGTTTTTAAATATCAAACTTTTCTTTCACTTTGACATTAATCATTGTACCAGTCCAGGAAAAGCAGACTGAATGACATGACCAGCAGAAAGAACAGTATGTAGACTCGCAGCCCCGCATTCCTCTGGATTGCTTGCTTGATCTGTTCGTTGGCATCTTTTACATTTTCTGTGGCGCCAACAACAGTGTAAGATATCCGATCTATATCTTGCTCTTGTTGTAATACCTGAAAATAAATCAATTTATAACTAATTTTCAACCAAGTTTTTATTTATTTTAGGGTAACTAGGAAAGGGGCTGTTGTGCTCTACTTTATGAACAACTTTTATTACAGAATCAAACCCAGAAATCGTGGAAATAAATCAGCTGTTCGATAGAAAAATATCATTTATGTATGGCAAAAGCTGATGCCCCTGTTTTTATTCTATTTTAGTATTGGTTTCGTAGTAAAAGAACAACCTCGATTTGGCTTAGCACCACAGTACTGTTTATACCTTACCAGTACAACTGTTATCATTACTAACAGTTTTTAGGGTTCCTTACTCAAAGGGTGTCAACAAGACCCTTTTACTACACCTATGCTGTCTGTCTGTCCTACCTTTTAACAGCTATATCTTTCGAACCATAATAGACAGCCAGTTGAATGTTTCACAGAAAAGAATATGTCACACGCCACATCATTAGCCAGTAAACATCCACTGCTGAACAAAGGCCTCTCTCTTAGAGAGGGGTGTTGCCATAAACCCCACGCTTGGCAGGCGATTTGGGGATCGCAGTACATTTCCGTGTACTAATAGGACGCTGCTTCCCATCCTCCAGTGGTTCTGGTCACAGTTTTAGGACATATTTATGTGAGGTTTACTGAAGGTCTTAAATATATGTATCAGATGTTCTATTCACCTTGCAAGTAAACATTTTGAAATAAGCTTTTTAAACACTGTTTTAAACTATCACCGTTGTTCACTAAAGTTATATGATTATTTACGGGATATTTACTGTGGTAAGGTTGTGGAAGGAGCTCCCGATATTTCGGCGCAGTTACATGCACCATGTTCACGGGAAGACTGAAGAATGCGGGTGGTTGGTGAAAAAGTTCAAAGTTGGGTACAGACAAAACGACACACGACGACATGGTGCATGTGACTGCGCCGAAATATCGGGAGCTCCTTCCACAACCTTACCACGGTAAATATCCCGTAAATAATCATATAACTTTAAGCTTTTTAATTTATACCTTTTCAGTAAATATCTCCTGTAACTCCGCAATGTGAAGCACTTTGCTCTCAATCTGTTTCACTTCTTCAGTCATGCTGTTTAATTCATTCAGAAGATGCAGGTTTTCTGATTCAAACATTTGTAATTCCTCCGCGCTCAACTCTCCTTCATCTGACAACACTGCTACTTCGTTTTCAGACAGGTCCATTTTTGTTTTAGCATTATCTGGCTCTTCGGCTGGAGTTAACGGATCCTTTTCAACTTCCTCAATTGGTTTAGCTACTTTGTTAGCTAGGAATGGGTTTGGAATGTTTGACTTGGTTGTGGGCATCTCTAGACGCGATAGTTTACGTATGTCCAACGCTCGTTTCACACGTAACGCTTTTAGTTCACTGTGTATTTTACATACAGCTTTAAGGTATGTGTCTATAAGGTCGATAACGGCGTCCATGTATTCCCGCATCTGTGCAGACACAGATACTTTGCGGTTATCATTCCTAAACTCTTTCAATAAGTGAGAACAAGTGTTAATGATTCTCTGGGCACCAGTGTCGATCTGGTCGCGTTCTTCCTCGCTCATCTCATTTCCACCGCCACCTGTGTTAAAGAAACTTAAGTACCTCTCTCTATGCTCGAGCAGAAAGTCTCGGAGTCGCGTTATCTGGGACGTGATGTCCCTAGCAGAAGCTGTGAACCCGCTTTTTGATTTGCTCTTTAGTATTCGTTGTTTGTCTTCGCTTACAGGGCTTTGTATGCCAAAGGCCTTGTTGCGAGTTTTCACTGTCTTGATGCATGCTTTGAATAGCGGTGTTATGTCCATTTTGAACACAAATAACAAGTATTTTCTGTTTATAAGGCTATTTTATAAAAATATACTCAACAACACCAAAACACAGCGGACAACGGCCAGCAGCTGTTCAGGGGAGCGTTTACGGACTCGGCGAATTTTTCACCGGTGAAAAATTAAACTAACCGAGGTTCGCTGAACGGCGTCATAGCTTTATGTCATATATGTCAATACTAGCTGTCAAATTCAATATTAAATAAATGTCAAGTAAAATATAATGGTATATAATAGTAAAATATGAAATATCAATCTATCATTATATAGATATAAAATTTTATTTTAAATAAAAACATCTACAACAAAAAGATTCGAACAAAATAATATCAAAAACGGCTTAACCTCCTCAACAGCTGTCAATCTGACAGCAGGCGAAAATTTAGCGACCTCAAAAGGTAGATAAAATTTAATCTAGTCAGGCGAAAACTTATACCAGCGGACGCCCGTAAACGGGCAGTTTAAATTTTCGCCGGTATAATTTTTCACCTCGTGGAGTCCCAAAACGGGTGTTTTATCGTTCAACTAGTATAAGTTTTAGTCTGGATAAGTGCCGTAAACGCATCCCAGCTGTCAGCTTTGGCTGTCGTGCCTGTCGTCAGGGGTGCGTTTACGGACTCGGCGAATTTTTCACCGGTGAAAAATTAAACTAACGGAGGTTCGCTGAACGGCGTCATAGCTTTATGTCATATATGTCAATACTAGCTGTCAAATTCAATAATAAATAAATGTCAAGTAAAATATAGTAAAATAAAATGGTATATAATAGTAAAATATCAAATATAAATCTATCACTATATGGATATAAAATTTTATTTTAAATTAAAACACCTACAACAAAAAGATTCGAACAAAATAATATCAAAAACAGCTTAACCTCCTCAACAGCTGTCAATATGACAGCAGGCGAAAATTTAGCGACCTCAAAAGGTAGATAAAATTTAATCTAGTCAGGCGAAAACTTATACCAGCGGACGCCCGTAAACGGGCAGTTTAAATTTTCGCCGGTATAATTTTTCACCTCGTGGAGTCCCAAAACGGGTGTTTTGACGTTCATCTAGTATAAGTTTTAGTCTGGTTAAGTGCCGTAAACGCATCCCAGGTATATTGGCATGGCGTAATTGGCATTTCATGACTTGACGTTGACAGCTACTCTCAATATATTATTTTTTGCGGTCTATCTATGTGACATTGGCGGAGTTGTGATACATCTTCACAATATCCCTTGTGCTTATATCATATAGGTACCTTATATCAGCGCAATATAAATTAGGAGTAGAAGTTGAACATTTCCTCCTTTCTTCAAGCAATGGTTTTTTTCATGTCAGTTTTTTTTTAAAGTTCTTGGATGAGTGTATGCGTTTGTTTTATTTTATTTTTAGAACGAATGAAGATTGAGATCTGATATTAGCACAAATGTATATAATCTGTTGAACTTTAGAGGATGAGAAACTTTTTAAATATATCAAAAACACTGTGACAAAAATATAAAGTGCCGTGATTCAAAATAAAGATATGGTCCAAAGGCCTCTGTAGCCAGACCAAAAACCCAACAAAAAAAAAATTTGAATGAGTGAACGGTATTTCTATTTTCTGTTTTTGCTGTTTTGTGCACAA
Organism: Agriopis leucophaearia; assembly: GCA_949125355.1. Classification (NCBI taxonomy): domain Eukaryota; kingdom Metazoa; phylum Arthropoda; class Insecta; order Lepidoptera; family Geometridae; genus Agriopis; species Agriopis leucophaearia. The sequence goes on along the minus strand of OX421277.1, from coordinate 2,004,341 downwards.
ACAAAAAACAGAATTGCGTATTTTTTTGAAATTACGTATATTTTTTTTTAGATCTGAGCCAAATTGAAAGTTTTAACAGTGCAAAATCGAATCTGAATTATGGGGTCAACAGGTGGAAACTCTCACCAGAACAAACATTCTATACCAATAGATATTTTGGACGACCTTTGCAGGTTGGAGAATACATTTTTGTTGTTTCTCGCTTTTACATCGCTACAAATAATCATGTAGTAGATTCTTAGAAAATACCAAGTTTACTGAATTTCTACATGTTTTAAAGGTAGTTTCGCATATCTTTGAAGCAGTGTCTGGCTTGCCTTAGTGACAAATCTGGCGGTCCAAGCCTCGATTTCATTGTTCTTAGCTAAAAAAACAATCGGTATAGTACTCTAATTAAACGTGTTTCCAAGTTCTCCCACTCATGGTACGCCTTCACCTTGGTTTTACGCCATGACCCTAATGACTACGTATTTGTTCTCTTGTCGTATTAATTACCTCTCTGCACTGGTTGTTGATACAAATAATGTTTTCATCTTTTCAGTCGTTTTATAATAAACCTACCTCCAGAAGACCGAGGGAACCTAGTCCGGATCTGTTTCCAGATTGAGTTGGCTCACTGGTTCTATCTAGACTACTATGTAACTGATGAGAGCAATAGACTGAACCCGTGCGGGATCAGGGAGTTTGCGGCACATATTTTTCAAGTAAGTTTTCTGTCTCACTTACTGTGTGATTTATACTTTTATATTTAAGAGAAGCACGTTGGTGTCCGCTTGCGCTTTATAATCTGATGGCACCCGGTTCGATCCTCCGCCCTGCACCAATGATTTATTTAGTACTTAAATAAATTATGTGCAGTTTTGATGCCATCTTAAAAAAACTATGAAGGAAAACAATGAAACCGGTATGTGTCCAAGAACCTCAAAAAGTTTAAAGACATGACATTCACTAACATGCACTGGTGAGCATGGTGGATTAGGACACATCATCTCTAGGTTTAGCGTTTGCAATGATGATACTATACTTACTCAAAATGCCAAAATCAAAAGATTTGGTTTTGCAATAATAAAATACTGGCGTTCAATCATTCGATGTAACTACCGCGCTACATATATGTATTTTTTATAATACTGAGTGACGAGACGAGCGAAGTACTTTCGCCTGATGGCTTTTCACACTTGCCTATAACAGCTCAACGCCACTCAGAATATGCATTACAATACAATACATTAACTCTTTATTAAATACCACAAATTCAAGTATACCATTATAATTTACAGTCATTATCTAGGCTTTTAACAAGCGGCCTTATTGCTTAAAGCAATCTCTTCCAGGCAACTGTGTACGGAAAGGAATTACATTAACAAAAATAGTGGCCTTAACTAAATATACAAAAGTAAATACCAGTGCACAAAACTACAAACAATCAATAGACTACAAATAAATACAACATATATATACATATACATAATAGACTACATTGCATTGGGTGTACTAAGCTGAAAGGGGGTCATCATACTAATCTTATGAACAACTTTTACTATAGGACCAACCCTGAAATCAAAAGGGAAGGGAAGCAGCCCAAGGAAATTAAATCTAACGTTCTTGGAGCACATACACATAACAACCGAACCGTTGATCCAAAAACATATTACATATTGTTTTCTATTATTATAGAACAGGATTCGTTATATGTGTTTTTTTTTAAATCAATTATATTCAAAGGAATCTGCAAATTAGAGCTCCCAAGTGAGTCAAGTCCCCATGAGTTTTTACCTAAACATGCATCAGGATGATGATTTTGTAAGTAATTGGTAGGTAGGTTAGGTACTTCCACAGAAAATATTATTTTTTGTTTAAATTACAATGGCTGTCAAGGACCCATATAAACCCTAAGCAAATGTGACGCGGAGTTCGACGCGTTGACATAAATATGTTCAATCAAGTATCTGTCACAATACCTGGCGACAGTTTCCTTCTCATTTCCGTTCTATTTACTTCTTTTCTGTGGGTACTACAGGCTACATAGCTGGTAAGTAAATACTAATGAGTATTCTGTGTAAAGTAAATATCAAGAAGACAACCCTAACGTTACACGTGCCGCGTCAGGAGAGATAGAGCTATGTGATGGAAATAGAGTGGCTCTAGGTGAATATAGGAAGCAGTACCCAGCACTGTGCGAGTTGAATTAATGCCTTATTGCCTTGTAGATAGAGTCCTTATTTATTTAAATTTCTTTGTAAAGTGTACTTTCTACTGGTACAATATAGGGTTCTTTGAATCGCATATCATACCTTGGATCTAATATTATGTCATTTGCAGCACGTCCCGCAGTTACGTGAGCATGTGAGCAGCCTCGATGCGGTGCTGGACAACTGGCGCGAGTACAAGCAGACAGTGCCCACGTACGGAGCCATCCTACTGGACAGCGATCTCACACATGTGCTGCTCGTGCAGTCCTACTGGACTAAAGCGTCTTGGGGATTCCCCAAAGGGAAGGTTAATGAAGATGAAGAGCCATGGAAATGTGCTGCTAGAGAGGTCAGTCTTAGGCTATTCGCTGGATAGAAACCTTGTACTGCTTGTTCTTCGTACAGGGCGAAGGAGTCGTTAGGTTTCCATAATAGACCAGGGTCGATAATATTTGAAACCAAAAAAAATAGTAGTAGAATGAAACCCATTAGAAAAAGAGGGGAATATGATAAAAATGAAAGGAAAAATAAATTACGGGCGATCTGAGTTCGGGAAGTGGGAGGGGGGGGGGGGGGGGTTTAAGGGTAAAAAATGGTTTATCTCGATTTCCAGTAAAAGTACAAGTCCTATGAAAAAAAGTTAACTGGCAAAGTTGTAGGTAATAAAAAGATCTACAACTTTTATATATACAGTTTTTTTTACATAACCTCAAAATTTTTGTGAAAAATTCAAATAACCAAGTTTTTGGTTTTTTATTTTTATAAAAAAATAAAAATAACTACGAAATTTGGTGAAAACTTACCTTTTTATGTCCCAAATACACTGTAATTTATTTGATTTAAAATATTTATTTTTTCACCTTATTTTGACTTAATATCAAAAAAGCACCCTAATTTTCAATCGAAAATTCTCGTGTCAAAATATAAGCTTTTTTTAAAAAGTCGGTGTGCTTTTTGTTCGTTGAAATCTCTACTTTCTGATGGTAAAAAATATATATATTATATTGTAATGTTACAATAGTAAATGTTCTCAGAAAATGCAAAAAATCGAAATAAACTAATTCGAAAAAATTTCAAATTCAAAAATGGTAAAAAGTGAAAAAAATAGTAGTAGGATGAAACTCCTACTACTATTTTTTTTCACTTTTTACCATTTTTGAAGGCTTTGACCCTGGTCTATAAGGGGAAGATTAACGAAGTTAGGAGCCTTGGAAATTTGGATATTTTTATTTTTGTGTCCTTAGAACTCTGGTCATTTATGAACTGATTTGGAAAAATATTTTTTTATCGGAATTTTGAAATGATATACTTTGCGATAGGTCCCAAAGAAAATTCATTAAAATCAGTTTAGTGGTTTCTCTTTTAAATCAAAATAACTGGAAAGTTCGGATACTTGGATGACATTAATTGTCATCCAAGTATCCAAACTAACCGAAATTGCGTATTTAGCTAACTTTGAAGTCAGTTTTTTCGGACGTTCACCCACAAGATACAGATGACCTTAGAGAACGCAGGGAAAAATGGATGCAGGCCTCTTCCAATCGGCCCTTTTGGAGATCGATGCGAGGCCTATGTCCAGCAGTGGACGTCCTCTGGCTGAAATGATGATGATGAAGTTGTTTTTTTTTAAATTGATAATTATATTGTAGTCAGCCCACTGCACACAGATACACTGTTGATTGATGTCATTGATGTGTAGAGGGATGATAAGAATGCTCTGATCATCAGTGTGCGCCCTTCTATTACTAAGTATGTGTCATATTATGCCGATATGAAGGCGTGAAGTATGAAGTATGAAGACTCGGTTGGTATCAACGCATCAGATGTATCGGATTCCACTGAATTCATGTGATATATTTGTCAGAAGTAGCTATTGTGGACTGGACACCTACCTTCAGTCGACCATTTTGGTATGAAAAGTGTGACGTACACTCAAGCAGAAAGAATATTGTGTGCATTGGCTATAAAGCTCTGTTTTGTAACTTTCTGTATTGTCTAGTAACAAAAACTATTCTAATTCGTAGGTTTTAGAAGAAACAGGATTTGACATCAGCAAGGTGATCAACAAGAACGAATACATCGAGGCCATCATCCACGAACAAATAGTTCGCCTCTACATCATCGGGTACATTCCTCGCGACACAAAGTTCCAGCCTCGCACCAGAAACGAAATCAAAGCCTGCGAGTGGTTCCCACTGGCTGACCTGCCCTCCAACAAAAAAGACATGACCCCAAAACTCAAAATGGGAGTCAGCCCAAACGCCTTCTTTATGGTGCTCCCATTCGTGAAGCGAATGCGCCGATGGGTCGCCGAAAGAAACCCTAAGGTGTTCACGAACAGCGCTCGAAGAACACGACACAAGTCTTTGGGAGACATTGAAGCGACAACGAGCAAAAATAACAAGAAGATCTCGCAAGGACTGCAAAATGAGATCACAGAATATCAGCAGTTGAACCACCAGGAACCATCAAAATATAAAAATCACAATCATGGAAATGGAAGTGCCGTGAAAAACGGGAACGGTCATAATGGGACTTCAGCTAAAAGTGCCATCAGTAATGGAAATAGAAAGGAAAGGAAGATGGCTAAGCGGCAGTTGTTTACGCCTCAGAATATTCAGTCGAATAACCTGTCTCCAATACAGAAGGAAGTCAGTCCAAATGAGGAATCTCAAGCTGACGAAGCGTTCTTTACATTTGTTGCTCCGAGCTGGGCCAACTTCAAGTTTGACACGCGTGCAATACTTGAATGTCTCACTTGAAAGCATCAGAAGTATTTACAGTTGCTACTAGCGTTGAGGCTCTTCTCGGTAGGAATCATATTATGACTTCAAGATATTTTTTAGTTCCTGTAATTAAACAGATTAAACTCTACAAATATAATAATAGAGCTGGGATTTCATTTCAATATTTTTTCATGATACAGGATATTGGTTGTCAATCATTGCAATACTTTGCATTGCATACATTGCAATAATTGTCGATTATACAACGTACCATCGAAATTTTAGGGAGGCGAATAGGGGAATTTTCGGTAATACTCGAGCGTGGCAGTTTAAGATATGAGAGATACCTTAGACCTAATAGAACAACCTTGTAAAGTATTTAGCTCTATATGTAGTGACGCGCGCCTACATATTAGTAAAAAAAAAAAACGATAGTCTGAAATACTCGAGCGCGTCAGATTAAGATATTGTAGTGTTTTAAGACTAAATTTAACTAATCTGACGATAAGTCCTTGACGCCGCCGAGGATAGTTAGTTATATTGGTCGCGAACTTGTAAAAAAAACGTTAATCCGGCATTCCCGAGCGCGTTTTTTTTTTTAAATATAATCTAAAACTTACTAAAAATACAAAATCTGCCGGTTTCCGCATGACCGGAAGTGTGGAGGAGCCATTTCGTCTTCCGAAAAACGCGTTGAGGCATATAAGTCGCGAACGATACATTTTACAAAAAAAAAGTTTAAATAAACAAAAAAGGTAATTTTATTTTACACAAAAAAGGTCTCTTTACATTTTTGTCCAAAGTTAAAACTTTTTGACTTGAAGCATCATAAAAACTCAAACTCCCGGTTTCTTGCGTATATCTCGAAAACTGAGGGTGTTAAAAAAATTTATATGAAATAACGATGATTAAATTATGTGACTTTTATTATATCTCATTATTTTTTTTCTATAGCTTCTCGACAATTTTCGTGGACTCAGAAAAAGTTACGCGTATCTGTATACAAATAAAGTATTATTAACATGTACAGTGATCCGTTTTTCATCACCAGTGATCAATCTTTTCGAAAACGGTTCGGTTTCGTTACGTTTCAATAGAGAATCGCAAATGAGTACACGATTCATTTGGTTTCTTTCAGTGAGCTCGTGTGGCACCCAAATATCGAGTTTTTTTGTATACCCAGTTTTTTTCAAATGGGTCAAAACTGTTTTGTGGTCAATCCCCAGTTCTTCAGCTACGTCGTAACTACTAATATGCCGATCTTGCTCCACTTTTTCAGAAATGGCATCGACTTTATCCGTAACAGGGCGACCAGAGCGAGCTGCATCTTTGACATCAAAATTCCCGGACTGAAAACGCTTGAATCAACATTGTGCTACTCTTGATGACACTGCATTAGGTCCATAAACGTCACAAATTTTATTCGCGGCTTGTGTCGCATTTTTCCCTTTTTTGTAATAAAATTTCACAATATATCGAATTTCTTCGTTAGATTCACTCATTTTATCGAACTAATAAACAATTGAAAATGGCGGGAAATTGCTTTTTACTTTTTGTATTCCTTTTTTAAAATGTCATATTTTTAATGATATCAAAACCAGCCAGATACAAACAGTACAACCGATGAGATTTTTACTACAACTTTATACATACAAAATACGAAAAGACTTTTTCCCCGACCTATTATATTATTCAATAGCCTGTTGATCCTCAAATAGTTTTTTGGACGTACCGTAAGCAAAACGAAGTGAAGAATTGAAGCAAAAAAGAGGAATTTGCCATAAACATGTAATACAGACTGAGCGCTTCGCGGAAATATGCCGTCCTACCAGTATTTTTCCTTATAATACAATTTTTATATCATTTCATTTTTTTATACAATAAAATAATACAATTCGTACTACATTTCATCTACATTTACGTTGGTTGCATCTATCGCTTTATTGTCATTCTTAAATTCCCCGTTCTATCAAGGAGAAAGAAAGGAAAAAAAAAGAAACCAAAAACCTTTTCCGGTCAGATTAAGAGAACCCACCAACATTTTTGTCAGATTAAGAAAATATGCTTTCAGGATACCGAGATAAACCTCCCCTATAAAAATCTGACGCGCTCGAGTATTTAAAAAAAACTTTTTTTTTTGCATTTTCAAAAATTCATCGTAACTTATCGTCACGCCAAAATCGTCAGTTTTTTAAAGGGAGCTTCCTTGGGGCCTACTTAACACCCCTTCCGATTTTTTTGCATTTTTTACTACTTTATATGCCTACCCCCACCACGCAAACCGGCAAATTAGTATACCGTTGTTATCAGAGGCACTTGGGGCATACGTAGTATGAATATCTGACGCGCTCGAGAATGCCCAAGTAACTGTTTTTTTTTTTTTACATTTTTGAAAAACCGTACACGCCAAACCCACCGCTAAAATGGTTTTTACCATACAAGCTTTTCTTTTCGAAATTATTTTATCTTTCGATTTTGATAGGTCTCGACGGCGCCGTTGAGCTACCTCGCCTCCCTAACTATTAACTATATTGGGTTACGCGGAAAGGATGTTCGGAGCCGAAAGATCATCATCATCAGCCAGAAGACGTCCACTGCTGAACATAGGCCTCCCCCTTTAACCTCCACACTGAACGACATCCTGCCATCTGCATCCACTGAATGCCCGCGACTCTCACAATGTCGTCGGTCCATCTAGTGGGAGGCCTACCTACGCTGCGTCTTCCGGTTCGTGGTCTCCACTCAAGAACCTTTCTTCCTCATCGGTCATTAGTTCTTCGAGCGATGTGGCCTGTCCATTGCCATTTCAACTTGCAAATTTTAATAGCAATGTTGGTGACTCTGGTTCTTTGGCGAATATCCACGTTCCGAATTGTATCGCGCAATGAAACTCCGAGCATAGCTCTCTCTATTGCCCGTTGTGTGACTCTTTCCAAAAGGTCAACAGTTACAGTGATCCATAGTACCCATGGACAACGTTTACTACGAAAGCAGCTCGGAAATAATATCTACTGGTCCATAGAAAACGATCATAGACACTCGACAATTATTTTTTTTGCTCTCACGACTGACCAAAGTCCACAAAACCAATGTTGAGGCGCAATAAACTATGAGAGACTAGTTGTGCATAACTAGAGAGGTCATGAAAATCTTCCTACACTAGAGCAAGTAGGTTTTTTTTTTATAAGTACAAACAATACAATGGATAAAGTAATAATTTTATTTTCTCATATATTTTTTTACAATTGGTTCCTATAATTTACTAATTAAAAATAAACTATATCTATAACATACAACTCTAACCGCGGGCTCGAATTAGCGCAGTTTGCAAAATCACGCGAACGCGAACTTTAACGCGCCGAGATACGGTTTGCCGTCGCGCAATTTTTCGCAATCACCTAAACAGAATCGCTTATAACAGGTAGGCGTAAGACCCCTGATTATATGATAACGAGTGTTTTAAGCGGTTTTCTTTTTATGAAAAAACTAGTCGACCGCCCCGGCTTCGCACGGGTGTAAGCTCGGCCTTCGGCCTCGCTACTATGACCCGCTCCAGGAACACAAAACTTCATCAAAATCGGTCCAGCCGTTTTTAGAGTATCCTATGTCCGTCTCCTGGTTCTAAGCTACCTCCCCACCAATTTTCAGCCAAATCGGTTCAGCCGTTCTTGAGTTATAAATAGTGTAACTAACACGACTTTCTTTTATATATATAGATACGCTGATTTGACTATAGATACAAATCGTTCAGGTTCAAAATGTCCCTTTCCCGAAATTTCCCTTTCCCAAAATGCCCCTTTCTCGAAATTGCCCTTTCCCGAATTGTCCGTGAAATGAACCTGTTTATTTTTTTAAACACGTCATGAATTATATGGTTCTTCGTGATTGAACGTATGACATCTATTTGTCAGCGCGAGCGAAGGAAACTGAAATTACATTTTAGGAAGGGACATTTCAGAAAAGGGGCATTTTGGGAAAGTGACATGTCGGGAAACGGACATTTTAGTAAAGGGACATTCTGGGAAAGGGATATTTTGAGAAAGGGACATTTTGAACATGAACTATATGGGTAATTCTCATCAAATTACGAAATTTGAGTCCCGAGTCATTAGTGCCGAGACACATGCATTAACTAAATAAGTCTTATTTTTATTTCAATGCTCGCTATCTACACTATTATTATTTGAAAAGAAAACGTATTACCTCTAAAGAAAAAAAAAGATATGGCTACTTTGTTACCGTGAAAGTCATTCCCTCACCTTGTCCCTTAGTGCAAAAACATTACTAAAATGCCTACTCATCACAAATATATCAATATTCTTAATAATAAAATTATGCTAATACATTAGAAAGATGTTTGTTATTGTCTATAAAAGCTTCTATCTTACAACGACGAATTTATAAAAACGATAATTCGATTTTAAATATGTCCCGCCAAAAAAAATCATTCCCTCACCCTATTACGAACATTCGATTTCTGAACGTATCGAATGATATTTAGGAACGCAACCTTAAGTTTTTAGTACCTGGCAACACTCTCTAATGATTCAAAATGGCGATTTCTTCTCAACTGTAGGTGAGTTTGTGCAAAAACATAATATGTAAAAAAAAAATAAGAGTTACATTTATGGCGGTCATTACCTCACGTTACATGTATGTATTAAGCATTGTAGTATAAATGTATATAATTTGTTGTTTTTATGAGTTTTTGGGAGTAAAACCCATATTCTAAATGTAGCAAGCCATTTGAGGTTAAGTGCCGGTGTTTTTGTAGCTTTAGTTAAAATTCGTCATTCCCTCTCAATCATTCCCTCACTGCATTCAGGAGTGAGGGAATGACGGCTGTATGAGGGAATGATTTATACAGTATTCTGCAGTTCTTTTAGATTTTTTATTGATTTCTTGCAACCTGTATTTCATGGTATTTAATTTAAAACAGGTGCATGTACGTGGAAGAAAAAGGTGAAGGCCAAAGAAGTTGGGTGATGCAGAAAAAAAATTAAAAAAGAAAGAGTATGATCGAAAAAGACGAGAAAAAATGAAAAATAATACTGAATCTTTGGAAAAACTGCGGGAAAAAGAAAGATTAAAATATTTGAAGAAAAAAGAGAAGGGTCAGGTAAAATCTGTTATTAAAATGAATGCTAGAGAACTTAGACAAAAGCGAAAACAATGGAAAGAAAATAGTAAAGTGTATAGGAATAAAAAAGCTATAGCACACCAAAATTTACAAAGAATGATTGATGATAAACCCCCACAAGTCCAGTATCAGTTGTGCAGCAAATTAGAGAAGATGTAGCTGGTCGAAATAGACAACAGATGCGAAGACGACGAGCTATTTTGTATGCAAAGATTGTACATTTGGAAAAAACTTTTTTTTTACATATTGGCACTATAGCACATCAATATCAAGCCATTCAAAATATAAAGAAAAATTTAACAATAAACGACATATTAATTCATGTAGATTACAGTGAAAACTATTGCTGCAAGTATAATGAGGAAATAGAAGCTGTCCACTTTGGTGGAGAAAGGAAGCAGATAACAATGCATACAGGAGTGCTTTACTTGCGCAAGGATAATGCAATCAAACCTGTACCCTTTTGTTATCTCTCTAGCGACAATAGACATGACACAATGGCTGTTTAGGCTCACTTAAAACCCATATTTGAATGGATAAAAACACAACATTTACCTATTTCCCGATTACATATGTTGAAGTGATGGACCTGTTAATCAATATAAGAATAAATTCATGTTTGAAATGGTGTGTCGCCATCTAAAAGATCTCTATCCAGAAATCGCACACTTTTCATGGCATTATTCTGAACCCGGGCACGGTAAGGGAGCGCCTGACGGTGTCAGTGGGACCCTGAAACGGACAGCTGATAAAGTCGTGGCAGAAGGCCATGATATCGTAGACCTGAATTCATTGAAACCTATCCTTCAATCCAGGTGTTCTTCTATTTTATTCTTTGAAGTTACCACAGCAGATATTTCACTGATGGATGATCTCATAAAACAGTCCAGGACTATTCCTACTTTCCGGGGAACACAAAAAATACGCCAGTTCGTATTTTTTAACAAAACCTTACAGTGCAGAAGACTTTCATGCATATATTGCGAAGAAGATTGTACCCACTATCATTTGGGATATTTTCAAAAACACCAAAGTGATCGATTTACTAGGAAGCGTAACAAATCCCCTCAAAAGTCAATGGAAATGGATATAATGAAGGGTAATCACCAACTGTCTTTAGCGTCATCTTCGCGCATTCAAGATCATACTGGAATGTTCAAAGAATATGATACAATTGATTTAGAAAACGATGGATCTACTGTTGTCTCAGACAATGATAAGATTGCTACCATTGGAGATTATGTCCTGATGAAATGGGGCACGGCAAAGTATCCTGGAGAAGTTTTATCGGTTTTTGAAAATGGTTTAATGGTTAGGTGCATGAAGCAAGGTTTGAAGTATTGGATATGGCCTAATATTAAAGATGAGCAATTAGCTTATAGCTATATAGCTGGGAAGATGTGATACAGAAAATAAAGACGCCAAAGTTAGTTAAGAGGGGAAATTACGTTATTACAGAGTTAGATGACTCTACAAGTGATGTACTTAGACTGAATAATTAGTTGATCTCAAATCCCGAAAAACTAATACAAGAAAAGACTAATACAGATTAATATTAATAGTAAGCAAATAAACATGAAGACATTTTAAGTTATGGAGAAATGCTAAGAACAAAGTTTAAAAATAAATAGTAATAAGTATGATAAAAACATTGTTACCTCTATGATAGTGTATTTTTTTATTTTTAGAGTTTATGTATATATTTATATTGACTATGAGTACAAATGTTAGAGTTTATTTTCTGTAGAATATGACATTTCATTGTATAATATAATAATAAATCATTCCCTCACTCTGTTAATCATTCCCTCATTTATAATTTTTTTTGAAACCTCATTTTATAGATAATAAAAAAAAAAATATGGAAGACCAATACTCCTAAATAGATCTCTTATCGCAACTTTTTTGATCTCTGCAAAAAAATATCTAAGTTTATAAAAAAAAAAAAACTTCAATAATATCTAAAATTTCGTAATTTGATGAGAAATACCCATATGCATTTATTCTGGGCTATAGAGGCTGATGCCACACTGCGCGTTGTAATTACACCCCTTAAAACACTTCTAACATAGAATATATCTTTCTTATCAAAAGATAACACAGATCTAGCAAATTCAGGTGCCTTACGGCTACCAGTTTTAAGCGATTCTGTTTAGGTGATCGCGAAACGTTACGCGACCGCAAACCGTATCTCTGCTCGTTAAGGTTTACGTTCGCGTGATTTTCCGCCCTGCGATTTCGAGCCCGCATTAAGAGATAGCCGTAAGGCCCTTGGAGGGTTACCATAATCTCAAAAAACTTCTTATAATAACCTTAAATTGAGATTTGTCTCGCTGTCTTGGCTAATGAGAGAGCAAGACAAAAGTCAATGTAAGGTTATTATTATAAGAATGTGTTTGAGATTATGGTAGTAACCCACCTGATCGCCCAAGTAAAAACTAAATACAGTAGAATCCGTTTAATATGACTCCGCCTATATTGACCAACCGCTTATTATGAAGTAATTACACAGCAAAGTTTGGTTTTCATATAAAAACAAAGTTTGGTTTTCATATAAAATTCTTTATAACTAAGTCTGATATGTCGCTTATTGTGACTCATTTTTAATAAATTGCGTCCTGTTATAGTGACTGACATGATTCCTAACACCAGTGGCGGATTTACACATTTGCCGCCAGTAGGCTATTCAAATTTTGCCGCCCCTACCGACCTCTACAATTCGATACCCTAATTCACAATCACATTAGTTACATATTTTTGTGCAAGAAATCGTTACTTTATGATTTTGAGCACTATCGCCTAATTATGTTAACTTTTTGCCATAATTAATAGATACCTTTGATTGTAAACTATAGGGAATCGATGTGTCAGTTCTTATATTATTTTTACAACCCAATTCAGTTTGTATAAGAAATAGTTTTGGTTAGGTATAATAGTCTAGACTACTTACATAATAAAGATTAGAAAGAATTATCTAAGTACTGAAACATAATTATTAAATGTTGAATTTTTTGTGAACCTAATAACATTTTGGTATATAAATATGAATCTTTTAATTTCAGTAAGATAAAAAATAACAGTGGCCCCAAATTTGCGCCCCTAAAATCTGCCGCCCTAGGCTCCAGCCTACTCAGCCTGCTGGTAAATCCGCCACTGCCTAACACAGAGAAACAAAATAGACATAAATCAATGACCTTCAACTATCAATTATCCACTGAGACTCAAAACAAAAAAAAGCTGAACGTCGTCGGGTATCACGTGACTCTCCCGAACACTGTTCGTTAGGTTCCCGAACAGTGTTATTTTAGTTAGATAATTGATAGTTGAAGGTCATTGATTTATCTCTATTTTGTTTCTCTTTATTCAAATAAATACACATACCTATGTACTTACAAAAACAGGAGATTGTTTATTTTCAACAAAATGCTTTGTATGACGTGTTTGTTATTTCCCTGCGATGTAAACGGATTCTACTGTCACATCACTTTCAATTGATTGTCTTTTTCTACTATGTCCAACAGTTTACAAACAAATATGGAAGTTTAGCTATTTATGACATTAAGAGCTGTCATTGATTGCTAATCCGCCATCTTGGAATTAAATACTATTGTAATACAGGACGACCAACTTATCTGTACAGACTTTTATCTGTAGTCTCACTAGCTTTTTTTATTCTTAAATTAGATTTATCGAAGTACACTTGAAGATGCTACCTCCTTTTAAAATAATCTATTGAATAATAATATTTAATATTCCATTATAATTTTGGTCATGTCTTATGTCAGTTACCTTCTACTAAGCGCTTGTAGATAAGGCATGATGCCAATAAAATTATGATTTTAAATAATGAAATAGATTAGAAAGATTCTATTAACCGTATTAATTAAAATTTTGAAAGCATGATATTTATGTTGATAAAATTAAAACATAAAATACAGCAACCCGCTATAAATAAAACGCCAAACAAAGCGAATGACGTCACGATTATAAATATTAACCGGCCAAGTGCGAGTCGGGCTTGCGCATTGAGGATTCCATACCACCGCAAAATACAAAAAGTAGTGCATAAAGACATCACGCCTAGGCGGTCACCCATCCAAGTATATACCGACGCTCTACGTTACTTCATTTCGTAATCAGAAGTTTGTCACCAACTCGCGCTTGGCCATTATTTGTTGTTTTACTTTAGAGTGTGTGTAGTGTGAAGAATAATGAAATTCGGCAAGATGCAAGGTCTCACAGCACATGTAAAGGAAAAAAATACGAAAATTGTTAATTTTAAGGTCCATCATATTTTTCTTGTGATCTCCATGATTGATTCTAATTGGATTTTAAGTGTTTGAGACTAGAAATGATTGTTCAAAGCCTTACACACTCACTATAAAACTACTACCTACATTATTTGGAAAGGAAAACATGAGAATTTGGAAAGTAATAGAAACTGTTCCGAGAGGTTTTTAATTTTGACAAATGGAAATTCGAATGCAAGTTCACGATGATTTGTGGCAATATTGGGAAAGTCCTCTTGCTTCGGGAGATGATGCTGCAGTAAAGCGTGGAAATCAAAAAGCATGTACAAAAATCTGTCTGCTAATTGAGAACCATTGCAAGGTACAGGTTCGTAAAGCAAAATCTGCATACGACACATGGATAAATTTGAGAGCAGCATATGAAGAAGGCATTAAAGCAAAAGCGGTGTAAGCTACTGTCAAGGCTGGTAAGCCTGAAATTAAGGTTGTTTAATATTCGGTAACCGAATATGTGCCGGAGGTAATGCGAGTGGCCAACCAATCAACTGTCAGACTTGGGAAAAGAGATCGATGACGAGTTGTTAGCAACACTGATGCTACAAGGTCTGCCAGATGAATATGCGCCGTTGAGATTAGCGCTGGAGAGCATAAATAGTGTATTAACTACCGGCTACATAAAAAAGAAACTTTTTCAATTAGATGGAAATAAAAAAGCTCAAGCACGAGTGCTTCAAATCCTTCAAGTTCTGCACTTATTGTAAAACCGAAGAATCAGAATGTTCAGACGAACAACGACGGGAAAAAGGAAGAGAAGACTATAAAATGCTTTAATTGTGAAGGGCCGCACAAAGCTTATGATTGCTCAGATAATCCTAGGCATGCCAAGGGGGTTCATATGGCAACGGCACTTGGCACGGTGCGTGGAGAGGAGCCTATTCAAGATAACTCCTGGATTTTGGATTCCGGAGCTTCGGAACATATGACCTGCAGGAAGTATTGGCATTGATTATGCATGATTATGTAAAGGTTGATCGTAAGATAGAGGTTTCTTGCGCGAATGGATGTAAGGTTTATGGTACGGTTACAAGTGAGAACCTTGATGTTACCATGGATTCATTATACTCGATATTACGGCAAGTCATTTTTGTACCTGGTGTCTGTACAAATCTTATGAGTATCAGGCGTGGACCCACTGTTGTGGGCACGATGGACATGCCCACAACCCTAATACGTGACTTGTGACGTCACACTTTTACGGTCTATTTAGATCGATAGGCTTATAATATTATATCCAATGCTCTATTAGATTTCGTTATTAATGATTTAGGGCAGAGATTGTCTCCGGCGGTACTGGACTTAATTATTTCAGTTTTTCTACCTAAACCAAATGTTAGTGAAAGGGACTGGAATATCGATATCGAGACAATCAAAAAGTGGTCTTGATGTACCGACTGTTCATTAACGACAGTTAATTAACTATTATAAATGAATACTGACTCTGGATGACCAAATGGAAAAGAGAATGTGAAAACAGTTGCGCCATACCAGACGGTAGCTCATATCATTGAAGCTTGCGGCCAAGATTTGTACCCTAACATATATATTTTTTTACAAATACTGACAACTCTCCCGGTCAGCGTAGCTACAGCAAGTATATCTATAATGCACGAGCAAGTTCATACGCTGACTCTCACTTGCGCGATTTTCGGGTGGCTGTGACCACAACACAACCTTTTTTGAGGGCTGGATCCGCGCTTGATGAGTAGGTATGAGTAAAATTACAAATAAAAATAAAATTGCATTTTTACAGACAATGAATGCTGTATTTACAACTCGAGTGTGTGTAAAATAGAGGGGAAACCACTTTTGAAAGGTGAATTTGATAGAGAAAAAACTTAAATCTTCATCACAGGCGAGTGTATTCGCATCCACAACAGCTGGAGACGAAATGGAGCTAACATAAGAGGTTAGCGCACTTGGGTAATGCAAAATTTTTCTTTACTGAGTGAAAAAAAGGCGATTGGGGTAAGCAAACCAGAGAACCATTTGAACGCAATAAGGCTACTAGAGCTAAATATATCTAAGAGATCGTGCACTCTGATATCTGTGGGCCTATGCCTGACAAGTCTTTGGGTGGTAAAATATACTTTATGACATTAATTAACGATTAAACGCGAAAAAATTATTTTCTAAAGCAAAAGAATGAAGCTTTTGAAACTATTAGAGTGTTTATAGTTTATGCCGAGACATAAACTGGTAAGAAGCTGAAGGTGTTGAGAACCGATAATAGACGCGAATATGTCAATAAAAACGTTGAGGAATTCTTGATGGGAACATGGCATAAAATATCAATTGACAACCGCGTACATGTCACAACAAAATGGGGTCGAACGTGCCAAACCCACAATTACTGAGAAGGCACGAGCAATGCTGTGGGGGAAAAAAAGTTAAAAAGTAAAAACTAAACGGTACAACAATACCCTTATACAATTTTATTTTATTTTTTAAATACGTATTTTTGTATTTGTTCTAGTGTAAAAACGATAATACGTACAAGCGTTCAACTTGGCATGATTCTAAAGTAAAACAACAAATAATAAATACTAGCCAAATGCGGGTCGGCGAAAAAGATCTGTTCACCATCGGTTCTCGTACGATTACCGAAGTTAAGCAACGTCAGGCGCGGTCGATACTTGGATGGGTGACCGCCTGGGCGTGATGTCTTTTTGCACTACTTTTATGTACTTTAGTAGTTAATAATTGAAGTAGCTTATGCCCTAATTGACATCGTTATCAACATGGGGTTCTTCAAAAGGAGAGTTAATAGTTTTCAAGGGTCGACAACGCATTTGTGATGCCTCTGGTGTTACAAGTGTTCATAGGCGACGGTGACTGCTTACCATCAGGCGGCCCGTCTGCTTGTTTGCCACCATTGTTATTAAAAAATCGTGTTATTTCTTTGAGAAATCAGCCAAATAAAAAAAGTTAGATATTAAGTTATTGTATTTTATGAGGTGGTACGGAACCGTCAGTGCGCAAGCCCAACTCACACTTTGCTGGTTTATTTGTCATTGTTGTCTTTTGTTCATTTTCTTAACCTATACTGTCCCACTGTTGGGCAAAGGTCTCCCCCATTTCCTTCCATAAACCTCGGTCCTCCGCCACCTCTTGCCAACCTCTCCAGAATGAGTCAAAATCGTCACGGCAGCGTTTCCTAGGCCTTCCTTGACTGCGTCGTCCATCAAGTACCCACTGTTAACGATCCTGGCTCATCGGTCATCCTGGCCCATCATTAGTATATAATAGTTTAATTTTAATTAATCGTTATTGAGTCTAGCGTGAGGGTGCCTCCGTTTGAGCCGCCGTACCAGCAAGTAGGTGACGCCTGCAAGTGCCAGCACCATGGGCACTCCGAGCCCGATGGAGATGATGATCAACACGAACTGAGAGAACCCTTCCAGCGGCGGATCACCGAACCCAATGGTGAACGACCTGCGGGAAACATACGTTTTAAAGTTCACTTCATAATAGGTACACTATACACTTTCGAAACGTAGCAAAAATACAAAACTAAAGTGAGAAATAAAATGCACTGTGCCAGCATGGTGCGTAGGACCTATTCTTCTTCTCTCTCTCTGAGAGAAGGCCTGTTTCTCAGCAGTGGGAACATGATAAGCTGCTAATGCTAATGGACCCGGGTATGTCCTAAAACTGAGACCAGAACCACCGGAGGATGAGCAGCAGCGTCCTAATAGTACACGGTGAACGTACTGCGATCCCCAAGCCGCCTGCCAAGCGTGGAGATTATGGCAACACGCCTCTCTATGAGGGAGGCCTTGTCCAACAGTGGACGTTAATTGGCTGATGATGTGATGATGAAACATACACTTCCAGAACACACAAACTTTCGTGTTTATAATATTTGTGATGTGATAATGTGAATCTCAATAGGTATAATCTGAGTGTCTTCAAGTCGCCCGTGAATCAGTTTCTTCTAGGCCAGGGGTCTCCAAACTACGGCCCGCAGGCCAAATCCGGCCCGCCACTGCCATCAATTCGGCCCGCGACAGGAATTGAAACATATTTTTTTCGGTATGTTGCAAGGGCCATAACAATTTTAATTTTTCTGCCCACCTAAGCAAACAGGCTTTTATTGCATTTCAATTACTATTGATTGTGTATTGTGACACGTAACTACATCTAGTGTCGAGTAGTGATACTATGTACGGTTCTAGGTACTATCTATTTCAGCTACAGTCTTCAGTCCTTGTGCGGAAAATGTTTGGAATTGTCTGAATTTCTAAGACCAGTCATATCAGTTGTTAATTTTATCAGATCCACAGGGCTGAATCACCGACAATTCCGCGAGTTTCAATTCCTGTCGCGGGCCGAATTGATGGCAGTGGCGGGCCGGATTTGGCCTGCGGGCCGTAGTTTGGAGACCCCTGGTCTAGGCAAGCATGCTCCATCATACACTGCATTATCGCTTAACAACAGGTGAGTTACTATAATCCATCGACATACAATAACTATAGAGTCACAATCGTGCCAAAAAAATATCCGAAGCAAAACTCTGCGCACGCTACGCATTGCGCAGACATTTTGGTTAGTTTTTTTCCAGGGCAAGTGCCTTTATTAACTAAACAAAATACAAGCTAATACTAACACTAAATAAACAGTTAGACTGTCCATAGACCGTTAAAGGTCTAAAGACAATCCAAATTCTCAAGCCCTCTCAGTTGGCAGCGTACCCAGCATGCTGGGTACGCTGCAACAACTCAAATATGTAACCACTGCCGAGGTTAGCATATTTGCGCCGCTTGTTTGCTGCCAAATTGGCAGCTGCACCAGCCCTACCTAGTCTCTCAGGAAGATCTGACTGTGCCAAAGTATCGACACAAGTCGCGTCCCATACATTTTGTCAAAGGTTACACGGAAACCGCGATCCGACTACAACGCCGCGCGATGTAGGTGCTACGATGCCTTATAGGACAAGCGACGTTGAACACTATGCAACCGACATAACGTCTAAATTGAAGTAAATGTGGCATTGTGAATTATGTATATACAGTGATGTCTAGGTATGTACAGCGACTCTCGGACGATTTTTGACTGTTTTCACATAGAGATTGTGAGGTAAGAGGAGGTCTCTATAGGTATCTCTATAGGATGCTATAATCTCAAAAACATTCTTATAATAATCTTACATTGATAATTAAAATAGAGTTAATTAGTCCTAAATGATAATTAATTTCAGGTAGAGTGCCCAAAATGCTGGCCGCGTTGCCTCGCTGGATGGCGAGGCTAACTTTAACCTTACATTAAATTTTGTCTCGCTCTGGTGGCTAATGAGAGAGCAAGACAAAACAGGTGAGATAGAGGTCAAGGACAAGTCTATTTTTTTTTACTCACCAGGCGGTAAAGTTGTGGTGCTTATAGAAGCCATCTCCCCCTACCCCGAAGGACAGCACCGCGTCTTGTATGACCAGGTCTACCGGCTCATTGTCACGATAGTAGAAACGAAGGTCTAAAATCTGGGCCATCAGCTTGCGAAGGATGCCTAGGTACGGCAGTTCGGCCCTAGTCAAAACAAACACAAATTATATATATATCAATAAAAAAAATCGACTTCTCTAAATTAGTATAAAATGGGCAAATTCGGTTACTTGGATGATCATATTGTTATCCAAATAACATTATCCATAATTTGACTGCCCCGGTGGCTCAGTTGGTAGTGAACCTACTTTCTGCGCTTGGGGGCGTGGGTTCGATTCCCATCTAGGACAAACATTTGTGTGTGATGAACATTTGTGTTTGTTCTATGGCTGGGTGTTAATATCTATTTAATTATGTATTAAAAAATATATATGTATGTATATCAGTCTCTGGCAGCCATATTACAAGCTTTGCTTAGTTTGGGGTCAGATAACCGTATGTGCAATAATGTCCCAGATAATTTTGATTTAAAAGCCAAGCTACTGAACAAATTTTGATAAAATAAGTATGGGATCAATCTGAAAGTATATACTATGTACTTTTTTATTTTTTTATTGTTTCATAAATGACGTAGTTGATGTAAAAAAAAAAAAAAACAACTTGCAAACCCCCTGAAATGTTTAACGTTTCTGTCTGTGGCATCGTATCTACCAAACGGCTGAACCGATTTCGATTTAGTTTTTTTTTTAAAGCTCATTTAAAATTCATGAAAATCTCTTTGGCCGCTTGAAGATTATCAACTCTTTTTTTTTTTTGCCGTGGTCATCCCATTGGACAAAAGCTTCCCTCCCTTTCTTCCACTCCTCTCTGTTCTGTGCTATGGTGGACCAGTCTGTTGCGTGGGAGTCAAGTTCCTCCCGCTATCTTTTTCTGGGCCTTCCAAAGGATCGTATGGCATTAGCTCTTTTATTTATGTTTTAATAAATATTTTCAATGTATAGTTGTCTTGTGCCCGGTTATCTATTTACCAAGTCAAGTTATGCCCCACAGCTGACGGAGAGATCAGAGACAGGGATGAGAGTGGTATCTTACTTGGTAAAGTTAGAGATGTAAGCGTTGGTTGAGGAGGAGACTTCGCGCTCGGGCTCCGTGTACGCGACCGGCCTGAACTGCAGGAATGCGCCCTCGTGCACACGATTGCTCTTCACCTCGATTATCTAAAAACATTACAATGGAATACTGTCAAGTGTTCCTAGTTTAGTGCAAGGGATGTTTCCGTAAAAAAACAGTATTAGGACCAACCTTTTTCCCATGTTTTTTATTTTATTTGGACTGTTAGAAAATTGTACTTATTTTTAATTGACATTTTGAAAATTGTTTTTACTATTATTTTATTTGACATTTAGGAAGTTGTACTGATTATTATTTTAGTTGACATTTAGATCACAATCTGGCATTATTTATTTTTTACCGAGTTCCAAAAAAGAGGAGGTACTATGTTCGTCTGTATGTAATATTTTCCAAAAAAAATAATTAAGCAATTGTAGTTTCTGAATTTATTATTATAACTTTTTTCCTGTGTTCAAATGCAGATGGACATGTATTTTTTTCCGGCTCAAATATTGTTATTTAACTATTTAAAATTGATTGAAAAACCTTCAAATTTTTATAACCTCACATTAAGTGAATAAGACAAAATTTACCTCAAAAACGCCAGGAGTGTGTTCATCGTCCAAACTCTTCCTCATTTTCTTACTCCACGTGCCCCACGGCTGGTCCGTGCTCACCAGCACGAAGCGAAGCGCGAACCGAGACGAGTTGAAGGTGTGGTACTCAGTGAAGTTGACTAGACGGATGTCGACTAGAGTGGAGTTAGCCGTGTGGATGAGGTGTGGGAGCTCGGCCGCATAGTCATTGAACGGGAGGATGTCTAGCTGTTGAAGCACAAAGTTTTTTTTAATTCTTTGACAACATATTTTTTAAGGTTTTTCCTCACTCATTTATGAAGATTTAATAAAACCGGATCCCGTTTTCAGCCTTTGGGTAACGAACCCTAAACAATTTAGGTAAGACTCATTTATTTCGAAATATACTAAAGAAGTTAAATAAATACTTTGAATGGCCAAACTTATTCTTTGGCCAAGGTAAGCACCAGCTTAAAATACTAATATATCTATATTTACCTAAATATTGTCACAATTATACTAATATATCTATATTTACCTTAATATTGTCACAATTATTTTTATTGCAACAAGGAAGGACCATTTTACAACATGTAAGTACAGCGATAAATTATAGACCAAAGGTCAAGTAAATAAAGTGATTAGTTGTGCATTTTGCATAACTGACAGCATAATAGTGTCAAGGAGGGCTGTTCACATAGCCAGTAGATAAATGCAAGTGAGAAGACTTAATTTAAGGTTCCGTACGCAAAGGGTGAAAACGGGACCCTATTAAAAAGCCTACACTATCTGTCTGTCGTCCGTCTGACTGTCTGTCTGCCTGCCTTACCTTTTAACGGATCTATCTTTCGAACTATAATAGATAGCCAATTGAAATTTTCACAGAATATGTAATGTTATGGCGGATTGACTAAGAAATAATAATAAAGACAAAAAGTAAAAACTAAAGGGGGGGAGGTCCCCATACAACAAACAACATTCAACAAACAACTTGAGATGTAGGGCCAAACAATTTGAAATGTAGGGCCAAACAATTGTAGATGTAGGGCCAAACAATTTGAGATAGGGTCAAACAACTTGAGTTATTGGGTCAAATGACTTGAGTTATGGGGCCAGTGGGGGTGATAAGACCCGCACTGACATCCCGCTTGGGGTGTATTGTGCATCTCTAATTCTAATTTAAAGTGGGGGGGGCAGGCTAGGTCAGCATGAGACTCTTATAGGCCCAGTCAATAGCAACAAATGTTGTTTTTTCGTGTGATATTTTACATTATGCAATTCTTGGTATCTAAAAAAAAAAGCTTTTACATTAAACCAGTTAAAGTAGAGCTGCATGTATTACCTTCATCTCAATAACTCCAGGTCTCGTCTTGTGCTCTCCTCGTAGCATGATCATAGCCTCCTTGTCTGTGAGCACGGTGTCTGTGAGTGTCCACGAGGTATGGTCCAGTGACCAGAACTTTTTATCTCTTTTTGGGATGTCTGGATCGTACTGCCCATTGTCTTTGAGGTCATTATATTCTATGATCTGGAAATGTTGGGTTGGTTGCAATATAATAAAGGTTGTAATAATAAAGGAACATCATACTATAGGTAAAATTATAAATTCTTAGCAACAATGTAAACAAAGGAGAATTTAACAAAAAAATCGCTAAGTCATAGATTTTATATAATGAGTAACAAAAACAAATGAATATATTAGCAATATTTGACAATGTTGTATTATAAACTAGTTTGCTAGTGTTATTTTAGAACAAAGTTAGTCAAACATGCATAACAAAGCTCATTAGATATTTGTTTGCTATCAGGCATTTGTTATTATGTATGACCTCATTTCCAACTACTGAATAAGTAGGTATCTGCTACATATAAACAACACTCTATAAAAGAAGGCATATACCATACACATATACACATTGAGCAGATAGGATCGCCAAATTGTTTGTAACTACATACTATCTAAACTGTGGTTGTACTATTATTTCTTCTGTGCCAATACTAGTCACAGAGTAAGTAGTTGTTCAAATAAGCATGGTCCGATCCATTCGATGGGTACTATACCGGCATCGAAATAGGATGGGATGGGACATCTACGGGCCGGACGAGGAAACTGAGCAGGACGAATGCTGGATTAAAATGTAATTACTGGAATGGAGCAATGTAGAACTGGAGCAGAAAGACCGCGATGGGTGTAGGGTGGATTCCGGAACAAATGCGGATCTAGAGCGGAAAAGGCGAGACGGGAGTAGTAGGAATTACAGGACTGATGGATGTGGACTCGTGGGAGTGGAGTGGACGGATGCGAGACTAGTTTGGAAAGGGCGGCACTGAAGTAGATTACGGGACAGATGCGGAATGGAACCCAATAGCACAGAAATAATTAAAGTGGATTCTGGAATGGAAGCTGAATTGGATCAGAAAAGGCGGGCTTGTTGTAGAGAAGATTACAGAACTAATGCATGTGCCAAGTATCAGTTTTAACAAAATACTTACACTTTCTATTGCTGCCGCAAAGCTGTATGTTAAGTTTTTCTCAAACTCAAACTTATCTGGCTGGGACTCCCTCCACAGTATGTTTAGTGTAGAGTTGGGACTGCCGACGATGTATATGACAGCAGGCACATAGTTCGTGAAGTCCCATAACTGGTGGATGGTATCATGCATGCCCTCTGCACGGATGTAGATAAGTGGGTTCTTGCCTGAGTTACAGTCCTCACAGCCGGGGTTCAGTTTGGATACAAGCTAAAATGTAAAAGTAAAATATTATGTATAATTTCAAGCCGCTGGTATTTAATCTATGCAGATGGCAGGCTGCCGTTCATTGTGGCGTACTAGAGTGAGGCTTATATACAGCAGTAGATGTCTCACCACCATACAATGGTTCCTCATAATGTTTTCTTCCAGCAGCCCAAGTTCATTATTGGGAT
The DNA here is from genome assembly GCA_949125355.1 of Agriopis leucophaearia. Taxonomy (NCBI): domain Eukaryota; kingdom Metazoa; phylum Arthropoda; class Insecta; order Lepidoptera; family Geometridae; genus Agriopis; species Agriopis leucophaearia. The sequence goes on along the minus strand of OX421277.1, from coordinate 1,979,985 downwards.
TTAAGCACTCACTCTGCGAATTGGAATTTGAATGCGCCAACCATTCAGCTATCATCGCTACAAATTAACTGGACATAATCATCATCATCATCAGCCATAAGACGTCCACTGCTGAACATAGGTCTCCCCCTTTAAAGACAACCTGCCATCTGCATCCACTGGATGCTCGCGACTCTCACGATGTCGTCAGTCCATCTAGGGAGAGGCCTATCTATGCTGCGTCTTCCGGTTCGTGGTCTCCACTCAAGAACCTTTCTTCCCCTTCGGTTATCGGTTCTTCGAGCGATGTGGCCTGCCCATTGCCACTTCAACTTGCAAATTTTAATAGCTATGTCGATGACTCTGGTTCTTTGTCGAATATCCACGTTTCAGATTCTATCGCGCAAAGAAACTCCGAGCATAGCTCTCTCCTTTGCCCGTTGTGTGACTCTGAGTTTCTCCAAAAGGCCAACAGTTAAGGACAACTGGACATAATATGAATTGGTAATATTTAGTCATAACTTTTCTATTCAATTAGGGCTGCCATCACCTAGGAGCAGATGCGGGATAAAAACTTTCAAAACCCCAGACATTTGAGTGAAATTGTGTTTTTTTCTCAGACTCCCCCTGAGAATGGGGCATTCGGTCGTTGTTTTTGTAGAGCCGGAGATTACTTGTAGGCGGCTTACAATTAGAACAAATGATATTTTAACTCAGATTTGTTTTAATATATTGCTCATCTTTCAAGTATTATAAACGCTTTTTTTTTTTTTTAATCCCTTTAGGACGCCTTTCGGACGCCGTCTTAACTAGGATAAGCCCGGGAAATCCTGGACTGATGGCAGACCTATATACAATAGAAGTTTATATAGGCCGAGTGATTAGCCCAAATGTCACAGCTTTTAGGCTGTCTGAAGGCCTCTGACATGGCTTAACGGTTGTTGTTATACAATGTAAAGTCTAATGAGTAACAAATCCTGTAAAATGAGGCTGAGGAGCATGTAATACTCTACTGCAAGGCCACAGAAGACATATGATTAAAATCGGGACTTCTTGAAGAAACGTCACAAAGGTCTCCAATACCACAACACCTGGCGTGATAGGGGTAGAACAGTTTAGTCAGTGACCCAAAGGTGTGCTCCGGGCGGGGGTAAATGCACAATACACCCCAAGCAGAATGTTGGTGCAGGTCTTATCACTCCCACTTTAAAATAGAATTAGAGTAACCTATCAGGACCTAATAGTCAGATCCAATCCACGGTAGCGTTTCGTTGTAAATGCCACTCGCGGTCACCCATCCGAAGACTGACCGTGTCGTCCGTTGCTCAACATCGGTGATCGGTTAGAAACACCTAGCAGAGCTACGGTAAAAGCGTTTCTCTTAACCAATGATTTGAACAAAGACAACTCTGAATCAGCTGTGACCTTTGATAGATATGACCAAAGTGGGTGGATCAATCAGTTTTTAATTTGCTTACTCACCTGTCTATCTTGTCCATTGGCGAAGGTCACCGCAATAAATAAGCATAAAGTCTCAATAAACGTTTTTATCGTACAAGGAAACATTTTTGCGTAAAACAATAAATCATGTTATTGTTGTCGTCGAGAACGTAAACAATCGATAAGTGTCTTCGATGCAGTTGACACGCTACGAATTAACTATCGCTACGATAAGAATTAATTGGTTACTTCTTTTCTTTGACAAACTATTAATAATCCAATTCCGCTTCAATTATGAGTGTATGAGGTTTAAAAGATTTTTTGAATATAAAACTATAAATGTTAAGTGGTACATATGCAAGCTCTATATTTATATGGTTCTCTATGTGCAAGCAAAGAGAATGTAACGCTACGCTAAGACCGTGGCGGTCCGGCGTACCAAATCCATACGTCTGTTAGTACCTTAATATAACTTGAAAATATTTTTATATTTGACACTGCATGCTAAATGCAAAAGACGCACGGCGCTTATGCGTCCGGCGTCGTCAAAATCCTCTCATGAGGGCTTAAGAAAATAAAATCCCATCAAAAACATAAATGTGAAATGAGAGCCAAGTGAATATTATGGTATATGCTTTGGTTGTTGACTTCAACGACAAAAGAAGTGAGATCTAATTTAGGATAATATATTGAAGCCTAAGGTCTGACTTGGCTAGTTCGAATATATGAATTATAGTATAGTTTATAATATAGTAGTTATATAGTTATTTAGTTATATATAGTTATATATAGTTTATAATTATACTCTCGTTAGAGAGTAGTATATTCCTTGATTATAGCCTTCGCAAGTTCCAAAGCTGAAAGTTCTCATTTATTCATCCGAAAATTTGGCTTGCTGGTAGAAACATGCAATCGAACATAGGGCTCTTCCATGACTGTTTTAGTAGCTACATAATAATAATTCGTATATTCGAACTAGCCAAGACAGACTTTAGGCTTCAATATATTATCCTAAGTTAGATCCCACTTCTTTTGTCGTCAGAATCAGCCTCTAAATTATTCTATCCAAATATATGATTAAATTGGCTTGTAAAATCAAAATACTCATTTAAGTCTTCGACCAATATAAAATGAATGGACGGGCCCAGTAGAAGACCATTTTTGAAGATTACAAAATGAGCGCCAGCTCTCATTTCGTTTCAGTCGGTCTCTAGCCGTAGGAAGTGAAACACGAGTCTATTGTTACGCGATAACGAAACATCTGACAAAATTATGAATTCGTATGCTTTACCGAAGTGTAAATACACAAATAAAACCGATATCTATTTTTTGTAACATATATACTGTACATTTTTATAATTAGGTGTTGAAGTATATGTCCGACGGTTTTGACTCGTTTTTACTGATCAAGTTCAATGGTTAGGGCCCGTCCATTCTTTTATTTTGGTCGAAGATTTAAGTTAAAAAAACACATTTCCCAGGAACCATTTTCTTTAAACAGTTGTTTAAAAGTGCCTTGCCATGAACTTAAAGTATATCTATTGGTTCACAACTTTGACAAGTTATTGTAGATTTTTATTCCATGAACTTTTGTGGTTTGCGTTATTTACTTGAGACATACATACTTCGATCGAAATATAATTTTTCGAAGCATACATATATTTAGCTGGGGCGTATAGCGTAAACCACACTAAAGCCATTATATTCATAGTCTCAGAATACAGAAAAAACTATATAAATTTATTCTGAATAGTGTGTAATTAAAATTTTTATTAAAAAAAAACTGTATTCTGAGTTCATAGTGGTTTTATAGTGCAAAGCAAAGAGAATGTAAAGCTATGGTGCAAAAAATTCGACGATATTTATTAAAACTTGAAAAAAAAAAAAAAAAATATGCTTGCCACTGGTAAATGCACAACACGCGCGACGCCAAATCTTCCCAATAAAAGAGGAATGAGGAAAAAAATACTTTGACGTAGGCTCATTTGCATGAATGTCTTTTCTTTTCGCATTTTTGTTTTGTTTGTTTTTAGTGTCAAAGAAAATGAAAGAGAATATAACATAATTATAAATTACAACTAGGACTGAGAGTGTTGCTTTTTTTGTTTGGTGCATGATCCAAAAGAACAATTAATACCTATTCTGAACTATATATATCTACTATACTAGTATTATAACACATGGTTTGGTGTATCTCCAACTAGTATAGGTTAAATTGTTAGCTGTTCCCCGTCGGTTTGTTTTGATCGTTTTTATTATATTAAATTTTATTTTATTTTATTAAATTTTGTTTTGTTATCGTGGTAGTACTGTAATTACAAAAACAAATAATGGATAAACAGAAAAACACATTTGTAATGTTAGTTAAAACTTCTTTGTTAATGACCGATATCTATAAGAATCGCTTTAAAGGTATAAAGCAAAAATTATCAGCAACTGCGAAGGAAGAGGAACTCGCAACCTCGGAGAAGGAAATCACTACGTTCGTAACGAGTCCAGCGAGATTGAAACAAAAATCTCCATATAAATTCCATAAATGCATAAAGTGTGATTTTATATCAACACAAGCACGTCATTTAAAATCCCACATGCGAACCCACATAGAAAGACAATATAATTGTAATTTGTGTAAATATAAAGCAAAAACAGTGAAATATTTACAAAGACACATATTAAAACAACATAACACACCGACAGAAAAGAAAATACCACTTAAATGTAATCTTTGCAGTTATAAATCAACAATTAAATCTGTTCTGAAACGGCACCAGAGAAGACACACTGGGGATAAACCATATGCATGTCGTATGTGTGATTATAAAACAGCAATAACTACTAATTTGAAAAAACACATACATACACATACTGGAGAAAAACCTTATGAATGTATGTATTGTGTTTATAAAACGGCAAATATGAGTAATTTACAAAAACACATACTATATCACACTGGAGAGAAGCTATATAAATGTGATATTTGTGATTACAAATCAGTACAAAAGACCGATTTAAAGTCACACATCGGGAGAAGACACTCTGGAGAAGCGCAGTATAAATGTGACGATTGTGATTACAAAACAACTACATTGTTAAAGTTTAAAAAACATTCAAAAACATGTCAGCATTATTTGAATGGAAATGAAATATTTGTGTGTAAGTAGATAATAAAGACAATAATTATACATGTGTATTTTCATGTTTTATGTAGATGTAGCAAATAAGACATAAGATATTTTAATATATTATGTCTTAGTTTAAGTACATCAAATGATGTTCTACATAATAAGGTTAACCTAAATTCACTTGAAATGAGCATTCTAGCAAATGTACTCACACAGTCATTCATTCATTCATTCATCATCAGCCATAAGACATCCACTGCTGAACATAGGCCTCCCCTTCCTCCTCGGTACTGCTTCGGTATCCCCTGCCCGTCGTAAAAGCCGACTAAAAGGGGGCCTTTGGGCTTGTGGGTGGTCAGATTTGGGGACCTGACCTCCCATTCAGCAAGCCCAGGGAAGACAACGGCGTGGAGTGGCCCACGCCGTTTTAAAGGAATGAAACGGAAATAAAATATTTCCAGGGAGCGTTGCTTCAGCAGAGTGTTAGGAGGGTACCGGTGCGTTCCTATGGAGATCCCCGTGCCCTCCGTCTAGCACAGAAGTCGGTCACCGAGGGGGTTTTAGTGGGTGCAATCTCACATAGCCCGGCTACACCCTAATGCAGCTGGGTATCTTTTGAAGATTTCCCCCCGTCAAAAAAAAAAAAAAAAAGGCCTCCCCCTTTAACCGCCACACTGAACGACATCCTGCCATCTGCATCCACTGGATGCCCGCGACTCACAATGTCGTCGGTCCATCTAGTGGGAGGCCTACTTACGCTGCGTCTTCCAATTCGTGGTCTCCACTCAAGAACCTTTCTTCCCCATCGGTTATCAGTTCTTCGAGCGATGTGGCCTGCCCATTGCCACTTCAACTTGCAGATTTTAATAGCTATGTCGGTGAGTCTGGTTCTCTGGCTCGAGCGAGTAACACGCATGAATAGGCTAGCTGTCATGACCACCTCAACTTGTCACTTGTTATTTAACAGTAAAGCAGAAATAGTTTAAAAAAACACATCAGTCATAGGACTGCACGTCAGAAGTGAAACCTTAAGTGGTAATTCACCTATTCTACTAGAGATGGCGCTGTTTTAAAATACACGGTACAGCGTGACGATGACGCGAATTCTATGATTTTCGTTCACCAGTGCTCAACGCGCCTAAAGAAGTTTTCACTTCAAAAAAATCTTCATAGCCTAGAAAAGTAGAACAATTATATTTTTGAAAGGATTGTTTGGGAAATTAAATGACATAGAGCAACAAGTTTGAGTGTGCAAAGCGAGACGATCGACGAAGCGCGCGCGCATTCGCCTTGATAAAGACCGCCGAATGCGGTCGAAACTATAGTTGGAGTATCCGGTCTAATCTTACGTGAGTAATTCCTGTGTAATATAAATAAAATGTGTGTGTAGGGCCTGTGAGTCCCACTACATCACAGATTGTTATTATTATATTATAACAAACATCTTTCTGAAGCGCACCGACATTCAACAGTCATTCGCTGGCGCTCAAATAAAGCGCACGTACTCAATCCATCTACCGGAGTTTCAATTACCCATTCATATTATTTAGGATAACCTTCTGTATCAAATCAAGAGTCAGATACAACTACTATACAACACATATCAACCAAATAAATTATCCTAAATTGGTGACCCCGACCCATTCACCAATTTAAGGCGCGATATATCCTAAATGTGAAAACTGCGGCTGCAACCTCCTTAACGCCGCTTCGCCGGCCTTCCCTGTCGCGCGCTGGCCGGCGATAAAAGGAAGAAGTTTATGACAGGTCAAGTCAGTCAAAATAATCTTGAAGAAATAATTTTCTTGTTCTTTAAGTTTTCCAATAATTTATTATAAATGGTCAGTCCTTATTAAATTAATCACCTCTCAGACCCAAAATAACTTTCATTTAAAAGACCTACAAAACCATGTCAGTTTCCTTAATAAAAGTTTGATAAAATCTGGTCTACATAATTTGAATTGTTCATCGCATCGTTTTTTTCCGACTTACGACATTGTTGCTGCTAGTTGAAAGCTCATTGCTGCAGTTTTAATAAAATAAACTACAAATTTTTTACTCATTTTTTATAAACAAATCATACAGTAGTCTCTTCAACATCAATATTAGATTTTTTGCATTCTTGTTCCTCGCTTTGAGAATGTTGTCGTTTAGCATTCCTCTTGTTCACATTCTTGTTCTGATTACGTAATGCTTTTGACATCTTTTCTTCGCCTACACTGTAACAAACAAGACATTTTATTATACCCACATCATCACATCGTGGCTTCATTTGTCATTTTGCTGGTTCACATAGCTAAACATTTGATTCTATACCTCTCCTATTCACAGGGCCGGATTATCCATAAGTCGGATTAGACAATTGCCTAGGGGCCCACCGGGGGCCTAGTCGATGCGGGCCACGCACCAAGAAAAAAGTTTCATTCGTGACTTTCCCCATTATTTACATCCGGTAATGTTGCCATAGGTTAAATTATTTTACTTAGTGTAAAAAGCGCCATCTAATGGTATTTGGTTAAATGTGGAAGTATTCTATCGAAAAGAGGCCCCGAGAATTGCATTGCCTACGGGCCCCGATAGGGTTAATCCGGCCCTGCCTACTCAGCTGTTTAGTTATGAAAAGTTAACACAGACAAAAGTTATTTTCACACTAATTATTAGGCAATTTTTTTTTTTATATATATATATAAATTTTTTTCTGTACTCTTTGTACAAGTTTTGATAGTTTTTAACCGACTTCCGAAAAGGAGAAGGTTCGCAATTCGACAGTTTTTTTTTATATGTTTGTTACCTCAGAACTTTCGACTGGGTGAACCGATTTTGATGACTCTTTTTTGTTTGAAAGCTGGTGCTTCCCATGTCATCCCATTTCAATTTGGTCCAGTTATGACATTTTAATGAAGTCGGAAGTAGGAAGTAATTTTATCGAAAACTTATTTTTAATTTTTTCCATACATTGCTGGGCTAATTCCATGCTGGCTTTTTTTCATATTTGAGTGAATCAATCTATACTGCTGATCACTACCAATTTGAGTTCCTCCGCGTTTCCGCTCGAGGCGCTTTACTAAAATGTATGGATCAATACAAAAACGAAAAAAGTTTTCGGAAACTATCAGAACTTGTACCACTACTGTGCTGATCAAGTTGTGTTTCTCATCTTGCAATGATGTCAATTTATCTATCGTTTAATTGTTTATTCGTTTTATTAAAAAAAACTGTCGAATTGCGAACCTTCTCCTTTTCGGAAGTCGGTTAAAAACTATCAGAACTTGTACCACTACTGTGCTGATCAAGTTGTGTTTCTCATCTTGCAATGATGTCAATTTATCTATCGTTCTGTCAAATGCATTAACTATTGTACTTTGTACTAATTAATATTGAACCAATTTAAATGTCAGATATCATCATCAGACAAACATAGGCCTCCCCCTTAGAACGCCCTGTCTTGGCAGGCGGCTTGGAGATCGCAGATAAATTGTGATAAAGAAGGATGTTGTTGTCTGTGCTTGCCCTCCAGCATAGGCCTCTTCCTGGGACAACCATTCATGTTGCTTATGATTTTTTTCTAATTTATTCCAGCCATTTTCTATCTTCTATCCTCTGATTTCATCTGCCTATCATTGGCCCTGGAGCATGGTAACTTACTTAACATTGGCCCTAGATCCAGGTCCCCAGTAAGGCGTCGGGTTGTACTGGAATCGTAGACAGCCATTACTGCGGCTCAGGGGGTTGGCGTCCGCGCGCTCTGTCAAATTCACTTGGCTTTTTATCTCTTGAGACAGGATGTACTTCGCTACTTGGTCGGACTCCATTCTGGAACAAATATTTTACTTAACCAGCGACGCGGCCCGGCTTCGCATGGAGTTTTGATATATAAAAAAACCGAAGCGAAGGCGAACGCCGCGGACTGTGGCCGGGCGGCCACACCCTTTTTGAAACTAAACGCTTAGTCTGTGGAATATGTGTGCTTGAATGGGTGTTCCTCGATAGTTACAATCTGGGTGTCTGAGTGAATCGGTTTTTTTTCTAGGCAAGCGTGCTCCATCGTAGGCCGCATCATCACTTAACATCAGGCGAGTTGGTGGTTAAGCGCAAGCCCATTTTATGATAAATAAAATAAAAAATAAGTCCTATAAGTTTGACAAGTTCAAAGGTAATTCAAAGTTATAGTACGTACTTAGCCTGCTTGATGGGGTGCGTTTGGTGCCATGTCCGTATGATGTCCCAGAGCAGGCGCGGCGGCGCGGACGTCTTTATCGACATCTTCGAGCAGTGGGCATATGACACCTTGTAGCCCGCATTTAGGATTGCTGACCTGAAATAATCTATACATTTTATAATTATCAATAGAAATAACCGGCCAAGTGCGAGTCGGACTCGCGCACAAAGGGTTCCATACCATTATCTATAAAAAACGGCAAAAAAAAACACGTTTTTTGTATGGGAGCCCCTATAAATATTGATTTTATTCTATTTTTTAGTATTTGTTGTTATAGCGGCAACAGGAATACATCATCTGTGAAAATTACAACTGTCTAACTATCACGGTTCATGAAATACAGCCTGGTGACAGACGGACGGGCAGACGGATGGATGGATGGACAGACGGACAGACGGACGGACAGCGGAGCCCTTGCAATAGGGTCCCATTTTACCGTTTTGGTACAGAACCCAAAAAACCGTCTCATAAAAATGGGACACACGGGAAGCACCAGCTTCCAAATAAAAAAATAATCATCAAAATCGGTTCACCGAGTCGAAAGTTCTGAGGTAACGAACATAAAAAAAGTCGAATTGAGAACGTCCTACTTTTTGGAAGTCGGTTAAAAAAGTAAGATACAATTTGTTGCTAGTCAACGGCTAATAAAAATAAATCTCTTTGGTTGATTGGCGAAAGAAGGTAGAATTTATAACTTGCAGTGGCTTACATTATCAACTAATTATCAACTAGCCGTCCGCCCCGGCTTCGCACGAGTGTAAGCTCGGACTTCGGCCTCGCTACAAAATATAATATAGCCTATGTCACCCGGGGATAGTGTAGCTTCCCAACAGTGAAAGAATTTTTCAAATCGGTTCAGTAGTTTCGGAGCCTATTCATTACAAACATACCAAAATAGGTACAAATCTTTCCTCTTTATAATATTAGTGTAGATTACCATGGTATTTTTTATATTGTCCCAGTGTCCCAATAGTATATAATAGGTCGGGGAAAAAGTCTTTTCGTATTTTGTATGTATAAGGTTGTAGTAAAAATCTCATCCGTTGTACTGTTTGTATCTGGCTGGTTTTGATACCATTAAAAATATGACATTTTAAAAAAGGAATACAAAAAGTAAAAAGCAATTTCCCGCCATTTTTCAATTGTTTTTTTGTTTGATAAAATGAGTGAATCTAACGAAGAAATTCGATATATTGTGAAATTTTATTACAAAAAAGGGAAAACTGCGACACAAGCCGCGAAAAATTTTTTTGACGTTTATGGACCTAATGCAGTGTCATCAAGAGTAGCACAATGTTGGTTCAAGCGTTTTCAGTCCGGGAATTTTGATGTCAAAGATGCAGCTCGCTCTGGTCGCCCTGTTACGGATAAAGTAGATGCCATTTCTGAAAAAGTGGACCAAGATCGGCATATTAGTAGTTACGACGTAGCTGAAGAACTGGGGATTGACCACAAAACAGTTTTGACCCATTTGAAAAAAACTGGGTATACAAAAAAACTCGATATTTGGGTGCCACACAAGCTCACTGAAAGAAACCAAATGAATCGTGTACTCATTTGCGACTCTCTATTGAAACGTAAAGAAACCGAACCGTTTTTGAAAAGATTGATCACTGGTGATGAAAAATGGATCACCTACGACAAGAATGTGCGCAAACGATCATGGTCAAAGGGCAGTGAAGCACCACAGACTGTAGCGAAACCCGGATTAACACGTAATAAGGTGATGCTGTGTGTATGGTGGGATTGGCAGGGCATCGTTCATTATGAGCTTTTACCGCCGGGCAAAACCATCGATTCGGATCTCTACTGCCAACAGCAGATGAGACTCAAACAAGAAATTGAGAAAAAACGGCCGGAATTGATCAACAGAAAGAGTGTGGTCTTTCATCATGATAACGCCAGACCGCACACATCTTTGGCCACTCAGCAAAAATTTAGAGAGCTTGGTTGGGAAGTGTTAATGCATCCACCATATAGCCCTGACCTTGCACCCTCAGATTTCCACCTGTTTCGATCTCTTCAGAATTCTTTGGGTAGTGTTAGATTAACATCAAGAGAGGACTGTCAAAACTACTTGTTGCATTTTTTTGATCAGAAGTCCCAAAAATTCTACAGCAACGGGATCATGTCACTACCTACAAGATGGCAACAAGTTATCGAACAAAATGGCACATATATATTATAATTAAATGTAATTAAACTAGAAAAAAATATGTCTTGAATTTGTTTAAAAAATACGAAGAAACTTTTTCCCCGACCTTATATGTCGCAGATGGATTGCTTAATTAGCTGTTTTACAAAACAGCACCGTTATTTATAACAGCTGAACGACGTTTAGCGGTTTTCCATAATTACTGAACTTTAATATGCAGAATTGCATAATAGTTTTGCATTTATAAAGGATTAGAGCCAAAATTATAGACATACGAAGTATAAGTATGAAATCTTTGGATTAGAGATTATTAGATTCACGAAAACATCGTGAAATGATACGTCAGATTGTAGATTTTAGTTCTAAATTTTGTCACTCGTGAGTCGTGGCTCTGTGTGTCATAACAACAATAATGGCGTCCGAAACAGAAAGTTGTTTGCCAAGATTCATAAATAAAACTAGAAATAAGAGTGAAAATTACTGCAAAATTATTTTTTATAGAATAATTGGGCGACCCTAAGTTCAAGCGATGGTGTGGGGGATATACGGGCTACACCAAATGCTTATTGTAACTACTGATAAGCTATTCTACATTACATTTAAACATGGGTAGCAGTTTAGTCAAACGTAGCGGAATGGCAATTCAGCTGTTTTACATAACGGCGCTGTTTTGTAAAATATCTGATTTGGCAATCAACATTTACAATACGACATATACAGTGCTACCCTCATATCCAGTATTTCCATAGTTTCCAAAAGCACACATCCAAAGAGCTTGTCCATGGTCAGTACAGTGGCACGTCAAACAGTTCTTCCCTGACCATAGACAGCACTCTCTCTATTCGTTTGGCTATAAGCACATACAATAACTTCCCTCTGATCATAGACAATAAGCAATACCTATACACAATAATGTAGACCTTTCTTTAGAAACTGACCTCATAACCAGCATCTTCATAGGTTCCAAATGTACCCGTCCAAATAGCTTGTCCATGGTATAGTACAGTGGCACGTCAAACAGTTCTTCCCTGACCATAGACAGCACTCCTTCTATTCGCTTGGCCGTGCCAAACAGCTGTGGATTGTGTTGGACGTGGGACAACACTCGAGAAACGAACGCCTCGTCGTGGATGGGCGCTGACCATATTGGGCCTCCTAGCTGGAAGATATTTGATGAGTTGTGTAATAGAACCAATGAAACTGAGCTTTCTAGCTGAAAACGCACTGGGAGGTGGCTTGTATAGCGTCTAAAACATGCCTAGCCACTGGCTACTGCATGGGTAGCGTTTAAAATATATCCCCTAGTCTTTTTAGACAAGCTTTTAAAGAAATATTGAAGGTGGAAAGGTACTTATTAATAATTTATTATACAGTAAACAATTTGGGTTTTCCAGAGGTTGTTCTACAGTTGATGCAGCCTCAAGCCTCATAGAAAACATCTATGAGGCTTGGGAGTCTCATCTCGACTCCCTGGGTATTTTCTGTGATTTGTCGAAGGCATTTGACTGCGTGAGCCATGAAATTCTACTATTTAAACTATCGCACTATGGGGTGACAGGTGATGCTTTAATGTTGATGAAATCATATCTATGTACTAGAACTCAAAATGTTGACATCAATGGCGTACGATCGAAGGCAGCTAATATATCTATTGGAGTGCCACAGGGATCAATTCTTGGCCCATTCCTCTTTCTAGTCTATGTCAATGATCTACCGTTTCTAGCGCGTAAGCATTGTGAAATAATTTTGTTTGCCGACCATACATCTTTGTTGTTTAAAATCAATAGGAAAAATTATGACATATCCGATATAAATATGTCGCTTAGCTTTATTAATAGGTGGTTTAGTGTCAATAACTTAATGCTAAATGCCAATAAAACAAAATGTATTAAATTTACTCTAACTAACAATCCTACCTTGCCGAATATAGTAATTAATAATGAACAACTTGCCCTATCGAAAACCACTAAGTTTCTTGGCCTCACCTTGGACAGCAAACTCCAATGGGGGGCACATATTAGGGAATTATCTGGCAAACTGAGCTCAGCGGCTTATGCAGTACGGAAAATAAGAGAATTGTCAGACATAAAAACTGCAAGAGTTGTTTATTTTGGATATTTTAATTCTTTAATGTCGTACGGATTATTGCTCTGGGGCAACGCAGCTGACGTAAAAAGTATATTTGTCCTACAAAAGCGCGCTGTTAGGGCTATCTATAGACTAGGGTACAGAGAATCTCTTAGAGAAGTTTTTGCGCAAGTAAAAATTTTAACGTTGCCAAGTTTATATATTTTTTTGAATATTATGTATGCACGTAAAAACATACACAGATTTCACAAAAGGTGTGATAATTATAACTGTACGACAAGGAACAAGTCTAAACTTGTTCTGCCGAAAATTAGATTAGCTAAAACTGGCAACTCCTTTGTCATGAATAGTTTGTTATTTTATAACCTACTACCTGAAAGCTTAATAAATAAGAAAGATGCTTCGTTTAAGAAAATACTTAAGACATTTTTAATACAAAAAGCTTATTATAAAATTAATGACTTTATCTGTGACAAAGTATCTTTGCGCAAATTGTGTTTAGACTGCAAAGATAACTGATTAATTCTATGGACATACATACCTATTTGTAAATTACTGTTATATTGTACCTATAATTTTATTTATTGCTGTTGTCATTTTTATTTTATTCATAATAGTTAAGTTAATTTTTTACACAAGTAAAATGTAATGTTGACGTTCATAAGTGTACACTAATGTACCCATATTTGATAATAAATGAATTGAATTGAATACTTCACGCTGGAATTCACAGCCCACCATTTAGAGAGACGTGGCTCGGGAGAAACTACTTGCTGGGGGTTGGAGCAGGCCTGGCGCACTCCCCCCCGGTGGGTTCCCGCCTTGTCGGGGCGGGGGGGCTTAGTAACCGTCGGCCCAACGGTGAAGCTAAGAGGAACCCGAGGTGGGGCTGTCTCTCCGGGCTTTTCTGCCAAGCCCGTGATGAGACGGCCAATGTAGGTTGAGTGCCATGGGGAGGCACTGCAACTGAGGCGGGCTGCAGCGCTGGATGCAGACGGCAATGCAGCTGAGGGGTGGAAGCCGCGGCGGGAGAGGACTGCTGGTGTGTCGTTGCCACTTTCCCTACCTTCCGCGGCTTTGACGGGGTCGCCACCGTTCGATGGCGGACGCGGTGGGGTCGCAGGGGAAGAGGAGTGTCGGTATGGCGTTAGCCGCTCTCCCTATCCTCTGCGACCGAAGTGGCTGGCGCGGGGCCACTCATCTGACCCGTTGCACGGGGACCAAGGGCGTCCGGACACGGGGCTGTCTGGCGCCCATTTGCTGGACTGGTCCCAGAGGTGGATGTACGATGTGTCTGGTGTTCCGACACATCGTCATCGTAGAGGGAGGAGCCTAGCTCCTCGAGGTGGGGCCCGCAAGGGCCAGCGCCGTTGAGGTCGCGGTGTAGTGCGTAAGCGGACCCGTGACCTCGACACTGTGCGCCGAAGGTGGAACACTCCAGGGTTTTTAGTGGGTAGGCCGCCCTTCTGGCGGAGAATCCCACATAACCACCCTGCCCCCGCCCCGGGGCCGGTGGTATCTATCAAAGATTTTCCCTGGACAAAAAAAAAAAAAAAAAAAAAAAAAAAGGCCTGGCGCACTCCACACTTTAGATATGAAGCTACAAGTAGCCGACTTGTCTGACTTGCTGTGCTCGGTTCCGCGCGATAGACAGGGATAACACAAGAGTTACTCTTTTATGTGACTCACATGATGCCTCTGGTTGCAGTGGTCGCACAGCTCCCCTACAGGCGGCACAGCAGGAAGGAACGCTTTGTTCTGCAACGGGTTCTTCTCAGTAGGGTTGGGCTTGAATCCGCCGAGTGGCTGCAAGGTGATAGTCTCGCATCCTGTGCACTGGTATACCATCGAGAGCTTGCTGGAAAATTACCACCTTTTTGTACAATACTCAATAATTTATTGCACATTATGATGTAAAAATATGTTCACTGATGATTTTTCTTTAAAACAATGTACTTGGTACATACACTGTATTTTTATATATTTAAACTTATCTAAACATTCTGAAATTGGCAACCTGATTTTCGGGCGAGAGTAGAGTAGCTTTGTGCATGCAAAAGGTAAGCAGTAAGCAAGTAGGTATTGTAGTCAGTCATTATTGTTTGTATTTTTCGAAATAAATATTGGTTATCATTTGGTGATCTGGCAGGGACTAGGGCGCCCCTATCGATCGCGGGGCCCTGGGCACGTGCCCAGAGTGCCTAGTTCCCACTGAGAGGAGCCTGACTGTTATGGGTAAACATGACGTTTACTATCAAGCGAGCGACTGGCGCTCGTCTCGTCACTCAGATGCCAAAAAAAGGTATCTCTAACCTGGTGGTTTGTTTGCAATGTATCGCCCCAGTGTACACCTTGACAAACACTCTGATGTAGAAGTCAGCTGATATACTGATCAGTGGTACAATGTACCGGCTGTAGCGGTTGGCGTGCGATTCTATGCATTGCAGCATTATCCTCAAGGCCTGGAACAAAGTTAAATCATTTGAGAACGGGCTACGCGCCATTTTTGGCCTAAATACCTAAATATATGAAAAAGGGAGGATCTTTAATCACTGAAACCAGTGTGTGTTGCCTTAATTGCTGGTCTTTAGGAAAAACTCAGAGTCACTGAACGGGCAATGGAGAGAAATATGTTCGGTGCGTCTTTGCGGGATAAAATCCGGAATGAGATATTCGCCCAAGAACCACAATCACCGATAGAGCTGCCAGGATTTGCAAGTTGAAACGGCAATGGGCCACATCCCTCGAAGAAGTCATAACCAATGGGGAAGAAAGATTCTTGAGTGGAGACCACGAACCGAAAGACGCAGCGTAGGCCTCCCACTAGATAGACTGACGACAACGTAAGAATCGCAGGCATTCAGGCATTTCATAAATAAATAGTGCTGTAATATAATTATTTTTAATTGTATTTAATCTCGTGACATATATGTAAATGCATGTTAGTTTTTATTTTCTAATTTTATTTCAATAAATATTTTGAATAATTTATGTTACTGTGACTTGAATATTTGACATTGTATAAATAGCACTGTATTAATTTTAATTTTACTTAATCTTGTGACATAAATGTAAATGCATGTTCGTTTTTATGTCAATAAATAATTTGAATTTTGAATTTGAATTCAGTGCAGTCCTGCATTTGTCAATAACAACATAAAGCCATAGGCCGCAGCCTAGGGCTGGCAGCGTCCTAGGGGCGGTAGATTTTAGAGGAAGCTCAAAAATTATTATTTTAGAAATGTACATGGGGCGGCGGAAATAAAGTGGCCTACACTCATAAAAAATATAAATCCGGCACTGATTCAGTGGATGCAGATGGCAGGCTGTGAATTCTAAGGGGGAGGCCTATGTTCAGCAGTTGACATCTTACAGCTGATAATGATGTGATGCTGATGTCCATCGCAGGCCGCATCAACGCTTAACATCAGGTGAGTTGGCGACCAGGCGCAAGCTTATTTTATAATTAAAAAAATAAAATAAAAATATTGAAAAATAATTTACAGTTAATAATAAAATAAAAAAACTTATTTTTATTTTTTGTTTACAGAAAGGCCTTTTAGTAGAGTTTAGACATTACCATCTCATGACAGCACTTGGTCTTCAAGCTGACGGCACCATATTTGCTGTAGCAGGTCTCCGGTGAGTTGCCGGCGAGCACGGCCATGTCGGTCGCAGTTACTAGGAGGAGACCGCCGTCCTGGACACTCTGGACAGCTGAGTCTAGGAAGATGGAGGGACAGCCGTATGGGTCCAGGTCGATGGCTGCAAAGCGCTGGGATGGGTGCTTGTGTTTGTACATTAACATACTGAAAACAGTAACAATCATGATTACCAGTGATCTGGTTGACATAGTCCTCCTCTACAAGTCGCCAGTTTTCTATTGACTCTCTTCTGGCCTCTGGCTATTCTGCACCATCCGTATGGTAGATCATTCCCCCCATGCAACTAGCAGTGTTGCCAATTTGCCAACATGAAGAGGTTCTGCTTTCTCAAAGAATTCTTTTTGAATTCATAGAAGAAACATAATTTTTAACATGCTTTTTAATCGACTTCCAAAAAGGATGAGGTTCTCTAATCCACATTTTTTTTTATGTTTGTTACATCAGAACTTTCGACTAGGTGAACTGATTTTGATGATATTTTTTTTTTAAGCTGGTGCTTCTCATGTGGTCCCTTTTCAATTTGGTACTGTTCTGTCATTTTTATGAAGTCGGTTTTTTATATTGATAATTATATTTTTCACTTTTAATTATTTATTCGATTTTAACTTCTACTTTCTACATATTCTACATATTGTCATATTGATTTGAAACTTTGCAACTTTTGCTTGTATTTTATATTTATATTTAGTTCGAGTGAGTGACAATAAAATAATTTTCTACTATCAAACTGATCTGATGTTATGGCAACATTTAGATAGTGAATCTTTTCAATGGCTACTAGTAAACCCGTCGAGTTTGGATTTATTTGATTTGTTTTAACAAGTCCTACACCAAGAGCTCTACTATCCACCTCTTGGCTTCATCATCAGACCCTCATCACCAAGTGTAATGACCTCGAGGTATGTTTTAGCATATCACAGCATGTTTTTAATATGTAAATAATAATATATACTGTACCAAGCATCATCATGGCTGGTCTCAATGACAGTCTCGACATTGTTGTGTACAATATTGGCCTTTATCGTCTCCACAGCTTGCTGAGATAAGTCATTTGCCACAATCTTGGTCACGTTAGGCACTTCCTTAGCATAGCGGATGCTACGCAAGCCTGTCGCTGACAATGCTTCCAGTATACTCACTTCAATCTGAAATAAATTTTATTATCATAATTATCTAGTCTCGGGACAAGTGTGGACCTTTCTACAGCATCATTGAAGCCAATGACAACACTAGACTGTTTTGTGTCAAGAGTGAATCGTTTCTTCTAGGCAAGCGTGTTCCATTACAGATCACATCATCGCTTAACATCAGGCAAGTTGGCGGTCAAATTCAAGCCTATTACTTAATTTTAAAAAGAAAACTCTGTGGATTGAGATGATGTTTGTAAATGGACTATTGATGTTATGGGGTCATAAATAAAAAATTACTTGTGGATAGGTGCAGGGGCCTTACAGTTACCTCTTAACATGAAACTTTTCGCAATCACCTAAGCAGAATCGCTTAAAACAGGTAGCCCAGAGCCCCCAGACCCATAGAATGAAAAACGGCACCTGCCATTTTCATTATTATTAGTCTATTATGTTCCCACAGCTAGGACTCAGGCCTTCTCTCTGAGAGGAAGATGGACCCTAATCAACCATGCTGGCTCAGTTTTTGCTGGCATGTCTTTGAACTTTTTTTACTTGGTTACTTCCTCGTTGGGTATAGAGGTTCTTGGTTCTTAATTGGTTTTGAGCAAAAGCTACGGAAAACTGCAAACATTATGAAAATCATAATAGTTAACAAAATATTTTTTTACATCGGACTAGGCTAACGTTTGGCCGTTTTCGCTCCTGATGATTACTAATGAGATATTTACCATGATAAGGTTGTAGATGGAACTTCCGATATTTTGGCTCAGTTACATACAGTGCCATGTTCACAGGAAAATTGAAATATCCCATTAATAATCATCTAACTGTAGTGAACAATCATGAAAGAAAGAAACACACTTATTCAACACTACTACAAATACTAATATTTAAAGTAAAAAATCATTGTTGTATGGGAGACATTAATGCTGATAGACAAGAACAAACTTTAGTGATAGATAAAAAAAAATGCTTGTTGTGTAGTAATGTTTTCCGAGCTGTTATGAGTTAAGAGGGCATCGATTTGTGCGCACTGATGTAAAAATATATGTAGAATTGTTTAACCAAAGAAGGGAAACAAAAATAACAGACCTCAGAATTACCTCCACTTCCGGTTACATCTTCTATCACCTTTTCTTTCTTGAGTGCCCTCTTTTCAGCTTTAGCGAGCTTTTCTGCTTTGTATTCCTCAGTAAATATGCTCAGTACAGCGATACTGAGATCTCTATTGAATTCTTGGACAGGGTTATAAAATACTTTTTCTGTAGTAAGACAGATTTCCGCCTGGCCTTCTTTTATAGATTTCTGGTCTGTCGAATCCTCCGAACCCGCCATCCTCATTATAAGCTGGAAAAGATAATTTTAAGATTATAGAGCAGTTCCAATGCCAAAGATTTTTTGTATTGGAAATTTGAGGTTAGCTATACGTAGTATATAGTATGAAATCTTTTTGGAGCAGATTATCTTACCTGTTTATGTATACGAAATGCAAAAAGCACTTTTCGTAGAAACATACAAAATATGTAGTCCAAGAAAAAATATTACTCAGGAAAAGAATAACAACACATATATCGTTTGTAGGATATATAGTTATTTTTTTTTTCCATTAATTTCCATTCCATGACCATGGATACAGAGTCCTACAGTCGTAATATTATACGAGTTTACCGTATTTTTTTTTTTTTACTATTGGAATGTTGTTTAAGTTATTGTAATAAGTTTACCGTAGATACAAGTCACAGTCAGAGTCAAGTAAAGTAAGTCACGCTCAAATCAAACTCATGCCCCAGTAAAGTGCTAGGGGCTAAACGACAGGCTTCTATGGAGTTTTAGAGAAAAAATAACTGTTTTTCTCCCGTTGGTTGGACGGCGGTTCGTCAACCAAATTCACATGTCTGTTACGGCTATTACATTTACAGCCGCTCGCCACAATGATGAAATGACATTGTCATGTGTATATTTTTATTTTGGGTTGTCAATGTCAGAAACAGCTTTGTAGATTTTTGAAGTCTCTGGCTCTCTGGAAAAAATAACCTATATTTTAGTTTTTCTAATTTTTATTTCTAAATGAAAATCTAGAAATCTTATCGTGATACGAACACGAACAGATCAACATGCACACCGCAGGCCTTCTGTTCCGACACGGGGCTCTCCATTCAAAGCTAAATACTTCCGCCCGTGTTATACGAAGTGTAACCAAAGTTGCATCACTTAATAAACCGGTGCAAAGACTGTTCTATAGCGCACAGAGCTCAAGGAACGCTCAGATATGTGGTTACAGCAATGTATGGAGTCCGTCAAGGCTACATGTTGACTCTGCCAGGTTGTATTCCACGGGGAATAAAAACGACCCTCCTGAGGAAGAACCTGAGATAAAGGACGATACCCCGATCTTTAGCAACCACTTGCCGGCGACGGTGGCCGTGCCGGAAGTGTGGCCTCAAGTTCCAGTCATAGCAATCAGCAGGAATCCCGTATTTCCAAGATTTATCAAGTTAATTGAGGTACCGACGCTTTTTGCTTTTCTTTAAGTTCTTTGCAACAATGGTTAGCTCCAAATCTCCAATAGGTATTCCATTAACTTATTTGATTACCTTTAAAAACTAATACATAAATCTGCCAATTATTTCAACAGATATCAAACCCAGCTTTAATAGATCTAATCCGCCGTAAAGTGAAGCTCAATCAGCCTTATGTGGGCATATTCCTTCGTAAGAAAGAAGATGACAAGACAGATGTCGTCTCAAACTTGGATGATGTCCACCAAGTGGGCGTATTCGCACAAATTCACGAAATGCAGGACATGGATTATAAATTAAGACTAGTTGTCATGGCTCACAGACGGATTAAGATTACTGGACAGTTTATTGAAGATGAAATTGACACCGGCCCAGCAGGTATGTACATGATAAGTTTTTTTTTTGTCTGTGTTCTGATCAGTACCTAAAACTAGTTCAGTGTACTATAAGCAGATATATTAAGAGCAGGGTTTGTCGTCTAAACTGTAACCTACTTCGACAACATCGTTATATGTGTATATTCTTGATTCATCAAGTATCAATCCTATTTTGACTGCCCCGGTGGCTCAGTTGGTAGTGAACCTACTTCCTGCGCTTGGGGGTGTGGGTTCGATTCCCATCTAGGACAAACATTTGTGTGATGAACATTTGTGTTTGTTCTATGTCTGGGTGTTAATATCTATTTAAGTATGTATTTAAAAATATATATGTATGTATATCAGTTTCTGGCTGCCATATTACAAGCTTTGCTTAGTTTGGGGTCAGATGACCATGTGTGCAATAATGTCCCAGATATTTATTTATTTATTTATTATTCATCCTCAAAATTTTTGGTCAATCTCCGGGGATAAATTGTTTTCTCTTTAGCCTGTGCTTGTATCATTGTTCTGTACAGCAAAGCTATTGGGGCGTCTGAGTAAGCGATGCCTATAGTTTTAATGCCGGACTTTCCATTTTCTCTCATGTTCTTTGACCATGCTCATCCCCAGATTGCTATGAAATTCTGCATTGACTGCCCGAGTGGCTCAGTTGGTAGTGAACCTACATTCTGCGCTTGGGGCTGTGGGTTCGATTCCCACCTAGGGCAAATATTTATGTGATGAACATTTGTGTTTTTCTATGTCTGGGTTTTAATATCTATTTAAGTATGTATTTAAAATTATATATGTATTGTATGTCTCTGGCAGCCATATTACAAGCTTTGCTTAGTTTGGGGTCAGATGACCGGTGTGCAAAAGTGTTCCTATTTTTTTTATTATCTATTTGAAAATGATCACAACTCTGCAAAAAGTTGTGCAATATCATCCACAACAAAACTGATAAGAGATATGACTAGTCATGTTATAAAAAATTTAACACTTTGGACTTTAGACTCTGTTCCTTTTCATATTATCTGTAGATTTAAGTGTATTTTGACTAATAAATTCATTCACTAGACTCTGATATGTAATATTTCAGAGCAACTTATTACATATTTCAGATCGCAGGCTGTTGTTCAGAGTGGAGTTCTAAGAGGGCCTATGTTCAGTATTGGACGTCTTCTAGCTGATGATGATCATTTATTTATTTATTTTTAATCAACAGAATGCTTACAGGGTAACCAATGCGCAAACTATTTAACTATAATATGATATAACTAATAACTAACTTAAGTTACTATGATGAGCAATTTGATTTCTAACTACAAAAACACGCCTACCAAAATCTCCTAGAGTATTATTATTTAGTCTTAATTAGCTTATTCTTTCTCTATCCATACTGGAGAGAGGAAAATCAAATTCATTGTAACATCCAAATAGGAAAGAAGAAAGTTTTTTTTTTTCTGACAAACAAAAGATACTTAAACATTGTGATATGAGTTGAAACCAAAAAAAGGTAGTATTGGTTGTAAACAATTTGTGCTGGTCTTCTGTTGGAACCGACAGGTCACATGCCAATGCTTTAGAAATAGGGGTAGGTCAATTAAATTTTTTCTTCTTAGCTTGTGTGGTATTGCCCTAACTTGCCAGTGTCTTGTGTAGAGTCAGGTAGACATGTATTCTGGAGATTGTCCGGTTTATGGACGGCGGGTTTTCAATTTGCGTAGATGATCGTCAAAATAGATACTTAACACAAACATCAACTTCATTTCTGAAATGGCTTGACATTGCAGAAATGAAGTTGAAGTTTCCACTGTTTAATGTGGAGCTTGATGTCACCCGTGAAGAGACAGATGCTGAACGACGCAGGCGGAAGTACCGCAACACGAGGAAACAGAAAGCTGAGGCAAAAGCACAGAAGGAAGAATCTGATGATAAAGAACCAGATGACAAAACTACAAAGAAACCTTTACCAGACCAAGTGTTGATGGCAAAGGTGGAAAATGTAAATCATGAGAAATTTAAGCAGACGGAAGAAGTGAAAGCTTTAACACAGGAGATTATAAAGACCATACGAGATATTATCAATCTGAATCCTTTATACAGGTGTGTATTAAGATATACTTAATTACCAGATTTTTTTACTGGTCAATATCAAACATTCAAAAGCTGCGTGTATTTTTACTATTTACTAGTGCTGTTCTTTCCGTGACTTCGTAAGCGTAGATTTTTATATAAACTTTCAACCCTTTTTCCTCCCTTAATTCGGCCCTTGCACAAAGTTACATAGCCTATACTCCAAAATTTCATACTTATATTTCGTACCTATACTTCAATTATTCGTGAAAACCACAATTAAATCCGTCTAGTGGTTTAGGAAGATGGTGGGTAAACAAACAAACAGACAAAAATTCTATAAACTGTCTTAACATGTTCAGCTGCTTATTTTAAGATGCCCTGTGTTTTTTTTTCTGATATCTCGCAATTAGATTTTTTTCTCTGTTTTTATTATATGTATAGATAGAACACTGTTTTAAACTATCACGGTTGTTGACTACAGTTATATGATTATTTACGGGATATTTACCGTGGTATGGTTGTGGAAGGAGCTCCTGATATTTCGGCGCAGTTATATGAAGACATTGAACGGGGAGATTCATGAACATTTGTTTTTGTTCCATGTCAGGGTGTTAATATCTATTTAAGTATGTGTTTAAAAATATATAAATGTACGTATATCAGTCTCTAGCAGCCATATTACAAGCTTTGCTTAGTTTGGGGCAGATGACCATGTGTGCAAAAATGTCCCAGATATTACCCTTGTACAACACACAATAACTATCAGTATAAAAACCAACTTCATAATGTGACCACCCAGGACCTTCCAAATAAAAAAAAGAATCATCAAAATCGGTTCAATCAGTCGAAAGTTCTGAGGTAACAAACATAAAAAAAAACAGTCGAATTGATAACCTCCTTCTTTTTAGAAGTCGGTTAAAAAATGCGACAGACTGGGTTATTATACAATTTAACGTGCTTGCGGCTTCGAACTTGATCCGTGAATGTAGGCTGAGTAATAAGCTCTAGTTACGGCCTTTAGCATGGTCTGGACCGGAGAATCTAAGCTCAGGAATATGTGTTATTTCAGAGAGTCGTTACATCACATGCTGGCGCAAGGGCAGCGAGTGGTGGACAACCCGGTGTACCTGAGCGACCTCGGCGCCGCACTCACAGGCTCCGAGCCCACCGACCTCCAGGAAATATTAGAAGAAATGGATGTATGTACTATTTCATTTATAAAAAATAAAAATAGCCCTTATTTTCTGACCCAATTGCACAATATTACTAGTTACTACTTAAGATTTTTTTTTCTCTTCCATTCTTTATTCTAAAAATTTAGTTTGTAACGCCAGCACCAGTTTCGGAATCAGGTTGTCCTCCCTGGACATAGGCCTCCTCTAGAAGTCGCCATTTCTCCCTATTCTGGCTATTCTGCGCCACCCTTTTGGTAGATCATCCTCCCACCTTCTCTGTGGTCGACCCTATTTTATTTACTTATCTTCTAATAAAGAATTGTGATGACGGAAGATTGAGTAGAACCCTGAAAGAGTGATACTGATAGAGGACAAGAGCTCCGCCTACAACCAGCCCCATGGGTCAACGACATCAGACCCATCGCAAGTCCTGAGAAACGGATCAATGGCACAAGCGAAAGGAGACCTACCTATACCCACAGAATATATAAAGTACAAGTACAGAAGATTCACTCCGCGAAAGCATTTAAATAAGTAGCGACTCTTACTACCACACAATAAAGTCCTATTCAGGATGTGCGAGCGCTAACTACCTACTGCTATATTAACCTAGAAATTGCCTCTCTGTCTTTCGCATAACTCTTGTCGAGTTATCTCTGTCTATCGCGCGGCAGCGGGCACGGCAAGTCCGACAAGACGACTACTTGTAGCTTCATACCTAAAGTGCAGAGTGCGCCAGGCCTGCTATACCCTGCATTGGGTCCATACAGGCTGACGACGATGATGATGAAGAATGAATGAACAGGCATAACTCACTTGTTTATCTGATCTAAGCCTGGATCAATCGACCCGGACCGTTACGGTCGATATCTGAAATGAGGCCGGTCTTTATATAAAAAAAAAACTTTTCCTAATGCGTTTGATATTTCAGATCCCAAAAAGACTGATGATGTCGCTTTCTTTACTGAAGAAAGAGTATGAGCTATCCAAGCTGCAGCAGAAAATCGGTAAAGAGGTGGAGGAGAAAGTGAAACAGCAGCACAGAAAGTACATTTTACATGAACAGCTCAAGGTATGACTATAACTGGCTGCGGCCTGTGGTTTTGCATGCAGTTACTTTACACATATTTAGTTTAAATGTAGCTGATCTATTTAAATGTTCCAGATATTTATTTAATGTGATTATTAGATGTAAACTTGTAAATCAATCAATAATAAAAGAGTAGAAGAAATAACATATGATAGTAATATAAATTTTTAATAATGGTAATTTTTAACACATAAAGTATAATATTCTTTAGGATTCACAATTTAAATGATATAGAAAATCTGAAAAAAAAATTACGACCGTCAGGATTCGAATCTGCGTCACTCGGGTTTACGTCCCGACAATTTTTTTACTGGCTATAATATATAATCACCGCTTATGTTTACGTTTACGTCCCGACAATTTTTGAATTGTCCATAAGATGATCTGCATGATTTACTTCCTTTCTGCCCTTTTTTCTATCGAACTGCCAGAGCGGGCACGAAAAATCGACACCGCTTTATCGTTGACATTCCGAAAATCCGTACGAAGCGTTTTGATTCCACTTTTATTGTGCGAACTGCTAGTTTGTGGAATGCACTGCCTGAATAGGTGTTCCCCGATAGTTACAATCTGGGTGTCTTCAAGTCAAGAGTGAATCGGTTTCTTCTAGGCAAGCGTGATTCACTGTAGGCCGCATCATCGCTTAACATCAGGCGAGTTGGCGGCCAAGCGCAAGCCTATTTTAAATTAAAAAAAAAAAAAAAAATGTTATCATTTTTCTTTAATTTTTAGGTGATAAAGAAAGAGCTGGGCCTAGAGAAAGACGACAAGGACGCGATAGGCGACAAGTTCCGTGAACGGCTCGCTGACAAGAAAGTCCCTCAGGCCGTGCAGACCGTCATAGACGAAGAACTCAACAAGCTCAACTTCTTGGAGAGCCACAGCTCAGAGTTCAAGT
The DNA here is from genome assembly GCA_949125355.1 of Agriopis leucophaearia. Lineage (NCBI taxonomy): Eukaryota > Metazoa > Arthropoda > Insecta > Lepidoptera > Geometridae > Agriopis > Agriopis leucophaearia. Next base: position 1,954,067 of record OX421277.1, on the reverse strand, counting down.
TAGTATACATGAAAAAAAAAAAATGGGACCCTATTGCATACATTGGTCATCTGACCCCAAACTAAGCAAAGCTTGTAATATGACTGCAGAGACTGATATATACATACATGTATATTTTTAAATACATACTTAAATACATATTATTATTAACACCCAGACATAGAACAAACACAAATGTTTGTCCTACGTGGGACTCGAACCCACGCCCCCAAGCGCAGAAGGCAGGTTCACTACCAACTAAGCTAACGGGGCTGTCAAATTAATACATGGAAATTAAATATTTTTTAACCAACGAAAAAGGAGGACGGTTCTATGTTCCACTGTATTTTTTTTTTGTAGTGAATACTTCTTTAGGCGCGTTGAGAACTTTTTGGGCGAACAAAAATCATGGAACTCGCGTCATCGTCACGCTGTCACAGAATACATAATACACAGTACCGTAAATTTTAAAACAGCGCCATCTCTTGTAGAATAGGCGAATTATTACTAAGTTTTCAGTTCTGACGTGCAGTCCTGTGACTGATGTGTTTTTTCTTAATGTATGGTCACTTATTTCTTCGCCAACTGTTGACTGATTTCAAAAAAATATCTTTTGTTCGGTAGATACTCCAATTTGGTCCCATTGTCACCAAGTCAGGATCTGACGATGGGATCCCAGGGAAATCGAGGGCAACCCTCAAATTTTATAGGCACTTATTACGTTTTTCCTATAATTTTAAGTCGGTTTTTAATGTGATTCACCTGTTACGGATTTTATCATGAGTATTGTTAACCACCTACGCAAAAAGTTATGTTTAATGTGTTATCTGTGTGTCTGTCTGCGTCACCGTATCTCCTAAACGGCTGAACCGATTTTGAATTTTGATTTTTAGTTTTTTTGTTTTAAAGGTGACTGGGTCGAGGGAAAATGATTCAATAAAATCTGTTCAGCCGTATGAAGATAGCAGCTCTTATCGGCATAGATTTTCTTTATTTATACTTCTACATTATCAAGTGGTTTTCGCACATTTTATTTATAGATATTACACGGGAATTACTCACGTAAAATTAGGCCGGTTACTCCGACTATAGTTTCAACCGCATTCGGCTTTCTTTATCTAGGTGAATGCGCGCGCGCGGCTAATCTTACGTAGTTCCCGTGTAATATAAATAAAATTATTCCAATTCCTGACGTTTCAAACACTTTGCAGTCTATAGGCCATCGAAACTGCAGTGTTTGAAATGTCAGGAATTGAAATAACGTAAAATACACGAGAAAAAGTGACATGATAGGCTAAAGATGATGCTGATGATGATGGACCTCTCTACAGTGTGACCCGATGCTACCTGGACTGGCTGACCTCCCTCCCCTGGGGGGTGACATCAGAAGAGAACCTCAAACTAGATGACGCTCAAGTCATCCTGGATGAAGACCACTACGGCATGGAGGATATTAAGAAGAGGATCTTAGAGTTCATAGCAGTATCGCAGTTGAAAGGAAGCACTCAGGGGAAAATACTGTGCTTTCATGGACCACCGGGAGTCGGCAAGACTAGTATAGGTAACACATACGAAATATTATTTGGGTTATATGTTTTTTATTTTTTTTATTCACATCATTTATTTTCTTTCTTAAATTTTAGTTTTTTTACAATAAATATATAAAAAACAAGATATTATTAAAAAAAACTAAATCTAGAGTGCCGCCGGCAGCGGGGCGGGGCCCAAGCTACCGGTAGTTAGGGCTGCAGAGTGAGGAACCTGACGACGCGTGCCGTGTCAAGGATTACCTTCTGCATCTGACCTTTGACCCAACCGTCTAGCGAGAGCCTCTTAAGGTGGTGGTCGAGGCTCTTCGCTATAAGGCCGTTCACCGATACAACTATCGGGACAATGATCGTCGAGTCAACATCCCACATGGTGGTTACATCATTTTTTTTTTTTGTTATTATTTCAAGCCACGATGCAATGGAGGTGTATGCGTTTGAATACGAGTTTGTGTGTTATGTTTTTATTTCTCTATTACCACTTTTCTCCAAAACGGCAGGTATTTGAATGTGTTTTTATTTAAAAACAGTTTTCATCAGCATTCGAAATTATCAAGATGGTTAAACCTTTTGATAACTATTCGATAATTATCACCAGTGTGGGTCATATTATCTATCACAATAATATTATAAATGCGAAAGTAACTCTGTCTGTTTGCTACATAATCACGGCTAAACGGCTTAACCGATCTCGATAAAATTTTGCGAGGTAATAGTATGTATCATGAGGACGGACATAAGCTATTTTTTTTTCTGAATAAATATCGGTCGAAGTCGCGGGGCGCAGCTATTATCATATATGTGAAAGTTTGGATGGATGTTTGTTACTCAATCCCGCAGAAACGGCTGAATGGATTTGGATAAAATTTGGAATATACGTTGCTTATGTCCTGGATTAACACATAGACTACTTTTCATCATCTTCATCATCACCGATTTTCATAACCACGCGGGTAAAATCGCAGGGCGCAGCTATTTTGTTATATTTTTACCCCAATATTCAATAAAGACTCATCTCCCCAGCCCGGTCAATAGCCCGCGCCCTCAACCGGCAGTACTTCCGTTTCTCCGTGGGGGGGATGACGGACGTGGCCGAGATCAAGGGACACAGGCGGACGTACGTCGGAGCCATGCCGGGGAAACTGGTGCAGTGTCTGAAGAAAACTGCCACGGAGAACCCATTAGTACTCATTGATGAAGTCGATAAAATTGGCAAGTGAGTATTTTGTAGCACTGGTGGAGACAACTAGCCAGTGGCTACCTCTGAACGCGGGCTCAAAACAGCGCAGTGCGGAAAATCTCGCAAACGTGAACCTCAACACGCCGAGAAACGGTTTGCGGTCGCGCAACTTTTCGCATCACCTAAACAGAATCGTTTAAAACAGATAGCCGTAAGGCACCTGGCTCCTGGTTAATGCGAATATTAGATACGGTTAGTCTTAGGATGCGATGGTGATTGAGCGGTAGCATGTGCGCTTTACATTCTGACGGCACCCGGTCGAACCGGGTGTTGTCAGATTTCCATAAAGGAGGACGTTCTCAATTCGACTGTATTTTTAATTTTTTGTTTGTTACCTCAGAACTGTCGACCGGGTGAACCGATTTTGATGATTCATTTTTATGAAGTCGGTTTTTTATATTGATAATTATTTATGGAAACAAGAAGGCGAACTGCCTGATGAACCATCGCCTTTTATGGACATTTGTAAAACTAGAGGCATTACAAATTCGTTGTCAACTTTTTAAGACTATTAACTCATATCACCTGTGTTTGTTTTAAAACAATAATTTTTGACCATTTCTTTACATATAATAAAAACGTAGAGATAGAAAATCTGTAATTGCGGGAAAAAAAAAAAAACGCTCAGGGCGTCTTAAAATAAGCAGTTAATAAGACAGTTTTTAGATTATTTGTCTTGTTTGTTTGTCCACGCACATCTCCTAAACCACTAGACGGAATAAATGCGGTTTTCACGAATATGCTTTGCTATGACCAGATTCAAGTACAGGCTATGTGATTTTGCGAAATGGCTGGATTAAGGGGGGGGGGGACGGGACGAGTTGAAGGTTTATATGAAAGATTACGCGTACGAAGGCGCGGGCAACAGCACTAGTCACAGAATAATAATAATAATAACGCAGGGGCGGCTTTATGGCGAGCCGTCGGTGAGTGGCGACACCGCGTACCCCGATTCCATGGGGCTAAATGAGACCCCTGACCCCTGGCTTGCCTTAACCGGCCGCCCAGGGGTGGAAACCGCAAGAGCTAAGAACCTAAGCTCCAGGGTGGAAGTGTAAAAGGGCATAACGCCGCGAGTAGCTCTTAGTGAAAGTGCAGCACACCTCTCTACACCCTAAGCCACCCACGCCGATGTTGCCCCTCCGGTGCCAAGATACGGCAGCCTTTATGGGGGGCCCATTCAGTGGGTGGCAAGTCATCACCTGCCTAAATATATTTTGAGATGAGACAGGATAAGGCAGGTGCCGTTTCTCATTCTATAGATCTGTTATTCCATCCACAAGTTGTTCACCTCAATAGCCAAGACTTTTTTAATCCTATACTGTACAATAGTTTCATATTCCTTTTTATACATATTTCATAGGTGCATGTATTTTATATTCAACAGGGCCTCTTGGTGTTGGCTTCGGCTCCACCAATGCCTATCAAATGTCCGGGCTAGACCCGAGAATGTAATTAAATAAAGTGTCATAATAATAATAAATATGTGGGACATTATTGCACACATGGTCATCTGACCCCAAACTAAGCAAAGCTTGTAATATGGCTGCCAGAGATAATAAAATTCTAGAATCATAAATGTATTATAACAAATAAAAAAATCTGTTGACAGAGGTGTCCACGGTGACCCATCATCAGCATTACTGGAGCTCCTCGACCCAGAGCAGAATGCTAACTTCCTCGACCACTACTTGGACGTACCGGTAGACCTCTCCAAAGTTCTGTTCATCTGCACTGCAAATGTGGTGGAACACATCCCGGAGCCGCTGAGGGACAGGATGGAGCTGATCGATATGTCTGGTATGTTAGCAATAAGCATCTTCACTAGTTTTTTATTACCTCATAAAAAGGCTAATCATCTATAGAGCCTATCAACGAAAACAATATTTAAATTAGTTCAAATATAAATCACATTAATCCATACTTACTCAATATTATAAATGCGATATAAAAAACGGTACCTTTTAGGAAAAAAAAGTATTGAGTTTTTTATAGATAATTATCTAATCTACAATCATTGTCTAATTTTATGATAAAACTTACCGTTTTGCTGAAAATCGCTGAAAAAAACCCGTTTTTGTAACCTTTGACCCCGAGTAAATTTTTTTGCACGTGCCGGATCGATGAGGACATTTCACATTTCCTTTATAATACTTATAATAGTAATGAACGATCCTACCAATTTTCAGCCTAATGGGAATTTTTGTAACCTTGGATGTCTAAATTGACCAGACTAATAGTAACTGTGTCTGTCTATATGCTACATAATCACGGCTAAACAGCTTAACCGATTTTGATAAAATTTTGCGAGGTAATAGTATGTATCATGAGGACAGACATAAGCAACTTTTTTCTGAAGAATACGTGGACGAAGTCGCGGGTTCAGCTAGTATATCATATATATGTGAAAGTATGGATGGATGGATGGATATTTGTTACTCAATCACGCAGAAACGGCTGGATGGATTTGGATGAAATTTGGAATATACATTGCTTATGTCCTGGATTGACATATAGGCTACTTCTCATCATCATCATCTCCGATTTTCATCATCGGGTGAAACCGCGGGGCGCAGCTAGTACACAATACATACAATCGAAATGTAAACATATTAAATTCTATTCTACAGGTTACGTAGCAGAGGAAAAGCTAGCCATCGCCCAACAGTACCTGGTCCCCACCGCGAGGACAAACTGCGGCCTCACTGCGGACCAACTAGACCTCACTCCGGAGTCCCTCATCTCTCTCATCAAGTCATACTGCAGAGAATCGGGGGTTAGGAATCTACAGAAACACATTGAGAAGGTAACATAATAGTAGATTGTTACACAAGGGGTGTAACTGATCTATTACACACGAGATTTTGTGACGCCCGACGAGCGAAGCATGACAAAATTCAATGTAAGATTACGGTAACCCGGCAGAAATACCTACAGGAAAGTTACTGGTAAAACCGTAGCCTTACGCCCAACTCTAACCGCGGGCACGAATGCGCGCAGTTTGCAAAATCACGCGAACGCGAACTTTATCGCGCCGAGATACGGTTTGCGGTCGCGTGATTTTGCAAACTGCGTGTATTCGGGCCCGCGGTTAGAGTTGGGCGTAAGGCCCCAGTAACCCATACAAGTGTTAGGTTTTAAATATGATTATTGAATTCGCGAATATTTATTTGACTTTCCTAGTACTGTATTTGAATCTCGTCGTTTCCAACTGTCGCTATGACGGAAAGGAGAAGGGGAAACGTCATGGCGTGTGGTAGGCGAGAGCGAGGCTGGGCATTGTGGTCTGAGCAGTGGTGCAGTAAGCACCTCCAATATTGTACATTGTTACTCTGCCCTAATGTACATAGATTTAAAGTATTAAGAATTATTAAAGTGCAAGTGAATTAATATGCGTTATAAGAGTGTATGTCCAGTCTGAAATAAAATCGATGTCTACCCACAAAAAGAAGTTTTGCTATACAATTTACAACGTTTCGTTCCCAGATCGCCCGCAAAATAGCTTACAAGATCGTCAAGAAAGAGACTGACAAGATGACGGTGACTGACAGCAACCTGTCAGACTTGGTCGGGAAGCCCACATTCAAGCACGACCGGATGTATGACGTCACGCCTCCCGGAGTTGTCATGGGGCTCGCCTGGACTGCTATGGGTTAGTGATGTATATGAAGTGAAAACTTCTTTAGGTGCGTTGAGCACTTTTGGGTGAACATAAGTCATGGAACTCGCGTCATCGTCACGCTGTCACAGAATACATAATACACAGTACCGTGTATTTTAAAACAGCGCCATCTCTTGTAGAATAGTTGAATTACTACTTATGTTTTCACTTCTGATGTGCAGCCTTAAGACTGATGTGTTTTTAACCGACTTCCAAAAAGAAGTTGGTTCTCAATTCAACTGTTTTTTTAATGTTTGTTACCTCAGAACTTTCGACGGGGTGAACCGATTTTAATGATTCTTTTTTTATTTGAAAGTTGGTGCTTCCCGCGTGGTCCCATTTTAACTTGTTGGTCCAGTTCTGACATTTTTATGAAGTCTGTTTTTTATATTGATAATTATTTGTATAAAAAAGTTTGTTGTCCGAGCGAAGCAAAGGCCTGTGTACGGGAATAGATCAGCGTGTATAATATGTACGTTTGTCAGTTTGTATGTTTTTTCGACGATGATTTGATCAGAACTTTACTAAATTGTAGGCAAGTAATTCATCCCAATATAAGCAAAATCGGTCCAGCGTAGGCTGTGAGGTTATGGTTAATGGCCAGTTTGGTCCAGTTCTGTCATTTTTATGAAGTCTGTTTTTTTTATTGATACTAGTCGACCGCCCCGGCTTCGCACGGGTGTAAGCTCGGCCTTCGGCCTCGCTACTATGACCCGCTCCAGGAACACAAAATTTCATCAAAATCGGTCCAGCCGTTTTTAGAGTATCCTATGTCCGTCTCCTGGTTCTAAGCTACCTCCCCACCAATTTTCAGCCAAATCGGTTCAGCCGTTCTTGAGTTATAAATAGTGTAACTAACACGACTTTCTTTTATATATATAGACTAGTCGACCGCCCCGGCTTCGCACGGGTGTAAGCTCGGCCTTCGGCCTCGCTACTATGACCCGCTCCAGGAACACAAAATTTCATTAAAATCGGTCCAGCCGTTTTTTGAGTATCCTATGTCCGTCTCCTGGTTCTAAGCTACCTCCCCACCAATTTTCAGCCAAATCGGTTCAGCCGTTCTTGAGTTATAAATAGTGTAACTAACACGACTTTCTTTTATATATATAGACTAGTGACGCGCCCCGGCTTCGCACGGGTGTAAGCTCGGCCTTCGGCCTCGCTACAAAATAGTATCCTATGTCCGTCTCCTGGTTCTAAGCTACCTCCCCACCAATTTTCAGCCAAATCGGTTCAGCCGTTCTTGAGTTATAAATAGTGTAACTAACACTACTTTATTTTATATATATTGATATAAGTAAAGTGATATCCTTTTGTCAGGTGGCAGCACTCTGTACATCGAAACTGCGATCCGCAACGTGTCCAGTGACGAGAAGGCGCCGAGCGGCTCGCTGGAGCTGACGGGCCACCTCGGTGACGTGATGAAGGAGTCTGCTCGTATCGCGCTCACGGTCGCCAGAAACTTTATGCAGAAGTATCAGCCTGAGAACACCTTCCTCAATACTAGGTGAGGCCTTCACTATACTCGAGGGAACCTTAACACTATGTGACCTAGATATACTCCCCGTTAGCGTATTAAATATAAATAAATAAATATCTGGGACATTATTGCACACATGGTCATCTGACCCCAAACTAAGCAAAGCTTGTAATATGGCTGCCAGAGACTGATATACATACATATATATTTTTAAATACATACTTAAATAGATATTAACACCCAGACATAGAACAAACACAAATGTTCATCACACAAATGTTTGTCCTATATGGGAATCGAACCCACGCCCCCAAGCACAGAAAGTAGGATCACTACCAACTGAGCCACCGAGGCAGTCAAGTCAAGTATTAGATTGTGTTTAGATATAATAATAGCGTTTTGGCTTCGGAAGCGTTACCCTTACCCCATGATTCTTTTTTTTATTTGAAAGGTGGTACTTCCCGTGTGTTCCCATTTCAATTTGGTCCAGTTCAGATATTTTTATATTGATAATTGTTTTGTTATTTGAACACGAAACTCGTTGTCCAGCCACCTGCACCTGCACGTGCCCGAGGGCGCCACCCCCAAGGACGGTCCTTCCGCCGGCTGCACCGTCACCACGGCGCTGGTGTCGCTGGCGCTCCGCCGGCCCGTCCGGGAGCTCGCCATGACGGGGGAGATATCTCTCACCGGGCGAGTGTTGCCTGTCGGAGGGATCAAGGAGAAAATCATTGCGGTCAGTACTTTAGTTTTAACAGACTTCCAAAAAAGAGGAGGTTATCAATTTGACATATTTTTTTTTAAATATGATACTGGGTGACGAGACGAGCGAAGTCGCTCGCCTGATGGCTCTTCACGCTTGCCCTTAACAGCTCAACGCCACTCAGAATTTTGAACTTCAACAGTTCAAAACCCTGGATGGCAATGCACTGCGCTCGTCACCCCGAGATATAAGATGTCATATCTCTGTGTGCCCTGTAATTTCGCTGGAAACATTGCCCTTTAATCCTGAACACAGTAGTGTTTGCACACTACTGCTTGGCGGTTGAATAACTTTCAATGCAAAATTATAATACTTTGCTTTGTGGTACTTCCCCAGGCGGACTCCTGCAAAAGGTCCTTTGTTACCTCAGAACTTTCGACTGGGTGAACCGATTTTAATGATTCTTTTTTTCTGTTCAGTTCTAAAATTTTTATATTGACAATTATTTGATTATATTTTTCCATCTTGCAGGCGAAACGAGTCGGAGTGAGATGCGTTATTCTGCCTGAAGACAACCGACGCGACTTTGACGATCTACCCTCGTTCATCAAAGAAGACATCGAGATACATTTTGTGAACCAATACGAGGATGTTTTCAAAATCGCCTTCGAACAAGAGCAGGTGTAAACACTTGTATATTTGTAGCAATTTGGACTTTGTGGTGTAGTTTGTAAGGTTGTATGTTGCAGTTATAATTTCCATGTATGTATGTGTAATTAATAATAGCTTAGGTTAGTATTTTGGTTCACTGTCAGTTTCCAAGTAGAAGTCTACGTAGCTAGAACCTATACCCACAGTTTAAAATCAAACAGTAAGCAACGTCTTTGATATTCGCGAAATGCCGCTTACGTCGAGACATAATTTTTGTAGACAGTTTAGGGTTGACAACCACACCGAGCACTGCTCCTTCTTAGGTACCTACGAAATCTGGTACGTTCGCACCTGTCATGCCACCTTACAATATCTTCCTTGATTGTCTGATCTGAGAGTGGGACAATCATGGCTAAAATAACAATAATATTTTTTCATTATTTTCATTTCCTATGCCGTAATTAAAGGGCATTGTGTGTCTTAAAGGCATAGCATAATCAGACTTTTAAATAGTCCACGCTGGACTAAAGGGCATAATAAGACTTAAATATAACTGACTCAAAATCTAGGAAACTACTTGCTTTAATTTAGGGAGGTAGATTCCTTATGGGGTGTAAAGGTTTGGTAAAAAACTATTTTGCGAAGGATTTTGTCTACGCATACAAAGTCGCAGGTAACAGCAAGTTAGTAATAAATCTACGAAAATAGCGTCTAAACAAAAGGCAGTGTAGTGTATTTTAAAGCTTAAAAGCTTGTTTGAAAGAGTTGGCTGTAAAAATGTATTTATGATAAGTAATTGTTGGTATTTACTGTTATCTTAATATAGAAATAAATTAATGTTATTTAAATGTTCTAGTTTATTTATACCTTCTATTTATTCATTCATTCTTATATCTTATTCTTCTATTTATTCATTCTAGATTTGCACTTCAGTTGTTTTTTTAATGTGGTATTGTTTTGGGCTTCGTCGCCATTTCTACTGTAGGAATCTACACTGAACTAGTATAAGTACGAGATAGTCCTCTGTGCCGAGGCTGTCTATAGGAGAACGACGAGAAGACGTCCACTACTGAACATAGGCCTCCCCCTTTAAGCTCTATACTGAACGACATCCTGCCATCTGCATCCATTGGATGCCCGCGACTCTCACAATGTCGTCGGTCCATATAATTGGCCTACCTACGCTGCGCTGGCAACATCGCTCGCAGAACTGATGACCGATGAGGAAGAAAGGTTCTTGAGTGGAAACCACGAACCGGAAGACGTAGCGTAGGTAGGCCTCCCACTAGATGGACCGACGACATTGTGAGAGTCGCGAGCATCCAGTGGATGCAGATGGCAGGATATCGTTCAGTGTGGAGTTACAGGGGGTGGCCTATGTTCAGCAGTGGACGTCTTCTGGCTGATGATGATTATTAAAAAAAAACCTTTATATTCATACTCATTTATCTCTTTCACACTGTTACTTATATGTATTCTGTGACACGGTCCACCTTTGCTGTATAACTATTACAATATTTTTTTATGGCTATAGGTCATATCTTCTGCAGAATTTGAAGGAACTCCCTGTCACACTATTGGCTAAGAAAAATATCTGATGACGGAGGTAAGTGACACATACAATATCATATTTTGTACAAACACAAACAATGCTGTACAAAAAAATTATACCCATTGGCTCCGAACCAGTGCCGTCAATAGGGCTGTGCCAGCGGTGCCCAGGCACAGGGCGCAGACTCTGGAGGGGCGCAGAAATGACCACACCGGGATCAAGTATTGTTTTCAAGAGCGCAGTTATAGAAGCTCGCACCGGGCGCATAAAAGGCTTGTTACGGCACTGCTCCGAACTAGTTTTCAGTTTCGTATTTTGTTTTTAAATCTTAATTTATTGTATCACATAAACATCCCTCCAGCCTAATTTGTAAATGCAATTAGCATTGTTTTTGTGTGTACGTTTTTTTTGTCGAAGTTTGGGTAAAGCAGATAGCTGTTTGAGCTTTCAGTTTATAATAAGTCTTTAGTCTGAGCTGCGCGTGTGTACTTAACTATCTATATATACCCAAAACTACAATATTACAGATTCATATTACTATAGCGTGCTATACTGACGTCATAAGCCCAAGAGCGGTATCTCAGCGTAGGTGTATTTCGAGATAATCGAGTTTTTGTGAAAGTTGATTTTTCGTTACCCTAATGATATATTATCATTTAATTTATTTTCACTTATGTGCCTATGTTAGGACCAATATATTTCTTAAATATATGTTTAAAACCCCAACATTATTGTTTTTGTGTTTTTTATGAGATACCGTCATTTTGTTTAGAATTAATAGTTTTTAAACATGAGTTTGTAAAGAAATAGAACTTTTTAAGTTTTTTATTTCAATGTTCCAATGTAGGTTATTTTGCTTACTCCATCTGGTGCGAAATTTTGTAAGCTATCAGATGCGCGAAAACAGAAATTTCATTTTTTTGAGATATAACTAAAGAAAAAACAGAAATTTCATTTTTTTGAGTTACCGCTCTTGAGCTTAGGAGGGCATTTATAGCCCATATTAGTACATAGTATGTATAGCTTGGGTTGGGAGCCTTCCAGGTGCTTTTATATCCAACCTAACGAGTGCAAAAGTGAGCTGTTCTGTAAATCAGAACAAAATCTCTCATGTGCAGGGATAAAAGCTAGTAAGCGTGTTTTAAGTGTCACGTTTAGTACACTACCGTTTATGCTAATATAAACTTCATTGTGATGTAGCATGTTTCTTATACATTCTGGGACATTATTGCACACATGGTCATCTGACCCCAAACTAAGCAAAGCTTGTAATATGGCTGCCAGAGACTGATATACGTACATATATATTTTTAAATACATACATAAATAGATATTAACACCCAGACATAGAACAAACACAAATGTTCATCACACAAATGTTTGTCCTAGATGGAAATCGAACCCACGGCCCCAAGCACAGAACTTAGGTTCACTACCAACCGAGCCACCGGGGCAGTCAAATATCATTTCCGAGTGCATACTTGTAGTATTATTATTTATTATGCGCTAAACTGTGACCTAACCCTAAGTAACCTTGTGAGATAGAACAACTTCTCTAACCTAAGTTAATCCTATAAAGGTTTCCCTTTCCATTTGGAATTTGACGTAGAGTTGTATAGGGCTGATGGCTGCGCGTTAATAAAAGTTTTCCTTCACCAGATTGAAGAAATGGAGGATGAAGGCACTATCACTTTCATGTAGACAACGATAGAAAAATGAAGATACTGTTTAACGTTTTTAATTTCATAAATACAAATATTTTTTAATACATGAATGGTTTTATTGCCTACATTGCACTAGTATCATACCTGAAGGGGAAGGTATCCGGCAGATCAAATCAAATATTTATTCATTAGCTAAAAAGAAAATAACAACCAACACCAGGTTCACATCTTTTTCTGTGTACAGAATCTAACATGAGTTTATAAATGTCCCTAAAACGAATGGCATGTTACTATATTGAAAGTGAAAAGATGTCAGAATACTTCATTGATCTGACCACACGTACCGCTTCTAGCTCAGAGATTTAAAAATAAGGAAAAAAAAACTAATTAATATCGTTTTCATACATTTATATTACTTCTTAATAGAATTCCTGCCATCTTCAAGCAACTGCAACAGAACAGGGTACACCTCATCGTAGGTAGTGATCTGATTCTGTCGCACATGGTTCTGATATCTCTGCAAGGCGCCAGCAACAAACTCCAGCCTATCTTTCTCATTTTTATGTGAATCCAGCCACTGCATTAGTTTCTGGACGTTCCACCCGGCGCAAGTATGCGGCGCCAGCAACTGATGGCCTCCGTATGAGAAGAGGAACATCATAACTAAAGAATAAGGCAAACATGCTCCTCCAGACTGACTCTTCGCTATTTCTTGTGGAGATTTATCTAGTAATGAATATAGGGCTTTCAACTGTCTGTAACGGTCTCCCAATTCAGTCATGTCACTGATTAAAGGCGAGAGGGCTACCTCCAAGTGCTTGCAATCTATCTGAAGTTTAATTCTGCCAAATTTACTCAAAGGCCTTACATTACATATGTGATATATGAACCTCTCGATGCAAGCTTTTGCTATATTCAGACAGCACTCGTTTAGGGCAGGCTTCTCTCCAAACATTGATAGGTAGATATCCTTGCATCGAGAAACAAATTGTTGCAGCTCTTTCATATACGGAGAACAGGATAGAGATTTCCCCTTTGGATCATCAGCCCGTATGAGGTCAGGCTCTTCATGCATTGTCATCAGAATAATGTATAGAGAATTTTTAATCGACTCTGCAAATAACTGAAGAACAGGCATGCTAGAGATATCTTTTAGGCTGTTTTGGACAATCTGAATGCTTTCCGGTGGTAACATGGAGTTCATATTGACGAGCACTCTTTTGATTTGCGATGAGAAGTAATAAAGAGCGTTGCAGAGGTCTGCATTCTTCTGCTGGGAGCTGGTAGGCGATTCTATAATTTGAGCTACATCACTATCAAGAGACATCTTCTGTTCAGCTTCTACATTCATTTGTTTGATGGACTTGGCCACACTGTTGGCCAAACTGATGCTCAGCTGTTTGTCTCCCAGGGAAATGCTCAGAGCTTCGGCTATGACTCTCACAGCATTGTCTATCTGGTCCATAGTTGGTACTTGGCTCAAATGCCACATACTTCGGACGGGTTCCAACAATTTTCCCAAAGACTTAGATAAAAATGAGTTCTCCCATTTAGTCAGTGACGAGCGAATCATCTCCAAATCTTTACATTTAAGGCGAGCCAATAAATCATTGAAACATTTGAGGAGTTTTGGGTAATCAATCTCGATTGATTGATTAACCATAGTAGGGCTCTTATCCAGCTCACTGCTGAATATCGCTGACAACTCTGACCAAAAGTTCTTAGCAATATTTTGGAAGTTTCCAATGGCATGTAGCTCGTTGATGACATTTTGCAACATAATGACTTTAGTGCAGCTGTTGAATATCTCCACTTTGAACAGTTTGTCGATGTTATCCCACAGTTTTATTTTGAAATCTTGAGAGTTCATGATGTTAGCTTTTCCTGGCGCTGCTCGGCCTGAACTAGACTTCTTTATTTCAATGGATACAATTTGCACATTCAGTGCATTGGCAACTTCTTTCTTCAAATCACTCAAGATGGTAGATACGGTGTTTTTTATTTGCTCGTCAGTGCATTGTAAGTTGTGGAAGACTTTGAAACACTGGAGTAGTTTGGTTTTGTTGTTAGTTAACAAGCTAGACTGCAGCAATTCTGTGGAGTTACTCAACAACTCTTTCCTCCTATGTTCAACTTCCTTTAACACATCCTCCAACAGCGTTATTCCTTCGAAATCGTAATCGCTAATAAGTTCGTTCAGTTCGAAAAGTATCATAGCTTCTTTTGAAGGGTTGTCTTTAATGTTTTTGAGTTTATTCCACAAAGCCAATATTTTCGAAGTGTGTCTCAGCAGATTGCATGTGGTTTGAACTCTCTCGAGCATCAGTGTTTGGTTTTCGAGGGCATAGTAAGGTGTGTGGACTCGCTCTTTAAGTTTGTCGGCACCGCTCAGTATACTTTGTACTTGTATCTGAACCGACTCCAAACTGACTTCCAAATCGGTGATGTGACTTGCCTGAGTGAGAAGATCATTGTGCTTCGCTAGCACCTGCTTTTCCAAGCTTTTCCCAAGTTTTTCGATGCCCTCAGCGAGTTTGTTGACTTGCTCAGTCACGGATACATTTTCGCCGACAAGAGGTTTCACTGTGTCATTGAGGAACTTGCTGTAGAATTCATCGTTTTCGACTTCGACGCACACGTCTTTTGCGTCCATTATATTTTACAAAGGAGCAATTTAAAAACTAAAACATCAAAATCAAAACTCGGCTAAAGCACGGACCAGGCAGAGGAGCAAGCAAAAGATGTTAGATAGATGTACAAATATTACAATTACATCAACTAGCGGTCAACGTTTACATTTTTACAATGTTTACATTGGTGTATATTTTATTTTTGATGACATATCAAACTAATGTCACTGCCACATGGCTTTTTTTTTCTTCAGTAGATTTTGGCGTCGCACGTCTTGTGCATTTATCAGCGTGAAGTATTGAGTTTTTCAAGTTTTATTAAACCGATTACCCGATTTACTAAACGAGTGAAACCGCGGTTTCACCCGCGTGGATCACTTCTTATAACATCAGCTATCTGCCAGTGAAAGTCCCGTCAAAATCTGTCCAGCCGTTTTGGAGTCCATAATACATACATTGATTATCTATCGTATATACATAAAAATGAACCAATGTAATTGTCACGCTATAACTTGAGAACGGCTTTACTGATTTCATTCATCTTTTTTTTTTAAATGTTTTCTAATACTTCGTCGAAGTTTCTTACATTTAAAAACGGCTAGACCAATTTGGATGAAATTTTGTGTTCCTGGAGCTAACTTTTTCCATGAATTATCATCCCATGGAAGATCGAGGGACTATTTATCTGCATCATCTCCAGAAGAGCTTTTACGATTACCAATAACGAGATATAAAGATCATAGATTTATTTAGCTACTAGCAGCGCCCCGCGATTTAACCTCTTACAGGTAAATACAGATTTTATGGTTTCTCTTTTGATCTGCAGTTACAGTGCGGCGAATATCTTTTGTTATTAAAAACATCTTTTGTACACAGATTTTGCAATAATATTCAGTGGGGTTAGTACGAGAATTTGCGAAAAAGTTATCGATACGTAAACGATAATGTACCTACATGTGCAAATGTACGAAAAATTCAGTTTCCTTTTACGTCCGATAGAGGTGCTGTCAAAGAGTATAGCAATATATGGCACTGTTCAATTTTTCATACATTTTGCTATCGTTTACGGAACGAATACTTTTTCGCAAGTGTTCGTACTAGGGCCACTGATCGTTTGCGAGTTGGGAACCAACATACGCAACTCTCACAAACATTCGCATTTATTAAAGTTATAAACTTTTTTTTAAATTATTAATGAAACAATAACTTTCCTTAGGTACTGATTTTATTTATTTTTTATTTCAAGTAGCACACAGTCTTGTGCCGTTGTTTCAGATTTAAAATATATAATGTAATACATACTTATATATAAAATAACTAGTCCTGACAGAATTGTGCACTAGCATTGAAATTAATTCTATAATACATAAAACATTTTAGTTACAGATATTATTACTTACTTATTCTAGTTTTTCTTAATAAATAGGCAAACAAGCTTTGCGAAAACATCTGATCTATAGTTTAAATGTCTGCATTATAAGAGGTATTGAATTGACTCAAAAATTTCATGGCCGCATCGATTATTATTTCGTAAAATTATACATTATTATACCAAGATGCAATTAAAAATACACATAGATAGATAACTCTTTATTGTTCACACCAAAAATTACAAAAGTACTTAAAAAACTAGTGAAAGCTAGCAAAGCATAGCTTTAGTCTTACAATTTTTTTAATACTTTTTTTAACCATTATTATTTCCATGAGTACTCGTGGGTTCAAAACGGATGTGTACTTTTATACCGTGGTATAATATTTCGCCAGGTATGATATTCCGAGAGGCAAAGGTCCCGTGGGTGACACAAGCTCACGTCATCAATGTTTAATATATTAAACATCAATGACGATAATCGATCGATGTTGAACTTAAATTGCTTCGCTTGAGCGGACAAACAAACTGATTTTTTACAGTTATATATTCAGCTCCATTCACAACCTTACCACGGTAAATATCCCGTTAGTAATCATATAACTGTAGTGAACAACCGTGATACTTTAAAACAGTGTTTTTTGTATGTTATTTCATAGATTATTAACAGATTTGTTTCCCAATTTCTGTTTGTTGCAATGAAGTGGCAACTGGACAGTATATATAAATATCTGGGACATTATTGCATATGGTCATCTGACCCCAAACTAAACAAAGCTTGTAATATGGCTGCCAGAGACTGATATAAATACATATATATTTTTAAATACGTACTTTAATAGATATTAACACCCAGACATAGAACAAACACAAACGTTCATCACATAAATGTTTGCCCTAGGTGGGAGTTAAACCCACGCCCCCAAGCGCAGAAGGCAGGTACACTACCAACTGAGCCAGCGGGGCAGTCCAGTGACGTAGGCATGTGTCGCTCTCGGAATATCAGACCATTTCATGGTTCATGCGTTATACAATAATATAATAATGACATATTATCAACAACTTACTACCATTCGTGTATTTTTAATTACAAAATAATATGTCTGCACAAATTAAAATTAACATAAAAATACATAGGTATACCTACACAAATTATACTACAAAAACAAATATGAAACATTTTGTATTAAAAAATTCGATTGTTAATTCATTGTACATTAGTATAAAGCAGTGTTTTATAATGTGTAATGCATCTTTACACATATTTGCAAAATCAGGGCATTAAGGTGATACGTTTCATGTTTGGCGGGAAGTTTAAATTTCAAACAGTTTTTTTGTCCTTGTAGCTAGGCCAGGTAATTATTGTGAAATGGCATAGTGTTTGCGAACATTGTTGGTCGTTCTTTACATTATCATGTACAGTTATTAATTAGTTACTCACAATATTACTTACATTTGGCAATAAACCGTTTAAAACACCAATTTGTTTATTGACAAATGTATGTAATAATGTGCATTGGAGATAAATAACTATACGCGAGTTTGTAAAAAATAATAATCAATTATCGCAAACATTATTATCGTTTACAATAATTACTCGGCCTAGCTACAAAAACAAAACAAAAACTGTTTGAAATTTGAATTTCCCGCCAAAGTGAAACGTTTCACCTTAAAATAGAATTACTTCATAATGCAGCAACTATTTTTCTGATCATTTGACACGAATTTGACATTTTCTTTGTTTAATTTTGCTTAAGGCTATCAGCTACAGTAGAAAACATTTAACAATCATATTAATAGGTATAACTAGGTACAACAATTATATAAATATGTATATGACAGTAATTGATAGGAGCTTGGCACACTTTGGTTGCCTAGCTATTTTTCAGTACAATAATATTAGGGAAATGAATAGTTAGTATAATAATTATCTTTAGTTAGCTTTAGTGTGCCAAGCAAACGTGTATAAAAATGATATTTAATATACATATTAATAATTGTTGATGCAGGTAGTATTCATTACATAATTATATTGAAATAAATACTTGAAAATATGTACATTTTGAGTTTGATTTGACAATTATAGTTATATGATTATTTACGAGATATTTACCATGGTAAGGTTGTGGAAGGTGTTCCCGATATTTCGGCGCAGTTACATGCACCATGTTCACGGGAAGACACTGTCTTCCCGTCCGTAAATATCCCTTAAATAGTCATATAACTGTATTGAACAACCGTGATAGTTTAAAACAGTGATTTGACTTTATTATGTGTATATAAGTATATCAAAGATTTTACACGTTTTGTAGTGTATATAATTTAAACGCCAAAGATTGAAGAGTTTGGATGAATGTGCACTTTTAAGCAGAATATAAAAGCAAATCCATATTGCCACAACAAAAAGTAAAAATTGATCAATTGAGTGCACAACCATACAATAAGATATTATGCCTTTAGACAAATATCTTGCAGAAGATGATATTAGGTGATATATATTGTGATCTTTACACGCAGCATAAATAACTTTCATACAATTGTAATTTCATAATAGAAGAATTTATGCTATTGGCATACATTTTCCAATTATTATGAAATAGAAGATTGTATCAAATTAACATTTAACTTTACTAAGATAGAATCTTACTTTCAGTGTTTTATTTCTCCGACAAACGAATATCTATTTAGTCAATTTGTTTCTAAAATCAGTTTAGTCTATGATACAAAACTTTTTTGGTCGGACCGAATCTGACGTTTCTACCACAGTTGATACCTATACAAGCTAAAGCAGTAGTTCAACTTTAAACAAACGTCCGAATTGAGTGACGTCAAACGAGCGCCCCTTCCCCGCCCGTTACGATACTTCACGGTTCGCTTAGAGGGATAGTCGCGCGTCGCGTCATTGAGATTCGCCGTCTGTGTGTCGTCAGCGGAAAAGACAACAACAAACTCATCGAAGTTTTCTTAAAACCCGATAGTAGCAACCCGGCTAGTGTTGCTACTATCGGGTTTTACTACTACTACTCAGACCGACAGTAGGCATTGAATTCAAGCCAGGCTAGCATGCGCGCTGTGACAAAATTTTCTCGACTCTTTTTATTGTGCCAAAGCGAGACAGGCGTATATGAAACCGTAGGCACCTTGTCAAGTTCTCGTTTGACCAAGTGACGACAAGATTTTGTCGCGGTGCGCATGCTAGCCCGGCAGGCAGTGGCGTAGCTAGGTAACCAAAGGCCATGGTGCAAAAAAATGGGGCCCTACCTAAACTAGGTTAGGATTTATCAAGTAAAAATATAAATAATTTAAAGGTACAAAGCTACTTTATCATCAGCTCTTTATTGTGCTCAAAGCTACTTACCACATGTATGTGTGTGAAGGGAAAAAATATTGCAAGTTCAGTTTGAGGTTTGCTGATCAGGGCCCAAGGGCCCCGATGCACGGCACCGCCTAGCCCTCCGATAGCTACGCCACTCCCGGCAGGACACGTCCGAGTCAAAATACTGCTTCAGATTATATGTGTTTTTACGTCATGTCCATAGGGGTTTAGGTAGTATTTATCGCCATTTTCACAATGAATACTTACTCTATATATAAAAATCTGATAAAGGGAGCAGGAAAACCAGTACAGCGAAAATTGTGACTAATCAGTAAGCTTATCCTAAGTTAGTTTTTAAAAATCCATAAAAGTGGCATCTACTGCAAGAGTACTATGTAATACAATAGCACCTTGAGAGTTAACATTTCCTTCATAACACTAACATATGATAGTATTTAAACATTCAATTTCGTCACCATATTGTAAGCTACGTTTGTATACCTACATGGCAGATTGTGGGTAAGTTTTTAATATGCATTATCATTATTTTTTCGCATTTAAGAAATAAAGAAATACAAATAATTGCTTTCATGTTATAATAATCGTTAATTAGCAATGTGTCAGTGACTAAAATACACAAATGATGGTCCATAAAGAGATCTAGTAACTAAATAGAAAACCTACGATACAAAATTTTGTTGTTTTATGAGAAAGTTATGATTCTGGTTTATTTAGCGCAACATAATCAAGCTGTGAATACAGCACAGACGTTTTTAACCGACTTCAAAAAAGGCGGAGGTTGTATGTTCAACTGTTTTTTAATGTATGTTCACCAATTTCTCCGGCAATTATGAATTGATTTTGATGATTCTTGGTATTGTTTGGTAGGCCGTACTTCAGAGGTGGTCTCATGTAAATTTCATCAAAATCAGTTTATTAGTTTGGTTTTAGAATCAAAATAACTAAAAAAAAAACATGTCAACTAAGTAAACGTAATTGCGTATCTATTTACTAATTTTGAAGTTTGCGATAGAGGGAGATACGATTCATTTCAAAAGATTAAATAATAAATTAAAGGCTTAATTTTAAAGTTAATTAAGTAGTCCTAAATGATAATTCATTTCAGGCAGAGTGCCCAAAATGCTGGCCGCGTTGCCTCGCTGGATGGCGAGGCTAACTTTCTGACCCAAATATAGGCCAGCATTTTGGTCACGCAAAGATCGATGAATTGCTCACGCAATTTTGAAGTCGGTTTTTAATGTGATCAAATTGTTTTAGTAAGATGTTTTTTATTTTGTCAAGGCAGAAACATTTGTACTATTAACTTATCCACATAATTGTATATTAACTAAAAAGTATTTGTGATAAATCACTACACAAAATAAAACATTAAATAAGTTTTAAGTCGCGGCTAATGATTTAATTATGCAATATAATATACGTAAGTAAAATCTTGTGTCAACAGTAAATTTTCTTACTGAGTTTTGGGATTCCCTGTTTCATAAACACAAAAGTGCTTTTCAGTGACTGTTACTGCGTAACTTTTACTGTGAAAATACTATAGTCATAATCCACACTAATATTATAAATGCGAAAGTAACTCTGTCTGTCTGTTTGTTACATAATCACAGCTAAACGGCTTAGCCGATCTCGATAAAATTTTGAGAGGTAACAGTATGTATCATGAGGACGGACAGGCTATTTTTTTTCTGAAGAAATCGCGGGCGAAGTCGCCGTTACAGCTAGTATATAAATATATATAAGTTTATTTTAACTAATGATCATATTACACTCTTTTCAAAGCGACATTAGGCATTTAAAGTTTTCATACAAAAATTAGAACAGGGGAAAATTAATTGTTGGTATATTAAGAAATATTTAAGAGGTTATGATTCAAATACCAATCACTTTAATAAATAATCAATAACTTCGCATGACATCTTGTCCTCCTAATTAAAATACGCCGATAACCCAATAAAAAAGTCATTCATACTTATAAGTTCATTAAACACTACTGGATGGTTATCTAAGAGTATACTCACACTGTAAACATTATTAAGTAAAATGTGAAGTCATTCAATACTTTCTGATTCTGAGCTAGAATATTTCAAAAGTCAAAAATTGACAAAATTGTCCTTACGTAATTAATGAATGGCCCTCTAGTCAACACGTATTTTTTTGCGACGCGTAATTGTGCTGTACGAATCACAGAAAAGAGAAGTGAATAGAACGGAAATGAGAAAACTCTGTTGCCAGGTATTGTGAAGACATGTGATTCTACCATCTCATTTCTACCATACCATCTCATCTAACATCCCTATTTATATCAACGCGTCGAACTCCGCGTCACAATTGCTATGGGTTTATACTTTATATGGGTGCAACTGGCTACAACAAATTTCTTACAAAAATGCTTCTAATTTAAATAAAATAAAAAAAAAGTTCTGTGGTGCGAATTGAGCGATCGTCGCATGTTATAATAAAATCGGAACAAAACTATAGTGTTTTATTTATATTACACGGGAATTACTCACGTAAGATTAGGCCGGTTACACCCGACTATAGTTTCTTTTAACTAATCTTACGTGAGTAATTCCCGTGTAATATAAATAAAATGTGTGAAAACTACGTCAGTTTCCATAATAAAATTAAGTATAGTGTTTTTTTTTACTTGGCTACTGCTCTTTTGGTGTGCTATTTTGCCATCAACAGTGAGGGAGGGAAAGTGAGATTGAATTTATCGGGACGCGGGACAATATCATCAAAATCGGGACTGTTCCGGCAGAAACGGGACGGGGGACAACTCTGAACCTAGCACATGTATCCAACAATACTTCTAGTGTGAAGGTACTAGCTTAATCTTTTCTACCAGTCTTTATATTCTGTAGCTACACCGTACTAAACAAGAAACGATCATTAAAATATGCAATAATGTTAACTCGACTTTTGCCATAAAAAAAAAAATCCTCTCTCACATTGTTACTGTCACATTATTACTATGTCACATTGCCGCTTTGAAAAACAGCTTGTAAACCAGACATAGATTGAAAATATGGTTGCCTTAATGCATGGGCGTATATAATGGCGGAGTGGGTTAATTTATTTATTATTGAATTGAAAACTTCTTTAGGCGCGTTGGGCACTTACACTATGCAACCGATATAACGTCTAAATTGAAGTAAATTCCACTTTTATTGTGCGAACTGCTAGTTTGTGGAATGCACTGCCTGAATGGGTGTTCCCCAATAGTTACAATCTGGGTGTCTTCAAGTCAAGAGTGAATCGGTTTCTTCTAGGCAAGCGTGATCCACCGTAGGCCGCATCGTCGCTTAACATCAGGCGCGAGTTGGCGGCCAAGCGCAAGCCTATTTTGTAATTAAAAAAAAATGCCATTGTGATTGTATTATATACAATTAGGTATGTACAACGACGCTCGGACGTTTTTTTGACTGTTTCCTCTATAGGTATTGTATCTCGCTGACAGAACCTTTAAGACTCAGCTGATATAATTTTCGTAACTGCCTTGATACAAAATACTTATTAGTAAGTTAGTTATGCACAGTAAAAAAAAGTTCACAATGTTAATGAAAAATAAGCATTGGTGTAGTTGAAATTTGCAAGCGCCAATGACTTTACTCGTATATCATTGTCAATCATAAATATTAGATCATACATAAATAAACATTCTTAAAACATTCAATTATTATTAAATTAGTGTTCTGGATTGTTTTTGAAAAATTCAAGGAGTTTTAGGGTTACATTTCATTATCGGAGCGGAACTAAAATGACTGTTCTGATAAACATGATTTATTAGGTTGCAAATTGATAAAAAAAACATCCTATCCAAATGACAAAATTCCCATTCGCCAAGTGACATGGAAACGGAATAGGAGAAGAGATATGATGTTTTCTCTGATTTATGCTTAGACTTATTCGTACGTAAGTAGTGAGCTCAGGCTATTCTATCCTTTTTTAAGCTGTGGCTTTTTATATAAAAGCGCAGTTCAATAAAGATTACAATAGGCTACCTTCAACAATAAGTTTCGCATTCTTCATTCAGAGCATTCAAAACCAAAGTCTAGGAGACAAACACCTACCTAAGTCGCTCTACAGTAAGGTGCATTTGAACTTCCTGACGGGGCCCAGTTTGTGGCCCCGCCGGTATTTCTTTCCCCGGCTCTCCTTGTCCTTCCGGATCTCCCGGACGAGTGTGTAGAACGCATCGTCGACTCCCATGCGCGTTTTAGCTGACGTTTCGACGAAGGGGACCCCATAACTTCGTGCTACCTGAAATCATGATAAACAATTTTTACAAATCCGTTCAGTTTCCATGTAATTTCAGTTTTTTCAACATTTTACAGGATCAAAGTAGCCTATAAATTATGTCAACTAAAGTGCGCCCGTTGAAAGAATGCATCTGACGGTTGCGATAACATTTTAAAAAGCTGAACGAACAGTAAATTCTGATTACTTTTACTTACTAGCTTCTTGAATGAAAGATGTACATGGTACGCAATACATCTACTAAAGTTATTTAATATTAAATAAATAAAAAAATATTCAGTTTTTTACAATGTTTGGTCAGCTGTCAGACGCATTCTGTCAGGGGCCGGACAGTTGCTAGAGCATAAACTCCACACCAAAATTGATCCAAATTCATTCGGAGTTTACAGATTTAAACAGAGCTGAGTTGGAATAACACACATACACTTTATGATTTTGCTAGTCTGTGGAATGTGGTACCAAAATGGGTGTTGCCCACAGAAGTAAGATTTTTTTCTGTGATGTTAGTTACAATCTGGGTGTCGTCCAGTCTCGAGTGAATCGGTTTCTTCTAGGCAAGCGTGCTCCATCGTAGACCGCATCATCGCTTAAAATCAGGCGAAATGGCAGTCAAACACAAGAAAATAAAACTACAAAGGAGTATAAGAGCACTAGATGTCATCATCATCATTATCCAGAAGACGTCCACTGCTGAACATAGCCTGCCTTTAACTTCCACACTGAACAACATCCTGCCATCTGCAGACTCTCACAATGTGTCGGTCCATATAGTGGGAGGCCTACCTGCGCTGTGTCTTCCGGTTAGTGGTCTCCACTTAAGAACCTTTCTTTACCATCGGTCATCAGTTCTTCGAGCGATGTGGCCTGCCCATTGCCACTTCAACTTACAAATTTTAATAGCAATGTCGGTGACTCTTGTTCTTTGGCGAATATCTACGTTCCGGATTTTATCGCGCAAAGAAACAAACTCCAATCCGATCGCGCAAACTTCGAGCTTAGCTCTCTCCATTGCCTAGAGTCTAGGCCCTAGACTGTACAAGTTTTTTTTTTTTATAAATAGAAGAAAAAAACTAGCTGATAATCTTCAAAGGGCTGAAAGATTTTCTTTCATAGCTATGAATATTCAATCAAGTCACAAAAAAAAAACTAAATAAGTAATTAATTTTTTTTATAGACACAAATCAAATTATAACACCTCTGTTCCTGTGGGGGTTAAAAATAAAGTCTGGCTGCTTTGACTAGCTGAACTTCTCATGCGTTGATATTTAACTAAGTCAATGTATGATACAGCTGCACAAGGACGTCACCAAGGGAGGGCAGGGAGGGGCAGCTTCCGCAAACCGTATCTCGGCGCGTTAAGGTTCGCGTTTGCATAAGGCCCCAGAACTAAAGGTGTATGCAAAACCACACATTAACCATATTATTAACCATACATTTTTTTCATCTCTAGGAGGGGGGGCCCTCCTAGAGATGAAAAAAATGTAACCAACTGCAAATAAACTCTGACTGCTCTTGACTGTACCTATAATTCATATTTTTCTCATCCTCCATAATATAAACTTAAAGCCCCCCCCCCGGGCCATGGGCTGCCGACGCCCTTGCAGCTGCACTTGTCTTGTAGTATGTAGTTAATTAATTCACTTCAATAAACTTAGAGGTGAGTTCATTTGTCATAATTACAAGCATTTATTTAACTTGTATGTTAGTTTGTTTAGGTTAAATCTTGCAAACTGAATTAGGATCAGTTCCTCCTAACTGATTTGCTGACATTTTGCATACACCTTTAGTTCTGGGGCCTTATGCAAACGCGAACCTTAACGCGCCGAGATACGGTTTGCGGAAGCGTGAATTTGCAAACTGCACCTATTCGGGCTCGCGTTTAGAGTTTGGCGTAAGCCCCAGGTGTATACACAACAGTAGGTCACTTCAGACTGATGATGACAGTATTTCATTGGTCAGTCAGTAGGGTACTGTCTACTATGATTTCACCATTACAATATATCTACAGCATAAATACCTACATCTACAATTTTTTTATTATCAGCGAGATGAGTAAAGAAATACCAGGAATAATTGTGTAAATACTAAAACCATTAACACTATGATTAAAATTGTTAGAATTACTAATTTAACATGATTAGAACAATGACTAACATCTAACTAGATACTTTTTAGTGTTTCATACCCAAAGGGTAAAACGAGACTTTATTACTAAGACTCCGCTGTCCGTCCGTTTGTCTGTTTGTCTGTCACCAAGCTGTATCTCATGAACCATGATAGACAGTTGGAATTTTCACAGCTGATGTATTTCGTACTTGGCCACTTTTATTTATTATTTAACCCCTGACGCAAAAAGAGAGTTGTTATAAGTTTAAAGTGTGTATCTGTGTCTGTCTGTGGCATCGTAGATCCCAAACGGCTGAACCGAATTTGATTTCTTGTTTGAAAAGTGACTTGATTGAGAGTTTCTTAGCTATGATTCAAGTAAATCTGTTCAGCTGTTTGAAGATATTCATCTCTACTATTGGAGACTTAAAAAAAGCAGCTGTTCCATAGAAAAGGATCATTTGCACTTGACTTGTAGTGGTAGGACTCTTTTGCAGGGATCCGCCTGGGGAAGTACTTTTGCCAGTTATTCAACTGCCAAGCAGTAGTGTGCAAACACTACTGTGTTCCGGATTGAAGGGCAATGTTTCCAGCGAAATTACAGGGCACACAGAGATATGACATCTTATATCTCGGGGTGACGAGCGCGGTGCATTGCCATCCAGGGTTTTGAACTGTTGAAGTTCAAAATTCTATGTGGCGTTGTGCTGTTATGGGCAAGCGTGAAGAGCCATCAGACGAGCGACTTCGCACGTCTTGTCTGGGTGACGAATCATTAAAAAAAAAAAAATGTATGCAGCTGATATTTTTTCGTGATTCCATAGTAATTATTAATAATGATTAGTATATAATAGCTGATGTGCCACAGGAGTTTGTGGAATCCTATGGCATTTGCGAGTAACTATAATATGGGGTTCTTCTAAATCTAATGGGCTGTTAAAAGCAATGCCCAAAAACTGAAGCTGGTAGGTTATCGGAATGGATACATTTCCGAAGGAGCCAGTTGGTATGGCGTCCTTTTGGTCGAGAACCAGTTGGAAAGGCATTCTGCTTTATTTCCTGTACTACACTGCCAGTATAGAGTTGCTGTCGATCAGCTCGGTCATCATGGGCTTGTCTGCACAAGGAAGGATTCCCCCCATGTCAGTCTTAATGACATCATCTACCGATCTTTTACCGCTGCCAACTGAGCAGTTAGAGCAGTATGATTTAGAGAACAGCCGCTGACTGCCCCGGTGGCTCAATTGGTAGTGAACCTAACTTCTGTGTTTGGGGTGTGGGTTCGATTCCCATCTAGGATAAACATTTGTGTGATGAACATTTGTGTTTGTTCTATGTCCGGGTGTTAATATCTATTTAAGTATGTGTTTAAAAATATATATATGTACGTATATCAGTCTCTGGCAGCCATATTACAAGCTTTGCTTAGTTTGGGGTCAGATGACCGTGTGTGCAAAAATGTCCCAGATATTTATTTAAAATGCATGCACAATAGGTGTAAAAATATTAGTCACTTTGTATCATTTTTTATTTACTTAGTTTAGGTTAGTAGGCTTACAAATCTCAGAGAGATTGCATAAAAATGAGATAAATATTAACAGGAAATTTTTAGAGCTTTGTTGACTATTTTTGTAAAAGCAATACAATCAAATAAAACTTAGATCAGCCCACGGTTTCTATATGGTAATTGTCATACCTTTGAGTCATTTTCCTTGAATCTAAAGATAAATTTGACAATTGGCAAAACAATTTTCTCTTAAATATAGAAACCAAGCACAAATATGTTAATGCTACCGATTTTGAAACCAATACATGATGTCTTGTATATTACACTGGCATGTTGTAAATGTTGCAATAATGAAGTTGGTTGGGACAGTGTGTGATGAAACAGAGAACACATAATCACTGCAAATGAGGCATCTGCCCACGATCTTTAAAAGATGCAAACAAGGCACCCAGCAGTTTATCAACTCTTTTCACCCAACTGCCCAAAGAGGGTAATGTTATAGACAGCAAGCTGTTGCCCGTGTCTTCATTTGCATATATTTTAATTTAAAAAGAAACAACCTCCTTAATTCGGTCTAATAGCAAAATCCATGCCAAATGTCAGCTTTGTAGATGAAGTAGTTTTCAATATTTCTTTTGATAGTTTTCGATTTGCTTTAATATAATAGGTCGGGGAAAAAGTCTTTTCGTATTTTGTATGTATAAAGTTGTAGTAAAAATCTCATCGGTTGTACTGTTTGTATCTGGCTGGTTTTGATACCATTAAAAATATGACATTTTAAAAAAGGAATATAAAAGGTAAAAAGCAATTTCCCGCCATTTTTCAATTGTTTTATTGTTCGATAAAATGAGTGAATCTAACGAAGAAATTCGATATATTGTGAAATTTTATTACAAAAAACTGAAAAATGCGACACAAGCCGCGAATAAAATTTGTGACATTTATGGACCTAATGCAGTGTCATCAAGAGTAGCACAATGTTGGTTCAAGCATTTTCAGTCCAGGAATTTTGATGTCAAAGATGCAGCTCGCTCTGGTCGCCCTGTTACGGATAAAGTCGATGCCATTTCTGAAAAAGTGGACCAAGATCGGCATATTAGTAGTTACGACGTAGCTGAAGACCTGGGGATTGACCACAAAACAGTTTTGACCCATTTGAAAATAACTGGGTATACAAAAAAACTCGATATTTGGATGCCACACCAGCTCACTGAAAGAAACCAAATGAATCGTGTACTCATTTGCGATTCTCTATTGAAACGTAAAGAAACCGAACCGTTTTTTAAAAGATTGATCACTGGTGATGCAAAATGGATCACCTACGACAAGAATGTGCGCAAACGATCATGGTCAAAGGGCAGTGAAGCACCACAGACTGTAGCGAAACCCAGATTAACACGTAATAAGGTGATGCTGTGTGTATGATGGGATTGGAAGGGCATCGTTCATTATGAGCATTTACCGCCGGGCAAAACCATCGATTCGGATCTCTACTGCCAACAGCAGATGAGACTCAAACAAGAAATTGAGAAAAAACGGCCGGAATTGATCAACATAAAGAGTGTGGTCTTTCATCATGATAACGCCAGACCGCACACATCTTTGGCCACTCAGCAAAAATTTAGAGAGCTTGGTTAGGAAGTGTTAATGCATCCACCACATAGCCCTGACCTTGCACCCTCAGATTTCCACCTGTTTCGATCTCTTCAGAATTCTTTGGGTAGTGTTAGATTAACATCAAGAGAGGACTGTCAAAACTACTTGTTGCATTTTATTGATCAGAATTCCCAAAATTTCTACAGCAACGGGGTCATGTCACTACCTAAAAGATGGCAACAAGTTATCGAACAAAATGGTACATATATATTATAATTAAATGTAATTAAACTTGAAAAAAATATGTCTTGAATTTGTTTAAAAAATACGAAGAAACTTTTTCCCCGACCTTATATACAGGGGTATGCGGAAAGGATGTACTAAGCCGAAAAGCCGGGGTTTGTTATATTCATCATTATGAACAACTTTTACTATGGGACCAACACTGAAATTGTGAAAAAAAATATCAGTTGTTCCATAAAAAATTTCGAGTGTCAAAATTACCATTTTCTATGGAACTGCTTGTATTTTTTTCACGATTTTAAAGTTGCTCTTATATTAAAAGTTGTCTATAAGGATGGGTAATATGGCCCCTTTTTGGCTTAGTAGTTAGTGTCCCTTTCCACATAACCCAATATAGAAGAAGATTCATAAATTAAACGACCAACACAATTTGAACCAATGCAACAATTTGGAATTCTAGTGTGGAACTCCTTACACACTTCTATATAAAATTACCTATGTAGAGTATTGTTTGTTAGTGCATGTTTGTCTAACACTATATTACCTCCTCACCAAGGCTATATTAAGCAGTTGATGTAATAAGAAATATTACTTCTTTATTTTCTAATTCAGTATAACAATATTTGTTTTAATTTAGCATCGAAGTTGTAGAAAGTGTCACGAGTGAGAGACGACGGGACAGCGATGACAGGAGACATGGTTGGAATTTAAATATTGCAGATAAAACCACAGGATGCAGCTAGTATAGTAATGTAAAAATTGGTATCAGATGCAGATGCTAGTGTTTTTAAGAGCATGATGTGTGGACTAAGTTAGGCAGATGATGTTATGTAAACAAATAAAATTAAAGTAAAATAAACTGTACTGTGTACTGACCTCACGCGCTTGAGCCATGTCCACCGCCCACGCCTGCAGGTCGCACTTGTTGCCCACCAGCACCATGGGCACCTCCTCGGCGTCCTTGACTCGTTTGATCTGCTCCCGATATGAGCCGATGTCCTCGAAACTCTTGGCACTATTCACCGCGAACACTAACAAGAACCCCTCCCCCGTCCGCATGTACTGATCGCGCATTGCGGAGTACTCTTCTTGCCCCGCCGTGTCCAATATATCTAAGAGACAAGTCTCTCCGTCTATCACCACTTGCTTACGGTACGAGTCCTCGATCGTAGGGTCGTATTCGTCCACAAAGTGGTTTTGTATCAGCTGTATAGTCAATGCCGACTTTCCGACGCCTCCGGCACCAACCACCACAAGTTTGTACTCTGTCATATTGCGAGATATGCAGATTATTTTTCCACAAAACAGTGTCACGAAATTCACGCACAATATTGTGAGAATTCCCGGTGCCGTGCCACACCTCGGGGATTACTCAGAACGGCATGGCTGTCGCGACCTATGTTATTGCACTCGCGGGTACTTGTAATACGGCTAATTAATGTATTATTAGAGACGAATGCAATAAATAACAATGAGGCGGTTCACTCACCCTTTTACTGGAGTAAGAGTGCGTTCAGAAACATATGGTTTGATGACTCATCCTATGTTTATTCCTAAAATAAACCGCGAAGATTATCCTGACACATCTATCTGATTACGAGGGTCGTTCATTTTTGTGGCTCGTTTAATATAGTTAATACCTTAAAAATACTAAAGAAAACAAAATTGGTCTCTCTTACTAAACATGTAAAAATTAAATTAAATTAAAGGAAACTGAAAAACTGTGGGTCTGTGGTAGTGGGTTTTCGAATGCATCCTTCAACCTTCATAGATCGATGAAATTGCTGGTATATCAATGTCATGTGGGGAATTATGTGGTAACGCCACAGGCCAAACTGAATAAAAAAAAAACATGTCAATTCATTGTATATTGCTTACATTTCCGTATTTTCGAGTGTACGCATTAGCGTAATAATGATGGATTATTATCTATTCAGTGTTGGTGCATATGCTCGAGTGATATAGGTAGTTAAAGTGGTGAAACATGTATATTCGTGTTGTATCCAAAGCTTTATGAAGCCTCATGTTAAGTCTCCACGTATCCATCACACATGAAACTACTACCCAATGTAGGTGGCAGCACTGTGCTTGGATTCTACCTTGGACGAATGGTTCGTCCAAGGATTCAACCCATGGCAATGAGTTTAGGAAGACATATTGGTATTTCTTCGTCATTGACCAAAGGACGTTATAAAACGTCATTAGATTTTATAACGTCTTTGATTCTACCTCAGCGCCATATAGTGTTCCGAGCTCAAGGCCGTTATTCACTAACTGCAAACACGCTTGTAACACGGCACGTTAAGTTAATCTCTAAAAGTTGAATAGTGGCCAAATCGCCGCTTTACGTGCTTGTTTTAGTTAGTGAATAAGAGCCCTGGGATTCTACCATTTTGAACCCCCGACGCAAACATAGTATCTGTAGATATGTCTGTCTGTGGCATTGTAGCTCCCAAGCGGCTGAACTGATTTTGATAAAGTTTTTTTGTTTGAAAGGTGACTTGCAGGGCTAGCATGCGCACTGCGACAAAATCTTGTCGTCACTGTGTAGAGCGAGAACGCAACTGGGTGCCTACGGTTTCCTATTAATACGCCTGTCTCACTTTGGCACGATAAAAAGAGTCGACAAAATTTTGTCGCGGTGCGCATGCTAGCCCTGTTGATCGAGTATCTTAGCTATGATTCAAGAAAATCTTTTCAGCCGTTTGAAGATTATCAGTACCTACTATTATCCGGGGGTTTTTAAACATTTTCAATTTAGACTTGTATAGTAAACGATTATTCCTACCTGTAGGTGTAGGTAAACGGATCCGTGTTTTACCAATACCGACTTCAACTGGCCATCGCATTGCATCACAGACCAATCAATGCTCATATAAATACTATTATAGGACGAGCTAGGTACTGCTCTTATTTCATTGGAAAAAAAAACTATTTGTTGTTTTTATTATTGAAATAAGAACAGTCCCCCATCGATTTCCAAAGGGCCAGTTGGAAGCGGCCTGCAGTCTCTTTTAGGTCGTCTGTCCATCTTTTGGGTGGACTGCATCATTCATCATCATCAGTCAGAAGACGTCCACTGCTGAACATAGGCCTCCCCCTTTAACCACCACACTGAACGACATCCTGCCATCTGCATCCACTGGATGCCCGCGACTCTCACAATGTCGTCGGTCCATCTAGTGGGAGGCCTACCTACGCTGCGTCTTCTAATTCGTGGTCTCCACTTAAGAATCTTTCTTCCCCATCGGTCATCAGTTCTTCGAGCGATGTGGCCTGCCCATTGCCACTTCAACTTGCAAATTTTAATAGCAATGTCGGTGACTCTGGTTCTTTGGCGAATATCTACGTTCCGGATTTTAATGCGCAAAGAAACTCCGAGCATGGAACAATACGAAAACGAAAAAGTTTTCGAAAACTATCAAATCTTGTACTAAGGGTACAGCCTACACAATCATCACACCTTTCAATGTTTCGACAAACAAGCCAGACAAGTTGTGTTCTAATGTCTCCGTATTTCATTTAAAAAAAAACACTACCTTGTACGTTTATGCATTCTATGATTTCTTTCTAATTGTTTGTCTAAAGTCTGAACTGAGTTTTAATTTATATTCTATAGTGTAGTAGCCATACCTATAGTCTGTGTCTATAATGGTTATCATCACCAATCAACGAATGTTGTGGTTCTACCAGTCCCGGATTTGTCAATAGGCCATAAAGGCCGCGGCCTAGGGGCGGCAGCGTCATAGGGGCGGCAGATTTTAGAGGAAACTAAAAAAAAAAAATTTAGAAAGGTACATGAGGCAGCGGAAATAAATTCAAATTCAAATTCAGTTTATTTACATAAAATATTACATAACAGTTAAAAACCATGGCGTAATCATGGCGTAATCATCGAGCTATATTACTACGTAGTAATATAGCTCGATGGGCGTAATACCTTATTTACTTACTACATAATATTATTCAAATTAAACTACCAACTATAAAATAAAGTGGCCTACACTCGTAAAAAATATAAATCCGGCACTGGTTCTACTTGAATAAGATTAAAATTTCGTCTTAGGTCAACTCAAACCTAATAATAGCTGGTTGGTCGGTTGGCAAGGGACTGTTCGTATTTTTCAATAATAAAAACAAATAATTTATTTAGTTTTTTTTTTCTAATGAAATAAAGCAGTACCTAGCTCGGGAGGCTTATGTTCGGCATTGGACGTCCTATGGCTAAAATGATGATGATGATGCATAGCTAGGAGCACTACTTGAAGACACTCCCATTGTAAATACTATTGTGTGTTTTTTCTATTGAGAGGGTGAAGGAGAGTGTTGCTACAAGTTTTTTCTATTGAGAGGATGAAGGAGAGAGTTGCTACAAGTTTTTTCTATTGAGAGGGTGAAGGAGAGTGTTGCTACAAGTTTTTTCTATTGAGAAGGTGAAGGAGAGTGTTGCTACAAGTTTTTTCTATTGAGAGGGTGAAGGAGAGTGTTGCTACAAGTTTTTTCTATTGAGAGGGTGAAGGAGAGTGTTGCTACAAGTTTTTTCTATTGAGAAGGTGAAGGAGAGTGTTGCTACAAGTTTTTTCTATTGAGAGGGTGAAGGAGAGTGTTGCTACAAGTTTTTCAGTGTGCCTGAAAAATGAGTAAGTGTGCAGTGGATGAAAAACGGAGACATTTTTGAACACGAGCGATTAATTGTACTAAGGTTTGTCTCTTTGACCCTTGTTTGTCTGATCTGACGCACCAACCGTTCCTCGACCGAGGTTCCCGTAATCCCGTTTCTATTCAGTACCTACACAGCACTTCAAATTTCAGCTTAATACTTATATTTACCTACCTCACTTAACGCTTTGTTCATTGAATTCACAAAACACTGCAGAGATATTTGTGACCTTTTATTTCTCATAAAGTAAAGCGACGCAAGGAGCAAGGAGGCAATATAAATCACGGTTTTTCCGAGCGTATGAGAGAACAAAGTGGGCCGTGATTAATGTAGACGACTTATCAACCTGCAGGGTTGTTGCATTCATACCCGTACCTATATAGGTAGCCTTCCAATAAATTGCTGTAGCAGTTCAAGATCGTTAGGTACGGAGAAATCATATTGAGTTGCATTGATTTATTACCACATGGATATAGGGTCTAGTTAATTTTTAGTACGAAAAAATATCTTGAGACACATTTATGTAGATATATATTCAAGCAACTTCAAAAAAGAGGTTTTCAGTTGACTGTATTTTTTAACCGACTTCCAAAAAGGAGGAGGTTATCAATACGACTGTGTTTTTTTATGTTTGTTACCTCAGAACTTTCGAATGAGTGAACTGATTTTGATGATTCTTTTTTTATTTGAAAGCTGGTGCTTCTCGTGCGGTCCCATTTTAATTTGGTCCAGTTCTGTCATTTTTATGACGTCGGTTTTTTGTATTGATAATTATTTACTAAATGTGCTAAAGTTTTTTTTTACAATACAACAAAGTATTAGTAACACCGCAGAAATAAATTACAAGAAGAATACATTAAATGGAAACAAAAGACGGACTCAGATAAGTAGATAGATATTCCTTGTGGAGTTTTGTGGTGGTGTAGATTATATTTATAAAGTATGGATAGGTAAACATATTTATCTAAATAGACATAGGCTAGGCACATAATTATATTATATTCACAGAAAATAAAATAAAAAGATATATAACAAGAGTATTGCTTACACAAATAGTTCATTTAATATTATAATAAGTTCCTATAGACATACACAATGCCAAAATTTAGAAGTCACGAAATGGTAAATTTGGTCACGATATCTCCTGCTATCGTAAACCGATTTTATCGAAAATTAGGGTTTCATATCCAAAGGGTAAAACGAGGCCCTATTACTAAGACTCCGCTGTCCATCTGTCTGTCTGTCTGTCCGTCTGTCACTAGGCTGTATCTCATGAACCGTGATAGATAGACAGTTGACATTTTCACAGATGATGTATTTCTGGGGCCTTACCCCTAGCTCGAAAAGTTGACCCGCATAGGTGTTATTTGTCTAATCGGTACCATCAACTACCGCTTCGACAAATTGGACATTGGAATTGGACAATTAACACCTATGCGGGTCAACTTTTCGAGCTAGGGGTAAGGCTCTTGTTGCCGCTATAACAACAAATACTAAAAAACAGAATAAAACTAATATTTAAGGGGGGCTCCCATCAAGTCCCATCCAACAAACATGATTTTTTTGCCGTGTTTATAGATAATAGTACGGAACCACTTGGCCGGTTATTTTTTTCCATAGGTAGGCAACGATGGCTGCTTACCATCAGGCGGCCCGTCTGCTTGTTTGCCACCGATGGCATAAAAAAATACTAGGAATAATACCTACTAGATTATTGCCTTCAACTTTATCCTAAAACTTCGTTACCTAACTAGGTTTCGCGGAAAGGGGTTCATTTTACCTTTCATTATGAACAACTTTACAAATATTGGATCAAACCTGAAATTGCGAAAAAAAAATCAGCCGTTCCATACATTTTGTTTAGCGTGAATGACCGTTTTTCTATGGAACAGCTGTTTGTTTTTTCGCGATTGCAGAGTTGCCGCCATAGTAAAAGTTGTTCATAATGATAGGGACAATGGACTCCTTTCGGCTAAGTACACCCTTTCCGCGTAATCCTGTTAACACTGTATACGAGTAGGTAAGTCTCTAAAAATTCCTCGTTTTTCAAGAGTCAAAATTTTTATCTACCGTTGAAAAGGCACGCATTGACTTAGCTTACAAGTACCTACTCTATATTTATCCCTATCCCTATCCCTATCCCTACCATATTATAAATGTGTAGATCAAATACCTTCACACATGACTTCTAACTAAGTAGAAGCAATACCGGATATCAGTTTAACTTGCAAAAAAAATCCCGTTTGCGTGATTCAGGTAAAGTGTCGTATTTACCTATAATAGACGCACTTTTCATATTTGTGAAACTACGATCCATTTACACTCATTATTTTAGGAATTATTGAATACCTTATTACGTTTTTAATAATATTATTCGTAAAGTTTAAGCAAATTTACAATTTTTTCGCAAAACATCGTTTTAGTACGCAATCTATTTTCAAACTATGGAACTACAAATCTGACGGCTGTCAGTTTGTTTGTTTGTCCGCGCACATCTTTTAAACTACTAGAAGGATTTCAAAGCAGTTTCCATGAATATGCTTATAAAATACCTGATTGAAACATAGGCTATATTAATTTATGATAATAAATAGTAAAAAAAAATTTTTTTTATAATTATTTATAACGCCATCTAGCTTATTTTATAGTAATGTTGTCGTAATGACAGACTTCTACTCGCAGACATGGTAGGTAAGAAGACTGAAGCGGCTGTTGCCATATAATCTATATGTAAATAAAAATATAGATATTCGCCAAAGAACCAGAGTCACCGACATAGCTATTAAAATCTGCAAGTTGAAGTGGCAATGGGCAGGCCACATCGCTCGAAGAACTGTTAACCGATGGGGAAGTAGGTAAGGTTCTTGAGTGGAGACCGCGAACCGGAAGACCCAGCGTAGGTAGGCCTCCCACTAGATGGACCGACGACATTGTGAGAGTCGCGGGCATCCAGTGGATGCAGATGGCAGGATGTCGTTCAGTGTGGAGGTTAAAGAGAGGAGGCCTATGTTCAGCAGTGGACGTCTTCTGGCTGATGATGATGATGAAATAAAAACGAATAGCCGAAATGTATGTAGCCGCATAACTTCCGATAGACTGCACCAAATAGTTTTTTTTGTGTTTGTTATTTTCAGGACAGCCAACTGCTTTTGAAGAGGTTTTACAGTTTATTATGGCGTAATTTAAAGTACGTTTATTTTTGTATTGACTTCTGACGTGCTAATATACCAAGTCGACGGAGATTAAAATGAATACATTTTTTTGCCAGGATCAAACTTAACACCAATAACAGACACGCAAAGTAGGTGAACTCGCGGCATCTAATCTGTTACTGATCTATGATTAGCAGCTATTTTGGATGTTATGGTGGTGAACGAAAGCGGTTTAGTTGTTGGAAGGGTCGAGGCGCAGAAGGCGGGCAAAAATTATTTAGACATCATTGATTGGCAGTCTTTACGCGGAGTAATGTTAAATAACAGCGATTAATTATAGATACCGCTCCATGCTTCCTACTTACTATCCCTACCATATTATAAATGTGTAGATCAAATACCTTCACACATGACTTCTAACTAAGTAGAAGCAATACCTGATATCGGTTTAACTTGCGAAAAAAATCCCGTTTGCGTGATTCAGGTAAAGTGTCGTATTTACCTATAAT
Organism: Agriopis leucophaearia; assembly: GCA_949125355.1. Classification (NCBI taxonomy): domain Eukaryota; kingdom Metazoa; phylum Arthropoda; class Insecta; order Lepidoptera; family Geometridae; genus Agriopis; species Agriopis leucophaearia. Next base: position 1,916,215 of record OX421277.1, on the reverse strand, counting down.
AGACGCACTTTTCATATTTGTGAAACTACGATCCATTTACACTCATTATTTTAGGAATTATTGAATACCTTATTACGTTTTTAATAATATTATTCGTAAAGTTTAAGCAAATTTAAATTTTTTTCGCAAAACATCGTTTTAGTACGCAATCTATTTTCAAACTATGGAACTACAAATCTGACGGCTGTCAGTTTGTTTGTTTGTCCGCGCACATCTTTTAAACTACTAGAAGGATTTCAAAGCAGTTTCCATGAATATGCTTATAAAATACCTGATTGAAACATAGGCTATATTAATTTATGATAATAAATAGTAAAAAAATTTTTTTTTTATAATTATTTATAACGCCATCTAGCTTATTTTATAGTAATGTTGTCGTAATGACAGACTTCTACTCGCAGACATGGTAGGTAGGAAGACTGGAGCGGCTGTTGCCATATAATCTATATGTAAATAAAAATATAGATATTCGCCAAGAACCAGAGTCACCGACATAGCTATTAAAATCTGCAAGTTGAAGTGGCAATGGGCAGGCCACATCGCTCGAAGAACTGTTAACCGATGGGGAAGTAGGTAAGGTTCTTGAGTGGAGACCGCGAACCGGAAGACGCAGCGTAGGTAGGCCTCCCACTAGATGGACCGACGACATTGTGAGAGTCGCGGGCATCCAGTGGATGCAGATGGCAGGATGTCGTTCAGTGTGGAGGTTAAAGGGAGAGGTCTATGTTCAGCAGTGGACGTCTTCTGGCTGATGATGATGATGAAATAAATACGAATCGTCGAAATGTATGTACCCGCATAACTTCCGATAGACTGCACCAAATAGTTTTTTTTGTTTTTGTTATTTTCAGGACAGCCAACTGCTTTTGAAGAGGTTTTACAGTTTATTATGGCGTAATTTAAAGTACGTTTATTTTTGTATTGACTTCTGACGTGCTAATATACCAAGTCGACGGAGATTAAAATGAATACATTTTTTGCCAGGATCAAACTTAAGACCAATAACAGACACGCAAAGTAGGTGAACTCGCGGCATCTAATCTGTTACTGATCTATGATTAGCAGCTATTTTGGATGTTATGGTGGTGAACGAAAGCGGTTTAGTTGTTGGAAGGGTCGAGGCGCAGAAGGCGGGCAAAAATTATTTAGGCATCATTGATTGGCAGTCTTTACGCGGAGTAATGTTAAATAACAGCGATTAATTGTAGATACCGCTCCATGCTTCCTACTTACTATTTACTAATAATTCAATAATAACGTTTGTCATGCATGACATTTCGCTTGACTTATACCAATTTTTTTTCCTTATTGGCTCCATGGCTCCACACTTCCAACGTATTTAACCAGTGAAAGTAATATATTATTTGATTGAAATATATTTGAAACTATGGACATGTCGGGATACCTGTATCGAGTCAGATTAAAACTAGACTAAAATCATACTATGACGATAGTATGACAATCCGCATTAAAATGGAGAGTAATAAATCTACAATCATGTCATATGTGTAGGTATTATCTATAAAATATTCAGTATAAATAATCCGATGGATTTATGCCTATTTAAAGTTCCGTTCGTGTTCGTTAGTGTAACATTTATATTTGGATATGTCAGTCTAATCGTCCACCCACTAATTACTTTGCGCTACGCGTACGAAGTCGCGGGCATTAGCTAGTTTACTAATAATTCAATAATAACATTTGTCATGCATGACATTTCGCTTGACTTATACCAATTTTTTTTCCTTATTGGCTCCATGGCTCCACACTTCCAACGTATTTAACCAGTGAAAGTAATATATTATTTGCTTGAAATATATTTGAAACTATGGACATGTCGGGATACCTGTATCGAGTCAGATTAAAACTAGACTAAAATCATACTATGACGATAGTATGACAATCCGCATTAAAATGGAGAGCAATAAATCTACAATCATGTCATATGTGTAGGTATTATCTATAAAATATTCAGTATAAATAATCCGATGGATTTGTGCCTATTTAAAGTTCCGTTCGTGTTCGTTAGTGTAACATTTATATTTGGATATGTCAGTCTAATCGTCCACCCACTAATTACTTTGCGCTACGTGTACGAAGTCGCGGGCATTAGCTAGTTTATACATATAATAAAAAACGTAGATATAAAAAAACTGTAATTGCGAAGTTTCAAAAAAGAATCACACAGGATGTCTTAAAATAAGTAGCTGAAGACGTTAAGACAGTTTTTAGATTTTTTGTCTGTCTGTTTGTTTGTCCACGCACATCTCCTAAACCACTGGATGGATTTAAATACGGTTTTCACGAATATGCTTAGCTATGACCAGATTGAAGTATACGCTGTTATATTGAGCAAGGGCCGAATTAAGGGAGGAAAAATGGGTTGAAAATTTATATGAAAATCTACGCGTACAAAGTCGCGGGCAACATCACTAGTATAAAATAAACATGTTATCCACTTATCCATCCAAAGCTTCAAAGCTAATACTATAAGCACGTGTTGATTTTGAATAATTAATTTTAAATTTACACACGTAAGTCGTGGTACCGAAAACTAATAATAAATACTAACTAGCTTTTTTGCGTGGCTTTGCTCGCGTTGTGAATAAAATATAGTATTTCTCACTTAACTTGTCGGAGCGATAGTGGCCGAGCGGTAGGTATCTTGAGGATCAATATTTGCAGAGTTATACTATCAAGTACGAAAATATTGATCGTGGAGTAAAAAAAATATGCGAGAACCAAAGTTGAACGTAATAAAAATCCACCCATTACGATTTTTTTGATTAACTTGATAGTATAACTCTGGAAATATTGATCCTAGCGTAAAAATAATGATGACTAAACTTGTGAGAAATTAAATTTCTAACAACTTTGGGTACTGCCATTTTTGGTCTAAAGTTGAAAATTAACGAGTTATTTCAGAAAAACTAAAAAATTGAACTTTAAAACAAGATGGCGGCGAATCCTTTACCGGGATTAGTTAGAAAATCGAGATTTATACTTCGAACCACCCCGCGCCGACGTTTAAAAAAAAATCGCTCCCCGGATTTTTTTCTATATAAATGTCTGCCTCGACTGGACTAGATTTCTTCTTGAATAACTTGCCGCCGTCACGTTACCATCCATCAAGGTGATGGAGTAGATATTAAAGAGCTCTTCATGGTTTAGGATTCCTTATTTTATTTCATCTCTCGTAAAGTATTAGTGCGTCGTAAAAGCAGATGGGTTTCGAATGATTCGTTACTCTGAAACGACGGAGACAGACGGAGACACGAGTTGCTCAGATTTGCGCTTCTAGTTATTGCTGCTAGGTTCCTATGTACCTACAAGAAATACAATCATACTAACTTTTTATTTTTAATCGACTTCCAAAAAGGAGGAGGTTATCAATTCAACTGTTTTTTTTTAAATGTTTGTTACCTCAGAGCTTTCGACTGGGTCAACCGATTTTGACGATTATTTTATTATTTGAAAGCTTGTGCTTTCCGTATGGTCCTCCAATTTGGTCCAGTTATGAAATTTTATTTTTATGTTGTCGGTTTTTAGGGTTCTGTACCCGAAGGGTAAAACGGGACCCTATTACTAAGGCTCCACTGTCCGTCTGTCCGTCCGTCTGTCATCAGGCTGATCTCATGAACCGTGATAGTTAGACAGTTGAAATTTTCACAGATGCATTTCTGTTGCCGCTATAACAACAAATACTAAAAAAAGAATAAATAAATATTTAAAAAAAAAAAAATAAGGGGGCTCCCATACAAAAAAAAACGTGATTTATACATTGAAGTAGTACCTTGATTTTGCTACTCAACACTAGATGTCTCCTAATGCTTTCGAGGCAAAATGTATTATTGCTTAAATAAATAAAGGTGCTATTTTGCTTATCTTTACATAAATTATAGTCGTAAGTCGTAATCGTATTTATTTATTTATGATTTACTATTGTATTTTGTGGTGGTACGGAACCCTCAGTCCGCGAGCCCGACTCGCACTTGGCCAGTTATTTATATTGATAATTATATTACTTACTAGCCGAGTCCCGCGGTGGCCGTGGTGCTATCCGCTATTTTCCAGTTTTTCCGCATTTTCTGTACGGAAAAGTTCCCTATGTCCGTCTCTATGATGCATATAAATTTAGTTAAGATTGGCCTAGCTGTTTTGTCGATAGTAAAAGTTTTTTACAACTCGTGACGAGTATATCTTATACCCTTTCGGCTTAGTACATACTTTCCGTGTCATCATCATCATCAGCCATAAGACGTCCACTGCTGAACATAGGCTTCCCCCTTTAACCTCCACACTGAACGACAACCTGCCATCTGCATCCACTGGATGCCCGTGACTCTCGGTCGGTACCGGTCGGTTGGTATCGGTCTGCTACGGTGTCTATTCACCCCGAAGATTAAACAAAACGTTTAATCTTCGGGTCTTCAGGTAATGTTATGCTGATTGCATAACATTACCCGAAGACACCGTGGCATTAAGCGTAGAAATATCGTTGCCCTCCATAGCCTCGGTACCTAGGTACCGTAGTAAAGTAAAGGAAGTAGACACCGTAGCAGTAGGTATAAGACGCTGTAGCATTTGTTTACAGATAATAGCAATCGTCGTAGACACCGTAGCAATAGCCGTAGATACCGTTGCAATCTGTAGCCTTAGACGTAAACATTGTAGCAATATGCGTAGTGACCGTAGCAGTAAGTGTATAACATTGTAGATGTTTAGTGATATAATATCAATCGCCGTAGACACCGTAGAAATAGCCGTAGATACCTACCGTTGCTATCTGTAGCAGACGTAAACATTGTAGCAATATGCGTACCTAGTGACCGTAGCAGTAGGTGTTAATATATCCATATCTATACAAATAAAATCATAGAGATGAAAAAGTCTGTAATTGTGACCTAAAAAAACACACACAGTAAGCAGCTGAACAAGTTGAAACAACTTTTTTTTTTTACTCTTGTATTTGTTTGAGCTCGCACATCTAAACCACTGAACGAGTTTTGATACTGTTTTCACGAATATGCTTAGCTATTACCAAATAAACTTACAGGCTATATAATTACTTTTTACTTAACTTTTATTTTAACTCAAAAAATTTAGTAAGAAAAATAAAATATTCATGGTTAAGTATTAGAATAAATGGGCCTTGTCATAGCCGTTGAAACTTGGAAACTGTCAGCTGTCTTTCAGATACACAGATATTTCAGATACTCAGACTAATACTTAAGTTCTTCTTCTGAGATTCAGATACCTAAAAACCCGTCAGACACACAGATCTTAGACTATAACTTTTCTATACTTTGGACCATAATTTGGCGCAGTTTTCAAGTCTTTTTAAAAATTAATGAATTTTATAAACTTGACATATGAATATACCTATAATTGAGTATAAGTACAACTTGATTGACATGTTTTTTTTAAATTATATAATGTAATTAATTAAAATGTTGCATTTGTTTTCAATCAATTATTATTTGTTATTTTGCCGTTTTTTTATAGAATTTTCATTGACTTGTAAATTTTATCAATAAATTACTTATGACTACCTATAGAAATATTTCAAGAGAAGTATGTCTTTTAAGAGTTATGGCTCATATATTCTCATTCTCAATCTCTTTTTAACCGTCATCCATAAGAAGGAGGTTATGAGGTCAATTTGACTGTTTTTTTTATGTTTGTTGCCTTAGAACTTTCGACTGGGTGAACCGATTTTGATGATTCTTTTTTATGTTTGAAAGCTGGTGCTTCCCATTAGGTCCCATTTCAATTTGGTCCAGTTCTACTATGTTTTATTTTTAACAATTAAAAAGGTAATTTCCACACAATAACTTTTATAAGAGACATCTGTCGGAACACCTCAGTACTAAATCAGGCATGCGATCTACAGATAGTGCCTAATTAATGCACGCGCTATGGGATACATAGATAGCACATACTTGGTCCAGTTCTGTTTTTTTTATGAAGTCGGTTTTTTATGTTGATAATTTTATATATATACTGGGGCCTTACCCGTAGCTCGAAAAGTTGACCCGCATAGGTGTTATTTGTCTAAACGGTACCATCAACTACGAATAGCGGTAGTTATTTGATAGCCGCCAAGCTTTGCTATTTTCACGCACACACGCATAGTAAAACGGATTTTCGTTCATTCAAGTTAGAGGCTTTTAAACGATGCAGCTTATATGAGTTGGTCAATTTTAGGTAGGTACCTATCAGGTAAGTACCTACTAAAAGTTGGCTCGCAAAAGTGAAGCTAGGGGTAAGGCCCCTGGTAGCTTATATATAAGGTCGGGGAAAAAGTTTCTTCGTATTTTTTAAACAAATTCAAGACATATTTTTTTCAAGTTTAATTACATTTAATTATAATATATATGTGCCATTTTGTTCGATAACTTGTTGCCATCTTGTAGGTAGTGACATGATCCCGTTGCTGTAGAATTTTTGGGACTTCTGATCAAAAAAATGCAACAAGTAGTTTTGACAGTCCTCTCTTGATGTTAATCTAACACTACCCAAAGAATTCTGAAGAGATCGAAACAGGTGAAAATCTGAGGGTGCAAGGTCAGGGCTATATGGTGGATGCATTAACACTTCCCAACCAAGCTCTCTAAATTTTTGCTGAGTGGCCAAAGATGTGTGCGGTCTGGCGTTATCATGATGTAAGACCACACTCTTTCTGTTGATCAATTCCGGCCGTTTTTTCTCAATTTCTTGTTTGAGTCTCATCTGCTGTTGGCAGTAGAGATCCGAATCGATGGTTTTGCCCGGCGGTAAAAGCTCATAATGAACGATGCCCTGCCAATCCCACCATACACACAGCATCACCTTATTACGTGTTAATCCGGGTTTCGCTACAGTCTGTGGTGCTTCACTGCCCTTTGACCATGATCGTTTGCGCACATTCTTGTCGTAGGTGATCCATTTTTCATCACCAGTGATCAATCTTTTCAAAAACGGTTCGGTTTCTTTACGTTTCAATAGAGAGTCGCAAATGAGTACACGATTCATTTGGTTTCTTTCAGTGAGCTTGTGTGGCACCCAAATATCGAGTTTTTTTGTATACCCAGTTTTTTTCAAATGGGTCAAAACTGTTTTGTGGTCAATCCCCAGTTCTTCAGCTACGTCGTAACTATTAATATGCCGATCTTGGTCCACTTTTTCAGAAATGGCATCTACTTTATCCGTAACAGGGCGACCAGAGCGAGCTGCATCTTTGACATCAAAATTCCCGGACTGAAAACGCTTGAACCAACATTGTGCTACTCTTGATGACACTGCATTAGGTCCATAAACGTCACAAATTTTTTTCGCGGCTTGTGTCGCAGTTTTCCCTTTTTTGTAATAAAATTTCACAATATATCGAATTTCTTCGTTAGATTCACTCATTTTATCAAACAAAAAAACAATTGAAAAATGGCGGGAAATTGCTTTTTACTTTTTGTATTCCTTTTTTAAAATGTCATATTTTTAATGGTATCAAAACCAGCCAGATACAAACAGTACAACGGATGAGATTTTTACTACAACCTTATACATACAAAATACGAAAAGACTTTTTCCCCGACCTATTATAAGTATATTGGTGACCATTGAAATTGGGCCGGATCTAAATATGCATAACGCAGCATCTGCTTAGACAAGTAAAACCTGGCAAATGGGAGTCGGCCTCGCGCACTTAGGTTTCCGTCATCACATAACTTGTTAGCTACTAAAGTACAAAAAACTAGTGCAAAAAGACAACATTCCATCATCGCCTAGGCGGTCACCCATCCAAGTACCGACCGCGCCCGACTTTGCTTAACTTCGGTGATCGTACGAGAATCGGTGGTGAATAGAAATTTGTCACCGACTCGCACTTGGCCAATATTTGTTATTAAATTTTAGGTGTACTATAATCATGCCAAGTTAAACGCTTGCGTTTTACCGTTTTTACATTAGAACAAATACAAAAATACGTTAAAAAAAGTATATTGTTATCCTAGGGGTGAAAGTAACTAAATAAGTCTTTAACCCCGAGGTAAACACTGTGCTTTTCAAATAATTTAACTAAAAATACCATACTACCATAGAAGTGCGGGACTATAATCCTCTGCGGAGAAAAATAAAAAAGTTGGAACATGGTTCAATACAAATGTGAAAATGTTTTTTTTTATAATTTGAGTGTCTGCCAGTTGTCAACTGTCACTGTCAGTTGAAAGTGATTCTCCCTAGGGCTAAAATGTTTTACTTTCAACCCGCTCCTGAGGCAACTTCAGGCCTACTTTCCGAGTATGAGTAATGAAAAATACATTTGTTGTATGGGGACTCCTCTTTAGTTTTTACTTTTAGATTTTTTATTAATTTATCCGCCGTAACATAACATATTCTGCGAAAATTTCATCTAGCTACCTATCTATTATGATTCGAAAGATACAGGCGTTAAGAGATTGGACACCTCAGACAGACGGACGGTCAGACAGACAGACGGTCAGACAGACAAGAGAGACAGCGTAGGCTTAGTAATTTTTAAGTCGTAGGCCCCTTTTACACCCTTTGCTTTGGGTACGGAAGCCTAAAAATGAATCGCCGTAGACACTGCAGAAAATGTACCCCTTATTTCATTTTAATTTAATGAAGTTTATTGTACGTATCTTTTCTGCCAACTTGTAGCATTGCTATCAATATATATTTCACTTCATTTCAATACCCGTAGATGCCTATCTAATAGACTCGTAAGAAAAAAGGTACAGAGGTAATGATTAAAGCACACTGTGTGGAAAAGTGGTACGTACGTCTACGTCGGGTCACGTACTCCATTCGTACGCTGTATTCGTATTTGATTATTTCTGTTATATTTGCTTAATAATCTACGTCACATCCACCTCTTATTACATTATGTGTCTAGAGCAGATAAAATAGAAATCTATCTATCTTACATACTAGACGTAACGTGCTGTTATTTTCATTGAGAATACGTCTAGTTTCTTATTTATGTTTGTAAATAAATATTGTTTTGTTATTCGCTTGTCTTCTTCTCATATTTTTAATATTTTTTTTAGATATGGGTAGGTACATTTGGTCTCGTTACCCTGCTTCATGTTACCACCCGGAAAATGTGCGGCAACCCACAACCAATAGGGTTGCCAATACTTTATTTTGCTTCATTATAATTACTTTATAATTTTAAGAAAAAGAAAAGATACTTTATTGCATAAGTAGAATGGAACGGAATATTCTTGTTGTAAAATTTAAAGTTTGAGTGTGGTGATTGCTACAACTTTCGAAAATTTATCGAAGGCTTACAGAAAATATTCAAAAAAGATAAAAAACACATTCAAAAACGATAAAAAAATATTACCAGTGTGATAAAAGCGCAAGAAAATATGTTTTCAAACATTTTAATCAATAAATTTCAAAAATACTTTTTTTTAAATTTCCTAATACTTTTATTACACTCGTCAGAGGAGTTGGCAACCCTACCCACAATATTCCATTTACCAACACATTAATTAGAGGTGTTGTAAGTGAGGATTGAATAATGTGTCCGGTAACGGACCAGCGTTATTTTTAGGTCGTTTGTTATTTCCATCCAGCTTCACTAATCTTATCCTACCAATTATTATAATAACACTGGTGTTGGTTGGTTCCTCAGACCAGACCAACCAGGAAGATATGCTTTGGTACAATAATGATCGTTCGTGTTCAAATGTCTGCGTGTTGCATCTTTTATCACTATACTGCTAAACGCACTGCAAGTACACACTGACTTGTTTTTCATGCACACTAAGAAACTTGTAGCGACACCACAAAAAAGAGAAGTAAATAGAACGGAAATGAGAAGTAAAATCTGTCGCCAGGTATTGTGACAGAACCTTGATTGAACATTCTTATTTAGATCAACGCGTCGAACTCCGCGTCACAGTTGCTAACTGATTTAGAATAACTGAAATTTCGTTTATATGGGTGCAACTGGCTATAATAAATTTCTTACAAAAATGCTTTGACAGCCGTTGTAATTTTTAAACAAATAAAAAAAAACTGTGAGCTACACCAATGAAATAACTATATAGTCCATATACAAATAAAGCCGGCAAGTTAGTTTGCAGGGTAAGTTTGACTAAATATAAGCCTGATTTAGGCCAGATGCGCCCGCATCTGCCACGTCACCTTGCCATATCTCCTTTGTCTGATCTGGGTTGTTCGTTATTTTAATTATCCAGTTCCACTATTCCTATCTTACCAAATATTATGACTGCTTTCCATACATTTTTAACCGACTTCCAAAAAGGAGGAGGTTATCAATTCGACAGTTTTTTTTAAATGTTGCTACCTCAGAACTTTCGACTGGGTGAACCGATTTTGATGATTCTTTTTTTATTTGATGCTTCCCATTTCAATTTGGTCCAGTTCTGACATTTTTATGAAGTCGGTTTTTTATATAGATAATTATTTAGTTTTATATCCAGTGTCAATGACCGTTTTCTATGGAACATCAGTTTTTTTTCGCGATGTCGGTGTTGGTCCCATAGTAAAAGTTGTTCATACTGATGAGTACAATGACCTCCTGTCGGCTTAGTACAGGCTATATGCGTAACCCAGTATAGCCTATTATATAAATGCTTTTAATAAAACCACAAGTATCACATTTACCATATAACGGAGTCTTTATTAAAAGCTAATTAATATTCAATAAATAGGTACAAATATTAGCACTTTATAACATTAACTAATTTAGCACGCATTCATATTCTCATTATGTATATAACTACATGTGAACACTTCAAATCCGACGTTTCAGGGTTATTTTACATTAGGTACTTTGTCTGTACAGGGGGTCTACTCTAGACAAGCACCATTTTCTGTTAGAGTTAACGCCTGCGGAAAGATAAAATTGTATGAAAATGACATTAGCAGTCATGTGACATCTCTCAACCTAATGTCATTTTCATACAATGTTATCTTTCCGTAGGCGTCAACGCTAACAGTAAATGGTTATTGTCTAGACCCCCAGTGTCATCAAGGTCGTAGCAGGGGGTTCAAACCCCCCCCCCCCGCAAATGTCTTAGCCAACCCACCGTTTTATACGTTGGTACTTACTAAAATATTGGACTCCTAGTAGTGTTGTTACCCCCTCCCCCACCCCCCAGAAATAAGTTCCTGGCTACGGCCTTGACTGTGATTCTCGCTAAAATGCGAATCCGAGAGGGGATGAAACCAGACCGATTTAAACAGAACCAAACATGTAAAATAGTAATCTATAGTCTTTTCTCCTTTCCACAAAGTTAAATTTACATACAACTGTATTTTGTAAAGTACTTTTGTGTCACTGAGAGCACCTTCAGAGTGAATGTAAAGCTTAACTTGAGATCCAGCATTTGGAACGCATTGGCCTTATTTGAGTACGGGGCCCCATATAGGCATGGTACACCCAGTGCCGTAACTAGCCTTTTATGCGCCCGATGCGAGCTTCTGTAACTGCGCTCTTGATAACAAATCTTGGTCATTTCTGCGCCCCTCCAAAATCTGCACCCTGTGCCTGGGCCTGCCGCTGGCACAGCCGTATTTACGGCACTGGGTACACCAAACGTAATCTTTAGAGGCCTATAACTTCATGGGGCTTCATTAATAGGGAGCACCATCTGATTTCCCATGATATATTGGATACTCATCATACAGAACTAGCTAGGTCAACCAGTCCCTGGGCACAAGCACGAAACAGTCTTCGTTCAATATCCACCTACATGTCGACAGATGCTAGTTTCTCTCGGTGGTATTCATGCAGCACTCGACAGCGCTCGTGGTGAGCGCAGAGTAGCCGCGCGGGCGGGTGTCAGGCGGGGCCCCGGGGCCCGCGCGGCCGGGGCACCTCTAGCCTGTCCGGTATCGTTAGCGATGTCTCTGCGAACCTCACTGCTAGGCGAGCACGACCTGACTGCGGAATAAAGAAAGAATTGTGTTAACCTCAGATCAGACAAACGAGGAAGATATGCCTTAGTACAATTATAGTTCTGGTTCAAACGAGGAAGATATGCCTTAGTACAATTATAGTTCTGGTTCAAATGTCACTCTGTTTGTCTCATCTGAGGTTCAGCTCGTGGAGTGGACATTTCGATGTAGATACAGGTTGATAAAATTAGAATAAATAATGAAACACGTATGTAGGGAAATTTGTGTAGCAATTATATTATAGTGCGTTTCACCAAAGAGTTCCCTCGCCGTAATGTTGGCTCCTCTGCACTGTATGTAATGGTGTATGGGAAGTGCAAGGGGGAACATACATAAATAAAATAAAAAATACAGTGGAACATTGAACTGTCCTCCTTTTTCGTCGGTTGAAAACAATAATAAAATTATTTATGAAATAAAATAAAAACTTTTTAATAACAACCTTTTTTTCGTATTCTTCTCGGCAAACCCTTTGATTTGATACCCATATTATCATGATGGTAGATAAGAAATGTTGTCCGCCATCGTGGGGCGTCCGCCATATTGAATTTAGTGTGACGTCATTTTATTTCTCGTATTCTCAGCAAACCCTTTCATTTGATACTCATATCTTAGGGGTGCATAAAAAATAAATCGTCCGCCATCTTTGGGATTCCACCATATTGGATTTAAAATGACGTCACATAGAGCTAAAACGTCATCCAAACCAAACGTGCATGCAAAATTTCAGCTCAGTCGTTGCTGATAACTGTTCTAAAATTCAGTTGCAAGATCTGACCCATACTAACGAGGCAATTTAAATAAAACTTGTAAAAAATCTAAAGCCATGTCAACACAATTTCATTTTCTGGAATTCATGTATTTGTTTTATAATAAGCGCTGAGTTTGCACGTGCTAAACAGGAGGCGGCGTTTTTACTTTACATTATACCTAGTCTATTTGTGAAAACTGGATAAATAATATGTAAATTGACTGTAATCTGTGTATTAGACAGATACCAAAGCAATTTAAATAATTCTCGCAGTTGAAAAAACTAAAAAACACGCTTCAAAGTCGCTAATCCTGAAAATCCTGGTAAGGACAATGGGACAAACTATACAAACAAATTACAAGTCATCGGTCCTAGATAAGTGTGCAGTTTCAAACGAATCCATCGCGTCGTTTTAATGGCGGCTCCACATTAGTGCCGTGAAGCTCCGAGAACAAGCGTGAACGTGAATGTGGAGGGTTTTCGCGGGGTTCACGCGCGTTCACGCCTGTTCCCCGATCAGAGTCGGTATTTTGTCCCGCGACAAAGGGTTCGCGCCTCCTTCGCTTGGCGTTCACGCATACACATCCACATTCACGGCCCCGCGCCAGTTTACTTCTTGTTTACTCCGGTCTATAAAGGCGTACGGACGTCATCTACCATCTTCTTTTTTTCCTTTCGCTTTTTAATAACTTTCTTGTTTTGGACGTCTAAATAGTAATATGTTGCCACAGCAAACAAAGTTATTGCAGCAGCAGATTCTACGTCCATTTCGCGGCGGGTTTCACGAACGTTTGTGAACATCCCGTGAATGTGGAGGGCACGATTTGTGCCCGCGCGTGAATTCACGGCACTAATGTGGAGCCGCCATAAAAGGGGTGAAAATCACGTTCAAAGATTTTTTTTGCTGTCCCGTCTATACTTTCACCGACACATACCGGAGACATTGTTAGACTAAACATATTACTAAATTATAATTAGACTAACAAATATTTAATTATATTATACAAATACACACATATATCATATATTATATTACATATATCATATATTATACAAGTATGCATAATTAATAGATGTATGTAATTAAAGTAGAACGTTTTTTTTCATTATTATTTTTTAGGTTTTATATACATATACATATATATTTTTACACGTACAAAACAATGCTGCATGACTCGTATCATCACGAATGGAGCCTACATGTATACAACTATCATGTTTGCTTCTATTCAAAGCAGTTCATTTCATTCGTAATGCACGTTCAAAGATTCCGTTACACAGATACATATCAAGCTAATAAAAACGTGTTAAAAATATTTAGTACCCACTCATAGCACTCAATACTCATAGAGATAAACTGGTTTTTGGATGAATACAATCTAGACTGGTATAAAAACAATTTTATTTTCAGGGATTTTAGTTTATTTTTACAAACGTCGAGTACGCACGTGTCTACTGAATATATTTTATTTTGGGTAGTAGTTAAACGAGAGAATATAATATCTCAATAATTATCAATACAAAAAAACCGACTTCATAAAAATGACAAAATGGAAAACACCAGTGGGGCAAAAATCCAGTTTCCCTTTACGTCCGATAGAGGCGCTGTTTAATTTTTCATACATTTTGCTATCGTTTACGGAACGAATACTTTTTCGCAAGTGCTCGTACTAGGGCCACTTTACAATAAAAAAAAAAAAACATCTTAATAGGTTTACTCAGTCGAAAGTTCTGAGGCAATAAACATTTTAAAAAAACAGTTGAATTGAGAACCTTCTCCTTTTTGGAAGTCAGTAAAAATACTCATTATTGGGCGAAAGACTGTGGGCGAAATTGAAATTGACAAATATTAAAATGGTTCACAATATATTCGAAATTTTGCATAGAATATTTCATTTCAAGAATGCTGCTAGACGGTTCGGGTGAACGGTAGAAGTGTGAACTCCCTTAATCTTTTGTTCTCGAAATTATTTTGTTTTCCTTTTCCTGTGGAGTTTCTTGCCTGAAGTGTTAGTAAATAAGGTAAAAGTAGCCTTTGTGCCTAAACCATAATTAAATAGGGGTACCTACACCCCTGCCGAGATCATTTTGTGACCAATTTTTCTTCGAAAGTTTTCAGGATTCTAAGAAAAATTTAACATCTTTTCATTACTTTATTAAAGCAAGATTTCTCTGAACGGAATTTTGTGCCGACTCAATAAGAGTTGAGTAATCTTTAAGGCGCGAATAAACGGACAATCATAATAAAAGTTTCGCCCACAGATGAGACAAACAAAGTAGATATGGTAAGGTGGCGTGGCGGATGCGAACGCATCTTGATACCTTTGGTCAAACTCACCGGATGACTTTGCCGACCTTTTTTAACTGACTTCCAAAAAGCATGTTATTATCCAAGTTATCAATTCAACTGTTTTTTTAAAGTCATTGTTACCTCATAACTTACGACTGAGTAAACCGATTTTCATGATTCTTTTTTTATTTGAAAGCTGAGGCTTTCCCTGTGGTTCCATTTCAATATGGTCAAGGGGCCTTACCCCTAGCTCGAAAAGTTGACCCGCATAGGTGTTATTTGTCTAAACGGTACCATCAACTACGATAAGTGGTAGTTATTTGATAGCCGCCAAGCTTTGCTATTTTCACGCACACACGCATAGTAAAACGGATTTTCGTTCATTCAAGTTAGACGCTTTTAAACGATGCAGCTTAAATGAGTTGGTTAATTTTAGGTACCTATCAGGTACCTACTAAAAGTTGGCTCGCAAAAGTGAAGCTAGGGGTAAGGCCCCTGTTCTGACATTTTTTATGAAGTTGATTTTTTATATTGATAATTATTTTACATGTGGAAAGTAACTTAATTGGTGGTATCGTTACAAATTTCTTAGTGTGCGAGAAAAATGAGTAAGTGTGTCGTATTGACAGTTTTAGTACTATGCGGTTTATACGGTAAAGTGAAAAAAAGATTTATGAAACACGGAGATATTTTCGCACGAACGATAGTTGTACTAAGGGCATATCTCCCTTGTTTGATCTGGGGTCTCGCCTGACCTTATATTGTTTTTTAGGGTTCCGTAGCAAACTATGGAACCCTTATATTGTACCTAGTTCTGTGGCCTTAGTACGAGCACTTGCGAAAAAGTTATCGTTAAGTAAACGATAGCAAAATGTATGAAAAATTCAGTTTCTTTTCACGTCCGATAGAGGCGCTGTTCAATTTTTCATACATTTTGCTATTGTTTACGTTAACGATTACTTTTTCGCAAGTGCTCGTACTAAGGCCACTGGCTTGTCCGTCTTTTTTTGGTTTCATGGTATTTTTCTTTAGATTCATAATCGTGAGGTCTAAGTCTCTAAGATCAGGGGGCTAGCTATATCTAGATGTTTATTCGCTATCGCGAGAGGCTCAATTTTTGTATTTGATTATGTAGCAAACAGACAGATATAGTTACTTTCGCATTTATAATATTTAGTGTGATATATGTTATTAAATTAATGAACTAGTTTGACATTGTCTACCGCATAGTGCTAGCCTATCATAAATAATGTCCAGTACATACGTTTTCAGTATCGAAACGCCGAAAAACTACCGACTTCATTCACTTGTAGTCATTCGTTCAATAACTATTAACGATCGCGAGTGAAAACACTTATTACCAACAGGTGATAGAAATCGAACCTCGATCACTACTCCACGGACCGGTATCCCGATCCCAATAAAATTTCGCTCTCTTATCGCTCGGTTAAAAATATAGCGCTGTGGTACTTGTATAAATAATCTAAAATAGATACGAGGGAACATATTGAAATTTTGTAAAAAAAATATTCTGGGAAAGGAACGTTATTGTTTCGCCTGCAAAAATAAGTAAAAATATATTTATCATTCGTTATTCTAAGTATTGTAAACACGTTCTAGAAATAAACATACTTATTATCAAGCTTACCTTGGGGTACAGAGGCGCATCAAGGTTCATATTTTTATTTCTTGTTGAACTCGACCCGGAGTTACCTGTAATCATAATTACGTAATCTCACTTATTCGTAAAATGTTGGATAAAGATAATTTATTTACACAATATATAAACTTGTAACTTACAACACAGATAGGTCACATTTAAAACCTTCATTCATAATTATTTCGAACATTATCTGATCATGACTTTTTGAGTAACAGCGATAAAAGTGTAATAAATTCAAGGCGTCTATCTCAAAGGTCATTGACCTTTTTGCAAAATGATCTTAACAAATAACGTTTCTCAATCAGTTCTCTCTATGTTTAAAGCATAAAAGATATGCGATGTCGGGATGATACATCTCTGAAATTTGGCAAAGTCCACAGAGCTTCCTTCGTTCAAATTTTTCTATAACTATCAATTTCTGAACTATGACTGTGTATTATGTATTTTGTGCTATGACTACAGTTATACGGCTTTGGTTACGGCACCCTACCATATATGCGTGTCTCGACACGCTTTTAGCCAGTTATTTTTTATTGAAAGCATACGTAGGTATACTTTCAGATTGGCACCATAGAAATTTCATCAAAATCAATTCAGTAGTTTAATTTTTAAATCAAAATAGGTAGAAAATATATGTCATCCAAATAAATGAAATTGCGTATTTACCTACTAATTTAGAAGTCGGGTTTTTAAATTGTTTTTAATTGTAATTATTTTGGTCATGAATTTATGTTTTGTTCCTAAGTGGTGATGTTCAAAATGTTGCTTTAGTTACTCTAGGTTTCGTTATTAACATTTTACGAGTAAGATATAATTTAAAAACGTTGCTGAGTAAATTGCACGTTTGACGTTCCTTCGAGTGCTATATTATATTCCAATTTGCAAACGCAAATTGGAATAAAGCAGGTGCAAAATAAAATTTGAGAATGAACAGAAATAAAAGATGTCTCATCTTTTATTTCTGTTCATTCTTGTTGTTTTTACTTTTGCAAAAGGTGTTTGTTACTACTCGTAGAAGGTAACAAAAAAAAACTGAATTGAATACAGAACACCTTCTTTTTTTGAAGCCAGTTATTTATTTATTATTATTTATTTATATATATTACTCTGCCAAACTGAGTAGCAGTTTGTAGGCAGATTATCTACTCTCATTACATTTACTGTTGATTAGGAACATTATTATAATTTCTTTTTAAGGCAGGTTAAAACGTTCCAAGACTAAGTATATAGTATACAGGGTTATTAGTACCACTGTCATATTTAACTAAACTGAGCGTTATCCAGGACGTTATTATAATTAGAGGAGCTACCTTGCTAATTTGTAGAAAATATAATACGCGTCGACGAGAGGACCTCCTCCTTTTTCGTCGGTTAATAAAATACATTTTAATTTTTTGGATTGATGTCATATATATTTATTTACGGTTTGGCAAAAACGAATGACTTTCGAATCGGAATTTTGTAATGTAAACTTATTCAGAAAAGTTCTTCATATTTCCCCCAGACCCGATACAGTTAGAGACAGTGCGCTATTCTGTGAACTTTATTAAACTTTCACCTGAGATAATGTAGACAAGTGACTTGCATGTGTGGATGATGCCTTGTCTTATTAACCGACTTCCAAAAAGGAAGAGATTATCAATTCGCCAGTTTTTTTATTTTTTATTTTCATGTTTTTTACATCATGACTTTCCACTGGGTGAACCGATTTTGATGACTTTTTGTTTATTCGAAAGCTGGTGCTTCCCGTTTAGTCCCCTTCCAATTTGGTCCAGTGCTGATGGAGTAAGTTTTTTTGTATTGATGATTATTTTTAATAGAGCTGAGTGACGAGACGAGCAAGCCGTTTATCTGTTCGCCACGCATCCTTACAACTTTTCAGTGCCACCAAAAACTTCTTTGCAGCACTGCTCTAAAGCTAAGGCATCTTGATCGGAACGCACAACGCTCCAGTAAGCTGTCCGAACCCAACGAAGTGGCTGCGCATGCTCCTCACCGCTGCGCTGACGCATGATTCAAGGGAACACCAGACAGACGGCATAAAGTTTCAGTCGAGAAACCAAAGCTTAAGCTCGATACCCTGGAATATCGTTACATGTGGAGACATACCTATAGTGTCTGATCCGGCAGTAGATCGGCAGCAGGCGTTTTTCACGAGCCTCCTGATCGTGCCTTTAAAGTTGAGCGTGTAGGAACCATAAACGAGTGGGTTCATGCACGAATTGGAAACAGCCATCGCGAACAGCAAGTCCTGGATCCGAGGAGACACGTGTGACGCTGACTTACGGTCTATCATGTACCTGGGGGTCATATTAAATAGGACGTTACTAGACTGGATCATTAGGTATTACTTTGATCTTCGATAATTACTTATGGCATCATGGTCTCCGGTAAAAAAGAGCGTAGGTAATTACTCGCGGCATTGAGCAATTTTAATTTTATATCAGGCAGTTCGTGCTAATCCCTGTCTATATATAAGTACTGCTCAAGTAAACAGAGACACGTGCAGTCTTAAATTTTATGTAGGCTTGCTTCTTCTTCAATGCCACAGACGTGGCCATCTGGCCATAGACGTATTATAAAGTAGGCAACAATTTTTCCTCTTCCCAAGCAAGGAAGGCAGCTAGTGTTAGTCTTATGAGAGGTCAACGTTCAGTAGTGGATAAATATGACGCTGATATCGTAGCTTGTACCCACCACATGGCCATGGTCGCGTACGGCAGCCAGCACAGCGCGAACACGGCGACTATGACGACGGTCATGCGCAGCGTGCGGCGCCGAGCGCGCTCCAGCACGCTGCGGTCGGACCGTCGCAGGCGCACGTGGCTGATGCCGTCGCCATTCTTATGCATACATTTCTCTACACACAAATTTGTAAATACTTTATACTAATTAAATTTAGTGGCATTCAAGGATTGTAACTCAAAATTTATTAAGATGCAATTTTTTAGGGTTCCGTATCCAAAGGGTGTAAACGGGACCCTACTATGCCTACGCTGTCTGTCTGTCTGTTCGTCCGTCCGTTCGTCCTACCTTTTAATGGCTGTACCTACCTTTCGAACCGTAATATATAGCCAGTTGAAATTTTTACAGATTATGTAATAAAGTGGATAGCAATAAAATCCGACTTTAAAAATATTGGAAAAACGTAATAAGTACCTTTACAATTTGAGGGTTGCCCTCGATTTCCCTGGGATACCATTATCAGATCCTGAATTGGTGACAATGGGACCAAACTGGAAGTATATCCTACCGAACATTTATTTTCAAATCGGTCAACAGTTGGAGGAGAAATCGGTGAACATACATAAAAAAAATACAGTGGAACATAGAACCGTCCTCCTTTTTTTGAAGTCGGCTAAAAAAAGTAGTAATTTCAATCCATCCAAGTAAGTACCGCGTCCGACATTGCTTAACTTCGGTGATCGTAAATTGAACAGAAATTTATCACTGACTCGCACTTGGCCGGTATTAATTATTTGTTTTCTTACTTTAGAGTGTGTAATCAGCCAAGTTTGACGTTTCTACGTATTACCATTTAACACAAGAGCAAATACGAAAATAGGTTATAAAATAAAAACGTTTGTTTTACGGGGACCCTTTTGTTTGTACTTTTTGATATTATTATAATTTTTTAGTTAATCCGCCTTAAAGTTACATATTTTGTGAAAATTTCAACTGGCTGTCTATTACGTTTCAAGAAATACACCCGTTAAAAAGAAGAACAGACAGCGCAGGCATATTAATATGGCCCCGTATACACCCTTTTGGGTACGGAACCTTAAAAACACGGATTGAATTGAGAACATCCTTCCTAAAGTCGGTTAAAAAAGACTTAAAAAACAACGATTTTGACCAATTAAATGTTATGGGACTGAGAAACAAATAATACTATAAAAAAACAAAGGCCATTTTCAAAAAAGTCTAGCATATCTATAAAAATAAAGTTAAAAACCTGATGCAGAAATAATAAAATCATGTAATAAAATCTACCTTCAGTACTGTGAAGTATAAAAAGAAGGCTTTTCCATTATAGTACTGAGTATTTGATTTGTATTTTAACTGATGGTGGCGCAGAGCAAGCTGCAGCCAGTATTCTCCTTCTACCTCAACCGGTGCGTACTCGTACATACCTACCTACTGACCAGACCAGTTCGGCTCCCACTCTCACTGATGTCGTGAACAGAACATCTCTGCTTTCACTATTAAATGTATTACTAATATAAAAAGTTCGTAGACATAAAAAAATTTAACTGATGTTTATTATTTTTGATCTTTTAATTCGTGGAAAAGAAGCCTTATTGCTCCCACTAAACGAAAACGAATCTAGTTTCAAACGAACCACTGAATTTTTGTTAGTGAACCAAATAGTTTTCAAGAACATTAGAATTGAGTAAGTATACTTATTAATTGTATTTGTATTGTGTTTCATGTCTGTTTATATTGAGGTTCTGACAACATGGGGGCGTGGGTTCGATTCCCATCTAGGACAAACATTTGTGTGATGAACATTTGTGTTTGTTCTATGTCTGGGTGTTAATATCTATTTAAGTATGTATTTAAAAATATATATGTACGTATATCAGTCTCTGGCAGCCATATTACAAGCTTTGCTTAGTTTGGGGTCAGATGACCGTGTGTGCAAAAATGTCCCAGATATTTATTATTTATGACCCTAGCAAGTACTTCTTGATTACCTCCTTGAGAGGTACTCATACTTAGGACTGAACTAAATAAGTCCTTTGTAGCATAAGGTTCAAGGCCGGATTAAGGAGAGGGGTCTAGCCTCGGGGCTTCCACAAGAAAAAAACAAATTTCTAGGTAAAGTTTTCTAACCGAATAAAATGCAAATTTATAATGGAAAAAAATAACACTAAAATTCTGATAAGAGAACATCTTTACCATGTATATTTAAAAAAGGATTGTTTATAAGAATGTGGTTTGTCTCGCAATCAATTATTGAGACCATGGAATGAAAAAAACACGTTTAACTTATTTGAAAACAATTAAGGGCCTCCGCTTTTTTGCTGCCCTGGGCCTCTATGTCTCTAAATCAGGCCCTGATTAGATTCTTTGTTTAAATTCTACGTTGTTTTGTTACTACAGATGTCGAATTTAGTGGAGTAAATCTATGGCTCGTACACACAGTCGTACGTTACGCTACTTCTATTTGTGAGTTTTTTCTCATATTTCTCGAAAAGTATAGCTGTAATGTAAAAAAACCTTTACGGTTCCCTCGATAATTATGAAATCTGTATATAAAGATATCGTAGACATCATTTAGTAAATATGTAAGGTATTTGAATGAATTTAAAAAAACAGGGAAAGCGCAAATTAGTATTACTTTTGTATTTTTTATCTATCAAGCGAAATGTTGCTCCGTGTTTCGGTTTTCACGGTTTCCTAGATAAAACATTTAATTTTGATTTGACATGACACCACTTTTATAATTTTAAACTAACCATGGAAGTAAAATATAAACCTAGAATGACCAAAACAGCCTATAGTCTATTAATTGAAACGAAGTATGTCAAAATCCTCGATTAGTGCTGGGACAATTCAGACGAAATCTATCTATACTTATAAAAAAAACTGTAACAGATCGAATTCTGTACATTAAAGATATTTTGAAAAAAAAAAATTGGACGGCATTCTGTAATCGATACTAAAACCAAAACTGTATTTTAAGGTGTAGTGTTCGAACAGTGCGCAAACGCATGGAAGAATGGTGAGGCCGGAGCCGGAGCACAAGGCCCAAGCATGCCGCAGTGCAAGGTAGCAACATTGTATAGTGGCGCCTAGACGGACACCTCTGTTATCGTGTTTGGTGTATACAGTGATATTGTTGATTATATTCATGTTATATTAGTTAGTAGGTTTTCGTTATCGTTTAGTTCAGTGAATTGTTGAGTTTTGTTAATTCATTGTTTTTTTTCGTTGTTAATAGCAAATATTAGTCTGATGTTTTGCGTTATGTGATGTTTTACATTATGTTAAGCAACTAATAAAAGCTCCTGTAAACAATATTGTTAGTAACATATTACTGCAATTTCCGGTGATTCCGTCTGCAGGGACTATTTTAATGTTCACGCAAACGAAGTTGCGGGTACAGCTAGTCGAGAATAATGTGTGTGTTTATTTATCGACTGGAAGTGTCTTGCACGAATAATATTTTTAATAATGAGACTTTAGGATAATGAAATAAAACAGAAGAAGCAAGTACAAATTTTTGTAATATAAAAAAATCTATTGTTTAATCTAATGGTGTAC
Source organism: Agriopis leucophaearia (assembly GCA_949125355.1). Lineage (NCBI taxonomy): Eukaryota > Metazoa > Arthropoda > Insecta > Lepidoptera > Geometridae > Agriopis > Agriopis leucophaearia. The sequence goes on along the minus strand of OX421277.1, from coordinate 1,893,310 downwards.
ATTCCAAATCAGTGTCATTATCATCATCAGCGTTAGAGTCACTTGTGAAATCCTGCAGATTAATAATAAATGCTATTCAATCAATTGTCAGTCTAGTATGCAAAAATATGGTTATTGTATTATGATAATCCACACTAAATGCAGTTCCGTTTTAAAGTTCAAATATACTTTTACTATTTATATGTACAGAAATTGTAATTCATAGTATATTTAAACGCAGAAAACAGTGATCTTTGTGTTTCAAGTAAATGCAAACGTTATAACAAAGACATGCCCTGAAATGTCGTCAGCTTTAATTTCAATCAAGCTACATTTAAAGGATTATAAAAGTGTGTAAAAAGAGCCTAAGATTCCTCACGAAGTCAAATTTATTGTGACATGATCAATGTGTCAAATTAAAGCTAGAGAAACTTTCATTTTATTTTATTTGTATTATTTAAAAAGTGGGTAAGTGTGAAACATCAGTCTACCTTTATTTTTGCGTAGGCTGGCAATTTAAGGTGGCGTAATTTATCAACCCAAAGTATTTCTAGTCACGAGATGATAAATGAAAAAGAAAAATATTGAATCGACCTTTAAAGCTCGGAGATTAAACCCAATTGTTCAGTTGGTCTTCCTTTTGTGTCGTAGCGACGGAGTAGTAATTTGTTGCCTTAGTATATGTTATCTGTATTATATCTACGGTATCTCGTTACCTCGCCGTCTTATTGAAAGAAATCCTAACGAAAACAAAAATTTGAAAAAGCAGTCAACTAACGCAAAAGGTTATATTTAGTATTGCTGCCTACTTTATATTTTTTACCCCCGCCACAAAAAGAATGGTGTTATAAGTTTTACGTGTGTATCTGTACGTCTGGCTGTGGCATTGTAGCTTCCAAACGGCTGAACCTATTTTGACTTAGTTGATTTTTCGTTTGAAAGGTGACTTGATCGAGAGTGTCCTCAGCTATGATTCATGAAAATCTTTTCAGCGTTTGAAAATTATCAGCTATTTGATCGGGCTTTAAAAAATACACTTGCCTTATGTTACGCGATATCTTTGCTTATTATGAACCGAATTTGACGTTTATTTATTGAATAGGCTTATAGGTAGGTGTATCTCGAAAATTAGGGGATCACGTTTACAAAATTTCATTTTCATTTTCCTACTTCTAGTGAAGTTTCTTGTTAAATTTTTTCATAGCTGACTCGATATGTCCAAATATCAACGAATTTGTATGATTGTTGATTGAATCAGTCGTCACTTTGCAGTAGTTTCTTAGACGAATCTTTATAATTTTAGTGTATTTCTACTTCACTTTCACTTCACGTCGCTTTAAGTACGTTCAGTTTTTAAAGAGTTTACCAATTTTACTTTCCATGAAACCAATTTTAGAGTATTACGAACATTTTAAAATAAAAAATATTCAAACCGGTCCAGACTTTTCTCAAGTGATGAGTATACCAAAGAATAGCATTTCATTATTAACCGACTTCAAAAAAGGAGGAAGGATATCGATTCAACCCGTATTTTTTAAAATTATAAAAACATAGAAGCTCGTGTTCTCGGGCTTTAGTTTTTTTTTTTTTTTTTTTCTGGGACATTATTGCACACACGGTCATCTGACCCCAAACTAAGCAAAGCTTGTAATATGGCAGCCAGAGACTGATATACAGACATATATTTTTTTTTATACATACTTAAATAGATATTAACACTCAGTCATAGAACAAACACATATGTTCATCACTCAAATGTTTGTCCTAGATGGGAATCGAACCCACGCCCCCAAGCACAGAAAATAGGTTCACTACCAACTGAGCCACCAGGGCAGCAGTATTACGCTTAGTGAACACTTGGTGCTTTCATACCAAACCACGAACTTTCGTCTTACATCAACAATACTGGTATTTGGAAAATTCATGACTACTTTAGTAATATCAATTTTGACTAGGTACCTACGAAGGAGACGTTGAATAGCTAAACTATTAAATTAAGTAATCTAATGAAATAGTGGTGTCTCAAATTTCGATATCTTAAGACACCCAATTCAGTTCTTGAAATGATTAACGAACCAGTAAACCGTACTTCTTCGTATTACCATCGACAAGTACCATCCATCCTTGGTATTAGTAGATGAGTATTTCATTTAATGCCTCAATAGAATGGGTTACCTACACGGAATGGAAAGCAAAGCAAAGGAGCTCATTGTACTCTTCATTAAACGAATTGTATTATAGAACCAACCCAGTAGGTAATCATGAGAAAAAACTCATCTGTTCATTTACTTCCTTTTGGCGTAGTATTAGTATTAGCGTTACATGTATACCATGTACCATGTATACCATGTATTCAAATACAAATCGGTTTTTACCAACCTCTCACTCATAAACTTAAATTAATAGTATCCAATCATTTTTTTTTTCCAATAAAGCTATTTTTATCAGTTAAAATGTTGTAAATGTGCGCAAGAGAGCTCTGGCCGATAAGCGTGGCATTAGTATTGCCGTTCCGTACTGCATAGAACACTATCAGTACATACTGTATGGAAAACTAACAATAAGAATAAGATTTATTTTATTGCCAAAAACAATGAACACATAAGGTAAAAACAATGTTTGGCAATAAGGGTATGCTCAGCGCCGTGCTGCGAGGTCCCGAAGGGTCACGCAGGGCTGGTTTTCCGCATACCCCTTTGCTCAGAAAAAAAGATGGTAGGTGAGCATTAGGCGGTAGGCGGTAGGCACTGTATGAAACACTAACCGTCCAGCTCGTCGCTGCTCCGCCGTATCTCGCAGAAGATGCACACGTAGCAGACAGTGATGACGACCAGCGGTAGAAAGTACATAGCGCACATACAGAACACGTTGTATGCCACCTCCTGCCGCTCCGAGTTGAACGCGTCGAACGCCACGCACTGCTCGAAGCCAGCGATGTGGGGGTGCCGCATCACGCGGAACACTACACTCTGTGCACAATAAAATAATCAGTAAGTATTGGAAGGACTTACGGCATATTTGTAGTTGGCAGCGGAGTGGACAGTGAAAAATTGGCGGGGTGAGGTATCGGTAGAAGGACATTGTGTTTGTACGTGTTGGTAGTGCGAACTGCCACCAAACAAAAGCAAAAAAATCAAATAATGTTATCATTAATCACTACAAAACCGATCACAAAGAACGTATTTTTTGCTCAGAACCAAAACAGTGCAGAAATGTTATATGAAATCTCATGGTTGCACAGTTTTTCATTAATGCACTGTTTTTTATTTAGACAAATTTACCACAGAGGTTTAATGTCTCCCATTAAGTTTAATATAATATGTATGTATTAGATCAAAAAGATACTCGCTGAAAATAAAAATCGGCGGAATAAAACCGACTTGGTGAAAATAATTGTAAGTTTAAAATGTTTGAGGAGAAGATGAATTAAACTTTGTTTTCATTAACTAAGTTTTTATTTTGAGTAGGTATATTTTATCACGGTAGGTAGATTGATGGTTGAAAGAACAGTAGATTACACACCTTGCTAAAGTGAGTAATACACTTATTTTAACATAAAACTCGTGCATTAATAACTCACTTTGTGCTCGATGCAATAATCTACTATTTTTTGTTCCTAATCCTTTTTTTTATGTACTGAGTGACTAGACGAGCGAAGCCGCTCGCCTGATGGCTCTTCACGCTTGCCCATAACAGCTCAACGCCACTCAGAATTTTGAACTTCAACAGTTCAAAACCCTGGATGGCAATGCACTGCGCTCGTCACCCCGAGATATAAGATGTCAAATCTCTGTGTGCCCTGTAAATTCGCTGGAAACATTGCCCTTAAATCGGGAACACAGTAGTGTTTGCACACTACTGCTTGGCGGTTGAATATCTGACAAAGGTGTGGTACTTCCCCAGGCGGACCCCTGCAAAAGAGTCCTACCACTACAAAACACTACATCCTATATTGTTATCAGACCCACCCCATATCTACTTGTAACATTTCAGTTACTTAGTTGGCAACTTGGAAGCGGTTCCTTAACAAATCAATTACTATGTAATTGTTGGCCCCGAACTTCGCAACTCCCATAATTATCATCACAACCCTTCGACCAATTTTACTTATACTCGATATCAACAATTACTACTTTAGTAGTAGTTAGTTTTTTATTAGTTAGTACAATTATCCTTCGTGTTCAAATGTCTCCGTGTTTCATACATTTTTTTTACTTTAGCATTAAATCACTTAACGCAATAACTGTAAGACTACCATGTATGACTCACTCACTCATTTTTTATGCATGCCTAAAAACTTACAGCGACTATGTGAGCTTATAGTCCACATGTAAAAAAAGGTCGGCAAGGCTGTCTTCTGGGTGAGTTCGATATAAGGCATCAAGCCTGGTTTAGGCCAGATACATTCGCATCCGCCACTCTACCACCCTTGTTTGTCTGATCTGAGATTTACATGAACCATTTGACGTCAAAATTTCATGACTATTGCATTAACGGTACGCATTATCGTCAAACAAAATAAATATACAAATTAACAAACAATCATACAAACGCCGGTCTGTTAAAAAGTTATCGTTGCGTAAACGATAGCAAAATGTATGAAATTTAACAGCGCCTCAGAAACTGAATTTTTCAAATATTTGCTATCGTTTACGTAACGATATCTGTTTTCGCAAGTTCTCGTACTAAGGCCACTGAAATCTTCGGTTTGCGTCGTCAATAAAAGCTTGTAGGCACAAGTAATATATAAAAAAAAAAAAAAAAATACGATATCAAGGCTGGTTCTATCGAGAACGTTGTTCAAAATGTACGTACAATTAGCCCTGTTAGGCTTGGCACGCCGTTTTAGAATGCCTCTATAATTGCTTTGAGTAAAGCCAGACTTTTAGTAAAACGGCATCAAAGCGGTATAAAGCAATGATGGCTCAATTTGGGTAAACATAATGTTGAGATAAAGAAAAAAAAAACTTTTTCTCTCGACACCGGGACACGCGTCAAGAATATCGCGACAAGCTTTTATAAATCATACTAGCTGTACCCGCGACTTCGTACGCGATTTCTTTAGAAAAAAATTGCCTATGTCCGTCTTCATGATACATATAATTACCTCGCAGAATTTTATCGAGATCGGTTAAGCCGTTTAGCCGTGATTATGTAGAAAACAGACAGACAGAGTTACTTTCGCATTTATAATATTAGTGTGGATAAATAGGGTAATGACGTTATAAGTTGATAGTTAAAGTATTAAGGGAAAGTTTATTTTATTCTTTTTGGCGCAATTAAATAAAAGCTTGTAAAAAAAATATTTTTTTAGTTTTTATTTATTTTGAGGGTATGGAACCCAATGGTTATAACGGGACCCTATTACTAAGACTGCGCTGGCATCCGTGTGTCTATCTGTCTGTCCGTCTGTCACCAGGCTGTCTCATGAACAGTGAAAGTTAAACAGTTGAAGTTTTCACAGATGATGTATTTCTGTTGCCGCTATAATAAAAAGCAGAATAAAATAAATATTTAAGGGGGACTCCCATACAACAAACGTGATGTTATTGCCGTTTTTATGGATAATTGTACGGAACCCTTCGTGCGCGAGTCCGACTCGCACTTGGCCGGTTTTGTTTTACTACTTCTCACTTCGTTACGAAAAATGATAGAGCACAAGAGAGCAACTTAGCTTACGTTTATCAAATACTCGTAGGTAGGTACATATTTTTTTATTACGTCATTTTCTGTTATTTTTAACCGACTTCCAAAAAAGGAGGTTATCAATTCGACTGTATATTTTTTTTGCCCAAGACTTTAAATTTTGAACCTAGACTACAAATGAAGGCCCGCCCGGACGCTCCCCGGATGCCCTTTAAACTAGGACAAATCCGGGGAAACCCGGACGGATGGCAACCCTACTTCAAGGACCTAAATAACGTGGGTCGAACCGCGGGGCGCAGCTAGTTTCTTATATAGTTTCAATCGTGTTAATAATAGTGCAATATTTATGATATTGCCTGGCCTAGAATGTCATAAAGACTACAATTAGATCTTGTTTGAACGGCAATAAAGTTCTATGAAGTACCTAACGTAGGTCTAGTACGTTACCTAGTCGCTTGGATAAAATTTAATATTCGCTTTTTATAAGTCTTTCTCATCATAATATGAAATGGAATACCTTAGCAGACGAGTTGTTTTTCTTCATATATTGCTAAGAGCAGTCGATAATAAAAAGTATTTAGTCTAAGTACATGCTTCCTATATTTAAGTATTTTTTGAAATCATCACAATAATTCAGCCGTAGTTATCAGTAGAGACAATATTTTCGAGTATTTGTATACATCCAGTTGATTTTTTGGATCTAGGAAGATTTTCAGATGCCTTTATCTGACTTTAGAAGGCAGAGTACAAAGCATACGTAATCAAATACCGCACCATAATATATTTTGAAAATCTAAAATTGGATAGAATTTCATTCGTATCTCGCCCACAGATATGTACCTATTTGCTTACGCGACATTATTACGATGTCTCCACCTGCGCCGTCTGTGCCGCTGGCAATGTTGCCAGATAGCGAAATGTAAGTATCTGTATGTATGTAATAACAAACGTGAATTTTGAAGAAAAAAAAAGCGGAAACTCAGATTGCCCATACTATTTTTTCTTTTAGTACGGACGATACACCAACCACGGACGGAAACGGCCAACGGAAGTGGGGAAGGCCCGCTCTTCCGTTGGCCGTTTACCGCCCGGGGGGTATAGCTAACATTGCGAAACTAAGTAGATAGCTGGCTAAGAGCGTCTGGATACGCACATACCTACCAATATACGTGTCTCGAGACGCTCGTGGCCAGTTATTTCGTCGTGTTTCGTAGCTGAAGCCATATAGGTAACTGTGGTCACAATTCATAGTTCACAAATTGTTGATTTTAGAAAGTTTCGATCGAATGAAGTGGTTTGCGATGTTCGGGACTTAGCCAAATGTATCATTCCGATTTAACATAATACTATTTATGGTTTAGCCAAAGATAAACAGATAAATATTTATTTTGTAAGTAAATATAATACTTTAGAAATGCGGACCATATCTTGCAAAGGATAGAATTAATAATAATTGGCCAAGAGCGTGTCGAGACACGCATATGGTAGGGTTCCGTAATCAAAGCCATATAATTGTAGTTATAGTTCAGAAAATTATGGTTATAGAAAAATTCGAACGAACGAAGCTCTGTGGACTGGAATTTCAGAGATGTACCATCCCGACATAGCATATACTTTTTATGGTTTAAACATAGAGAAAACTGATTGAGAAACATTATTTGTTAAGACCATTTTACAAAAAGGTCAATGACCTATGAGATAGAACGCTTTGAATTTATTATAATTTTAATGAAGGTTTTAAATATGACCTAGCTTTATTGTAAGGTTCAAGTTTCTATGTCTTTTAGTTTAGAAATGCAGGGGGAGGGACCAACTTTTTGCCACTTTGGCGGGCCATATTTCGCAAAGTACAGACTTTATAAAAAAGTGATGTACCAAACATTACCTTCATTTTAAAAGACCTTTCCAACGATACCCCACACAAATAGCTGGAGCAAAAAATTATAATTCATCCCTATTTCACATGTACCAGAGCCACCCCTACAATGCAATATAATATTTTTTTTATAATTTTAAAATTGAGATCTATATTACAACTGTTATTATGCAAAGTTTCATTCACTTGTCTAGATAATTATAGAAGTTAGAAGGTTTTAAAAAATTCGGACGGACGGACAGACAGACAGACAGACAGACAGACGGACGGACAGAACTAATTTATAAGGGTTCCTTGTCGGGCTACGGAACCCTAAAAAGTGATAAATAAAACGTTACCTTATTTTTAAAATACCTATTCAACGATGACACCACGACGGAAAGTAGCGAAAAATATGTTTCATACCGTTTCAAACGCACCAGACTCATACCTAAAATACAATTCATAAAATAATTATACTTTTAAAACGGACGTACCACCAAACCTTATATGTATTCTGTGACCAAACGCGACCACTAGTGTCGCCACAAGCGCTGGACGAAACTTTTCATACGTTTTGTAAGGTATTGCCGCACACTGAGCGTTCGAGAGCCACGTCCAAGTCACAAGCGCGGCGCTTTTTGTTGCAGTGTTTTGTCGCCCGTTGCCGCGGGCGCATACATCATGACCACAGGCGCTGGCTTCACCCCGCCCGCAAATCCAGCCTTGCTGCAAGCACCGCACCGAACGCAACTCTTCATGGATACACATTATAATTGGTCACTCGGCTCGGCTTGGCCACTAGACACGGCACATGTAGTGGGTACTATGGAACCATTCAAACGTAAATTTTTAAGAAAAAAGCGGAAACCTAGATAGTTTGGGTCTACCAAGAAGCTATGAAATGCTAGTGAAATGTATCTAGCGTCACTGGCTGCTGGTGTGAAATAGAAAATGAACTGAATGATGTAATGAATGGTGGACCGCAGTATAACGAGTTTGCTTCGTTCGTGTCACGTAGTGGTCGAACTGAGAGGTCACGAGGTCATCAGGTTACACGTTAATCATGTTAGCTTTGGCCACGAATGGCTGTTGATTTTGTGCAGAAAATCTCATTTAACTTTATAGAGTTGCACGGAAATGGTGTACAAAGCCATTGTATTCTAATTGATCGACATCAGGTGTCATTACATCGTTTTGCATGTTTAGTATTTGGGACTGTATATACGTAGGTACATATAATTATATATGTATGTATACTTATCTACTGGTAGCTATACATATACGTAATATTTAGGGTTTCTTGATTGATAGAACTCTACGTAACCATAATGTTATAAATTTACTTGGTAGCTTTCGTGAAGGTATATTGTTCAGTGCCAGTCAGAAAATACTGAAAAAGTTTGAAGGTTTGATACAATGGATCCCTGCCTCAGAACTTTTAAAAGTTTGCTTGATACTTGATATTGTCTCGCGACATTTTGAAACTTGAAGTTCTTGTGGCATTACAACGTTGCTTTATTACCTAACATAACACATACAACAACCAGAACAAAACAACAGAAAACGGTTGGTTAAAAACAACCCGTGTACCGTCAACAACGAAATTTGGTTCAAAGCGCTGTCTTTATACACAATACCAAGGATGGATGGTATCTATCTTTTGTCGATGACAATACTTAGAATAGGTTTTTTTTACAAATAAGCAAACCTTGTTTTTACAAACAATAAAATATAATATACTTAGGCTAAAATGATTTTAAACCGACTTCCAAAAAGGAGGAGTTCTCAATTAGACAGTTTTTTAAAATATGTTTGTTATCTCAGATTTTTCGACTGGGTGAATCGATTTTGATTATTCTTTTTTTATTTGAAATCTGGTGCTTCCCTTGTGGTCCCATTCCAATTTGGTCCAGTTCTGACATTTTTATGAAGTTTTTTTTTTTATTGATAATTATGTTGGTATCTATTTTATGGCACTAGATGAGCCCCGTGGTTTTACCCGCATCCTACGTGAAGCGTATTTTTTCGGGATTAATTATAGGCGGCGTCACCAATGCTTAGAGTGTGTGCAAAGACAGCTCAACAGTTTGGAGGTCAACAGGAAGGCAAATGTGGCTCAGCGGTTAGAGCGTTTGGGACGTAAACCGGTTCAAACCCTGTCATTCGTATTTTTGTTTATTGTCTATAAAATTTTAGCAATTACAGTTTTTTTATATATCAATATTATATATCTTTAACTGAAGATAAATTAAAGGAAAATCTTTGTTTAAACCGTAGGTACAAATAATTATGGTATAGATAGAGTATAGGTACCTAACGCATGTGTATTTTTATGGGTGACATCAACACCTGACAAAACCATTTCTATGTTTTTTCAGCGCCCTTTTTATAGGGCTACATTCTGATTCGTACACCCTATGTTATACCTCCGCCAGTACAATCAAGAAAAAAGTATTAAACAATGGTTACTATTCTTTATTCAGTTAAAATAACAGTCAGCAGACAGCAAAGTGATCCTATATCGATTCCATTCTTTCATTTCAAGGTACTGAGCCTTAAAATCAACTTCACTATATGATAAAAATTTAGTCTTAAACGTTATTTACACAAAAATCTATTAAAAGGTTAATCAGTATTAAAAATTTATCAGCTAACAAGAAATTAGCTTTACTAAAGTATACTTAATAATAAAAAAGTCTTAAAACGTTATTTATACAAAAAGTTACTTTAAAGGTTAATCAGTATTAAAATTTGCTAACAAGACTTTCCAGACATTCGCCATCGTTGATTTCAATAGTTTTTGTGTTCGTTCAATAAGATTTTCGTTTTCTTCGAAATCTGGGACACAACTGTGTTAACAGTCAAAGTTGCGCTACAGCGATTTCATGAAACACATATCCACGTGTACTTCCATTGACTTCCATCACCACTTAGTTTTTTAGAGTTCCGTACCCAAAGGGTAAAACGGGATCCTATTACTAAGACTCCGCTGTCCGTCCGTCTGTCTGTCTGTTCGCCTGTCACCAGGCTGTATTTCATGAACCGTGATAGTTAGACAGTTGAATTTTTTTACAGGTGTATTTCTGTTCACGTTATTACAAAAAAAATAAAAACAGGATAAAATAAATATTTAAGGGGGCTCCCATACAACAAACGTGATTTTTTTGTTCTTTTTTGCTCGATATTTATAACGGCTACAGATAGACGCTTGAAATATTCACAGAATATTTAGTTATATATTCACTTTAAAAATAAATAATTAAATTGAAATATAACAAATATTTAAGAGGGGCGAGATAGGCAGAGATAGAGAAGATATACTGTCAGTCTGTCACACACTAGTATAAAATAAAGTCGCTTTCCGCGTCTGTCTGTCTGAAAGAAAGACGAAAGAAGAAGTAAGAAAGAAATGTCTGCATCTATATCCGCTAACTCCTCCTTAACTACGCAACGGATTTTGATGCGGTTTTCACCATCATTTAGATATTTTTTACGGAAGATTTATATTATATAATTGAACTTACACCGGTGCGAAGCCGGGGCGTGTCGCTAGTTTATTTATATGCCTATATTATTGCCAACATTATCTTTTTGAATTTCAACCTTATTTGCACTAGAGTACGAAAAAGAAGTCGTGGTATTGTAATTAAAAGTGTACCAATCAGAATGTAATTTTGGACTCAAATTTCACACAGTCTCTGTAGAATCATCGTCATCATCTGCTTCTTCGCACTCAGATTGAAATCTGCAAATATAGCTAAAGAATATCTATCCACGCGCAATCGAAACCAGAACACTGCCGCAGAACTTTTGCTAATGATTTGAGAGTTACCAAAGTCCAAACAATGTTTTAATTTTACAAATTAAACTTTCTCACGAAGTTCGTTTTTTATTTTAATTATTTTTATGACATTACGAAATTGGCAAAGTTTCAATGTAAAAATGGCACGAATTTTTCCCTCTACGCCGCTTCCCACGATGCCTCACTTAGTGCCATTACATGGCAGTCTCACTACACCGCACAGCAAATTCCATTCCGCATTCGTAGAAATTCCTATAGATACGTACAATGCTTCCCAAGCAACGAAATTATATAGAGTCCTGAGTGAAGCGAGGGGTTCAAGCACTTCAAGCTGCCCAAGACGAAGACAGGCTTTATTCCGGAGGAGCATACTCTACTTTTCATACCTTCTGCAGGGCTCCAAACACCGTATTTTGTTTCACATTCTTTGTAAACGCACCTTTTTTTTGAGTTCTGCTTATGGTGGCCAGTTCGATTTTTGAACAAACCTCTTTACAATGCCATATGAGCATTTTTTTACTTAGAGTTTTCCACAAATTTCCACACGAATTTGACGTTCCAAATTAATTTCACTTTATTCCCTAGGGAGTTACACAACTTTATATCCCTTAAGAGATAATGATTTACTTTACGTTGAGGTTGCATGATATGTAATTGGACATTGTAAGTAATCGCATAAGAGTGAGCGAGTCACTGACCACGGCATAATTACGCGTGCTTGACGGACAACACTACACAAAACATGATTTGTTACCCCGCCTGCAGCGAGATACTGAGAATAGTATAGATATACATTTGTACTGACCTGTGGTATGCTGCAGGCGAGCGCCACCGACCATGCGCAGTACAGCATCTGCTTGCTCCTGCGCCGCGCCACCGGCACCCGCAGCGGGTACGTCACCGCGAAGAACCTGTCACAATTAAACCACTATACTGCTACCCTATTTACTTTTTTAAGCAGTTGAGACGAGCAAGTCACCCATAACAGGCCACCATTTAAAATTTCAACAGTTGAATATTCTGTGCTACAAATGCTACAATGCACTACAATCGTCACTCTGAGATATTAAATCTATATGTTACCGCCAATCTGTATAATTCTGAATACCTGGGGCGTCCAGGCAATGTATAAAATATTATGAATATTATTGTCTCTTACATACTTTTCCTTAGGTAATGTATACAATTCCCACTATGACCCACTCCAGGAACGCAAAATTTCATCCAAACCGGTCCAGCCATTTTTAAAGTACTTAGCCTATGTGCTATTCCAGACTTTAATAATAATAATAATATAATCTATCTCTGTGACAAATTTCATCCAAATCCGTTCAGCCGTTCTGGCGTGATTGAGTAACAAACATCCATCTATCCATCCAAATTTTCACATTTATAATACTAGCTGCGCCCCGCGGTGTCACCCGCGTGGTGATAAAAATCGGTGATGATGATGAAAATTAGCCTATGAGTTAATCCAGGACATAAGCAATGTATATTCCAAATTTCATCCAAATCCATCCAGCCGTTTCTGCGTGATTGAGTAACAAACATATTTCTAGTTATAGTAATTTTTAAACTTCCGCGATTCGAACACATGTTTTCATATTTATCGGGACTTATCGCGCACTATCTCTGACACTCAGTCAGCTCGTGACCACGGCCATTGTAACATGGTCGAAACGTCGAGCGAAAGGTATCTATTTTTACCTATATTTAATAGTGCGCGATAAGTCCCGATAAATATGAAAACATATTTCTAGTTGCCGCTATAACGACAAATAAACATAATATAATTAATATTTGAGAGTGCTTCCATACGACAATAGTACATTGTTAGCCTAGGGGTGAAAGTAACTTATTTAGTCCCGAGACGGGGTTTGGCTAATACGGGCTAATAGTTCGAGGAACTAAATAAGTCTTTAACCCCGAGGTAAACACTGTGCTTTTCATTACGAATACAAGGAAACTAAAAATAAAAACATGAACTGACACTGGCAAATGCACGAGAAGTGCGGGACCATAATTCTCTGTGGAGAAAGAAAAAAAGTTGGAACATGGTTCAATACCAATGTGAAAATAGAACTAGGTTTTTTTAATAATTTGAGTGTCTGTCAGTTGTCAAATGTCACTATCAGTTGAAAATGATTCTCCCTAGGGCTGAAATGTATTACTTTCAACCCGCTCCTCAGGCAACTTCAGACCTACTTTCCGAGTATGAGTCATCAAAACGTGATTGTTTTGCCATTTTTATAGATAATGGAACGGAACCCTCCGTGCGCGAGTCCGACTCGCACTTGACCGGCTTTATTCATAATTAATATTATCTCTAACGGCTCACCGTTTATTTTGTTTGTATTAGTGACACTTCATGTCATTCTATTTGTGTCCCTAGTATTGTGGGTATTAAATAACCAGAAACCGTAAACAAGCTTTTGTTTAAATAAAAAAGCATTTTTTTTTAAACAAGTTTTTTAAATGATGTTTTTAATTTATTTTTGGCGGCCATTTTGAAAATATTACATTGCTATTAATAATAAATTTGTTGAGGTTTTCCTCTACTCGAGCTCTAGGCTCGGTTTACTGAGCTCCCGCCCCGAGACCCTCAGGGAAAGGGTGGCTCAGTTCCCCCGCTAACGAAAACTGAATCTCCTAAAACTTTGCTGATTATTGTTGATGTGTGGATTGCGGCTTGTTTTTGGATGATTTGTGTGTTTATATTAGAATCTAGTTTTGTGCAGTATCTGTGTAAGGATTTGGCTATTACTCCAGTGGCTCCTACTACTATGGGGATGATTTCTGTGGAGGTTTTCCATAGCCTGGATATTTCTCGTTTTAGTGGGTGGTACTTACTTAGTTTTTCTATTTCCTTTGCTCCTATATTGTAATCTGATGGTACTGTGATGTCTATGAGGTATGTTTTGTTTTCTGTTTTATTTATGTATATTATGTCTGGTCTATTGTGTACTATTGTAACGTCTGTCTGAACCGGTATCTCCCACATTAGTTTTGCACTCTCGTTCTCCTTTACCTGTGGCTGAGTCAGGTGTTCTTGCCACCACAAGTTGGAGACCGGGAATTTGTGCTTTTTGGCCAGTGTCCAGAAAATATACTGTACTATATTGTTGTGTCGTTTGATATAGTAAGTGCCTGCCAGTTTTTCACACCCTGAGACAATATGCTGAGTGGTCTCGTCTTTTACTAAACATAGCCGGCACTTACCGTCTACTGCTTTTTTCAAGATGTCTCGTTCATGTTGTTTAGTCATTACTGCTTGGTCCTGAATTGCAAATATGGCTGACTCTAATGATGGAGATACCGGTTGTTTTTTAAGCCAACGGAACGACTGTGCCTTATCTATATTTTCTTTTCCCAGAACGGCTTTATAGAACTGCCCGTGCAGTGGTTTGGACTTTATTTTTTCTACTTTTGTTTTAACTATTGCGTGTTTAATTTCTTTATCTGCATATTTTTCATTTTGTTTTAGCCCTACTTCTTCCAAATTGATTTGTGTTTCCTTGATTATTGAGTATTTATCTTTATTTCTATCGTGCTCTACTATTGCTCTCAATATGTAATCTTTTTTTGTTTCAATGTATGCTTTGTATTTAATTATTTGTGTTTTGTATAGTGTTTCTAGACTGGTTAGGCCTCTTCCTCCTTCATCAATCGGCAAGTACAATCTCTCTACGTCTGCTTTCTGTTGATGTGCTTTATTGATTGATAAAAGTTTTCTAGTTTTAACGTCTATTTTCTTCAGATCTGATGTTTTATGATTGATTATCCCAAACGTGTAAAGTAAAACCGGAACTGCGTAGATGTTTATTGCCCTTAAAAGATTTCGCGCGTTGAGGTGAGAAGATGTTAAATTTTTTACCCGTCTGAAGTATTCTTTTTGTATTTGTTGCCTAACTTCTCCGTGATCTATTTTTCCTGATTCGTTTATCCCTAAGTATTTGTAGTTTTCATTTATTTGTAGGTGATTGAACTCTGCGCCGTTTAATAGGACATGGCCTTCCCCTTGCTGTTCTTTTCTTCTACCGCTTACCATGTGCAAAACGTTGCATTTGTTAAGACCAAATTCCATTCCTATGTCCCTGGTGAAGATTTCTGTGCTGTCTATTAGAACTTTGAGGTTGGTTTTATTATTAGCGTATATTTTAAGGTCGTCCATATATAGCAAATGATTTATCGTGGTATCGTCCTTGAGTCGGTACCCTTTGCGCTCATATTTGTTAAGGATTTGGGAGATTGGATTGAGGCCCAGACAAAATAGGATAGGGGATAATGAGTCACCTTGGAATATTCCTCGGCGGATGTATATGGGGTCGGTGGTTGCAGAGGCATTCGTACCGCGAGCTGTCATGATCACATTCCATGTAGGCATGACTATCTCTAGAAACCTTCGGATAGCTGGTGGACATTTGTAAAGGTCTAGCACTTTGAGTAACCATTCGTGCGGCATGCTATCAAAAGCTTTCCGATAATCAACCCACGCCATACTTAAGTTTTTCTGACACTTGTGTGCGTCTTCCAGTATAGTTTTGTTGATCATGAGGTGGTCTTTGCAGCCCCGCACTCGGCGTCTGCAGCCCCGTTGTTCTGGAGCTAGAATGTCATTTTTATCGCAGTGAATGTAGAGTTCGTTAGCCATTATAGACGTTAGTATTTTGTACATAGTTGGTAGACAAGCTATGGGACGCCAGTTCTTCGGGTCCCGGGTGTCGTCGCTTTTGGGTATCAATATGACTTGCCCTGTTGTAAACCAGCTATCGATGGGTTCTGATCCTTTCATCATCCTATCAAATAATTTGGCTATGTATTTGTGTGTACTAGTGAAATATTTCAGGTAGTAATTTTGTATTTTGTCTATTCCTGGTGTTTTCCAATTTTGAGTTTTCCTTATTGCTTCCTTTACTTTATCTATATCTATTTCTTCAAACTGGTGTTGTTCTATGTTCTCTGCTGCCTCTTCTATATCGGATATCCACGTTGCTTCTGTATTATATGATATGGGATTTGATAGGATGTTTTCCCAGAAGTTTTGTATGTCCTGTTTTGCTGGGATATGGGTGGGATTATGTTGTGTATTATCCAGTGACCTATAAAATTTATGTTGGTTTTCTGCAAACATCTTGTTTTGAATTTTCCTTTCATTAATTTCGTCGTACCTACGGAGTCTACCTGCCAAAGCTTTCACTTTTTGTTTTAGCATTTCAATTGTGTTATTTAATTTATCTTCGTTTGTGATTTTGTATTTTTCATAGAGTTTACGTTTGATGTTTATCATTTTTCTACTATTGGCTCCTACTTTAATTTCAACTAACCTTCCTAACTCTTTTCTAAATTCCTCTATTCTTCGTTTTATCCTTCTTTTCCATGGTGGATCTAATTTCGGTTTCTGAACTTGTGATGGTGTGTACGGAGTTTGTTGGTTTGTGGTAATTAATGTCTTAGCAGCTGCATAGATTATGTCGTTAATTTCGCGCAATGTCTCGTTTGTTACTAATAGGTTAGGTAAGTATTTATTGATTGTATTCAAGTTACGTACGAACTGCTTGTTAAAATTTGGTTTTGGCAAAAACTTTCTGAGTTCTATAGGTGTTTCCCTAACTTCCGATAGTACTTGCAATAGTTCAAGTATAATCGGGTCTTGGTCTTCGTTGACTATAACATCCTGTACCTCAGTTTCATTATTTTGTGTATTATTTGTGTGTTGTGTACTTGGTAGTGATTGTTCGAAAATGAGTGTCTGTTGTAGGTTATCATATGTGTGTTGTGTATCATGTTGTTGTGTGATTTGATCTTGGGAAATGACAGATGATTGGGTGGTTGTTAGTGCAAGTATGTCTGGAGCGTCTGTGGATTGAGTGGCTACCGGTTGAGAAATCATGTCGTGTGTGTCAGGTAATTGTACGTCTGGTGTCAAGTGTGCCTGTTCAGCTCTTTTCTTAATGTCTTCCATCAACTCTGTTGATATAGACCTGCGTGACAGTACGCTACGCACCTGATTAGAAAGCATGTTGCCTGTAAATTTTCTAAATTTTTGATTGCGTGAGTTTCTGTCTTTAAATATGGTTTCGAGTCTTTTTGTGTAGCCTGGTCCTCCGGTCTTGGCTTTATAGTAGCAGAACATAAGCTCCTCTAACTCTGAGTTTGACCACTTTTGTCTTGCGTCATCACTCGTGGATGCAAGTGTACCGGTTGACCTTGTGGGGGACGTATAAACTTCCTGTGCCTCAATTTCTTCATTCAGTGTGGTGTTTATGAGTTGTGTACGTGGTTGTGTTTGTTGGAAAATGAATGTCTGCTGTATGTTATCATAAATGTGTTGCGGTGTGATTTGATTTGTTTGCGTACTGTCATATGATTGAGTACTTGTTGGTGTAAGAGTATCGAGAGTGTCGATGGTTTGACTGTTTACCGGTTGAGTAGTCGTACCGGGTGTGTCAGGTATTTGTGTGTCTGGTGTCAATTGTGCTTGTACAGCTTTTCTCTTAATGTGTTCCAGTAATTCTGTTGAGAGCTTTTTGCGTGATAGAACGGTGCGTACCTGGTTGGAAAGCGTGTTGCCTGTAAATTTCCTACTTTTTGGGTTGTGTGAGTTTCTATGGTGATAAATGGTTTCTAGTCTTTTTATGTAGCCTGGCCCTCCAGCCTTGGCTTTGTAATAGCAGAACATCAGCTCTTCTAACTCTGTGTGTGACCACTTTCGTCTAGCATCATCACTTGTGGATCCTGTGGTCGAAGCGAGTGTACCGGCAGAGCTTGCGGGAGACGTCTCCCTACTCCGCAAAGTATCACCCGTGGGTTCTTCGGCTGTAGCATCTAGGGACGTATCCCGACCCCCCGTGTCCCCGACTCTCGACCAGCCGGTACGTCGAGAGTCGCTGGCTAGCATGCTGCGACGTTCGACACCAGCCACGAACGTGCTCCGGCGATCGCCCCCGGATAGCGGCCTTATACGTTTTTCATTTTTGTTGTACTCCATGTTTGTTGGGTTACCTGAACCTTGTTAGCCGTGTAGATGACTTTATATTGTACACGTTGCCCGCCCCCCACGAGGTCTGATGTTCGACTCGGGCGTAAGGTAGGATTTTGGGGGGCATATTATATTATATTATATTATATTATATTGTCACCAGAAATAAAGGAGTACGTTTGCAAATTTTCAACAAAATATGTTAGAAGGAACTAGTTATAGTTCAGCTTGCAAGATTTAACCTAAACAAACTGGCAAACATTGCAAGTTAAATAAATATAAAAATAAACAAAATACGATGTTATTTATTTTACAGTGTCTTTAATAAGAAGGAACGTGGGGTGAAAGCTTGGAGCCGACACATGCACCACTAAATAAATAGGTATAGAAGGCCTGCTGACATTGATTTTAATAACTTACGCGCAACCGTAGCGCTAGGCCAGAATAAGGGGAGTTGGATGTTTCCATAATACTATATCGGTCGGTACTACCACAGAATAGGACCTATGACAGCATTCGTGGTAATAATATGTATTTGGGCACTGCCAATGATTTATTTATTTATAAATAATATCATTAGGGGCTACCGTCGCTACCGTAAACTGTTATTAACCTTTACCAACAAGGCTGCCCCTCCTCGTAACTCTATATACCCTCTGGCCATCTTACAGGAAGAAAACCTTTTAACCTCGCTAATAAAATACCGTTACTGCCATTTCACTTTATTAAATCAGACGTTGACGAATAGAAGCAGGTATTGTTACTTAGCTTGAATAAAGAGTGCCCTATCTCAATAGTTATTATTTAGGTAGATTAAATAAATAAATAAATATCTGGGACATTATTGCACACATGGTCATCTGACCCCAAACTAAGCAAAGCTTGTAATATGGCTGCCAGAGACTGATATACATACATATATATTTTTTTTGTCCTGGGTGGGAATCTAAGACAAACATTTGTGTGATGAATATTTGTTTGTTCTATGTCTGGGCATTAATATCTATTTAAGTGTGTATTTAAAAATATATATGTATGTATATCAGTCTCTGGCAGCCACATTATAAGCTTTGCTTAGTTTGGGGTCAGATGACCATGTGTGCAATAATGTCCCAGATATTTATTATCTAACCCACGCCGCCAAGCGCAGAAGGCAGGTACACTACCAACTGAGCTAACGGGGCTGTCAGTAAATCAGTATAGCAAACGATTATTCGGGGGTTGTCAATTAATTGATTTAATAACAATGGTTGTCATAGACCTAAAAATTTTTTTTCTAAATCTATGATGGTTGTTCAACTTCTGATCTTAGCCTAGACACAAATTTTGTCATATAGGCTACCGGACAGGTTTTTAATTTGTTAAACATAACAAGTTTTATGAAAAATATAGTAACGTTTAATACCTACGTATATTGAAGAACCTCGCTTTCATGATAACAGAGCGAAACGATACTTCACGCCGGATCCGCGGCTTCTACTTTATAAAGCACAATTTGCGGCCCCACATGGAGTATTGCTCCCACCTGTGGAATGGCGGACCGGAATACCAGCTGCAGCCTCTTGACTTACTCCCTAACACTGGAGCGGTGAGCCGCTAGAATTATTGACGATTCCAAGCTCACTAATAAGCTGGATCCACTTAGCCTCTGAAGAGATATGGGTTCCCTGTGTATTTTCTATTGTCTATTTTTCGGGGAATGCCCTGAAGAGCATTAATAAAAAAACTTGAGAGGTGTCAAAGGACACCCGGATGGAACAAAGGTCCTTTCAATGAGAGAGAGAGAGAGAGAGAGAGAGAGACAGACAGAGAAACACGCGCACGCCACACGGCTTACAACTATAGCAAAAAGTGTCGTTACAACTTTTGGTCTTAATTTTTTCCGTCTAGCCCCCTTTCGAAACGCGCGAAAGGGAAAATTCTCAATTTTTGGAACGAAGTTCTTCGTTCCAAAAATCGAGAATTTTGTTCGAGAGAGATTTTAAAATGACCATGGAATCGGAGGGATCAAAATATAATATCCTTCGTACAGCCAAGACACCCTTACCTAAGCCTGTACGAATTACTTCTTATCGCAACTGATTATCAAAAGCCCGAAAGTGATGTCTCGAAGCGATATAGCTTTGATTATGTATATGTCCAAAACGATATAGCAGCCATTTAAGCGCCCAAACTTAATTACTGAATTTAATTATGTTACTGTTTTTGATCTTATCTTGACGATTTTAATTAAAAGCTTCTTATTCATTTAGAATACTTTAAATCGGGCTAAGTACGATATGGCCTTCGATAGATTTTAATTCTTCTTTTTTCTTTTACTCGTATCCTTTTAAATCGAAGATACGTTTTATTGGATTTCTATCTGCACTTCCGTTCACACAACGTCAGGGACGTTGTGTGAACGGCATTAAATTTATATTGCTTACGAAATTTTCTGTGTCGTTTTCAGACAGAATCATGACTTCAGGTAGGTGACCGCGAGTGAATTTAGAGATTAGTTCGGATGACATGCTGTTGTTGATTGATGTGTTGTGTCCGTTGTTGATTGATGTGTTGTGTCTGTTGCTGTTTTAGGTCCTAGTTATTTGTTTGCCCTAGAACAACAAGCAGGCCTTAGAACGACTTCAAACGCCTAAACCTTGTGCTTGGTCATGCCGTATATCTACTAATTTATTAATCATAAAGAAAACACTGCATTGGCTTTCACCCGGACTATATTACTTTCTCTCCGACACATCCACTCGTACTCCTCGTCTGAGTAGTACCTTGAAAAAATAAGTTAGAATCGGGCCCAAAATATCGACACGCGACCGGAACCGCACGAGATGCGCTCGACACGAGACGTGCATGGGCGAGCGAAACTCAACCAGCGCCCTTAGCTTGTGTCGGAGTATACCTACAGCCGGTATTATTAGGCCCAATGCCTACTTAATAGACAGGGCGAGGCACAGATGTACAAGCGACGTGGAAAAGCCAATCCTTCCTGATATACCATAGGTTCAAAATTGAGCTTTATTTACTATAGATGTAAGGACACTTCAATTTTTTTCACTTTCAATTGCACTGACAAGTCAAGCCAGTCACTCGCCTGATGGTAAACCTCCCGTGCGCCCATAATAGGCAAACAAACTACAATTAAAAGTTTTAGCATTTAAAAATTTCGACTGGAACCAATGGCGTTCTTTTGTGTCACAGAGGCCAAGACCCACTTCGGGTCGCTTCACCAGCGGAGTAATGAAATGAAATAAAAATCATTGTTCACAAACTTCTTCTCAATAAATTAAAATACATACATACATGGTGCCATTCCGTATTCATATTCCTATGGCATACAAACAGAGTACAAACAAAGTTGGTTGCTCGTGTTTGTGACATTATATGAACTGAATTTTATTTAGGTAATAATCTTAAGATACTTGCATGTTTAATTATTTAACTGACAACTGGTAGAGTACTTGACTCAATTATTATAAGATCACAATGTAAAAACTGTTCGACCTACTCTCGCAAGAAATAAATGATTTATGAATCAAATTAATTATGAATTATTTATTATCTATATTTAACAGTTGTACTAAGGAATATCTTCCTTGTTTTTTTTTTTATGATTCTGAGTGACGAGACGAGCGAAGTCGCTCGCCTGATGGCTCTTCACGCTTGTCCATAACAGCTCAACGCCACTCAGAATTTTGAACTTCAACAGTTCAAAACCCTGGATGGCAATGCACTGCGCTCGTCACCCCGAGATATAAGATGTCAATTCTGTGAGCCCTGTAATTTCTCTGGAAACATTGCCCTTCAATCCAGAGCACAGTAGTGTTTGCACACTACTGCTTGGTGGTTGAATATCTGGCAAAAGTGTGGTACTTCGCAAACCCCTGCAAAAGAGTCCTACTACTAACTACTTGTTTGTCTGATTCGAGGATGGTGTGATTGAGTCGGGTCCATTAAAAAAGTTCCATTGGCCTTGTCCATGCGGGTCATGTGGTAAGCAAGGACAAGAAATATGAATTAACGTACTTACTAAAATCAACTGCATAGTCTCAAAGACTGACTCTAATCTGTATTAAAGTCATAGTCTTTGTTGGAAATACCTAAATAACAGTTCATAATGTGCGGCAATGCATTGCACTCGTCAACGAAATAATGGCATATACGGCAAATGGGTAGAGTTGACTTTACCTACAGCTGGTAACCTTGTGTCTCGTCTTGACTTAACAGTGAGCTATTTCTGGCACGGTGCGATATGTTACCTGTCGAGGGAGATGCAGACGAGCACGTTAGACGAGAGGTACAGTCCGAAGGCTCTCATCACTTGTAGCAGCTTACAGAGTGCGTTCCCGACCAGCCACTCGTTCGTGTACTTCCACCCGATCTGCAACAACACACAAATACAACTGCTTACATTTATCAGAGAAAGTAGCCATCGAGTCGATTTCACTTTAGGTGCTGGTTGCGGCCCCATGTCCGGCGACAAAGATAATATTGGTATATCGTCATTGCTTGCGACTGATATAGATCTTCATATCAGACAAACAAGGGAGATATTCTTTAGTACAATAATTGTTCGTGTTCAAATGTCTCCGTGTTTCATACATTTTTGATGTGAAACATCTATTTGCGCGTTTGGCAGTAAAACCAACTCGTATGCCGTGATGGACGTTAGTCGAAATGTTCTCTTATGTCATGTTAAATAAAAATAAAAAAACCAGCCAAGTTGAGAACCTCCTCTTTTTTGAAGTCTGTTAAAAATGAGTTAGTGGTTCGTAGATCACTACCTAATTTTTAACGCAAACTAATAAACTTGTGACGTAATCAATAATTATTATATAATAAAGAGTTTATCTATCTATCTCTACCTTTAATAAGGTAGAGATAGAAGCATATTTCGGGTGTATTTGCTCTACATCGGGGAGTTGTCTCTTAGATTAGGATAAGGCAGTACGTTGGTACGTACAATGCAGAACAGATGTCGTTGTACTCCTCATTAGGAACAACTTTTAATAAGGACCAACTCTGAAACCGCCATAAAATTATTAGCTGTTCCATATAATATTTCGCGTACCAGTGACATTTTCGTTCGACATTGTAGAACAGCAGATTTATTTGGTGATTTCAGGGTTAGTGTAGTAAAAGTTGTTTACTTGATGAGTACAATAACCTTTTGTCGAGTAGTTTGATAGATGATGGAATACGGAAGGCAGTGTGGCAGGTACTGATTGGGAGTCAAACACTGGTGAATAAGCTGAGTGCAAGCCTAACAGTAGACTGGTAAGTAGACTGAAGATGATGATTAAATAATTGTAACTGTTTATTTAGTGTTAGTTTTAGCTAGTATTTTGTTTAGTTAAGGGCACTTGCCCCGTAAAAACAAACAAAAAAAAAAACATGAATACGGAATGGGTCATACATATTAAGGGTTATCAAACGAGTCAATATTTATTAGAACTCTTATAAAAGTTATGGAAAAATGCAAAAGTTCTTAACTCAATAAGGTACAAATCATCGCGGCTCATCCGCCTTTTCTGTAAACAACACGCAAATCTTTAGTTACCTCATTTGCTTACCGCTACGTGCCTCTGCATATAATGATTTGATTGCTCTGGGGCCTTACCCCTAACTTCACTTTTGCGAGCCAACTTTTAGCAGGTACCTGATAGGTACCTAAAATTAACCAACTCATTTAAGCTGCATCGTTTAAAAGCGTCTAACTTGAATGAACGTAAATCCGTTTAACTATGCGTGTGTGCGTGAAAATAGCAAAGCTTGGCGGCTATCAAATAACTACCGCTTATCGTAGTTGATGGTACCATTTAGACAAATAACACCTATGCGGGTCAACTTTTCGAGCTAGGGGTAAGGCCCCTGTAAGATGTTTATTCCCAGACATTTTGAGCAAACCGGATGGCCAGGTCTTGTATAATAACGAGGCGCAAAAAGAATTTCTACATTATTAAGCAGCACCTCCTTAACTTCTTCTTCTTTTGTCCTTATGCACGCCACTGAGATCAGTCGGCAGCTCTATGCACCCAGTTGTTACCTGCCATTTTACGCAGGTCGTCACTCCATCAGTGGGCGAAGTACGAGTATTCACCACGTAAAATACGTAAAGAATTTTATACAAATTATGAATTTCGTAATTGAAGTTTGTATAGAATTCAATACGTTTTTTACGTAGCTAAAATTCGTATTTCGCCCACTGGTCATAAATTACGTTTGTCTAAACCAGTGTTTTCAAAGTTTTTCACGTCGTGACTCGCTTAGTATGAAAAAATAATTCGGGACCTCCTACCTTCCACAGTTTATTATCTGTATTTATTAATCAATTTTTCTCAGTAGTATAAGAAAAAAAAAACAAAGTAAAGACTTGTTTTTTTTTTCTTATACTCGTATCGAGGCTTCGCGACCTCCGTGACCTCCTTATAAAAGCATGACAACCCCCCAGGGGGTCACGACCCACAGTTTGATAACCGATGGGGTACTTACGTACCCGACTGCTATTTCAGTTTACAATCTTTTTTTAAGCTATGTATGTGTATTTATAACAGGTATGTTGGCTAATTATAAAGTCAAAAGCTCGTTTTGTGAGTTGTATTTAATTGATCAAAGGCCAGCTCACTAGTTTACGGGACAAACCGATCTCAAAAGGCACAAAGCAATGAACTTCGATTCGATCTATCCACAGAACGCAGTTGTCTAATCTAAGGCAAGGTCTATCTACCATGGAGGAGGGAAGCGATTTTCTAACAATCTTGCAAAAAGGCCATTATGGTGAATAAAAATTGATAAAGTCAATAATCAAACATGCCAACGCCGTCTTTTTTAAAACCTTGTCAGCTTGTAAAGAAAAATCTTGTCTTTATTTATGGAAAAAAACGTTAATTGTTTGTGTGCCTTGCACTTTGTGTGTTTGCGACGTCGAATCGTACATTCCGTAAATTATATTGATTTGTTCTTAGAACGAGTCGCACAGTCTGAATCGATTGCATTGCAATTGCATAGCCTGTTAATTAGCTAGAGCGAACAGAACTCGAGGCCAGATATGCACGAGATATCATAACGTACCTATAATAAAATAGCTATGGATCTAGGTGTTAGTCCTTGCTTTTGTAAGATAATCCTAATGGAGTGCTATGAGTGAGAAGTGTTATTTATTTTACTATTCTGACGCATATAACTTTCATCAAAAAAGACGATAGACGGAGAGGAAAATAACACAAGGACCTGCACCACAAACAAAATTCACCACAAACATCGGGCATATCTCGAAATTGTTCGAGTGGCCAGTCTATCGACAAACACGGCAGACTGTTTCAGTAACGACTGTTTAGTGTTGACTTAATACTCGATCAGTTTATTGCGATATATGCATGCATACCTTTAATAACATGTTTTTGTGTGTAATAACTCTAATATAATAACTCTAATCAAATTAGGGCCAAAACACGTCCTCTCGTGCCACCTTCCTTGCTCGATACGTGCCGCTAAGCAACTATTTACGATCGTCGCTGTCAAAAAGCGATAATCGCATGTTTGACATTGATTTCTGACAGTTGTACGATCATTTTTAACCCACTTCAAAAAAGGAGGAGGTTCTCAATTCGACTGTATTTTTTTTAATTTTTTTTTTTTTTACCTCGGAACTTTCTGGGTGGGTGAACCGATTTTTCTTTTTTTTATTTGAAAGCTGGTGCTTCCCGTGTGGTCCCATTTCAATTTGGTCCAGTTCTGAAATTTTTCTGTTTTTTATATTGATAATGTATAATGTCTATTGTCATTTGGCTTTTGCAATCTATACCGTAAATAGAAGCGACCCGCGGTTTTACGTTTTAAAATAATAAATAAAATGTCTTTATTACAGGCATTAAAAACCCATATGTTACATATGAAACAAAAATAGTACAAATATAGTAGGTATGAAACATTATTAAAATAAAATAGAAATATCGAAAAGTAGCCAATATGTCAAAATTTAAATTATACTTGGTAAAATTGTGAAATAATATATAACCTACAAAAATCTTAATATTTTTTTCGGGATAAAGTGTCGGGATAAATTTCGGAATAAAGGTGTTCGGTTAATGTTTGGAATAGAGCTTATGTCTTATTTCAGGTTATAAGCTACTTCCAATACCAAATTCATTCAAATTTCTCCACTCGAGAACCTTTCGGCCCC
The DNA here is from genome assembly GCA_949125355.1 of Agriopis leucophaearia. Lineage (NCBI taxonomy): Eukaryota > Metazoa > Arthropoda > Insecta > Lepidoptera > Geometridae > Agriopis > Agriopis leucophaearia. The sequence continues at coordinate 1,866,870 of OX421277.1, read as the reverse complement.
TTCTGTTCTGCATCCTATGTGCCCTGCCCACTGCCACTTCAACTTGCTAATCCGGTGGGCTATGTCGGTAACTTTCGTTCATCTACGGATCTCTTCATTTCTGATTCGATCTCGTAGAGAAACCCCGAGCATAGCCCTCTCCATAGCTCGTTGTGCGACTTTAAGCTTGTAATGAGGCCCATAGTGAGAGACCACGTTTCTGTGCCTTAACAAAAACGCCGTGAAAACAACAATAACAAATAACAAAAACGATGTAGAAGCGTTAAACAATAAGGTACCGATGCATACATTTATGTAGAGAGATATTATAGTTTCTTATCGATGTCTATAACTCTGACTGCCCCGGTGGCTCAGTTGGTAGTGAACCTACTTTCTGCGCTTGGGGGCGTGGGTTCGATTCCCATCTAGGACAAACATTTGTGTGATGAACATTTGTGTTTGTTCTATGTCTGGGTGTTAATATCTATTTAAGTATCTATTTAAAAATATATATCAGTCCCTGGCAGCCATATTACAAGCTTTGCTTAGTTTGGGGTCAGATGACCATGTGTGCAATAATGTCCCAGATATTTATTTATTTATACCTATAACTGTCGCATCGTGGGACGACACGACGTCGTTGTATCATGCGCATCTGTTTTGGCCCTTAGGTATACTCCTATTGAACTTCCCCTAGGAGTTAAAAGCGGATAGATGGAACCAGCCATACATTCTAACGAGTTTAACTTTACCGATCAGATTTTCCGGTCGCAGCGGAAATTGGTTGTGTCATGTATAGGTATAGTAGATAAGAGATATACGGGGCTATGCTCACTGGCCAGGGGCCCGTTTATTGAATTGCTCGTATGATATTTCGCCCGAAAGTATCATGTGAAATGACTCAAAATGAAATAAAGTCGCATTTATTAACCGACTTCCAAAAAGGAGGAGGTTATCATTTCGTTTTTTTTTACCTCAGAACTTTTGAATGGGTGCACCGATTTTGATAATTCATTTTTTATTTGAAAGCTGGTGCTTCCTATATTTGGTCCCAATTCAATATGGTACAATTCTGATGAAGTCGGTTTTTTAAATTGATAATTATTTTGTATAAAAAGTTTGTTCTCCGAGCGAAGCAAAGACCTGTGTACGGGAAAAAAGGCCGGTATATGATACATGCTGATCTATTAATCAGCGTGTGTAATATGTACGTTTGTCAGTTTGTATGTTTCTTCGACGATAATTTGATCAGACCTTTATTAAATTGTAGGTAAGTAATTCATTACAATATAAACAAAATCAGTCCAGCGTAGGCTGCGAGGTCACGGATAAGGGCAAACCACGACGTAGTTAGGTGTTATATACCCTTAAAGTTTCAATTAAATCTTGACGGCAAACTTAGCTTTATGAATACCATAATTCATTAGTTAGTATCGCTTATATTAACTTTGGTATCTCCCTACCTACTATATTATCTCAAAAGTTGGAAATAATGAATGTATTTTCTTACCTTTTTACATCTATAGTTAATATTTGTTTTATTCATATGTTTCTTGGCCCTGTTTTGAAGTAGACTAATTTGACTCCTTGTTTAGGAGGAGAACGGGATAAAATGGAACTGCAGATACAAATAGGCCGCAGGGGATTAAAGTTACTGTCAAACAACGGATTAAGGCTTATTCACACATTTTATTTTATTTTATGATACTGGGTGACGAGACGATCGAAGTCGCTCGCCTGATGGCTCTTCACGCTTGCCCTTAACAGCTCAACGCCACTCAGAATTTTGAACTTCAACAATTCAAAACCCTGGATGGGAATGCACTGCGCTCGTCACCCCTAGATATAAGATGTCAAATCTCTGTGTGCCCTGTAATTTCGCTGGAAACATTGCCCTTCAATCCGCAACACAGTAGTGTTTGCACACTACTGCTTGGCGGTTGAATAACTGGCAAAGGTGTGGTAGGTAGTACTTCCCCAGGCGGACCCCTGCAAGTCCTACCACTACAATAATAAGTTAAGTCAAAATTCCGGCTCAGTATCATCTACACTATATCTACACTATAATAATATTATAAAGAGGAAAGATTTGTACCTATTTTTGTATGTTTGTATGTTTGTAATGAATAGGCTCCGAAACTACTGAACCGATTTGAAAAATTCTTTCACTGTTGGGAAGCTACACTATCCCCGGGTGACATAGGCTATATTATATTTTGTAGCGAGGCCGAAGGCCGAGCTTACACTCGTGCGAAGCCGGGGCGGACGGCTAGTAGCTTATATTTTCATATGATGCAATACTTTTTCAGATCTCCAGGTTAGAACTTGTGTGATGATTCACGATTATCGATTTTTGTTGCTATATATGGCATGATTCTGTTCATTTATTTATTTTGTCCATTAATAGGATTGCGTTTGTCCGCCAACTCGCCTGATGTTAAGCGATGATGCGGACCGATGGAGCACGCTTGCCTAGAAGAAACCGATTCACTCGCGATTTGAAGACATCCAGATTGTAACTGCCGGGGAATACCCGTGCAACGCATTCCACAGACTAGTCATAATAAATAGATTTAACATTGATAGCAATTGGTATAGGAGTAGAGGAGGAGTACTTCATAAAAATGTGAGAGGACCCTCCAGCTGTCAAATAAAAAAAGAATCATCAAAATCAGTTCACCCAGTCGAAAGTTCTGAGGTAACAAACATTTAAAAAAAAAACAGGCGAATTGAGTACCTCTTCCTTTTTGGAATTCGGTTTAAAAAAATACCGTGCGTACTCACTACTTAAATCAAATATAAATTTGAATAAATACTCGACTCTGCTCTCAAAAGCTTCCTAGTCTATAAAAGTAGGACAATTTGTTTGCTTTAGCTTCATAAACTGCAAAATAAATTAATTTTGAGTTGCGACTTCTGCATCGGAGTAAGCAAATATCCCTGGAAATTTAGAATACAAACTATACATATAGTCACACTCATTAAAAATACACACACTACATAATATAGTCAGACTCATTAAAAATGCGATAGTTTATTATTGAACTGTATTATTTTATTTTATACTTGATGCGCCCCGCGGTTTCACCCGCGTGGTGATGAAAATCGGTGATGATGATAAAAAGTAGCTTATGTGTTAATTCAGGATATAAGCAATGTATATTCCAAATTTCATCCAAATCCATCCAGCCGTTTCTGCGTGATTGAGTAACAAACATCCATGCATCCATCCATCCATACATCCATCCCTCCATCTATCCATCCAAATATGTATGTCCATAGTGTGATTGTGATAAAATTTGATGAGAGCGATGGTGGGCGTGCGGTAAAATGTGCGCTTTACAATCTGACGGCAACCAGTTTGATCATCGGCCCTGCACCAATGACTTATAGTAATGTTCAGTTTTGATCCCATCGCTCAAAAACGGTTAAAGAAAACATCGTGAGGAAATCGGCATGTCCAAAATCCTCAACAGTTCAAAGACATATTATGACATTCACGAATATGCACTAGGCCAGGATGGTGGATTAGGCCCATCTTCTTTCGCCGAGCGAAGGTCTGCGTCCTAGTAGTGGGGAGTGCCGAATTTATATTTTTTACGAGCGTAAGCCACTGTACTTCCGCCGCCCCATGTAGCTTTCTAAAATAATAATTTTCCATATGTAGTAAGAAAGGAACTAAAGAGCTTCCTCTATGATCTGCCGCCCCTAGGCCGCGGCCTATTTGGCCTATTGACAAATCCAGGACTGGTAGTTGAAACATGATAGGCTGAAATGATGTTAATGAAAATTTGGTACGAAGTTAGCTCATACACTGAAGTATAACGGAAAGTTTTAAGGTTCTAATTAGAGGGTAAAACCAAGTAAGGGTAAGGCGTACTTAATACGCCATAATTAATTTGCCAGAAACTTTATAATGGCATGACTGTGTCGCGGGTAGGCAGGACTTTGTAACGAGTAGGTGTGCTGTAATCGGTCAGGCGTAGAAATAATTTGCACGCGCACTATAAAGCCCGTTACAGACGTATTTCTATGCGCAGCATTAATATATACTACTAACTGCGCCCCGCGGTTTCACCCGCGTGGTGATGAAAATTGGTGATGATGATGATGACGATGAAAAGTAGCACCAATAGAATGTAATACTCCTACGGAGAAAGTAGCCTATGTGTTAATCCAGGACATACGCAACGTATATTCCAAATTTCATCCAAATCCATGCAGCTGTTTCTGCGTTTTCAACAAACATCCATCCATCCATCCATACATCCAAACTTTCACATATATGATATTAGTGTGATAGATGCGTGTGTGGTAACACAAAGGAAGTATTGAAAATATATCGTAGTACGCTTAACTATGACACAGAATACATATATGTAGCTATGTATTATATTAATACTAGGTGAACCCGCGACTTCGTCCACGATTTCTTCAGAAAAATATAGCCTATGTCAGTCCTCATGATACATATTATTACCTCGCAAAATTTTTTCGAGATCGGTTAGGCCGTTTAGCCGTGATTGTGTAGCAAACAGACAGAGTTACTTTCGCATTTATAATATTACTGTGGATTATATTATAGCTCGTCTGTAACGGGCTTAAAGGTGCAAACAAGTGCGTCGCTGATCATCATTTAATACTGTTTCGCAATCGCGGGCGTGGCTCTACAGTCAACAAATGCAACAGTCCGTCGAACAAACAGATTAACTTTGGATTTCACTACAGATTATTTGTTATATTTCCCTTGTCGATTTTCACAAATCTGCCTGGCATTTACTCAGGCTTCTGTATTTATAAAGTAGGTAGATAGATAGATAGAAAAATGTAGTGAGTACACCAGAAATAAAAATTACAAACAGATAGAAAACATGACCTATAGTGCCACGAATGGCTTATGGCACCTATCTCTCCCAGACAACCATAAGATGGAAAGAATTTACGTAACAGGAGAGACGGGGGATACTAAAACATATCTATTAAATGAAATAGTTTAATGTCCAGCTTTGCACCAATAGCTTATTAAAATTAAAATACGAAAATAATAGACATTAAAATAAAAAAATGAAAATTAAGTTTAAACAACACAATAATAAAAGAAGATAAGAGATCAATTGATAAGTTATCTGGCTCATTCTTAGCGCAGAGAATTTATCTGGCAATTCAATGCGGGAATGCAGCCAGCGTGCTCGGTACTTTTACCACACGGACAAAATCTTGTTTCAAATTTTTAGTTTAAGTTTATTATTTAAGGCTTTTTTTTGTGTTTGCTTCATTTAATATACCTTTGTACATATTCCTGAAATAAATATTATACCATTACACAATATATACGTGAAAATTATATACATAAAAAATTGAAAATTAAGATATGATCATTATTTAGAAAAAAGCAGTTAAAAGTATTAGCAGCAAAGTAAGCACAAGTAGTTTGTATAAGTAGCAAAGTATTTGAGTTAAGTAGAAAATAAATGGATACCTACTTCATATGAAAATGTGGGTTGATCATAACATAATACTTAAGCTCCGTAAAAGTACTTGCCTTTTTAGGTCGTGCCTATATAGAGTGCGGTTATTTATTTCTAGACACCCATAAGTGGGAGGATTATGTACGACATACAAATTGTTTTATTTTGAGACAATAACTTTGTATACCTCTGTCTGTGCTAGTTATCAAAAATAGCTTTATTCGTTTTGGAAAAAAATCTCTACGGCTCAACACCAAGTAGAAGGTTGATTTAGCATCAATTCAGGTGGCAGTAGGATAGTAAAGACCAAAAAATACTGAAGATCCACTCAAACATTTCTTAGCAATAGTTTGATTCACAGGATTAGAGCCCAAAATTTCACCTATTATGCACGTTTTTGACCGGTCATAAGTTTGATTAATGCTCCAATTAGCACGCCACATAATTTAGTTTAATCTCCCTCGTCCTGGCGGTCGCACGTCAGATGTCAATAAAAATTGGCCAAATAATAAATTGTAATAACTCTTCAAAAGCAGTTGACATTGCGAATGGAGTTTAACTTTAACTAATTGTTCTGGTGTTAACTATTTTCTATATAACATGACGTGTTAAATGAGGTGTCTAAATCTTGTCAAAGGTTTGGGGTTAAAAAAAATAAAAAAATATGTCTCTATTTCAGGCATTAAAAACCCATATGTTACATATAAAACAAAAATAGTAGAAAATAGTATGAACCATTATTAAAATAAAATAGAAATCTCGAAAAGTTTTGATTATACCTACTTAATGATATTTCATTTTGTCTTTTTTATAAGTCAGAAACATTTGATTTTAAGTATTTTGATATATATTTGGACCCGGGTATGTCTTAAAACTACGACCAGAACCACCGGAGGGTGGGCAGCAGCGTCCTAATAGTATACGGTGAACGTACTGCGATCCCCAAGCCGCCTGCCAAGCGTGGGGATTATGCCAACACCCTTCTCTAAGAAGGAGGCCTTTGTCCAGTAGTGGACATTTAATGGCTGCTGATGTGATATATATTTGAACCTATTATGGATATATCGGGATATATCCATAATAGGTTAATAAAAATGTTTTTACTGTGACGATAGTATGACAATCCGCATTAAATAGGAGAGCCAACCTATAATAAAATCTAGGTTATTAACTAAAGTTTATTAATTAAACTATTTAGTATAGTATATATATAATTATTTTTGATGACGAAAATATCAGATTAAACATTGACAAACCTAAATTAAAATAAAGAAACAGACTTAATTATTATAAAATAAATTAAATATATAAACTAAACTACACTAATCTAAAAAACCGCTGTCTGTAGGCAACGTGCCCAAAATGCTGGCCGCATTGCCGCGTTGGATTGCAATACTAACGCGTTGCGCAAGATACCGGCCAGCATGTTGGTCACGAGATGCTTCGACCAGGCAAAGTATATATATTATATATTCAATAATTTATTGTATATTTTGAAATTCACATACAGATCTTAGGTAGTAGATATTCAGGATAGATAACGATGTATTAACTCATGTTAAAGGTTCCGTAGCGTAGGTAGGTATTAGGTAACCTTTATATTTTGCTTTGACTAACCGTCCGCCTGCTCCTTACTTAGCACGATTTTTTTAAAGATTTGTATTATTCTCAGACACTATAACTAATAATTGTACTTAGATAACAGAAATATAATATGACTTCTCAGGCCACATTCGTATTAATAACTAAAAATAAAATAATTTGGTTACATTGTAAAACATGATAGTCATATAAGTATAGGTAGGTATATATAACATACAACTAATGATATTATTTTGCAATACGAAGTCGCGATCATCAGCTAGATGTAAATAAAAACCTACCGTGTTAACTAAACAAATAAAAAAACACATGATTTTGTTCATTTTCGCTTTATGAAGTAGCTTCCCACAACGCCGCTCGATGTTGCGTATCAGTATATGATGGTTCGCCTTTTAGATTATTAGCTAAAGCCAGAAGCTTCCTTCAACCTCTAAGCAAGTACTTACGGAAGCACTTACCCGCCGCAAGCTCACGTGTAACCCTATACCTACATCTCACTATGTATACCTACTTATTTACTTAAATATCGACTAACACTATACAAAAACAGTTAGACTGCCCATAGACCGTTGAAGGTCTAAAGACAATTTAATCCAAATGCTCAATCTCAGTATCAGTTGGCAGCATACCCAGCATGGCAATGCTTATTTATATGCGTTGAGCCAGATACACGCCAGCATTTTCCGGCGCTCAAAAAGATTTTTTTAAATGAGGTGTGCGCCCGGTCCCCAAAGGCCCAATGTCTCGAACCCAAACGCCTTAAATATGTATCCACTGCCGATGTTAGCATATTTACGACGCTTGTGCTGCTCTGCCGAATTAGCAGCTGCACCAGCCCTACCTTGTGTCTCAGGAAGTTGTGAAGGTGCCAAAGTATAGACACAAGTCGCGTCTCGTAGCAAGGGGCCGCCACACTTATTTACCAACATAAATCACCAAATGCGTGCAAAAGCTCTTATGTTATAGGCGTTGTGAATATTTAATATATCTTCGAGAACTCAGGTAAGTATATATACCCACCTTACTTATTGGAGTCTAATGGTTTGTAGTTATATCGTACATATGTAGTAGGTAGAGGTACATAGAAGAAATATCTATGAACTGTTAACATTATTAACCCACTTCCAAAAAGGAGGAGGTTCTCAATTCGACGGTTTTTTTGTTTACATATTACACGGGAATTTACTCACGTATAATACACGTGGAAACCGACTTTGTTTTATATATATTTGAAAAACTAGTTTTTTTGCCCGCGACCTCGTACGCGTAGATTTTTATATAAAACTTCAATCCTTTTTTCTTCCCTTAATCCGGCCCTTGCGCAAAATAACATAGCCTATACTTCAATCTGGTCATAGCTAAGCATATTCGTAAAAACCGCATTTAAACCCGTCCAGTGGTTTAGATGTGCGCGGACAAACAAACAAACAAACAGACAAAAATTCTAAAAACTGTCCTATCGTGTTCAGCTGCTTATTTTAAGACGCCCTGTGTGTTTTTTTTGTTATCTTGCAATTACACATTTTTTTTATCTCTACGTTTTTATTATATGTATATATAGATAGACGCGTTTGAATGCCACCTCGCTGCGATGAAGCGGTCTAAAATAGAGCACGCTTGCCTAGAAGAATCAGATTAACCGACAATAGGAGAACATCCATACAAGCAAAACGTTCGACAGTCTAACGCTTCGCACAATAAAAGTGGGATTAAAGCGATCAAAAAAATCCCGGCCCTTTGACCGGGTTTTTGAAATATCGATCATGAAACAGAGTCGCAATTTTGTTACCCTGGCCGTCCGATAGAAAAATAGGCAGAAACCTTATGCATGAAAATCCGATTCACACTCAAGTTACGTAATAAGGCTGTACGGGGGTTGTACTTGTCGCACTCATGCCAATTCGGATGAGAGTGACAGGTGACAAAACTAATATCGCAAGTAGTTGATTGAATCAGGCGTTACTTTGCGGAAGTCCATTTTCAAAACTGTTTTAATGATGAATTTCTAGTGTAATTCCGCTTCTACGTCGCTTCAAGTACAATAAGGATTTTGTGATAAATATTTGTTGATAATGTTAATTTTATTGAGTTTAATTTTGCCTAACCTGATATAAAATATTAATTACATAAATTGAAAATTAACGTAACCTGAAACAAAAATTAATTAATTCTGAATTATTTTCAATTGTTAAATTATTAAGTAATCTGAAACAAAAATTAATTAATTCTGACACCTGAAATATCTCGTGAAGAGGCGAAACATGTGTCGACAAAGTGCACTAAGGAAACGGGTATAATTTATAACTTTTTTTTTTTTTAAATACTCCACCCTCAACATACCTACCCTATCTACTTACCTATCTAAAAACAAATACCACACCCTCAACATACCTACCCTATCTACTTACCTATCTAAAAACAAATACCCCACCCTCAACATCTACCCTATCTACTTACCTATCTGAATTTTGTAAAAGGTTTTTGTTTTATATATCTGGCGTAAACATCACAGATAGGTAATTATCATTCGCATACACGACCACTGCGCGTGAAATATCAGAAATATTCATATATATCTATATCAACTTATATTCATGGAATGTGGGCAGTGGTGGGGCGGAACCGTCGTTTTCATACACCTTGTACTCAGACAGGACTAACTAACACCACAGAATCTAACACTCACTAACTTTCAGTTAACACATTAGCAAGAAAGTGCCTGTATGCTTCGCCTATCAATGGCAAACAACATACTTATCATAGATCACCCCACACACCTCATATCAGCAGCAAGCAGAATTGTTGGCATTGCGAATGTGTTTGATGTAATGTCTATTTCCTTCCGCGGTATTTCCGAGAAGCTACAACATGGGGTTCTTCAAAAGGTGAGCAAAGAGTCGAAACGTAGTTGTGATGCCTCTGGTGTTACACTTAAAAGTATATATAGGCGACGATGACTGCTTACCATCGGGTAGCCCGTCTGTGCGTTTGCCACCTATGGGTTAAAAAAATATTATAAAAAGAACTATAACACCGTACGTATCTGCATTCTGGAAAATAATACGAATGTCATTTCTATCAGTCGATATCAAGTCGTTGGATGGGAGAATAATCGCAAGTCACCCTTCCCCCTTCCCCAATATTCCTGAAAATACCGATGGAGCATAAGATTACTTAATAATCGCAAGTTACCCTTCCCCCTTCCCCAATATTCCTGAGGATACCGATGGAGCATAAGGAGCATATGGAGCATAATTTACTTAATCGGTAAATTAATGATGGATTATCCGCATTTAATTTTCGTAAAAGACGCCGCATTATGAGATGCTACCTCTGGTCCATTTTATTATGTATGCGAAACGTGTGTTGTTTTAAAAGAATTTTGTGACCGGCGTTTGAGATGTGGACTTTACGCAAAATATTCAAAATACCTCGGATAACTTTCATTTCAAACGCCAAGGCGCTTGAAAAGGCTAACCGCAAAAGAGAGCTAATGTCTGCAGTCATGAGACGAAAAGTCGTTTTCTTCGGACACATGCCAAGATAATCCCTATAAGAGTTTCCACGGCTTAACGTTACGACAGTGACGTTCACGGCTGTATGGCAAAGTGGACTGTAAAGAGTTACCAGCATCTGAAGATCGCAACATGGGATCGCAATATGTTTTGCCTCTTGACCTTCAATATGAAGATGACACTTGATTATGAAGAAGGACCAAAGTGGAAGATATCGGATCCCGTATAACTAAACTCAAGTGGCGTTGGGCAGGAAACTTGGCCAGATGCGGCGACGACAGGTGGAGTAGGTCCCTGATGAAATAGTGGCCACGTGAGGGTAAGCGTAGCCTCGGAAGACCAGTCCAACAGTGACTGGATGACGTAAGCAAATTTTGCCGAAAGACGTGGACGAGGCTGGCGTTAAACATAACATTGGCGAAAAAGGGAGGAAACCTATGCCCTGCAGCGGGCTGAATGAGCTGTCAATGATGATGATGCCTTGATGATGAATTAGCATTCGAGATATGGACTTCATGCATTATGACAAGAAAAGCACTTACGTTACGAATCCCTGTGAACAATATTTAAAATTCCCTTTTGCGTGTTTTCACCCTGACATCTGCACGCATACTCGTACTGCGAAAGCATAATATATTACTATAATATCCATTAGTTCGCATCCGTTCAAAGGCAGAGTTGCTTACAATTTAAATGTTATCTTTGCCAACTAGGTAAATTTTTTTTTCGTGCAATTTTATTATGCATAGCAATACGTGAATCCACAAACTCCCAGGTGCCGCAAAGGTTTGTACAATATTTTTTTTCAAACATTGGGGATGTTCGCATAAAAAATCTACACAAACGTTTTAAACTTATTTACATTTCGTTAAAACTTTTCCTGGAAACCAAATTTCGGCAAAAAAAAAATTTTTTTGAATGATACAGAGTGACGAGACGAGCGAAGCCGCTCGCCTGATGACTCTTCACGCTTATCGATAACAGCTCAACGCCATTCAGAATTTTGAACTTCAACAGTTCAAAACCCTGGATGGCAATGCACTGCGCTCGTTACCCCGAGATAATTATAAGGTGTCAGATCTCTGTGTGCTCTGTAATTTCGCTAGAAACATTGCCCTGCAATCCGGAACACAGTAGTGTTTGCACACTACTGCTTGGCGGTTGAATAACTGGCAAACATGTGGTACTTCCCCAGACGGACTCTGCAAAAGAGTCCTACCACTACAATATATTTTCAAGTTTGATGATATATCGTCAAACAATTCATAATTAAGTCAGAGTCAAGCAAAATAACTATCTAAGTCACGGTCAAGACAAAGTCATGCCCTAATAAAGTGGTGGAGACTTTACAAGAGACTTTTATGGAGCTTTGGAAATAAGATGAAAATCGTACATGTTTCACCGTGTTATTACTTACCCACATTCGACCCCGTCCACGATCACTTAATAAATAATTATCCAACATTACTACACATTAACTCTCGAAAATACACTTTAGGCGAATAATATAATGAGACGACATGTTTATTTCACGTCGGCGCCCAAACGGTCAATCCTATTTGCACATTCGAACGTACGAGCACATGATAATTGAAGGAGACAAAAATACGCCGCCAATTTGCACATTCGAGCACATGATCATTGAAGGAGACAAAAATACGCCGCCAATTTGCACATTCGAGCACAAGATCATTGAAGGAGACAAAAATACGCCGCCAATTTGCACATTCGAGCACATGATCATTGAAGGAGACAAAAATACGCCGCCAATTTGCACATTCGAGCACAAGATCATTGAAGGAGACAAAAATACGCCGCCAATTTGCACATTCGAGCACAAGATCATTGAAGGAGACAAAAATACGCCGCCAATTTGCACATTCGAGCACAAGATCATTGAAGGAGACAAAAATACGCCGCCAATTTGCACATTCGAGCACATGATCATTGAAGGAGACAAAAATACGCCGCCAATTTCTATCGGAGCAAAACACATTGTTAACTTATTAACCATGTTTTTTTAACTTCTTTAATATTGTCTATACATATAATCACACTAATATAATATATGTGAAAGTTTGGATGGATGTATGGATGGATTTTATTTAATTTTTTTATTTTATTTATTTAATAAAATCCACAGCTCTTGAAATTAATACATTAAACTTAAAGATATACTGACAGCCAATAACGGATTTAAATTTTATAGATAAATATTTAAAAATCAAATAACAATCACTAAATAAACTTAAAAATCATAAGCATGCATGTCTAAAATAGATCTAAATAAAATAATCATACTTAGGTATATAAATATTTCAAATGTTGTGTAGTATGTGTGTATAGTTACGTGGTGTGTGTGTGAGTATGTGGAGGTGTGTGTGAGTGTAAGGGGATGCGTGTGTGAGTGTTTTCATTTATCCTCATTAAGAGCTTGGAGGATGGATGTTTGTTTCTCAATAACGCTGAAACAGCTGGATGGATTTGGATGAAATTTGGAACATACATTGATTATGTCCTAGATTAACACATAGGCTACTTTTAATCATCATCATCACCGATTTACATCACCGCGCGGCTGAAACCGCGGGGCGCAGCTAGTATTATATATGTGAAAGTTTGGATGGATGGATGTTTAGTAATTTTTAAACTTTCGCGATTTAAACACATGTTTTTTTATATTTATCGGGACTTATCGCGAAATATTAAATGTAGGTAAATATAGGTAGGGATGGATGTTTGTTACTCAATCACGCAGAAATAAAGAATTATTAAATAAAAATATGTGAAATACATGAATTGCAAAGACCCTTTCTGTCCATGGAATAGGGAAATTCTTTGGTCAATTGATACGATGCGAAGAATGCTTGTGGTTTTGGCACATTTTGTGTGTATAAATTTAGGTCGGCTCGTTTCGTCTAAGGTTCTAGCCACATCCGGCTGCCCTTTTAAGGTTCCGTACCAAACGAAACACTTTTGTCTGTTCTTCTGTATGTCAAAGTCATTACTTTTTATTTACTCAAATACGAGTAAAAGACTTCACATTGTACGAACAACACCTACAGAAACAAACAGATATAAGTATCGTATCTGTACGCGCTGTACCAGAACATCCATTTAAGGTAGACACACCGACCAAAAAAAATAATTGGTTCGTAGACAGATCTTGATTTGTCGAAAATATTTTAAAACTTCGCCCTATAGAACTTTTCTTTTTCTTTTTTCAAAATATCCATTCAAAGTAGACAGTATCTTGATTTCTCAAAAAAAAAGCTTTGTCCTAACGATAAAAACATGTGGCACTCGGGGACTGCCGCGGTAAAGCTATTGCATAGCATTTTTTATCAACTTATGCAATTATAATTATTTATTTACTTGTAACAAATAAAGTTATGTAGGTTTTACAATTCTATGTACTCGTATGTCGTTCTTTTATCAAACATATTTTACAACGCCATCCAGCGGTGAGAGGTCGGAGTGGGGGGTGTCAGGTTATTTTCGTTACGGAATTTTTGGATTCGGTCTCCACGCTCAAGGCCCGCGATAGAAGCTATGAAATAGCTTAAAAAGTATTATTGTTTTTTTACAGAATAATTTCGAGAAAAATTATAAATTTACTAAGCTTCGACATTTTGGTAAACTTATTACACTATTCTTAGAGTTTATTTCATGGTTTCCTAAGTTTACTTACCTCAATGCGTTTTCCAAAGGACACTTCCTTTGGAAAACGCATTGATAAAAGCATATATAAAATATTATATGATATATGATAGATTTTTCCTATCATATCAACATTTCTCGGATATCTGCAATGCGATTCGTGGAGGAATCCTTGCCAACGTGCTAGATACGCAGCCAACAAATAGTTGGCAGTTCTCAAGGATTTCGTGACAAGGAAAAGGAAGGCCACTATTATCATTGAAACAAGTAGATTATTAAAAGAAAATAACAACTTACCCGACTACTAAAATGTAGCTTTGGGCAAAAGCTTAAATCTCACACATCAAAACAGGTCAAGCCGTTTAGGCTATCATCATCAGCCAGAAGACGTCCACTGCTGAACATAGGCCTCCCCCTTTAACCTCCACACTGAACGGCTCCCTGCCATCTGCATCCACTGGATGCCCGCGACTCTCACAATAATGATTAAGGCTATACCCGGCCCGGCCACCATCGCTCAATGAAAGATTGATAGAGTACTTTTCATGAAAGAAGTCCCCCAAATGCCCAAAACCAAAAGGTGCTGCCATCGCATATCAATAACTATCAGTATGATTTCTCGAGCAGTACTTTTAACAACTTTAGGCATCGAACACGACTCTCTAATTATGGCAAATTAATAAAAATCTTACTACCTTCCAAGTAACAACACATGACAACATCAACATGGAAATTTTAGTTCCGCTGTTTGTTGTGGGACTTCTTTCATGAAAAGCACTGTAGAGTTGAACTTACCTCCAGAGGGATGACTCCACAGGTGACGCAGACATCAGCGATAGCTAGATGCGTCATCAGCAGATCAACTCTAGACCGCCTCCTCCTCAGCCTGGCCAGCGCGACTAACACAGCCACATTCCCCACACCCCCAACTAGCAACAACATCCCGTAAGTTGCCAGCACTGGCCCCTGATCTCTCGCCTCAGGGTCTGCACAGCAACTACTGTTCGTCGGCGAAGCGTCGAAGTACTCCCAGAACGATTGCTCCGAGGACAACACATCTAGAGAGTTAGTATCGTAGTCACTTGTTATTAACATTTTGGTTGATTGTTTATCATGTTTACAATTTCGCGAATCTAATTTGATCGTTATTTTTATGAGCGCGGGATCTTTTCACACGTGTGGGTGTTAATGTGCGACATTTCTGTTCCACGTAGGATACTTTAAGTTTTATTTACCTATCTTTTTTGTCACTTGTAAAAATAGGGATGTCTTGTCAAAATGATGAACGAATTGGATGTAGGGACCACAATAATTAACGACAAGTCAAATTCTGAGTAACATTTTTCTGTTTTAACTGAAATATTTTTACCACTTTAATTTAAAAATGGTTACATCCATTAACTTTTTACTTTACAATATCATGAACTTTTTAAGGTTTTTTAAAATATTGTGGTAGTTTTTACTTCACTTAGTCACATATTTTTACTACAAAACATCACTCAGAATGTAAACACTAATTATTAATACATTGTATTTTTACAGATCAAATAAATTTATTTTAGGTAAATACAGTCTTTAGTTTATTTTCCCAATAAAACAGCAATCAGTATGTAATGATTGCCTTTCAGGCTATTTTTTTAAACAACAATATATTAGAACAAAAATTCGAAGTTACGAATTTCGTACGGTCTCGTAGCGTTCGTAGAGCAGCTACGTGCGTTCTACGCGGCTTCTTTGCGCTGACTACGCTACGTTTATCTGGCCATAACTCCGTTGTCAATTACGGAAAAATCGTTCCATGAAATAGTCAGAAATTCACGGATTGAATATTCCTGTGATATTTCTATTCTAATCCTTACTAATGATCTCGGGCATTTCTACCTCTACTTGTATCGGTATACAAGTCGTAATGCCGAATGGACATTACAGCTGGATATTCCATGTACCGCTATAGAATGGCTAACTGTAATGTATTGAAGGGTTAGATTGCGTGGTAAGGTTGTATGTATTTGTTTTTCTACTCTAATAGTTTAATGGTGCTGTTTGTGACTTTGTTTATTTGTAGGAGGTAATGTCTAGAACCACAGACAGATTCCGAAAATACTTTCACTGATGGACCGGTACATTCTCTGAGTGACATAGGGCGATGTTTTGTTCATAACCTGGGCACCGACGCAAACAAAATTTAGTAATTGACATAATCACTTTGATACATAATATACTAGCGACCCGCCCCGGCTTCGCACGTGTGTAAGTTTTATATAAACCTTCCGTGAAAAATTATTTAACTGATGGTGAAAACCGCATCAAAATCTGTTGCATGGTATATTGTAAATTCGTTCTGTCCGTCCGTCCGTATGTATGTATGTATGTATGTATGTATGTATGTATGTATGTATCTATTTATGTATGTATGTATGTCTGTCTGTCTGTCTGTCTGTCTGTCTGTCTGTCTGTCTGTCTGTCTGCTGTCTGTCTGTCTGTATGTCTCTCTGTCCATCCGTCCGAATTTTTCAGAACCACTATATTTTTATGATAAGTGCATGAAAGGTTGCATAATTACAGAAGTAATATAGAAATCAATTTTTAAAGTATAAAAAATATATAATATTATATTTTAAGGGGTGCTCTGGTACATGTGAAATGGGGATGATTTTTTTTCCACTGCACCTCCTTGTTGTCCCTTCTGTCCTTGGTTTCGTTGAAAAGGTCTTTTAAAATGAAGGTAAGGTTTTAGACATCACTGTTTTATACAATCCCTCACGAAATATGGCCCGCTAGAGGCAAAAAGTTAGTCCCCCCTGCCTTTCTAAACTGTATGACAAAAAATTTTTACATACAATACGGATACGTCATATTTAAAACTTTCATTCAAAATCATTTCGAACATTATCTCATTATGACTTTTTGAGTAACAGCGATAAAACTGTAATATATGGTTAAACCATAAAAAGTATATGCTAATGTGTTGGGGTGAAACATCTCTGAAATTTGACTAACTCCAAAAATTTGGCTAAGCTTCGTTCGTTGGAATTTTTCAATAACCATCATTTTCTGAACTCTGACTACAATTATGTGGATTTGGTCACGGAACCCTACCAAATGCGTGTCTCGATACGCTCTTGGTCAGTTATTTTTTGTTTACGGTAACTAGTTCGAGTGTGTTCTTAGCTATGATACAAGGAAAACCGTTCAGCCGTTTGCAGATTATCAGCTCTTTTATCGGGGCTTTTTAAAACAATGCTATTCATACTTGTTTGTGAAATATATAAAAAAGAATGAAGTTAATGGGCAATTTCAATATTTGGTTACCGCTGTCATAAGCAAAGCAAAATCGTACAAATAAGATTAATGTCGCAACATTTCATTTTATTAACCGAAGAAAAAAGGAGTTAGTTCTTTAGTCAGTTTGTATTTATATCAGTCGTATTTTGAGGGCTGAGGATCGAACCGGGTGCCGTCAAATTGTAAAACCCGCATGCTACCTCTCGTTCACCATCGTTATCGTATAACTATTAACACCCTAATTTTGCTAAATAATCCCTTTAAAATTAACTTCCCTAACAGTTATATGAATATTTACCGTGATAAGGTTGTGGAAGGACCTCCCGATATTTCGGCGCAGTTACATGCACCATGTTCATGGGAAGACTGAAGAATGCGGGTGGTTGGTCGAACAGTTCAAAGTTAGGTACAGACAAAACGATCTACCCTCTTTATTAGTCTTTTGCTATGGTTATCACTGGAACTCGAACCTAAATCTCGACAAAACACACTCACTGTATCACTGCGTACAGTATTTTAAACACATTTTGAACGCGGACTTTTATTTTTAAGGCAACCTAATACTGGATTCCACGCATTGGCGAGTTGAAAACCATCACATTGATTGAAATTCTGGCATTTCGAGATTTCAATAGTTTCCTTTATCAGCTTTGGTATGTTGACGCTCGGTAGACAGGATTTTAGGATTATGAAATTCAATCCAGTGGTTAGGACCTGCGCCAGCAGATGCTCAGCTATGGCAGATTTGTGTCTCTCATTGTTTTTGACTGCCTTAATGTGTTCCTTGATGCGGTATGAAACAGTTCGCTTCGTTTGTCCTATGTACGAACTTCCGCAGCTGCAGTTAATTTTGTACACCCCGGGATCCTGAAAAGGAATATTGTCCTTAGGGGAACGCAGACATTGCGCAATCTGTCTTTAAGGAGTAAATATGGTCTTACTAGCATATTTTGTCAAAAATTTGTCTCCTTCCACAACCTTACCACGGTAAATATCCCGTAAATAATCAAATAACTGTAGTGAACAACCGTGACACCGTGAACCTTGAGTTTAAAACAGTGTTTTAACTTCCCTAAGAGCTTACTAAGCCTAGGTAACTTCTTTATCGATCGAACGACTTCAACTCGCAGTCTCCTGGAATAAATTGGCCTTTATAGGAGTATGCTAGTTCGACTGTAAGGATCTTCATAAAACTTTGTTAGCAAGCAAATAGTTCATGCGAATAAAACCAAGTTTTCTATAATATTTCTCAAACATCGCGTACCTACATATTCTCGTAAAAATATACATACATATTTTAGGGTAATTTACACGGTCTATTTGAGTATGCTCACACACATTATTTCACATCATCTGCGTAAACTTCCACTGCTGAACAAAGGCCAGCCTCTCAGACAGGGGTGCTGCCATAATCCCCATGCTTGGCAGGCGGCTTGGGGATCGCAGTACGTTCCCACTCTTTAATTTTTTGATTTTATTATTATTTCTTATTTAATCCGCCGTAGCATTACATATTCTGTAAAAATTTCAACTGGCTGTCTATTCCAGTTCAAAAGATATAGCCGTTAAATGGTAGGACGGATGAACAGACAGACGGACAAACAAACAGACAGACAAATAGCGTATATAGGCTTAGTAATGGGCCCCGTTTACACCCATTGGGTATAGCATCCTAAAAAAAACTTTAATATATATTTTTCATGCCACGAAAGCAATGTACGACGCAAAAAGATCTTAGTGTGTGCAAACAGTGCAAATTACGATGTCTACACCGAGCGACTTCTATGGAACGTTTTCTTACTCAGCATCTTACAGGTGCCGCTAAATCGCGACCGTTTTTCGCTGTGAAGATAATAATATAGAGTCTGAATAAACTAGTATTGTTTTTTAGTCGAAGTTACGCACGATTACAACACAACACTTCAGCTTCGTTTCCGTGCGTAAAGCCAACTTTTAGCTGGGAGAAGTAATATTTTGGAAAAATATGCTGGATTAACTTATTTCACGAAAAAAAAAATTTTAAGAGCGCCGGAAAAAAAATATGATGAGCGCGCGCACCGAAAATTATTTACGAAAGAGGTTTAGTGTGGTGATGAAATGAACAGTATTTATACTTTATTTTTGTAGAACAAAATTATGGAGCTAAAACAGTATCAGTTTTTAGCAGTATGGTTGGGAATCCTATATTCTATGAAGCCTACAAGCTGCGCCTGCGAAAGAATGATTGATGACAAAGGCTTGATTTTTGAAACTACTATATACGAATACATGCGAAATTACTGACTTACGAACGGAATCCAAAAATAAAAAATGCGACTTGTTTGGAATTTCGCATGATGTCACATGATATTTACGTGCGAAATATCATACGAGCGATTCAAAAAAATTGTCCGTCGTTTCCAATGTGTCTGTCGTGCTCAGGTAAGCCGTGGCTTACTCTTGACGCGGGCCCGAATTAGCACTGATACAGGGCAGTGCGGAAAATCACGGGCCAAGATACGGTTTGCGTTCGTACAACTTTTCTCATCACCTAAACAGAATCGCTTAAAACAGGTAGCAAGGCCACAGGTCGCGTTCGTATGCGCAAAACGTGTCATGACTCATGAGAAAACACGTGACTCCGCATAACAAATTCGGGACACTTTTGGTCTTCTTAGAAGATAAGCAAATATCTCATTTCAAGGCTGGTTTCAGTAAAACTATAGATACTGTATATAGGATTAGGAACCTATATATTGATAAAGTCGAGGTTTATTACTCTCAAGTTAATGATAAAATAAAAATAATATAAAATAAATAAAATATCTGGGACATTATTGCACACATGGTCATCTGACCCCAAACTAAGCAAAGCTTGTAATATGGCAGCCAGAAACTGATATACATACATATATATTTTTTAAATACATACTTAAATAGATATTAACACCCAGACACAGAACAAACACAAATGTTCATCACACAAATGTTTGTCCTAGATGGGAATCGAACCCACACCCCCAAGCGCAGGAAGTAGGTTCACTACCAACTGAGCCACCGGGGCAGGCTGAGTAATATGGGATATTATCAAATATTCCAGATTCCGAGAGTTATCAATATACGGGATGGATGTTAATGAAAGGAAACAATTAACAGGCGCTCGTCCTATTCCACAATTTTTTTATTTTTTATTTTTTTTATAGAATAAGTGGCAAACAAGCTACGGGCCACCTGATGGTAAGTGGTCACCGTTGCCTATATACACCTACAATACCCGGGGTATTGTCAGTGCGTTGCCTACCTACTTAAATAAAATTAAAGGAATAATTCATAAGTTTTTGAGTCGTGCACAAAGCGGGAAGAGTTATTTTTGTAATGAAATAAAGTAAATTCATATGAGCTGAGTGGCCAGCCCTAATGTCAGAGTTTTAAATGATGCCCTGAAGCCTCTGGCACGGCTTTAGGGTTACTGTTATTGCACAGTTGTAAATACCACTCGCCGAAGTATTTGAAGAATGACCAGACGTCTGTAACTAAAGGCCATTGCAGACGATGCGCTGTAGCTTGCGCAAGTACTTGCAAAAGTACGATGCACAGTGGGCGTCATGCTAGTAGAGCGAGGGTGCGGAAGGTGTATGGCGGGGTGCGGAAGGGGGTAGCGCGGGGAATAGAAACTTCACTTGTGGAAGGAGGGGGAGTACTACTAAGCAACTTCCGCTGCTACAGGCAATAAGAAAATAGTGTTGTAGCTCGTCAGACGATGAGCAGTAGTCGCACAAGGATTACTTCCGCTAGTTTAATGCGCATTGTCTTTTTTATAGTAAACTAGCCGTCCGCCCCGGCTTCGCACGAGTGTAAGCTCGGCCTTCGGCCTCGCTACAAAATATAATATAGCCTATATAACTCGGGGATAGTGTAGCTTCCCAACAGTGAAAGAATTTTTCAAATCGGTTCAGTAGTTTCGGAGCCTATTCATTACAAACATACAAACATACAAAAATAGGTACAAATCTTTCCTCTTTATAATATTAGTGTAGATAAGCTTGCATTTGGCCGCCAGCTCGCTTGATGTTAAGCGATGGAGCACGCTTGCCTAGAAGAAACCGATTCACTCGTGATTTGAAGACACCCAGATTTTACCTACCGGGGAACACCCATTCAGGTAGCGCATTCCACATCTTTCCGCATCGTCTGCGGATGGCTTCGCATGGGCTTACCTTTTAGACACACCTAGATTTGCTACGTCACAAGCATTTTAAGGGGTTCCGTATCCAGCTAGAAGTTGGTGGCAACTCCTTGATTGTGTGAAACTATAAGTAGAATAACAAAGTCAAATAAAAGCACGTCACATGACACATCATCAGCAATTAAATGTCCGCTACTGAACAAAAGCCTCCCTCCTAGAGAGGGGTGTTGCCATAATCCCTCGCTTGGTAGTTGGCTTGGGGATCGCAGTACGTTCACCGTACTACATACGTTGTACTTATAGGATGCTGCTACCCATAATCCGGTAGTTCTGGTCGCAGTTTTAGGACATACCCGGGTCCAAAAAAGCACATAATTCTCCACATTTTAAGATGTGGTGTGATACGATGTCTTCTGTGGTTATGGTACAGCAAATGCAATTTGAGTCTTTTACAAATAATTAGAAATTAAATTTAAAAAATCTCTATAATATTGAAAAACTTACATAGGCCGCTGGTTCTGTGACCCAAAGTAGGTCTTGGTCTACGACACAAGAGAACGCCGTCTGTCTGGGTCTCTCGCCAATCGCCATTCAGCGACTTGGAGATTGCGCAAGTCGGCTATTCGAACTCTACGACATCTTTCCAGCGATATCTAAGATGGGCGACGACGGGTCGGCAGCCATTGGCAACTCCAAGATACTCCTTCTTGACACTGCGATCCTCCTCCATTCTCAGCAGGTGTCCTATCTAGCAGAGTCTCTGGGCTTTGGTCTGTCCCATGGTATTTCCTGATCCGTTTTTTCCTGAAACTTCAACTCCCGTCTTATTTTTGGACTAAACTCAGAATATTGCGTATAATTTTTCTCTCCACCACCATTAGTTTACCTTCCTCTTAAAGGGTCAACGTCCCGGCCTCACTTTTTTACATCAAGATCGGTGTGATAACAATCTTGTATTTATGAGATTGAAAACGGCTTCATAAAATATAATTCATAGCTATATTTTGTATTGTATAGCAGTCACCACCACGGCGTTTATAAATCATGATCATTTGAAATCCAACTGTCCGGTTATTTTGCTATACAATACCAAAGAGAATGAAAGAAATCATCCAACAAACATTTTGAACGACAAATCGCGGATCTGAAGAAGAATATTGACCACGTTAAGATAACAACCTCCACAGCTGCTTCAGTAACGACACTGACATGCGAAAACATGATGACTGAAATGCACGAACGCACTATTAGGCAGAAAAATATCATAATTTGTGGGATGAAAGAAAGTACATCCAAAATTGCCGCCGAGAGATTAGAAAAAGATAAACAAGAAGTAAATAAAATTATTAAACTAATAAAACCTACCTTTGAAGAACCAATCAACTGCCTGCGGATAGCATCATTTAATGCAAACAAACCACGTCCAATCAAAATCTGCTTTTCATCTGCGGAAACTGCGAAATCTATACTGCGCAATACCAAAATTTTGAGTCAGTTTCCCAACGTAAAATGTTTTTCAGACCAGACTCCTAACCAGAAAAAACATATTCTAAGCCTACGCGAAGAACTTTGGAGCAGAACCAACAAAGGGGAACAAAATCTAACGATAAAATACCTAAGAGGCATACCTATGATAATCCAAGAAACCACTAAGTAAACATAGTTATTATTTACCATACAAACTGGGAATGAATCTACAACTTGATTAGTAAAACTTGAACAGACACTACTAGCAACAAAGAAAACTACGAACTAACAACTATATATACATATACCTACCTTATATCTATACCTAATCATCTTTAACGGAATCAATTACAGTGTACTTCTGTTATGATTGTTATTTTAGGATATTATTACTCCTATTATTAAAACAATTTATTTTGCGGAATCGAAAACATCTATTTTTCACCTCTTGACAGATCTCTTATAAAACAAAACACCACTCTATTGAAATAAAATAATAAAGGCGACCGCGAAGGTCGCACTGGTGAAAAAGAGTTCCGCCACACCACCCCCCCACGGAGAAAGGAAGAATAAGCTGAAAAATTTATAAATAAATAAGATAATCACATATCTAAAATATTTCTAAACTTCACCCTCCTCCCGGACCGGGTGATGACAGGAGCTGGTGTAGGTGCAGGGACCAACGCAGGCGTGAAACTGCTAGCTGGAGTTGGCGCAGGCGGCACAATTGGTTCACAATTGCCAAACGCCGAATCCAAATGGGCAGGCTTAACGCGATCTATGCTAACTGTACGTTCCCTTCCATTAATATCGAGAGTGATCGTTTTGTCTCTTCGCCCGATGATACGATGAGGACCGGAATAAGGCGGCTGCAACGGCCTTCGCACTGAATCATCGCGTAGCATGGCATGCGACGCCTTAACTAAATCTTTAAATATGAAAGTCGATGGCTGGGCGTGGCGTGTAGCAAGGACAGGACGGAGAGCTTCCATATATTTGCGCAGCTCACGGACGAAATCTACAACGTCACTTGGGCTCTGCGATGTTATTGGAGGTATGACGAGTTCTCCAGGCAAGCGAAGAGTCTCTCCATAAACGAGCTCTGCAGAAGATGCCTTCAAATCTTCTTTGAGCGCCGTTCGCATCCCTAATAAAACTAACGGCAAAGCTCTTACCCATGTGTCATTATGACACATCAAAGATGCTTTAAGCTGCCGATGCATGCGTTCCACCATACCATTTGCGCAAGGATGGTAACTAGTCGTGCGCACCCGTTTGGTACCACATACATCCATTAGACGGCGAAACAACACAGATTCAAACTGCCGGCCCTGGTCGGTTGTCAAAATGTTTGGTACCCCAAAACGGGAAACCCAACCAGTTACGAATGTATCTGCTACCTCTTCTGCTGTGATTGATGACATAGGCCATACTTCAGGCCACCGTGTGTATCTATCAATCGCAGTCAGGCAATAATTGTACCCTTTCGAGTGAGGAAGTGGTCCAATAATGTCTAAATGCACCGACCTAAATCTGTTTGACGGTAATTTAAACTCTCCAAGTGGCGAATTAATATGTCGAGTTACTTTACTGAGTTGACAGCGTAAACAAGTTCGAGCCCATTCACGGCAATTTGCGTTTACTTGAGGCCATACATAACGCTCAGTTACCAAGCGAGTGGTTGCCCGCGCGCCAGGGTGACTGAGGTTGTGACACCTGTCGAATGCAGCTCGACGGAATGCTGGTGTCAGGTATGGACGTGGTCGCTCAGTTGAAGTATCACAGATTACTGTGATATTTGTGCCAGGGATGAGGATGGGTTCGAGCTTCAAAGACGAATTCCCACGCATACTAGCTAGCTCCTCATCCGATTCTTGCGATAACGCGAGTGCAGCAAAATCCTCTTCAAGAGAAATAGACTCAACGCGCGACATGGCATCAGCTACGATGTTATCAACCCCTTTAATATACACTACATCAGTAGTAAACTGGCTGATGAAAGACAGCTGGTTTAATTGGATAGGCGGCAATTTCTCACGTCGTTGTACAAAAGCGTATATTAGCGGCTTATGGTCAGTGTAGATAGTGACGTGTTGTACCTCCAACAGGTGCCTGAAGTGTTGAACACTCTCGTACACCGCAAGGAGTTCCCGATAGTACGCCGGCCACTGAGCCTGTTTAGCAGTCAGCTTTTTACTAAAATAGGCTAGTGGCTGCCAATCATCATTATCGACGCGCTGTTGTAGGCAAGAACCAACGTGCGTTCCTGAAGCGTCAGTAAACAACCCAACCTCAGCACTGTTATTTGGGTGTGCTAAAATTGTAGCGGACGTCAAGCTTTTCTTGCATTCTTCAAAGCACTTTTCTAGCTCAGGAGTCCACACAAAAGGTTTATTGCCTTTGCCTTGAATAGCAGTGATTGCTTCAATTAACGGCGCTTGGTACTTAGCCGTACTTGGCAAAAACCGGCGGTAGTAATTGACCATGCCTATGAATCTGCGCATACCCTGAACTGTCTTTGGGGGCGGGTAATCCACCAGAGAACGAATTCTGTCCTCAGGAGGACGCGTGCCCGCAGCATTGACTCGATGCCCAAGGAAAGATACTTCTGCGGCACCAAATACGGACTTGGCTGTATTAATCACAACGCCATAGTCGTGCAATCGCTGGAACAAGATTTCCAGATGCTGCGCATGCGCTATTTGGTCTTTTGAGTAAACCAAAATGTCATCAACATAGACATAGCAAAAATCTAAGCCACGGACTACTTCATCGATAAATCTCTGAAAAGTCTGCCCAGCATTACGCAAACCAAAAGTCATATACAGAAATTCATATAATCCAAATGGAGTAGTTATCGCTGTCTTGCACACGTCGCCTGGATTCACCGGTATCTGTTGATAGGCCTTGACCAAGTCTATAGTACTAAAAACGGTACAGCCAGACAAGTTGTGCGCATAATCACCTATGTATCGGACAGGGTAGCGATCAGGAATCGTTCGGGCGTTTAATGCACGATAATCACCGCAAGGACGCCACGTTGAGTCCTTTTTAGGTGCGAGATGCAGAGGCGATGACCAAGAGCTATCAGATGGTCGGCAAGTACCAGCTCGGACCATATCTTCGAACTCTTTCTTTGCAATGCCCAGTTTTAATGGTGCCAACCGACGCGGTCTAGATGTCACAGGGGGACCGTCGGTAGTGTTTATATAATGTACGGTGCTGTGTTTAATAATTCTAGGTGCACCAGGTGGTCGCGTTATACTTGGGTATTTCTCCAAGATCGCTGTGAATGGCGAGTCAGGAAGAGATACTACCTTCACACTTTGCTGTTCCGCGGTATAAAGGTCCGCGGACGAAATAAGCCCAGTTTTACTATCGCACAGCTTACCTTTTGAGCAATCGGGTAAAAGCTGGTAATGCGACAAAAAATCTACGCCAATAATACCACTTTCCACATCCGCCACGACAAAGTTCCAGGTGAAATCCCGTCGTAGCCCTAAATTTAAGTTCAACTGTACCAGTCCATATGTGATAATCTTACTGCCATTAGCTGCAACTAAACTATATGATAATGGCTGAAGCGTACGTCCTTTTATAAAGCTACGAGGAACGCAACAAATATCCGAACCAGTGTCCACCAAAAATTTCCGGTTGGATCTCCGGTCGGTCACGAAAAGGCGGCGACTAGCTGGCGAGCAACTGGATGTCGCCTTTAACAGTTGCTGTTTTGGTTTCCCTGATCACTAGGCGGGGAACCGGACCACTTACATGGAGGCACACATTTACGTGCTTTTGTCGCAAAACGGTCATGATAAAAGCACAAATCATAGTTACGTGAACGTGATCGGCTGCGACTACGATTACGGTTACGATTGAAGTCACGACTACGCGTACCAACATGCGAGCTGCAACCAGCAGAGGAAAGTGACGCTACTAAACGGGTCAATTCATCAACTTTTTTAGTCAGCTCCTGTACAAGATCAGTATTCGAGTTAGGCGAAACCGTACATACCTCCAATGAAGTTGATTGAGCGTTAATTTCAGCCAAATTGTCCGCTAGTTCGCTTAGCTCAGCCAACGATTCTAATCGTTGAGCAGCCAAGACAGTTTGAAGATATCGTGGCAACCTGCTCATCCAAATTGTCTTCAGAATATCCTCCGGAAATGCTGCACCGGCTAACGATCTCAGATGACGCAGAAAAAACGACGGCTTTTGATCGCCGATCTGCTCCTTCTCTAGAAGACGGCGTATTTTCTGCTCCCGAGAATCTGAGAACCTAGATATTATTGCGTTGCGCAATTTCGTGTAGGGTTGCTCCCTCGGAGGTTGGATTATGAAATCCTCTACTTCGCGAGTACAATTGGTATCGAGGTGCGCAACTGCGTAATTAAACTTTGTGATTTCTTGGCTAATATTATTGATGGAAAATTGCGCCTCTAAACTCGCAAACCATAGGGCCGGGCGATCTCTACAAAATGGAGGGGTACGTATAGATACTCTGTTAATCATTACCTTCTCCGTACCGCCTGTGCCAGATCTGCTGTCACTGCTTGACATTTCACGTCCACCCGTACCCGCGGAAGCTGGTTTGAAGTCTTCCTGCTCACTGTCACTCATGACGTGTGCTGTCATGAAAAACCATGCTAAGAGAAAAACAAAATTCAAAAACAAAAACTGAAAACAAAAGAAACGTGGGAGTGTGGTGTGCGCGAATGCCCTACAAACAACATTGGTACAAAAATATCTTAAAAATATGTACAAAAATTCACCAAAATTAAATTAAATTAAATACACACACAAAAAAACACACAACAATATAAATCACACTGTCTTTTTAGTCCACACTGGTTCTTCCAAAAGATACTTCGACTTTAGTCTTGACGCGCTCCATGCGATTGTTGCCAGCAGTCAGCAGCACAGCTCTCGTAGTCGAATTCACCACTTCTTTTTCTACGTTTTCGTATTCTCGTCGACGAACAATCAGACGACCGTGGTCGCTTCACTCGTACCACCAAAGAAAGTACTCGTACATATTTGCGTACCTTTGCTCTTCTTGTGTTCGAATCGTCTTAATTTATGTTGTGTTCGTATCGGGGTCACCAATTTAGGATATTATTACTCCTATTATTAAAACAATTTATTTTGCGGAATCGAAAACATCTATTTTTCACCTCTTGACAGATCTCTTATAAAACAAAACACCACTCTATTGAAATAAAATAATAAAGGCGACCGCGAAGGTCGCACTGGTGAAAAAGAGTTCCGCCACATTATCTATCTGAATGCATATATGTATGAACTGGGAAGGACAAATACTTAATAGTGATATAGGTAGTTGCTACTCACTAAATTTATTTTAAAATCCATACAACAAACCATTTAATACTTGCTACTTGAACTCTGACGTAATTTTACTTACTGTGATATAAAAACGTAAGAATTAGGTAAATATATTTATGTACAACAATTATTTTGACAAAAATGATTAGGACATGTTTATAAATTCTGTTACGATATTCCGTGTTTACTTCACTCTGACAGAATACCATTGTACTATTACTAGTGTGACATCTATTGTGATCTACCTACCTAAACATGATGAGCCTTACATCACAAACTACTACTATCTTTTACCTTCTCGAACATAACATACCAGTTTTATATTATATGTATATACATATATGTATATATTTCAAGTATTAGTTCATTGTAATTGAAATATATCATACCTATTGGTATACCTACCTACATGGAATGCATGAAAATTTTCTATACTACCTTCATAATATTATTACTAAACATATGTTGCGTTTGTACCTAGACTAGACGATTAGCTTTAGTTTCTCATTTTAAGTGAATGTACAGATTCTTTTTGAGAAAATAAAATTCTTAAACCGTATGTACAATACTTTTGCTAACGAGATATTCTGTGAAATTGACTCCGCGAGTAATAGTGTTCCGTGGAAATTGACCTTGTTTATGCGTCATCATTCTGACGTTATAAAAAGCTAAGCACTTTTGGTTACAAATAGGATAGGCTTTGCTCAATCACGAGAATTTTTTATCCAGGAGTTAAAATAAGTATTTTTGTTTTTATGTTTCCGTACCCAAAGAGTAAAACAGGACCCTATTATTGAGCCTACGCTATCTGCCTGTCTGTCTGTCCGTCCTACATTAAAACGGCTGTATCTTACGATTTGTTATTGATAGCCAGTTGAAATTTTCATAGAATATGTAATGTTACGGCGGACTAAAAAAACAACAAAAAAGTAAAAAAAAACTAAGGGGCATCGCCATACAACAAACGTATTTTTTTTACATAGCTATTTTTGGATTTGCTCTAGTGTAAAAGCGGTAATAAACCGAAATATTACGATTTATTTTGACAGATAAACAATAGACAGGTGTCAAATGTGATCTAAAAAATTGGCGTTAAGAGCATTGCAATCTGAGTAGTTTGTGAATAATGCTAATGTGAAACTTATAGCTAAGGAAAATCGACAAAATTAAATATAATTATATCTCAACTAAAAAAAACACTCTTCTATCGAGCTTAGACCTTTAGGTTAAAAGGTCCAAGTTATCGAGACGTGCAGTTTATGAGACTTATTTGTGTACTCTAATGAGTTCGCTATCGAAGAGCATAGCTCTTTGATCTCTCCGTAATGCTCTGTTTGATTCAATATCCAAAAATATTAAGCATTTTTTATCGCTGGCAACTGACAGCAAAGACTTCCTTATATGATTGACAGTCAGGATTATCTAATAGCGTTCCAGACGCTATAAAGTAAAAAAGCTCATAAATTGATTAGCAAAAACATCTATATATATAAAAATCAATTGATGTTGTTTGTCTCGCTAAAACTCCAGAATGGTCCGACCGATTTGGCTAATTTTGATCTTGATATATTTGAGTTTGAGTTCAAGGAAGGTTTAAACGGTGAGTATAAAGTCGTTTGATGTTTTTACTATGAAATTCACGTAGTTTTGAAAGCGATTTTGACTTCACTTTGGCAGTACGCCGTAATACATTTTTATTTTATATTTGATCTGAGGCACTCTATTACTTTGTTTCTTTTTTTCTAATGGAAAAAGATTTTGGCATCGCACGTTTTATGCTTTTGCCAGTATTGAAATATTTTCAAGTTTTACTTGCTCTTTATTATTCATTGGTTTTACTAGATATCGTCAAACATTGTCATAGTCTCAGAGAGGTTCAAGTCTAGATCAGACGAACAAGGGAGTATGCCTTAGTACAAATAACTTTCGTGTTCAAATGTCTCTGTGTTTCACACAGAAAATAAAATATGTTGTTTTCCTTTTCTGTTGTGTTTTATCCACTTTTTCACTTTAGGTATGTAGTTTTCAGGGAACACAGACGCTGACAGAAAGTACTTATAGGATTAAGGTGGTTTATGGATTTTAGGGCCAACTTGAAAAAAGAAAAACACCGCCTGTTTTTATTATTTTCCTAAACTTGTGTATTTTCGAGTGTTAATGTGTATAATAATGGTGGATTTTTATTTGTTAAGTGTTAGTCGTGCTCGAGTGTTCCTACACTCGAGTCGGCATAAGTGATATAAAGAGGCGAAACATGTCTTTTCGAGTTATTTCAAAAACTCCATAGAAGCCTCTAGTTTAGTTTAGTCCTCTCAAGTTTAGTCTCGACTGCTCCGGTGGCTCAGTTGGTAGTGAACCTCTTTTAATTATAAACAAGTGCATCACATTAAAAACCCGCTTCAAAATTAGTGTCATGTGTGGAAAAAAGATTGTTTTATATGTAAACAGAAAAGGGGATTGCAAACGGTACATTTGCAATGTAAAGTGTTTGTGATGGAAAGATCCCTATAAAATCATGACAATTAAGTTATGTTGGTTAAAAAGTTGCCTGGATATGAATCAGTCCAGAACCATCGGACTCCTGGAGTACAAGGGTCCTCTTGTGGAAGCTAAATGAGTCTACTGAACCTATCTTGTGCTAAGGGAATGTGTAAAATAAACTAATGCAAATATTTGAGGTTACAATGCATTTACTCTCTTAAATTGCCTAATACTAATTGTTTTAAAGTAACTAAAATCCAGAGAGGGGCTCATGGCGGTTAGTTAAGGGAAAACTGGCACACTACTGTGCCTCAGCATCAAAAATTGGGAAAATTACTAAGTGAAAATGAAGTGAAAATAAAAAGTGGTTATCTGTTGAAATCCTGCGGCGAGGTGGCTTCACAGGGTCATTTCCACTTGAAACTGGAACACTCCTGGAGTTCTGCTTTCCTGATGCATGATCAAGTCTTCATTTCCAGGAAATAAGAAAATTTGTTCGAGCGCGTGGCGTCACATGACGTGTTCCTCAAAAATCAATAAAATGTTGTGCTCATGTTGGTTTCGAGCCGGAAATCTGATTCCCACGTTTCCACAAGGAAACTGCAGTATTTTTCTTCAAGTCATCTTGTTAAAATTGGATGGAAATTAAAAATGTGATTCGCACGAAAACCTGCTCATCGCGCGGTGCCCGTGTGAATCATCTTCTATTGTATTCTCTTTGGTGTGAATTGGTGTGAATGTCCTTTTCCAAAATGGTGTCCTCCATCTCCTTTCTCTTTCTTGTTTACGGAAGCATTCTTTGAGTGCGAGCGAGTCGACACATATGATGATCCGACGTTCAACAGATAACAAATATTATATTGTATTTAGATATTTGATTAATTCTAAATGATTTTAATATTTGTTTACAATTCCAAAATAAATTCCTGAATGTAAATCTAAGTAGTCTAGATAGTGGATACATGTTTGAGCCTTTTGGGGTCGAAACTTTAGGTCCGTGGGGGTCGGGTGCCAAAATTATCTTTAAAGATTTATCCAAACGCCTGGTCGAAGCATCTCGTGACCAAAATGCTGGCCGGTATGTTGCGCAACGCGTTATTATTGCAATCCAACACGGCAATGCGGCCAGCATTTTGGGCACGTTGCCTACAGGCAGCGGTTTTTTAGATTAGTGTAGTTTAATATATTTAATTTATTTTATAATAACTAAGTCTGTTTCTTTATTTTAATTTAGGTTAGTTTATTTAATTCTATTTACTTAGGTAGTTTTTATTTTTAAGTAAGTACTTGTTTCTTTGCGCGAGTAATTCTGTTTTGTATGTTTATTGAATAAATCCAAGTACATTGTTTTGTTTATAATCTGTAAATAATGACATTCTACCATCTTAAAATGGTTCCTAGCCTTTTTGTTAGAGCAATGTCCCCAGCGCCAATTGTTGCCAGGAATTAAATATTTATGTTATATGACATTAGCAAAAGCAAATACGCAATTTCGTTTACTTGGATGACATGTTTTTTTAAAGTTATTTTGATTAAAAAACCAAACTACTAATCCGTTTTTGATTAAAGTTATACCGACTATCTCTGAAGTATGGCCTACCAAACTGTATATAATATATATGTATCAATTATTGTATATTTATAGATATCTCCCTTGTTTGTATCTCTCCCAAGGCACGCCACTAAACCCCATCTTCGGCTTTTCGCTTCCAGTGGCTGAAAGCTGAAGATCAGGCCTCCTCTCAGAGAGAGAGGATGGGCCGTAACCCACCATGCTGGCCCAGTGCATGTTAACGAATGTCATGTCTTTGAGCTTTTGAGGTTCTTAGACATACCGGTTTTCTCACGATGTTTTCCTTCACCTTTTTATAGCGATGGCATCGAAACTGCACTAAATTTATTTAGTTACTAAATAAGTCATTGATGCACACATTTCAACACTAACAATGACACGATTTTACTAATGCATTATATTATATCTCCATTGTTTATCTGATTTGAGATATGACATAAGTACCTACAAATATACGCTTCGAATTGATAATCCTCCAGCAGAAAACAAAACACGTTTTAGTAGGATTAATAAACCAGCCATGTGTTAGTCGGGGTCGCGCACTCAGGGTTCCGTACCGCCACATAAATTGTTAACTAGGTACTAAAGTTTATAATTTAGTAGTTAACAAGTTATGTGGTGGTTAGTGTGTGTGCGTGTGTGTGGTTGTCTGGTGGTTTGTGTGTGTGTTTGTTTGTGGTTGTCTGGTGGTTTTGGTGTAGTGGTTTTATTTTACAGAAGTAGTGCAAAAAGTAATTTGCTTTCTATAGTTCTGTAATTCGTTTGCTATAGATTTTTCATTGTATATCTTAGTGTAAAAAAGCTGTTGGTTTGCCTATAAATAAATAAAAAAGACAGTATCACGTCCAGTAGGTCACCCATCCAAGTAGATATTTACCGTGTCCGACGTTGCTTATATTTGGTGAACAAAAAAAATTCGGCAACTCCCACTTGGCCAATATTTATTATTTGTTGTTTTACTTTAAATGTGTACTATAATCATGCCAAGCTTGACGCTACGTATTACCCTTTTTACACTTGAATAATACAAAAAACATGAAAAAAACGTTTGTTGTATTTATGTTTTTTTTTACCCATGTTATTTTTATGATACTGGGTCGGGACGAGCGAAGTCGCTTGCCTGATGGCTTTTCACGCTTGCCCATAACACATCAACGCCACTCAGAATTTTGAACTTCAACAGTTCAAAACCCTGGATGGCAATGCACTGCGCTCGTCACCCCGAGATATAAGATGTCAAATCTCTGTGTGCCTGTAATTTCCCTGGCTTGTGTTTTTACTTTTTAACTTTATTATAATTTCTTAGTTAATCCGTCATAATATTACGTATCGTGTGAAAATTTCAACTGGCTATCTATTACGGTGCGAAAGATACAGCCGTTAAATATAGGACGGACAGACAGGCAGAAAGACAGACAGATAGACGGACAGACGGACAGAATAGGCTTGGTAATAGGGTCCTATTTTCTCCGTTTAGGTACGGAACCCTGAAAACGAATATTATTACTGAATGTTATCTAATAAATATCGATACCCTAACAATGTGACACGGACCCGAGCGAACCTGATAATTAATCTCTTTATACCTTATCAAATAACATACTTAATTTCGCAGACACTCTCTTTGTTCTCAAACATTGTATAGCTTATTCTATGAACAAAAATGTTAGGGCCAGTCGTGTGTTGTGTAGTTTTCTTTGTGATTATTTGGAAGTTGTGGTGGAGTGACGAACAGAATCCTTTAGATTTGCTCCCAGGGCCGCCTGGCCTGCCTCTCTTGGGGAATATTGTGGCGCTGATCAAGATTAAACCACGTTAGTACATTAAATTTCAACTGGGCATTTATTCTGCACGGGCCAAACGCGCTCTATCGTGGCGCTTTATGTTAACTTCCAAAAGTTGAACTTTATTTCCTAAGCAATAGAGGCCAACTTTTTGAGGTAAACTTAACGTGGCCACGATAGCACGTGTTTGCCCGTGCGGAATAAGGGCCCTGGCCACAGAATACATAATACTATCTATTACAGAACAGATAGATACAGCCGTTGAAAGGTAGGACGGACGGATGGACAGACAGGCAGACAGCGTAGATTTAGGAATAGGATCCCGTTTACACCATTTGGGTACGGAACCCTAAAAAAGTTATTATAGCCTATTTCGTTTCGATTTCCTACCGTCCCAAATAAGGTTGATTTGTGTTTGCTATGTATAAGTGGCCGGATCTAGAGTCAGTTTTAATCCACCTGAGAGCTTCTAACACTGCTAGCGGTCGAGAATATAAATAACGTGTTATTCAAAACAATAGGTACACGATGAAGAGATTGTTCAGTTTTAAATGTCACTCGCGATTGCCATAGATTGCGAACACTCTACAGCCGGTCTATTCTGCAAGCTAAGTGAAGTTATAAGCTAAGTGAATGTGATTTTTTCTTGCCTATTTCTGCAGGTAAATGTCAAAATATTGAATTATAAGGGTAAGGGACAACAGTCAAGGGTGATCACTCGACATTTTGACATTTCTCTACAGTAATCGACAAGAAAAATACACGTTCACTTAGCTTATCATCTCACTTGCGCGTTCACTTAGCTTGCTGAATAGCGGCTGACCCCAAGCATCTTGCATCTATTGAGATGATTGAGTCCAGCTGGATGAGAAGTTTAAGCCATACCGGCCTCTAGCCTAGAAGATCTAAAAATCTGCTTAGTTACTGACATATTTTATTTGTTTTAGGTGATTTTTTCACGACTATGTTAGAGTTTAGTGAGAAATACGGAGAGCGTTACATCTTCAAAATAGGAAAATTAAGGGTTCTGCACATCCACAATCCCGCTGACATAGAGGTTCGTGTTTGCAATTGCATATGAGTGCAAGGGGGATGTTTCTGTCCACAGTTTTCTTACAAAATTTGCGAACATTTTTACATTATCGAAGACATAAAATTGTAAATTAATTTAATTAAATATTAACTTAATTAATTTTAATTTCCAACAAAGTGTAAAACGATGTTTTGCTGACAAATTCTTTCAACAAAACCGGCAAAGTGCGAGTCCGACTCGCGCACGAAGTGTTCCGTACCATTATCAATAAAAACAGCAAAAAATCACGTTTGTTGTTTGCAAGCCCCTTAAACATTTGTTTTATTTTAATTAAATTATTTATTTAAGTGAATGATAACTAAATATTCCGTAAATATTTCAAGCGTCTTCTTGGTACCGTTATCAATATCGAGCAAAAACAAATCACGTTTCTTGTATGGGAGCCTCCTTAAATATTTATTTTATTTTGTTTTTTAGTATTTTTTGTTGTAGCGACAACAGAAATATCTGTGAAAATTACAACTGTCTATCTATCACGGTTCATGAGATACAGCCTGGTGACAGACAGACAGACGGACGTCGGACAGTCTTAGTAATAGGGTCCCGTTTTACCCTTTAGGTACGGAACCCTAAAAACAATCTCTCTTGCCTCACACCGGCTAAATGTGGAATGAGAATAAACGAGCTGCAGCATTTCCAAGTAACTGTCATTATAATGGGCAATGACAATGGGGTTTTTCTTGTTTGCCACCTATGGCATAAAAAATAAACAGTGTTGCCAACGAATTTTTAGGTTTCAGGCCTAAATCTATCTTAAAATAGGCTAGATTTTCCTTGAAGAGTACTGCCACTTGTCTCAGTGTCGACGGGAAAATGGTGGTGCTATTCATGGATCTACTTTTATGTATGCGACTATCTAGTACCCCAGCATTTACTAATGTCCACAGATAGTTCTGTCTCACTCTAAAAACATAACGAAGAGTTTGCCGTACCGGTTCCTCCAGTCGTGGCTAGGAACAGGACTACTGCTCAGCACAGGTAATGAACAAGTACCTACTTAATTGTTTATGCTTCGTATAGGTACAAAGGCGTCGCCAGCCCATGGCCCGGGGTGGGGGGGGGGGGGGGGGGTGATATTATGGAGGATCAGAAAAATATGGATTGTAGGTACAGTCAAGAGCAGTCAGAGTTTATTTGAAGATGGCTACATTTTTTAAATCTCTAGGGGGTTGGGCAGCTGCCCCTCCCTCTGCTCTTGCTCTTGGCGAAGCCCTTGTGTAGGTACACAATGCATTACGAGTTTGTGAAAATTCTAAGTCATTGTGAAAATCGCTTAAATGTCTTCATTCTGCGCGTGATAACAAAATGTAAGTCGGTTATCTTAAAATTGTGCCAATGTCATCGGTTGATTATGATAAGCTATCTGAATGTAGCTGAATATAGTCAGGCATACTATTATACTGGGTGACTGGTCAGACAGTGGAAATATTCTGATTCAAATTAGGATACAAAAACTTCATTGACACTTGACGAAATGTATGGAACAGTTTATTTTTTTCTGCGATATCAGTGTTGGTCCAATAGTAAAAGTTGTTATAATGATGAGTAGGTACAATCTCCCCGAATATTTCCACTATCTCATCAGTCATCCAGTATGTATACACACATTATCTATCAGCCTATCCTTGACTGCCCCGGTAGCTCAGTTAAATAATAAATAAATATCTGGGACATTATTGCACACAATATGGTCATCTGACCCCAAACTAAGCAAAGCCAGTAATATGGCTGCCAGAGACTAATATACATACATATATATAATATATATATTTTTAAATACATACTTAAATAGATATTAACACCCAGACATAGAACAAACACAAAATGTTCATCACACAAATGTTTGTCCTAGGAGGGAATCTAACCCACGCCCCCAAGCGCAGAACATTTAAAAAACAGTCGTATTGATAACCTCCTCCTTTTTTGAAGTCGGTTAAAAAGTAGGTTGAAAGCTGAAAGTATGATAAAACTGCTACAAACTGAATAAACGAACCAAACGGCTGGATTTCGCTCAATCAAGCATTTCGCTTTATCCAATTTCCTGCCCCTACATTTCACCTGATGTTTACATACGGATTCTCAAGCACAGACCTAAAAAAAAAGCTAAGTTCTCTGGTGTGCTATCTAAAGCTGCTTTCATATCGTCCAATTATAACTTTAATTTATAGAGATTTGATTTAAAAAGTTGTTTTATCGTTGAATACCTAAATAAATTAGTGTTTGTATGTTATTCCGTACGTGTTCCGAAAAAGCCAACAGCGCTAATATGAATGAAGAATTTTGTGTGTGCTGTGTTGGTTCTTATTATCATCATCACCTTTTCTTCTTCTTCTTAGGGTCATCATCAGCCAGTAGATGTCCACCTGCTGAACATAGGCCTCCCCCTTTAAGCTCCACTTGGAGTTGTAGTACTAAAAGGGAAACTAGAAACTGTAGTTATAACGCTTCCATTTATTTATTTATTCTGAGAGGTTGGCAGTCGGCTTCGCATATTTTTTTGCCTTGGTAAGTATAGATTTTCTATCTCCGTTAAGTTATAATAAACATGTTTATAATATTAGAAGCTGCTTTATATTTTACTTTAAATTATATTATAATATTCAACAAGAAGAAAAACACATTCCATTGTTTTAAGTTGACAGACAGATAATCCATAGACATCATCTTCCATAAAGAAATAGTGAAGTGTAATTAAACTGTGCAATAAGTTTCAACACTCCTCCTCACAAGCTATTCTATACCGGCCCTGTATTTTAGTTCTTGTAGACGAGGTCCAGGCAAACCTTTGGTAAACATGTCTGCCTCCATTTTACCTGTCTCTAAATACTTTATCTGTAGCATTTTCTTTTCGACACAGTCTCTTATAAAATGTATTTTGAGGTCAATATGCTTCGACTTCGAGGACACAATTTGATTTGAGGCTAATTTTATCGCCGCCTGGTTGTCATCATAAATTATCAAATTTCCTGAATCCACCCCAATATCCTCGAATATTGACTTTAGATGGATGGCCTCCTTAGCGGCTTCAGATAAAGCGTTGTATTCCGCCTCCGCTGTGGAGAGCGCCACATTTTTCTGCTTCCTTGCCATCCAGCTGATCAAAGATCCGGCATATTTAAAACAGTATCCTGAGAAAGACTTTCTGTCCAATTTGTCTCCTCCCCAGTCTGCATCTGCCATACCGAATAGTGGCTTTTCCATTTTTTTATATTCAAGTCCCACATCTTTGGTTCCTTTTAGGTATCTTAGGACTCGTTTTGCACTCTTGAAATGAGTTTCATTGTAAAAATCGTTAAATTGTGATAGGTAGCTCACGGAAAACATTATGTCGGGTCTTGTACCAATAGCCAGATACATTAATGTACCTATTAGGTTTTTGTATGGTAAATCTGGCAAAGTTTGGTTATGTTTTTCAAGAATCAAACCAGTTTCGATTGGTGTTAGAGTTGGCTTACACTCTTCCATATGAAACCTTTTTAGTGCATCATCAATCAGTCCCCTTTGACATATCTTGATTTTATTCTTTTTGTATACAAAATCGATGCCTAAAAGTTTTTCTGGTCTACCCAAGTCTTTCATCTCAAATTTCTGTTTGAGTTTATCTTTCAGTTCATTTAACTTTTCTTTTGATTTGTACACAATTAATATGTCATCCACATAAATGGCGATTCTAATCATTTCATCTCCTCCTAACACATATACGCATGGGTCAGCTTTCGATTTGATCAGTCCAAGTTTTTTAAGTTCTTCGTCCAATTTTTTGTTCCACTGTCTTCCCGATTGTTTTAAACCATACAGTGATTTTTGAAGCTTGCAGACTTTGTCCTTGTTTTTTACTGCATCCTCCAGCATTTGTTTAGCTTTATTGTATAGATGGAGATCTTTATCACTTTCGTCTACCATGATTTCACTTATGTATTGTTCAAGGTATTGAGGGGCTTTCATATAAATGTCCTCGCTTAATTCACCGTTTAGGTAAGCTGTGGTAACATCCATTTGGTATAACTTTAGATCTTGCTCAGCGGCCAGTGCTATAAGTGATCTAATTGAGCTCAATTTTGCAACTGGTGCAAATGTCTCGTCGTAATCGATTCCCGGCCTTTGTGTGTAACCACGCGCAACAAGTCTAGCTTTCTTAATTACTTGATTGTTCGGCCCAATCTTGTCTCTCAATACCATTTTGTGACCTACTTCTCTCATATTCTTTTCCTTTTTTATTATTTTCCAAGTTCCATTCTTGATATGAGCTCGTATTTCCGATTTAATTGCATCATGCCACTCTTCATCGTGTTCACTTTCATTTAAACAAGTGATTTCGGTTACTTGCATATTATTTTCGATCTCATAATCCTCCGCCCATGCAGGTAATTTCCGCTGTCTTTGAGGTCTTCCACTTGATGTAGGTATTTCTCTTATTTCAGATGTGATATCTTCAGTCGCATCGTCATCTGCATCGTCGAAATCTTCATCTTCGTCACTATCTGACAAAACTAATTGAGTTGGAGAGCTTTCTAATACCTCAGGTTCGAGATCGATTGTTTCAGTTTCATTTCTTTCTGTAATATCTTCATATATTTCCAGGTAATTTTCTTTATCTTTAGCATCAGTACTTTGGGGATATTGTTGGAAATTTTCCTTGTCGTAATACATTTTACTGAGTATTTTTACATCTCTACTGACCACGATGTTTTGTTTTTCCTCTAGCCAAATTCGATATCCCTTTGTTGTATCTGAATAGCCAAGTAAAATTCCTTCCTCAGCTTTTGGGGAAAATTTATTTTTCTTCCTTTTATTTAGGACAAATGCTTTTAGTCCAAATTGTTTGATATGCTTTTGCTTTAGTTGGCAATCGATTTGTTATATAGTTAGCCGTATTTATTGCTTCAGCCCAAAAAATTTCTTTTAAATTCGATTCTATCAGCATACAACGTGCTTTTTCTTGCAATGTCCTGTTCTTTCTTTCAGACAACCCGTTTTGTTGAGGCGTGTATGGTGCTGATAATCTTCTAGTTATGCCATTATTTTTAAGAAAATCATTAAACTCCTTGTTAATGTATTCTGAGCCATTATCGGATTGAAACATAATAATGCTCTCTTTCGTGAAGTTTTCCATTTCAGTCTTGAAATCTTTGAACTTTTGTAAAGCTTCGCTTTTCTGCTTTAGAAAATAAACTCTGCAGTACCTGCTGTATTCATCAGTAAATGTAATGAAATATCTGTGACCTCCATTGCTTGTCACAGGCATTGGTCCACATACGTCCGAATGTACAATGTGTAACCTCTTTTTGGCCTTCACATCTTCGTGACGTTCACTGGGAAAAGGAAGAGTCACCATTTTTCCTTTAATACAAGTTTCACATTCTGATAATTTTTCATTTTGGTTTATTTCCAAACCTCTTATTGTTTCATTTTTGCAAGCGTTTTTTTAAATCTTGTTCGTTAACATGGGCTAATTTCTTATGCCAAACGTCAATCAATTTTGTTTCAACAAGATGAGACATTTCTTTCTTCTCAGCTTTGACATAATATAGGCCAT
Organism: Agriopis leucophaearia; assembly: GCA_949125355.1. Lineage (NCBI taxonomy): Eukaryota > Metazoa > Arthropoda > Insecta > Lepidoptera > Geometridae > Agriopis > Agriopis leucophaearia. Next base: position 1,825,918 of record OX421277.1, on the reverse strand, counting down.
CTTCTTTGTGTGCCTTCATTAATGTTCCCTCTTTATCATATATTGTAGCAATTTGTTCATCAAAAATTACTTTGTATCCTTTTCCTGTTGCTTTGGCAATCGAAATTAAATTCGTTGATAAGTTTGGTACATACAATGTGTCTGTCAGATTTATTATTTGATCTTTAATTTGTATCACAACTGTTCCTTTACCTTCAATTTTCTCAGTTTTATCAGTTGATGCCAGTTTTAGACTTTCATTTGTTGGGGTTATTATTTTAAACATTGCTTTATCGTTGCACATGTGTGAGGTACATCCACTGTCTAAGCACCAGTTTTCCTGATTGACTGTGTTTTTGATTGATAGGCAGGTTTCTTTCACAAGTAAAGATTTACCTTGTTGCCTTTTCTTAGACCAACAATCCCTTTCAAAATGACCTTTTTTCTGACAGTTGTCACATTTTACGTTTTTCTTTTGTTGCTCTGTATTCTTCTTATATTGGTTTTTGTTTTTATTACTGTAGTGTGCCTCTTCTTCTTCTTGTTCTTCTTCTTTATAGTTATTTCTAGCCTCGCTTTCTTCGACAATTTTAATTTTTAGTTCTTCCGTTGATGGAAGTTTGTCTCGCGATTCAATTGCAATTCTGAAGTTTTCGTATTGTTCAGGCAAGCTATACAGCATCATTATGGTCAAAAGATCCTCGTGGATTTCAACTTCCATGTCTTTCAATTTTTCTACGAGATCCATGAACTCATTTATGTGATCTCTTACATCTTCATTAATTTTGAGCTTCTTTTTTATGAGCTTTTTCAGAAGAGTTGCCTTTCTCGCTGGTCCTCGGCTTTGATAAGCCTTTTCTAGCGTTTCCCATAATTCTTTTGCGCTCTTACATGACTTTACTAACCTTAACTCTGATGGTGCGATGATCAGCAAAAGTTCGGCTTTGGCCAAAGAATCCTTTTGCTTGTCGCATGATTTCGATAGGCATTCGTGCAGTCCGGTCTTTATAAGTATTGCCTCTGCTTGAATTAAGTTAATTAAGTTAATTACGAAAGGATTCGGCGGTACTCGTAATCCCTGTCCATTCTCTGATGTTACGCAACCATGACTTCCTTCTACGACCAGCTTTCCTTTTTCCGGAAAATTCGCATCTTTATAAGTTGCGAGATCGCATCTTTATAAGTTAAGAGATCGTATCTGTCATGCCTGAGCACATGTCCCACTTGACATTCAACTTTACACTGCTTGATGGTTTGCAAAAGATTGCGTTGACATAATTTTGAGACCTGTAAATATAGATTGGAGACTATTGCCTTCACAAAAATATAATCAAAGATCCCTTCGTTATCGCGTAAGTAAAATATTGCTGGTTTTAGCAGTGAAATATAATTTTATTTAGCTTTGTTTTTAGTAAATATGGGGACACGAACCTCACCTAGGTAGAACCAAGAACTAGGTAGAATCGTAATAAATACCAGGGCGCATTCGCATCTTAGTACATATTTTATTGCCGATTTGAAAATCTACACTAATATTATAAAGAGGAAAGATTTGTACCTATTTTTGTATGTTTGTATGTTTGTAATGAATAGGCTCCGAAACTACTGAACCGATTTGAAAAATTCTTTCACTGTTGGGAAGCTACACTATCCCCGGGTGACATAGGCTATATTATATTTTGTAGCGAGGCCGAAGGCCGAGCTTACACTCGTGCGAAGCCGGGGCGGACGGCTAGTTGGCCATATAATGAAAAGGCCAGACATGTACCAGCACCAAGTCACTATGACATGCCATAACATGGACCAGCAGGTACTATTATTTTAAGAAATTAAGTTGAAAAAAGTTGGAAAAGTTTTTGATTTGATTTCATGGAGTTGACAATTGTCAAGCAATTTTGCTTACCTATATGAAATTTCATTGAATGGCGCCATTTTTTTAATGTCCGCGGTCTGTTACCGATATCACCAATCCTACAATCGGGCTACGACAAGTACATGTTATCGCACGGTCAAGATACTAATTATTAGTTCCTTCAATTGCGCGGGAACGAAAGTTTATATAGCATTACCCAGAACAACACGAACATGCACACTTATATACACCCAAATAACATTACCCTCCTACTTGGGCAGTCGGGGAAAGACATTGCGTCATGTCATAAACTATTACCTATATTCGTAAATTGAACTGTGTGGTGACAGGGAACAAATGGCATAGACGGCGCAAGATCCTGACTCCAACCTTCCACTTCAATATCCTGAAGAACTTCGCGACTGTCATCGAGGAGAAGAGCAGAGACTTCGTCGAGAGACTGAAGGTACTAGATGGAGCTGAGGTGGACCTACTCCCAGCAGTCAGCGATTTTACGCTCTTCACCATTTGTGGTAAGACTTTCGAATCTCTGCTGTAGAGATAAATATCTGGGACATTATTGCACACATGGTCATCTGACCCCAAACTAAGCAAAGCTTGTAATATGGCTGCCAGAGACTGATATACATACATATATATTTTTAAATACATACTTAAATAGATATTAATAATATAAAATTTTGCTAAATATCCAGCTCTGACTGGTGTACGGTGAGTGCTTTTAACTAAGCACCTATTCCATTTAAAAATCGAATATCAAAGTTACAAAACGTAACATCTTTTGCCAGCAGAGGCGTACATTTGTATCTCATTACTATGTCTAGCTTATTATTTTCGCCTTTATACGAAACCACAGTGAATCAGAGCAGAATATCTGACAAAATAATCAAACAATTATATTTTGATGTCGAGTGAAATGTGGTTGAACGTCTAATTGTAATCAAACAAAATTGTCGGCAGAGACTGCGATGGGCACCCAACTAGACTCCGACAAGTCAGCTGCCACAGTGGAATACAAAAGGGCCATTCTGAAAATTGGCCACGTCATTTTAGATCGCCTCACAAAATTCTGGCTACACAACGAATTTGTCTTCAGGACTCTACCAGTAGGGAGACAGTTTCTCAAGTATTTAGACACTGTTCATTCCTTCGCTGACAAAGTGATATTGGATAGGAAAAGGAAGAGAACGGAGAATATGGAAGAAGTGAGTGCGGCGTTGGTTGGAGAAGATATTGGGAAGAAGAAGAGACTCGCCATGTTGGATTTGCTCTTAGAAGCCGAGAACAAGGGAGAAATCGATCTAGAAGGTATCAGAGAAGAAGTTAACACCTTTATGTTTGAGGTAGGTATTATTCGAAAGCATTTCAACGCGTCGTTTTTTTCTTTCAAAGATTTTATTTGTTAGTTAATAACCTTCTTTTTTTCCTGTGTTATATCACGTACATTCTTATAACACAAAAAATACAAAGAAAAAACGTATGAAAACTTAAATCTACATAAAATTACAAAAAAAAACTATAGTCCTTTACAAATACCATGGCTCTCGACAACCACTACTAACAGACTAGTTTTCATCACTAGTTTTCATAGTAGCTAAGCCATTTATGCTTTCGCCGCAAAATGTAAATCTTTAATTTAATTTTGTGAAGTATACACATATTGACTAATCAGGTTACATTATATCGTACTGTCTAACCATCTGTTATATGCCTAGCTATTTGAACAGGACAGGTTTGATAAGTAGAATTGTTTTTTATTTTCTGTGAACAGGACTACAATCAAGTAAACTACTTACTAGTACTAGTGGGAATTATTCTCAAAATACTGGCCCCATTATCAATGTCATTACTGATTAATACGTTATATGGCAATACTCACCGTCAAAAGTAAGTCCTCAAAATAGAAATAAAAAATAATTTGCCGTTATGTAATACTACAGTAGTAGTATTAAAATTATATGATTATTTACGGGATATTTACCGTGCTAACTTGGTAAGGTTGTGGAAGGAGCTCCCGATATTTCGGCGCAGTTACATGCACCATGTTCACGGGAAGACTCAGTAGGCAAGATGGGAAGACGGGGAGTAGTAGTATTAGTAGTAGTTGTAGTGGTAGAAATCTTTTGCAGGGGTCTGCCTAGCGAAGTACCACACCTTTGCCAGTTATTCAACCGCCAAGCAGTAGTGTTTAAACACTACTGTGTTCCGGATTGAAGAGCAATGTTTCCAGTGAAATTACAGGGCACACAGAGATTTAACATCTTATATCTCGGGGTGACGAGCGCAGTGCATTGCCATCCAGGGATTTGAACTGTTGAAGTTCAAAATTCTGAGTGGCGTTCAGCTGTTATGGGCAAGCGTGAAGAGCCATCAGGCAAGCGACTTCGCTCGTCTCGTCACTCAGTATCATAAAAAGAAAAACAGGTGGTATGTCGACAAATTTTAATTTGTAAAAAAGTTAAAAATTTGTTACTAAAAGTGACTAACAGAAAATCCATGATGCAAAGTGGGCGGTGAAAATCTAAGTAGGCGACTAATATTACTGAGTATACAGAGATTATACTGAGACTGTAATATCAAGTGAGATTCCATTTTTTCATCTTAGGTATTTTGAGATTAAAGTGTATATTTTTTGATCGAAGATTTAAAGAAAACAAACTCTAAGGGTAGGAAAATAGGCATGATTGATTGTTCACCCCCTGTATTTTTACCTGCTAACCGATTCTACCACGTATAAATTTATACTGGGTAATATGGTGGAGCGTCTATGTATGGAGAAAAAAAAAGTTATTACTATGAAGTTTGAAGAGGTGGCAAAAGTTGCCTTATTTTAAGTAAATTAGAGTTTTTTATTTTATTTTATCTTTTACTTCTTTAGCCCTCTACCGAGCTTCAAAGTTTTCAAAATTTCAGGAAAATTCATAATAGAAGAATTGTTGTAAAAATAGAAAAAGTTTAAATATTCTTGTAAATAATGAAAGTTTAAAATATAAAAGTATCTTATTTTTATGAAATGTAAGTATATTAGAATGAATAAAAATAGTACAATTTAATTCTATGTCTGGGTGTTAATATCTATTTAAGTATGTATTTAAAAAATATATATGTATGTATATCAGTATCTGGCAGCCAAAACAAGCATTGCTTAGTTTGGGGTCAGATGACCATGTGTGCAATAATGTCCCAGATATTTTAACTTCAAACTCAGACAAAAATGCTTTGAATTTCACAGTTTTAATCTAACAGTTGTAGTCCCCTCTTTGTATTAAAAAACGGCCTTTTAGCCCTTGATTTTATTTTAACACTTATGAAACCATCCCTGGCTTTATCACCAGCCACTGTTGTTGAAGCTTCAGTCACCATCTTCACACAAAGCTCGACAGCTTGAGTGTGGCAAGGGTATGTTGGAAGGGCAATATTTATTTGTGACTTAGTGTTCATAATTTATTCCAGGTCACTGTTGTTTAGTTTTCGTAACAAAGGCAGTGGCGTAATTTGCGCTTCAGACCATAATATCATATCATGTCATATTTTTTACAAATATTTGTTATTTTTTTTTACTTCCAATGAAAATCAGAGTAGGAAAATTAAAATGAAATATAAGATATTTTTTAGATTTTCGCCAATATTTAAGGGTTGGTAGAGGGCTAAAAGTGGGGTTGAATAATTTTTTCGTTATTTTTATCATAATCTATTTAAGGCGCGGCCTGATCACGATTTCAAATTCGTTTTTCACCCGCTCACCCCGTTGTAGGCGGAACGCAACTGCCAATCACAGAACGCAAGTCTCGTGGAAGACTGCCTACAGTATATGCAAGAAAACCAGATAATTTTAAGTTTTTGCGATTTTTTTAGGGAATTTATTTATTCCCTAAAAATTCTATTGATATTTATACTATATACCCTACAATACTAATTGTCATTCTAAATTCAATCTGGCGGATTTTATACCCTACATCTATAATAATTATAGGGCCTTGAAAAAGAGAACTATTAATAATGTATAATCGGGTATGTATGTATAGTTGATTGATACTTAGGTTTTATATTTCCATCGTTTTAATACAATAAAATAATAAATCCGACTACCAACTTAGAAAGCCTAGAATTAGTAATAAAAAACAGTAATAACAATAATAGCTAGAATTAGTAATAGCTAATAAAAAATATGTAAGTTAATGGCTATGATTAGGGTTGCCACCTTTTTTTAAGCAAATAAAGTATATTTATTTTTTTAGGCTAAAAAAAGTACTATTTATTTACCAACCTATTTCTCATTCATACATATTTCAATAATGACAAGTTGACATGACATAAAAAAATCTTCACAAGTTGAAATGAAGTATTTTCACGTACTTTACTGCTCTCATAAAGTATAAAGTACGTTTGGCCAAAATAGAGTACAATACTTTATTATAAAGTACGGATGGCAACCCTAGCTATGATAGCTGACACGCTGGACTATGTGTACATTTGGCATGGTTGTGACAGGAATCTCAGAGTTCCATTGCCGAGCAGGAAATTGTAATTTTGAATTAATTTTATAAAGTAATAATCTTGAATAATTTTGTTTATGTATTTATTGCTTGTGACAAAATTTTTTTGCTAAGTTCAAAAAATTTCATCATCATCATCGTCATTTCAGCCATAGGACGTCCACTGCTGGACATAGGCCTCCCCTAACGATCTTCAAAAGGGCTGGTTGGAAGCGACCTGCATCCAACCGTTTCCTTGCGGTCTCTTGTAGATCATTTTCATTATTTTATTTGATCCTCTAGCTAGATCTTATATTGATTTGAAGATATTTTGTTTATTATTAATATTTTACATATGTATGTATGTAATGTAAATTTTTGTTTTGTCTTTCCACTGACTTTTTGACAATAATTTTAATACCGAATTCTATGTCCGAATGTTATGTCTGTGTCTTCAGTCCATGGTTACTTGAAAATAAACAATTTGAATTTGAATTTAAGGTGCTTAAATATGGAATAGTTTTCAATGAAAATATTGATTCAGTGAAAAAATTTATATGTTTTATTAACACTAACTAACATTTTATGAATCTATTAATATAATATTAAAATTAAAATAATATTAACTTACACTTACTTACGTACTTATACATTTAAAATATTTTAAAAGGTATTACAATTGCTACTTGTTTACTTTGATTGACAGTTAAAATAGAGGAAAGTATTGCAATTCAAATAGTTTTAGAGATAATAATTTTAGTCCTCACCCAATGAGCTGAAATGATAGGTACTTACTCTCTATCTACTGGTTCTGCTGAGACACAAGGTTGGTCAATATCAGTCTCGTTAAGTTTACGCTTTATCGATCTAGAAAAAAAACTTAATGTAGATAATTAAAAAATATTACATTAGGTTATCTTATAATATAATTATCAGATAATCTATAAATAAAAAAATGCAATCAAAATATGTAGGAAACAATAATATTTAATCAAATGTATCACAAAAACTTTACTACTCTTAAATCAGATTTTATAACAACGTTAGGCTTCCTGAATGGTCATGTGCAATATATTATATGCGTGATGAGTACAATGATTTATCTGCATGTTTTACGTGTACTAGTGCCCGAAATAAAACGCGGAAACGCCGCCAGGTACTTGGCGGCCGGCTGGGCATAAACTGCATAATATTTGCACTCAGTATTATTAAATGTAGACTCTATTCATTGCACGTTAGAGTGTAATTAGTAATTTGATGTAATTTCAGTAATTTGGCTACCAGTTTTTTGTATATTTTGCTGAAAATGTTCTAAATAAATAAGAATCCATTTCACATTGATTTTAATTTATAAAATCAACAATAAAAATCATACTTGACTTACCCAAACATTCCGTCATTTTTCTTAGTTCTATTTCGTTTTCGCAGTAACATTTTTGCCAGTTTTTTCTTTTTATTTCACATTATTAAAACACTTTTGTAAGCTAATACACACACACACTTAAATTTCAGTATATTATGAATATTATTTTTTAAAGTTCTCACATCAAATTACGCACAGGTTTTTGAAACAGAGCGGCCGGGAGCAACCTTTCTCGTCGAGCGCTGCCCGACAACTGAATGGAATGCCTTGGTCTATTTGCTATCTAAACGTCTTTGTTTAAAGTCGAAAATCGCAAATCATAATTGATGATGATGATGGCTTTGCGCTCGTGGTTATATTATTTTGAGTGTTTTTATTTAATTACTCCGAAGATAAAAGTGGATGAAAACAATTAACCGGTCAAGATTTTAAAACACTAGTATGGCTATTCATTTCGTAAAAAATAATATAACGTTGTCGCTGAAAATTCAGAGTATTTCAATTAAAAAGCTTTTTTATGTGCACAATTTTTTATATTTTTTTATTAAAAATCCAGACTATTTAACACATGTTTATTCGGTTAAGACTCTGTACAGGTGTTTTAACTACTTGAAATATTTTTTTATATCGCATTAATTAATTTCGTCATATCACACTGAGCGTTTAAAAACACCTCTTTTGGTAGATTTTGCGATTGTACTGCGCCTTAATAAAACGCAACTTTTAAGGCCTCTTCAGTATTAAAAATGTGTAATTTTTTTTAACGCTCCACTCTACTGGGTAATCCGATTTCGTCGCAAAATGGAAAATCAACTATATTTTACTATTCGACTTCTCTACCTCCGTCTCTTCTACACTACATTATATAAAATAAAGTCGCTTTCCGCGTCTGTCTGTCTGTATTTCCGGTAACTCCTCCAAAACCACTCAACGGATATTGATGCTGTTTTCAGCATTATAGTGATGATTTTCCACGGAAGGTTATACATATATAATAATAAAACTTAAAAAGCCGGGGCGGATCGCTAATTACTCATAAACAAAGGATGTGCTAATTATTTGTTATTCTTCTCTTGCGCAAAATAACATAGCATGGGCTATGTTATTTTGCGCAAGGGCATCTACTTCAATCTGTAGATAGCTAAGCATATTCGTGAAAACCTCATTTAAATCCGTCCAGTGGTTTAGGAGATGTGCGTGGACAAACAAACAAACAGACAAAAAAAAATCTAAAAAGTGGCTTAACGTATTCAGCTGCTTATTTTAAGACTGTGTGTATTAATTATTGTTTTGAGATTTTTTATCTCTACGTTTTTATTATATGTATGTAAAGTATAGGTTATTGATTTTTCAACCGTGAACCGATTCTGTTGAAATTTGGCACACATAATCTATTTCTAATAACACTACAACATAATGAAGACCTGGATGGAGTTAATCTGATGATGGAGACAGAAAACAGTCGAAGGAAGTCCTCAACGGCTGACAGTAGAGCTACTTCGTGTTTGGGCTTATCTTATACATCTTGATGAGAACTTCAGACCTACTTCGGTTATGCCAGCCCAGCAGGCCAACACGGGCCGTGGATAAATTTTCTTTCCATTGTATTATTCCGCGAAAAAGAGATAAACGTATCGACATTTTACCTATGTCGCATCTATGTGCGGATAAATACGGTGGAAAAATGTACACGCTATAGCTCTTTTCATCCCGGAAAAACGATCGATTTCTTTGGGATCACAATATTTTTTTACTCGGAAAGTAGGTCTGAAGTTGCCTGAGGAGTGGGTTGAAAGTAATACATTTCAGTCCTGGGGAGAATCACTTTCAACTGACAGTAACAGTTGACAACTGACAGACTCAAATTATTAAAAAAACTACTTAGTTCTATTTTCACATTTGTATTGAACCATGTTCCAACTTTTTTTTTCTCTAGAGGATTATGATGCCGCACTTCTCGTGCATTTGCCAGTGCCAGTTCATGTTTTTAATTTTAGTTTCCTTGTATTCGTAATGAAAAGCACAGTGTTTACCTCGGGGTCAAATACTTATTTAGTCAAGCTAATAGCGCTATCGCTACGCTCGGGTGCCAGTCCCGTCTCGGGAGTATATAAGTTACTTTCACCCGTAGGATAACAATGTACTATTGTTAGTTTCTTATAACTTTGGACCAATTTTGCAGGGACACGATACGACTGCCGTAGCTATAACCTTCTGTCTCATGCTGCTGGCAGACCACGAAGACATTCAAGTACGTTCATATTTGATGTTGTTGTTTATATATAACCGTCAACAAAAAACTAAAATTGTGACTAAAACATCCGGACTTTTATTGATATAATCTGGCTTTAGGTCAGAACTGCCGGTCTATTCTGCAAGCTAAGTGAACGCGCAAGTGAGGTGATAAGCTAAGTGAACGTGTATTTTTCTTGTCCAATACTATAGAGAAATGTCAAAATGTCAAGCGATCACCCTTGACTGTAGTCCCTTACCCATATAATTCGATGTTTTGAGATTTATCTGCAGATACAGGCAAGAAAAAAATCACATTCACTTAGATTATCACTTCACTTGCGCGTTCACTTAGCTTGCAGAATAGACATGCTGCTCAAATTTTGATATGGTATAAGTAAACTCTACACAGGAAAGAATTTTCGAAGAAAGCTCCCAGATCCTGGGTGACTCGGACCGTAGCCCGAGCCCCTCAAACCTGGCGAAGATGAAGTTCCTGGACGCCGTGATCAAGGAGACTCTGCGGCTCTACCCCAGCGCACCTTTTATCGGAAGAGACATTACTGAAGACTTCAAGATGGGTATGAAACATCTTTACTAATTTTTTATTTATAGGCCACGATTTACTTTGCATCACTTTTAGTTTTTCACTAAATCCAACCGTTGCGTTTGACTGTCACTTCGTCTAATGTTAAGCGATAGACCAGGGCCCCGATTCTACTATACCAATTGTTTTTCAATTGTTAATGAATTGCCTCATTTTTTTTACTTTTTACACTTTATCTATACAAAAAGTATAAAAAATTACATTTTTGAGGCAATTCATTAACAATTTTGTTTTTCACTTTTGTCACTTTATCTATACCAAAAGTGTCAAAAGGGCAATTTTTGAAATAAATCATTAACTATTCAAAAACAATTGGTTTAGTACAATCGGGGCCCTGTTTTTTTTACCGACTTCTTACTTTTATATAAAAACAAATTTCCAATTGTGGATTTCCTCTAGTCACTGACACAATATAAACAATTTTATTAATTGTTATCGATTACTTGTTTTATATACGTCTTGACAATTACGGCTCTATTTTTTCGTTTATGCCCGAAAATCCAGATACCTAAAATTTTACGATGCATTTTTTTTTGTAATACAGTTCTTAAGGCGCGGTCTGAACACGATTTTTAAATTCGTTTTTTACCCGTTCACACCATGGTCTATCATCGATCTAAGTCGAACATCGTATATCATCGCATTTGATGATGGTAATAACTTTGTGCTTGTGGTTATATTATTTTGAGTTTTTTTTATTTTATTAATCGATATATAAAAATGATTTTTAACAGTTAACTGGTTAAAGTTTTAACACACTAGTCTGGTTATACATTTGTCGCAAAAAACAGAGTATTTCTATTAAAAAGCTTTTTTTTGTTGCACAATTTGTAATATTATTTTATTAGAATGCAGATAGTTTAATAATATGTAATTTGGTTTAGATTATTTACAGCTAATTTTTCTACTTGTAGTATTTTTTTTAATCTGATAAATTATTTTCGTCACAACACACTAAGCGTATAAAAACACTCCTTCTGGTAAATTTTGCGATTGTACCGCGCCTTAAGTAGCAATGACTTTGATCTACCTGAATGCAAGCATCTTTTTTTTTCTGTCCACCAGGCGATATCCTAGTAAAAAAAGGCACAGAAGTATCAGTTCACATCTATTACCTCCACCACCGCGAGGACTTATACCCTGATCCAGAAAGCTTCAAGCCTGACCGGTTCCTGGGCGGAGAGATGAGACATCCCTACGCCTACGTGCCATTTAGCGCTGGACCCAGGAACTGTATAGGTATATTATTCTTATAACATGGTTATGGCAGTTTGGTTGGTAGAGCGTCTGTTTTTTTGCTCAAAAAAGTCATAACAGGCCAAGAGCGTGTCGAGACATGCATATGGTAGGGCTCCGTAACCAAAGCCATATAATGGTAGTCATAATGAAATCCTTGAAAGGACTTAAAAACCCAAATGAAATCCCTGACTGAGCATATTTCCTTTGGATTGGACGAATGCAACACCAAATGCCGTCAGCTTGAAGAACGTGATGCCGCGCGCGAGATTGAACTCTGCTCCTTGAGATCTACTGTGGCTGAGTTTCGAGTTCAATTAAACTCAAGGGCGCAAGCTAGCCTTAAAAACGAACTCGAAATCTCCGGACTCCCTGAAGCTAAGCAAGAAAACCTCATGCACATTGTTCGAGTCACAGCTCAGAAAATCGGAGTCACCATTGAAGACAGTGACATCGACTTTGCGATCCGTGTAGGGCCACGAAACTCAAATAGCGTCGATAATATATCCGCCACCTCAAAGCTCCCTCGGCCTCTGGTCGTCCGCTTTGTCCAACGCCATAAGCGGGAAGATTTTCTAAAAGCTGCCAAAAGCCGGCGTAATCTGGCCAGCGCTGATCTAGGAGTGGATGGTACAAGCAGAAAGCTGTATTTTAACGAGCGCCTCACTCAAGAAAACAGAAATTTATTTCGTTCTGCAAGACTGCGCTCAAGCGAAGCTGGCTATAAATACTGCTGGATCAGGAATGGAACCATTCACGTTCGGAGGCAGGAAGGAAGTCCAGCAACCGCCATCAAATCACCAGAAGACCTGGAGCGACATCTGGCGTCCCAAAACGTCAGCCCGACATCGCTGGCCAACTGAAGATGTTAGTGCTCTACCAAAGACCAGATTTCTTTACTATTCGTTTCGTTATATCGTAAAACTCTGTTATCTGTCATTGTCGTACATCTCACTCTTACACACCATACTCACATTTACGCTATCCCACATCCAAACCACCCTTCTACACCTTTTATGCTGCTCATCGTTTAAAGCACACACCTACTTCTCACTGAATAATATAATCTATGCATACACTCCTTCAGAAAATTGCTCAACTAAAATGACACGACGGGCTCTGTCCTTAAAATACTTTCCATTCTTAAACTATAATGATGGGATTAGTTAATGCAATGAACGATATCGACGACGTAATCTCGATTGAGTGTCATACGCGAGAGTCAGTCGAATCTAGCAGCTCATTTTTAGTTAACAACTCTATACACAAATTCAGGGTTATCTCCTTAAACATTAGAAGTTATAACTGTAATTTTGAAGACTTTGTCGTTTCTTTAAGCCGCTTTAATGTTGTTTTTGATGCTATTGTCTTGACGGAGTGCTGGCTAACTGAAGATACCTTAATTCAACCCCTACCTGGTTATAATTCCTTCCGCACACACAGACAACAGAACAAAAATGGAGGAGTAGTGATTTACTTAAAAACCCAATATGAATCAGTATCTTTTGAACCAGATACTGTTGACGCAGACTCTTTAGTGATTCAAATTGATAAACAAGTGGTAATACTGGGAGTTTATCGCACCCCCTCTATTGACAACATCACACCATTTCTAGACTCGCTGGATTTAGTGTTAAACAACCTCAAAAGTTTCCCTCTACTTATCACTGCAGGTGACAATATAAACTTATGCGATCCAACCGATAAACAGGTCTCAAGCTATATGTGTTTAATGGCGGCGCGAATCAGTAACTGTTTGGATCATATTTTTATTAAATCAAATTCTAAGGCTATCGGTTTGGTTTGTAAATCATCAGTTACTGACCACTCTATTGTCATAGCATGCATCTCTGCACAGCCTAAATATTATGGTAGACCTTCAAAATACCAATCGAAGTTTAACTTGGATCACGCGGCATTAGAGATAAACTCCACCGACTGGTCACTGGTCACCTCTAGCCCTTGTGTCAACTCCGCTGTCAGTGTCTTTAATAACATAATAGCTACCATTGTGACAAAACATACTCAAAAAGTAAAATTGAGCAGAAAAGTAGCCCCTTTGAAGCCCTGGATCACGCCAGGCCTAATCAAATGCATGCGTCATCGAGACAAACTCCATTGCGAATCCAGAGACCACCCAAATGACCCCCTACGTAAAAAAATCTACGTCAGATACAGAAATTTTTGTAATAAACTTCTTAATAATGTAAAAAATCAGTATAATTGTCTACTTCTAGAACAAAACAAAGATGACCCCAAACGTCTCTGGAAGACAATCAAGAATATATGCTACACCTCCAAACAAAGCAATGTCCCGTCAGAGTTGATTCTCAACAATAGTAATGAAAACCCTCTTAACCACTGCAACCAGCATTTTACATCTGTAGGAAAGAAACTTGCAGACTCCATTCTTATCAAACTACACGAAACAGAAGAATCTCTGGTTAAGTCCCATAGACTTAACAGTTTTATCTCGCACTCGCTCTTCTTTTTCCCCACCGATCCTCATGAAATTGCAAAAGCAGTTGCTAGTCTAAAAAATGATAGCGCCTCCGGTCCGGATTCCATTTCGGTTAATTTAATTAAAAAGTCTCTCAGCGCTATTCTTGTACCACTAACCTTCGTTTTTAATTTAAGCTTGGAAACTGGTACCTTTCCTGAATGTTGGAAGGTGGCAGCTGTGTCTCCCATTCATAAAAATGGACCCAAAAACATCTCAGACAATTACAGGCCCATCGCGCTACTCAGTGTAGTCTCCAAATTGCTAGAGAAGTTGGTTAACAATAGATTGGTTAAGCATTTGGAAAAACACAACTTAATATCCAACAACCAGTTTGGTTTCCGACGTGGCAGATCGACCGAGGACGCTGCTACGCTCCTTGCAAACTTTGTGTCATCCTATGTTGACAAAGGAGATAGGTGTATTGGTGTATTCCTCGACTTGGCCAAAGCCTTCGACACGATCTCGGTCGGTCTGCTTTTGAAGAAGCTGAATGCCTTCGGTATTAGAGGCATAGCACTGGAGTGGTTCAAGAGCTATTTATCCAACCGAATGCAGTATGTTAAAGTTGGTAACCAATCTAGTGACCTATTGCCTATCAATTTTGGTGTCCCGCAGGGTAGTATACTCGGTCCTACCTTGTTTATTCTGTATATTAATGAAATATTAAACTGTAAACTCTCGAATGCAGAAATTATTACATATGCGGATGACACAGCCCTTATTTTTCATGGGAAAACGTGGGATCAGGTTTACAGCCTTGCAGAAGACGGATTGTCTGTCATTGCCAAAACCCTGGATAGGAATTTACTTACTTTAAACACCAAAAAAACGAAGTTTATTGCCTTTACTAAAACTTGTGTTTCCCTACCACCTGTAAACCTAAACCTACACATTCACTATTGCTCCAATTTTTCTCAGTTTTCATGTTCCTCTTGCTCATGTATCCCTATAGATCGTGTCAATAATATAAGGTATCTGGGCGTAATAATTGATGGCAATCTTTCCTACAAGCATCATATAATAAACGTGGCTTCCCGCACACGCAAACTGATTTACGTCATGAAGAACCTCAGAGACTGTACCCCCATGCCTCTCTTGAGGCAAATTTACTTTGCGTTGTGCCAACCAATAATACAGTACTGTGTTCTTGTCTGGGGTAGTGCTGGACAAACCATATTCATGACAGCGGAGAGAGCTCAAAGAGCATTGATTAAGGTCATTCTACGCAAACCTTTTCGCTTTTCCACTGACTTAATTTACAGCGAGTTCAAAGTGTTGCGAGTTCGACAACTCTTTCTATACTGTGCTGCTCAAAAAACTCGCAAATGTTTAAAAACGCATCCAGACTACAATATTCTCAAAAATAAGCGTGCCTTCTGGTGTAGACTCCCGGTTCCAAGAGCTAGTTCATTGATTGCTAAACGTTGTCCTGCCTACTCTCTCCCGTGTGTTTATAACAACATATGTAGAAAAGTCTGCCGGGACCCCGATCTTACTATATCTGCCTTCAAAAGAAACGTTAGAGACTGGCTGCTAAGATTGTCCTATGAGGAGACCGAGGGCATTATCCATAGCTTATACAGTGAGTAGCAGTTTTTTAAATAGAAGTTTTCCTTTGCTTTTTCCTTTTCCCTTAACCGTGAGTTGCGATACACAGAATAATATTGTTTAATTTGTACGATCTTTTATTTTCTTGCATTTTATTTTAACGTTTATTTAGTTGTTATTTTTGGAAATTTTTCGTTACTTTAAAAATATTTTTTACACAGAATAAACCCTTAGTAAACTCCGCACTTGAGCCCCAAGATTCAAGCCTCGTGCTTAGTTTGGGGCTCACCGATTATCCTTTATATACATATATATACTAAGAATCTAACCACCCTGTGTTAACTTTTTAAGTTGTTTACCAAAAATGTGATATGTATTCTTTGTATATTGTATACTGTTATTTTTCTGTGAAATAAATTATCTTATCTTATCTTATCTTATCTTATCTTATCTTATCTTATCTTATCTTATCTTATCTTATCTTATCTTATCTTATCTTATCTTATCTTATCTTATCTTATCTTATCTTATCTTATCTTATCTTATCTTATCTTATCTTATCTTATCTTATCTTATCTTATCTTATCTTATCTTATCTTATCTTATCTTATCTTATCTTATCTTATCTTATCTTATCTTATCTTATCTTATCTTATCTTATCTTATCTTATCTTATCTTATCTTATCTTATCTTATCTTATCTTATCTTATCTTATCTTATCTTATCTTATCTTATCTTATCTTATCTTATCTTATCTTATCTTATCTTATCTTATCTTATCTTATCTTATCTTATCTTATCTTATCTTATAATTCAGAACCATTCATACCTCAGTACATCAAAACAAAATACTTTAGTCCTACGATTTTTCGAAATTCGAAAAAAAAACAGCCTTGAACGGCTAATTTATAAAAAAAATATTCACTCCCGACAAAATACATGAATCACAGATATTTTTTTTCGAGAATTTTGATAAGTAATAGAAAAACATGAACATGGATAAGACAAAAATCATGTCCAATGTCCATGTTGTACCCGTGCCGGTAATCGTTAGGAACGATACTCTCGAAGTTGTTGACCATTACACCTATCTTGGACAGATTGTTCAGTTAGGTAAGTCCAACTTAGGCAAAGAGGTCGCCCGAAGAATCCAACTCGGATGGGCAGCGTTCGGGAAATTGCGTGAAATCTTCTCGTCCAAGATACCACAGTGCCTAAAGACAAGGGACTTTAACCAATGTGTGTTGCCAGTGATGACATATGGTACTGAGACGTAGTCCTTAACTGTTGGCCTTTTGGAGAAACTCAGAGTCACACGACGGGCAATGGAGAGAGCTATGCTAGGAGTTTCTTTGCGCGATAGAATCCGAAACGTGGATATTCGACAAAGAACCAGAGTCATCGACATAGCTATTAAAATTTGCAAGTTGAAGTGGCAATGGGCAGGCCACATCGTCCGAAGAACCGATAACCGATGCGGAAGAAAGGTTCTTGAGTGGAGACCACGAACCGGAAGACGCAGCGTAGGTAGGCCTCCCACTAGATGGACCGACGACATCGTGAGAGTCGCGGGCATCCAGTGGATGCAGATGGCAGATTGTCGTTCAGTGTGGAGGTTAAAGGGTTCAGCAGTGGACGTCTTATGGCTGATGATGATGAATAGAAAAAAAGTTGTTTGTTTTACGTATTGAAGTCACCTGAGGATGCTATCTGACTACCAGTAACCCTGTATATTGAGTTTACACAAATTACATACACACGAGAAAATAGCTTAAAAAACTAGAGTAACAATCGTCGACCTTATCGCTAAGAGCGATCTCTTCCAGGCAACCTTAGGATGGAGAGGGTTCATACTTATAGAAGGCAGGGCGTGCAATATAGTAAATAATGTAATACTTATATAAATTATACACACTAATATTTAAATTACTTACAATTAAATATATATATTTAGTGAAACTAACCTGTTTAAGACTTTTATACATACTACTGTATTTGACTTTTGTTTGTATTTGTTTATTTATATAAACTTTAAACCCCAATTCGCCCTCCTTAATTCGGCCCTTTCGCATTATAATTATATCTGTATATCCTTTATATCGGTGTAGGAAGTGTCCTGGGGCCTTACGTTAAACTCTAAACGCGGGCCCGAATTGGTGCATCTTGCAAAATCACGCGACCGCAAACCTTATCTCGTGCGTTAATGTTCGCGTCATTTTGCAAACTGCACCTATTCGGGCCCGCGTTTAGAGTTGGACGTAAGGTCCCAGACTTATTTACTTATTATTTCCCAGGGAATAGATTTTACATTGTGAGAATAACGAAATTGTAATAAAATTACGGCTGCCAATCAATTTACTCTTTCAAAACAAAAACTCTTTAACGAACTGCTGAAGTTTAAGTGATTTTAATTTAAGTTGCTAATATTTGAAAAGCAGGCGTTTTAACTAAATCTATTTACCAATAGAGCTTAGTTTCCCAATGTTTATTTTACTTTTTAATTTACCTGCGTTGCGTCAAGGTTTTTAGGGTTCCGTAGCACTGCAAGGAATCCATATCAAATCAAATAATTTACATCATATTAGACTGTATTCAGTCTGCAAACAGACGTGCAAATGTTCCCATGCGAAATAAATTACATATTTTAAGAACTAGTATTATTATATTATATTCATAAATTATATTATATTAAAATATTCCATAAATTCCTTAACAATGATTAAGTAGGTATCCAATTAATCAAAGCTTTTCTAAACCAACATGTACAAATCTTATAAGTTCGTTCTGCCATCCGTTCTAACTTTTATAGTTATTAAAACAGTCAGCTATATACGTATATATATTCTGGTTTCTCTTTGTTTGCCCGTTGTAAGTAGGATAAACAACACTCACCGAATGAATTTGATGAATGATCTTTGCTCAACTCTCCTGCTTCTTTGAATGTGACAGGTCTTAACAGGTCTTTTATCTTCTGGTGCGGCTTGCAATAAGTTTTGATTGAAGCTCGTCTCAAGATGTTACCAAATTTTATCAGCAACTCTCTCATACTCTGATCTATGACTCTCTCTATGTATGGCAGAAAGCAGATTGACTTGACGCTCAACTGTAGGTTTTTTGAAAGAAGGAAGGAAAGAAAACGTTTATTTATGACCAACGAAGTAGGTACGTTTCAAAAATCACTAAAAGACAATGATTATAAAATCACTAATCGGCCCAAACTCAGCATAACAGCTTTGAGCCGTCATCTGTGGCGCAATCGTAGGAATATTGTAAAATACAACAGGATAAATAATTTTTAGGAAGTTTTATGTTTCTAGGGTTCATCAATTGGGTTTCTGTATTCCAACCGACGGTCTGGAAATATTTATTCCCAAGTTTTTTTTTCCTAAAGCCAATAAGATTGTTTTTCTCGGAAAACGCCTATTACTTAAATCTTTGAAGTTTGTTGTTCAATCGGAACCAACTAATTCATTGTTCAATCTCGACTAGGATTTTTAAATAATATAGGGATTAATTAATATAGTATTATACCTACTCTCTTGGGTTCTAAAACATTCTTGAGTCCGTCAATTAATTGGTGTTGAAGTCGTCAGTTAATTTATTCCTGTAATCATTTATCTGTTAGGTTTAGGCATTGAAATAGAGATAGATTAATAAATAGGTTTCATTTTGAAATCCACACTTAAATATTACAGGACTCTCTCTCTCTCTCTCTTCCCGACTATGAATCCCACATGGTGGTGGGGTCAGCCTTCCTTACTTTTCTCCTCCACTTCGCTCTATTCTCGACATCGTCTTCGGAAATCTTACACTCGCTTAAACATTACAGGCCTAAATTTAATACTTTATTTACCTTCTTTTTTTAGTTTTCCGTAGCTCGACAAGGAACCCTTATAAATCCGTTCTGTCCGTCCGTCTGTCTGTCTGTCTGTCCGTCCGTCCGTCCAATTTTTTTTATTAGGAAGGATTTAACTTTGGAAACAGCACGAAAATATCATGTTTCACCGCGTTATATCACTTCGCCACACTCGAACTCGTCCACGAACACATAATAAATAATAATCCGCAATTATTACGCATTAATACTCGAAAATACACAAATTTAGGAAAATAATACAATGAGATGACATGTTTTTTTCTAGTTAGCGCCAAAACTCCAAACTCATAAGTTTTGCCTCTACCAAAAATCACTCAGCGAGGCTAATAAAGTTTTCACTTCAAAAAGTGGTAGGTATGTACCTACATCTACGAATTGGTAGCTTAATCCACACTAATATTATAAATGCGAAAGTAACTCTGTCTGCCTGTCTGTTTGCTATATAATCACGGCTGAACCGGCTTAACTGATCTCGATAAAATTTTGCGAGGTAATATTATGTTTTTTTGTATGATACTGAGTGACGAAACGAGCGTAGTCGCTCGCCTGATGGCTCTTCACGCTTGCCCATAACAGCTCACCGCCACTCAGAATTTTTTACTTCAACAATTCAAAACCCTGGATGGCAATGCACTGCGTTCGTCACCCCGAGATATAAGATGTCAAATCTCTGTGTGCGCTGTAATTTTGCTGGAAACATTGCCCTTCAATCCGGAACACAGTAGTGTTTGCACACTGAGGACGGACATAGGCTGTTTTTTCCCGAAGAAATCGCGGATGAAGTCGCAGGTATAGCTAGTTGATTATACGTTCCATCTCCAGGGCAGCGGTTCGCAATGCAGGAAATGAAGTGCGTGGTGTCAGACCTGTGCCGTCAGTTCCGGCTGGTCCCGCGGCAGAGGGGCGCGCGGCCAGCGCTCTGCAACGACCTGGTGCTTCGCCCCGCTCAACCTATCTACGTTAAGTTTGTACATAGATAATTAACCGTAATATAAAAAAAAATACCACAAATCCTCACAGCTTCAAATGAGACAAACGAGGGAGATATGACATGTCTTTGTACAATTATAGTTCGTGTTCAAATGTCTCGTTCGTGTTCATTTTTAACCGCCAAAAAGGAGGAGGTTCTCACAATTCGACTGTTTTTTTTTTTATGTTTGTGACTTCAGAACTTTCGACTGGGTGAATCGATTTTGATGATTATTTGTTTATATAAAATCTGGTGTTTTCCGTGTGGTCCCATTTCAATTTGGTCGAGTTCTGACTATTTTATAAAGTCGATTTTTTTATGTTGATAATTATTTTTCACTATACCGCTAAACCGCTAACGCAAAACTGTAAGTGTATTATAGTGTTATTAGTGTGCAAGATAAATGAGTACCTACTTACAGTTTTTGCGCGGTAGTACTGTAAAACAAATGTATGAAAAATGGAGACATTTGGACACGAACGATAATTTTACAAAGGCATATCTCCCATGGTTGTCGGATCTGATGTTGGAATGATGTTACAAAAAAAATCAATCTGATTCATTCAACGTGCAGTATGTGGGTATATATTTTTCTTACGTATTATTTGAATTAAAAAGTTTGATTTGTAACTATGGAGTTATTAATAAAGTATTGTATTGTATGAAACAAAACAGTGATCTTTATAGTATAGTGAAGGAGATCGAAAAAAAAAGTTTTTTTCTTTTATATCCTCCGCCAAAATAAAACAAATTAAAATAAACATACAGTGTAAACTCCATATAACGACACTCGATTTAACGACAAACTCCCTGAAACGTCAAAATTACTTGACTTTGGTTGGTTTACCTTGTTGTCCATACAATGATACACTCTATGTAGCATCACACACACTCTAAATAACGACAAAAATACGTCATTATAAGCAATAAACAGTATTTTCCAACACATCGTATTTACAATAAAACAAAATACTGCAGCAGCAAATAATTTCAGACGAAGATAACAGACTATACGCACTATGCGTTGCTATATGTATCAAAGTTAATGTTTGTTGTACCTATGTAAATTTTATACGTTACTAGTAAATACATAGGTATTATTATAATAGTAAAATACTATTGATTATTCTTCTCTCCATTTAACGGCAACTCTCAATAACACCATAAAACGCGCAGTCCCTTAAGTGTCGCTATATAGAGTTTACACTGTATTTGCAATTTTATTCTAAAGAATCGTTTCCGCCCAATCGTTTTCTTTTCTCCGGTGATTTTTATCTTTAAACATGCTGAAAAGTGTGTAAGAGCATAATTAACGTAACTAATAGCTATAAGTGTATAAGTTGCGGTCCTATGGGGACTTACGCCCACCTGTTATAAACAATTCAGTTTAGGTGATAGCGAAAAGTTGCGCAATTGCAAACCGTATCTTGGCACGTTAAAGTTCAAGTTTGCGTGATTTTGCAAACTGCGCGTATTCGAGCCGGTGGTTGAAGTTGGGCCCTGAAAGTACATAAAAGGTTCTCTATTGTTACTAATATATGTGCCAATTAGACCGGCAAGGGATGCGAGGAGCACGCCTCCAAGCTCATCCCTCAAATTAAGAGTTTTGAATCTAGTGATTTTGAATAAAATTTATTAGGAACTTTAAGTGAGGTACCTATTAATTGTTTTCAAACGTTCCCAAATCCCCGGAACACCTATTATCATATCTACAGTTCGAAATTGAATACCGGGTATGAATCCCGTGAGGCACAAGATAGGTACCTAGTAACCATGGCATGGATCAACCTTACTTACGTACATATGTAGTTAATTTGTGAATAACTTTCTGGTAAGTATAGACGGTATGGTAAGACGGACAGACAGACAGCGTAGGCTCAGGGTCCTGTTTTTAGCCTTGGGTACGGAACCCTAAAGAGTAGGGTAATAATTATCAATATTAAAACCAGACTCCATAAAAATGGACAAAATTAGAAAGCACCAGCTTTCTAATAAAAAAATAATCATCAAAATCGGTTCACCCAGTCGAAAGGTATGAGGTAACAAACATAAAAATAAATAAAAAATACAGTCGAATTCCTCCTTTTTGTTAGTCGGTTAAAAATACAACATCACGCATCAAATGCACAGAAAACCTTAATATTAGTAGGTGGTGTCAAATCTGTTGGAGGTAGGTACCATTCTCTAAACCAAACCAAAGTGTTTGTAAGAATTTATAAAATTTCTTGAATACGCGACTATTTTACAATTGAACAATTCGGCGACCTCCCAGGGTCACAATAAACTAGGTCAGTCATTTTAAAAAGTACGTATATTATTTCTTTTGAAACCAAATATTGATCGAAAACCCAATTGTACTGTGCAAAGAGGTCGCGAGAGCCTTACAAATAGTAACTTTGCCGCGGGGGAGGCGAGAGTCGCCTCATGCAAGCCAGTTAAAAGCATGGCATACTTTCTGATAATACTATTGAGTGTAAAATAAACGAAATGGCCAGTGACATTCAACAACATTCGGCAAGCGTAGCTCCCAAACGGCTCACGCCTCACGCCCAACTCTAAACGCGGGCCCGAATAGGTGCAGTTTGCAAAATTACGCAACCGCATTATCTCTGCGCGTTAAGGTTCACGTTCGCGTGATTTTGCAAACTGCACCTATTCGGGCCCGCTATTAAGAAAACGTAATAGTATTACATTCTTACATCAGATTTCCCGTTAACATGTTGTTTGTACTTTGGACTATGTGTGTTCCATTCTCAAAGTTGGGTCAGAAACCGGTTGAAAGAAGTCCGGTAGATGATACTTCACACGCACATTCTTTCCCGCCAGATTCATTTTAGTATCATTTGTCACCAAGGCGATTTTGTATGTAAAGAGTTACAAATTATACACAATTTGATGCAAAATGCTGTTTGAGAGGTACCGCAATTGAAAATAAATAGACGAACGAAACTTTATGTATACTGCTTATCATAAGGTTGTATAAATTGTTGTGTAAATTGTAGAGCATGTAATTTCACACTAAAGGCAAAAGAAGAGATGCAAAGGCCCGATCGCTGTGTAAACAGCACGGTTGGAGGTACGCTTGGACGCGCGAGGGGAAGATTCTTGTCAGAGAAGGGGAAGGGAAGACTGCATTTCGTGTACGTTGCGAAGAGGACCTCGAGAAGCTCGTACAAAAGTAATATTTCAAGAAATAATAATATTATACTATGTCGAACAGGCGTAGTCGATGTGACGTTTCAGTTGTCTGCACTTAGATACCATATAGAGGGATATTTAGTTTCCGTAACTAACTCTGTGCAGTTCTGTGTTATCTGCGTTTTCGACTCATTCTTATATCAATATTATGTTAAACTTGTAGCTTTGAATTTTGCAATCACTTTATTCGATCATAAGCGGCCCAGTCGGGGCTATTTATTCTTAAGTTTACTCTTAAATTGTATAGCTGGGAGGGTCACAAGTAAACAATGTTTTTTTAAATTTATATTTTTTAGAGTACTTTTTTTATGCGTATACTTACACACCCATCATTTCATACTCATCACTCTCACTTTACACACACACACACATTACAAAAACCGGTCAGATAAAATAAAAACTGATACGGGGTTTCCATTATTGTATCACATTTATAATGGCTAGCCCAGTAAAGATCAGTTTGAAACTTGGTCTTCTCAATATTAGGTCGCTTAACACGGGCAGAGACGAGTTAGAGGCCACCATTGTCACTTACAAACCAGATGTACTTGCGCTGAACGAAACTTGGATCCGGGAAGGACAAGAACTATTTGCTCCTCACCTGCCTGGCTATGTTTTTAAACACAGAGCTCGTAAATCAAATAGAAGGGGAGGCGGCGTAGGTTTCTACGTTAGAAAAGGCTTGCGTGCTCGGGTACGCGCACATCCAGATTCGCAGCTTGAACAGTTGTGGCTAGAGCTCACGCTGCCCGGGGCGCGCATGGCTATTGGGACAGCGTACAGGCCGGAAACGGTTAAATTGAGTACGGCTCTGGACGCGCTTAATGAGTCGCTTTGTGTATGTGCTAACTGTGAGTACGTATGCATTCTGACGGATTTTAATATTGACCTACTTACCCCACACAATTCAAGAGCTAGGGAATTGTTGACTTTTTGTTCACAACTTAGCCTTGAACAGGTTGTAAAAGAGCCAACCCGAAGAACAGATGACTCGATAAGTCTCATAGACCTGGTTATGACTAATGTTCCTGAGAAATGTAAAAAGGTAACAGTAGTCCACAACACATGTTTGAGTGATCACGCTCTAGTACTTAGTGAATTTAATATCAGAAAGCCTAAACCGGTAGTACGATTCATGGAAAAACGGGACATGTCAAACATTAATGACGAGTCCTTCACTCGTGATCTTAAATCTATTCCATGGAGTGAAGTCTCTATGTTGTCAGAGCCTCAAGATATGATCTTAAATTTTAATGAAAAACTGGTTACACTGTTTAATAGGCACGCCCCTCTTAATCGAAAACGGGTAAAAGAATCACCTAAGCCTTGGATAACTGACATGATCCGGTTCATGATGACATTAAGAGACAAAGCGTTAGTAAAATCTCAACTTAAAAAAACAAGTTCATCTAAAGCGTATTATAAAAGCCTTAAAAACCTAGTTACTGGTGCTATAGAAAGAGAGAAGAAAGCTTACTTTACACACTATGTAAACAAAAATTTACATGAGCCAAAAAAAATGTGGAGATATTTCAAGAATATTAATGGATTGAACAATAAAGATTCCACATTGATCCCTGATAATTTAAATGACCCAAATTTAATAAATGAACATTTTTTGAATATTCCTGGGGATGGTTGTATAGATAATGATACGCTGAATTTTTATAAAACTAGTAAAGCTACAACCGGCGTTTTCACTTTAAGACCTGTATCTGCGGCTACTGTCAGTAAAATAATATTAAACATTAAAACCAATGCGACAGGCCACGATCTCATAAATAATGATATGATAAAACTTACTCTTTCTGAGACTTTACCGGTTATTACAGACATCGTAAACCGCTCCATTGAGTTGAATGTATTCCCTGACGCATGGAAACGGGCTCTTGTTCGACCTATTCCGAAATCACAATCAATACTGCAGCTTAAAGATTTGCGACCAATCAGTATTCTTCCTGTCTTATCAAAGGTGCTTGAGAGGGTCGTGCTCACACAGTTGGAAAAATATGCCGGCTTAACAAAGATAATACCACCATACCAATCTGGTTTTAGGAAAGGCCACGGAACAGAAACAGCGCTCCTGGCCGTGACCGACGACCTACTAACGGCTTCGGACTCGGGGCAATGTAGTGCGCTGGTTCTCTTAGATTTCTCGCGTGCATTTGACTCTTTGAATCCTGATATGCTCACTGCAAAGCTCTCATACTATGGCTTCACCGATGATACCTGCAAATGGTTTCATACTTTCTTGAACGATAGAGAGCAGTACGTAGAAACTGAATCATCTAACGGAAGCAAGCTCATATCTAGTGTAGGTAATTTATCTAGTGGCGTCCCCCAGGGATCAATTGTGAGCCCAATACTGTTTTCTTTTTTCACTGCAGATATGCCGAGTAATATTAAAACCTGTAAGTACCATCTGTATGCTGACGACACTCAAATATACTATTCTTTTAATCCTGAAGCTACATCAGAAGCAATGTCTCTAATTAATATTGACCTGAATGAGATTTACCAATGGTCTCAACGTAACTCACTTATTCTAAATCCTTTAAAAACAAAACTGCTTATATTGGGTACTAAATCTCAAACTCATAAAGCCTTATGTCATAACCCTAAATTGTCAATAAATGGAGTAGATATTTCAGTTGAGTCAGAAGCTAGAAACTTAGGTCTCATCCTTGATAGTGAAATGAGATTTGATAAACATATTAATGAGAAAATTAGAACAGCTTTTTATAAATTAAAGAATCTCTATTGCCTTAGAAAACATCTCTCGAAAGAGGTGAGAATTTTATTGTGTGATCTACTAGTATTGTCACCTTTTAATTACTGCAGCGCAGTCTATGGATCGTTGATATATGCCAAAACGGAAAAAGCTATACAGAGGGTACAGAATGCGTGCGTGAGATTCTGTTTCAACGTTCCAAGAAGAGACCATGTTACTCCTTTTCTTGTCAAAAATAAAATGCTAAATATGAAAGCCAGGTGGGAGCTTCATCTTGCTTGCTTAGTTCAGAAAGTTCTTTGGAACAAGCAACCTGAATATTTATTTGAAAAATTAACTTGGTTAAAAGACATTCATCTGTGTAATACTCGCTCTAAGTCCCTGAATGCTTTATCATTCCATAAGCACAAGACCACCCGATTTAAAGGCTGCTTCAAACACAGTGCGACTAAAATTTGGAATAACCTGCCCCCTCCGATGAGAAAAAAAATGAATTCTGATAATTTTAAGCAAAAATACAAAAGTCTATTATATGAAATACAAAAGAAGAATTTTGAAGCAACTTTTAAAATTACGCGTTAACACCACACACACTCACACATACGCACACACACTCAGTTACACACACACACACCGCTCACACACACACACACGCACAGACACACACACACACACCATACACAAACCTAAGTGCTCTAATATTTAATATTTAATTTTTTATTTATTTAATATTTGATAATGAAAATAGTAGTAGTAGTAGTAATTATAGTGTATTACGTTTAACGACAGATATTTTTAGTTGATTTTGTAATACCCGCCGTCGCCTAGTGCTCACCTACCATCTTTTTTTTCTGAGCAAAGGGGTATGCTGAAAACCAGCCCTGCGTGACCCTTCGGGACCTCGCAGTACAGCGCTGAGCTTACCCCTATTGCCAAACGCTGTTTCTCCTTATGTTTCTTATAGTACATGTTCATTGTTTTTGTTTTTTGGCAATAAATATATCTTATTCTTATTCTTATTCTTATTCTTAAAAGAAAGAAGCTGCGCAGATTGTTTGCGGGCATGGGCACAGTTGTTGTATTGAGCGTTAGTCGTCCAACTGCAAGATGGGTCGATATTGTCACCATCGCGGGTTGTACCTGGACTCGATTAGCACAGGGCCGAGGCAGATAGCAGTAAGAGAGAGGCCTGACCCAGCAGTAGGTATGGTTTTATTACCAGAAAAGACACAATAATCAACTGCGTTGTCCATGTCCGCTCTTTGAAGATAATAGTTATGTGGTTTTGAAAATATCCCGCTACAACTGGAAATCCATTATTAATGTAAGTGGATACTGGTAAAGGGCGAGTTGTTGTTAGAAAATTGTTAGTGTGTAATGGCACGTAACGGATACTAATGGAGGTCTCTTTCAATAATAATCTGTTATAGATTAAGATTATAATAGATAATAGATTAGTAATAATAAGATATAGATTAAGCACAACCCAGGTAGGGTTGTGCTTAATCTATTTCATAAAATGGGTTTCGAGTTGTAACTAACGTACAAAAAAAATATTTTCATATCATTTTATATAGGCAAATAGTAACAAAAAAAAACATTAGTGACAAACACATTACTTACCTTATAGTAAGATTTTGGTCAACTTTTGAAAGTTTTAAGCGCTGATCCAATATCCACAATCTTAAATATCTTTAATTAAAATGAATATATGTTTTTTTTTCTTTGTCTATTAGTTTGTGTTTGTTACCTATTCGTTTTCAGGGTTAGTAACCATCAAGTTTTTTACAATTAGATGTATAATATTTATTTTCATCATCATTATCAGCCTATCATGTTCCCACTGCTGGGACACAGGCTTTCTTTTATAGAGAGAGAGAGAGCTGCCCCCGTCTCCATGCTGGCCCCGTGCATTTCTATGAATGTCATGTCTTTGAACTTTGAGATTTTTGAACCGTGTCTCACGATTTTCTATAAGTCATTGGTACAGCGACTGTAGGGCCAAGGATCGAACCGGGTGCTATCAAATTGTAAAACGGATAATTACCCTACCGCTCGGCCAGTTCGGCCACCATCGCTTCATTATTAATTTTTTATAAAATATATAGTGGAAATATTTATAGCTCGAGCACACATTATTCTATTATTAATAATAGAATGATTTGTGCTCGAGCTTTAAGTCTTTCACTGACCAATCGCGGGTCAGCAGCAGCGCAGCTTTTTGTTATCGAAGGAACTGTATGAACCAGTAGACCTACACAAGAAGTACTTCGGGGCTACGCTGGCTAAAGTACTGCCGGTGTATTTGGAGCGTAGTGGTTCATACAGTTTTCTATTACAAAACAGGCGGGCCCACGTTCAAGCTGCCTTGCTGCTTTTGGTCTGTAGAAGACGCGTGAAAGACCGCGCGTGTACAAAAGGCATTAGAACAAAGTGGGACGTCCAACAAAAACTTGTTCAGCGATGGACTTTGGACATGATGACGAAATGTGATTAAACTTTGGCCGGATTTTCCTCTCTATTTTGCAGAGTCACTGTTATGAATCTATATAATTATAGTGATGACTGGCGTAGTCAGAAGGTTCTTAATTGATGATCTGATGTATAAAATATACCATGTTTACAACAACATTTTGGTTTTTCCGTGAAAAAATATTTTTATGTTGTTCTCACCTAAAAATACCTTCATCATGGTGGGAAAAAATAGATCATAAATCTACTCGGCGTCTACAGGGTAACACTGAACGGTGGTAATACATGCTAAAGGAGGTCCCTGTACTTATCATTAAGAATAACAGTGTACCGAGCTTTATTTGTCTTACAGATTATTACGGATAACATTAATACAACATAAATACTAAGGCAATTTGTCCCCTGTTACTATAATATGTATAACTATCTGTAAACCAAACTATACTAAATTCACAATAAATATATATATTGAATGCTTATTTATTTATAGACAAATACTCGTTCCACTTCTTACTTCCACTTAATATATCTATGCATAATGTTTATACAATTATATGCCCGAATAAAAACAATAAGTGCGTAATACCTCAGCGCAATACCAACTTATTAGCAGAAATTACACGATATATTAAAAAAATACTGAGAAGAATGTAAATAAATAATATTCGTCATAATTAACTGTGTAGGTATGGAATATTGCAGTAATACAATATTACCATGATCTTAAAGGCGAGATATTCCCACTTTTAAGCAATTATTACTATAGATAACCATTATCCTTGGTTTATTGTGTTAAAGTCGCATTTAGCGGAGCAAAATCATGGCTCTTACACACAGTTGTGCGTTTCGCTACTTCTATTTTTGGGGTTTTTTTCTCATATTTTTCGAAAAGTATAGCTGTAATGTAAAATGTACCTCACCGGTTTCCTTAACAATTATGAAATCTATATATCAAGATATCGCAGACATAATTAAATAAATAGGTAATTGAATGAATCCAAAAAAACAGAGACAAAAGCGCAAATCAGTGCTACTTTGATAATTTTGGGGCCTTACCCCTAGCTCGAAAAGTTGACCCGCATAGGTGTTATTTGTCTAAACGGTACCATCAACTACGAAAAGCGGTAGTTATTTGATAGCCGACAAGCTTTGTTACGAGTATTTTCACGCACACACGCATAGTAAAACGGATTTTCGTTCATTCAAGTTAGACGCTTTTAAACGATGCAGCTTAAATGAGTTGGTTAATTTTAGGTACCTATCAGGTATCTACTAAAAGTTGGCTCGCAAAAGTGAAGCTAGGGGTAAGGCCCTTGTTCTATCGAGCGAAATGTGCTTAATCGTATTTCGGTCTCATGGGTTTCCTAGATACATCGATTTAAATGTACTGTATTCGTTGTCTAGATAAAACATTCAAACATTCATGTCAAATGGGGACATATAATTACTTTTACTATATGAGACCTTCGATCAAAAAATCGAAATATGGAACCTACCCAGAAATGACCAATAAAAATAATATTAATCTTTTCTAAATTACGTACATTGCGTGCTAATGTTTTTTTGGAACAGCTATTTTTATATAAGTATGTTCAATGATGAGTACAAGGGCCTCCTTTTAGTTTAGTGCCACCGTTTCGTGCTATTATAAAAATAACATTTACCTTCAATAGCAATAGCAAAAAGAAAATATTAGAGAGGCAATAGAAAATAACTCTAATAATTCAGAATTAGTTAATTTTTGTTTCAGGTTACGTTAATTTTCAATTTATGTAATTAATATTTTATATCAGGTTAGGCAAAATTAAACTCAATAAAATTAACATTACCAACAAATATTTATCACAAATTCCTTATTGTACTTGAAGCGACGTAGAAGCGGAATTACACTAGAAATTCATCATTAAAACAGTTTTGAAAATGGACTTCCGCAAAGTAACGCCTGATTCAATCAACTAGTACATATAGTACTTTACCATCCTTAGAAACTGAACATTATTTATACTACCTATATAAGGTAGGTATAATACCTAAGGTTGGTATAAATAATAATCTCATTTAGATTTACTTACATCAAATATTCGCTTGTCGAGACAAGAAAATTTATCAATTTTCTTGTACGTTGAACTATAATTATTTTCTTGCCTCTCTAACATTTTCTTTTTGCTATTGCTATTGACATTTTATTTTAGTAATAACCTAATATTATTAAAGTAACTCTGCCTGTCTGTTTGTTAACTTTTCATGACTACACGGCTGAACAAATCAAGATATAATTAGGTAAGTAAATAGTGCATCATAATATGCAATAGTTACTTATCATAGAGAAAAAATGCGGGAAAACTAGCAGGGGCCTTACCCCTAGCTCGAAAAGTTGACCTGCATAAGTGTTATTTGTCTAAACGGTACCATCAACTACGTAGTAATAAGCGGTAGTTGTTTGATAGCCGCGGCTGTTATAGGCTATCAAAGAACTACCGCTTATCGTAGTTGATGGTACCGTTTAGACAAATAACACCTATGCGGGTCAAATTTCGAGCTAGGGGTAAGGCCCCTGAGCACGGGTAAAACAGAGGTGCTCAGATAGCAGGTACATATTTATTCGCAGCCAAAGCAAACCTAAAATAACTTTCTCCGAATTCATCCTCACACTTTAATATTAAAAATAATTATGAAGTTTGTGTGTAAGTTCGCATTTAAATCTGTAACGCCTAAATGGCTTTGAATGAAATTTGGTAATGTCATGTCTTGGAACTTTTCAGGTTCTCCCCGTTTTACATACCGGTTTCTTCACGATGTTATTCCTTCGCCGTTTTTTATTGTTCCTATAAGGTGCTGTTAGTATGAAATAACTTGCGAGAACATAATGAGTACAACTTTAACTCTTGTGGCTTTTGTGAAGATGCTTCACAACTACGCCAATGTCACGTAGATATACCGTCAATCGCAAGAATTTTGAACGGTTTTGTACTGTCGGTCGGGGGATGATGAAGTCGATTCTGGCGTACCATTCTCTAAACTAAACTAAAGTAATTAATGAAAAATAAATTAAAGTGACCCGATTATTACACATCACTACATAGTATAAAACAAAGTCGCTCCCTTCTGTCTGTCCGTCACTATATATATATTATGCTTAGATCTTTAAAACTACGCAACGGACTTTGATGCGGTTTTCACTATCAGTTATATAATTTTTCACGGAAGGTTTATATGTATATAATAAAACATATACCCGTGCGAAGCCGGGGCGGGTCACTAGTTACCAATAAAAAGTATTTAACTCTAATATCTTGATGAAGTTTGAAGGAAGTAGAGTTTGTAGAGACGGACATGGGTTTTTTTCATTCCAGAAAAAGGCGAGGTAATTGGAATTCGCAGGTGAAACAGCGAGACACAGCTAGCAAGTACAATAAAAAAAGTCGTTTACTGTAGTTACTCACATAATTATCTGCTTAATTATAAAAAAGCTCTTGCTCTTAATGGTATCAAGAACTTTAGTTACAAAGTAATTTATTCTAAACTTTTTAAGATATACATTAGATCTAATAAAATATTAAATCAACAAAGTACCTAACTAGGTACTAATTTTATAATAATACAGTTGTACAAAAATTAGAGCTTCACGCAAAGAGTACTTTATTATCTACACTAATATTATAAAGAGGAAAGATTTGTACCTATTTTTGTATGTTTGTAATGAATAGGCTCCGAAACTACTGAACCGATTTGAAAAATTCTTTCACTGTTGGGAAGCTACACTATCCCCGGGTGACATAGGCTATATTATATTTTGTAGCGAGGCCGAAGGCCGAGCTTACACTCGTGCGAAGCCGGGGCGGACGGCTAGTATATTATATACTGGCTTCACGAGCAAATGAGCTCCTAATTTTCACACAACTTTGAAGCAGGTATATACGAGTAGGTACAAAACTTGAACAGAGGGTATATTCGGTACAGAAAATACAAATTCAATTTCGAAATTGTTATTTGTACAGAATTCGGTAAGTATTTTACGTATCGAATGTTTCAGTTACTTTTGCACATGTATATACTAGATACTATAATAATAAGTATAAATATTATATTACTGTGGAGGCACCTGGGCGTGAGCGATGATGGCCGGGTGGTAGGATGTGCGCTTTACAATCCGGTTCGGTCCTCGGCCCTGCACACATCACATCATCAGCCAATTAACGTCCACTGTTGGACAAGGCCTCCCTCATAGAGAGGGATGTTGCCATAATCCCCACGCTTGGCAGGCGGCTTGGGGATCGCAGTACGTTTACCGTGTACTACGCTGCTGCCCATCCTCCGGTGGTTCTGGTCGCAGTTTTAGGACATACCTCGGCCCTGCACTAATAACTTATTTAATATTTACATAAATTATTATGTGCAGTTTCGATGTCATTGCTAAAACGTTCAAGGAAAACATCTTGAACCAACATGCACTGGGCTAGCACGGTGGATTAGGACCCTATCTGAGAGGCCTGTGTTTTACCAGTGAGAACATGAAATGCTGATAATTATGATGATGATGATGAAGAAGTCGATAATAAAAAAAAAAAGTATTGCCTACTACTTACTCATCCTTTCATTAATTAATTTGATATACTCGTACCTATCCTAACGTAAATATTTTAGTAAATTTGACTTGCCCAGTGTAACTACAAATATACAGGGCAAGTAAAGATTTGTATTCATTGTATATTCCTTTTTAGGGTTTCGTACCCAAAGGGTAGAAACGATTTATTTTTACGATACTGAGTGACGAGACGAGCGAAGGCGCTCGTATGATGGCTCTTCACGCTTGCCCATAACAGCTCAACGCCACTCAGAATTTTGAACTTCAACAGTTCTAAACCCTGGATGGCAATGCACTGCGCTCGTCACCCCGAGATATAAGATGTCGAATCTCTGTGTGCCCTGTAATTTCACTGGAAACATTGCCCTTCAATCCGGAACACAGTAGTGTTTGCACACTACTGCTTGGCGGTTGAATAACTGGCAAAGGTGTGGTACTTCCCCAGGCGGACCCCTGCAAAAGCGTCCAACCACTACAAAAAACTACGATACCCTATTGCTGAGCCTACGCTGTCTGTCCGTCCGTTCATCTGTCCGTACTACCTTTAAACGGCTGTATCATTTGAACTGTAATAGTCTGTAATAGTCAGTTCAAATTTTCATAGGATATATACCTAATATGACGGTGGATTAACTAAAAAATTATAAATTCAAAAAGTAAATACTAAAGGGGAGTGTTCCCTCCCATAAAAGAAACGTATTTTTTTAACGTATTTCTGTATCTACTCTAGTGTAGATTTAGAGCTAAAAGATCGGTGCAAGAGTTCTCGATTGTGGACGCTCTTTATGCTGATGACGTATGTTTGATGGCCAGTGATGTCAACAGCTTGCAGGTTTTCTTGAATCGACTAAACGAGGCTTGTCAGCGGTTTGGGTTGATCATAAGTGTTTCCAAGACCCAGGTGCTTAAGCAACCTGCACGTGGTATGACATCAGATCCAACGCCGGTATCTTTAGATGGTAAAGCGCTCGAGGAAGTAGCATCTTTTCGGTATCTTGGGAGTTTTATACGTAACGACAACCGCCTTGAAACCGAAATATCCTCACGCATTGCTAAGGCTGCGGCAACTTTCGGAATGTTACGCAAAAGAGTTTGGGACTCGCATGATCTGCGGTTGCACACAAAGATTGCTGTGTACAAGGCAATAATCCTACCCATAATGCTGTATGCCACCGAAACTTGGTGTCTTTACAAGGGTGATGTCAAACGCCTTGACATTTTCCACATGAAGTGCTTAAGATCAATTCTTCGTGTAAGGTGGCAAGACCGAGTTCCAAACTCCGAAGTTTTGAGAAGAACAGAGCTATGTGGCATAGAGTCCTTGCTAATTAAGGGTCAACTGAGATGGTGTGGACATCTTGTACGTATGGATGACTCTAGGTTGCCTAAAGCTGTCTTTTACTCGCAGCTGAAGGAGGGAAAGCGTACACCTGGGGGCCAGTACTTGCGTTACAGGGATGTCCTGAAGCGCCATCTCACCGCATGTGACATCCCGTGCGAGGGTTGGGAAGAGCTCGCGCAACAGAGGCGAGAGTGGCGCAGCTCTGTTCATAAGGCTGTTAATAATTTCGAAGAGAAGCGAATACAAGACCTAGATGCTAAACGCCTTATCATTAAAACCCGTCCGAAGCCTACCTACACTTACACATACAATGCTGATGGTCAGTTGCATTGTGCGCCTTGCAACAGGACCTTTAAAACTAAGTTTGGTTTTGCCAGCCATATACGCGCTCATAACCGGCGCTAGTCAGGTTCGCCGTTGACGGACACGTCAAGGAGGCCGATATAGTGTAGAAACGGCATTACGTACAAGCATCACACTTGGCATGAGTACACACTCTATAATATAACAACAAATAATAAATAAGGGCCAAGTGGTAGTCCGTGACCAATGTCTGTTCATTACCAAGTTATAACAGGAAAATTCGGTTACTATCAACCGTTATCCAAGTACGTCCCTGATCCCGCGGGATGAGTTAACAAATTCACTAGGTATAATTTTATTATTTTTCTTATGTCGAATGGATCCGCTTTTAAGGTAGTAATTCTGAACACTTGAGATAATTATTATTTATTCTATGACATGACGGCGATGATTCACTACATCTACAATTGCCCTAGGTATAACGGCACTTAACTCCTATTCATATTATAAGTCAAATTATATTATTCCATTGATATTGCTCGTTTGACGAGAGTTGAAGAAATCCCACCGCATATAACGTCGC
Source organism: Agriopis leucophaearia (assembly GCA_949125355.1). Taxonomy (NCBI): domain Eukaryota; kingdom Metazoa; phylum Arthropoda; class Insecta; order Lepidoptera; family Geometridae; genus Agriopis; species Agriopis leucophaearia. The sequence continues at coordinate 1,790,040 of OX421277.1, read as the reverse complement.
TAATGTATCAAACGTAGAGGTGCAGTATTTGTCGTGTACAGTATGCATGTCTTTTTCAAGTCTCGCCGATTGTTTGTCAAGGAACATTAGCGTCGATGTATGTTTCGTTTTGAGATACGTTATCAGTTGTGTAGGTATAAACAAACGGATAAGAACAACTCGTCTGGAGATCAACGGACAGACTGTCAGTGCTGAAGGCCGAAGCGCCAGAACAAGTTCGTTTGGCGTGAAGTTTTATTTGGTATAATTTTATATGTTGACGACTCGTGCAAAACTTGCGAATAAAGTTTCTGTTACGTTTCATGAGTGTTTTGTAGTAACTTATATGTTATTTACCTGTTAATATGTGAGTACATTTTCAGTTATTTACTTTGTAGGTATATAGTTTAATATTTTGTTGTGATAAGACCCAGTTACCTAATGTTTATTAATACTTACTGGTTTACTTACTGGCTACCCACCACTTCATCCGCGGCTTCATCGGTGATGCATCTACTTTCTTCCATCATCATCAAAATCGGTTTAGCTATTTAGTAATGTTGGATAATCGCGAGTAAAGTGGGACGCAATCTGATACAACATCAATAACTATTGGATTTATTTAGACACGCTATAACATACAAAAATTACTGTTATATGATTATTTGCGGGATATTTACCGTGGCAAGGTTGTGGAAGGAGTTCCCTATATTCATATAACTGTAGTGAACAACCGTGATAGTTTAAAACAGCGTTATAGAAAAATTGATCTACTTGTCTTGTGGCCTTGTGGATCAGCCAGAAGACGTCCACTGCTGAACATAGGCCTCCCCCTTTAACCTCCACACTGAACGACATCCTGCCATCTGCATCCACTGGATGCCGTGGGTGCCCGCGACTCTCACAATGTCGTCGGTCCATCTGGTTCCTTGGCGAATATCGATGTTCCGAATTTTATCGCGTAAAGAATTTCTGAGCATAGCCCTCTCCATTGCCCGTTGTGTGACTCTGAGCTTTTCCAAAAGACCAACAGTTAAGGACCACGTCTCAGTACCATATGTCATCACTGGCAACACACACTGGTCAAAAACCTTTGTCTTTAGGTACTCTGGTATCTTGGACGAGAAGATTTCACGCAATTTCCCGAACGCTGCCCATCCGAGTTGGATTCTTCGGGCGACCTCTGCCTAAGTTGGACTTAACTAACAGAACAATCTGTCCAAGATAGGTGTAATGGTCAACAACTTCGAGAGTATCGTTCCCAACATAGTATAAGTATTTAATATAAAATACTAGCTGCTCGCCCCAGCTTCGCACGGGTGTAAGCTCGGCCTTCGGCCTCGCTACAAAATATAATATAGCCTATGTCACCCGGGGATAGTGTAGGTTCCCAACAGTGAAAGAATTTTTAAAATCGGTTCAGTAGTTTTTGAGTTATTTCGTTACAAACATCCAAAAATACAAAACTTTCCTCTTTATAATATTATAGTATAGATAACTTTTGTTTTATACAGTACTAGCTGTGTGGCTTCGTCCGCGATTTCATCAGAAAAAATAGCTTATGTCCGTCCTCATGATACATACTATTACCTCGCAACATTTTATCGAGATCGATTAAGCCGTTTAGCGGTGATTATGTAGCAAAGAGACACAGTTACTTTCGCATTTATAATATTAGTATGGATACTCAATCATCACCATCTTTATTTGCATGGCTCTTGCCATTCCTGACTTCACGGTCATCTGCTTTTTCATATGACTTTGCCTTTGGTCTTCTCCTTTATGTAATCTTTGTCTGCTCTACTACTACTACTTGATCTGTCATCCACTCCTTGCTGTATTTATTCTTCTATTCTTGAGCGAGCAAAAATGTGCTATAATCAAAAATCTTTTATTTTAGACTAATAATTTGACAAAATGCTGTGGCTAATTATATTAGCCGTTGTCATCGGGGTCGTCATCTGGAAGTTGCTCCTCGAAGATAAAAACCCCCTGGACCAACTTCCTGGACCTGACAGGAAACCTATTATTGGATGTGCAATGTTGTTCGCACAGATTAACTCGCGTAAGTATTGCATCACATGGTACCGTCAATATGCACCTAAATAATTGATTTTCTGACGTCCTCTTGGGAATGTTTCCGTAAGACCATATTCCTTTTAATGGTTTGTCTACACGGATCCCGGGATCAGACTAAAATACTCACGTACCCTGGAGAGTTTTAGGTATCCACTGATACCGTGGTACGTTTCCTTTTAAGAAACATTTTTTTATTTACCCGCTGATTACGGTCTCCGTGGCTACAAGAAATAAAATAAAATAGTTTTCGAACTGATCACGGTTTACGGAATATTTTGAGAGTACTTACTCAGCCAGGAGTTATTACGATACATTGCATATAGCGATGTATGCACGGATACAATTAGAACATAATGCCTACTACCTAACTAACATAACCGCGAATTACTAATACTTTAATATTTTATTAAAGTATTAGTAATAAAATATCGCTCATCGACATCAACCAAACTCACGCATGGACACAGAAGCCATAATATGGCATGGGTCAAACTGTCTGTAGTAATAAAACAGCCGGCGTAAAGCTTAAGTTAACAATGATAACAATATTTTTCTTTCAGGAGGTCTGTTTGTGTTGATTCGTCAGTTCTTCAAACAATACGGCGACCGATTCGTGATAAAGGTTTTCAAGAGGAGAATATTGCACATAAACAACCCTGAAGACGTTGAGGTAAGCATGGAATTAGACTTGAATTTTCATTGCCAAATATACCACCCTTATGATAATAAGCAGCCAAAAACTAGCACACTATTTAGTCATTCCTTTTAGTGTTGCAATTGACTTGTATTGAATCAGTATTACTTACACTATGCTAAATAAGCACGCTAAATAACAAAACCATTGTGCAATGGCTGTTGATTCTAAACTGAGGAGTTTGTCGTATCCTGTATTCTGTGCCATATACGCGAGATGAAGCTACGTAAAGTGCGGCCGTTGAAAGAATGCCTCTGATAGTTGCCATAATCACTGGCCATAACATTGTAAAAATGCCGAACGAAACCAGTAGATACTGATCACTTTTACTAGCTGCTTAAACGTAAGATTGGGGCTGATAGCCAATATACTACAGTATATTTTTTTATGTTTTTACTGTGCAATGGCATCCAAACTGCACATAATTTATTTAGGTACTAAATAAGTTATTGGTGAAGTTATTGGTCGAGGATCGAACCGTATGCCGTCAGATTGTAGAAGCACATACTACGGTTCGACCACCATCGCTCCTAAATTTTATTTGAATCGTTGATATTTTCGGTGTGTTAATACACAAAGAGGTATTGTATTATAAGTACGATACACAAGTACATACTATAATCAGCTAAATATATTTTGCTGCGTGTAATAACGAATGTTTTTTTTTATGATACTGAGTGATGAGACGAGCGGAGACGCTCGCCTAATGGCTCTTCACGCTTGCCCATAACAGCTCAACGCCACTCAGAACTTTGAACTTCAACAGTTCAAAACCCTGGATGGCAATGCACTGCGCTCGTCACCCCAAGATATAAGATGTCAAATCTCTGTGTGCCCTGTGTGCGCTGGAAACATTGCCCTTCAATCCGGAACACAGTAGTGTTTGCACAGTACTGCTTGGCGGTTGAATAACTGGCAAAGGTGTGGTACTTCCCCAGCGGACCCCTGCAAAAGAGTCCTACCACTACAGAGAAATATTCTTGTTCTAGGTGATTCTAGGTCATTCCAAGAACATAACGAAGAGCTTGCCCTACACCTTCTTGCAGCCCTGGCTCGGAACTGGCCTGCTGCTCAGCACTGGTACGTATTGGTACATTGAAACTGCTTATAAAAGGCAACAGCGACTTTTTTAATTTACATGAAAATAGATAGGAGGTAGTAGATTGTACAAGTTTCTACAAACTCGCAGCTACAAGGAGACAGAAGATTTATTAAAGACTAGCTTTTTTGCCCGCGACTTCGTACGCGTAGATTTTCATATAAACCTTCAATTCTTTTTTCTTCCCTTAATCCGGCCTTGCGCAAAATAACATAGCATATACTTCAATCTGGTCATAGCTAAGCATATTCGTGAAAACCGGATTTAAATTCGTCCGCATTTTCTTCCAGGGGTGTAGGAGATGTGCGTGAACAAACAAACAAAAATTCTAAAAACTGCCTTAACATGTTCAGCTGTTTATTTTAAGTCGCCCTGTGTGAAGTATTGATAGAATCATAAAAGTAATAAATAACACCGTCAACAGTTTTCAAATCAAAAAGATAATGTGACCACAGTGCAGAGCATGTTTTGAAATTTTCTTTTTGTCTAAACCATTAAAATTATATTTCCGGCCAGTTTCGCTGGCCACGGAACCCTGACATAATGCTTGTCTTAACACGCTCTTGGCTAGTTATTTCTTATTTCGCGTGCATTTGTATGTATACCTTGATTAAAAAGCCATGAAATGGAACTACTCTATTTATCTGTTAAAATATCACAGTAAAATAAAATTATTTCTATATTCTTATTCTTATTGCAAATATACACTGTATTCTTCTAAAAGCTAAGTTTATATACCCTGCATAAAGGGTGCAGCAATGACTTATGTAGTGGCTGTTCACAAAACCAGCGGGGGTATTATGGATCTTTGATCGGGATCAGTCAGTGTCAGAATTGACAGAATTTTGACACTTGAAAGGGGTTATGACGCAAAAAAAAAAACAGCGTTGTCTATTTCAAATTTCATACTACGAAATTGGAAATAGACAATGCTTTTTTTTTTACGTAATTTTGACAAGTCGCGATCCCGATCAATGCTTCATATTACCCCTGCAGACCACAGACATAAACATATAAATTTAAGTATAGTTAAATCTATTACATAAATATTATATATACTATTCAAACTTAACCTAGGGTGAAGTAATTTTACAAAACAAAAAAAAAAACATACTTAGTGTGATAGGTTACTTAATTATATATGAGATGATACAAAACTTATGACGCTACTTTCTTAACTATTTATATATCGATATTTATTTTCTAATTATAATTTTCTAAAATTTATCGTCGAAAAAATCTTTTATCTCGTAATAACATTTTTGGGTTAGAAACTTACGAAGTTGGTTCTGGAAAAATGTTATTATTTATTTCTTTCTTTATTGCATCCGGAATTTTGTTGTATAGGTTTATTTTCATGTACAAAGGGCCTTTTTGAATATTTCTATTCGCGGGACTGTATTAAAATAGGATGCGGTATATTTTGTGTTTTAAATGCTAACATAGAATAAAACCATGAGAATGTAATATGGAGCTTGGAGCTTCCCGGTGTGGTACTGGATGTAGATGCGACCTGGGCTATAGGGACAACGTCATGTATGCGGTCGGCTAGGTCTGCCAGCACATCGAGTGATGACGTCATCTGCTGCGAAGCAATGATGGTCTGCGTGCTGTTCGGTAGGCGGCTGGTCCAAATCATGCGTAAAAAGTCTTCTGGAACTCCGGGGCCTGCTAGGTGTCGTAGATGACGTAAAAATTGAGAAGGCTTACGATCACCTAGCTCCTCGTGTGTTAAAAGTTGCTGTACCTTTTTTCTCTTGATGCGGACAAACGTTTAATTAGCTCCAGCTTGAGTTTTTCGTACTTCTCGGTCACAGGCGGGTTGACGATGATGTCTTCGACTTCAGCTGCGTATTGCGGGTCAAGTTGTCCAATCACATAGTAGAACTTGGTGCTATCTGCAGTGATGTTGGAAATCGCGAATTGGCTTTCGATCTGGGCGAACCAAATCGCTGGCTTCTCGGGCCAAAACGGTGGAATTCGCACGCCAACTCGGAATACATTGTCATCATCTTTATTCTTCGTGTCAGCCGCAGTGCTATCAGTACGATCTAGCGGCATTCTGACCTTTGTCGGTGGTGTACGGTCCATTCAGTGGTCACCAATTATAGTGGATTTGTACTATTTATATAGAAGGAGAGGGTTAAGCTACCGACAATGGAAGAAAATAGCTGAGTCCGAAAGAAATTATAAATTTAATGCAAAGAAAAATCTTAGACAAATCTTAGAAAAAGCGAATGACAATTCCATTTGAAAATCGGTGTTCTTTTATTTTTTTCTTTTCGCGCCCCAGCGCCACACGTCGTGGAAAATTGGAATGAAATTCACGAAGGTTGGCGCAAGGAGTACGAGTACGCCACACTCCTACTCCATGCACTGGAATGAATCACCAAAGAGGTTGTAAGGCCTATAACATGCTTGATCTACATGTTCATTCATCTAAGAAGGTTAAGGAACCTTCTTTAAATTTAAACTGATTAACCGAATGACCATGTTGACAGTTGACATAGTTGACAGTTTCAAAATTTTAATGGCTATGTCAATAACATTCTCTTTACTTTGGATCTCCTTGCTTGAGGCTATGTGACGATCCTCATATTACGTTTCGGGTAACGAAGAAATAAATCATTGATTTTTATTTTCGTTTATGTAAAAATAAAGAATTAAAATAAATGATATAAGATAGCCTATGTTTTAATCTGGTAATTTCTAAGCATATTCGTGAAAACCGCATTAAAATCCGTCCAGTGGTTTAGGAGATGTGCGCGGACAAACAAACAAACAAACAAACAAACAAACAAGCAAACAGACAAAAATTCTAAAAACTGTCCTATCGTGTTCAGCTGCTTATTTTAAGACGACCTGTGTGATTTTTTTTTTGTTATCTCGCAATTACAGATTTTTTTATCTCTACGTTTTTATTATATGTATAGTAAGAAGGTTAAGGAACCTTCTTTAAATTTAAACTGATTAACCGAATGACCATGTTGACAGTTGACATAGTTGACAGTTTCAAAATTTTAATGGCTATGTCAATAACATTCTCTTTACTTTGGATCTCCTTGCTTGAGGCTATGTGACGATCCTCATATTACGTTTCGGGTAACGAAGAAATAAATCATTGATTTTTATTTTCGTTTATGTAAAAATAAAGAATTAAAATAAATGATATAAGATAGCCTATGTTTTAATCTGGTAATTTCTAAGCATATTCGTGAAAACCGCATTAAAATCCGTCCAGTGGTTTAGGAGATGTGCGCGGACAAACAAACAAACAAACAAACAAACAAACAAACAAACAAACAGACAAAAATTCTAAAAACTGTCCTATCGTGTTCAGCTGCTTATTTTAAGACGACCTGTGTGATTTTTTTTTTGTTATCTCGCAATTACAGATTTTTTTATCTCTACGTTTTTATTATATGTATAGACTAGCTTTTTTGCCCGCGACTTCGTACGCGTAGATTTTCATATAAACCTTCAATTCTTTTTTCTTCCCTTAATCCGGCCTTGCGCAAAATAACATAGCATATACTTCAATCTGGTCATAGCTAAGCATATTCGTGAAAACCGGATTTAAATTCGTCCGCATTTTCTTCCAGGGGTGTAGGAGATGTGCGTGAACAAACAAACAAAAATTCTAAAAACTGCCTTAACATGTTCAGCTGTTTATTTTAAGTCGCCCTGTGTGAAGTATTGATAGAATCATAAAAGTAATAAATAACACCGTCAACAGTTTTCAAATCAAAAAGATAATGTGACCACAGTGCAGAGCATGTTTTGAAATTTTCTTTTTGTCTAAACCATTAAAATTATATTTCCGGCCAGTTTCGCTGGCCACGGAACCCTGACATAATGCTTGTCTTAACACGCTCTTGGCTAGTTATTTCTTATTTCGCGTGCATTTGTATGTATACCTTGATTAAAAAGCCATGAAATGGAACTACTCTATTTATCTGTTAAAATATCACAGTAAAATAAAATTATTTCTATATTCTTATTCTTATTGCAAATATACACTGTATTCTTCTAAAAGCTAAGTTTATATACCCTGCATAAAGGGTGCAGCAATGACTTATGTAGTGGCTGTTCACAAAACCAGCGGGGGTATTATGGATCTTTGATCGGGATCAGTCAGTGTCAGAATTGACAGAATTTTGACACTTGAAAGGGGTTATGACGCAAAAAAAAACAGCGTTGTCTATTTCAAATTTCATACTACGAAATTGGAAATAGACAATGCTTTTTTTTTTACGTAATTTTGACAAGTCGCGATCCCGATCAATGCTTCATATTACCCCTGCAGACCACAGACATAAACATATAAATTTAAGTATAGTTAAATCTATTACATAAATATTATATATACTATTCAAACTTAACCTAGGGTGAAGTAATTTTACAAAACAAAAAAAAAACATACTTAGTGTGATAGGTTACTTAATTATATATGAGATGATACAAAACTTATGACGCTACTTTCTTAACTATTTATATATCGATATTTATTTTCTAATTATAATTTTCTAAAATTTATCGTCGAAAAAATCTTTTATCTCGTAATAACATTTTTGGGTTAGAAACTTACGAAGTTGGTTCTGGAAAAATGTTATTATTTATTTCTTTCTTTATTGCATCCGGAATTTTGTTGTATAGGTTTATTTTCATGTACAAAGGGCCTTTTTGAATATTTCTATTCGCGGGACTGTATTAAAATAGGATGCGGTATATTTTGTGTTTTAAATGCTAACATAGAATAAAACCATGAGAATGTAATATGGAGCTTGGAGCTTCCCGGTGTGGTACTGGATGTAGATGCGACCTGGGCTATAGGGACAACGTCATGTATGCGGTCGGCTAGGTCTGCCAGCACATCGAGTGATGACGTCATCTGCTGCGAAGCAATGATGGTCTGCGTGCTGTTCGGTAGGCGGCTGGTCCAAATCATGCGTAAAAAGTCTTCTGGAACTCCGGGGCCTGCTAGGTGTCGTAGATGACGTAAAAATTGAGAAGGCTTACGATCACCTAGCTCCTCGTGTGTTAAAAGTTGCTGTACCTTTTTTCTCTTGATGCGGACAAACGTTTAATTAGCTCCAGCTTGAGTTTTTCGTACTTCTCGGTCACAGGCGGGTTGACGATGATGTCTTCGACTTCAGCTGCGTATTGCGGGTCAAGTTGTCCAATCACATAGTAGAACTTGGTGCTATCTGCAGTGATGTTGGAAATCGCGAATTGGCTTTCGATCTGGGCGAACCAAATCGCTGGCTTCTCGGGCCAAAACGGTGGAATTCGCACGCCAACTCGGAATACATTGTCATCATCTTTATTCTTCGTGTCAGCCGCAGTGCTATCAGTACGATCTAGCGGCATTCTGACCTTTGTCGGTGGTGTACGGTCCATTCAGTGGTCACCAATTATAGTGGATTTGTACTATTTATATAGAAGGAGAGGGTTAAGCTACCGACAATGGAAGAAAATAGCTGAGTCCGAAAGAAATTATAAATTTAATGCAAAGAAAAATCTTAGACAAATCTTAGAAAAAGCGAATGACAATTCCATTTGAAAATCGGTGTTCTTTTATTTTTTTCTTTTCGCGCCCCAGCGCCACACGTCGTGGAAAATTGGAATGAAATTCACGAAGGTTGGCGCAAGGAGTACGAGTACGCCACACTCCTACTCCATGCACTGGAATGAATCACCAAAGAGGTTGTAAGGCCTATAACATGCTTGATCTACAGGTTCATTCATCTAAGAAGGTTAAGGAACCTTCTTTAAATTTAAACTGATTAACCGAATGACCATGTTGACAGTTGACATAGTTGACAGTTTCAAAATTTTAATGGCTATGTCAATAACATTCTCTTTACTTTGGATCTCCTTGCTTGAGGCTATGTGACGATCCTCATATTACGTTTCGGGTAACGAAGAAATAAATCATTGATTTTTATTTTCGTTTATGTAAAAATAAAGAATTAAAATAAATGATATAAGATAGCCTATGTTTTAATCTGGTAATTTCTAAGCATATTCGTGAAAACCGCATTAAAATCCGTCCAGTGGTTTAGGAGATGTGCGCGGACAAACAAACAAACAAACAAACAAACAAACAGACAAAAATTCTAAAAACTGTCCTATCGTGTTCAGCTGCTTATTTTAAGACGACCTGTGTGATTTTTTTTTTGTTATCTCGCAATTACAGATTTTTTTATCTCTACGTTTTTATTATATGTATAGTAAGAAGGTTAAGGAACCTTCTTTAAATTTAAACTGATTAACCGAATGACCATGTTGACAGTTGACATAGTTGACAGTTTCAAAATTTTAATGGCTATGTCAATAACATTCTCTTTACTTTGGATCTCCTTGCTTGAGGCTATGTGACGATCCTCATATTACGTTTCGGGTAACGAAGAAATAAATCATTGATTTTTATTTTCGTTTATGTAAAAATAAAGAATTAAAATAAATGATATAAGATAGCCTATGTTTTAATCTGGTAATTTCTAAGCATATTCGTGAAAACCGCATTAAAATCCGTCCAGTGGTTTAGGAGATGTGCGCGGACAAACAAACAAACAAACAAACAAACAAACAGACAAAAATTCTAAAAACTGTCCTATCGTGTTCAGCTGCTTATTTTAAGACGACCTGTGTGATTTTTTTTTTGTTATCTCGCAATTACAGATTTTTTTATCTCTACGTTTTTATTATATGTATAGATATAGATAGATATAGATATAGAATAGATATAGATAGATAGATATAGATTTTATCATGATACTTATAATACATACCTACTCTAAACTGCTTTACTTATAATTAAATATACGAGGAAATGCATTTATATTCTATTTATTCTTGTTAATAGTGATAATATATATGTAAATTTATTTATGCAATGATAATATATATATATAAAAACATATTTATACTAATTCATTATATTAGTTTTTTATTGAGCACCCATAATTTACCTACCTTTAATTTCCTATTTAATAACATTAACAAAATATTATGCTAACTAGAGGCTAACAAAATTTTGTGTTTAAATAAACCGTATCAGTTTCCTGCGATACAGGTCTAGCCTAGTGCACGAATCGCAGTAATAAAACATTAAGATTTCAAAACTTTCAAAGACATAAGCCAGTGTGTTCCTAGTTGATATAAAACTTATGTACTAAGCCTATGTTTATTCAGATAAAAAAAAAACATTTTTCTTCAGATGACGGATGTTATTGGGCGTATGTATGTGTGTTGTTTTTTTTTTGGTCGAACGTCATCGCCGTGTCACCATTGAAAAAAATTTTTCCGGTTATATTTTTCTATTTAAATCCATTTATCATAGCTAATTGACCAGTTTTCCTAGTAAATAGCTATCATTTAATTTTTAGTTTCATTTCTAGTATAATTAGTATCATTGTAGTTATATATCTTGATTTTTGTCAGTAGCCCCTTTTCTAACACTTTAATATGATTGACGAAGAGCCTCCTGATCCTGGCGGTGGAATAATGGCGTCCGATTATAATATTCCTCCCTCTCCTGGTGCTTTTACAGCAATATCCACCTCGGAGGATGTCCAAAAAACCCATAAACGCTCTAAGCGTAGAGCTTTGAAACGGGATGTAAGAGCATGTTCTCCCATTGACTCTTCTGGTGAAGAATTTAAAATTGCTGATGACGTAATTCTTACTTCAGGACAAAACACACCCCCAAATTTTTTTTCGACTGTGAGCAGTGAGCTTCCCCTTGCCACTCTTCCAACCCCCGTATCTGCGTCTCTGCCCTTAGGTCAGAAGACAATTGCTTCAACAAGTTCCTCCTCATTTTTGCCCCCGGGCCAAAAAATCGCTCCAACTCCGGTTGCACGTCAGTGCTATGTTTCATCCGATCGTGGGCCGTATGTTATTCACGTACAAAAAATCGCGGTTGTATCTTCTGATAGCACTTTTTTGCACCCTGTTACTTTCGGGCGATTCCTTTTTGAGCGCTCGAGAGAATTTGTAGGCATTGTTGATGGATCAATTAAAAGCGTGGGCCGAAATAGAATCTCGCTGTGTTTCCACTCATTTAAGGCCGCTAATGCCTTCATAGACTCGAGCTCCCTCGCTAATAAGGGGTATAAAGCGTTTATTCCCTCATATAATGTAACTCGTCTGGGTCTGGTACGGGGCATCCCCGTCGATTTATCCGACGAAGAAATAATAAAGGAAGTACGGGTGCCCCAAGAGTGCGGCCCGATAATCAAAGTTCGTAGATTGAACTTCAAATTGGTGATTGATGGGTCAGTGTCATGGAAACCTTCTCAAACGGTTGTTTTAACTTTTGATGGCCAACTCCTACCCCCAAGAGTTTTTTTATGCTATAACTCTTTTCAAGTGGAGCAGTACGTTTTACCTACTATCCAGTGTTTTTCTTGTTGTAGGTACGGACATACCAAGATCCAATGCAGGTCGAAGCCAGTATGCTTCAAATGCTCTTTAGCCCACACTGGAGACTCGTGCAATGTAGATGCGGAGGGCGCCAAATGTGTTTGGTGCCGTGGTAGTCACTTCGCAACCAATAAAATCTGCCCCGAAATGTCTCGCCAGATTTCTATTAAAAAAACAATGTCGCAAAATGTTTTATCATACGCAGAGGCATCGAAACTTCACCCCTCATCAAGAATTACTTATGCAGAAGTGACTTCTTCTTCTTTGGCACCTTCTCCTCCTTTTCCCTCTCAGCTTTCGGGTTCAACTAATCACGTTACTGTGGAGCCTGCCAGAGTGCACTACAGGGGTAAAAAAAACAGGCCTGTTGGTTCAACTTCTCCCTCTTCTGGCTATGACCATTTGGCTCACTCAAACATTGTTAGGGGTGACTTTGCGGAAGCCGCTCCTAATGGATGTGCCCTTAACCCTAATAAAACCCCCGAGTCTCCATCTGTTCAATCGGTTATCTCTGAACTTCTCAAACTTTTAAATCTTTTGTCCTCTCTTCTCAACCCTCCCCGTGCTCATCACTCCCCTTCCCATCCTTTACCGTCCAACGCTGCATTTAATTTAAATTCACTCATTTCCCTTCTATCTAATGGATCTCAAGTTCCTTCAATGGAATAGTAGATCTCTATATAATAAATTATCTGATCTTATATATTTAGTTAATAAATATAATATTACTGCCTTGTCTATTTCTGAGACATGGTTAAAGTCTGGTTCTCATTTTAGAGTTTCTGGCTTTGATGTCATCAGAAGTGACAGACAAGATGGTTTTGGAGGTGTTGCCCTCCTGATAAAAAATAATATTCCTTTCTCTCCTATTATTATTCCTGCTCATAGTGGTTTTCAAGCAATTGCTGTGCGTCTCAAGAATTATTCTGTTGTCTCACTTTATATTCCTGACCCTTCTAAGTTAATTCTTCGTAAATTAGTTTCGGTTTTGAGTTCCCTACCAAAGCCGCTTTTGGTCCTTGGTGATCTGAATTGTCATCATTCTGTATGGGGTTGTGGTAAGTCCGATGAATGTGGTGAGTTTTTGTTGGACTCTCTTGATACTCTTAATCTCTGCATTCTTAATGATGGCTCCCCTACTAGAAGGACTCGTCCTCATGAATTTCGCAGTGCTGTTGATCTTTCATTATGTTCTCCTGAGCTTGCTTCTCTTCTGTCGTGGCATGTCCTTCCTTCTTCTCATGGCAGTGATCATTTTCCTATTCTTCTTGAATTTCCTCAACGTAATTCTAGTCGTGTTTCTGTTAATCCTCCTCTTCTTAAATATATTTTAAATTATAATGATTGTCCTAACTGGGAAAAATTTCACGACCTCTCTGTTTCTGTTTCTGCTAATTTACCTCCTGTTAATTCTTTTAATATCTCTTCCTCCTCTGATAATCTGGTCCGTATGCTCCATGAGTGTGCTAGCCAATCGTTCCCTGTTAAAAAGCCTTCGTCTGGAAAATTGCCTCCTCCTCCGTGGTGGGATAAGGACTGCAGTAACGCTATTAAAGCCCGTAAGGTGGCTGAAGCTAATTTCCGCCGCTCTATGACTCTAGAGAACTTCTCTGAAGTGAATAGGTCCATTGCTAGTTCTAAGCGCCTTTTCCGCTTGAAGAAGCTGGATAGTTGGAGGGCTTATTGCTCTAGCTTAAGTCCTAGTACTCCTGCTTCAGTTATTTGGTCGAAAATTCGCCGATATAGACGCTCCTGGTGTCCTCCTCTTCGTTGCTGTAGCCCTTCTCAGTCTTGGGCTGAGGCATTTATGGATAAGTTAGCTCCTCAGTATTGTCCACTCCCTTCGGAATTACCCTCCTTAGCTGTTACTTCGTCAAACGATCCCCTAGATCAGCCATTCTCATTAATTGAATTGAAAAATATATTAAAGTCCGTCAAAGATTCTGCTCCTGGTATGGATGGCATTCCTTATTCATTTTTCACGAAGGCGAGTGACAGTTTACTTCTCTTTTTCTTATCTTTGGTTAACTCTATTTTTGAGTCTGGTTTTGTTCCCGCTAGTTGGAAATCTCAGTATATTATCCCAATTCTTAAACCCGATAAGGATCCGGAGGATCATAATTCGTATCGTCCTATTGCTCTTTCTTCTGTCCTGGCGAAACTTGCTGAGCGCCTGATCAAGAACCGCCTTGAATGGTTTCTTGAAAGTAAGGGCCTTTTTGCCAAATCTCAGTATGGTTTTAGAAAAGGCAAGAGCACTATGGATAGCCTAAGTGTTTTTACAACTGATATTAGACTTGCCTTTACTCGAAATGAATCAGTTATTGGTGCTTTTCTAGATATTTCTGCCGCTTATGACTCCGTCCAGCTTTCTATTCTCGGAAATAAACTTTCTTTGTTGAAGGTTCCTCCTAAGTTATGTAATTTTGTCATGAATCTTCTAACTGAAAGGTATATTTATCTTCGTTGCAGTGATTCTTCAATTTCTCCTCACAGAATCATTTGGCGTGGTCTTCCTCAGGGGTCTGTTCTTAGTCCTCCTCTATATAATGTGTATACTTTTGATTTAGAGGTATCTATTGGTCTCTGCCGTATTCTTCAATATGCGGATGATATCCTTTTATATACTTCTCACCATAAAATTGACATTGCCAGTCACTGTATTTCTCAATCCCTTCAGTGCTTAAACTCGTGGCTACATTTAAATGGTCTAGATCTTTCACCATCAAAAAGTAACATTGTTCTCTTTTCTCGAAAGCGCAATCCCCCTGAAATAGATATCTTAGTTAAAGGGTCCAGGATTCCAGTTAAGGAGTCAGTGAAATTTCTTGGTCTTATTTTGGACAATAAGCTTAGTGGAAAGTTGCATTGTGATTATATTGCTGATCGGTGTCGGAAAAATATTAACATTCTAAGGTGTTTATCAGGTGTTTGGTGGGGTTCTCATCCTTTTACACTGAAACTTTTGTATAACGCCATTATTCGTAGCATTTTAGATTATGGCTCCTTCTTGCTGGAGCCAGCTAACAAGGGTGGTATCAAGAAACTGGATTTGATTCAATCGAAAGCCCTTCGCATTGTTTCTGGTGCTATGCTATCCTCTCCTATCAATGCACTTCAGGTTGAATGTGTTGATGCTCCCCTTCATCTTCGCCGTCAGTTTCTATCTAATAGGTTTTTTTTTCGCTGTGTGCAGTTTTCTAATCATCCTCTTGTCCCTAAACTTCAGCTTCTCCATAGTTTCTCGTTTTCTTCTCGGTTTTGGCTCCATAAGCAGCTTCCTCTTCTAGTGAAGAGTTTTGTTACCTATAAGTCTTTAAAAGATCCTGTTCTCCGTTCTCATTTGCTTCCTCTTTTCTCGTTTAGTTATGATGTCATTGTCTCTCGTCCAAATGTAATTTTAGACTTTGACATTTGTGCTGGTGACCCCCATGCTGATGAATATTTCCGTGATCTTCTGCGGAGGGATTGGCATGGGTGGCACTATATCTTTACTGATGCTTCAAAACTCTCCCCTATAGGCTGTGTTGGTTGTGGTATCTTCCATGAACAATTTAACATTGTACAAAAGGTTAAGTTTCCCCCTGAAACCTCAGTTTTTTCGGGTGAGTGTTGGGCGCTCCTTGAATCTATTCGATATATTCTTATTTTCAATCTCCGCCGTTCTCTCGTCTTTACTGACTGTCGGAGTGCCCTTCAGTCTCTTCTTTCAAACCCTTTTTCCCCCAATTCCCACAACTCTATTCTTTTTCTCCTTAAGGAATCCTTATCTATCTGCAATTCCAAAGGTCTAGAAGTTGTTTTTGTTTGGATTCCTGGTCATGCTGGTATCTCTGGAAATGAACGGGCTGACAGAGTGGCAAAGGATGCCGTTGTCTGCGGAGACAAAATTCCCTTCTGTATCTTTCCCCATGATCTTGCATCCCTGCCTAAGTCTCTTTTACTTAAGTCATGGTCATTCTGCTGGCGTGGCTCTGCCAGGTCTAGGGGTTCCGCTTATGCGGCTCTCCAGCCCGTAATCCCTCGGAGGCCGTGGTTTGCCAGAATGCACTTTAGTAAAAAAATTACAAGTTGCATAATTCGAATGAGGTTGGGACACTGTTGTGTTCCCACATATTTTAAAAAGTTACGTATCAGGGACTCTTCTTTGTGTGAGTGTGGCCTTGATGACGGCCACCTCAATCATATTTTCTTCTCCTGTCCGCTGCTTGATCACTCAGCTTTTTTTCTTTCTCTTAGTCTTGTAGTTCCTTTTCCAACTTCTATGTCTGTTCTTCTCTCATCAAATGATATTTCCATTTTCCGTATTATAAATAATTTTCTTTCTGACAATAATGTTAGTGTATAAAGTGCTTTATAGTGTATTTTTGTGTTTGTAAGCATTTATATGTATTGTATTACTTATTTATTTTGTTTTAGGATTGCTGGTCATATATTGTTTTATTTTAAATCGCGTTCGTTTTTTGTTAACGTGACGTTGGCCAAAGTGCCCTAAATGTGGGCGATAGCCATTAATTAAAATAAAAAAAAAAATAAAAAAAAAAAAATGTATGTGTGTTTGTTTTTTATTGTTAATTTATTACCTTGCCAAAACGGCTTACAGTCGCGAGCTAGACCGGTTTTGGAGCAATTAGCGGACCTTGTCTAGAGACCGATAATCACAATGAACGTGTAAAGTTGGAAGTTTAGAATGGATCTGTTTTTTTTGGTCGAACGTCATCGCCGTGTCACCATTGAAAAAAATTTTTCCGGTTATATTTTTCTATTTAAATCCATTTATCATAGCTAATTGACCAGTTTTCCTAGTAAATAGCTATCATTTAATTTTTAGTTTCATTTCTAGTATAATTAGTATCATTGTAGTTATATATCTTGATTTTTGTCAGTAGCCCCTTTTCTAACACTTTAATATGATTGACGAAGAGCCTCCTGATCCTGGCGGTGGAATAATGGCGTCCGATTATAATATTCCTCCCTCTCCTGGTGCTTTTACAGCAATATCCACCTCGGAGGATGTCCAAAAAACCCATAAACGCTCTAAGCGTAGAGCTTTGAAACGGGATGTAAGAGCATGTTCTCCCATTGACTCTTCTGGTGAAGAATTTAAAATTGCTGATGACGTAATTCTTACTTCAGGACAAAACACACCCCCAAATTTTTTTTCGACTGTGAGCAGTGAGCTTCCCCTTGCCACTCTTCCAACCCCCGTATCTGCGTCTCTGCCCTTAGGTCAGAAGACAATTGCTTCAACAAGTTCCTCCTCATTTTTGCCCCCGGGCCAAAAAATCGCTCCAACTCCGGTTGCACGTCAGTGCTATGTTTCATCCGATCGTGGGCCGTATGTTATTCACGTACAAAAAATCGCGGTTGTATCTTCTGATAGCACTTCTTTGCACCCTGTTACTTTCGGGCGATTCCTTTTTGAGCGCTCGAGAGAATTTGTAGGCATTGTTGATGGATCAATTAAAAGCGTGGGCCGAAATAGAATCTCGCTGTGTTTCCACTCATTTAAGGCCGCTAATGCCTTCATAGACTCGAGCTCCCTCGCTAATAAGGGGTATAAAGCGTTTATTCCCTCATATAATGTAACTCGTCTGGGTCTGGTACGGGGCATCCCCGTCGATTTATCCGACGAAGAAATAATAAAGGAAGTACGGGTGCCCCAAGAGTGCGGCCCGATAATCAAAGTTCGTAGATTGAACTTCAAATTGGTGATTGATGGGTCAGTGTCATGGAAACCTTCTCAAACGGTTGTTTTAACTTTTGATGGCCAACTCCTACCCCCAAGAGTTTTTTTGTGCTATAACTCTTTTCAAGTGGAGCAGTACGTTTTACCTACTATCCAGTGTTTTTCTTGTTGTAGGTACGGACATACCAAGATCCAATGCAGGTCGAAGCCAGTATGCTTCAAATGCTCTTTAGCCCACACTGGAGACTCGTGCAATGTAGATGCGGAGGGCGCCAAATGTGTTTGGTGCCGTGGTAGTCACTTCGCAACCAATAAAATCTGCCCCGAAATGTCTCGCCAGATTTCTATTAAAAAAACAATGTCGCAAAATGTTTTATCATACGCAGAGGCATCGAAACTTCACCCCTCATCAAGAATTACTTATGCAGAAGTGACTTCTTCTTCTTTGGCACCTTCTCCTCCTTTTCCCTCTCAGCTTTCGGGTTCAACTAATCACGTTACTGTGGAGCCTGCCAGAGTGCACTACAGGGGTAAAAAAAACAGGCCTGTTGGTTCAACTTCTCCCTCTTCTGGCTATGACCATTTGGCTCACTCAAACATTGTTAGGGGTGACTTTGCGGAAGCCGCTCCTAATGGATGTGCCCTTAACCCTAATAAAACCCCCGAGTCTCCATCTGCTCAATCGGTTATCTCTGAACTTCTCAAACTTTTAAATCTTTTGTCCTCTCTTCTCAACCCTCCCCGTGCTCATCACTCCCCTTCCCATCCTTTACCGTCCAACGCTGCATTTAATTTAAATTCACTCATTTCCCTTCTATCTAATGGATCTCAAGTTCCTTCAATGGAATAGTAGATCTCTATATAATAAATTATCTGATCTTATATATTTAGTTAATAAATATAATATTACTGCCTTGTCTATTTCTGAGACATGGTTAAAGTCTGGTTCTCATTTTAGAGTTTCTGGCTTTGATGTCATCAGAAGTGACAGACAAGATGGTTTTGGAGGTGTTGCCCTCCTGATAAAAAATAATATTCCTTTCTCTCCTATTATTATTCCTGCTCATAGTGGTTTTCAAGCAATTGCTGTGCGTGTCAAGAATTATTCTGTTGTCTCACTTTATATTCCTGACCCTTCTAAGTTAATTCTTCGTAAATTAGTTTCGGTTTTGAGTTCCCTACCAAAGCCGCTTTTGGTCCTTGGTGATCTGAATTGTCATCATTCTGTATGGGGTTGTGGTAAGTCCGATGAATGTGGTGAGTTTTTGTTGGACTCTCTTGATACTCTTAATCTCTGCATTCTTAATGATGGCTCCCCTACTAGAAGGACTCGTCCTCATGAATTTCGCAGTGCTGTTGATCTTTCATTATGTTCTCCTGAGCTTGCTTCTCTTCTGTCGTGGCATGTCCTTCCTTCTTCTCATGGCAGTGATCATTTTCCTATTCTTCTTGAATTTCCTCAACGTAATTCTAGTCGTGTTTCTGTTAATCCTCCTCTTCTTAAATATATTTTAAATTATAATGATTGTCCTAACTGGGAAAAATTTCACGACCTCTCTGTTTCTGTTTCTGCTAATTTACCTCCTGTTAATTCTTTTAATATCTCTTCCTCCTCTGATAATCTGGTCCGTATGCTCCATGAGTGTGCTAGCCAATCGTTCCCTGTTAAAAAGCCTTCGTCTGGAAAATTGCCTCCTCCTCCGTGGTGGGATAAGGACTGCAGTAACGCTATTAAAGCCCGTAAGGTGGCTGAAGCTAATTTCCGCCGCTCTATGACTCTAGAGAACTTCTCTGAAGTGAATAGGTCCATTGCTAGTTCTAAGCGCCTTTTCCGCTTGAAGAAGCTGGATAGTTGGAGGGCTTATTGCTCTAGCTTAAGTCCAAGTACTCCTGCTTCAGTTATTTGGTCGAAAATTCGCCGATATAGACGCTCCTGGTGTCCTCCTCTTCGTTGCTGTAGCCCTTCTCAGTCTTGGGCTGAGGCATTTATGGATAAGTTAGCTCCTCAGTATTGTCCACTCCCTTCGGAATTACCCTCCTTAGCTGTTACTTCGTCAAACGATCCCCTAGATCAGCCATTCTCATTAATTGAATTGAAAAATATATTAAAGTCCGTCAAAGATTCTGCTCCTGGTATGGATGGCATTCCTTATTCATTTTTCACGAAGGCGAGTGACAGTTTACTTCTCTTTTTCTTATCTTTGGTTAACTCTATTTTTGAGTCTGGTTTTGTTCCCGCTAGTTGGAAATCTCAGTATATTATCCCAATTCTTAAACCCGATAAGGACCCGGAGGATCATAATTCGTATCGTCCTATTGCTCTTTCTTCTGTCCTGGCGAAACTTGCTGAGCGCCTGATCAAGAACCGCCTTGAATGGTTTCTTGAAAGTAAGGGCCTTTTTGCCAAATCTCAGTATGGTTTTAGAAAAGGCAAGAGCACTATGGATAGCCTAAGTGTTTTTACAACTGATATTAGACTTGCCTTTACTCGAAATGAATCAGTTATTGGTGCTTTTCTAGATATTTCTGCCGCTTATGACTCCGTCCAGCTTTCTATTCTCGGAAATAAACTTTCTTTGTTGAAGGTTCCTCCTAAGTTATGTAATTTTGTCATGAATCTTCTAACTGAAAGGTATATTTATCTTCGTTGCAGTGATTCTTCAATTTCTCCTCACAGAATCATTTGGCGTGGTCTTCCTCAGGGGTCTGTTCTTAGTCCTCCTCTATATAATGTGTATACTTTTGATTTAGAGGTATCTATTGGTCTCTGCCGTATTCTTCAATATGCGGATGATATCCTTTTATATACTTCTCACCATAAAATTGACATTGCCAGTCACTGTATTTCTCAATCCCTTCAGTGCTTAAACTCGTGGCTACATTTAAATGGTCTAGATCTTTCACCATCAAAAAGTAACATTGTTCTCTTTTCTCGAAAGCGCAATCCCCCTGAAATAGATATCTTAGTTAAAGGGTCCAGGATTCCAGTTAAGGAGTCAGTGAAATTTCTTGGTCTTATTTTGGACAATAAGCTTAGTGGAAAGTTGCATTGTGATTATATTGCTGATCGGTGTCGGAAAAATATTAACATTCTAAGGTGTTTATCAGGTGTTTGGTGGGGTTCTCATCCTTTTACACTGAAACTTTTGTATAACGCCATTATTCGTAGCATTTTAGATTATGGCTCCTTCTTGCTGGAGCCAGCTAACAAGGGTGGTATCAAGAAACTGGATTTGATTCAATCGAAAGCCCTTCGCATTGTTTCTGGTGCTATGCTATCCTCTCCTATCAATGCACTTCAGGTTGAATGTGTTGATGCTCCCCTTCATCTTCGCCGTCAGTTTCTATCTAATAGGTTTTTTTTTCGCTGTGTGCAGTTTTCTAATCATCCTCTTGTCCCTAAACTTCAGCTTCTCCATAGTTTCTCGTTTTCTTCTCGGTTTTGGCTCCATAAGCAGCTTCCTCTTCTAGTGAAGAGTTTTGTTACCTATAAGTCTTTAAAAGATCCTGTTCTCCGTTCTCATTTGCTTCCTCTTTTCTCGTTTAGCTATGATGTCATTGTCTCTCGTCCAAATGTAATTTTAGACTTTGACATTTGTGCTGGTGACCCCCATGCTGATGAATATTTCCGTGATCTTCTGCGGAGGGATTGGCATGGGTGGCACTATATCTTTACTGATGCTTCAAAACTCTCCCCTATAGGCTGTGTTGGTTGTGGTATCTTCCATGAACAATTTAACATTGTACAAAAGGTTAAGTTTCCCCCTGAAACCTCAGTTTTTTCGGGTGAGTGTTGGGCGCTCCTTGAATCTATTCGATATATTCTTATTTTCAATCTCCGCCGTTCTCTCGTCTTTACTGACTGTCGGAGTGCCCTTCAGTCTCTTCTTTCAAACCCTTTTTCCCCCAATTCCCACAACTCTATTCTTTTTCTCCTTAAGGAATCCTTATCTATCTGCAATTCCAAAGGTCTAGAAGTTGTTTTTGTTTGGATTCCTGGTCATGCTGGTATCTCTGGAAATGAACGGGCTGACAGAGTGGCAAAGGATGCCGTTGTCTGCGGAGACAAAATTCCCTTCTGTATCTTTCCCCATGATCTTGCATCCCTGCCTAAGTCTCTTTTACTTAAGTCATGGTCATTCTGCTGGCGTGGCTCTGCCAGGTCTAGGGGTTCCGCTTATGCGGCTCTCCAGCCCGTAATCCCTCGGAGGCCGTGGTTTGCCAGAATGCACTTTAGTAAAAAAATTACAAGTTGCATAATTCGAATGAGGTTGGGACACTGTTGTGTTCCCACATATTTTAAAAAGTTACGTATCAGGGACTCTTCTTTGTGTGAGTGTGGCCTTGATGACGGCCACCTCAATCATATTTTCTTCTCCTGTCCGCTGCTTGATCACTCAGCTTTTTTTCTTTCTCTTAGTCTTGTAGTTCCTTTTCCAACTTCTATGTCTGTTCTTCTCTCATCAAATGATATTTCCATTTTCCGTATTATAAGTAATTTTCTTTCTGACAATAATGTTAGTGTATAAAGTGCTTTATAGTGTATTTTTGTGTTTGTAAGCATTTATATGTATTGTATTACTTATTTATTTTGTTTTAGGATTGCTGGTCATATATTGTTTTATTTTAAATCGCGTTCGTTTTTTGTTAACGTGACGTTGGCCAAAGTGCCCTAAATGTGGGCGATAGCCATTAATTAAAAAAAAAAAAAAAAAAAAAAAAAAAAAAATAGAATGGATCTTCACATGAGGTGTAATATTTCATGGGAAGGTCTATTATAAAAACTATTATACTGGGTTTTTTTGCACATAAAAGTAAGCTTGGAGTCATCTGACTCCAAACTAAGCCAAGCCTGTAATATGGCTGCCAGAGACTGATATGCGTACATATATACTGTTATAAATAAAACATATACATACCTACGTACCAATTAACATGAAATAAGATAATGTGTATAGACTTGATTCTTAAAACTAGAAAGAGATTTGTCTTACCTGGTATATAGAAGCAGGCAGCGCATTCCACAGCAGGACAGCTTGAAAAGTGAAAGACTGAAAGGAATCGTAGGAAAGATTAAAGTGGGGAAGGAGGAATCTTTAGTTGAAGGGTACGATGAGATGCGAGCGGCGTGATTAGGTTGGTGGTAGGCGGGTTTGTTCATATAACTGCAGTGAACAAAGATGATAATTTAAAACATATATCTTTGTCTTTGATACAGGTGGTAAATGGCACCAGCGCCGAAAGATCCTGACCCCGACCTTCCACTTCAACATCCTGAGGAATTTCTCCATCATCATGCAGGAGAAGAGCAGAGATCTCATCGACAAGCTGAAGAGGAGCAGCGGCAGTGACGTGGACGTCACGCAGGAGATCAGTGACTTTACGCTTTTTACTATTTGTGGTCAGTACTTCATATATTTTTTTATGCCATAGATGGCAAAAAAACAGACGGGCCGCCTGATGGTAAGCGATCACCGTCGCCTATATATACCTGCAACACCAGGGGCGTCACAGATATGTTGCCGACCCTAAAAGACTCTATTAACATTTAACAGCCTTTTTGAAGAACTCCAAATTAAAGCTACTCGGAAATGCCTGTACAGGGTTATTTGTAATTACCTGTAGGATGACAGTCTTCTGCATCTAACCACTGACCCAACTGTCTAGCGAGAGCCTCTTCAGGATACATAAATAAATAAATATTCGGGACATTTCTGCACACACGGTCATCTGAATCCAAACTAAGCAAAGCTTGTAATATGGCTGCCAGAGACTGATATACGTACATATATATTTTTAAATACATAGGTACTTATGTGGATATTAACACCAAGATATAGAACAAACAGAAATGTTCATCACATAAATGTTTGACCTAGGTGGGAATCGAACCCACGCCGCCAAGCGCAGAGGGAAGGTTTACTACATTATCATCATCAGCCAGAAGACGTCCACTGCTGAACATAGGCCTCTCCCTTTAACCTCCGCCCTGAACGACATCCTGCCATCTGCATCCACTGGATGCCTGCGACTCTTACAATGTCGTCGGTCCATCTAGTGGGAGGCCTACCTACACTGCGTCTTCCGGACATTATCATTATTATAATTATAATTTCATCATCATCATTTCAGCTATAGGACGTCTACTGCTGGACATTGGCCTCCCCATCGATCTCCAAAAAGGCCGGTTGAAAGCAGCCTGCATCCAGCGTTTTCCTGCGATCTCTTTTAGGTCATCTGTCCATCTTGTGGATGTGGACGTCCAACGCTGCGCTTACCGGACCGGTCCGGTATAATAATTTTGTATGATTCAATTAGGCATATTCATTTCTTTTTCAGAAACAGCCATGGGTACTCAGCTGGACAAAGACCAGTCCGCTAAAACAGTAGAGTACAAGAGTAACATCCAGGAGATAGGCAACCTGATGATGAACCGACTGACCAACGTGTGGCTTCACAACGACTTCATATTCAGCATGTCGGCTCTTGGGAAACGGTACAACGAGTGCCTGCGAAAGGTAGCGTTCTAATTCTAACCAGCCGAGCTCCTTCAGATAACGAAGCACGGCTCTAGGTCTCTGCCTACTATTTCGCCAGGTGTTGTGGTAGTATTGGAGACTTGTTGCTGAGTAAACACTGTTTTAAACTATCACGGTTGTTCACTAAAGTTAAATGATTATTTACGGGATATTTACCGTGGTAAGGTTATATGGCGCCGAAATATCGGGAGCTCCTTCCACAACCTTACCACGGTAAATATCCCGTAAATAATCATTTAACTTTTGTTGCTGAGTTTCTTGAAGGAGTCTCGACCTTAATCGTATGTCTTCTGTGGCCTTGCAATGCAAACTTGAACAATTCAATTGTAAATTATTTTCGTTTGTAAGTTCTAACAAAACCTCTGTACATTGACTAGAGGAAAAACTTAATCAAACCTTTGCACATTGAAATATTTTGTTACGACAAGATTTTACAAAATACATAAATTGGCCTTGAATAAACCTTCCAGTTTCTATAAATCGATATACTTTTTAATTTCCAGGTTCATGATTTCGCAGACAACGTGATTAGTGAAAGAAGAAAACAAAGAGGCGATACGAAAGACTTCACAGCTGCCCTGGAGGGTGAAGACTTGGGCTCCAAGAAGCGGCTGGCGATGCTGGATCTGTTGCTGGAAGCAGAAGATAAAGGAGAAATTGACGTCGAAGGAATCAGGGAAGAAGTTAACACCTTTATGTTTGAGGTAAGTACTTATGACCTACTTGTTTTGTCATGATCTATATTTCTAATTATTTTTATTGGCATTTGCCACACAAATAGTCTTCTTAGTATATACATTTAGCACGGGCCGTAACAACAATATTTCTGACACCTTTATAAATGTAAATAGTTTTTAGGGTTCTAAAATTTTCACAGATGTATTTTCACAGATTTATTTCTGTTACCGCTATAACAACAAATACTAAAAAACAGAATAAAATTAATATTTAAGGGGGCTCCCATGCAACAAACGTGTTTTTTTGCCGTTTTTATAGCTAATAGTACGGAACACTTCGTGCGCGAGTCCGACTTTCGTGGGGGGAGGTAGCGGGGCAACTGTCGGAGAGTTTTCGCACCCCCTGTTCCACGCTTATAATCCCCACGCTTGGCAGGCGGCTTGGGGATCGCAGAGCGTTCACCATGAAATTTGTAGGATGCTGCTGCCCATCCTCTGGTGGCTCTGGTCGCAGTTTTAGGACATACCCGGGTCCAGTTAGGGACATACCCGGGTTTGTAGTTAATAGTTAGTATATAAATAAGTCATAAATAGTAAATGTAACGTATTGGATTTTTCTGTGATGTTACTTTTATAAGCAAATAAATAAAAATAAAATAAATATAAGCTGTCTGGCAGTCCGTCCGTCTGTCTGTCTGTCGTACCTTAAACGGCTGAATCATTCGAACCGTAATAGATAGCCAGTTGAAATTTTCACAGAATATGTAATGTTACGGCGTATTAACTAAGAACGAATAATTATGTCAAAAATTAAAAACTCGGGGTCCCCAAACAACAATGTATTATTGTATCAATTTGCTCTAATGTAAAAACGGTAATACGTACGTACAAGCGTCAACCTTGGCATGATTATAGTAAAGTATCAAAACTGTTTTTCTGGTGAATTTCTAGTGTAATTCCGCTTATACGTCGCTTCAAGTACAATAAGGAATTTGTGATGAATTTTCCCGATACATATTTGTTGAAGAAGTTTAATTTTGCCTAACCTGAAAAAAAAATAATTAAATGAAAGAGTAAATTAAACTAACCTGAAAACAAAAATGTATGAATTCTGAAACATAAAATATATATTAATTGAAATGAAAATGGACTTCCGCAAAGTAACGCCTGATTCAATCAACTCTAAAGTATAACAATAATAAATAATGGCCAAGTGCGAGTCGGTGTCAATTTTCTGTTCACCACCAAGCTAAGCAACGTCGATTGCTACAACCAAGTTCTATTATAAAAGGCCAATCAAAATTATCACTACCGCGTAAATGCTGCCTTTGACATTAAAGGGGTCAACTTCTTCTTGACTTTAGTGACGTCACAAGCAAGCAAACAAGTTCTTATTATCCTACTACTACTACTACTACTACTACTACTACAATTGTTGCTTTTATTACTTGCCTGTGACATCATAAGGGCATTAGATCTCAATAGAGCGTTTGTAGTGAAGTCACGTGATCAAAGATTTTTTCTTCTGAAAACTAAGAAACTATTATGTAGATTTTCGTAATTAAATAATTAAAATAAAACTAGGGTTACAACATTATGAATGATACTTTTAAAACCGTCAAACACTCTTATTACCAGAGAAATCAGAACCCGAACGGGGATCGCGCCTTTAGTTTTGGGTGTTTTAACTTTAATTTGAAATGTTCCAAACCTCTGTTTACATAAGATGTTTGAACCCAAGTCAAATGTGTTACTCAAACTGTCTAAGAACTTCAACTAGTTTCTAGCCAGATAAGATTAATCAAATGTTTTCATAATAAACATTCTTGTTTATCACAATTTTCAAGTTACCTAAATAATTGGTGTTGTGGTAAATATGGTAGCTTTATTTTGTACTTTAGGTAGGTACATTAGACATGGGCGTAGCATAGTTTTAATATAAGGTTGAGCAAAAAATAAATTTCTTAGAGATACCGACGATGTCTGTTCAGTTCAGTTCATTTATTTCTTCAAATGGGTACATTAGTGTACACTTATGAACGTCAACAACAAATGTTCTTTAAATGTTCTTTAGTTAAACATGAACAATAATCATATAAACACATATATCCTTACATTGAAACTTGTTACAAAACTGGCCCACGAGGGATCTGCCTAAATCTTGTCAGCTTTTAAGTTATAAATATATTTTTCGCTTCTAGAAACCTTTTTAAATGCACCCTCATCATAAAGAATCTGGCTTTCTGTCGTTATTGGCCGTAACCATGTTTGGTGTAATTATGTAATCATTGATGCTTTAGAAGTCTACTTTTTGGGAATTCCCAAAAAGTAGACTTCTACAATTCATTCATGCTTTAGGCTCTATTATAACAAGAGCTCTATTATAACGGATGACAGTAAAAGCATCCTGTGAGTCTGAAGTACTGTGAAAAATCAGTCTCCCTAGAAGTCATGCCAGGGCCAGCCAGGGTTGGGACAAATGCTCCACCCTGCCGAATGTGCCAACGCCCAGTGCCGTAACTAGTCTTTTATGCGCCCAGTGCGAGCTTCTCTAACTGCGCCCTTTAAAACAAAACTTGGTCCTGGTGTGGTCATTTCTGCATCCCTCCAGAGTCTGCGACCTGTGCCTGGCACCGCTGGCACAGCCCTATTTACGGTACTGCCAACGCCCATGGCATAGGTCTTTTATTTTCTAAAATAAATTGCCTGAATTGGATATAAGTATTTAGATGGACTTATTAGTGCCAAGCATAGAAGTAGAATACGAGAAAGTATGACTTTTTGCTGACGGCGAGGATATCTTCGACAGATACCTAAAGAGCGGCTGGGTTAACCGAGACGTAGGTACTAAAACTTATCAGCTGCCCGTTTCTGTGCCTTCTATGAGTTCTCCAAGGGTACTGGGATCTCCATAGGAACGCACCCAAAGATAAACACACCGCTGGTGCCCTCCTAGTAGTTGCCTGAGGCAATATACCCGTGAAACTGATCCCTCTCTCTCCACAATGACGCGAGCTACACTGCACCACTGTTGTCTCCCTTGGGTTCGTTTCGACCTGACCACCCACGAACCCTAAGGCCTACTTTCTAATTATATTTACTTGTTAATCTATTAAACTTTCTTCAACATTGCAGGGGTACGACACCACGGCGATGGCTCTGACGTATACTCTGATGCTGTTGGCAGATCACGAAGAAGTTCAGGTCAGTTCATATAATAAGTCAAGGAACATAGTAAAAAACTTACTCTTTATAGGAATAGGTATTACATAAAAATTTATTATATCTTAGGTTTCGCGATAATTACATATTATATACACAGTATATAGCCATTGAAGAGTTCAGCATTATCTACCTCTTTGCTCCCATTACCAGACTGCTGGAACACAGAACTTGTCTCATAGAGAGACAAGTTAATCTAGGCCTTAATCCGCATGCTGGCCCAGTGCTTGTTGCTGAACGTCAAAAATAATATGTCTTAGAACCTTTTGGGTTTTCGGACATCCGACATACCAGTAACCTCTCTTTTTTATATGTTTATAAATGGCTGGTGCTTGACCGCCACCTCGCCTGTTGTTGATGCGGTCTAAGATGAAGTATGCTTCAAATCAAATCTAGAAGAAACCGATTCACCGGTCGTTCACCGTTTTTGAGTGTTGCCATCGAAATAGCACATACTAAATAAATCATTCGTGCAGGACCAAGGATTGAACCAGATGCCGTCTGATTGTAAAACGCACATGCTACGGCGCGTTCACGATCGCTCCAAAATCACACAGGTACCTACTTATACAAAAATAATCAGACCCCGTCTTGTATCCCAGGAGCGTATCTACGAGGAGTGCAAGGCTGTGTTCGGTGACTCGGACCGCCCGCCCTGCATGGCCGACTGGGCTGGGATGAAGTACCTCGATGCCGTCATCAAAGAAGTCTTGAGGTTGTACCCTAGCGTGCCATTCTTGGCGAGGACTATCACTGAAGACTTTGTAATGGGTAAGTTGCTAATTCCTAACATTTAAAATGTTATAAACAATTGAGTGGGCATGATTCAAATGTGCGCCATCCCCATCCCGTATACCCATACGTCTCGAGTGTTAAGATATTAATACCGTTCTACTGCACCCACCTGAATAATGTGAACGCACCCTAACGTCCTGCTAGGCGGATGTTATGTGTATCTATGGTCCTACTCACAGATTTCTCTTTTGCCTCCCATTGTTTATTCATATAACTATTATACGTAAAATGAAAGTAGGCAATTGATAGCGTTTAAGTCAGATACTGACCCCTCTATATAAGGGAAGTGCTTAGTAAGCTAAGAACTGCACTGCCACTCGTAGCAGACGATGCGTAGGAGGCACTTGCTACTTGTACAAATAATTTGATTTGATTTGTACCTACTTGCTACTTGTACTTCGCGTGGTGCCTGATTTACACTTTGTTAAGTGCAAGTGCGAGAAATAAGTGATTAATTAACAGGTTTTTTAATGTCAAGTGTTAAGTGTCTTCAGAACTTTCAGACAGTTTTTAGTCGGTTTTCAAGGTTCAAAGTAACCAGTGCATTGTATTATGGAGAACAATCAGCGGAGGAGGGGAGAAAACGCGCGAACGCGGGTGTGCGGGGGAGCTACTTGACAGTAAAAATAGACACGGGTTCTAATTACTTGTCTTCGCACCTGCACTTGTGGCTTGCGAATATCACTTAACAGCATATCCGTTTACACGCTGATTTAACTAATTACTTAACACTTGTCCCTCAAAGTGTAAATCAGGCATAAGTTCAGATCATAGACGAATCTGGTTCAAACCAAAACAATGAAACGTGAACCCAGTCTCAGAGCCCAGTATAATTTTATAACGGTACTAAGGTAGGGCGCAAATTTTAGGTACCTAAAGGTTTTGTTTTTACGACACCCAGCTTGTTGAGTGGGTCTGATCTTTAAAAGGGTATCTACAGCCTACGGCCTAAGTCTATTTTAGTAAGAAAACCATTATTGTCTCAATTTCACATTAAATTCTAGATAGTTAGTAAGCAGGTAATATTCGTCATAAATTTATATATGACTCAAAATCTAGAAGCACGGCAGTGAGATAGGCCAAGCGACTGTGAACCGAAAGGCGTAGGGTCGTATGTATGTATATTTTATACGAACTATTTCGAGCCCTTTTCGACCTCTTCTTACCTAAAAATCTAGTCATACTAATGATTTGCAATATTATGTGTCAAGTAAAGTATCGGTTAACACCTAGAAAAATTTCACAGGGACCGAAAGTTTTACTTTACAAAAGAGAGTGAACTAAAATGTGAAAAGTTTTTTTTTTATATTTTTTTTTTGGTGGAAAACGTGGTAAACAAGGTACGGTTCACCTGATGGCTGCCAATAGACACCCACATCCTTTAAAAAAATTGTTTGTCTTTGTAAGAAGACCCGCCAACAGTGCGCTCTTTTTGAGATGTTGTCTATATGTATGTAGGTATACATACACCCAGATGTACACGTTAAACTTATAACACCCCTCTCTTTGTGTAGGGGGTAAAAAATAAGAGTTAGGTAATTGTACTCATTAAACTATTAAACCGAGGGGAGGTTATTGTTCTCATCATCAGACACGCAGATACACACGATACATATATATTAAATGATACTTAGAAGGATGTAGCTAGGATTTTGTTCAGTCTTCATCATCGTCATCATCAGCCAGAAGACGTCTACTGCTGAACACAGGCCTTCGCTTTTAACCTCTAAGCTCTAGACTGAACGAAAGCCTGCCATTTGCATCCACTGGATTCGATTGACTGAAACATTTTGTGTAGTGGAGGGGTTGTATTTCTCGCTCATGTTGACCTACCCCGCAGGTAGCATTGCTGATTGTTTTATTGAAAACTTCGTGTTCCAGGTGATCTGTTAGTAAAGAAGGGTTCGGAAGTAGCGGTGCATATCTACGACATCCACAGACGCGCCGACCTGTACCCGGAGCCCACGGAGTTCCGCCCTGAGCGGTTCTTGAGCGGCGGGAGCAGACATCCGTACGCGTATGTGCCCTTCAGCGCTGGACCTAGGAATTGTATCGGTAACACAGTAGATCATTACACTCCACTTTAATCTAAGCCGGGTGCCGGGTGTAAAGGAAACGCTCTCGAAGTCAAAACGCCATTATTTTACTATCTAAACACAATCTAATACCAATAACCTTTTTTAACCTATTTCCAAAAAGGAGGAGGATTCCAATTCGACTGTTTTTTTATGTTTGTTACCTCAGAACTTTTGACTGGGTCAACCGATGATTCTTTTTTTATTTGAAAGCTGGTGCTTCCCATATGGTCCCATTTCAATTTGGTCTAGTTCTGTCATTTTTATGAAGTCTGTGTTTATATTGATATTTGCACTACTTTTTTGTACTTTAGCTAACAAGTTATGTGCTGGTACGGAACCCTCAGCAGTCGTGGATTTGTCGATAGGCAATATAGGCCGCGACCTGCGGCAGCGTCCTAAGTGCGGCAGATGTTAGAGAGAGGGGCGGCGGAAATAAAGTGGCCTACAATCGTAAAAATTATAAATCCGGCGCTGACCCTCAGTGCGCGAGCTCAACTCGCACTTGGCCGGTATTATTTATAGTTATTTATTGTCATTTTCGATGATCTCAAAACGTGTATTTTCCAGGTCAAAAATTCGCGTTGATGGAGATGAAATGCATCATCAGTGAGATCTGCCGCTCGTTCCGGCTGCAGCCTAAGATCAGAGGAGACACGCCGGACCTGGTGGCTGATCTCGTACTCAGGCCTATGACACCTGTTTACGTGCAGTTTTCCCTGAGATAGAAGATCCTGACCCTTCCAATCACAGAAAAGAGAAGTAAATAGAACGGAAATGAAAGGAAACTCTGTTGCCAGCTATTGTGACAGATATGTGATTGAACATTCTTATTTGTCAACGCGTTGAACTCCGCGTCACAGTTGCTAACACAGTTGCTATGGGTTTATATGGGTGCAAGTGGCTACAACCAATTTCTAACAAAAATGCCTTGACAGCCGTTCTATTTAAACAAAAATTTCCGATAATCAAGGCTGTGGAATTATATAAGAACTTTTCCCAATCAATATTTTGTAAGAAATTCATCAGATCTTTATCACTATTGACTGCGCAAGTCTGCTTACTTTTCATGTCTGTTGTTGGATCAATGATCCAAATAGCACTTTTTTTTATTCATTTCTTTTTCGATGATTTTGGCGTCGCACGTCTTATGCATTTGCCAGTGTCAAGCACTGAAATATTTTTAAGTTTTATTAGATATCGTCAGTAGGCTGCTATGAAGGCACTAAAAAGTTTTCGTGACATCACAGGATACAAAAAATGCGACACGCTGGGGTTCAAATAAAATTACGTTCTTGCGGAATCTATCTTGATAAAGATCTGTGGGTTCATGGTATACACGGTTCTTTGTACAATGTTTATTTATGTACTCGTACCGATCTTTGACTACCTTTATATATATTTAATATATAAGTAATCTAGTTATTTATCACTGTATGTTTTTCAAATAAAATAAAATAAATAAATTTATGCATATGTCGACCTATCTGAAAAAATATATTGCTATCTATAATAGAAAGCCGATTATTACACTAGTTTTTAAGCTGTTTATCGTGTATGTAATTTGTATTAGATAGATAGATAGATAGAAACTCTTTATTGTGTACACCAGAAACAAAAATTACAAACAGATAGAAAACACTTACGAGCTAGTGCCACAAGTGGCGTAACCAATAAAGAGTTTATCTATCTAAAGCTAAGTTTATTAACACCTTCATAATGGTAAAAAAATAATACTATTTACGCAAATAAAGAATGAGATTAAATGATAATGATGTTTTCCAATACATATCCTATCACTATCTTCAATAATGTTTTTGTTTTTAATGAAAAAATTTCAATTCAATTCCAATGCAGTTTTTTTATAATTAACTGGTTGAATTCCCACCTAGGAATATTGATTATTCAAAAATCCAATGATGCATTTTTCGTTTTCATAAAAATCGGGCCCAAGACTTCAATGAGTACTATTTATTCCTCATAGTATCCGAATTAACCATCGACCACGCCCACTTGAAAAACTCACCCTGTTTATATTTTAATACATACGAACAAACACATGGTGTTACAAGTATCTATAGGCGACGGTGACTGCTTACCACCAGGCAGCTCGCCTGCTCGTTTGCCACCTTAGGCATAAAAAACCACAAATGTTCATCACATGAATGTTTTGTCTTAGGTGGAAATCGAACCCACGCCCACAAGCGTAAAAGGCAGGTTCACTATCTACTGGGCTACCGGATCAGTCACTAAGAATGACACCTTTTGGTATCGGAGGTCAAGACACAGCGTTGCCAGACGTCTCGATTTTGGCAGGACGTCTCGATTTTTAAATCAAAATTAAATGTCCCGCGTGGGACAGGCTCAGTCCCGCTTTTCGGGGAAAACTCGACCGTGCGTGCAGCGATAGGGTAAATCTGATTTGAAATATCATATTTTTATTAAAATTCATTTTCTATGGCTATTTTTGCTAACTATTGTCACGTAAACGTAATTTGAACTCACATAAAAAGATAAATATTTAAAAACTTCTGATTATATACGTTTTTTTTCTAGGTCCCGCTATCGACTAAAGAATCCCGCTTTTTCACTCAAAATGTTCGAAAATCCCAACCTGGCAAAAAAAAAACTGGCAACGCTGCCGAGACACCATTTTGCGCACTACCACAGTTATGTACGTAATGTGGATATTATCTTTGGCTATGTTATGGAACAGCTAACTCAACACAAGCTTAGAGCTAAATATACAGAAATTGCGAATTGCAAGTCCATTTCAGAACCGCAAAACGGGTAAGTTATTCCGGGACCTGCGATAATAGTTCCCTTACTGTCTTTATCATTAGAATTGACGTAAGTGCGACGAGGAGAGGACCAATGTCGCATGACAAGCAAAGCCGGCCAGACGTCAGCATTTGTGGTTAGGCACGATCGAATCCCTATTAATTACGTAGCAAGGCGGTTGTAACACGTGCAGTGGCGACGTATTTGCAATATCTAGGGTACCTATTGTTCTCTATCTGCAACTACAGGTTTGTATATGTAGTTGGCCAAATGAAAGAACTACATATTTACACACTTTTGTTGAGAACATACGGTGATGGCTCCGTCACTCAGCCCTACAGTTAAGCTAGTAAACGTGACAGTGTAATTAATTGAGATGCGATGTTGTACCGAGAGGCACAGACGTAGCCAAGGTGGTAGTGACCGTCACTTGCCATTCGTTGCAACAATTCAAGGACCTATCTTCTATCTATATATATAATAAAAACGTGGAGATAAAAAAAATTACAATTGCGGGATATAAAAAAAAAAAAAACAAACAGGGCGTCTTAAAATAAGCAGTTGAGTGCGTTAAATTAGTTTTTAGAATTTTAGTCTGTCAAGTACATGACGCAATAAGCTTTACTATAGATTATTGCGTCTTGTACACGCAGCAAGTAGGTATGGCTGCTATAGCATATAGGTACTAGCTACTTACGATGAAAATAAAAGCCTTATTTTTATTAGTTGGCAAAATATATTTCATTATAGGTAGGTAGGTAATTACCTAACACAGAGTACCTAAAAATAAATATTTTGTAGGAACCTCAGATCACACTAGTTTTTTTAGGTTTGTGGGTTGGATCATGCAGACAAACATGGTACGTAGGTACCTACCTAAATACATATATGGAAAGCTTGTTTACAAATTAATAAAAAGAGCCTGAGGGATGAAATATCTACTTGAATTTATTACCAACAAAGCTAATAAAAATATTCTCTCTCCGTATAGCGTAACGTTCGTATTATAATGAGATAAGAATAAAAATTTCATGAGACAAAAATATATAATTATACCAGAAAAATATCTAATTAAAAGTCTATATATATTAGACTATAGGGAAAAAAATGGAAAACAAACTGTTGTTATAAAATTCAAATTGGATTCCAAGTTCGTTCAAATACATAATTGGCTTTTTTATTGTAAAATAGGCTTGCGCTTGGCTGCCAACTCGCCTGATGTTAAGCGATGATGAGGCCTACGACGGATCACGCTTGCCTAGAAGAAACCGATTCACTTCATTGGCTTATCGTTTTTTGATGTTTTTTGTATTAGAATGGGTGGATCAGACATATTTATTTTATTCGCTAACGAGACAAGAATTTGCAAAGCTTTGGATTATATAACTTTTAGCTAAGTACCAGAACAGGCGGACAGTTCAAAAGATAGGAAGTTTAAACTGACAGCCGGTCCCAACTGGAGAAGGGTTATTTGAACTGACAAATATGGAAAGAGTGAAAGGCCTTTGCCGAAAAACACACTCAAATCAGGAAGATTTTGTGATATGAAGTGTTGTGAACATAAAACTACCAATTTCAGTTCAAAACATTAAGTACATTTCAGAAAGAAAATCCTATTGAAGTAGAATAAAGGTGAGAATGGGGTATTTTGTGCCGGCTGTATCTGTAATCGCGACACCCCGTAACATCCTCTCGTCTACCTTGGGAAAAGTGATGAGCCACGCTTACGTTTATAGGTACGAGTATATATACCCTTTGACTCAGATGCATAATATCAACAGAAGACCCGAAGACACAGAAGACATAATAGCACACAGAAGATAAGCCGCTGGTCGCGTAATCAAGTGAGACCCAGCAAGAATGTCTTGTAGCTTCACCCTTGGCTTGCCTCGACGAGAGAGTGCAGGCGGCATTATATTAGATTAGGATAGATAATAATATGCGGACGCGACCGTAACAATCCCGAGTCGCCTACATCGGAATTACACCTTAATTCTACCTCCCTATCTATGTTCTGCTAGTAGGTAGGTACATCTAGGGGTCGGTGGGGGTGTAAGCCAGTCCAATATTCCTGAGCTCGCAGTCTTCCACCATGAAGTCTTTGAGCAGCAGATTCTTGAGAGCTGCTCTGCGGACCTGAACGAAAAACAACCTGTATTGATAAGTTGGTATTGTAGTCTCGATGTATTTTGTTAATGCCATGGTGGCAAACAAGCTGATGGGCCGCCTGATGGTAAGCGATAATCGTCGCCTATGGATAACCAAAAACCAAGGGCATCACTATTATGTTGCCGACCCTTAAAGACTCAAACTCTTTTGCAGAACCCCATATTATATAGTTACTCGGAAACGCCGCAGGAGGAGCTCATTCTCATAAGAGGCATAAAAGATCGTGTAAAACGCACTTTCTGGCGGTGGCGGCTGGTGCGATAATAAACCGCGATGCTGGCAAAAGGGCCGATTGGCAGAGGCCTGCATCCAGCGTTTTCTTGACACCCGATTATTTTAAATGACACAAACACAAGAAACTGAAAAAAATTACGTGACCATAGTTTATGTTCGGCGTAGGTACTTAATAGGTAATTCATACTATAGGTATAGGTAGCAGACTGACCGCCAGAGTCTGCAGCTTCGCCTGGCGCAGCTCCTCGCGGATGAACATCATCTCAGGGCGCAGATCGTGGTGCGCCAGCGGGTCCATAGTGATCTTCAGCCGCGGGTCTATGCCCGCTAGCTGCTGGTCGCTGACCGAAGGAAATGTCTTAGGTATAGCATAAGAAATGCTGGGTCCATAAATCTGTACCTATCTATGCACTATGAAGGGGACTACACCACTATCACCACCACCGTACGTACCATCATATTTTTGTTAGGTAACATCTTAAATGTCAGGTTTTCCCTTTCGCTGTCTGGGTTGGGTGTCTGGCTCTTCGATGCATAATTTTTCGAAGGTCCAGCTGCCAGATAGCTCGAAATTGTCAACATCTTGATTCAGACCTGCAAGGGTATTCTAGTCCTCTCGAATTTTTCCTCTCTCATTGTCTCTTTCAATAGAGATCTCGAGCGCACCAGAATACCTCCCTTGAATCTCTAGCACTGGACCAAGACATGATATGGCTTATCAAGAGAGACAGAGAACTCTTATTGCCCAGCAGTGGGATAATAAATGCGTTTACTGACGATGATGACAATGAAAGATGAAGCAAGTTCTTATGTCAGCTATCGAGGCACAATATTCATTGCATTGGTAAGTAACAATTTGGCCAAAGTTGGTGGAATCCGGCCATGCTACGAAGCATGACACACCGACGGCGGCGCGGCGTGAAGTGGTTAGCTTATCGGTGGTATTTAACAGAATGGCTACACTATGGCGAGTGTACATAAAGAACTGCACGACATAATGCGGTCATCACCATTTTTAATACGCTTTTATTAGCTTGGTATGTATCTGTGTTACGGAATCGAATCTTTGAACGTGATTTTCACCCCTTTAAAAACGTCGGACTGATTTGAAACTTTGCATACTTATCAAGGACCGATGACAATGCAATAAAGCGTGTTTTATGTTTTGAACCGACTTTAAAAAAGGAAGAGGTTATCAATTCGACTGTTTTTTTTAATCCTCAGAACTTTTGACTGGGTGAACCAATTTTGATGATTTTTATTTATTTGAAAGATGGTACACTGTCCCATTTCATTTGGTCCAGTTCTGATGAAGTCGGTTTTTATATTGATAATTAATTAAAATCTGGGACATTATTGCACACATGGTCAAA
This sequence comes from Agriopis leucophaearia, assembly GCA_949125355.1. NCBI lineage: Eukaryota > Metazoa > Arthropoda > Insecta > Lepidoptera > Geometridae > Agriopis > Agriopis leucophaearia. The sequence continues at coordinate 1,752,205 of OX421277.1, read as the reverse complement.
TTATTTAAACTGTAGGTTGTAGGTTGACGCCTTAACGGTAGAAATATTTTCTGCTCGAATTAAATTATGTATAGGTAGGTACCTAACAATTGTGGTGTAACAATTCAATGATGATGATGATGATGACCTAATAATTATAATATTAGGTACTCAAATATATAGTAGGTACATTACGGGTACCATTAGTCCATCAAGGCTACTGAACCTACTGTACTTCAGTGCTATAAGAAGGTTGAAAATCTCACAAGTTAGCCCCAACATCAGCCTCGAGCGCACCGGCCTCCTCTAGGTCTTCCGGCACGGCGTCAGCCTCTACATCTTGAGTACCGTTGTCTCCAGACATTGCAGCTTTGACTTTGTACCTCCTTCTAACAGTCTATTACTTATTTTTAGGGTTTTTTTATTATTCGATTGGTTTCGAGTAAAAATACTGTTGACTGCAAAGAGAATACAATAGAAGAGGTTACTGATTGAATTTGAATTTTCAGGTGATTTGACGTAGGTACCTACCCACAGACCTAATTTTTATTGTCTTAATCTAAATTATATCTATGTGCCGCAGAATAAATGGCCAGAAACAAAAGAGGTGGCTTATTGCAGGAGTTCAGTTGGTAATCTGGTTGTACTGCTTGACAAAAAAAAATACCGTCAATTAAATTATATTCTTAACCGACTTCAATAAAGGCGGCGGTTCTATGTTCGTGTTATCTCTACATAGGTACCTAATATAAAATCAAGTTGCTTTCCACGTCTGTCTGTCTGTCTGTATATCCGCTTACTCCTCCTAAACCACACAACGGATTTTGATGCGGCTTTAACTATCAGTTAGATATTTTTTCACGGAAGGTTTATATATTAAATTTACACCCGTGCGTAGCTAGGGCGGGTCGCTAGTATCAAGGAATTTATATACTATACGTAATATATAAATTCCTTGGCTAGTAAAAGTAAATATCCGATATATATATTTTTTTATGGCAAGTGCCTTTATTAAATAAACAAAATACTAGCTAAAACTAACACTCCGATATTTTTGACAATTACATTTGGTGAGACGTTGACAGCCTATGTTTTGACAGTTGACATGACAGCTCGACAACATCAAATCAAGTGTCAACACAACGAACGAGAAAGCAAAGAGAATACAATAGAAGAAGAGACGGGACACCATAGAGAATTTTTTTTTTCCAAACGTCAAATCGGAACATTATTTTATGACAATAATTATAGAAGATTTAATGTCAGGTTTAATAGGGATGTGCCACCTCCTATCCAAAATTTATCGATATCGATTTCATACCTACTACAGATGGAATCCAATATTAATTATTACAGAACCTTGCGCCACTGGTTTTGTTTTAGTGGTGTAAAACAAAATCTGTGCCACAACATCCAGTGTATTGTGATTTGTGTAAGTACAATAAAAACACAGACTAAAATGTTATATTTTATTTATAACCTAATCTATATTTATATTTTAATCTTCATCATTTCATCGCACCTGACGCCGGACGCAACGCCGATAGATTGTGTTGTGAAGCGCACACGCTACCGCTCGACCACCATCGATTTATAATACGGTCAATCAGTTCTGGTCGTCACGGCGGTAATTGTAGGATGAAACGACCTGAAATAGATATTGTTATTATGATTTTTTTAAAGTAACGTGAAAATGTGTTCTTTTTCACGAAAGAAGTCCCGCACAATTTCAAAAGTTTGGACGTCAAAACTAAATGATTTTTCAAATTACTGCTTACTACAAATTGCTACTTTATTAGTTAGTTCCTTTGGAAATGTTTTATTTTTCTATTACCATAATTTCTATTATTTTGCTCCGCAAAAAGTAGTGATGCTGGATTATTCTGCGTGAACTTATTATAATTGAAACTGAAGCACATAATAAAATAGTAAAAATAAAATAAAAAAAGTTCAAACAAAGATACGTCAAAACGGTGTAGGTACTTTTAAAGTTGAAAACAATAGTAAAACATAATTGTGCACCTGACGCCACGCCGTTAGATTGTGTTGTGAAGCGCACATGCTACCGCTCAGCCACCATCGATTTTAAGGAAATTTTAAGGAAATCGTGGAGGAGGGTCGAGGATATGCAAACAGGAAACGTATACAGAACCGTATTTTTAAATTGGTTGAAAATCAATAAAAAGTTTAGTTAACCTTTCAATGGATCACCATCCCTTTCATAAACAACATTTTCAATGAAGATGTTTTTTGCATGCTTTTCGATAGCATAATTGCACGCAACATCTGATAAAAGGATAAATTATGATATTATTTAATGCTAATTATCTAATATCAATTTCTTATCAGAGAATTCCTGAGAAATCGATAGTAAAAATTAGCTGTGTACCTTGTTGCTTTTCACTTGTACAGATATCTATAGTATATTCTACTGGTGGAATATCAGACTCGTATAATACATTTACCAGTAAATTCTTGTTTGCATTTGTAGCATGGTCACAGCAGAAGCAGGAGTTGAAGAAGTAGATGGAATAACTACAATAAAAATAGAAAATTTAAAAAAGGTCTTATTATATAATAATATAAATTTTGCGTATAGGTGTTTCCTATGTCTAACCGTTTCTGAGTTATGAGTGTTCAAAGTTTGTATGGCGGCCATTTTTTTTTGTATGTTTAGAGCAGGGGTAAATATAAGGCAAACAGTCCAAAAATATATATAACCGCGAGATAAATTGTCTTGGTCTTAATGACCCATAAGTTAATGTATTTTACTAACCTTCATTGGGCGTCTGCTGTTTTCTAACAATGTGGCAAGGAAATCCTATTAATTTGTCATCTGACAATGGCTTAGCAGTGAGTCTTATTGAGGGAACTGCAGTTTTCTTCAACTGTGTTTTTTTCTTTTGTAGTCCTTATCTTCAAAATGCTTTCCGCATACAAATTTATTTTGGTGAAGACTTTCGATCGGTATATACGCTAAATCTTCGTGACCCGACATTTTCACCCATTTCTTACACCTAAAAAAATAAAAGTATCGATATCGATATTTTATAAATATATCGCTGCGTTGCACTATTTCCAGAATCAAAATAGATAATGATGATTTTAAGATATTTTGGCTCAAAAGAAGTATATGGGACTCATAATTTAACTAATGATAACATACCGATCTTCATCCAGAGGATATCTCGCCATAAAATCACGTTTTGTGCCGTTTTTTCGTGCTGTTTTGAGGCCGCATATTTCGCACTTCGTTTGGCTCAGATACTTTTTCGGAGGCATTACACACACCAAAACATACACTAGTAATATAAACCCCTTTTCAATAAGTATCTCTTTTAGTAAAGTTGTAGAGAAGTAAACAAAATCCTAAATAATTCACTCAGGAAAAAATGCAAAACACGGGAGAATTCGGGACTGATTGACAATCAAGGAAAGAACGAGAACCGTTGAGGAAGTGAGTGAAAGAGCATTCTTTACCACACATTGGCCACAGATATACAATACATTCTTACCTCGTTTCATACTCGTTTTTTTCTTCTAAGTCGCGACAGACTGCGAGAAAGGAAAATAAATGCAATTTCTCGTTTGAACTGAATTCTTGTTTTTCATCGTAATTTTCAATTAAAAGACTGTTGAATGCAGGACATAAACAAAATGACGAGTTCGACGTCGTTTATCAACAACGAGGTGGTGGCCGGCGAGGTAGAATATCCAGTGAATGATCCTGCCTCCGGTGCTTTCTTCCAGCCCGATTACAAGAAGTATGATAATTAAAATATCGATTCATTTGATCTACTTTCACTTAAGGTTTTGTAACTATAGGCTACAGCTAGTGCTCTAAATTGAACTTTACCCTAATATAATGGGTGAATAGAGTGCTCAAAGGTAGGCAACAGACCGCCAATACCCAGGGTGTAGTATTCTCCATAGGTGGTAGTGACCACCTACCATCAGGGTTACCCGCTTGTTTGTCTGCTACTACACATAAAAAAGGAACGCAATTCAATCCTGTGGTCTGTATTTGTCTCCAACAGTGTCTGGCTGTCTCATGGCAGAACCGATTTTGTTGAAACTTGTTGAAAAAGAGGTGTGCATCATGAAGATAGAAATGAGATACAATTCTCTCCCATAAAATCCAGAAAACCCGGAGAAAATTGTATTGGAGACCACATATCAGCGATCATAGCTCCGCGGCCAGTTGGAACGAGAACCTGCAAAAGCCTCTAAAAAACCTAGGGACATTTCAAGTCAGCTATATGCTGATAAATTATTTTATAGCATAGATTAAGTTATCGAGTATTCATGCATAAGAAGCTAAGTAGTTTAGATATTTAATGTTTAAACCTTTTACTATGTTAATCTCAGTTAAACATATGCACACACAAAATTTCAGAAATGAAGACCTCAAGCAAATGCTTGATGGTTCTAAAGATTCCTTGAAACTAGAAGCTATGAAGAGAATCATCGGAATGATAGCCAAAGGAAGAGATGCTTCTGATCTGTAAGTTTAAACTATTTATTTCCTCTCCGATCTGGTAAAGCAACCGTCAACACCACCAATACTCATCACCGTTGCAGGTGTCCATAAGTGGCGGTTTTGGCTGACCATCAGCTTACCATCGCATGCTTGTTTGCCGTTCTTTTTATTAAAAAAAAGTCCAGCAGCGCACTGTGGTTTCACCTACAGAAACTGTATTAAAAAAAAAAAAAGTTGTCTATATTTATTACAGGGCATAAGCTACCTCCATAGCAATTTCATTCAAATTATTTCAGCTGTTATGAAGTTGAGTGCAGACAAATCAAATTATTTATTTGTCTTTACTTGTTTATAATATAAGTTTATAAAAAAAATGTACAGAATTATGCGAAACAGAATAAACGAATTTGAACTTTTAAGGTTCCCAGCGGTGGTAAAGAATGTGGTGTCAAAGAACATAGAAGTGAAGAAGCTGGTATATGTATACCTGGTACGGTACGCGGAGGAGCAGCAAGACCTCGCTCTACTCTCTATCAGCACCTTCCAACGAGCACTCAAGGTAACTTACTATGCTGATATGCTATAAGACTGAAGTTTTATAATAGTGGAATCTTGAAGCAAATTTTTCAACTTGCTAATCCCTTGGACTTCAAAACTTGGTATAGTGCGCTCTCTGTCTAGCATGAAATTAAAATACTTTATTATAACTTGTTTTTTTAACGCGAATAAGTCCGCGTTTGTTCACCAACTCGCCTGTTGATAAGCAACGATGTGGTTGAAGATTAAGCACACAGACTTAGAAGATACCTATTCACCTTGCCTTGAAAAGACCCAGATTATATCTATCTCTCAGGAAACAAGGAAGCCGGCAGGTTGAACAAATTGATTGATTGGTTTTTGAACAAATTTTAATTTCATTATGGAAACTGACGTGGTTTTCTCATATTGTATTCTCACATATATATATCATGGGAATTACTCACGTAAGATTAAGCCGGTTACTCCGACTATAGTTTCAACCGCATTCGGCGGTCTTTTTCAAGGTGAATGCGCGTGCGCGGCTGCGGTTCACATTGCAAAGACCGCCGAATGCTGTTGAAATTATAGTCGGAGTAACCTTACGTGAGTAATTCTCGTGTAATATAAATAAAATTTTAATTTTGTATTTGTTCGTGGGCTCTATTTATGATCAGTTTTTCTATGAGGTAACACTAATATCACTCCAAGGCGACTATATGTGAAAGTTTGGATGGATGGATGGACAGATGGATGTTTGTTACTCAATCATGCAGAAACTGCTGGATGGATTTGAATGAAATTTGGAATATACATTGCTTATGTCCTGGATTAACGCATAGGCTACTTACTTTTCATCATCATCACCGATTTTCGTCACCACGCGGGTGAAACCTAGCACGAACGAGATAGTAAAAAATAATTAGATCCCATGCCTATTCTGGTGTGGGTGTTAAAACCTGCAATAAATTAATTAGAATGTTGTTCTCAGGATCCGAACCAGCTGATCCGAGCGAGCGCACTCCGCGTGCTGTCGTCCATCCGAGTGACGATGATAGTGCCGATAGTGATGTTGGCCATACGAGACTCAGCGAGCGACATGAGCCCCTACGTACGGAAGACTGCCGCCCACGCTATACCTAAACTCTACAGGTACTCAAGCGTTTCATTGTTGTTCTTGTTTGTTGTTAAAATATTTTGAAGAGCATGAAAATTTGCTTTTTTTTATCAATATAAAAAAAAACTATTCTATTAGATCTACATTTTGCCACCAACTTGCCTAATGGTAAGCGTCGGTGTGGCCGAGGATGGAACACGTTGATCTAGAAGAAACCTATTCACTCTAGTCTTGAAGATGCCTAGATTGTAGTTCTCAGGAAACAAGGAGGACGGCAGGGAGTTCCATTCTTGGGCAGTACGTATCATAAAAGATGACCCAAATCGTTGTGTATGAATCTTTGGAATTTCCACGAGGAAGGAGTGGTAGTGCGCAGTCCTTCTACTTGTCCTGTAGTAAAAGGGGGAGGGTGAAATAAGGTCATGAAGCTCTTGCGCACACTCACCGAAATGTATCTGATAGAAAATAGACAGACAAGCTACTTTACGTCGGTGCTCGAGGATTTGTAATTTTTTGACTAACAACCTCTTGCAGGTTCTTCATAGTTCCATGACTTGACAAAACTTAGAGGTACTGACATACATGATCATTTCTAGCCCAAATGCATGCTACCAAATGCCACTTAGTCTTGGTCCAAGCATTTATTTGCTCTGACAACTGCAATAGAAGACGGCTTCAAACATTTTATTTTAACTGTCACCTTATTACTAACTTACATTAATTTTTAAATGTTCTTCTCTTACAGCTTAGACCCGGAGCAGAAAGAAGAGTTGGTGTCCATAATAGATAAACTTCTCTCGGACAAAGCACCGCTGGTCGTGGGATCTGCTGCCATGGCCTTCTCGGAAGTGTGTCCCGATAGGATGAGCCTCATACATAAAAGCTACCGGTCAGTTTGTTGCACGGAGTTAGTTCAGCTTAGACATAGAATTAGTTTAGCTTAGATCCAGAGTTAGTTCAGCTTAGACCCGTAGCATAAAAAAGAGTTGGTCTCTGAAATAGATAAGCTCGTCTCTGACAAAGGACTGTTAGTGGTAGGATCTGCTGGTAATGGCGTTCTCCGAAGTCCAGATGATATGAGCCATATATTATATTAACTAGCGACCCACCCCGGCTTCGCACGGGTGTAAGCTCAACCTTCAGCCTCGATAGTATAACCTGCTCCAGGAACATAAAATTTTATCTAAATAGGTCCAGCCGTTTTTTAATTTAAGAACCTTTTACGAAGTATTAGAAAACATTAAAAAAAGATGAATGAAATCGGTAAAGCCGTTCTCAAGTTATAGCATGACCAGGAGAACTAGGGGTTCATTTTTAACCGACTTCCAAAAAGGAAACTGACTTCAAATAGATGAGTGGGTAGCGCTTATAGTAATTATATTAATTTATTTTTTGCTTTTGAGTGCCTATTTGTGGTTTTGAAGTCGGTTAAATTTATATTTTTTAAATAATTTATTATACATATAGAAATAAACCTTCTGTGAAAAATTATCTAACTGATGGTGAAAACCGCTTCGAAATCCATTGTGTGGTTTAAGAGTTGGCGGATATACAGAAAGACAGAGGCTAAAAGCGACTTTATTTTATACCACATAAAATATAGTAAAGCTTAAAATAAGTATGAATAATTTCCAGGAAGCTGTGCTCACTGCTGGCGGATGTAGATGAGTGGGGACAGCTCACCTTGCTGAATGTACTCACTGTGTACGCCAGGACCTGCTTTCCCGACCCTAACGAAGATGTGAGAGACACTACACTCTAAATCTATTTTACTCCTTTTTAGGGTTCCGTACCCAAAGGGTAAAACGGGACCCTATTACTAACGCTCCGCTGTCCGTCTGTCACCAGGCTGTATCTCATGAACCTTGATAGAAAGTTGAAATTTTCACAGATGATGTATTTCTGTTGCCGCTATAACAACAAATACTAAAAAAACAGAATAAAATAAATATTTAAGGGGGCTCCCATCCAACAACCTATTTTCATGAATCATAACTAAGACGAATTACAATCAAGTCACTTTGCAAAAAAAAAAAACTAAATTATTATTGGTTCAGACGTTTGGGATATCTACAAACGAGATATGAATATTAAGTAATCATGTTTAGTAGGTACGTAGTATATTACATTATCTTTGATGTTTAGTGTCTCGAAAATGGGACGGACTGAATTGCATAGAGCACAGACCCACAGAAAAGTTTTTTTTTTGTTTAAATTAGTCGGCTTACAAGGCTTTTTTGGCCTTAAATATTAAAAGGCCCCCCTTAAATACATTTTTTTTATTTAATCCCATACATCAAACGTGATTTTTAGCCATTTTTATGTTTTTTGTACGGAACCTTTCATGCGCGAGCCCGAATCGCACTTGGCCGGTTATTTTTTTAACTCTCTGTAATGGAATTTTCTAGACATATTCATCGGAGAGCGAGTCCGACTTGGAAGTGGACAGCGACTCTGCCACGGGCCGCAAGCGAAGCCCCGCGAGCCTCGACCCTGACCACAGGCTGTTGCTCCGAGCAGCCAAGCCGTTACTACAGAGTCGGAATGCGGGGGTTGTTATGGCGGTTGCACAGCTGTTTTATCACTGCGGCCCAGGTGAGACAGAAAACTGCTTCATAAAATACATATTAATTTAAAAAACCGACTTCATCTGAACTGGACCAAATTGGAATGGGACCAAATGGGAAGCACCAGCTTTCAAATAAAAAAATAATGATCAAAATCGGTTCACCCAATCGAAAGTTCTGAGGTAACAAACATTAAAAATCAAATATAAAAAAAAACAATATTAAAAACCGACTTCTACAGAACTGGAACCAAATGGGAAGCACTAGCTTCCAAATAAAAAAAGAATCATCAAAATCGTTTCACCCAGTCAAAAGTTCTGATGTAACAAAAAAATACAGTCGAATTGATAACCTCCTCCTTTTTAGAAGTCGGTTAACAAGAATAAATTGAATTTCAAAAACAACCATTTCAATGTTATAAACGATGAATGTGGAATGAGCTATCTTCCGCGGTGTTTACGAGAAGCTACAACATGGGGTTCTTCAAAAGGCGAGTTAATAGAGTCTTAAAGGTTCTCAATTATCCATAGGCGACGGTGACCGGTTGCCATCAGGCGGCCCGTCTGCATGTTTGCCACCTATAGCATTAAAAAAGTTGGTTAAAATAACTACAAATATAATAACCGGCCAAGTGCGAGTCGGACTCGCGCATGAAGGGTTCCGTACCATTATCTATAAAAAAGGCAAAAAATCACGTTTTTTTGTATGGGAGCCCCCCTTAAATATTAATTTTGTTTTAATTTAATAATTTATTTTTAAAGTGAATATATAACTAAATATTCTGTGAATATTTCAAGCGTCTATCTGTTGCCGTGATTTTTTTGCTCGTTTTCGCTCGATATTGATATCGAGCGAAAACAAGCAAAAAAATCACGTTTGTTGTATGGGAGCCCCTTTAAATATTTTCTATTTTTTAGTATTAGTTGTTATAGCGGCAACGGAAATACATCATCTGTGAAAATTTCAACTGTCTAACTATCACGGTTCATGAGATACAGCCTACATACAGCCCTAGTTGTAGTACCTCAAGTAACACCACCTAGTAACACAAAACTTCTCACTGGTTTTGGATAAAAAGCTTATCATCACGGACAGTAATGATAACTTTTAATTTATTATTAGTTGATTGAATCAGGCGTTACTTTGCGGAAGTCCATTTTCAAAACTGTTTTTCTGATGAATTTCTAGTGTAATTCCGCTTCTACGTCGCTTCAAGTACATAAGGAATTTGTGATAAATTTATAATGTGATAATGTCATAGTCATTTTATTCATAAAGCCAATTTACATGTCAAATTAATAATGATAAATCAATCTAAAATACTACTAAGTAGGTAAAATTAGCATACAAATTAGAAGAATTCATGATCCAGCCTATTATCCTATCGTCCAGCTCAAGAGCTCCCGCCGATAGCGAAGGCCTTGATCCGTCTGCTCCGAGCGCCGCTGGAAGTGCAGAGCGTGGTGCTGAATGCCATCGCTTCAATCACGGTCACTAGGAGGGTTGGTATCATTACCTTTATTTATTACCTTCGCATATCAACGTCATTGCTCATAACTTGACTGCCCCAGTGGCTCAGTTGGTAGTGAACCTACCTTCTGTTCTAGGGGGTGTGGGTTCGATTCCCACTTAGGGCAAACATTCATGTGATAAACATTTGTGTTTGTTCTATGTCTTAGTGTTAATACCTTAAGTATGTATTTAAAAATATATATGTACGTATATCAGTCTCTGGCAGCCATATTACAAGCTTTGCTTAGTTTGGGGTCAGATGACCGTGTGTGCAAAACTGTCCCAGATATTTATTACTTTTCAAAGCAAAGCATTGAAATATAAGCTTTAAGAGCCATATCACAAAATACATAATTCAATTTTAGGTATTTGGATTTTCGGGTATAGAATGATAAAATTAAGCCGTAATTGTCAAGACAAATATAAAAATTATATATCAGTAATTTAACGAAATCCACTTCCAAACCCTTTCTACAGTTTTACGAAAAACTACAACTAACTAATACTGACAAACTACTACTAACTAATACTGACAAACTACTACTAACTAATACTGACAAACTACTACTAACTAATACTGACAAAATACTACTAACTAATACTGACAAATAAGTTTTGAGAACATTGCACTTTATAATACTGATGTAATTATTTTTTTTAATATTATTCCGACTGAAGGATTCTGTATCCATGGTCACGAAATAATTAAAAGAAAATTATCAATATAAAAAACCGACTTCATCAAAATGACAGAACTGGACCAAATTGAAATGGGACCACACGGGAAGCACCAGCTTTAAAAAAAAAAAGAATCATCAAAATCGGTTCACCCCGGCGGAAGTTCTGAGTTCAGAGAACCTCCTCTTTTTTAGAAGTCGGTGAAAAAACGGATGTTAAATTTTATTAGTAAAATTGCAGTCGTTATTCGAGCCGTTCCTCAAGTCGTTCTTCGTACGGAACTCGGACCCGACCCACATCAAGCTGCTGAAGCTGGAGATCCTCACCAACCTGGCGACTGAAGCCAGCGCCTCCGTGGTGCTCCGCGAGTTCCAGACGTACGTGACGTCGAGCGACAAGTCGTGCGCGGCGCACACAATCCAGGCGATCGGCCGGCTCGCGGTCACCATCCCCGCGGAGACTGAGACATGTCTTAATGGCTTGTTGCACCTGCTCTCCAGTAAAGATGGTGAGTTATGTATTCATTCCTGTTTCTTTTCTATATGACTGCCCCTGTGGCTTAGTTGGTAGTGAACCTACCTTCTGCGCTTGTGGGCGTGGGTTCGATTCCCACCTAAGATAAACATTGATGTTATGAACATTTGTGTTTGTTCTATGTCTGGGTGTTCATCTATTTATGTATTTAAAAATATATGTACGTATATCAGTCTCTAGCAGCCATATAACAAGCTTTGTTTAGTTTGGGGTCAGATGACCGTGTGTGCAAAATATCCCAGATATTTATTTTTAGTTCCTGTTTCTTTTCTATATATTATAGTCATCGAGATACAATATCTACAGAGTCAAAATCTTTGAGTGAAAACAGTCTGTCTGTCCGTCCGTTCTACCTTTAAACGGCTGTATCCTTCGAATTTGCTGCGTATTTTTGTATTTGCTCTAGTGTAGAAGCGGTAATACGGACAAGCGTCAAACTTGACATGATTATAGTACACACTCTAGAGTATAATAACAAATGTGTTGTGAAAACAAATGTTCATTACCAAAATAAGGAAATTCGTTCACTTAGACGACCTCATCGTTTCTTTCACCGAATGGAAATTGCATATTTACTAATATTGAAGTTAGGTTTTTAAATTGATAATTATTGTAGTCTGTGGTGGCCGTGCGCGATCCCGACTCGCACTTGGTGGTCCCGCCAGCTCTACCTGCAGAGTTGTGGTCTAGGGCGTCGCCAGGGGGGGGGGGGGGGGGGATGGGCTGCTGCCCCTCTAGAGATTAAACTAACTCTGTTGAAACTTTGACTGTTCTTGATTGTACCTACAATTTTTGATTTTTTTTTCATCCTCCATAATATTAACTTCGTCCCCCCCCTGGACCATGGACTGGCGACACCCTTGGCTGTGGGTATTGTCCGTTGGAACGTGAAAGCTATTTCCAGAATGGGTGGTGTGTGAGGCGGTGGTGGTGGTGAAGCGCGTGGTGGGGGGCGGAGCCGCGTCCGCGCGGGCGGCGGTGGCGCGTGCCGCCAAACTCCTGCGCACCGACAGGTATGTACTGAACGCTACATATAATTATACAACATGCTAATATTGTTGCTTTTTAGGTTCCATACACTAAGGGTGTCAACGGAACCCTATTTACTTTGACTATGTATTTACTAAGCCTACGCTGTCTTTTTAATAGCTGTATTTTTTAAACCGCATCAGATAGTCAGTGGAAATTTTCACAGAATACGTAATGTCATGTTGGACTTAGAAATAATAATAAAATCAAAAATTTAAAAATAAAGTTAACCGAGTCGGGCGCGCACTAAAGATCCTGAACTGAATTAAAATATTTTTTGTGGCTGAACCCTCAGTGCGTGAGTCTGACACGCACTTGGCCGGTGTTTAATGTTAACAGTACGTAAAGCAGAGCGAGTAAAACCGTGGAGCGCTGCTAGTACAATAAAATATCAGTTAGATACAGTTCACTGCTGAAATAAACTTTATTGGAATGGAGCGAGTTTGGTTTTTCAGTGGACTAGGCATGCGTTTGATAACGAGCGATGATATAGTCGCAGATGTAGCACGCTTGTCTAGGAAATAACTTTCACTATTTTCTTGGACAACCCCGGATTGTGCCTGTTCGGAAAGACGGACCCTGGTAAGGAGTTCCACCTTCCTTTCAATAGGCTAGATGACTGTTTTTTAATTGTCCTATTAAAATGTAGCCAATGAATATAGCTGATTAATGAAAACAAAATGGAAATCTGTTCAAAAATAAGCCACTTATAAGCATTTTAATATCATACTCGACAGAGAACGTGAAACAGCAAATTATGACGTCACGTCTGTACGCCATATAAATTCTATTCTGACAAGTATGACGCACAGAGGCGTGACGTAATTTTTTGTTTTGTGGGAAAGGTACTGTTTTCTGTGCCAAAAACTTTAACCGCTTATATATCAGAAGATTAATAACAGATTTTAATTATTTGTTCAATAAACATATTATATTTACTTAAATTGTTCATCAAAGCTGCTGGTTGCAACGATATAAACATCAGTCATCTACCCTTGTACTGGTTGTTGCGCAGTTTTACTCTCTATTTGAGAAGGACCGCACGTTCTAATTTCAACGTTGTTCCGGAATAAAATAATTCGTATTTAATGGAGTTGGTGTCGAAATAATAAATATGCCTACTTTTCATAGAGACAATGGGGTCGATTCTGATATACCATTCTCTAAACTAAACTAAATTTGACAGCTCTAGTATTGTTGCTATCCTTTTCTGACGTATTGAAATGAAAAGAAACGCTGATAGTTTTAGTCCTGTCAAATTAGTTTAGAGAATGGTACAACAGAATTGACCCTAATTTTAATGCTTTCTGTCACCAGATTGGCGTCAAATGCTTGCGCGGCCGCCGTGTGGTTAGTAGCGGAGCACGGGGCGAAGCACCCGCGCGCCGCCGCCGTTCTAGCTCACATGGCAGCTAACTTTGCTGATCAGGTCGGGCTCAAAACATACTTCTCCAAAACTACCTGCACATCGGCTCTATCTTGCACCCATTTGCATTTCACCGCGATACAATTTATATTCCAAGACTAAGATGTATAATTAAAACCTGAAATAAATGAATTTGAATTTAATGCACACATCCAGGGCCCTTATGGCTAACTCTTACCGTGGGCTCGAATTAGCGCAGTTTGCAAAATCACGAAAACGCGAACCTTAACGCGCCGAGATACGGTTTGCAGTCGCGCAACTTTTCGTAATCGCCTACTCGTAAACTGAATTGCTTATAACTGTACCCTTAGTACAAGATTTGACAGTTTTCGAAAACTTTTTTCGTTTCCGTATTGTCCCATACATTTTAGTAAAGCGCCTCTAGCGGAAACGCGGATGAACTAAAATCGGTTGTAATTGGCAGTATAGGTTGCTTCACTCAAATACGAAAAATAGTTTCGAATAGCTTTCAGCCCAGCAATGTATGCATCAAAACGAAAACGAATAAAGTTTTCGAAAACTATCAAATCTTGTACTAAGGGTACTGGTAGCCCCTGGCCAAATACATCGACCGACGACATTGTGAGAGTCGAGGGCATCCAGTGTATGCAGATGGCAGGATGTCGTTCACTGTGGAGGTGATGGTGATGATATTTTTTACAATTCACATACCTGTATGATACTATAAGCAGGCCTGGCGCACTCCGCACTTTAGATATGAAGCTACATGTAGTCGTCTTGTCGGAGTTTCCGTGCCCGCTGCCACGCGATAGACAGAGATAACTCGACAAGAGTCACGCGGTAGACAGAGAGGAAACTTGTAGGTTAATATAGCAGTAGGTAGTTAGCGCTCGCACGTCCTGAATTGCACTTTATTGTGTAGTAGCAAGAGTCGCTACTTATTTAAATGATTTTGCGGAGTGAATCTTCTGTACTTGTACTTATATATATTCTGTGCTATAATAAAATATTGTGTTTATCAGGACGAGCTAGTGAAGCTCCAACTGCTCTCGTTAGCGGTGAAATTATCCATCACCCAACCCGACACGGTCCCCGTCTGCCGCTACGTGCTCTCTCTCGCTCGCTACGACGCGAGCTACGACGTGAGAGACAGAGCGAGGCTGCTACGTAGGTTCGTGGACGCGGGCGGCAGCCAGCTGGCGATGTACGCCGCCGATATATTCAGACCAGACAAGCCCAAACCTACTGTCGAGAGCAGCTTCAAAGGTGAGATATTTCTACAAGGTTACGCATATACCCTGTACTATGCCGAAAGGAGGTCATTGTGGCTCGTAGATAGGAGAAGACGCTGGTTCTCGAAATACAGTGAAAACTAGTTCGAGACCCAGAGGCTTCACTATATTAAATGTACTGTTACTATTAGTTTCAATAAATGATTGATTGATTGTACTCGTCATTATGAACAACTTTTACTTTGAAACCAAGCCTGGAATCGCGAAAGAAAAAATCTGCTGTTTCATAAATTAGTTTGAGTGTGAATTACTGTATTCTGGAACCGCTAATATAATAGGTCGGGGAAAAAGTCTTTTCGTATTTTGTATGTATAAAGTTGTAGTAAAAATCTCATCGGTTGTACTGTTTGTATCTGGCTGGTTTTGATACCATTAAAAATATGACATTTTAAAAAAGGAATATAAAAAGTAAAAAGCAATTTCCCGCCATTTTTCAATTGTTTTTTTGTTCGATAAAATGAGTGAATCTAACGAAGAAATTCGATATATTGTGAAATTTTATTACAAAAAACTGAAAAATGCGACACAAGCCGCGAATAAAATTTGTGACATTTATGGACCTAATGCAGTGTCCAGAAACCGAACCGTTTTTTAAAAGATTGATCACTGGTGATGCAAAATGGATCACCTACGACAAGAATGTGCGCAAACGATCATGGTCAAAGGGCAGTGAAGCACCACAGACTGTAGCGAAACCCAGATTAACACGTAATAAGGTGATGCTGTGTGTATGATGGGATTGGAAGGGCATCGTTCATTATGAGCATTTACCGCCGGGCAAAACCATCGATTCGGATCTCTACTGCCAACAGCAGATGAGACTCAAACAAGAAATTGAGAAAAAACGGCCGGAATTGATCAACATAAAGAGTGTGGTCTTTCATCATGATAACGCCAGACCGCACACATCTTTGGCCACTCAGCAAAAATTTAGAGAGCTTGGTTAGGAAGTGTTAATGCATCCACCACATAGCCCTGACCTTGCACCCTCAGATTTCCACCTGTTTCGATCTCTTCAGAATTCTTTGGGTAGTGTTAGATTAACATCAAGAGAGGACTGTCAAAACTACTTGTTGCATTTTATTGATCAGAATTCCCAAAATTTCTACAGCAACGGGGTCATGTCACTACCTAAAAGATGGCAACAAGTTATCGAACAAAATGGTACATATATATTATAATTAAATGTAATTAAACTTGAAAAAAATATGTCTTGAATTTGTTTATAAAATACGAAGAAACTTTTTTATATGTTTCCACGGTTTCCATGGTATAACAAGGTTCACGAAAGGTTTATATAACCATATACATATAATGAAAACGTAGAGCTAAAAAAAAATCTAAACGCAAGATATATTAAAAAAAACACACAGAGCGTCTTAAAATAAGCACCTGAACACGTCAAGACAGTTTTAAGAATTTTTATCTGTTTGTTTGTTCACGCACATCTCCTAAACCACTGGACCAGATAGATATAGATGACCAGACCAGATACACACACCAGTACAGACAGTATAGACCAGATGGTATAGGCTATATTATTTTGCGAAAGGGCCGGATGAAAGTTTATACGAAAATCTACGTGTACGAAGTAGCGGGCAACACTGGTATATAATAAAACTTACGCCCGTGCGAGGCCGGGGCGGGTACTGTATATATGTTTCTGTATTCGCACAGACCGTCAGCAGTACACAGTGGGTACCCTGTCCCAGTACTGTGGGTGCTCCGCGGGCGGGTACCGCGCGCTACCCCCCGCGCCCCGCGCCACCCTGCATGCCGCCCTACGTGACCAGCCGGAGCCGTCTGCGCCCCGCCCGCAGGCACGCTCACACACTGCACCGGTCAGTACTACTCATCATCATCAGCCAGAAGACGTCCACTGCTGAACATAGGCCTCCCGCTTTAACCTCCACACTGAACGACATCCTGCCATCTGCATCCACTGGGTGCCCGCGACTCTCACAATGTCGTCGGTTCATCTAGTGGGAGGCCTATCTACGCTGCGTCTTCCAATTCGTGGTCTCCACTCAAGAACCTTTCTTCCCCATCGGTCATCGGTTCTTCGAGCGACACCAGTTTGTGTGTGTGTTATGTCCTGTGAGTACTACACAGGACACAATATGCTACCAATTGATTTATTTTTATTAAGGTGGAACGTTTCACATATCGCGGGAAATTCAAATTACAAACAGTTTTTTTGTTCTTGTAGCTAAGCCGGGTAACTATTGTAAACGATCATGATGTTTGCGAAAATTGATTATTCTGCCGTCATAAGCCCAAGAGCGGTATCGCAGCGTAGGTGTATTTCGAGATAATCGAGTTTTTGTGAAAGTTGATTTTTCGTTACCCTAATTATATATCATTTAATTTATTTTCACTTATGTGCCTATGTTAGGACCAATATATTTCTTAAATATATGTTTAAAAAATCAACATTATAGTTTTTGTGTTTTTTATGAGATATCGTCATTTCGTTTAGAATTAATAGTTTTTAAACATGAGTTTTAAAAGAAAAAAAACTTTTTTAGTGTTTTATTTCAATGTTCCAATGTAGATACGGTTATTTTGCTTACCACCAAAAGCTTAAGCTTGCTTTGCTTTCTGGTGCGAAATTTTGTAAGCTATTAAATGCGCGAAAAAACAGAAAACTATTTTTTTTTTTTGAGTTACCGCTCTTGGGTTTAGGCAGTATTATTCTTTACAAACTCACGTAAAGCTATTTATCTTTAATGCACACTATTACATATAAGGTCGGGGGAAAAGTTTCTTCGTATTTTATAAACAAATTCAAGACATATTTTTTTCAAGTTTAATTACATTTAATTATAATATATATGTACCATTTTGTTCGATAACTTGTTGCCATCTTTTAGGTAGTGACATGACCCCGTTGCTGTAGAAATTTTGGGAATTCTGATCAATAAAATGCAACAAGTAGTTTTGACAGTCCTCTCTTGATGTTAATCTAACACTACCCAAAGAATTCTGAAGAGATCGAAACAGGTGGAAATCTGAGGGTGCAAGGTCAGGGCTATGTGGTGGATGCATTAACACTTCCTAACCAAGCTCTCTAAATTTTTGCTGAGTGGCCAAAGATGTGTGCGGTCTGGCGTTATCATGATGAAAGACCACACTCTTTATGTTGATCAATTCCGGCCGTTTTTTCTCAATTTCTTGTTTGAGTCTCATCTGCTGTTGGCAGTAGAGATCCGAATCGATGGTTTTGCCCGGCGGTAAATGCTCATAATGAACGATGCCCTTCCAATCCCATCATACACACAGCATCACCTTATTACGTGTTAATCTGGGTTTCGCTACAGTCTGTGGTGCTTCACTGCCCTTTGACCATGATCGTTTGCGCACATTCTTGTCGTAGGTGATCCATTTTGCATCACCAGTGATCAATCTTTTCAAAAACGGTTCGGTTTCTTTTCGTTTCAATAGAGAATCGCAAATGAGTACACGATTCATTTGGTTTCTTTCAGTGAGCTGGTGTGGCACCCAAATATCGAGTTTTTTTGTATACCCAGTTATTTTCAAATGGGTCAAAACTGTTTTGTGGTCAATCCCCAGGTCTTCAGCTACGTCGTAACTACTAATATGCCGATCTTGGTCCACTTTTTCAGAAATGGCATCGACTTTATCCGTAACAGGGCGACCAGAGCGATCTGCATCTTTGACATCAAAATTCCCGGACTGAAAACGCTTGAACCAACATTGTGCTACTCTTGATGACACTGCATTAGGTCCATAAACGTCACAAATTTTATTCGCGGCTTGTGTCGCATTTTGCAGTTTTTTGTAATAAAATTTCACAATATATCGAATTTCTTCGTTAGATTCACTCATTTTATCGAACAAAAAAACAATTGAAAAATGGCGGGAAATTGCTTTTTACTTTTTATATTCCTTTTTTAAAATGTCATATTTTTAATGGTATCAAAACCAGCCAGATACAAACAGTACAACCGATGAGATTTTTACTACAACTTTATACATACAAAATACGAAAAGACTTTTTCCCCGACCTATTACATTTGTCAATAAACAAATTTCAAACAGTTTATTGACAAATGTAAGTAATATGGTGAGTAACTGATTAATAACTGTACATGATAATGTAAAGAACAACAATTTTCGCAAACACTGTGTCTTTTCACAATAATTACTCGGCCTAGCTACAAGGACAAAAAAACTGTTTGAAATTTGAATTTCCCGCCAAACATGAAACGTATCACCTTAACATGTGACAAAAAAAGCTGACCATAACAGAGCCGAAAACAAAACTGAAATGTGTTTAAAATTAAGGAAGATATAAGCATTTACCCTGCATTTTGCCTACCCTCGTGGCTCAGTTGGTAGTGAACTTACATTCTGCGCTTGGGGGCATGGGTTCGATTCCCACCTAGGGCAAACATTCATGTGATGAACATTTGTGTTCTATGTCTGGGTGTTAATATCTATTTTATTTTAAAATATATATGTACGTATATCAGTCTCTGGCAGCCATATTATACAGCCAGCTTGGCTTAGTTTGGGGTCAGAAGACCGTGTGTGCAAAAATGTTCCAAATATTTATTTATTTTAATGTCTTGCTAGAAAGAGAGCGTACTATACTTATGTATGACGTCACATGTAAGCACGTCATACCATCTCCGTACTGACACTCACGTTGCAAGAAAGGGACAGAAAATCCATACCTAATCCGATAAAAAACTGTATCGGAACTTACTCGTAATAACCAATTTAAATAATTTCTTTAGTATCATATTTTACTAAGCCTGGTATTTTTAACAAATCAAGCCACCTATCTCTTGAAATTAAATTAAATAGGGTATTTGACTATATTAAAAATATAATTAATACTGGTGTAATCCTAGAAGATTATTATTTTCAAAAAGTATTTAATGACTAAAAACTAAAAAATAAAGTCCCTATTTCTAGAAAAATACATAATAAAAATATGTTTTTCACTGATCACGTGACTTGACTGCAAACGCTCTATGTTAGCCGAATGTCCTTATGTCGTCACAGAAAAGTAAATAGAGGCAACAATTGTATGGCGAGATTAACTCGTTTGTTTATGTGTGACGTCACTAATGTCACGTGGCACCATATATGTCAAAGGTAGCGTTTACGCGGTAGTTTAATAATTTGAATTTTGATCCGTCATTTAAAACACAAATATTATGAAAATTATGAGGATTAAATTACAAGATTGCTTTATTTTAATGTAATAAACAATTTAAAATGGTTTTGTAAAATCAGTCAAATACCCTATTGTTTGGTAGCCTTTTAAGAATAAATATAAATTTAAAAATATAAATTTCATTTTAATTTTGTATCTAAGATATACATTTTGTTTAGGTTTAATTATTCTATTTTAAATATCTAGGTTTTAGTTATATATAAAGGTATTCTGATGGTTGGATACAGTATGCAATGCATAACCCACTTATACCATAGTTGTGCTTACTGTATTTACATCTCACATATATACAGTTTTTACTAAAACAAAATTTGTCTTACCATACTTTTAATGGTGAACGTTATAAACACCTGTTAAGGGTGCACATATCAGAACTGTATTATTTGCAAAGTGTTATGTTATGTATTATTTAATATGTGTACTGGTGTGTTGGTATTTCTGTATGAATGAAAAAATAAATAAATAACAATCATTAAAAATAATGGAACTGGCTCTCAATCGAAATTTTGTAATATTTTGTATTGCAGAAGAACAAAACATTCTACTCTGAACCAGAGAGCAGTGGGTCTGGCTCCGAGTCGTCCAGTGCGGAGTCCAGCAGCGAACAATCTTCGGAAGAGTATGTTTCTGTACACCCTGATAACACCAGGGACTTGAAGTCGCGTGCAACATCTAGTAACAGTAGTACATATTTTACAGGGAGGGAGAAGAGAGCACCAACGAGGAAAAGAAACAAGAAAAACCTGTGAAGCAAACAAACAACTATAAGCAAGTAGTGCACACTAATACAGGGTTGACAGTTTATTCGGGACAGTATGGGCAGCTACCTTCTGTTAGAGCTACATGAAACCGTTTGAAAAGACTTATAACCCCTCTATTTGCGCATACGCAAAAATCTCCGAGCATAGCTCTCTCGATTGTCCGTTGCGCGAGTTTTTCCAAATACGTGCAAATAAATAACTTATCCATTTTCTATTTGATCAGGTCTTCAAACTCCGCATCGTCTGATAGTGATTCCGATACCGAGGAGTCTTCATCTAGCTCCGGTAGCGAGTCTGAGTCGGAAGAGTCTAGCGAAGAATCTCCCAAGAAAAATACCGTTACCAATAACAAGGTAAAATATACTACACAGTCATTTTATATATTAATAAAACCGGCCAAGTGCGAGTTGGACTCGCGCACGAAGGGTTCCGTACCATTATCGAAAGAAACGGCAAAAAAATCATGTCTGTTTTATGAGAGCCCCCCCGTAAATATTAATTTTATTTTAATTTTTTATTATTTTTAAAGTGAATATATAACTAAATATTCTGTGAATATTTCAATCATCTACCTGTTGCCGTTATCAATATCGAGCAAAAACAAGCAAAAAAATCACGTTTGTTGTATGGGAGCCCCTTAAATATTTATTTTATTATGTTCTTAGGTATTTGTTGTTATAGCGGCAACAGAAATACATCATCTGTGAAAATTTCAACTGTCTAACTATCACGGTTCATGAGATACAGCCTGGTGACTGACGGACAGACAGACGGACGGACAGCGGAGTCTTAGTAATTGGGTCCCGATTTACCCTTTGGGTACGGAACCCTAAAAACATTCGAATTTAGAAACTCCTCCTTTTTGGAAGTCGGTTAACAATTAAATACGTATCTTGTTTTCTCACCCAGGCGACGACCCAACAACCCGAAATCAAGTCTGAAGAACAGAAGAAGGTGGACAAGTCAAATCTGGAGCTACTCCTGGAACTGGACGAGGTGGCGAGTACTCTGCCCACCATGACACCCACCTGCGGCGGCTTCCTGTCGCCGCCCACCGGGGCGGGAGGGGGAATCGGTGGGGTTGAGGATGGTGAGCATACCTATTTTGTACCTGTTGAAATCATATCTTTTTTTTGAACCAAAAACCAATTTGTCTATGTTTGAGATCAGCAAACAGAAATATTTTTTTATATTGTAAATGGGCTTGCGCTTGGCCCTCAACTCGCCTGATACTAAGCGATGATGCGGCCTACGATGGATCACACAAATTACGAGTAGTTTCTTCTAGGCAAGCGTGCTCCATCATAAACCGCATCATCGCTTAACATCAGGCGAGTTGGCGGTCAAACGCAAGCCTGAATTTAAACAAAACACATGTGTAATAGGCATGTGGCCTAATGTTTAATTTATTACAAATAACAGGCTTAGCGATGAATATGACTAAATACATTACACACATTGCAAAAATAAATTGAATCGGCTGTATAATCTCTGAGATATGAGCGTTTAAAGATTTATTAGGTGGGGATAAAGAGGGGATCCTCCATCCCTTTCTCAAAATTCAAAATTCTTTATTAGTCTGATTTTTATAAATTTACAAGTGTTTGGCCTCTCCTGTTAAGTTTTGACAACCTGTGTTAGGAGAGAGCGCTCTTTCGTTTATTATAATTAAATTTATACAGACATAGTATATATAAATAGTTAATATGTAGTTAGTAGTAGTAAATTTTAAGTTAGTAGTTAATGTGCGTGTTTGCTATGTGACCAGTTTATAAGTAGTTAGTATGTAGTTCTTAATTTAAAGGGGGTAGTTTATAAGCGTGTTTATGTTTATGTCATGACTGAGTAAGTGCTCCGTTTGTTCATAATCAAGTTTCTTTAGCCATGTTATTATACATTTTTTACATTTATAAAGTGACATTTTGTAAATATTTTTAATTCTATTAATTCTGTTATAAATTGTGATTCAGTGTACTGAAAATTGTTTTTCTCGCAAAGCGTGTGTTAGTATAGCATTTGTATGTCGCGCCTGAGGCTTGACGTCATAGCTCAGTATAGTGCGCTCTCTGTCTAGCATGAAATTAAAAAACTTATAACAATTTTATTTTTGAACTAATTTAAATTTTGTTTTCGTCGATAGGCTCTATTGATGAATAGCTTTTTTATGAGGTAATAAAAAAATATTAGTCATCATGCCTATTGTGTATGCAGACGACAGTATAAGCCCGACGGGTCCATCCCTGGTGCCGGCCGCTGCGTCCCTGATCCCTCGCGTGGTGTCAGGCGGACTGGACGCCGCACGCCGCTGGTCGCGTGCGCCGCATCTCTACTCGCACTCCATGTGTGCGCTCGACATACTCTTCACCAACCACACCGCCAACCCGATCACTGACCTCACGCTCCGACACAAGGTAACCCACCACCACTCATGAGCTTCAAGCAAACACCCGTACGAAGCGCTTTGATTCCACTTTTATTGTGCAAACTGGTAGTCTGTGGAATGCGCTGCCTGAATGGGTGTTCCCCGATAGTGACAATCTGGGTGTTTTCAAGTCAAGAGTGAATCGGTTTCTTCTAGGCAAGCGTGATCCATCGTAGGCCGCATCATCGCTTAACATCGGTCGAGTTGGTGGTCAAGCGCAAGCCTATTTTCTCAATCCAGCTTTAATATAAGATAAATTTATATTTCCACTAAAAATACATTTTCTATGTGACACAGAAGTAGAAAATTAATAAAGTAATATAAGTATCAATAAATTATTATTAAACATGACATTTGTCTTCTCTTTTATTTGGTCTACGAATAATCTTCTTGGTCTTTCCTTCTACCTTTCCCTCTATGATGGTTTTCATTAATTTGTCATGTCGTACAAGGTGGCCAAACATCTTCCTTCTTCTAGTCTCTATACTCGCTATTAGACTTCTTTTCTCACGCAATTTTATATTTGATATAATTATCATTATACATACTCGTATGTATATGTAAAGATAAAACTTATGTACTACCTCGAATCGAAATATCTGACACCGTATTTGTAACAATGTTGCAGATAAGTGGAAAGCAAGCTATTCACGCGTTTCCCCCGATCCCGTGTCTCCCGGGCGGCGCCACTGTGCAGGTCACGCTCGGAGTAGACTTCGCAGACACCATACAGCCTGTGGAGTTCACCGTGCTCAGCTCGCTGGGTAACTTCATCTCGACATTAATACTTATTTTAACAATCATACAGCTCTTCACTAACTTCCCATTGCCGAATAGACATCAGTGGTCTTAGTACGAGAACTTGCGAAAACGTTTATTTTTTTTATGATACTGTGTTGCGAGACGAGCGAAGTCGCTCGCCTGATGGCTCTTCACGCTTGCCCATAACAGCTCAACGGCACTCAGAATTTTGAACTTCAACAGTTCAAAACCCTGGATGGCAATGCACTGCGCTCGTCACCCCGAGATATATGATGTCAAATCTCTGTGTGCCCTGTAATTTCGCTGGAAACATTGCTCTTCAACCCGGAACACAGTAGTGTTTGCACAATACTGCTTGGCGGTTGAATAACTGGCAAAGGTGTGGCAATTTACTTCCCCAGGCGGGACCCTGCAAAAGAGTCCTACCACTACAATAAGTTATACAATACTATAAGTTATCTTTACGTAAACGATAGCAAATGTATGAAAAATTCAGTTCCCTTTCACGTCCGATAGAGGCGCTGTGAAATTTTTCATACATTTTGCTATTGTTCATGTAACTATAACTTTTTCGCAAGTGCTCGTACTAAGGCCACTGCAAAATAAGTAACCACCTAAGGGTGGCGCCACTGTAGTTCTTCATCAAACTTTTCGCATTATTTAACATTAGCTGTGCCCCGCGGTTTCACCCGCGTGGTGATGAAAATAGGTGATAATGATGAAGATTAAAAGTAGCATATGTGTTAATCCAGGAAACAAGCAATGTATATTCCAAATCCATCCAGCTGTTTCTGCGTGATTGGGTAACAAACATCCATCCATCCACTCATCCATCCATCCAAACTTTCACATATATGATATTACTAGCTGCGCCCCGCGGTTTCACCCGCGTGATGATGAAAATCGGTGATGATGATGATGATGAAAAGTAGCCTATGTGATAATCCAGGACTTATGTCCTGGGAATATACATTGCTTATGCAATGTATATTCTAAATTTCATCCAAATCCATCCAGCCGTTTCTGCGTGATTGAGTAACAAACATCCATCCATTCAAACTTTCACATTTATAATATTAGTGGGCTTAGTTCAATATTTCGCCGCCGACTGTACCGGGCTACACGGCCTGTGAATGTTTTCTTTTATTTATTTTTCTCATAGAGGGGGATAAAAAGTAGAATATATCACTCAGGCGCATTGTATGATAAATGTAATCCAATTAGAAATGTATCGTCAGGCGAAGTCCCAGTGTCGATAACACCGCCGGTCGGGGAGCTGATGAGAGCGGTCACCATGTCGGAGACGCGGTGGGATGTTGAGCACCGGAGGCTGCGGGGGATGACTGAGGTAACTAACTACTTGCTTACTTTTGACAGCCCCGTTAGCTCAGTTGGTAGTGTACCTGCTATCTGCGCTTGGGGGCGTAGGTTCGATTCCCACCTAGGACAAACATTTGTGTTGTTCTATGTATAGGTGTTAATATCTATTTATGTATTTAAAAATATTTATGTATTTAAAAATATATATGTATGTATATCAGTCTGTGGCAGCCATATATATGGCTGCCACAGACTGATATATGATGTATATTACAAGCTTTGCTTAGTTTGGGATCAGATGACCGTGTGTGCAATATTTTTAATTTTTTTATGCCATAGGTGGCAAACAAGCAGACGGGCCGCCTGATGGTAAGCAGTACCGTCGCCTATGGATATTTGTAACACCAGGGGCATCACAAATACGTCACCTATTCTACAAGAGGTGGCGCTGTTTTAAAATACACGGTACAGCGTGACGATGGAGCGAGTTCCATGATTTTTGTTCGCCTCAAAAGAGCTCAACGCGCCTAAAGAAGTTTTTAACTTCAAAAATTATGTTCTAGTGTTCCAAATCAGCCGCTAAGTTAGAAGATGAAGCTGCGATTTGCAAACGAGTGTTCGAGACAGCCAACCTCGCCGTCATCACTTCCACGGGAGACTTCCTCAGGTATCATTCTAATTGTTTATTCTCAGTAACCATACCATGGACTCTGTCATAACACTCGGACATATAATTAGGCATAAAAATATAGGAAGTAGTCAGTGAGAATTTAAATTTAACATATACATACAAAAAAATGTCAAATATTACAAATAATGTCAAAAGTTTACAAACAAAATTACCCAAGATAAAATTAATTGATAAAAGTAGTTATTAGTGATTGTATTGCGTACAATAATTATATCAATTTGCCAAAAGTTAAAAAATTAAAAAATGTCGCATGGAAAGTTAATATCGTAGCAAAAGAAAAAAAATGAGACATAAATTAAATAACACATCGTCTATTAGTAAAAAAATCGGTACAGGGTTACGCATTACCCTGTACTAAGCCGAAAGGAGGTCATTGTACACATAATACGAACAACTTTTATATGAAACCAACCATGAAATAGCGAAAGAAAAAAAAACTCCTCTTCCATACATTTAGTCGAGTGTCAATGACCGTTTTCTATCACAGGTACTAAAAAACCTCAAAAAGTTCAGGAAGGAGGTCCAAAATGCTAATAAAACCTTCACAAATTCAGTGTGCGACCTCTTTTATAGCACAAAACTTTGTTCCAGATTTGCGGGTAGAATGATGTCATCCCAAGACCTGGTGCTCCTCTCCGTGAAGATAGAACCGGACAGCGTCTGCGTGACCGGGAACTGTCCCAACATGGCCGTCGCTTCCATGCTGGCCAACGAAGTAGCGCAGGCCTTCGCTAGACCATCATAAGTAATGGCTCCCAAGAGGTCAAACTGTGCACACTAGGCACTATTAACCTCGGAAGTACAAAACACGAGATTTTGCCGAAACTCGAATTAAAATTTGATGCTGTTTTAGCTCAGTGCAATTACGTATATTATAATTATCAATATTAAAAACCGACTTGTCAGAACTGGACCAAATTGAAATGGGACCACACGGGAAGTACCAGCTCTCAAATAAAAAAAGAATCATCAAAATCGGTTCACCCAGTTAAAAGTTTTAAGGTAACAATCATAATTTAAAAAAAACCTTTGAACTGAGAACCTCCTTTTTTAGAAGTCGGTTTAAAATGTCAGAACTGGACCAAATTGAAATGGGATCACACGGGAAGCACCAGCTTTCAAATAAAAAAAGAATCATCAAAATCGGTACACCCAGTCGAAAGTTCTGAGGTAACAAACATAAAAAAAATACAGTCGAATTGAGAACCTCCTCCTTTTTGGAAGTCAGTTAAAAATGAAACAAACCATAGTTATGTTAGACTGTATTTACGATATAAATATACCATGTCCAATGGAATACCTTATATTAAAATATATCTATTACATACAAGAATTTCATTATTCAATCATAAAAAATACAACACACACTGATTAATTTCACTGTGTAAGCTGCTAATACAAGCTGTACTTTTAAATGAAACATGTACTAAGTCATTACGTATGCCTAACAGGGTTAATCAGAACGAATGTACTAGTATTAAAGCCTCGGATCCAAAGATATTATAACCGCTTTCATCATAAATTGGCTTGTATATTTTGTAAGCCACGTCGGTCGCTTGGGTTATCGTATGACGCTTGTGATTGGAGAAAACAAAAGTAATTCGTTCAATTCGCGCCTACGATTGGCCCGTTCGAAAAGATCCTGCTGTAAATTTAGTATCTTTTCATCAGGGCGGGAGTGAAGGATGAGCTGTCAAGTGGTAATATCGTCATTGGGATCAGATTAACTAGGGAGATACGAGTATAAGCTCCCTTTGGGTTAGTACACCCGTTCTGAGTAACCTTGTGTGTTTTATCATAGCTCAGAAATAATAATACCAAACTGCCAAGTTCTCGTCAAAGAGCATGTTACCATAATAATCATATTGTTAATTTAAGTCTAATTTGGTGTTGTTTCCACCAATCTATTCTTACGTTTGTCATTTCAATATGAAAGATAAATATACAATAGTAGGGTAGATGACTGATGTTAATATCTTTGAAACTAATAGCTTTGATGAAGAATTTAAGTAAATATAATATTATATTATGGAAACTGACGCGGTTTTCACACATTTTATTTACACTACACGGGAATTATTCACAGAAGATTAGGCCGGATACTCTGACTATAGAATGCGCTAAGATCGCCGAATGCGATTGAAACTATAGTCGGAGTATCCGGCCTAATCTCACGTGAGTAATTCCCGTGTAATATAAATAAAAATAATATGTTTATTGAAAAAAATATTAAAATCGGTTATTTATGTTCTGATATATAAGCGTTTAAAGTTTTTGGTAGAGAAAACTCAGTCCCTTTCCCACTAAACAAAAAAATGACGTCACGCCTCTGTGCGCCATACTTGTCAGAATACAATTTATATGGCGTACGGAGAAGTGACGTCAGTTTGCTGTTTCGCGCTCTCTGTCTAGCATGATATTAAAATGCTTAAGTTGCTTATTTTTGATCAGGTTATCATTAATCAGCTATATTTATGGGCATACATAGGATAATAAAAAATAAACAGTCATCTATCCTAGATCTGACAATTAGAAAACGGTGCAACAAAATTGAGACCATTTAGACTCGGTCCAAGCATTTATTTGCTCTGACAACTGCAATAGTAAAAAAGTGAATAAAAACTTTTTTTTACGTCACTGAAGTATTTGAGGTAACTTTCATTCCTGCCATATGTTTAAAAGCGAAAGTGTTCAGAATTCGTCGTTTTCAATTAACTTTTTACAATGTTATTGCAGCTATCAGAACAAATAAATACTTGGACTAAACCTATTTTCTACTTTATTAATGTTACCATTACAGCCCAGTTTTCATAAGTCACTTTGCCAAACCTTATAGCCGTAACAGACGTGTCGAACTTGGCTGACGAACCGCCGCGCCCTCTGACCAACGAGAGAGAAAGAGTGAGAATATAATTTTCCTCTCTTTTTCTCTCGTTGGTTGACGTGGTTGACGTCAGCCATGTTGACGTGTCTGTTAGGGGTCTTACAGCCGCGGACATTAGTGGTAACGCTGGGAGGTCAAACATTTGACGTGAAGAAATGTCTCGGAAGAAGCAAACAGGAGGGTTACATAATAAGAATGTTTTTGAGATCGTTGCCCACCTGGATTGAGTTACCAACGTCTGGATCCCTATTCTCTCTCATAATAAATTCCTTGCCATAAACGCGTGACGTGTTGCATGAAAATGTAATGAAAGAAAAAAACGACTTTCTTACAAAATTCATCAAGTTCGGTTCAACCGTTTTTGTCTTGGATTAGTAAAACCAAGTTTCCTTCTTAATACGAACTGCACAGGAATGGCTTATAGAATCAGGACCCAGAAGAAAAAATCGTAACAAGTTTTGCTACAGACCTCAACTTCAATTTCAAGATGGCACTTGTGATGGTGACAGATGACTCATTGCAAAAATTGGGTTCTAATAAAGTTGTTTTTGTCGCATGAAATGCTATATTGATACGCCAGATTCACTCGTACATTAACTATCTTACATTACTAGAACAGCTGATTACAAGATTATTGCTTATCTAAAAATACTCACATGTGAGGTCAAGGCAACTCCTACACTATAAAATAAAATAAATAGTCTAAAGGTTATCACCCATCATGCTCTCATCAACTCGGCTAAAAGCAAATTTAAATGTAATGTCTATTGATTTACATATTACATGGATTACATGGTTGGAAATATGACAACGTCAATTAAATCTTGTTAAAGTGTTATGAAGGGTCACCTGTGCCCAATATCTAACAAAAAAAATAACAAAACATGTTTAGCTAACAACTTTTTTCTAACATCATCTGTTAGCTTATTATGGATGTCCGTTAGTGATTCTGATTGCGATCGCGTGTCAACTCGCTCATGCACGTGGTGTGTGTAAGTAAATGGAAAGGGACACCCATAATAATACCGATGTTAGGTAAACATATTTTGTTTTATTGTTAGATTTTAGCCGGCTTTATTCGAACTCCAGGCTCTGCTTAAAAATCGGCAAAAATGAAAAATTACTATGATGATAACAAAGTCTAATTTAGCTTGCAACCACAAATAAAATGTTCAGTCACAACAATTTGGAAGCAGCAAGCGTGTCAAATTATATGAAAACCTATGGCCAGTCCGAGTATTTATTTGCTCTGATAGCTGCAATAACATTGTATAAAGCTGAATAAAACATTTTCTTTTAATATTGCACTGAAGTATATCCTGCCTGCTAGGGGTACCTGCTAGTCTTACGTTCAAAAACCTAGCAAAAGTGATTAGAATTTGAGGTTTTTATTCGTTTATTGCAATAGTTTTTTATTTCTTAGAAGTGCATTGTCAACCTTAACATCGATTTAAAATGGCCAGAATATAAAAAAGAGCGTATCTACAGCGGCTTCAGACTCCACATATCAAGTGGATTTTTGTAACATCCGGGGTATTCATGTTAATCTGACTAATCACCATCACTTTGAATCTGTGAACCCGTCCTGCTCTTCTTGACGGAGATACAAACATCGAGTCCTGCTGAAATGTCCTACCCTGGGTCAGGTCTGGCGCACTCCACACTTTGAAGCTACAAGTAGCCGACTTGTGGGACTTGCCGTGCCCGCTGCTGCGCGATAGACAGGGATAACACTACAAGAATTTCGCGATAGACAGAGAGGCAACTCGTAGGTTAATATAGCAGTAGGTAGTTAGCGCTCGCACGTCCTGAATTGGACTTTATTGTGTGGGAGTAAGAGTCGCTACTTATTTAAATGCTCTTGCGGAGTGAATCTTCTGTACTTGTACTATATGTATTCTGTGCCAGGGTACAAAGTCGAGCATACCTTTATGCGTTATGCCGGGGTATACATTTATGTTCGGGAAGATGTTTGTTATCGTCGTCCCCCTGTCCTCCGTGTGGCTTCGTATAGACTTTGGGGGTAAAACAGAATCTACACGTGCAACGATCTATGGGAGACAACTCGGTTATTCGATCACATGGCTAAGGAGCTGACTAAGTTTTAGAGCAGCACACTTCTGTAGAGTTAGTGGTTCTTGGTGGCTGCAATGCTCAACGGGGTCGGTATTGCAGCTGTCAATGCAAATAAATGCTTGGACCGAGTTTAGCTGAGTTGATGTTGAGTGCGTCTAATGAGAGATGCTCTTTTGGAGTCTAAGCCAAAATATAATAATATATTGGGTTCGTTTAGCACTATTAGATTTGATGCAATGTTTTAATGTAAACTGATCTTTGACCGCAACATCAGATTAAATGTTAACATAGTTGTATTAAAATAGCAAATAAATTTGGCTCAGACTCGGTAGTTTAAAACACATCTTAAAAATATTTTTCATAAGGCAAATTCTCAGATTTTAATCTAAGATTTAAATAATTTCATTTTGAGCCTGTTTTTATTGGTTCACCGGTACCAAAATTTGGCTCACTTCACAGTTAAAGCACAAAACAGGCAAATTGTTATGCGCAAGATACTCATAATATGACAGGACGCGGATGCTATCTTGCAAGGCAATTTCAACCTTAGTGTCCTATGAATTCAAAGAAACGCCTCACGCGACGGTAGATGTCCTGGGACGTGGGCGCAACCTTTTATGTCGACTTTTTTTATAACTTGCAGTATTTGTTACTTTGTTTAGGTAAAATCTTGCAAGCTGAATTAGAACCAGTTCCAACTGAGTTTGCTAAAATTTTGCATTAGTACACATTTACAACACATTTTTGTGTTGTAAATGTGAACTTGTACAATACAAATAGTAAAATATTGTATATTTTTTAAATTACTGCTAAAATAAAATAAAAACATTGAAGTAAAAGTTAAAAGCATCATTTAAATAAAAACTTGTGTATTGTTTAGTTTAAATTGCTTTCATTGAATATTTTCAAAATGGTCGCTAAAATAAAAAGATAAAAGTAAAAGTATAATTTAAATAAAAACTTGTTTTATAAATTGTTTCTTTTAAATAAAAAATAATCATAAAATCAATTTTGATAATTTAAATAAAAGCCTGTTTTCGAAGAAAAAAAACAAAATTAGGCTTGTTTATTGTTAAGTTGAAATTGCTTTGAAGTGGAAAGCGCGTGTGTATTGTATGTATTGTCTTGGGCCTAAGAGATGTTGAGATCTTTTTGCATTTTGTGTCATTATTAGTATTTCCTGTTATATTTGTATGTAAGTTTAATGCTGTGGATAGTGATGAGTCCAAACCGGTGCCGGCGGGACGTTCAGGGTATAAGTAGCCATGATCCGAGGCCGTTTACTCAGGTCTTCATGGTGATGCGGCTGGTGAAGCGAGTGAGTCGGCTGGAGGGCCATTGGCTGGAGGGCCATCGGCTGGCTCTGTTGTTGGTGGCTGTGTAGGATGTGTTGTTGCTGTGGAATTTGTTGCGGCTGATGCTGTTGTTGCTGTGGAATTTGTTGCGGTTGTTGTTGTTGTTGTGGCTGTGGCTGTTGCTGTTGACTGTGGTGATTCTCCAATATTCGATCCTTTTTCGTTCGTTTTTTAGGTGCAACAGTTTCCGGTGCTATTTGTCTTTCGTTCCACAATCTTGCAACTAATTTCGATCTAGTTTGTATCCCGACAGGGTCTTCTATATGCTTCCTTGGGATAGGCCCATTTGCAACTTTTTGCTTCATACCTTCGAGTCTCTCCTCCGTCTGTGTCATGGGTACTACTGGCAAGCCTCGCCTGTTACATAGGTTATGTAACACGCAACATGCGACGATGATCATAGCCACTTGTGGAGGGTCGAACTGTTTGTTGCAAGTAGCTTGCAACACTTTCCAGCGGCTTTTTAGATGTTTAATGGTGTCTGTGATGGCGGTGTGGGCCTGCGTGTGCATGGTGGAATAGTGCTTCTCCGGTGAAACGGGAGATTTTTTTGTTATTTTGGGGATTGGAGTCATTACGTATTCCATTTGAGTGTAGTACGGACCACCTGGAAAGATGAATTAATAGTTATGGACGGAAGACTCTCACTAAGCGGACTATGAACAAGGAGGTCAAAAATAAGAAGAAACATAGTTGAGATTCGTTTAAAAAGATGATATCAAATTTCTACAGAAAATAACCTTTGGTTATAGTAAGGAAATAAATAACCTTGGCTTCATTAATCAGCTGATTTATGAAGCCAAGCTCAAGATTTTCAGTTTTGACAGTTCGATCAATCAGAGAATTGGTTCTTCCCATTGCCTCAAACAAATATGGATAAAATTAAAAATAATTGGTATTTTGGTCAATGATGACATCCTTGTTGCAACATACTCTGGCCAAATGGGAAAAAGCTATTTTTTATTTTTATTTAGTAATAGACTTGTGTTTGATCGCCAACTCGCCTGATGTTAAGCGGTGATATCTACGATGGAGCACGCTTCCCTAGTAGAAACCGATTCACTTGTGATTTGAAAACTCCAGATTGTAACTATCGTGGAACACCCATTCGGACAGCGCATTCCACAAACAGTTATCACAATAAAAGTGTAATCAAGGCTCTTCATACGCTTTGCTTCATTAATACCCAAATGATCAGACTGTCGATAGCATGAATGGGATACTCCAATACCACAACACCTGGCGAAGTAGGGGTAGAACAGTTTAGGCAGCGACCCAAAGCCGTGCTCCGTTATCTTAGGGACCTCGGCTGGTTTGTGAAGGCTGGCGGGCAAATGCACAATACACCCCAAGCGGAATGTCAGTGCAGGTCTTATCACCCCCACTTAAGTTTAGAATTAGAAATTAGGATAACTGGGAAACACCCAGCTCAAACTTCATGGTTTCATTTGTCAAGTTTTCAGATAATGTTCAGTGTACTCACCAATGAGCCAGCACTGTTCCCCGGTCTGGCTGAGGCTGATAAGGTCCACCTTCACTCCGTGCCGGTTGAGGATGGCATCATGAGAATATGACCCACCAGGTTGAGAGTAAACACTCGTAATGTTCAGATCACTGTCACACACCTGCAAAGTTTTACTTTGTACCCAACAAGTCAAAGTTAAATAAATATCTGGGACATTATTGCACACATGGTCATCTGACCTCAAACTAAGCAAAGCTTGTAATATGGCTGCCAGAGATTGATATATGTACATATATATTTTAAATACATACTTAAATAGATATTATGTTATTTCTTCTATTCCCTTATTCTTGATTTACAAGTTACAAAACAAATAAGTATTTGAAGTTCTATATTATGTACCTAGTGTTTTAAATTTATATTGTTTGTTACTGTTCCCAGTTTTGAGGAAGACACTGACTGTTGCAACACAGCTTACGCTAACGCATCAGGCAGGGAATTCTAAATGTATTTGTGCTTTCTTTATGTAACAATAAATACATTTTGTATTTTGTAAATTTTTGTATTTGTATATTAACACGCAGACATAGAACAACCACAAATGTTCATCACATAAATGTTGTCCTAGGTGGGAATCGAACCCACGCCCCCAAGCGCAGAAGGTAGGTTCACTACCAATTGAGCCACCGGGGCAAAAAGTAGATATTGTGTTTAATTTGTATATACACAGCTTAAACGCTTCAACCGATTTTGATAAACTTAGTGTAGGGGGCTGGACATAGGCCTCTCCCAAGGCACTCAGCTCGATCTTCACACTTGGGAATCGTCGTACGTTCACCGTGTATTAATAGGATGCTGCTGCCCATCCTCCGGTGGTTCTGATCGCAGTTTTAGGACATACCCGGGTCACTGCATTACCCGTTAAGAGCTGATAATCTTCAAACGGCTTAACAGATTTTCATGAATCATAGCTAAGAACTAACTTGTTCAAGTCGGCGTTCAAAAAAAAATATACGAATTTGGTACACAGCCTATGACATACATACATTTTACCTTTTTTTTTTTTTTTTGTGTCGGAGGTCATAAATGAAAATGAGGTATGTCAACTTTTATTCAAGTATACCGTTTGCAAAATAATTTACTATTTGACCATTGTTATACAAGGTTACGCATATAGGTCCCATAGTAAAAGTTGTTCAAAATGATGAGTACAATGACCTTCTTTTGGTCAAGGTATATTTATGCATAACCCTGTATACAATTTGATACCCTCAAAGTAAACCACCAGACCAATTGTCACTTACAATTTGTGCTTTTTTGGAGTGATATGATTTGTTGAAGTGCACTTTCTGGTCTTCGTCGGGCCGAGGTATTGGTACGTGAGTACAGTCAACACAACCTATCACATTTGGAATTCCATACTTCACGTAAAACCTGAAATTTATAAATAAAATACATTATTATATAAAGAAAAAATACATTATAAAATTGGTTAGAAATAAATACTTTCTAACCGACTTTAAAAAAGGATGGGTTTACAATTAATTTTTTTAAATGTGTTTATTACTTCAGAACTCCATCATATTAATATTATATGCAACAATATGGAACATTATTTTTTAATTGAAAGGATATAATATAATTGTACTTTAATATTGGTACCATAGTTCAGTAGTATGGCTTTTAAATAAAAATTACTAGAAAAATTGGTTACTTCGAAAAACTACACTTGATTGAAGTACCTACTTGACAATATTATGTCATGCGAGGAAATGAAATGAACATTTTACTAATTTTGTGAAGTTGTTTTGGTTTTTTTAATTGATAGTTATTATGAATTTTATCGCGTGTATTTTACATTATTTAAATTCATGACGTTTCGAACATTTTGCAATGTCCGTGGCAAGTACAGGTAGACTGGATGACGTATATAAATGTTATTAAATTATTTACAAGTATGCCAATGATTCTTAATCAAAACGTTCACTATGTATGCTATGAGATAGTGCCAATTCACCATAAATATGTCTACCAAACTGACATGGTAATCAAAATTCTAAATTGTTGTTCTTATTATTTTTACCTTATTTTAAAATCCTATATTTCTGTTTTGGTATAATTAATTAGTTGATACATAAATAGGAGAAGCCATTGGCTCCCGTCACACAGTCTCTGAGTAGTTGGGGAGCCTCTGGGATCAATACTATAACCTACCATAAATAATGCCGGAATAAATGATTTGATTTTGATTTACCCATAACAGTTCAGTATCACTTCATAGAGATCGAAAAAACATGCCCATAGAGCTGAAACCAGACGCTGATAGGAATCAAACCCTGATCAATAACACACAGATTGTGATCAACTTTTGTAAGTAGCGCGAAGGTCTTTTAAACTTACTTTGCCTTCACAACATCCCGTTCCTCCTTCAAATGTGGGAAGTGTATGTACTTCTTGACGATGTTAGGATGGTTCATGGCCTCTGCTACTTGCATCACGGCCACCGATACAAAGTACTGAGTGATGTTGGGATCCGTTTTGCCACCCATTGACTTCTGGTACTTTCCCGTTGCAAAGAATGAAAGTGTTGCTAGCACCTGTTTAGAAATTTTAAATATATAAAATCAAATAATGCATCACACTCATAGCTACCCTCTAGGATTCCGTGTGTATAAACACACAGACCCAGAGAGGATGTGAAATATGTAATGCAAAATAGATGGAAGACACTGTCAAGGAAGGAAAAAGAGCAGATTAAAAATTGTAGCTTATCTATGCCAGCAAAAGCAAAAAAAAAATGTCACTTCAGGATTTACATTTTAGACAATTCAATGAATTAGACAGTGGGTGGGATTCGAACCTGCAAAACAATCAGAGTTAGCACTCCTGCATTGGAGACTGACCAAAGCTAAGAGCAGAGCCGTAACTAGCCTTTTATGCGCCCGATGCGAGCTTCTATAATTGCACCCTTGATAACAATACTTAGTCCTGGTGTGGTCATTTCTGCGGCCCTCCAGAGTCTGCGCCCTGTGCCTGGCACCGCTGGCACTATTTACGGCACTGGCTAAGAGCATTACGGGTGATTACCCTGATTGCTGCCTAGGTTCAAAGTTAGCAACATTAGCAAGGGTTTTCTTGACTTGTTGAATTGATTGCAAACACAACCACTTGAGGTTATTGTAAACGTGCTATTGTAGTTTGAAGTTATTATAAAAGTATTTTTTGGTGTAAAATGAAAATAATATGTTGATTATATTTGTCGTAAATTAAATAAAATATTTAAATTTGGTAATCGGTCATATACTCGCTTACTATCCGGTATCCGGACGGTAATTAAATTTGGGTCATATAGGCCGGATACCGGATAGTTACTGGATATCCGTTTCATCTCTAATAAGCAGTACAAAAGTTTATTTAAAAAAAAACATAAATGATTAACAAACTGAGGTATGAACAAAATATAGTACGTAAACACTATAAGCTATTTCACTTAATATAAACCATTATCAGGCTATGGACTATAACTGGACATAGGCCTCTCCCAATCACAACCACGCCA
Organism: Agriopis leucophaearia; assembly: GCA_949125355.1. Taxonomy (NCBI): domain Eukaryota; kingdom Metazoa; phylum Arthropoda; class Insecta; order Lepidoptera; family Geometridae; genus Agriopis; species Agriopis leucophaearia. The sequence continues at coordinate 1,714,610 of OX421277.1, read as the reverse complement.
TTCAACCCTAGTCTAACCCTACCCTAGTCTAGGGCATTAGAATACGGAGTCGGTATCCCCCACCTGTAGTAAGAGTCTACGAAAAGGAAACCGACTTATGGTGGTATACCATCACAAATTACGGCGTAGCTAAGCTTTCAAACTGCAGCAGTATCACCAGTGCGAGAAGCTACGCCCCTGCGGTCGCCAACCCGCATCCCCAGCGTGGCTATAGGCAAAACCAAACAATGATAACAGGATGTAAACAAAGTGCAATAATTCAAAACTGTCACTATTGATTTCGTAAGGCCCTTAGTATACTGTGTACAAACGGTAAATATAACTCACTTTGCTCTCGATAGAGAATTCGACGGTTTTGTTGGAGTCCGGCATCACTGGCTTCAACTCTTCACAGAGATTCCTTACCAGATCCTTGGAAAGGCGGTAGGTCTCAATAAACGTAGGATCATTCAGATCAAACGGGTCAATTTCTAATTGTTTGAGTCTTTTTTCCGGAGGTTTATGTTTCGCCAGAAGCTGGCTGGCGAGTGTATCATGCTTAGTCTCATGCTTCTGCGTGTGAGGGTTGTTGACATTGTTGTCCCATTTCAGAAGTTCTAAAATCTCCGGCTCTTCATCTACCACGGATATGTATCCCTCCTCAGGCGGCTTTTCAGCCATTTTCCTTGTAATTTTAGTTTATTTTCGCGTAAAAGAAACGCAGCTTGGTTTTTGCTTTGACAATTGAGATGTGACGTAATTTGATTATTTTTTTCGCACGCTGGGCAGGCTAAATCTATTAAAGCCATACTGCCTCGTCTTATAGGACCAAGAACGTCACCTGCCGGGCTAGCATGCGCACCGCAACAATATTTTGTTTACTCTCTTTATCATACCAAAGCGAGACAGGCGTATATGAAACCGTAGGCACCTTGTTGCGTTTTCGCTCGACAAAGAGCCGCCAAGATTTTGTCGTTTCACTAACGAAAAAATTCTCACTTCAGTGGTTTCACTCCACATAATCACTTGAACACTCGAGCATTTTAAGACCGTAACAGACACGTCAACTTGGCTGGCGAACCACCGTCTGACCAACGAGAGAGAAAGAGAAAAAAAACTTTTCCTCTCCCGTTCATTGGTCAGACGACGGTTCGACAGCAAGTTGACATGTCTGTTACGGCGCTTACGGGTCTTAGTCATCTGTGATATTTACATGAACACGTTCATAAATAATCCATCATTAGTTAAAAAATTGTTATTATTATATAAAAATGTATTATTCACATTGATTTGTTTTTTCATGATGACGCCAAAACTCCAATTACGATAAACTTTTATTGTTACCGTGTTTTTTTGTTAGAGCCTCAGCCAAATTAACGCGTCTGTTACGGCTTTTACCTTGCCTGTTATATTATACACTGCTCAGTGGTTGTAAATCACGAGTAGTCTGTAAGTACGAGTAATAAACCAATCATATTTATATTTATGCATGCTTTGTTTTGAATAATAATTATGTTTGTGGTTTTATTTGTAAGATTTAAATAGATAACTTTTTTTGTAATTTATTTCACGATCATTGATACATATTCCTTCAGTCAAAATAATAATCAAGTTTACAAGGTAAATATTGCTAAACAAGTCATGGCCACAGTCAGAGTCAAACAAAGTAAGTCATGGTCAAGTCCAAGTCATGCCTAAGTAAAGTGGTGGAGTCTTTACCAGAGGCCCCTGTGGAGTTTTGGAAACTTCACGAAAATACACGTTTCACGTCATTAATCACTTGCCTACACTAGAGCATGGTCAAAAACATTTAATAAACAATAATCCACACTCACTATAACAAATACACTTGAAATAACACAAGTTTAGAAAAATAATACAATGAGGCGACACGTCTTTCCACGTTGGCGCCAAAATTAAAAAAATACTCTATCTTTGAAAATATTTTTTAAGGATTGTTTTAATACCCAATGTCACGGTAATTATCACAGAAAAGAGATTCTCACTTCAGTGGTAATTATCGTCTGAAATTCACATTCAACCCAAATTCCCCACATAGGTACATATATATATATATATATACCTACCCCTTGAATGAGGAGAGGTGGGTACTGGGTACAAACAGATGTCGTCATTTGGCGCGTCTAGACTATATAGGTATCTGGGTGCCTGGCGCCAAAAAGGCTAGACGTAGACAGAAAATATATAGTAGTGGTGTGAGGTGGTGGCAAGCCACCTCTATATTTTTTTGCCAAGAAAAGAATCTAATCTATTTAGATATTAGCAAAATCATTTTCTTTTCAGTCATTTATATAGATAAACTTTTTAGGGTTCCGTACCCAAAGGGTGTAAACGGGACCAAAAAGCAAGAACTAGACCGCTTCGGTATGTAAACGTACCTACGTAGTTTTTGCCCTACCACGCTCTACCTACCTCACTTTTATTTTTTTCTTATATCATGCAATGCCCTGCGATATATACTCTGAACTATGGTAATTAACTACGTGGTGAGCAATGGTGAGGGTGATTCAAAGATATCACATTATTAACCTTGGAAAATATTAATTGCTAATCAGAAATACATAACGCGCATCAATATTATTAGTTACACATAAAAATAGGATCTAACCAAACTTTCGTGAATAAGACGTAAGAATCAAGTTAATGCTCAGAAAATTAAAGCAATGTTTTGGTTGTTTTATTCAACCTTTAGAATATTATATATAAACAAAACACTTTTTTTTATTAAAACAACTATACGTAATGTTTAAAAAATAATATTTTTTGGCTCGAGGCAAAAATAAAAATGACAAATGACTGTCCCGTGGCAGTAGATAGCACGCGGGACAGGAGGAAGTAGCGTTAGTGGTTGCGTCTCAGTTGGGACCCACTTTGGGTCGCAGCATCAATTTAGTAGGTAGCCATTACATTACATACCCAATAGTATTTCGAAACCTAATGCATTTCATAAATTGTTTAGGATTTTTTTAGTGCACTAAGTGCACTTCAGTCATTGCACCCTTTCAAGAAAGTATAACTCTACATATGAATAGACATCCACCAGATTAAAAAGAATAGTTTTTGTTGAAAATGTGGATTCTTATGATGTACGATTAAATAACATGCAATAATTAACCTTCACCGAATTCAATGCCTTCATCGCTAACTGTACAGTGCTGCCACTTTTTCACAAATTTAACGTTTTTCGTTACTTTTTACGATCGATTAAAACAATCCGAGCCGAACAGTTTACTCAGTGACTACTGATTAATCTGATTACTCAGTGACAAATCGTTAACGATAATTGAGTAGCTACTATTAAATTACTGAAAAGAGGTGACAATCGGAATCAGTTTTTTTAAATAATGTTTAACTATCATTGATACTACTATTAGTTATTTATAGTCGTTATTTATTAAAAATTCAATGATGTACAGTGAGGCGTATTCTATTTTTTAAATTGTTTATATAATTTTTATTGTTATTTTAATTTTCATGCCATTGTTTTTTTTTTTAATTGTCAATATTTTTTAATTAATTAGTGTATAAATTGGTAGATTTAGTAAATAACGTCATGGTAAAAAACAATTAAGTTATTTACTCGATAAATAAAGAATTGAATTGAATTAACGTGATGCGTTGATGCGTAACTTACTTGTTTCATAAATTGGTAGCACTGTTCCTTTTAGTTAGTGTCACCCACGCCTTGAACGTGGCGTGACGTCGTCAGTCGCTTTCCCGCCAACTTGTTTAACTTTCCGATTAGAACGAACCAAATAAAGTAGGTAAATAAAACCAGTGATGTAACTAATCGGATCTTGAAGAACCTCCACCTAAATTTGTTCAGGTATAGTCTTTATGGTTAATTTTATTCAGGAATTTTAAGTTTATCAATGCTTTATGTTCATTTTGGGAGCGTCTGCTCTAATAGCTCTATAAAGACTCAAAGCAAAACGTAGTGATTATAAACGGTCGTTGCTCTGTAGTTCAATACGATAATATTTCTTTATGTTGGAACATGGTATGTAGTTATATATGTAGGTATCTCTCTCATGGGCTTTGTATAGGTATTACAGTACTATTTGATTGTTACTGAAACTTCCGGCTATAAAATGAAATTATGCCGTTCTCGATGGATTGTGTCACTGTTATAAATAAATTTGTTAATTATGGCGACTCTTGCGTCCGCAGCTCTCTCGATTGCACATTTTCACATGTTGAAGATATAGGTAGTCATAAAAATCACCAATAAGTGTGAATTATCGAAAAATTAAGAAAAAAATAACTTTTTTTGCTGTCTATGATAGACGATCGCCATATTTCTCTCACTCACCGATTAAATATCACGAAATCTCGTTAGGCTACAACGATGAAAGGCCGTGGTAAACAGCTAGTAGGTAAAGTAGGTAGGTACCTTCTGTAACCGTACCTAGGTAGTACCTACTTATCAATGGCCGCGCTTTTTTTCGATCTTTCCCGCCAAAAGAAAACATTTAAACACCAAATTACTTTAAAACTTTTGCAATGTTAATTTTTTTTAAATACCGAGGAATATTTTTTTTATTCCTATAGGATTTTTTTTTAAAGTATACTTAGCGAATTTTTATCTTAGTGACATAACATTTTTTATCTTAGTGACATAACATTTTTTTTACCATTAATTGAATATAATCATTCTTACGTACATTTATGGTACCTAGTGTTGAAACCTTGGATTTTTTGATCTTTGAACTAAAATATCTCAATTTTTAATATCGATTTTTAATTTACCTAAAACTACCTAACCTAATTACCTAACCTAACTAAGGTTTTTTCCTCCTAGTGGCGGAGAGAATTATAAAATGTCGATTCTGTTGTATTATCAGTTTCTAACTAAACTCAATGGGTAGGTATGTTAGCTCTTAAAATGGTGTAAATATGAAATTATAATTATCAATTACATCATTTTAAAAAAATGACTGGCCAAGTGCGAGTCGGATTCGCGCACGAAGGGTTCCGTCTCATTTTCTATAAAAACGGCAAAAAAATCACGTTTTTTGTATGGGAGCCCCCTTAAATATTTATTTTATTCTATTTTTTAGTATTTGTTATTATAGCGGCAACGAAAATACATCATCTGTGAAAATTTCAACTGTCTAACTGTCACGGTTTATGAGCAACAGCCTGGTGACAGACGGACGGATGGACGGACGGACGGACGGACAGACGGACGGACGGACAGCGGAGCCTTAGTAATAGGGTCCCGTTTTACCCTTTGGGTACGGAACCCTAAAAATCACGTTTGTTGTATGGAAGCCCCCTTAAATATTTATTTTATTCCATTTTTTTGTATTTGTTGCTATAGCGGCAACGGAAATACATCATTTGTAAAAATTTGAATTGTCTAATTGTAACGGTTCATGAGATACAGACTGGTGACAGACGGACGGACGGACAGCGGAGCCTTATTAATAGGGTCCCGTTTTACCCTTTGGGTACGGAACCCTAAAAACAAAACAAAAAAACGATATAAAAATTTCAGAACTGGACCAAATTGAAATGGGACCACACGGGTAGCACCAGCTTTCAATTTTTTTTTATATAACATCTGTCACCAGTCGAAAGTTTAATGAGGTAACAAACATTTAAAAAAAACTTGAATTGAGTCGGTTATAAAGAGATGCAGATGATTTTAATGTTGTCAGATGTATCTACCTAGATAGGACAATACAATACAGAAAATCAAGTCGTGCCGTGATTGTTTCCTACACAGAAAAGAGAAGAAAAAAATCTCACTTCTGTGGTTCCCTAGGCCTGGCATTCGGTTTTCGTATTTTGTCTCGTTCTTACATTGCTCTCACGTAGTCCTTCGCACAAACCGACAAAAGTTGCAGGAAGAATAATGGACCCACACTACGTCTCTGGCTACTTTCCTCGCCACTTGTCTAGTGTGTACCGGCTGCAGCATTATAATATAATCCCGACTAATATCTAGATATTTTATGATTAGGTGCGCCCCGTTTCACTCGCGTGGAAACCCCCTTAGGAACCTAAATTTTTTCCGGGATAAAATGTATTCTATGTGACTCTCCGGCGCTCCTACTATCTCTCCGCAAAAAATCACGTCGATCCGTAGCTCTGACGTGACGTGAGCGTGAAAGAGACTCGCATCTATATCTATACATCTTCTATCTATATCTATACATATAATATAAACGTAGAGATTAAAAAATCTGTAAGTGCGAGATAACAAAAAAAAAACACAGCGTCTTAAAATAAGCAGCTGAACACGTTATGGCAGTTTTTAGAATTTTTGTCTGTTTGTTTGTTTGTCCACGCACATCTAAACGACTGGACGGGTTTAAATGCAGTTTTCGCGAATATGCTTATCTATGACCAGATTGAAGTAGGCTATGTTATTTTGCGAAAGGGCCGGATTAAGGGAGGAAAAAAGGGTTGAAGGTTTATATGAAAATCTACGGGTACAAAGTCGTGGGAACAGCACTAGTTTATAATATTAGTATGAATAATAAGAAGTGTCTTTCTTGAAACCTCTCTTTATGTACGTGCGATGATGCTGTCGATTAGGATATGTCGATAAGTATCTTTCGCGACAACGTGTCGACCATGTTACATGGCCGTGGTCACGAGCTATTTCTTGTTCCTCCATTGCCCCTTCTCGAGAGAGTCTTCGTACATCATAGTAGATTAATGTTGTCAGGTGGCCACCAGGATTGTTCCAGATAGCAAGCCTCCGGGTCCGGAAGTTCCCAAAAATGTCTAGGAAATTTAAAAATTGCATCAAGAATATAACCTACTCTAGGCACATGTTTTTTCGCGCGTCTTGGCGCGGCGTACTGATCTACCCACACGGTGACAATGCCAATCATGTAGCTAGGTACTATAATTTATTCTGTGACCTTGTCGTCATCCGACGACGACAAATTAATCCTGGTTCAAATCAAATAAAACAGTGAAAAACTTTTTATATCTGAGCTGTAATTTCTATCTCATATCAAAAAATTCGCGAGATTTCGTGGTATTTAGTCCAGTGAAAGTTCTCTTTCATAAGTAAGTGCAAGTTGAGTGCTGTATGCACCACGCAAGACCATCTTTAACCTATTGGAGGCCCTTTGCACTTAAGGATAATGGGGCCCTTATGACCTTAATATAGCATTATTTTTGGGCGAGAGTAGAGTAGCTTCGCGCATGCAAAAGCTATGAAGTAAGTAGGTATTGTAGTCGAGTCATTATCCATTGATTTTTCGAAATCATTATGTTTTTCGGTAATAAATATCGGTTATTGTTTGATGATCTGGCGGGAACTTGGGAGCCCCATCGATTGCGGGGCCCTGAGCCTTTGCCCAGTGGGAAAAAAGGGCCTGGCACCACGCAAACTTTACCGCACCGCGTGTGCCGAAATAGAGTGCCGTAATATTAAATAAACTCTAAAACTCTAAACAATAGAGTTCGTTTACATGTGACCTTGGATTCCGCCCGACCCCAGATCCGGTGACAATATATCCCAGACACAAATGATTAGTTTCACCTCTTTCATTTACATAACCAAAGTGTGCACGAGGTAGCCCTGCCCAACCGAAACTATTGTAGGTAGATATTAGAGCTTGCTAAATGAACGTACATTTTCCACGAAGCCTTTTTTGAGGGGCAAGTTTATGTTTACAAAATACAATCTAACACCAAACACCTAAACAACTTAGCCTGTTTTCTTTGGGTTTGGGTTGCCCATAGATAGACCGCTGAAGATCTAAGACAAATCCAAGCCAGTGTGCCGCCTTCTCAGCATTACCATTACTGAATGAATGCTTATACGTTGAGCCAGTAAAACGCCAAGAATTAACAAGGCGCTCTTAAGGATTTTTAAAATAACCCCCAACTGTCAATGGGCAGTCTGTTTTTGTAGTGATAGTGTTGGCTTTTATTTTTAAAGGCACTTGCTCATTATTATAGGATGTAGATTATGGAAAAATGTACAGATTCCTATCTTATTCAGATGTACAGTTTCCTATCTAATCTCTAGTGCTATTTGTAAGAGTACCTATATAGGTATGCTTTATGTAAAAAAAAAGTAGATATGTGCAAGCGAACTGTAACGTGCATATTCAATATTCGCATACCTACACTTGAGTGAAAAAAAGGTTGTTTTTCCCATTACCACAAATGATAAAATCACTTATTAATACAACTGTTTCTTTTACATATTGTTAATTATACTTATTCATTACCAATTTCCTGTTGTCGTGTCCGTTGACTAACAATTTATATATATTTCAGGCAAACACGGCCTAGTCTACGTTATGTAATTAAACGCTATAAGTACCTAGTTCAAGATGGTTGTAACAGACGAGACCGATAAGCGCAGTGATGGAATGCCAGATAATGAAAAAAGCACACACACAAACGCAGATATTAACACAATCAACTCATTGAAATCAGAAGCGAAGAATGAAATCGTAGCTCATTACACTAAGGAAACAGACTCGCCAGTAGAGCGCGTTAAGTTCGAAGGGTTTGATGATAAGGACAGCATAGATTCTGACGATGACTACAGAGAACGGAAGCTGCCTCCTATACCGGACGGAGGCTGGGGGTGGGTCGTCGTCGCAGCGGCATTCATGGTATCCGCATGTGCTGACGGGTTAGCCTTCTCATTCGGATTGTTACACGAAAAATTCACAGAACACTTCCACTCGACGCAATCGGAAACATCTCTCATCGGAAGTCTGTTTATAGCGACACCGTTACTAGCCGGACCCATAATGAGTGCCTTAGTCGATCGTTTCGGCTGTAGAACTATGACCATGCTGGCTGGGGTCTTGTCCACTGCCGGGTTCTTGCTAGCTTCAATTAGTAACTCTGTGGCCATGCTATGCTTGACGTTTGGATTTTTGAGCGGTTTAGCGATGGGCATCTTGTACGTAACTGCAGTTGTGTCAGTTGCTTTTTGGTTCGATAAAAGAAGGAATCTAGCGGTGTCTTTAGCTTCGTGCGGTATCGGATTCGGCACGTTGGTATACTCTCCCCTGACTCATATCTGGTTGGAGTATTACGATTGGAGAAGTACGATAATATTACTAGCGTGTACGTTATTAAATATGTGTGTCTGCGGTGCCTTGATGAGGAACCCTGAATGGTTGATTATCAAACAGAAAATGGATAGAAAGTTATCAAAAGCCAGGTCTAGGAAATCATCGAGCGCTGGGTCTGTATCGTCGAGGTCTCTCGGTGGAGAGTCGGCCTACTTAGATGCAGAAGAATTAAAGACACTGCTGGAAAGTGGCCAGAACCCAGAATATATTTTAGCGACCTTAGCATCGAATATAAAAGAAGCTGAAAAACTAGAAGCTACGACTCAAGCTAATGCCGAACAAACTTATAAACGTATGCATTCAGCAATACATCTGCCTACTTTCATCCAACAAAATGAAAAGGTAATCCCGATACACAATTTTAAATTTGGTCTACGAGTATTCAAATTTTGACGGAAATTAATAGCTATTTTAAATTTCAGGTACCACCTGAAGTAATTGAAAAACTGATGGAAAACAAACGTTTGTACAATATAATTTTGCAAAACTACCCACATTTAATAGCAAGAAGAAAATCTGACGTGAATCTTACTACAGACACTCCCCCTGCCGATGCAGTGACGGAACCGGCGAAACTTGCTGTCGAAATTAAAGCTAAAAAGCACAAAACCTCAGAGTCTGAGCATAAAAACGAAGCAAAACAAGCATCTGGAGACTCCAAGCATAATGACGCAAAGAAATCTAATCCCAACGTTAACTCAACTCATCATAAAGATAAACCCAACGAACCTGCTAAAGCCCCCGTGCAGCAGACAAACTGGTTGAGGCAGATATCGACTACAGATCACCACTACTTGAAAGACATGCCTCTATACAAAAACTCCATGATGCACAGAGGAGCTATGCTAAGCATAACACGGTACAAGCTTAAAGCATTATCGCTTCCTGACATGTATAGAAATTCCTCCTGGTCAATAGATTCCGAATCTGATAACGAATGGGTAAGGAAAAATGTTATATTACTTATCTAAACTTATCTAGTTTTTTTTTCTTCAAATAGGCCATCACGATAACAGACAGTTCACTCAGGCTGATATTTTGATATCATTAGAAGGAATGACTTATCTTTTATTTATATTGTGTACATTCCAGTCGTAATCGTAATTGAACATTTATACATATATTATACTATATAAAGTCTATCTATACATTTAAAAAAAAACTTAGAGATAAAAAAATCTGGAATTGCGAGATATCAAAAAAATATCACACAAGATGTCTTAAAATAAGCAGCTGAACACGTTAAGACGTTAAGTTTTTAGAGTTTTTGTCTGTTTGTATGTTTGTTCACGCACATCTCCTAAACCCCTTGACGGATTCAAATGTGGTTTTCACAAATACGCTTAGCTATGACCAGATTGAAGTATAGGCTATGCATGGAATTAATAACTATATTTTGCGCATGGGCCGAGGAAAAAAGGATTGAAAGTTTATATGAAAATCTATGCGTACAAAGTCACGAGCAACAGCACTAGAATAATAATAATATAGTTAAAAACACGTTGCTTATGGGAATCACGCGCACGCGCACGGAGCATCGACATCTACGCCGCGCTGCATATTAGCGGCATGATAGTTAGTGTCTTTCCCGCTAGATGGCTCTGTCAGTGTGATTCACACCATTGTAGAGTGCCACTGTCTACCTCTTCATATCAGTTCGATGGGAAATTATTATATAGTCAGAATTAGGTACATCCACTTAAAAAGTTTCAACAGAATTAGGTTAAAATCGACTTGATGCTTGAAAGTTATGGTGGAACTAAGAAACTCACATACATAGGTACCTAGTACCTACCTGCACAGTACCAGAACGATTCCTTGACAATATACCAGTTATTTTGCGCAAACCTAAAAACCAATCATTCAATTAGATTAATCATGTTAATTGGATCAATCGGGAAGTGGCCGGGTGATTCAGTACAGCAATGCGGTTCCGTAATACAGGGCTACGCATAGGCCCTGTACTAAACCGAAAGGAGGTCATTGTACTCATCATTATGAACAACAACTTTTAATGTTAGACCAACCCTGAAATCGCGAAAAAAATCAGCTGTTCCATAAATTTTGTCGTTATGACTGGTATGTCGAAGAACCTCAAAAGTTCAGAGATTATGACATGTACAACATGTACTGGGCCAGCATGGTGGATTAGGGCCCATTTTATCTTTGATAGAAGGCATGTGTCTCAGCAGTGGGGACATGAAAAGCTGATAATAGATAGATAGATAGAAACTCTTTATTGTGTACACCAGAAATAAAAATTACAAACAGATAGAAAACACGTACGAGCTAGTGCCACAAGTGGCGGCCTTATCGCTAAAAGCGATCTCTTCCAGGCAACCATTCATTCAGACAGGAATAATGTTGATGATAACGATCTATATATATAGTTGCTTTTTTCAACGGGGCAAGTGCCTTTATTAACTAAACAAAATGCTAGCTAAAACTAACACTAAATAAACAGTTAGACTGTCCAAAGACCGTTGAAGATCTAAAGACAATTCAAATGCTCAAGCCCACTATCAGTTGGCAGCGTACCCAGCATGCTGGCGGCATTACCACGTTGAATGGCAATGCTAATAGTTGCTTAGTCCAAATGTATTGTTTCCAGAGATGGTACAACCGCGTGTGGATGGCCATAAACAGCACATTCGACTTCCACATGTTCACGGAGTTTCACTTCCTGATGTTCAACCTGTCCTCGCTCATCCTCTCCATCTGGTTCATAGTGCCTTACTTCTTCCTCAAGCTGTTCATGACTTCGCAAAATGTCGATGGCGGTGAACAAATGATCAGTATTATCGGAGTTGCAAGTGGAATTGGGATTGTAAGTTGATATTTTATCCTGTTATACTTTTTACCTCGTAGCCTGTTAACTGAACGGAGTTTGACCTCTTGAACTGATTGCCCGTTTGGCGTACCATGAATCTCTGGCTTTTGAGCCATGAATAGGTACTGGCCCCAACTTCGGTTTAGGGGTTTAACCCTTGTTTAACCACGCGACGGCGTGGTCGGTGAACTAGGTGTCCTGTATATCTCAAGTGAGTTTGCTGGAATACTTCGTTTGGTGGTCAGTGATGGTTTTTTGACTTATGAGTGCTGGTCTATGTTAAGGCCAAAATAATTTACAACATTTTATTTTTCTTAAATTTTAAACTGTATTTTCAATTAACAGCATGTCCTTATAATTTTGTGAAAAATAATATAAGGACAATTATAAATTGTTTTTTTTTAAACCCTCGGTAAAATATAATATAATAATGTTCTAACGGCTGAACAGATTTTCTGGAATCAGTCACTTTTCAAACAAGCAAAACTAAATGAAAATCGGTTTAGCCGTTCGGGAGCTTCAATGACCATACATCACAGCTACGTACCTCGATTTTGGTTCTACTGTTTGCGTCGGGGGCAAAAAGTTGGTTTGTCTGTTACAAAGACTATGTAGCTTTATCTAGTCTATGGTCTGTTGTGTAAAAATTGGCTGATGTATTGCCATCTCATAGCCAGAAAAAGTACCTCACCTAGTTACGCGAAGGTTTTTTTTCGATGTTTTTTTTCAGCCCTGCTTCTATAACCCGTGTAATGAGATAGCATGCGACTGATCATTCATCTACTGTTGTCATAGTTTAAAGATTCATGAGTTTACATGATGGGTACTTTTTTTAATGCATAGGTGGAAAATAGACAGGTCGCCTGATGGTAGCAGTCACCGTCGCCTATGGATAGTTGTAACACCAGAGGCATCACAAATACGTTGCCGACCCCTTCAGACTCACGAACGAGACTTATTCTCTTTTTCTCCCTTTGAGATACGTCTTTTCTTTTTTCCTTTGTTTGTTAATATTATGTACCCTTCCAGGTATCTTTAGGCTGGTCAGCCGACCAACCTTGGATGAACGTGACCAAAGCGTACGCCGTATGTCTCTTCATCTGTGGAACCTCAGTGGCCTTCTACCCTCTCTACATCACCAACTACTGGGCCTTGGCCGTTAATTCAGCCATCTTCGGCCTTTCTTTCGCCAGTTCCTACTCGTATACTCCTGCTATATTGATGGAGCTGATGCCGATAGAACGGTTCACAGTTGGGTATGGACTGATATTGTTGAGTCAAGGGATTGGTCATCTCGTTGGTCCGCCTATCGGAGGTGAGGATAAACTTTACACACCTAATGTACATAATTATCAATATAAAAAAAACTACTTCATAACAACGTCAAAACTGGACCAAATTGAAATGGGACCACAAGGAAAGCACCAGCTTCCAAATAAAAAAAGAATTATTAAAATCGGTTCACCCAGTCGAAAGTTAGTATAAAAACATTAAAAAAAAACTGTCGAATTGATAACCTCCTCCTTTTTGGAAGTCGGTTAAAAAGAATGATTAACATTTGAGATTACGCACTATTTCAATGGCTCGTTGCATATAGTGTGGTACATAAATCAATAGTTAAACCTACCCTCAATTTAACTTTACTTGATCCTCAGTTAAGGCATGTTAGGGCTCTTCCCGTCTGCATTTTTCTCGTTCGCATTTTATCACATTATTAAACAAAAAGTGACAATAACACGCTGTCTATCCATAACTAACCAAAACATGAAATTTTCGTTTCAATGTTTTTAATTTGACCGAGTGAAATAGTAAGAAGCAATTTTTTTTTACCTAACAACCATTCTATACCATTTACGTTTTTCGAGAAACTTAGAACTTTCTTGCAACAAAGTTGCTATATATTTTCTTAGTCTGTCTTATTGTTATCAATTGAAAAGACCACTATTGCTATTTGTTATTCATAAGTCATTCTAAAATCACTTGTTATTCAGGTAGTCGACCGATGTTCGGTCGCGCATCTAGCAGCCTGATTACGATAGTTGTCATGTCACGCTCGCGCGGTTGTCGCGAGTTATGTCTAGTGTTGCCAACGCTACCTACTATACAACAATATATATAGTATCCTATATTAGGGGACAAATACAATAGTAAAAAAATAATGGCAAAACTACTACATTTATAGGTATTATATTGGATAAAAATATGAAGCAACATTGGTCTCAAATTATTATTTTTTTATCGGTAAACGGATCATTGCTCTTTAGACTAACAATAAAGACTATGAAGCTTTCCTTTAAAAAAAACTGTTAACAAAGGCTAAAAGCAGCTATTTTTTTTATCGATATAAAATTTAATTTGACACAAACCAACTACAGTCAAAACCTTTTACTGCGACATCGTTTAGAACAACATGCCGGTTATAAAAACCTATCGATTTGTTTGTACGTGCACGATACTACACATTAAACATCACCGGTTGTTACGACTATCGGTTTTTACGACTGAATATGAGCAGTCCCTTCGATGTCGTTATAACAGATTTTGACTGTATATGTTTTTTATTAATTCGTCATCTCCGATCGTCTTTAATTCCTTATCTATGTTTGATATTAAAATTTGGCAGCTAATCGTGTACACATAAACATATATTGCGAACCGAGCGAATGCGCAGTTTCTCTTCCATTACCAAAACGAAACGAAGCGCATTCGCGATGCAGAGCGTTCGCTAAACGCGAACGAATGGGCTGCCATGAATAAGAATTGTTTCAATTTGAATAAACTAAAAAAAAAACACTATTTTTTATAAACTTGACTCAGCGCATTTGCGGTCGCTAGATCTGTATTGACAGCTAAAGTAATCAAGCTGGTTAAGAGTCTCGCCAAAGGTAGAATTACCAAGAATTTCGGTTTCGACGTTTTTTTTTCAGTTCAAAACCCTGGATGGCAATGCACTGCGCTCGTCACCCCGAGATATAAGATGTCAAATCTCTGTGTGCCCTGTAATTCGCTGGAAAACGTCGGAATGCATACCATTTTAAATTCTAAGTCATCTTGTCTCCTCTTTCCAGGGATGCTGTTCGACGTGACTCAGTCGTGGGACTTGACATTCTACATGGGTGGTGCTTGGCTCATCATCTCTGGTCTCTTCGTGGGCGTCATAGCGTACACCAAAGACTTCCGGCTCTGCGGGACAGCGCCGTTACTCAAGGAGGCCTCTGAGGCAATGAATGGAACTGCTGAAGTGTAATGTAATACCTAGGTGTTAATGTCTGATGATATTTTTCGAATATTTTATGTACTTAGAGATTCTATCGTAAATGTGTATTTGAATGTATTTATGCTTGAGATATATTCTTTGAACAAAGTAGAAAAAGTGTATTTTTAACCAACTTCCAAAAAGGAGGAGGCTCTCATCAACTTTATATAAAAAAAATGCCATAGTTAGCAAACAAGCAGACGGGCCACCTGATGGGAAACGATCACCGTCGCCTATGGATACCTGCCACACCAGGGGCATCACGTTGCCGACCCTTAAATACTCTATTAACAGCCCTTTTGAAGAACCCCATATTAAAGTTACTCGGAAATGCCGCAGGAGGGAAGCTCAATCCACATATAGCAGGTGTGAGGCAAAAAGGAACACGTAAAACGCACAGTGTGCGATTTCCACCGATCTATGACATGAAGGATGAATTTGTATGAAAATGGATGAAACATGATATATTTCGCGTTTTTTAGGTTGGTCCCTTAATAAAATTGTTTATAATGATGAGTACAATGACCTCAACATGATCATCAGCCTATCATGTTCTCTCTGCTGGGACACAGGCCTACTATCAGAGAGAGGATGGACAATGATAATGACCTCATTTCGACTTAATATCGCCGTTCTGTATAACTAGCCGTTTATGCCCAGCGAAAGAACAAAACAATTGTAAAGCGTGCTATTTCGGACTATCCATCTGGCTATTCTCAATTTTTACCGGAGCAACGCTTCGCTGAAACGTTCATCCATCATAATAGATAAAGTAAATAAACCGAATCTACCGTTTCCTGATAAGCAACTCAAACAGATATCGACAATGTATATAAAGGTGTCATCTTTCAAAAAGTAGACTAATGTTTGTTGCGTACACAGGTAGGAGAGAAGTAAATAGAACGGAAATGAGAACGAAACTCTGCCGCCAGGTATTGTGACAGATACTTGATTGAACATTCTTATTTATGTCAACGCGTCGAACTCCGCGTCACAGTTGATATGGGTTTATATTGGTGCAAGTGGCTACAGCAAATTTCTTACAAAAATACTTTGACAGCCGCTCTAATTTAAAGAAAAAAAAAACTTTTCTGTGGGTAGGTATTGTGGCTTTCTATAGTAGCCAACAGACATGTCAACTTGGCTGACGGACCGCCGTCCAATCAACGGCAGAGAAAGAGATTTTTTTCTTTTCTATACCGTTGGTCAGGAATTTATTTACACATGCTATACTTTATTTTTAGTGGAATACTAGCGACCCATCCCGGCTTCGCACGGGTGTAAGCTCGGTCGGCCTCGCTACTATGACCCGCTCCAGAGTCACAAAAATTCATCCATTTGGATGAAATTTTGGTTCAGCCGTTTTTAAATGTAAGAACTTTCTACGAAGTAATAGAAAACATTTAAAAAAAAGATGTTTTAAATCGGTAAAGCCGTTCTCAAGTTATAGCGTGACCAGAAAATAATAGGGGTTCATTTACAACCGACTTCCAAAAAGGAGGAGGTACCCAATTCGATTATATATATATATATATATATATATTTTATCGCACATCCAGGGCATGAAAAGGCGACACAGCTTCACGGTTGATATTCAGAGAACCCGTAAAATTTCTACCATTTTTGTGCAAACCACTAGACTATAGAATGCGCTGCCTGAAAGGGTATTCCCCCTGTATTTCCCAGTTTTATATACACTGAGTTTTCAAGTCTTAAGTAAATCGGATTCTTCTAGGCAAGCGCTCTCCATCGTAGACCGCATCATCGCTTAACATCGGACTAGGTGGATGGAGATCGAGCGCAATAGCCAATAATAAAAAAATAGTCACTCATGGGGACTGCCGACAAAGGGAAAATTTAAAACTCAGTCTGGCGCAACACGACACCTAACCATATCTCCCTATTTGTCTGATCTGTGGCCTTAGTACGAGCACTTGCGAAAAAGTTATCGTTACGTAAACGATAGCAAAATGTATGAATAGTTGAACAGCGCCTCTATCGGACGTGAAAGAAAGCTGAATTTTTCATACATTTTGCTGTCGTTTACGTAACGATAACTCTGTCGCAAGTGCTCGTACTAGGGCCACTGAGGCTTATACGTATGGAGTAAAACAAGTGTATGAAACATTACCATAACAAATTTATTGTGGGGGAGAGAACAATAATACAATGGGTGAGGTCAACGATTGTAAGTGAGTCAGTCTAATAACACTACCTATTTGAACATCAAAAATATTGTTTAACTGAAAACTTATAGAAAAAACCCTGAATACACTAGACATGTCTAATATACAGGATGTGTGGCAAGCTAGCAGCTCCCTACATTTATTAGAACCATTCGTAACAACCTTAGTTCAAAAAAACATAGGGAAGATGACTGATATTTATATAGTTGAAACCAATAGCTTTGATAAAGAATTAAAGTAAATAAAAAGCTTGAGAGGTGTCAAGGGACACCCGGATGGAACGAAGTTCTGAAGTCTGTCTGTCTCTCTCTCTCTTATAGATAAGAGAGAGAGAGACAGACAGAGAAACATGCGACGCCGCACAGCTTACAATAGTATAGCAAAAAGTGGCGTGACAACTTTTCGTAAGAATTTTTTCCGTCTAGCCCCCTTTCACAACGCGCGATAAGGAACTTCGTTCCAAAAAAAAAACTGGGTCATTATTGCACACACAATCATCTGACCCCAAACTAAGCAAAGCTTGTAATATGGCTGCCAGAGACTGATATACGTACATATATATTTTTTACTACATAATTAAATAGATATTAACACCCAGACATAGAACAAACACAAATGTTCATTACATGAATGTTTGTCCTAGGTAGGAATCGAACCGACGACGCCCCCAAGCGCAGAAGGTAGGTTCACTACCAACTGAGCTACCGGGGCAGTCAAATATAATATGTTTATTGAAAAAATAATTTAAATCGTTTATGTTTTGATATATAAGCGTTTAGTTTTTGGTAGAGAAAACTCCGCCCTTCCCCACAAAACCGAAAATCACGTCACGCCTCTGTGCGCCATACTTGTCAGAATAGAATTTATATGGCGTACAGAGAAGTTTTTAGTCTTGAGCATCGGCGTAAAGTTGCTAGTCTATCAGTTTTTATCGGCCTACATTTCGGAGAGTGTGCATCAGATCTGCATGATCTAATTCCCTTCTCCCCATTTTTCTACCGGACTGCCAGAGCGGGCACGAAAAATCGACACCGCTTCATGGTTGATATTCCGAAAACCTGTACGAAGCGCTTAGATTCCACTTTTATTGTGCGAACTGCTAGTCTGTGGAATGCGCTGTCGGAATGGGTGTTCCCCGATGGTTACAATT
This sequence comes from Agriopis leucophaearia, assembly GCA_949125355.1. Lineage (NCBI taxonomy): Eukaryota > Metazoa > Arthropoda > Insecta > Lepidoptera > Geometridae > Agriopis > Agriopis leucophaearia. The sequence goes on along the minus strand of OX421277.1, from coordinate 1,696,120 downwards.
TGGGTGTCTTCAAATCTCGAGTGAATCGGTTTCTTTTGGGCAAGCGTGCTCCATCGTAGACCGCATCGCGCTTAACATCAGGCGAATTGGCGGTCAAACGCAAGCCTATTACCGAATAAAAAAATAAGTGACGTCATGCTGTTTTGCGCTCTCTGTCTGGCATGATATTAAAATGCTTACAAGTTGCTTATTTTTGAACAAATTTTCATTTTTTATTCATTAATCAGCTATATTTATGGGCTACATATTAATAGGAAAATTTTAAAAACCAGTCATCTAGCCTATTGTTAGGTAAGTAGTACCTACTACGTATTGTTTGTTATCGACGCCAACAGATTAAAACATTTACATTTATTTTACCAGGAAACATATTGCTATTAATTAACCACATAGTTAGTAGATATTTTCGTATCGTACATTACAACCGCGGCCGGCAAAAAGCTTTTATCAACAACCGTGAAAATGTGGGTCATGGCGTACCCGAAACCAGCATGTATATTTGATAGCCCCGCTGGCCCAGTGGTTAGTGATCCTGCCTTCTGCGCTTGGGGACGTAGGTTCGATTCCCGCATAGGGCAAACATTCATGTGATGAACATTTGTGTTTGTTCTATATCTGGTATTTAACAATAAAAAATATATAATTAGGTATTTATATCAGTCTCTGACCGCAATCGTAAAAGTTTTGCTTAGTTTGGGGTCAGATAACCGTGTGTGCAAAAATATCCCTAATATTTATTTATTTATATACGTGAGTCCATAAATGCTCAGTTGTCACCAAGCCTTGTATAGTACTTTTCTCAAAATTCGCGTGGATAATGTTTCTTAGGTGTTCGGGATTATTATACATTAAAATAAACACATTTTAAAGCAGTATTTGAAACGTCAGAAATTATAATACTGTAAAATACACGCTATAAAATCCGAAGTTTATAATTTCAACATCGCGTGAATATTCACTTAAAAATACAGAGTTACCCGAAAAGGGTGTATGTACTAAGTCGAAAGTGGTCCGTTGTATTGTACTTATCCTTATGAACAATTTAACTTTACTACGGGAAGTAGTACCCTGAAGTCGTGATAAAAATATCAGCTGTTCCATACATTTTGTCGAGTGTCAATGACCGTTTTCTATGAAACAGCTGATGTTTTTTTAGGGTCCGTACCCAAAGGGTAAAACGGGATCCTATTACTAAGACTCCGCTGCCCGTTTGTCTGTCTGTCTTTCCGTCTGTCACCAAGCTGTATCTCATGAACCGTAATAGTTACACAGTTGAAATTTTCACAGATGATGTATTTCTGTTGCCGCTATAACGACAAATACTAAAAAATATAATAAAATAAATATTTAAGGGGGCTCCCATACAACAAACGTGTTTTTTTTGCTCGTTTTTGCTCGATATTGATAACGACAACAGGTGGACGCTTGAAATATTCATAGAATATTTAGTTATATATTCACTTTAAAAATAAATAATTAAATTGAAATAAAACAAATATTTATGGGTTCGATTCCCATCTAGGACAAACATTTGTGATGAACATTTGTGTTTGTTCTATGTCTGGGTGTTAATATCTATATAAGTATGTATTTAAAAAATATATATGTATGTATATCAGTCTCTGGCAGCCATATTACAAGCTTTGCTTAGTTTGGGGTCAGATGATCGTGTGTGCAAAAATGTCCCGAATATTTATTTATTTATTTGAGGGCAAAAAAAACACTGTTGTATGGGAGCCCTCCCATACAACAAACGTGTTTTTATTCCCTTTTTATAGATAATGGCACGGAGACCTTCGTGCGCGAGTCCGACTCGGACTTGGTCGGTTTTATTTTGTGGTTTCAGAGCTCCCATAGTAAAAGTTATTTATAATAATGAGTAATATGGACCCTTTTTGGCGTAGTAGATACACCCTTTCCACGTAATCTTGTATAAGTTGTCATGTTTCCATTATAAACTGATGAATCCCATTAGACTGACTTACTCAAACAGGTATTCAGTTACACAAAGTTACATAAACACAAAAACTCTGTTACATAACATCTAGGTATTTAACATTTTAAAAATATTTCTATAAGGTAACGTTATCATATATTAGGTAATATTTTGAGATCAATCTAAGTAATACATTTTTCCTTGTAAATAAAGTTGACTAGTACATGAGCGTGTCAGCAACGCGCATGGGTTCCGTACCTGTTGGCAATAAATGACATAAATGCGTTTTTTTTTCGGAACTTTTATTTGACTTGGTCTGATTTTTTTATCTCGAACCTTATTAGTTGTGAGAAAAGTAACTTCAGACTACTATTCTAGATATTTTGGGAAATGTCTTAGTGAAATTTTGATTGACAAAATAAAATCTATAGCAATAGGTAATGGCCATTTAGGACTCTAATGGCATCAATCTTGGTGTACCATTCTGAAAAATAACCTAATTTGGCTAAAATTATCAGCTCACTTTTCTTTCCAATACGCAGAAAAGGATAGCAATAAATTTAAAGATGTCAAGTTTAGAGAATGGATCACCAGAATCAACATGTTGTTTCAAAAAAAAGATTCATTATTTTGAAAAATAATATGCTTAGGCAATATTTGAATTAGAATACTTATTTCAATGATTCCCCACACAATGGGGTAGGTAAACATTATTTTCGCCATCCTCATTTTTCATGGACCTCCCATTTTTTTATGTCAATATTTTTCCAAAGTTTTGACATTTTGAACAGGCAAAATAGTTGTCATAATTATCGATATATGTACCTTTCAGCGGTATAGTCCTCATGGGCCATTAAATAAGAGTTGAAAGTTAGTCCTCATGGGTAGGTTAGTCACTGAATAAAACGGCTGACATACAGACGGATGGATACAACAAGAGGTTTGTTTTGCTACGGAACCCTGAAACTTATTTTCGCAAATATATATATAGTACATAGATATGCAATAACTTCCATAATAGAGAAAGCTAGGCGCTCAATGTTTATAGTGATCTGGGGCCTTACCCCTAGCTTCACTTTTGCGAGCCAACTTTTAGTAGGTACCTGATAGGTACCTAAAATTAACCAACTCATTTAAACTGCATCGTTTAAAAGCGTCTAACTTGAATGAACGTAAATCCATTTCACTATGCGTGTGTGCGCGAAAATAGCAAAGCTTGGCTGCTATCAAATAACTACCGCTTTTCGTAGTTGATGGTACCGTTTAGACAAATAACACCTATGCGGGTCAACTTTTCGAGCTAGGGGTAAGGCCACTGTATTGTTTTCTCTCTTTTACCACTATCTATATTTTTATCTCTCTCAGTTATGAGAAAGGCTTCGAGACCAATACATTCATAAAAATATTAAGCGTTTAGCTTTTCATCTACACGAAAGCTATACGTATTGTTATCTCTGTTGCTCATTAGATGAGAGAAAGAGATATCAATGCGGATAGTGAAAAGTATTTGGTATGGAAATGATCATATTTATTGCGATCCGTAATCGTATTTCGAGCGAAAGAGATATCAATATGGGTCTTATTACGGATCGCGATAAATAATTATAGTCTAAGATCCGGCTGCAGAATTACTTCAGTCATCGAGTTTTTGCTTAAAACCAAATATTTACGCATATTTATGATTAGGAGAATATATATCAACCAGGGTGCCAATCAAAATGTGGCTGCTAGTATTTTTTATTAAATTATTGTCAATTAAGTTATAAGAAAAAATTTCATTCACTTTGTTTTTAAATAAAATATCGTCCATTTCACGGCAATATAAGTTTTTTTTTAGCTTTAATTAGATATATAAATGATAAATATCAGTTATGACCGCAAAATTGTACCAAAATCTTACCTGTTTACACCTGGCTTCGAAGAGGTGCGGTCGTGGTTTTTCAGAGTCTTTATATAATTATATTGCCGTAAACTGGACGATATTATATTTTAAAACCAAGTGAATTAATTTTTTTACTATAAATTAATAAACAATAATTTAATTAGAAATACTAGCGGCCACATTTTGATTGGCACCCTGGTTGATATTTATTCTCCTAATCATAAATATGCGTAAAAATTTGGTTTTAAGCAAAAACTCTATGACCGGAGTAATTCTGCAGCCAGATCTCGTACTATGAGCATCAACCCAAAAGATAAACTTCGTTTATCCGACTGTTTTAAAATCCTACATCTATAGACGGTAAGTGTAATAATTATCTCTGAATAATATAATTGCAATCAGATAAATAATTATTTTTTCAATATAGAGCTTTATAGTATTGGCACTTTATCATTTGCATTTCTTTATCTTTTATTGCATTTAAATCTATTTACGTAATATTATTTAACATTTCTTAAAAAAAAAAGTTTAAATGAAAATAATTAGGTTATTTATTTTACAATTAAGTATTCAAAATAGATAATACCTACTTTCAACAAAATCTTAGTGTCATAATTATATTTTCTATAGGTAGGTACCTATATTACATAAGTTACCATAAAAATTAAGAAATACAATATAAAGGTTCTAGCTTAGTTTCTTGTACGTAGAAATAATTATAGATGGTGTCACTAACGCTTATACTGGTCGCAGAGACAACTCACAGTATTTGGAGGACGACATGAAAAAACAGTAGCTTAGCTGTTAGAGCGCTCGCGCGGGACGTACCTAAACCTAGATGGTGCAGGATCGAATCCAGCCGGTTGACAATTGTTTGTATTGTAAATAATAATTACATCCTCCGGCCCAGCTTCGCAAGTTCGCACGAGTGTAAGCTCGGCCTTCGGCCTCGTTACAAAATATAATATAGCCTATGTCACCCGGGGATAGTGTAGCTTCCCAACAGTGAAAGAATTTTTCAAATCGGTTCAGTAGTTTCGGAGCCTATTCAATGCAAACAAACAAACAATCAAATCTTTCCTCTTTATAATATATAAGATAAGATAAGATAATATAAGTAAAAATCTTTTCGAGAAACAATACACCTACCTAACAAAATGTATAATGGACATGGTATTCGTTTTTTGTGATGATTACCTATACTTTTGATATGTAGGTAGGTACCTACATAAAACCTTAACTTTCAATAATGAAAAGGACTGGTGGGTAAGTATATAAATATTAATTTAAAAATTTTTCATAGAAGAGGTAGATTTTGAAATTTTCAATTACGTTAAAATCCTTCTCGGTTTATCATAAGATCGAAGCGTAGCGTCATAAGAATTCGAATGAGGAATATATATTTATCTAGATAATAATCATCACAACTGTTTATAATATTATAAGGTAAGTACTTAACACTCTACCAAAAATTTGAAGATATTAGGATAGCTCATGGGAAGACTATTAATGACCACAAAAGAGAATGCCCACAAAATTAATGAAGAGTGTTAATTAATGTGAATGAGTGAGAAAGTTAGTACTGCTGCATGTTTAGTCCTAAAGGGTTTTATAATCGCAATATAAAAATATAGCAGGAAATCAACCGATAGAAATATATATTTCTAAGAATATATCCTCTGATAGAAATCTAGATTTTTAAGAAATTATCCTTGGATAAAAACCTACATTTCTAAGAAATAAATTCTTTGATAGAAATCTATATTTCTAAGAATATATCTTGTGATAGAAATATAGATTTCTAAGAATATATCTTGTGATAGAAATCTAGATGAAGTATAATTTTTTAACTTTTGTATAATTTGAAAAATAATTTTGGTCTTCTGCGAGAGAAACTTTGTATCATATTTGGGCATTCTCATATTAAGTATATCTATTTATTGATTTTTAACCAAATTACACTTCACTACAATAATTAAGACTAATTTTATTACTAAAATTTAACTCTGATATACCTACCTATTAACCTGAAATATGACAGCCTTTTGAAGTGACGATATACTTTTTAAAATTGTGCATAAAATTGTGCATAAGTGGAGAGTCACCAAAATATTTTAAAACATTTAATTTTTAAAATTTTAACAGCCGTTTTAATATTCTAATTACAGCCTGTATTTAATTATGTAACTAGTTAAAATGTATAGACGTCACGACAATTTTCTTTATACTCAATAAATAATAAGTACCTACATTTTATTTAAACACAATAATCAAGTAATAAATAAGCTATAACAATCTACTACTCTGTTTCAAAGTACTTGAGCTACATGATTGAAACATAAATATAATGTGGGTAAAGATAATTTAATTTACTATCCATATTTATACTTGATAATTGTGTTTAAAATCTCTGACTATAATACAACGTTAACATTAAATGCCATAGAAAAGGACGTAGAAAAGACTTAATAGGCGAATATAATTCTCACTTGAAATCACGTTAGGTTACATCAGATCAGACATCATTAACGACCATCGAGAAGGACCCTAAATACACCTCATTACCATAACATCAAACTATATTTACCTACCACTGATCCACTTCCATATCGGCCCATGACAGTCACTATCAACATTTAATTTCATATTTCTTAAACAAACATGGAACTAGAATACCTCCCGAGGAAACCCGATAATTTTCTAAGCCTTAACTATGTAACAAGCACAATAGAATAACGGGAAAATATCTAAGACGGTCGTATAAAAGCAGTCGAAACGACAATAACAACCATTAGTAACATTTAACAACCACTTTCATACTGAATCGGGAAAATACCCGTTATCAAATGCATTTGAAAAATCTTTTACAAATACAATCACAATTATTTACAAGTAAAGTTGAGCTGGTTGATGATGACAAAGTTCGTGAATATTGGATACATTTAAATACTCCAAAGGTTAGCAAAAAATGGTCAGAACTTGAGAAAATGATTTTACACTCAAGATTACATGTCAGTATAATTCCAAAATGCTCAAAGCACTCAAGTACGCTTATATACCCGTTTATTCATATAAGATATTGTGACGGGATGGGGGCGATAAGTTCTGTACTGACGTCTTGCTTGAGGTGTATTGTGCATTTCTCCCTACCAGCACCTACCAGAGCCAACCCAACTCCTTAAAATATCAGGCTCTAGGTTGCTGACATAGTTGCTCCAGTGGTGTAGATGAAAGTGTAAATAACTATGATGAAAATCTTGTTATTTCTAATTGCTTTAACATTGACGTCACATCGATCCCGTTTTACTTTTTAGATTTACCTAAGTAATTATTTTGTTTTTATTTATCTTACAAAAGCTCTTTAAGTATTTATCTGATATTATTTAGTTTCGAGTGATATGTTTAAATTATGATTTTTAATACTAATCTAATTGACAAAAGATTTATTTTTCAAAAATAGAGTGCATAAAATATAGCTCTTTCCTTGTTTTTTTTTTTAATTTAAAGCAGTTTTGTCTGCCCGTGTGTTAGATCACACTAGTTGACACTAGTGCTAGAGTCGTATGTATTCTATTAAGATCTCCGATGAGAGATAGGTAATGATTGTGGTATTTTTAAAGCTTCTTTTAATTCTTTAGACCTTTTAAGTACTAACTTTTTACCCGACTGCATAAAAAGAGGTTAATGTTTTTCGAGCGTATGTATTTTTGTTTATTTGTATTTTATAAATTCTTCTATATTACCGATTTTGATATGTGACGTGTTATTAGATTCGTTTTATTGTCCAGTCAGGTTCTTTTTTTCACTTTTAATTATATAATATATATTTGTTCACTGAATTATTTTATATGAATAATCATGTGACCTTCAAGAACTTGTGTAGATTTTAATTAATTTATTATAATTACAGATTTAATTCTAACTTGCATCTATAAGAATTTATATACTTACATGCTAATATAAAGGTTTAGGTGGATGTAATTTCAAGGAACACATTTATGCAAGAATATAATATATGTACCTACATCATACTTTTAGTAAATGGCACGATTGAAAATATTACAGTTATTAAATAGCTATTACATGTAGCTCAGAGAGAGCTGTAGCACGTGCCTCGAAACGTCGATAGAATTGTATCAAAATCGAATCTTGTAGCAACTTGGCAAATGTTGATACCTACAAATTTATGTCAAAAAGCAAACACATTTCGTAATTCCAAAAGCTTTAAGCCCCGAAAGCTGCTAGTTCTGGAATCGCAAGAAGACACAGACCTTAGCACAGGCGTTATTGAAATCGAAGAATAACAACGTAGGTAAACCTTAACGCGCCGAGATAAGGTTTGCGGTTGCGCAAATTTTCTCAATCATCTAAACTGAATCGCTTATAACAGGTAGGCGTAAGGCCTCACGTCGGACAGTGACATAATGTTCGTAGGTATACCTACGTAATCTTCCGTTAGTAAGTTGACGTGGATAAGTTTAGGTACATTTACTTACGTAACTTTACGTCTGTAAGTTGACGTAACCTTGTAAAGAGGTAATGCTAGATAAAACGTATTTATTTGCATATAATTTGCTATTGGGATATAATTAGCTACACGATCTACAAAGTTATGTCGTCAACTTTGTATGAGCTGTCAAAAAGCGATTAAGATAATAGGCAGTCTATAGAGGAACACTCAGCACAGAATAGAGACACATAGCGAGTCCAATAAGCTCCAAGGTTGAAGAGTGCGTGCAGCGGGCGTGTGACGCGCGTCTTAGTTTCGCAGCGGCTCTAGCGCGGCGCGGGACGCGCGGCGCCGGCGCTAGGAGGCGGGCGAGGGCGGAGCCGCCGGCAGCCCGGCGCCGGAGCCCCGCGCCGCCCGGGGCTCTATCTCCAGCGACATGGTGTATTGACGCTCCTCCGGGATGATCAGTGACCGCTCCAGCAGGAAGTCGCACACCTGAGTACAAATCTGTATGTAAATAAAATATAGTCTTGTAATGTTGTAGTGTCGCTCTACACTACAACATTGCTAGACCTAATAGGTTACTGGTTTTAATGGGCTCTAGTTATGAACAGCTTTTTATAAGGTAATAAAAAATTACCCATGCCTATGTATATTCAAACATACCCATATGATGTGAGTAACACAAGTGAGCCTACCTATGTATTCAAAACGTCTTGCTAAGGTGAAAGTTGTCTGATATTGTCATCGAGGTGCATCAAATGGATTTAACTTCAAGCATCAGCATACCAATTTTAAATCATATTTCATGTTTCAGAATTAATAAATTTTTGTTTCAGGTTAGGTTAATTTTCTCTTTTATGTAAGTTAATTAATATTTTATTTCAGGTTAGGCAAAATTAAACTCAATTATATTAACTTAATTAACCGAGTCCGAGTCTATCGAGTAAAATTTATCCCAAATTCCTTATTGTAAGTACTTGAAGCGATGTAGAAGCTGAATTACACTAGAAACTCATCAGAAAAACAGTTTTGAAGATGGTACCGCAAAATAACGCCCGATTCAATACATTTTTGTAACTATGAAAACAGAAGAATTTGCTACAAACCTTCGGTATATGATCGATTTTGTAAGGAGTTTGCTGAAAGTTTCTTATCTCTCGAATCACGTGCGCTATCTGGAAGTTAAAACGAAAATATTCAAATGACTATCATAAACTTTTCTGTTTCATACATTATTACTAGCTGCGCCCCTAGGTTTCACTCACAACTCTTTATAGCATCAGCTAGGTCGCGCGCGTCATGTAAAAAGAACGCTGGAAGAAAGTAGAGGGGGCGTCTTTGCGCATGGGTACACTTGCGCACAAAAGTACTAGGCCTATTGTTTTAAATAGTTATTAATTAGCCTTATGCTCGCAGCGTATTGGTTATTTCTAGGTACATGGCAAAATATATTAGATAGAATAATAATAAATAGAATTAAAATATGTTTTATTCAGTGTAGAATGTTTAATATTTATTAATAATAGTTTGAAAAAATTTAAGTAATGTTGAAACTCCTTCTATTAAGTCGTCCTGGTGACATGAAATGGTGTTAGTGCTAGAGCCTCTCTCTTCATAAAACAATACACGTTATAAATAATTTTTCTCACTTATCTATGTAAAACCATTTCTAATTAAAAACTTTTATGCGCGATTGTATTTTAGACTGACGAACCAATAGCGCTCCGGCAAGCATGCGGCGCGCCGCACCTCATACCACCAAATATACCGATAAATCGCCTTGCCTCGCCTTAAATTTGATTGAAAGAAATAAAATAATAAATATATTACAATAATACATCATTATGAGTATGTATATTAAATAATTACATGTATATATCTATATCTATTCTATCTATACATATAATAAAAACGTAGACATAAAAAAATCTGTAATTGCGAGATAACAAAAAAAATGACACAGGGCGTCTTAAAATAAGCAGCTGAACACGATAGGACAGTTTTTAGAATTTGTGTCTGTTTGTTTGTTTGTCCGCGCACATCTCTTAAACCACTGGACGGATTTAAATGCGGTTTTCACGAATATGCTTAGAAATTACCAGATTAAAACATAGATTATCTTATATAATTTATTTTAAATCTTTATTATTACATGAAATAAATTAAAAATCAATGATTTATTTCTTCGTTACCCGAAACGTAATATGAAGATCTTCACATAGCCTCAAGCAAGGAGATCCAAAGTAAAGAGAATGTTTTTGACATAGCTATTAAAATTTTGAAACTGTCAACTGTCATTCAGATAATCAGCCAGATTAAAACTTTTTATATTAATTAAGGAACCTTCTTAGATGAATGAACGTGATGTTATAGGTCCTAAAACCTCTTGTGATTTATTTCAATGCATGTTCCGTGGCCAGCAAAGCTGGACAGTCAAATTTCAGAGATGTATCGTCCCGACATGACATGATTTACTTTTTATGGTTTAGACAAAAATAAAACTTCAAAACATGCTCTGCACTGTGGTCACATTATCTTTTTGATTTGAAAACTGTTGACGGTGTTTTTACTTTTATGCTTCTATCAATACTTCACACAGGGCGTCTTAAAATAAGCAGCTGATGTTAAGGCAGTTATTAGAATTTTTGTTTGTTTGTTCACGCACATATCCTAAACCCCTGGAAGAAAATGCGGATGGATTTAAATGCGGTTTTCACGAATATGCTTAGCTATGACCAGATTGAAGTATATAGGCTATGTTATTTTGCGCAAGGGCCGGAAGGGAAGAAAAAAGGATTGAAGGTTTATATGAAAATCTACGCGTACGAAGTCGCGGGCAAAAAAACTAGTATATATAAAAATGAACCCCTATTTCTCCTGGTCACGCTATAACTTGCGAACAGCTTTACCGATTTCATTCACCTTTTTTTAAATGTTTTCTAATACTTCGTAGAAGCTTCTTACATTTAAAACTACTGGATCGATTTGGATGAAATGTTGCGTTCTTGGAGCGGGTCATAGTAGCGAGGCCGAAGGCCGAGCTTACATCCGTGCAAAGCCGGGGCGGGTCGCTAGTTATATCAATAAAAAATAATCATCATAAAAAAATATTGTCATAAAATAATTACATGTAGCGATAGTGGTATTTCTGTGGGTCATCAATGCCGCATGACATGCTCTATAGAAGAGTTTTCATACATTACATATTTAACTAAGTTTCTCACCATTCTCATTTTGGAAAAATTTAGCAGACCGTCCGGTGTATAGTTAGTCGTTCCTTCTTCGATAAACGACAAGTCAGACAGATACATTCCCAGATATGGAATACATGGAGGATCACACCTGAAAAACAAATATATATATATATATTATATATAAAAGCGGAATAGCACTCACTCACGAATCATTACAAAATTTCGAAAACTATTTAACGATGCTGAAATTTGACAGGAAAATTTCTAATGGGGTGTATCTAAAGATATGTTAAGAAAAGTCGGTTTTGGAAGGCACGATGACTTTTTCCTCCTAAATTTAGGAAAAAAATGTCATTTAGAAGGTCAAAGAAGAAAGGAAGAACAGAAAGTTCATAATGCCTTCCAAAACCGATTCCTTCTAAAGTTAGTTTTTTTTCAGTGTACCTACCTAATTCTTTGATGTGATGCATATAAATACTAACCTACTTTAAACAATCTCCATTTAGTTTCAAGTTTTTAAACAGCTTTTAGTTTTAGTGCTATAATCAGTTATGATAAAAAAAAAGCAAATGGTAGTTTTCAATACTGTGACAAAGTGAGAATCAAAACAGGCAGATATTACTTGCCTGTGTAACGCATCCCTTAAAACTCGGAACCTGCATTCTGATGAAATCAAAGTCTGCATCTTTTCTATGGTTTGTTTGCTCTGAAAATCAAGAAAGATTGCAATACTCAATACTTTATTGCACTTTATAAAATTCACATAGGTACAGATCGTAGATAGATATCATGTGGTAGGTGGTATCAAATAATGACCCTGTTTGGGTATGGCAACAAAGCATATGGCAATTCGAATAAACAGAAAACTCATCATATGAGAAACAAAAGTCATTATCATGTCATGCAAATACCAAAATGGTCAGCTTGTAGATCCAACAAAGTGGACTCATCAAATCTAAGTATACTGTATGGTCACTCTATGTTCCTCTCGGACTGTGATCTCACGACTCCCATGTCTTTATAATCCCTTCACAGATTTTGCTCATAATATAACTTAAAAATTGTATAAAAAATAACAAACTTAAATATAAACTAAAAACTCAAGCTTAAAATAAATAAAGAACAGCTAAAAACTTAAACTAAACGATCTTTATCACACTAATATCATATATAGATTATATAGGTATGTGAAAATTTGGATGGATGGATGGATGTATGGATGGATAGATGGATGGTTGTTTGTTACTCAATTACGCAGAAACGGCTGGATGTATTTGGATGAAATTTGGAATATACATTATTTCCTGAATTAACACATAGGCTACTTTTCATCATCATCATCATCACCACGCGGGTAAAACCGCGGGGCGCAGTTAGTAAACTATAAAAACACGGCTTACACTCCGGTTTCCGGTTTTCGGTTTGTGACCGGTTTCAGAGCCATTAGAGCCAGATTAGAGGTCTTTCAACAGGGAATACGCGCGCTCCTGGAGACGGTTGCCCACGTGAAGTAGCTCTAATGGCTCCGAAACCAGTCGATCGTCTCGATCGATAAATAATATATAACTTGAGTTTAAGCCGTTTTGTAATTGTTTATAATGAATCGTCAAGCGAGTTTTGATGAAGTAAAAGACCATTACTGTGGACCTTCCCCAGAAACCTGGCGGCATTGCCACGTTGAATGGCAATACTCAATTTCAGTACGAAATAAAAACCATCATTCTGGACACCCACGGCTCCTTTCGTTAGTTTCCTGTTTTTTTAAGTTGAGCATAACTTTCATTTATTTGTAAAAAAAAATGTTTTTTTCATGAACTAGATAGATAAAATTAAACAAAAATTTCACGTGATAATCAATTGCACTCAAGTTATCGTTGAATAAATATAGTAGTAGTAGTAAGCCACTTTATTTCCTTTCCTTAAACTTAGTTGTACATCTAGTTACATCTTATTAGAATTATAAATATAGTACATCCATACAAATGCCTATTTATTCCCGTTGACTCTGAGGCCTTCATTTCGTTCGGCAATTATACTAGAACCATTGTCTACATATTATCGTGATGAATTCATCCTTAAATGTGCTTAGTGATAATAATATTGAGTATATCATGATTGCTATGCATTATTGTACTGCTAAACACTACCTACTACTCTCTGAGTGCGCCCAGCGGTTGTACCTTCATGACGCTTACTTTTGATGCATGCGCGATTTACGGGCCTTTATAACGAAGTTTAGTAGTATATATTTTTTATATTGTTTATTTTCCGTCTCTTACCAAAAAGTTGGCAACCTTAATAAATATCTGGGACATTTTTGCACACACGGTCATCTGACCTCAAACATAGCAAAGCTTGTAATATGGCTGCCAGAGACCAATATACGTACATATACCTATATTTTTAAATACAACATAAATATATATTAACACCCAGACATAGAACAAACACAAATGTTCATCACATGAATGTTTGCCCTAGGTGGGAATCGAACCAACGCCCTCAAGCGCAGAAGGTAGGTTCACTACCAACTGCGAGCCACCGGGGCAGTTAACGCAGAGTTACTTTCGACTTAATTAGTTTAGCGTGAAGCGTGATGGTATATAATACGTGTGTATGTAGTAGTGTGTACTGACCGTCTTGGAGACTTTCTCCCAGGTCTTCTTGAGGCGGTAGACGGAGGTGTTGGAGAGCGCTGCACACACTTGTAACACTCCGTTGAAGTTGTGGAGGCAGCGAGCGATGTCACCTACTGCTGCCCATTTCTCTATCGCCGCCACGCGACCTGATAATTACACGCGATAATTATCTTTCAAATCCTAACCGTTGAGGAGTTGTACCCTTCATCATCAGCTCATCCTTATAAGATGATGATTATCAGTCGCAAATACTTGAACAGCTTTAGAAAATATATGAAAAACGTAATAAGTGCCCATAAAATTTGAGGGTAACCCTCGATTTCTCTGGGATCCCATCATCAGATCCTGACTTGGATCATAAATTGGATACATACCCTACCGAACAAAAGTTTTTTTTTTTTTTTACTTTTGGCGGAGATATCGGGAACATTCATAAATATATATATAAATAAACAGTGGAAAATAGAACCTCCGCCTTTTTAGAAGTCGGTTAAAAATGACCACTCTAGATGTTTTTCGTAGAAGTAAGTGTCCGACACAGCATACCGTTTTCACAGCATTGTGCGTGTCGGTCGATGCGTGTTACATAGCCTTGCATCTTGTCGTTCACTTACCAGCTAATGTAAATTTCTTCAGGATCTCAGAGATGATCAGATTGGAGATGTGGTTGAAGTGACCCGTCATCAGCAGGATGTGGGGAGCTCGGTCGGCCTTGTCAGCCTTCGTCCACGCTTGCCCCAGAAACTCTCTGGAAACATAACGACTAATCAGAACAACTCAAAAAAGAAGATAATGCACAATAAGATTAGATATGTGAATCACACTAATCACACTAATATTATAAATGCGAAAGTAACTCTGTCTGTTTGCTACATAATCACGGCTAAACGGTTTAGCCGATCTCGATAAAATTTAGCGAGGTAATGGTATGTATCATGATGTACATAGGCTATTTTTTTCTGATGAAATCGCGGACGACGTCTTGGTGACAGCTAGATTTATATATAACGCTGTTGCCCGCGTCTTCGTTCGCGTAGACTTTCGTGTAATTTTTTTACCCTCTTATGTCCGCTTAATTCGCCCCTGTCGTTAAACCCTTTCTTTCAGATCTCTACATCCAATATGGAATTTACATACCAAATTTCGGCTTCGTAGGGCAAGTATTTTTATTGATTTTGAATCGACCCAGTCTGCAGTGGGATATAGAAGACTGTGGATGATGATGATGAAAATAAAATTAAAATAAAGGAAAAAAAGAAATGAGAAAAAAAAATACAAGGAAGAAAACAAAAAAACGAAAAAACTATGAGTCTATAAAGAGTATCGATTTATCTATAATTTTATGCCGTGATGCTGTCAGATTAAGTTTAGAAAAAATTACATGGTTATATATTTTGAGCCCTTGTGGATAAAGAGAGCTCATTATATACCCAAAAAAAAACAGAGCGCGATAAATGCTTAATGGTTAATGCGACGTGTAACTAAAATGCTGGAGTGTTTTCGACTCTACGCATAAGCATTGCCAATCAGCGTGGTAATGCCGCCGCCAACATGCTGGGTACGCTGCGAACTGGTAGTAAGCTTAGCATTTGTATTGTTTTTAGACTTTCAACGGTCTAGCTGTTTAGCTTGTATTTTGTTTAGTAAATAAAGGCACTTGCCCCGTTTAGAAAACGATACAAGAGAATGAAGAAGAACTCACTCGCTGTGGATCGCGCTAAAGATCTGGTAATCCAAGTACGTCATCTGTTCTGCTATCTCAAGGGCCGATAGTGTCTCGATGCTTTCATTGGTTGGTATCTGAAGACAATAACAATAGTTCCAGCTGGTTTAATAACAGTTTTACAGATAATATCTCATGTCAAATGCACAGGCGTTAGAAATTATCTGTAAGCAAAATCCTAGTAAAACTCTAAGACTGTTACAATTAAATTGGGTAGGTATATTAACCATTTGATTTGGCAATTTTAAGCATTCAAAATCAGGAAATGTATGCGGAGTACCCTGGGTGGCGCGAAGAGCACTTGCAGGTCGACGTTTCTATCAGGCGCTCGCTCCAGGAGCCGCAGGAGCTGCGAAGCCGCCTTGTGCTCTGCAGGCAGCAGCCCCGGGCTCCCCTCGATCTCTTTCAGGAAGTCCATCGTAAGCCCGCGGAGACGCTCGTCCGCCCAGAAGTCAGACGAGTGCTTAGAAATCCAGTGCCTGAAAATTTACATTAGATATTGCAACATGCAAAAAATTATGCTAACTAGAGGCTTACAAACTTACCGTATCAATTTACTGCGATACAGGCCTAGCCTAATGCACGAATCGCAGTAATAAACATTAAGATTTCAAAGCTTTCATAGACATAAGCCAGTGTGTTCCTAGTTGATAAAAAACTTATGTACCTAAGCCTATGTTTATGCTTATACAAATATTTTTCATTTTCATTAACAGTAATACGTTTTCAGCTAAGAGAAAACTGCTTCACTTTCGGATGTACCATGTGCGTCATATAGCCCTAGGAAAAGGAATAATACTAGTTTAGAAACGAATCTTCTTTTACGTTGCGTTTAATGGGTCTGCCCTCGAGATCGGTTTCATGGTTCACAATCAGCTTGGGTTTAATGGGTCTGCCCTCGAGATCGGTTTCATGGTTCACAATCAGCTTGCGTTTAATGGGTCTGCCATCGAGATCGGTTTCATGGTTCACAATCAGCTGAGATATCGCGTGATATGTTACATACAAATATACAGTCGACTTGATCTTGACTTGACGTCATCGGCCTAGCTAAAAAAATCCGGACGGATGGTAATCCTAGTGACAATTCATCTGGAAGTTGGGTAGATTAATTTTTAGCAACACTATATACCTCAAGACATTGAGCACCCGCATGGTAGCAGCGGTAGATATGACGGAGTCACGCCTGGCCGCAGTCGGTGAGGTGGGCGGCGGGGAGCGAGGGTTGGACGAGGCTGATGTGGCCACAGCAAACGCGACCGCAGCCGTCGAGGTACTGCTCCTAAACACCATCACTCATCTTACTAGAGAGCTCAGACATACTGATACAGCTGCTTCACAGAAGATCAGTCATATAGGAAACTACGAAAACATCGGTGGAGAGCCGATAACTGAAAGTTTGAAAACATTGTGAAGGAACAAGGTTCAAGAAGTAGAAAATTCTGAATTGGGGAAAAGTTTGAATTTGCAGATATAGTAAATGGCATGCTTATTGAAAAAAATGTGCATCAAGCAAAATAATTTTGAATATTGTGAAGAATGGAATAAGAGTTCATGCAGAAGTTTAAAATTATTTTTAGGTTAATTTAGTTTATTGTTTAATTTTAGATAAATAAATTAGTTTTAAATTCAAAATATATTATACGTGCAAAATTATCATTTTTATAATTTAGTTATTGTTTATAATCACTGGTGTAAAATTGCTAAGCGTCCAAAACTAAAATTTTCACTAGAAAATCAAGTTAAAATGTTAGAAAACTTGTATGTGTTATGAAATGTTGTTAGGTAATTGAAATTTTGAAACACAAGATTAACGATGACAATGATGTTAATGAAGTTTCTAATGTAAAGACTGGAGAAGAAATAATTGAAAGTACCAGGATTGAAGAAATTACTAAAAATCATTTTAACACCGTGTATGTGCTTCATCTTGTTTTTAAACCCTCAAAATATGCTGTAGGTGTCATTGTTGTGGTGTCATGTGATCGGGAAACCATACACTACGTCCAAATACTGTACGAAAAAATTTAAAAAAGGAAACAAATTACAGTCGTCTAGGTGAAGCAAAAGTTCCAAAAATCTCGTCTACGTTGCTACTTGATCTGACCTCTAATTAATTTTTACCTCCGCCAATCACTCACCACAACAGGTCTTTTCCAAAGCTGTCGAATGAATGCTGATTATTACAGTGAAACTGATGTAAGCACCTATAAATCCAATGCTATCTAGCGGTAGAGTTTAATCGAAACATCTATAGACTTTCGTGCAAAGCTTGATAAATTTTTAAGAATATATTGAGAGTATTAAAGTTAACACGACACGGTGATCCCATTAGATTCTGTGAAAAAGAAAAGAGACTCAGAACAGCGAAGAAATAAGTCTTTGACAAGGTAAGCGAAAATTAAGAAGTACGTCGTGCTAACTTCAGTAAAAATTCACGACAGATCGAAGATTAAGAAAAAGTGATGAACATGCTACAACATTGAGAGTTTCAGCCCAATATTGTATTAAACTGAAAAAGTATTCATTTTTGTAGATGACATGTAGGTAAGAGACATGTAGTTTGATATTAAAGAGACGAGACATGAACATCTTACCTCCGATGAGACTGTCTGAAGGATGTGATGACCACCCCCGCTTTTGGCTGGCCGGTTTCACGGCGATAGTTCTATGGGACCAACATTTCAGTATCTAGTAAGAAATTTTGTCATAATGACGTTTTGTAAATGAATCTGTAAAATATAGAATATATAAAAAATAAGCCCCTACCTACCGAGAAGCGTACTTATTTATTTATGCAACGGAGTGACGTAAAGTGCAAATCACTCGCCTGATGGTAAGCGTCACGCTTGGCTGTAACAGTTCAGTGCAACCAAGAATTTAGAATTTCTCTGCACGGCAATTCACTGTGCTAGTCGTCCAGTGGTGTCGTCCAGTGGTATTAAATGATGTAAAACTCTTTATGTCTAGAAATTTAGAAACATTTGCCCTTTAATAACGTTTGCACAGTACTGCTTGACAGTTGAATAACTGTCAAAGGTATGGTACTTCCCCCGATGGACCCTGCAAAAGAGCCCTATTTCGTGCAAGAGGAGTATTTTTTGTAGATACGTACCTGCGCTGCTTGCGAGCTTTGTGAAGTGACGGAGGAGCGCGGTTCAGAACTGCCCCAATACCGACGCCGCTCGCTGTTGATCGACGAGTTAGTGTACCGTCGCTCACTGGAACAATAACGCCGCTGTGATAATTCAGTAGTATCTCATAACTTATCGGAAGTCTGGTGGCAATGTTCGTCTGCCGTCTTGCTCGCGCGCATAGTGCGCGTAAATTGGTTCAAGCAGGATAGAACAGGATCACCATTACCACCAGACAATAAGGACGGTGACATTCGTGAAAGAGCACATAGGTAGGTAAGCTTGTGATTGTAACAAATTTTTCTGGCTCCGGACAAGGTACCTGAGTATTAAACGCTCCATACAACAGAATCCCGAATTAAAATTGTCATTGAAAGTTATCGAAAGTTTAAATAGCATGTTTGTACCAAAAGCTAAGATATTAAAATCGCACTGACGAAAATTATAAAAAAAAAAAAACAAATTACGGTTTCGGAGCAAACCTCACAATGGAATAGATGCGTGGTGTGGACAGACTTCCATTCTCCGCAATAATCCACAACTCTACTGAAGAAATGACATCAATTGTCCAGTCTCACCTGACAGATCGTCTCGGAGCGAACCTCGCAGCGGAATCTGAAGCCCGCCGTGGTTCGACAGCGGCGGTAGCTGGAGGGTCACGAGGAGCGCTCTCGGACAAACGTCGGGCTTCCACGGTGGCCGCTGACGGCGGGTGCAGACGGCGAGGGCTCTCCGTGATCTTGTGGACACGCTGTCAGACACAGTTTGAGGATTTATAAAATTGGACATTTACTAGGATTATTCATGATGGATATCGCGAGTTTACCTACTTTACACTGCTAGCCTAGATCAGCACAAAGATTACCTTCTATCCTACATATAAGGTTCCTGTAGGTTAGCAAGTAAAACCGTGAGGCACAGCTTAGTAGATTATATATTACCTCTGTAAACTTCTGCGACAGTTTAAATTTCTCGTCTTTCTTTTCCTTCTTGTTTTTTTCTTGTTCTTCCTCTTTGTACTTGATATCCTCATCGCTCTGATCCACCAGCTCGATGCTCTCATCCTTCATGAGAGTCTTGGCTGCAGCGTCGTTGTCCTTGGTATCTATGGACTTGTTGTCGGTCTTTGTCGGATCTACTGGGCTGGACTTCTTGGGGCTGCCACCCACAAGGGTCACTGAGCTTATGGCCCCAGGAGATGATGGTGCGGTTCCTGTATTGAAGACAAATATTGATGCAGTTTGTTTTACAACTTGTTTAAAATTTTACCTTAAGTCTCTCATAACCAGGTTCAGCTTTTTATAATGTTATGGCAACTGTTAAACACATTCTTGCAGCGGCCGCATTATAGGTGTATTGTCTGGGTATCTTCAAGTTGCGAGTGAAACGGTTTCTTTTAAGTAAGCATGCTCCATCATAGACCGCATCATCACTTAACATCAGCTTAGATGCCGGTCAAGCGAAAGCAAGATAGTTTTCAATGAAATAAACAAAGTAAACATGGTAAACTAATAATGAACCTAGTTTAAAACGCCATACCGATGAGTTTCTTAGAGCTGGCAATTTTTGTGCATGCGACTTTGTTTCTGTTCACGTTGCAGTTATGTCAATTAGAATGTGTGACGAAGACAAAACTAATATCGGACATGACCCAACTGATTAGTTCATATATTTCGACGAGCTAGAAAACAATTGGTTGTTGCTAGATCTTTTACCTTTTGGATTCATACAGTTCCATTAAATATTAACAACGGTTATGATTATGATATTGAATAACTAGAATATAATTATATTAGCCACCTAAAATTTCAAACGGTCAATGGCCTCACCTTTCAAAGTCTCATTGCTGGATGATGTAGCCATTATTTTCGGAATCGTTAAATGGCTGTTATCCTCTTCAGCCTTGCGTAAGCATGGGCATAGATATTAGAGAATATGTTAAGAATACAATTTTAAGGAAAATTGGTGTAAAATTCGTATAAATTAAGTACCTAATGAGTATATATACAGAGTATTTATAAGCCTGTTTTTTATCCAGTAACCATTTGCCTTATACTTATTGTTTTAGTGGCTTAGTATTTTGCAAACCAGCAATGTAAAGCGTACAAAACGCGGAGTCAATGCACCGATTAGGTACAAAAGTGCGTGAGCTTGCAAGTGGCATTGTCTGAGTGTGCTTATTTGCATTACATTGCGAACTTCAATATATAAAAGTTATCAATTCAACTGTATTTTTTTTAGGTTTGTTACCGCATTACTTTTGACTGGGTAAACCGATTTTGATTATTCTTTTTTATTTGAAAGGTGGTGCTTTCCATTTGGCCCAGTTCTGATGAAGTCGGTTTTTTATATTGATTAATTATGGTAATTTCTCCCCAAAGTTAATGTCGCAAATGCAAAAAAAAAACCATATCGTAACAGTAATCACCAGTTTTCGTTTTCGGGAGCGTTTCTAGTTTCTAACAACAGTCAAGCAGCAAATAGTATTTAACTAAATGAAAACAATTTGTTAAGTAATGTATCAATATTTATACTGGTACCTACTTACTATTTGGAGATTATTGATAATCTATGGGCAACAAAGGTTTATAGATAGTTCAAACAATCTCTGATTTTAGGCAACATCAATATGCCCAAAATGCTGGCTACGTTGCCCAGCTGTATTTTTTTAAAATATATCTGGGACATTTTTGCACACACGGTCATCTGACCAAACTAAGCAAAGCTTGTAATATGGCTGCCAGAGACTGATTACGTACATGTATATTTTTAAATACATACTTAAACAGATATTAACACCCAGACATAGAACAAACACAAATGTTCATCACATAAATGTTTGCCCTAGGTGGGAATCGAACCCACGACCCAAGCGCAGAAGGTAGGTTCGCTACCAACTGAGCCACCGGGGCAGTATTGCGGGAGTAACTTTATCTAAATAATGAAGTGGTTGGTATATTCCTTGCTTTACTACCTTGCTGGTGGAGGAAGTTCTCCTGGACGGAGCCATAAGATACGGTGAAAGTTTGTCGTCTTCTTCGCCTAAAACGGAAAGCGCATTAATGTAGTAGGTAGTGCAATAACAATGATCCCAACCAAATACAAATTTCGAGCGTACTTTTTCTAGAACCTTTCCAGAACCGTGATTGCCAATCGCGATCGCTATACTCGCTGCCATAACCTGCAATTTGAAAACATAACATTACGGGTCTTAGTTCTGGATATGAACAGAGGCTTTCAAAAACTATTATGTCATAGGTAAACACGAAGGTATATACTTATATTTATACTATGCATATGTCATTGCTTAAAAACTGTGAAAACCCTTCACTGTTTTTGAGCAATGACATTGAAACTGCACATAATTTATACTACACTAATTAGTCATTGGTGCAGCAAGGTAGAGTTACCACTATGCTCTAGTTACCAGAGACAGAGCTAGCAGCGCTGGTCTTCCTGGCGGTGTCAACCGGTGGTGCCAGCTCTAACTCTTGCTGCGACTGCTCGTAGAACACCTGCTTGAGGGCTTCCAGCACTGTCACGCCGTCCGTGAACACCCGGTAAGTCAGCAGAAACGTGTTAAGAAAGTCCACTGAGAGGAAGCGGAGATCTGTGGACACACAATTTAGAAACATTTATTAAAAAGTATCATATCAGTTTATTTTAGTCTACTGCTGGATATTGCTGGCTTTTTGCTTCCAGCTACGGCCTTATTATAAATATTTTAAAATATTGAATTAACTAAATCTTTTGTATAAGCTTTAGGTTTGAATAAAGAATCTCTAGTAAAAATTGTGCGATCAGAATGTTTGCTCCCATTTCAATTATGACCGGAAATTCAAAATGGACTTTTATAATGATACATAAATAAGTCGGGGATTAAGATCTTTAATTATAGCTTAAGTGAAAAAAAGAGTAGTAAAAAACCGCGCATCATACCTTGTGAAACACCTAAAATTTACAATAATACCTTCAAATACAATAACCACAAAATATATTTTAAATATAACCCACTCTTTGTTTTGACCCTAAAATACAGATCGAATAGCTAAAAAACAGTACGATTTTAGTATAGACAAAAACCCCAAAATTATGTTATTTGTAAGGACTTCAACTTACCTGTAAGCCTCTGCAAAAGCCGCGCAGGAGTAGCCGACCGTATTTGAGGGACTTTGCAAGAGTTGAGAGTTCTACTGAAGCGGATGTCGACATCATCGGTGAAGAGTGCGCGGTCAGTGCGGCAGGTGGGGAGACTGGCGGAAGCAGCGCCACAATCTCTGGTACATGCCCGGAGTAAAGCCGATAAAGCAGCTGACTCCATGCACTGAGCCACTTCACTTGTCCAGGCAGCTTTCTCTTCTACGGTTGCGCAAACTATACGGCAACAAGATAGTTTATGGTAGAGATATATCAACTGATTGGGCACACAAATTTGAAAAATTTCACACTCGTGTCTTTGAGGAGCTCAAAAAGTTGGAATCCCATAGTCGTATTACAACTAATAAACAATAATTTTATGCTGACGGCTACAATCTTAACGAATAAAAGATACTATCCTTGACCAGTTGAGAAACTACATATTACTTACCCAAATGTGCACAGATTTGCTCGCCCTTTACTTCAACGAGGATCTTGAAGTCCTTGCCTTGGTATGTGTCACCACCAGGGGACGAGCACACTAAAGAAGGGTTAACATTAGTTTATTTTCTGTTTCTCAAACATCACAGCAGAGATACAGATAACCAGATAGAGTTTTATGTACACATCCCAAGAACCTTCTTGGGATGTGTACATAAAACTCTATCAATCTCTTCAACGTTACTAACTTTTTTTTAATACATAACAATGTTATTATGGAAACTGACGTGGTTTTCACACATTTTATTTATATTACACGGGAACTACTCACGTAAGATTAAACCAGTTACTCCGACTATAGTTTCAACCGCTTTCGGCAGTTTTTTCAAAGTGAATGCGCGTGCGCGGCTGCGTCTTGATTTCGGCTTAATCTTACGTGAGTAATTCCCGTGTAATATAAACAAAACAGCGTGGGCAGCGTTCGGGAAATTGCGTGAAATCTTCTCGCCCAAGTTACCACAGTGCCTAGTACAAAGGTCTTTGACCAGTGTGTGTTGCCAGTGATGACATATGGTACTGAGATGTGGTCCTTAACTGTTAGCCTTTTGGAAAAACTCAGAGTCACACAACGGGCAATGGAGAGAGCTATGCTCGGAGATTCTTTGCGCGATAAAATTCGGAACATAGATATTCGCCAAAGGACCAGGGTCACCGACATAGTCATTAAAATCTGCAAGTTGAAGTGGCAATGGGCAGGCCACATCGCTCGAAGAACTGATAACCGATGGGGAAGAAAGGTTCTTGAGTGGAGACCGCGAACCGGAAGACGCAGCGTAGGTAGGCCTCCCACTAGATGGACCAACGACATTGTGAGAGTCGCGGGCATCCAGTGGATGCAGATGGCAGGATGTCGTTCAGTGTGGAGGTTAAAGGGGGAGGCCTATGTTCAGCAGTGGACGTCTTCTGGCTGATGACGATGATAAACAAAACAATGTTTTTTGTTATCTGAGGTTAGGTTAAGCATTTTTTGTTGAGAATCACTAAACATCGTCTGAGAAATCATAACGAGATTAAACACTTTATTGTTATACAAATAAAGGAGGAGAGGAAACATTATCTAACCCTACAAGAGATAAATTAGTAAGGATAGCTCTAACAACAACATCCATCGTCGTCATCTCTTAAAAAGTTCTTCAATAAGCAGTGCATCTGGCATAAGGAGCGGCAGTTTATTAGAGGTAGATTATGGCGGCCGCCATGAGCTTGAGCAGTCAGTTAAACCAATAGGACCAGGATAAGGTTACCAGGAGTTTTTTACCATCGTTGTTATGGTCCCAATAAATTTGCAGCAGTTGGTGATAGGTGAAGGCTATATTGCCTCCCTTGTGAAGTTAAGCATCAACCAAAAAACCAGGCACCCCAATCATACCATCATCATCATGGTTAGAAGGGTCCTCAATAAGCAGCGCATCATGTAGCGGCAGTTTCCCCGTGGGAGGCAGGTGGAGGCGGCCGCCGTGCGCGCGGGTGGTCAGCAGTAAGTAGTTGCTGAACAGGAAAGCTTGCCGAGACTGCATGTTGGCGCGACGACCCTTGCCGACGACTTGAGATATTGTACCTGGTGGAAGGAAACTGGATTAGTAAAAAACAACAAAGGTCTCCCAATAATGATTAAATTTAATTTTAGAAAGATCTTATTTATGTACTAGCTATTGCCCGCGGCTTCGCTCGCTTAGTATAGACATTCACTTTACTCCCCTTCTGCCCTTTTACTTTCAGTCCCGCATTCATCCTGTAATCCACTCTATTCCTTTACCGCCTTCTCCGCTCGGTTCTGCATTCGTCCCAAAATCCACTATTCCCATTCCACTATTTTCGGTCCAGTCCCGCATTCACGCACTCTACTCCCATCCTGCCCTTTCCGCGGACCATCAGGTGGACCTCGTGCCTGTTAACCATTCATTAAATACAGATCATGAAAGAGCATTGTCCGCTATAGATCCTACGAACAGAAAGATCAGAAGAAAACAATTAAACCAATAGTATCTGTCATACATCCATATAAGTGGTTTGAATATCTACGAGTAGCACTGTCAAAATACAGAAGATTTAGTGAGTAACCTGGATGAAGTTAGCACATGACAAAAACAAGTGGCACCTGCTAAATAATGCAATGGTAGTGGTATCGAGTACCTTGACGTATAAAGATTTGGTTGACATCCAGCAGAATATCGCAGCCCTCGATGATCATACGTTCCACAGCCAGATTCTTGCGAAGGTTTTCAGTTTCGCTCACCTGTGGTTAAAAATTGTATATTCATTGAAATATAGGGGAAGTATGCGAGTAGCAATGATTCAAAATGCACTACAGACAGATATAAAAACCCGAATATCCAAGTCAAAAAAATCTTTACACAATAAAAAAAAACTAATGATTAAAGTCTACTTATGGAGCATTGCACTGTAAGGAAGTGAGACGTGGACGATGACTAAAAAAGATCTAGAAAACTGGAACAGGAATAAGAAGAATAGGATGGACAGAAAAAAAACAAGAAGAATTAGATATTGTCGAGGAGAAAAATAGTATAGAGACTAGAAGAGGCAAAATGTTTGGCCACCTTTTACGACATGAAAAATTTATGAAAACCTTTATAGAAGGAAATGTAGAAGGAAAGAGTGGACCGGGCAGACCAAGAAGAGTATTCTCAGACCAAATAAAAGAGAAGGCAAATGTAATGTCGTACAGGGAGATGAAAACGCTGGCAGAAGAACGTCAAGCCTGGAAGTCACTCCACCGACAAAAGCTACGCTCTTAAATGTTGAATGAATGAAATGAATGTGGTTAAAACTTTACACAAGTTATCGTCATTTAATTTATTATTATTTCAGCCGTGGTCATCCCATTGCAGGGCAAAGACCTCCCTTCCTTTCTTTCACTCCTCTCTATTCTGTGCTATGGTGTACCAGTCTGTTGCGTGGGAATCAAGCTCGTCCCGCCATCTTTTTCTGGGCCTTCCAAGGAGTCGTATGGCATGCGGCAGCCATTCTGTAGTGGTTCTGTCCCACAGCTCATCCGACATTCTACTTACGTGGCCGGCCCAGTCCCACTTCAGTTTGCCGGCTTTTTCTCCAACGTCAGCGATTTGAGTCTTAGAGCGCAGTATACTGTTGCGTATGCGGTCTGTCAGCTTGACACCTAAGATACTGCGCTCCATGGCTCGCTGGCAAACTCCGAGTTTGGACTTCTGCTTCTTTGTTAAAGACCATGTCTTATCGTCCTTACCTGATGTTAAGCGATAGTTCGATCTACGACGGAGCAAGCTTACCTAGAAGAAACCAATTCACTTGCTGCTTGTACTGGATTAGTGAGGGGATTACCTCATCGTGCATCTGTCTCGAGAGCTCCTCAAGTTGCGCCCGCGCGTGCTGCAGCGAGCGGCGCTCCACGTGGTCGTGCGGCGTATGGGCCAGCAGTTCGTGGAGCGTGATTATGTAGCGCGGGATCTGGAATGTTCAACATTACTAGAATATTCTTTACTTTTCAGCGCATTTCTCGAGCTTTCTTGTTCCTAGCTAAAACTGCCACAATTACATTTGAGAAATATTTCTCTATTGATAACATACTTCTATTGAAAACATTTTTAAATTGGTATTTCAGACATATAATAACATTTTACAAAGAGAATACAATATTTTATATCATAGAAAAAATGGCATCTAAAGTCAAAGGCAAAGATAATTTACTGTTGCTACCGAGGAGGTTGATTCAAGGAGATGTATAACGCGGGTGAAACCAGTTTTCTAAGTACATTAAATGCATGCCACGTTTGAGCACCTTAAGTTAAAGATAGACATCGCTTACCCAAAAAATCTCTTCTTTTAATATTTTAAAACACTCTGATAATTTACCTGGTGCATGGGATATGTGAGGAAAGTCTCCAGACTCCGAGCTTGGCAGGCTGGCTTACTCTCGAGCCGCGCCAACAGAGTCGCAAACGGCTGCGTTTGCTTGCATTCCGTAAGCACTTGTAGCGAGTAGTGGTGGTTCCTCACATACTCTTGATAGATGGTCAGCATTGGCAGCAGCATGTCGAAGAGATCACCTGTATGCAGCGCTGTTACTGAGCCTTTACAATTTTCTGTTTCGGGTAACAAGCAGACAGAAAAGTGGCGGTGTGGGTGTGCGCATGCCTTTTGACTTGAAATGTTATAGTGCGAAATTGTACGGTGAAAAAGGTTGGTGTCGATTATGTTGGACCAACTTCTGAAACTTACAGCTCTAAAATTGATGACATCTTTTTCTTACAAATTGAAATTAAAAGAGATGCATATAATATTAGTGCTGTCAGATTGTTGAAGAATGTACAACAGAAATGGCGTCAATGTTTGTGAATTTAATTTTATGAGCAATGTGTTGGCAGCATTTGTACAAGTTGATATATAAAATTGGAAAATTGAGGGTAAAATAAAACTTTTAACTTCATCATTATTTTGGTTGACTTTTCGTGAGATGAAGCCAAAGGCCAATCAGCTGGTGTTCATGCGACAGATACTTAGTAAAATTGTTTGTGCTCATAATTGTTGAAATTGTGAAAACAAATATATTTTGAATCCAGGCATATTCAGGCATGGCACAGTTAGTGTGTGCAGTTTCTTATCTACACGATGCAAGGAGTGCGATAGTCAATCATAGATTTCACATTAGTTAAGTTCACATTGTTCCCATCTTTATCCTTTCTTCCTCACTAACTCTATACCTATATACAAAAGCAAAATACCAGTGTTTGTTTGGTAGATTCCTTGGAATAGATGTCTGCTAAGAAAAGATTTTGCGAAAGGACCGAATTAAAGGGGTCAGAAGAGGGTTGAAAGTTTATAAGATAGTCTACGCGCACAAAGTCGCGGGCAACAAGTGTTTATTGATTAGTTTGTTCCTTAAAAGACGTTGATCCGTTTCTCTATTGCTGCCTGAGAGAGTGACAAACAGACACACTTTCGTATCATTATTATAAAAGCGAAAGTAACTCTGTCTATTTGTTCGCTTTTCACGACTAAATGGCTAGGCCGAGCTTAAATAAATTTGGCAGAAAGGGGGTGTTTGTAGGGTACTTTTTCTCCAGAAAATGCGGAAAAACTGGAAAACCGCGGGTAACGCCGCGTTATTCAGCTAGTAATATATATTTATGTATGATATAAGGAACAGGTCTTGTATTCAACATTATAAAACTAAAAGATGGTAGTATTTTATTTTTTAACTGACTTCCAAAAAGGAGGAGGTTTTCAATTCAACCGTATATTTTATAATTTTTTTATGTTTGTTATCAGACCTTCCAACTGGGTGAACCGATTTTGATGATTCTTTTTTTCTTTGAAAGCTGGTGCTTCCTTTGCGCCACTTCTAACATTTTTATGAAGTCGGTTTTTTATATTGATAATTATATTTCTATGAGACAAACGAACTCCTTGCACCGTGCCCTATTCGCATCGACAGTCACCTAGTACGAGCGTCGGCCAAGATTCCATCCGCGACGTGAGGCCCTTGAAGAAGATCTGATGGAGGAACAGCACCGTCTCGCTATTCAAGAATATGGAGTTGACGTCCTCGTGGGTGCACGGGGGCTTCTTGGAGCTGGCCGCCATTTTGAATGGACGTAGGAAGCATGTCACCTTGAGGAGTTAGACAGTTTTGAAAACACTGGTGTATTGCCTAAAGATTGCAATATGTTTAAAAAAAACATACATCAAAATTGTTTTTTTTTTTATTTACACGTGTTTGACCTCTCCTGTTAAGTTTTGACAACCTGTATTAGGAGACCGCTCTTTCGTTTTTACATTGAATTTATAGGCATGTGGCCTAATGTTTAATTTATTATAAATAACAAGCTAAGCGATGAATATAACTAAATACATTACAAATACTGAAGAAATAAATTGAATCGGCTGATTTATCTCTGAGATATGAGCGTTTAAAGTTTTAGGTGGGGATAGAGGAGATGCTCCATCCCTTTCTCACAAAGCGTGTGTTAGTTTAGCATTTATATGTCGCGCCTGAGGCTTGACGTCATAGCTCAGTATAGTGCGCTCTCTGTCTAGCATGAATTTAAAATGCTTATAACTTATTTATTTTTGAACTAATTTAAATTTTGTTTTCGTTGATAGGCTCTATTGATGATCAGCTTTTTTATGAGGTAATAAAAGAATATTAGTCATCATGCCTATTGTATATAAACAGTTTTTATGTAGTAGTAAATTTAAAGTGGGTAGTGGTGGTGGTGTGGTAGTGTTTAAGATAATTCATGGCATACCCTAACACTAGGGCTGGTTACTGGGCATATACTAACTTATAACCTTTTTATGGCATATCCTCAGATCATACCAATAAGGGAAATATGCCTTAAGGCAAAAATCTTTGTCCTATTTTTTTATTACTTCTTAAAAAGCTTATCATAAATAGAGCCAGGCCTATAGAATTAAGTTTTTTTAGGTCTGTGGCCAGGCCTGAGGCCATTAACGAAAACAAATTTAAAATTTGCTCATAAATAAATAAGTTATCAGTATTTAATTTCATGCTAGACACATAGCGCACTATATCACGTATTGACGTCACGCTGTTCCCGTGCCATACAAATGCACAACACACGCTTTGCGCAAATTTTAGTGTAAGCGATAGAGATAAAATAAGAATTTATTTTTATTTTCGTCGATTCTTTTGCGACGCGTGCCATGTTGTCACCAACAAAAGATCTAAGTTAATTCCTTTATTCCTCCTGTAGTAAGGAACTCAAAATTGTCCGGTCTTACCAATATTTCCATTTGTTCCAAATATTCTTCTTCAGCTTCCACCATTTTGAAAACGAGGCTGCAAACAAAAAGCAAATTAATCCCACACCAAGCAAAAACTACATTTGGTGGTAAGCATTGTGCTGGTTTGGTTATGTGTCAGAATGTTATCTAAAATCCTTTGGACTATTTTCAAAATGCATAAGAAAATCTGCCTTTTAATAGTCCATTGCTGGACTTAGGCCGACCCCCGAAAGGCGATTGGGCCATATCCACCACGTTGGCCCAGTTGCGGGTTGGTGGATTCACATACGTTATTGAATTTCTTCTCCGTACGTATGTAGGTTTCCTTACGATATTTTCCTTCACCGAAAAGCCAGTGGTATGAAAATCCGTACATAAACTCCAAAGAGCTCATTGGTACGAGCCCGGAATTTGAAAAGGCGGATGCCTTACTCGCAGCCACTTCCGTATTCAATGACAGGACTTACAGACGATGTTGTGTACAGCACTACACTGCCCAAACCAGTTCATTACCAATAGGTAGAATGTGAACTGGAAACAGACCTGTTTCTCTTCCTCATGCTCTCAGCGTGAGGGCTCTTGATGTATTGCTCCACGATTTGTTTCCATCTTCGTCTGCACAACCAGCCTCGGAAGAAACTCTAAAAGACCAATACAAGAAGATTAAATTTTATAGTGAAATGTACGGCCGGGACGCCAATGTTTTTTATCACATTGCACAGGAAAGGTATACAGGGTAACACATATCAGTGATACTAAGTAGAAAAGGAGGTCATTCACCATGAGGTACGCATCGTTATGAATAATTTATACTATGGTAGGTAGGTACTAAAGCTGAAATCACAAAAAAAGGATCCATAGTAAAATTTGTTATAACTTGAACTCTAGAATCTCGAAGCCATTTTCCAATATTAATACGATTCTGGTATTGAGATAATTTATGATTTGATTAAATTCAACTTGGAGTTGATCTACTACTACTCTATATAATATAATTAATTATTTGCATATTGAAACTTAATAGTTTTTAGGGTTCCGTACCCAAAGGGCGTAAACGGGTCCCAATTACAAAGCCTACGCTGTCTGTATGTCTGTCCATCTGTCCGTCCTACCTTCTAACGGCTGTATCTTTCGAACCGTTATAGATAGCCAGTTGTAATTTTCACGGAATATATAATGTTACGAAGGATTAACAAAGTAATAATAAGAACGTCAAATAGTAAAAACTAAAGGGGTGTACGCATACAACAAATGTTTTTAAACGTATTTTTGTATTTGCTCTAATATAAAAACGATAATACGTACGAGCGTGAAACTTGGCATGATTATAGTATAGTCTAAATTAAAACAACAATAGTAAATTACTATAAATGTTACATAAGTAGTCCATTATAACTTCACACCGAGCAATTAATGGACTACTTACTCATGTGTAGGTCACACAGTGCTAAAAATAACATTATCACTGACCAAGTGCGAGTCGGGCGCATGCAAAACTTACCGAAATTAATGGAAAAAAAATTGCATCCTTCCACTGACGATATAACCACTTGACTGGCTCATCCTTTACCCCGGTGCGATGTAAAAAGAACTAAATATGCAGCATGATCTTTTTCGAGCGGGTCAATCCTAAGCGCAAATTGAATACGATACCAAGCGACCGACGTGGCTGACGGCGTGCATAAGCAAATTAAGACTCATGCGCGATCGAGTTAGGTTACTTATCTTTGGGTCCGGAACTCTCGTGTGCTAGTCCGACTCGCACTTGGCCAGTGTTTAACGTAAGTTTACCTGAACTTTCTTGATTTTCCTCAGCTCAGCAGGGTCAACTTCGGGCGAGTGACTTGGAGACGAGCTGGTCTCGGAGGCAGCTCGAGTTGATGGCTCATGCTCCTTCTTATAGGTGCACAGCTGGAAAACATTCTTTGATGTTAGATAGATATATAGTATATAAAAAACTAAAGCCAATGCTTATAAAATAAATTTAATAAATACTATATATAGTGTGAAATGATATTGTTAATAGTTTGTAATTAAGGTAAAATATGCATGTAATACTTAAGGGATTGGAAATAAATCGGCTTTATTATTATTCACATATCTATTTATTTTCTTAATTTTTAAGTTTTTTACATCATATATAATTATAAAAACATAAATAATATAAAAAACTTAAAAACTAGGGTGCCGCCGGCAGCGGGGCAGGGCCCAAGCTACCGGTGGTTAGGGCTGCAGAGTGAGGAACCTCCTGACAATGCGTGCCGTGTCAAGAATTACTGCCTTCTGCATCTGGCCCTTGACCCAACCGTCTAGCGAGAGCCTCTTAAGGTGGTGGTCGAGGCCCTTCGCTATAAGGCCGTTCACTGATTTATTATTATTATTATTAGATATATAGTAAAAATTAAACAAAACTAATAAACTCTCTCCATCGTAGACCGCATCATCACTTAATATCAGGCGACCTGGCGGTCAAAAGCAAGCATATAAAAAAAAAACTGATTTCTTATGAAGTTCCTACAACTGATATTGAACTGCTTGGAGCCTTAGTTTTTGTTTTAAAATGATAATAAACAGGTTTTTTTTTAAATAGAATAAGTGGCAAACAAGCTACGAGCCAGCTGATGGTAAGTGGTCACCGCTGCCTATAGACACCTACAATACCCTGGGCAATGTGTTTAGTGCGTTGCCTACCTTTGATGACTCTATTCACCCTTCGTTTGAAGCAGTCCAAATTATACTTCGGTGGAAAAACTGAAGGTAGTAAGCCAATCCACAGCTTACATGTAGATATGTGGCAGAAACAGCCGATTAAATCAAACAGAGCGAGACTTCCACGTATCTAACATATAATGTATGTGGATGGCATTTCTGGCGATGGCGTCCAGTTCAGTAGTAAAACCGGGATGGAGGGATGAGGTCAAAAAGTTCATCAGAGCATTCCCCGCTAGTTTGGTTCATATAGCTTTTGAATCAATATAAGTCATAATTTCATGGAGCACCTGCAGCAGCTGTAGCTGCTTCTTTAGAAGTATAGTAGGTATGTTACCTCCGTCCGTAGCTTCTTCACCTCGCTGCTAAACTCGTCGCACTGCTGCGCATACTGCCAGCGCGAGGTGCACTCGCTCTCCACCACCTGCATCAGGTGTAGCTGCTTCTTTAGGAGTATTGTAGGTATGTTACCTCCGTCCGTAGCTTCTTCACCTCGCTGCTAAACTCGTCGCACTGCTGCGCATACTGCCAGCGCGAGGTGCACTCGCTCTCCACCACCTGCATCAGGTGTAGCTGCTTCTTTAGGAGTATAGTAGGTATGTTACCTCCGTCCGTAGCTTCTTCACCTCGCTGCTAAACTCGTCGCACTGCTGCGCATACTGCCAGCGCGAGGTGCGCTCGCTCTCCACCACCTGCAGCAGGTGTAGCTGCTTCTGTTCCAGTTCTTCCTTTTGGAGGAGTAGCTTGTTGAAACTGGCCAGAGAAATATTAGTAATAGTAATAAGTTTATTCAGTAAACATTAGTACATAACAGTTTAAAGCGATCAAGGATTCCTTTTAGGCAAAACAAATAATGCCTGTATTAGAAGTTCCTGCTCTTCCTAAGATTTTACTTATATCTCTCTCTCTGTGTGCGTGTGTGTGTGTGGGTGTGTGTGTGTGTGAGTGAGTGTGCGCGCGTGTGAGTGTATGATTACGAGGGTATGTGTGGGTGTGGGGTGTATGTGTGTGCAAACTGCAACATGCAGTAAATTATAATTGGCCAAAAGCGTGTTGAGACACGCATATTGTAGGGTTCCGTTACCAAAGCCATATATAGTAGTAGCGTATGTAGTCATGGTTTAGAAATTAATAGTTATAGAAAAATTTGAAAGAACGAAGCTCTGTGGACTTAGCCTGATTTCAGAGATGTATTCATCCCGACATAACATATACTTTTGATGGTTTAACCATAGAGAAATATCTTTGGGAAATATTATTTGTAAAGACCATTTTACAAAAAGGTCAATTACCTTTGAGTTAGAACGCCTTGAATTTATTACAGTTTTATCGCTGTTACTCAAAAAGTCATCATCAGATAATGATCAAAATAATTTTGAATGAAAGTTTTTAATATTACCTATCTGTGTTGTAAGTTTCAAGTTTCTATGTCTTAAAGTTTGGCAGAGGGGAAAAGACCTTTTCAACGATACCCCACACGAGTAGGTGGAGTGAAAAAAATATTTTCATCTCCATGTCACATGTACCAGAGCCACCCCTAAAATAAAATATTATGTATTTTTTATACTTTTAAAATTGAGATCTATGTTATATTACATCTATCATTATACAAAGTTTCATTCACTCATCTTAATAATTATAGAAGGTCTAAAAAAAGCGGACGGACGGACCGACGGACAGACAGACAGACAGACGGACAGAACAAATTTATAAGGGTTTCTTGTTGGGCTACGGAACGCCACACACATAATCATCCATCACGGATCACGCTGTTTTTTGTACAAGCAACTTTTCGAAATATTTGTTATTTTGATAATCTGTAATGTTAACAAGATATTAATGGGAATACTCATTTATTTTTATTACGGGAATAAAATTATTAACACTGAACTTTATGTTCATGTCGTTTGATTTGACCCCAGTAGACGCGACATCCATCCATCACAACGAGAGATCGGTGAGATTGTCGCTTAATCACACTGATGGAGACATGCCCTAACTTTTCACCCCGTTTGTAAATTACGACGAACGAGCTCAGGCCGCGTTCACACGTCGAATTGACAAATGTAGAAAAATATTTTATGGGTGCTGAGGTGCGAGCCAAGGATATTTTTATGAGTTATGTGGATAGATACATCATTGGCCTTAGTACGACCAATTGCGAAAAAGTTATCGTTACGTAAACGATAGCAAAATGTATGAAAAATTTAACAGCGCCTCTATCGGACGTGAATGGAAACTGAATTTTTCATACATTTTGCTATCGTTTACGTAAGAATAACTTTTTCGTAAGTGCTCGTACTAAGGACACAGATCCAACAAACAAGAGAGATATGGTAAGGTGGCGTGCCGAATGCGAACGTATCTGGCCTAAATCAGGCTTGAGGCTTGATGCCTATACTTGAACTCACCCTGCAAACGATCTTGCCACCCTTTTCATTTGAATTTTCCAGTTATTTTGATTTAAAACCAAACTAAACCACCAAATTTGATTATATTTATATGGGACCAATGTGAAAGCATATCCTTTTAATAAAAAAAAAACATGTAAGGAATGACGGAGTTCTGCCAACTGCCAACGCGCCGCATTACGAGCGTGTTTGCCCGTGCGGAATTAGGGCCCTGGGCAACAGGGTGAAAATGCGTTTTTTAATTATTTAAATAATAGCCTTGCGTTTGTCACCCAGCAGTTTACCGCCGCTTTTTGCGTTTCTCTTCTGGGGTAAATTTGCCATAGACAGTGAAGGGAAACTCCCCTTTACTTTACCTACACCCTAATGTAGCGCCAATTAATTAGCTGACTTCCGGAGCGGTTGTGTAACATTACAAATAATTTCCCGCTCGGTGAGCTACGGTAATTTATTACCACTTCCGTCACAGCTTGTTACCGGATTTTTATATTTGTAGAAAATTCATGGAATTTTTCCTTCTATCCACTATAGTCACGCAAAACGGGCCTACGATTAGTTGCGGAAAACGCCTGCTTCACGAAACTTATAACTTAACTTTTATTGCAGTGTGATCGTTACTTACCGACCTTAACGGCTGAAATGACGACAGACAGACATGTCAATCTGGCTGACGTGTCTGTTACGACCACAAACCTACAATTATTTTTTATTGATACGCAAATTTTGACTTCCTCAATCTATGGTTACGGCTCTTGATGAAAATAGGTATATAAATTAGAGAGGACTAAAATAGAGTAAGTATTTTGTTTCAGAAAAAATATAGCATATAACTCAAAATGCGAGCAAAACTACGAGGGACCTTTGATATTATATACTTTCTTAATCAAAGCGGGACAACACAAGCAGGCTGAGACGTAACTGCCAAAAAGTAGAGGGGTCTCTGGCAAAAATGTGACCATAATATATGATCATGCACACAACTTTGAAATACAGAAATGTTTATTTTCCAATAATGAAGTTAAAATCACCAATGGACCCGGGTATGTCCTAAAACTGCGACCATACCCACCGGAGGATGGGCAGCAGCGTCCTAATAGTACACAGTAAACGTACTGCGATCAAGCCGCCTGCCAAGCGTGGGGATTATGGCAACACCCCTCTCTATGAGGGAGGCCTTGTCCAATAGTGGACGTTAATTCGCTGATGATGCGATACATGCGTTTATCGTGTTCTTCGCAGTGTCAGAAAAAAAATGCAGACTTTCCCGTTGGTGTCTCGTCGTTCAAAGAATAAATGCATATTTTCACTGCGGATAACCCAAGAACACAGTTTATCTGTTCAGATTACCACTCTGTGATGGCACGCTCGATCGTTCACTCTTATATATTCTGTGTAGTAGGCAAATGTCACGTCCTCGACCCGGTTGCCATGACAACCTCTCGCGTTTCATGGGCCTTTAGATAAACCGCCGCAATTATGATAATTACGATCAAATTAAGATAATGTACTTACAGTAGATAAATGGTAACATAAGTAGGTACTTTATAAATGGTAACGGTTTCCTGTTGAAGCTGCAGGTTTGCGAATAATTTTTTGTCATCTTACATTTGAGATGAAAATCAGATAATTTAACTTGGAAGAAAACCTAATTTCACACTAAATATTTTTAATAATTTCTGTAGTTTTTCAACCAAAAGCCAACTCCAATTCCACTATCAACCATCACTGTAGCACCTTTTCTTCCAAATTCATCCCCAAAATTCCCAAAGTGACAATGAATTCATAAATATTACATCGCGGGAATATCTCCTGCATCGTGTAACCTCGCCCTTGTTAAGGTGCGTCTTCTCTGAGCACGCTCGAGCGTACCTAATGAGCACACGATACACCCAGTGAGTTTACCTATCTCGTAACATGGGATTGGACAAAGCTTACAACGAAATTCAATAAGTAAATAAATTACAGCCTACAATATCCGTGAAAAATATTTCGTCATCATGCCTATTATATAATACCTCTATATTATATAATAGGCATGATGACAAATATTTTTATTACCTCATAAAAAAGATGATCATCAATAGCCTATCACCGAAAACAAAATTTAAATTAGTAAAAAAAAAATAGTTTTTTAATTTCATGCTAGACAGGAGAGCGCACTATACTGAGCTATGACGTCAAGCCTCAGGCGCGGCATACAAATGCTATACTAACACACACTTTGCGAGAAAGGGATGGAGCATCCCCTCTCTATCCCCACCTAAAACTTTGAACGCTCATATCTCAGAGATTAATCAGCCTATTCATGTTATTGTTTCAGTATGTGTAATGTATTTAGTTATATTCATCGTTAAGCATGTTATTTGTAATAAATTAAACATAAGGCCACATGCCTATTGTTGCAGGGCCGTGCATCGAATCGGGTGCCGTCAGATTGTAAAGCGCACATGCTACCACTCGGACACCGTCGCTTTTACCCCTCTTCCCCTATTATCCTCTAAAATACGATACAAAAAATAAAAGGTCACGCTTATGTCCCTGGCGTCGCACGAAGCGTCTATTTGTATCGTATATATTTATAGAACACTAAGCTTAAATTGCTTTGAAGGATAGCGCCTTCGTTTGCGTCCTTTTTATGCACTTTACTTGGTGAATACTCCATTGCTGCGTTCTCTGTATGGTTATAAACTTTTGGCATATTTTATCTCTTTCCGGCATTATTTATATATTATTTTATTATCATCATTTAGTTACATTCTCGGGTCCAGCCCGGACATTTGGTAGGCATTGGTGGAGCCGAAGCCAACACCAAGAGGCCCTGTTGAATATAAAAAATACAATTATGGAATATGTATAAAAAGGAATATGAAACTATTGTACAGTATAGGATTTAAAAAGTCTGGGCTATTGAGGTGAACAACTTGTGGATGGAATAACAGATCTATAGAATGAGAAACGGCACCTGCCTTATCCTGTCTCATCTCAAAATATTTGTAGGCAGGTGATGACTTGCCACCCACTGAATGGGCTGAATAAAGGCTGCCGTATCTTGGCACCGGAGCAACATTGGCGTGGGTGACTTAGGGTGTAGAGAGGTGTGCTGCACTTTCACTAAGAGCTACTCGCGGCGTTATGCCCTTTAAAATTTCCACCCTGGAGCTTAGGTTCTTAGCTCTTGCGGTTTCCACCCCCGGATGGCTAAGGTAAAGGCAAGCTAGGGGTCAGGGGTCTCATTTAGCCCCATGGAATCGGGGTACGCGGTGTCGCCACTCACCGACGGCTCGCCATAAAGCCGCCCCTGCGTTAATTATCATCATCATTATTAATATTATTTCATTGTTATTCTATGTTTTTGATTTATTAAGACTTGTAATATATATTTTTTACGAATTTTTTATGTTTATAATTTTCACTTAATTGTTGTTATGATGAATGAAAATTAATGTGTGTAATTTTCGTATATTAATTTTAATAAGTTATGGATGCAAATCTGGAAAACAAAACTATTCCATTTACATTTTAATGGTTTACTTTTTTAGACTACTTACTCATTCTCTAGTTTTATTAATTTAATTATAGTTTTTGTAAATTTGTCTTGCCCAATAAGGCCAATAAATATTTCTATTTTTATTAATATTGTCATACTATAATATACACTTTACTCATATTTAGGTATTACAAATTTGTATTCGCTAGTGTTAAGCTGCTAGTTAGCAGACGGTTTCACACGTTATCCTACAGGAATCTCTTATTTTTGCGAGAAATGCCTATGTATCCAGGGTACAAGGTTCATTCATACCATATTTCATAATAAGAAATCCATTCAGCCGTTACAGAGGTGAGTAGGAAGTAGGAACAAACACATAAACTGACGCGTTTCTTACGCCACTTTCTAACTTCCCACCAGATCAGAATTTATTAATTAAGCAGTTAAACCTTATATTTACAAAAAATTAAGTTTTTTTTTTTACTAAAACTCGAAATTATTTGGATAAATGACCATTTTTACGCATGCTCCAGTAAAACGCACCTTAACCACGCATTAATAAATAATGAGCTATCTCAGCCAAGGCAAGGCTTGCGTGAATATTCCCTGCTTAAATTATAAGCTAGCTAGAATATGTAATAAGTCTTCCAAAGTTCCAACGTAACATTGCCCGCCTTAGGATACCGCTTGTTGCTTACTTTACCCGCTTCGCCCCTTCTTGTAATAACTTGAAGGAGTTTTAAATGGTTACGGGGAGTATGGGGTAAATATTTGCAAGGGATATACGATCTGCTTGCTTTGATTTTGGTTAATTTGATAAAAGTAAAGTTTGGAAACGATGTTGACTCATCGAGTTTAGAACTTCGCGCTGTAGAGGTTGATACTGCTATGCTATGAACATGTTTGAGAACGTCACATCGTGATGAAACCGCATAAGTCATTTTAAACTTTTTTTTCTCTAACTGGGTTAATGTGGCAAAAAAAACCTTATAAAATGATCTATTTATAACATTTAAATAATGTCTATGTGTATTTACGAGCGTTAATGTGTTATAATAGTGGATTATTATTTTCGTGAACATGCTCGAGTTTGAAACCTGGGTGAAACAAAATATTTTCGTATTGTTTCCTAAACTCCATGGAAGCGGCTAGTAAAGTCTCCACCTCTTTACTATGGCGATACTTGGACTTGAACTTGACTTACTTTAAACACTGTTTTAAACTATCACGGTTGTTCACTAAAGTTAAATGATTATTTAACTTTAGTGAACAGTTTTCAGTCTTCCCGTGAACATGGTGCATGTAACTGCGCCGAAATATCGGGAGCTCCTTCCACAACCTTACCACGGTAAATATCCCGTAAATAATCATTTGACTTACTTTGCTTCACTTTGACTATGACTACGACTTTTTTGCTGATATTTAATAAAACAAGTAATTATTTTAATACTTAAAACTGAATGCAGGAGAAGTGAAGACACCAAAATCCTCAAAGATAAAAAGACTTAGCAGTATGTTTCCCCGTGGGTGATGCACCATACTGTAAGTCTCAAAGAGCTGTCGACAGTCTGTGACTCTTTGTTCTCGGTTACCAATCCGTGGATGTAGGTTAAGGATGGAGCCTTCAGGTAGACCAATCTCGCCTACGGCCCTATTCTGGAGCGGTCAAAATAATTTCAGTGACTGCCTCATTCATCAGAAAAGCTATAAGGGTGAGTAGGCCGAATGACCAGTCCTGATGTCAGAGTTTTAAAGCCGCTTTAAGGCTTATATATAACATGGCTTCTAAATTAGTGATTATATTATGAGGTCAATAGATTCCTGTAACACTGGGTAGTTGACGTCAGTATAAAAATACAATGATATGATGATAAAATAAACTTGAATGTACTCCGTATTGTGATGTATTATTGAATAGATCTTTTAAAATGAGAATGAGATATAATGCATAATTTTTTCAGGTGTAACGTTTGAGAAATACGTTCCAAAAAAGTACCATTCAGTTTTTTTTTTAAGAAAGTATCGTATTTTGTTTCATTTCATATATTTTGTACTTTAAATGTAGTATAGCGTACAACCGTCGTACAAATCTAATCTAATACAGTTAGCAACGTAGAAGGTCTACGATGTACTCGTAGAAGGTCTACGATATACTCGTAGAAGTTCTACGACGTAGATGGTCTACAATACAACGGAGACGTTGTCTACAACATCTCCGGGGCTGCCACGTGGAACCTTTTACTCTCTACCCAAACTATATAATCATGCTCACTAGACTTTTTATTTGGTTATTTTGCGAAGTGACTAATAAGAGTAAGACATAAGTGCATACAGTACTGTAGTTTTAAAATAATTTTAATAGAGAAGTGGT
Source organism: Agriopis leucophaearia (assembly GCA_949125355.1). NCBI lineage: Eukaryota > Metazoa > Arthropoda > Insecta > Lepidoptera > Geometridae > Agriopis > Agriopis leucophaearia. The sequence goes on along the minus strand of OX421277.1, from coordinate 1,654,799 downwards.
ATGAACAGAAAATTATTTAAATTGGCCCTCAATTGAGGGAGAAATCACCAAACAGACGTGAAAGAAAAAGTATACCTTCTTGTTTTATTTCAAAAAGACTACCAAAATTATACCTTTTTAGGGGGAACCTAACCACGTAGCTTTTAACCAACTCCGAGAACAGCGCAGCTGCTTTTATGAATAATTTTATTACAATACAATATCACTTTATCCAAACAATTTATTAAGGAAATTAAAATAATACAAAAACTGGCAATACAATAGGCGGCCTTATCGCCTTTTTTATTCGAGCGCTTACTAATTTAGAAGTGGGTTTTGAATTAATTTATTATTCTAGTTTCACATAATATAGGAAATGCTGGAAAATGAAAAATTAACTACAAACTTCTTTCACAATTTCATGGTGCCAACTTTGACTATAGATAGTCAAATTCTTATTCTAATACAAATACGTTTAATTTGCCGCTTGTCCTTGATTGAAATTACTTAGTACCATAACAATATATAACAAAATAAGTATACTTTTCAAATTCTCGCGGTACAAAGTTATGTACAAATCCTTTTAGCTAACCTTACGCTTTTTAAATTTGATACAAGATTAAATAGATATTTCTTAAACCCCTGACGAAAGAGCTGATAATCTCCTAACAGCTGATCAGATTTTCGTAAATCATAGCTAAGAACACTCTCAACACACACATGTTTACACACAACACAAGTTTGTACACATGTTTAGTATGAATAGGTAAATTTATTGGCTATTTTTATATACTGTAATATATTTTAGAAATTAAATATTCTTATTCTAATTCTTAATAAGGTCACCTTTCACACAAATGAAAACAAAATCAAAATCGGAAACTAAATCAAAATCGGTTAGCCGTTTGGGAGCGATGCCACATTTGACACAGATACAAACGTTACACTTATAACACCCTTCTTTTTGCGACGGGGGTTAATAAAAGACCCATTAACGGCCGTACTCATAAACGTTACTTAAGTTAAGCAATACTTAAAATTGCTCTGTCTCGTATTCATGTCTGCCAATTTCCGTCAGCGAGAAGTTAACAGACCAATTTTAAGTATTGTTTAACTTAAGTAACGTTTATGAGTACGGCCGTTAAATATGTATGTCACGGCCGGTACCGACTAAGAAGAAACAGTAAACAGATATATTGTTCCAGAGCCTGTCTGTGCCTTGAACGCAGCTTCCGACCGCAGGTCAGGGTCGCGGTGCCCTTAATCCGTTACCATGGCTACCAACTCATGGGTAATGCAATCAGACAGGTAAACGAGAAGTAAACAAAAACATCACTAGAAAAATATGTTTGCGTGACAACAAGAGTTTTCTGTGGCATTGAAGGATAAGTTTAATTACGACTGCCTCGGTGACTCAGTTGGTAGTGATCCTACTTTCTGTGCTTGGGGGCGTGGGTTCGATTCCCATCTAGGACAAACATTTGTGTGATGAACATTTGTGTTTGTTCTATGTCTGGGTGTTAACATCTATTTAAGTATGTATTTAAAAATATATATGTATGTATATCAGTCTCTGGCAGCCATATTACAAGCTTTGCTTAGTTTGGGGTCAGATGACCATGTGTGCAATAATGTCCCAGATATTTATTTATTTATTTTCAATAAAAAAATATATATTTAAAATGCGTTTAAAAAGGATTCAAACATACTGGGATATTGACATGAGCATGCAGACGTTCTACATCTATGAAGATTTTAAATTGTAATCTACAGTATTATTATTATTATAAATAGGAAAGATTTGTATTTTGAATTTTTGGATGTTTGTAACGAATTAACTTAAAAACTACTAGACCGATTTAAAAAATTCTTTCACCATTAGATTCCTACAGTATCCCTGAGTAAAATAGGCTATATTTATCACAAGAATGTTTTTTTTTTTTTTATCTATAAATAGACATAAATTATTGTATTGACATTTTTTTTATTTATTGTTCTGTAAGTAAGTATCTGATACTCAGATCAGATCAAAAAGGTAGATATGCTTTAGTACATTTAAAGTTCGTTTTAAAATGTCTCCGTGTCTCACCTAGTTTTTCACTACACCGAAAACTGTAAGTAATGCACACTTATTCATTATGAGTTATGTGCGGAATGACCAGATACTTTTTCTTCGGAAAATTTAAATAGGTATTTTAATGTCATAATTAACGAAGTAGAAGTAAGTGGTTGGAACGTAAACGAGGCGGCTTGCCTTTGCTTCTATAGGTCTCATAAATGATTCACAATATAAAAAAACCGACTTCTTAAAAATGGATTTTAGAACTGGACCAAATTAAAATGGGACCAAACGGGAAGCACCAGCTTTCAAATAAAAAAATAATCATCAACATCGGATCACCCAGTCGAAAGTTCTGAGGTAACAAACATAAAAATAAAATAAAAAGCAGTCTAACTGATAACCTTCTCTTTTTTTACAGCCGGTTAAAAATATTTCACGGAAATACCACGACCGTACCTAATGAATAATTATTAGTATCTTTTGAGAAAATTTAGTTTCCTGTCCCATCCCTTCGAATTAAGTTTTAAAGGGTTTACTTATTGCCCCTCGGACGTTTATTGAATAACCCTTTATAAGCGTCGTGCTACTTATTCTGTGGCATGGTTTGGATGCCGCGGTTACCGATCGATGCTCAAAGCTTCAGATTTGATTCGGGTTGGGTGTCTATCGAAGAAAATAATGCGGTGGATTGGAAATTGGGAAAAGCTTTGGTTGCTGTGCCATGTGGCTTTACTTGGGGCTGCCTGCCTATTCTGTATTTTTTACCACCGAAGCAAACATAGGGATGTTATAAGTTCAACGTGTGTATCTATTGTATTTGTCTGTGGCAACGTAGCTCCGAAATAGCTGAACCGATTTTGATTTTGTTTGAAAATGAGTTGATCGAGAATGTTCTTAACTTGTATATGGTACAAGAATGTGTTCAACCGTTTTAACCGACTTCCAAAAAGGAGGAGGTTCTATTGCTTTCGAGTACACGTTTGGTAAGATCACCTTACCAAATTACGTTTTTATGGAGAGAAAAACTTGAAAAAAAAAAAGGAAAATTTTCTAAATCGGGAAAAAATTACGTTCTTTTTTCTACAGCATTTTTGTATGAACTAAAAACCTTTGATTATGTATTAATCAAAGCTAAAAACATAACCACCATGAACTGACAAAAAACAACTGAAGACCGCGAAAAAAAAGAGACATTCGACATTTAAATTCAATTTTACTCAACTTTGATTGGTTCTTGTTCGTTCATTGTTTACGTTACGTTATGCGACATTATTTGATTCGTTTTTTTTTGTTTTGAGTGTTGTGGTCCGCTTATAAATGACTAGCTGTACCCGCGACTTCGTCCGCGATTTCTTCAGCAAAATAGCCAGTGTCCGTCCTCATGATACATACTATTACCTCCTAAAATTTTATCGAGATCGGTTAAGCCGTTAAGCTGTGATTATGTAGCAAACAGACAGACAGACAGAGTTACTTTTGCATTTATAATATTAGTGTGGATGTGGATTTTGCGAAAGGACCAAATGAGGAGGGCAAATGGAGGTTGAAAATGTATATGAAAATCCTTTGTTTTTGATGTTAGGGACATGAACCAGTTTATTTCCATCTCAGGAGAATAACAAACAAAGCAATTTATATAAGTTATTTTAAGTTTTAGTTTTTGGTTAGTATAATAAGTTTTCGCAAATTTTCTGTTTTATAAGTTGTACGTAATAAATTATTACATACTAGCTTTACACGCGACTTCGTCCGCGATTTCTTTAGAAAAAATTGCCTATGCCCCTCGTCATGATACATACTATTACCTCGCAAAATTTTATCGAGATCGGTTAAGCCGTTCAGCCGTGATTATGTAGCAAACAGACAGAGTTACTTTCGCATTTATAATATAATATAAATATATATATAATGTGGATGTGGATTACATTTAAAAATAATTATTGTCTTTGGGCGCGACGGTCGCACTGCCGGTTGGCTACTGCTGGTTGGGTATTCTAGTGGTACAGGTCAGGTGGGAGGTAGAGGGTCGACGTGATGCAGTCGCTGGTTATCCGACGGTGTAAGTCTGGGCGCGCTGCACGCTATAGCGGTCCTCCCACCTCGAGAACTGGATCCAGTGCGACCGCAAGGAAAGCAACTGCGTGGTTTAGTCCTTTTTCAGAGCTCCGTCCTTTTCCATTCTTCTATTGTATTCTCTTTGCGCGGGGTCTCCAAAAGTATACTTGACAGCGTGTTGATAGTTTACAGCACAGGTTTACAGCTTGCTTTGATTAGAAAACTCTCTTGACATCATCAACAATCAGTTGCTAGGCGTTGACGTTGTTTGACATTGTTTGACCAACTTGAGGTTTTATTACTATAATCCCCAAATTATCGACCTAAACGTATCGAGTTATATGTTCTACGTAAAGAGCATGCAGAGAACATTCATACAAATTTAGTACACCATTTCATCACCATAATAACTTTAAACATTTTCTGTTGCTTAGATTTGCAAAAAATAGCCTATGTCCGTCCTCATGATACATAATATTACCTTAGAAAATTTTATCGAGATCGGTTAAGCCGTTTAGCCGTGATTATGTAGCAAACAGACAGAGTTACTTTCGCATTTATAATATTAGTGTGGATTGGAACGAACTAAGCTCTGTGGACTTAGCCAAATTTCAGAGATGTACCATCCCGACATAGCATATACTTTTTATGGTTCAAACATAGAGAAAACTGATTGAGAAACATTATTTATTAAGACCATTTCGCAAAAAGGTCAATGACATTTGAGCTAGAATGCTTTGAATTTATTACAGTTTTATCGCTGTTACTCAAAAAGTCGTCATCAGATAATGTTCGAAATAATTTTGAATGAAGGTTTTAAATATGACCTATTTGTATTGTAAGACTCAAGTTTCTATGGTGCAGGGGGGGGGACCAACTCTTTGGCAGGCCATATTTCGCAAAGTATATACTTTATAAAAAAGTGATGTATGAAACCTTACCTTCATTTTAAAAGTCCTTTTCAACGATACCCTACACGAGTAAGTGGAGTGAAAAAAAAAATCATCCTCATTTCACATGTACGAGTGCCACCCCTAAAATGCAATATAATATATTTTTTATACTTTTAAAATTGTGATCTATATTATTACTGTTATTATGCAAAATTTCATTCTATTATCTTAATAATTATAGAAGTTAGAAGGTTTTAAAAAATTCGGACGGACGGACAGACGGACGGACAGAACGAATTTATAAGGGTTCCTTGTCGGGCTACGGAACCCTAAAAAGAAGCAATACAACGTTTTTTTATTTTATATTTGGATTGTACAACTTCCGTCGGGTCAGCTTGAAACTAAATAAATATGAACATAGGACGTACCGATATGTAATGTACCTACCCTACACGGTCCAAATAAACGCAAAGACATTTTTCATGTCGATGAGTAAATATCCCGCTGGAACGAGAACTAAATAGATTAGGAGGCCATTACGACACCTAGTGGAATAACTTAATGATAATTAGGTAATGAATAGTACATTGTTATTCTAGGGGTGAAAGTAAATATATTTCGAGGAACTTAATAAGTCTTTAACCCCGATGTAAACACTGTGCTTTTCATTAAGAATACAAGGAAACTAAAAATTTAAACATGAACTGACACTGGCAAATGCACGAGAAGTGCGGGAGCATAATCCTCTGAGGAGAAAAAAAAGTTGGAACATGGTTCAATACAAATTTATGTGAAAATAGAACTAGTTTTTTTTATAATTTGAGTGTCTGTCGGTTGCCAACTGTCACTGTCAGTTGAAAGTGATTCTCCCTAGGGCTGAAATGTATTACTTACTTTCAACCCGCTCCTACTTCAGACCTACTTTCCGAGTATGAGTACTGAAAAAGCACATTTTGAAATATCGAAAACGAAAACATACTTTCACGCGTCGACAGTGTTCGATCTACAGGAACTAAGTGAACCAAAAGGAGGTTTTTTTAAAATATCTTTGTTCATTCACAAAGCAAAACTGTCGCATAAGGTCATTGTACTTATTATTCTGAACATTTTTCTATGGAACTAAAATCAATATTAAATAAGTTTTTATTCTTTTTCTTCTTTCGATTTATTTTCTACCGGATACATTTCGATGAGTGTGCGCAAGAGCTTCATGACCTTATTCCACCCTCCCTCTTTTACTACATGACATGTAGAAGGACTGCAAATTATCACCCCTTCCTCGTGGAAATTCTAAAGATTCGTACACAACGATTTGGGTCATGTTTATAAATACGTATTACCCAAGAATGGCACTCCCTGCCATCCTCCTTGTTTCCTGAGAACTAAAATCTAGGCATCTTCAAGGCTAGAGTGAATAGATTTCTTCTAGATCAACGTGTTTCATCCTCGGCCACACCGTCACTTACCATCAGGTGAGTTGGTGGCCAAACGTAGATCTATTCTATATATATATATATATATATAGAATAGATCTACGTTATATATATATATAAAACAAGAAATTAGTGATCGGAATGGTGTTCAATGGGGTGAGTACGATAATTTGCGAATAATTTATCGTTACGTTAACGATAGAATGAATAATTCAGTTTCCTTTCACGTCCGATAGAGGCTGTTAAATTTTTATACATTTTGCTATCGCATACGTAACGACAAGGATGATACTGTAACTATAACTTTTTCGCAAGTGCTCGTACTAAGGCCACTGATCAAAATGAGCCCAAACACTGCCAGTCTACTATTGCTAGTATTGTTAGATACTATTGCTAGTCCATCGAGGAGTGCCGTTGTCCACCGTCACCATTTCCGTATTTCCGTATATTTTATTGCAAACGTTCTAAAGATGTCATGTCATACAAATGATTATATCGCGTGCGGAACAAAACTTCCGGAGACGCTGCCTTAGTTTCCTGTATTATATTTATGACTTTGAACTTTATTTGCTACTGCTAAGGTTTAAATTTAAGGACGTGTGCAGTAGGAGCGAACCTGCTAACTCGGCAGGTATTTCAATGTGAATTTCCGTAGTATTGTGCCCGGGAGAGCGTTTTATTAGCATGAACGAGTTAAATTCGTCACCGGTTGCTACATACCCTCGTTTTAAGGATATTGGCGCTGGCATATGAACGTATATGATGTGATATGATAGGGCTTTTGGGGGCGTGTAGCCGGTATGATGTTTTGTCCGTGATTTTTGACGGTTTTACTTCTGATACTTTTATGTGAGATGCCAAATAATAAATAACTCGATATGGTCTAATGTTTAATTTATTACAAATAACAGGCTTAGCGATGAATGTAACTAAATACATTACACATACTGATAAAATAAATTGAATTGGCTGATTAATCTCTGAGATATGAGCGTTTAAAGATTTAGGTGGTGATACGGAGGGGATGCTCCATCCCTTTTTCGCAATGCGTGTGTTAGTATAGCATTTGTATGCCGCGCCTGAGGCTTGACGTCATAGCTCAATATAGTGCACTCTCTGTCTAGAATGAAATTAAAATATTTATAACTTATTTATTTTTTACCAATTTAGATTTTGTTTTGATTGATAGGCTCTATTGATGATACGTCTTATGGCTGATGATGATGATGATGACACGTGCTATGTGAGTAGTAGTGTGCACTGACCTTGCTTCCCGGACAGCGTCGACCCAGTGCACGCAGTCCACCTCGGATGCGGCTCGCAGCTCGTACTGCCGTTGACTCTCTCGCCGGTATGATATAGTGAAGCAGAACTACACAAACAGATAACACATTTCTATTAACACTTTCTATGACGCTAATCACCATTGATAATATATGTACCTAATGCCGGATTTAGAGGTCTGGAGGCCTCGGGGCAACAGTTGCCCTCCCCTAAATCCGGCCCTGTATGCACCTACTACGTTCATTGATAATCAGTTATCACCAATATTTTCATCAATATCAGCTCACATCAGTCCACTGCTGGACTTATAGGCATCCAAAAGATTACTATGGTTTCATTAGAAAAGTCCTGATAAAAACCGGATATATAAATAAAAGTGCGGACATACTGCGCTCGCTGTGGCAGAGGGGATAGAAAAATAATTATCAATATAAAATAACCGACTTCATAAAAATTACAGAACTGGACCAAATTGAAATGGAACCACTCGGGAAGCACAAACTTTCAAATAAAAAAAGAGTCATCAAAATCGGGTCATCCAGTCGAAAGTTCTGAGGTAAAAAAACATTTAAAAAACAGCCAAATTGAGAACATCATAATTTTTGGTAGTCGGTAAAAAAAACGATTGTTCAAGTTTTTTTCCCGTAGCATAGGTATGTACCTCTACCTACTTATCTACACTTTTTATTTTATTTAGTAAATGCTTGCGTTTGACTAGCCGCCACCACGCTCATCAAAATCAGTGGCAATCACATACTGTGCGAGTCACACGATCTTTCTTACCTCAAACCTGCAAAATGTGGAATGCTACCTTCTGCGATTTTACCGGAGAGCTACAACATGGGGTTCTTCAAAAGTCGATTGGCAACGTATTTGTGACGCCTCTGGGGTAACAGGTATCCTTAAGCGACGGCTGTTTACCATCAGGTCGCTCAAGTTGTTTGCCACTTATGGCATACAATAGTACATTGTTATCCTAGGGGTGAAAGTAACTTATTTAGCCCGGAGACGGGGTTTGGCGCCCGAGCGTAGCGAGGGCGCTAATATCTCGAGGGACTAAATAAATCTTGAACCCCGGTCCTCGAGGTAAACACTGTGCTTTTCATTACGAATACAAGGAAACTAAAAATAACTGACACTGGCAAATGCACGAGAAGTGCGGAACTATAAACCTTTGAGGAGAAAAAAAAAGTTTGAACATGGTTCAATACAAATATGAAAATAGAACTAGTTTTTTTTTTTTATTTGAGTGTCTGTCAGTTTTCAACTGTCACAGTCAGTTGAAAGTGATTCTCCCTAGGGCTGAAATGTATTACTTTCAACCCGCTCCTCACGCAACTTCAGACCTACTTTCCAAGTATGAGTAATGAAAGAGCAATTTAAAAGTATAATAGGTTATTGAATCCTTCAAATGCAGGCCATGTAAGGCAGCCTAGGTACGGGAATATGTAAGGCAGTTGTAGATCGGTACCTAGGTATTGATCAGCGATGGCCGCCACGACGTAGGTCAAGGGTAGCATAGATTATTACTTCAAAATCCAGTTACGATAACTGTACTCCGATTCTATAATGTGTACCTACGATAAGGTATGTATATGTACGCATTCTCGATGTTTTTAAGACCATGGTCAGTTTTTAGAGTAGGACTTTCGTATTAATTTATTTAGCGTAGCGTAGATGGACTAAGCAAATTTTGGTGTCGTAACCTCAACGCAAAAGTACTTCCCTATAATATAATACCAAAAAAACACCGTTTTATGCTTGGTGCCACGGTTGTTCACAGCTGTTTTGATCACATATAAATAAATAAATATTGGGAACATTTTTGCACACACGGTCATCTGACCCCAAACTTAGCAAAGCTTGTACTATGGCTGCCAAAGACTGATACTACATACTTTTTTATGCATACTTAAATAGATATTAACACCCAGAAATAGAAGAAACACAAGTTCGTCATAATATGAATGTTTGTCCTAATGACCATATCGCCAGTTGCGACATGGTCTGCGCAGAAGCTCCACAATCTAGAAGGCTACCCAATGATATTTAATGGTACCACTCACCGATGCGTTCCTCTCGCAGGGTGCCTTACTGAGACGCTCGCAGTAGGAACCCTCCAGCAACAGTACACCGGTCGGACGATTACTGTTCTCCGACTCGTAGTAGAATAGCATGTTCTGAGAACAAAATAACAAAACACTGTTTTAAACTATCACGGTTGTTGACTACAGTTATATGATTATTTACGTGATATTTACCGTGGTAAGGTTGTGGAAGGAGCTCCCGATATTTCGGCGCAGTTACATGTATTAAAATAACTTACTATACTTGTATACCTTCCGAAAATTATGAAATACAACTGCCTATGTCACTTAATGTGGAGAATCTACTCGTGGCAATATCACGTCGGCAATATTGCAACAGTAGATTCCCTACATTATCCTACTATTGTAGGAAATCTACTCGTAGCAATACCACGTCGTAATGAATCTTTGTCTGATGCAAACCCTTAGATAATGTCTCACACTTGATGGAATATTGGAGTGTGCAGTGTGAAACCTGCGCTCTGGACGAGCTGAATAAGGCCACAGAGAGAGCCATTGGGGTGGCCAGATTTTGGTCCATCAACTTAATTGTATAACAAATCAATCATATTTTACGAAACTATTTTTATTTATTATCTTGTTATAGCATTTTATTGTCTTTTGTTCTCTTTTTTTAATAATTTTTGTCATGTATAATTTAATTACTTGCACGCTCACCGTGCAGTGCGTGACGTCACCTTCCGGTCCCATCGGAAGACCAGCGCCGGTTGGTAACGAACGGCATCATGCTGAGCTGGGGCCGGTTTGTGGCAGAAATCCAAAGTTTATTTTTTTAATATGTGTGTAGCTTTAAGTGTGTGTGGATTTTTGCTATAAATAAAATATTGTCTATATTGTCTTGAAACATCGACTGGAAAGAAGAAGATTGATGAAAGTCCTATGGCAAACAATATAACGGGCCGCCCGATGGTAAGTACACTATACTTATTCTACTCACTATTTTAGAGAAAAAAAATATCACCATTAAATTTGAATAGAAGGCAATCGACCGCAGTTTATGTCTATTAAGGCTTGTGATTTCCGAGCTGCCCAGCGGGTGTTAAAAATATCCATCAGTGCTCGAGAAAATTAATGGTGCTTGATAAATCAAACCAATTTTAAACGCGAACGTTTGCGTGGGTAAATATTTGTTACCAGGTCGAACGATACCCGCCGGATTTTTATGAAATCAGTAGGTGTTGATGTAGACTATGTTGTGCCCTGAAATAATATATAATCCCTGGCCCATCTTCCAAAAATAATTCATAGAGCTTAAAAACATTTTTTATGCTTGTTTGCTTCGACAAATATAATATTTTTCGAATGTTGTAAGTATATTCAAGAACGATTACTGAATCCTTGGTATATTGAAGAGTCTGTATGAGATTATATAAATCAAACCAAATGTGTCGAAACTCGAGGGGAATTAAAATCCGACTTTGATGCAAAAAAAAACAGTCAAGTGATCCAACTATCGACTATATTATTTTTGTTTGATGTTACGCCATAACTATATACGCCGATTGTGTTGCTATTTTGATGGTTATTTTTCTCTTGAATACAGCTCGAGGGTAAAAATATAAATTTGAAGAAAATAATCCTTCGAGTGGCAAATTGGGGATGAATTGTATCCTATTATTGAATATTACCCACTTCCCGAGAAGTCGTATTGATAGTTTTTTTTGGAAAATATTCCTACGTTATCTCATCTAACATCAGTCTGTTCACGCATTCTACAACGTTGCGAAATTTTATCAAAAAGTCCTAAAATCGTAACAAACAGACAAAGAGACAGACATAAATGAACCGGCCAAGTGCGAGTCGGGCTCGCGCACTGAGACTTCCGTACCATCACTAAATACAATAATTATCAATTTAAAAAACCGACTTCCTAATTACGAAATTTCGATTCGGTGAATGAAATGATAAGGTCGTCCGAGTATCTGAATTGCTTATAACTTGGTAATGAAATGAAATGAAATGAAATGAAATTATTTATTGTCCAGATTTGCATCCATAGCGTAAAAAATTAAATTAAATACGAAAATTATACTACACATTAAAATAAAAATAAAATAAAATTAAAATAACACAATAATGACTTGATAACATACATTAAAAATTTAAAATTAAGATTGGTCATTAGGATAATTAAGTGATAGGCGTGTGATACACCCTCCACGTGCGATGTATAGGGCTGGAGTGCCACTCTCGTACCGCAGCCACCAGTGTGTTATCTGAGCGGTGCAGGGCGGTCCGCACGGCGGCTGACCGGCTCCGCAGCAGCGCCTGCCAGCAGGGCGCGCGCCCCGCGGCGAACATGCTGCTTGCGCTGCACCACCGCGGCAGCCGGAACATCGCGCGCCATGCGTCGTTGTACTGCACGCGCATCTCGCTCATAGTGGCCTTAGTGTAGTTCGTCCACAGCTCTGCGGTGTACACGCTGGTGCAGTAACTTATGAAGAGTTGGGCCTTGACAGAGTCGCTGCAACGGAAAAATCGCCTTGCCAGCATATTACCGCGCACTGCTATGGCCCGCCTCTGTCTCTCTATGTCAGCGTGGTCCGATAGGTCCGAAGAGATCATGTGACCGAGGTATTTGATCTCCTCGACTTGTTCCAGTGCGGCTTCATATAGTGTGAGAGGAGGCAGATTTGTGTAGCAGTTAGTAGCTTTGAAGATCATATACACCGACTTATCTGGATTGTACATCATATTGTGATCTTCAGCATACTTCTCACACACTGCTAGCAGCTTCCGCATAGCTGATATCGACGGCGCTAGTAAAACCATGTCGTCTGCATATGAGATATGATTCGTCATAGTACCATTGATGGAACAGCCTACTCCTGTTTGCGTGAGCTTTTCCGATAAGCCGTCCATGTACAGGTTGAAGAGGGGTGGAGACATGCTCCCCCCTTGCCTCACACCACATTTGAGCTCCAAGCCTGCAGAGTATTCATTTTTCCATCTGACTCGATTTTTCTGCTGCAAGTACCAATTCTTCAGTACCTGGACGACCTGTCCAGGTACTTGGCGGTCATAGAGCTTCTGCCACAGCAGGTTGTGATCCACGCGATCAAACGCTTTGCTTAGGTCGAGGTAGCAGGCTATTACCGATGTCTTCCTAGCTTTATAGTATCCCACAACCTGCTTAAGTACATAGATCGCCGTACTTGTGGATAAGTTACTTTTAAAACCATACTGGCAGTCTGACGTTTCCATAAAAGGCGCAGCAAGTTTGAATAGAACTTTCTCTAGTAATCTAGCTATCATATTAGCGAGCGCTATCGGCCGATAGTTGGTGGAGCTGGATATGTTCTTCCTCCTGTTCTTGCAGATTGGAACTATCACCGTATCAGTAAAAGCCATCGGGAGATGACCTGTTTTTAATATTGCTGTGAATAAAACAGATAGCACGTGATAGATGCCTACACCACCGTGTCTTATATGTTCAATAGTCAGACCATCCAGACCCGGTGACTTGCCGCCCGCGGTTTGTTTTATTACTTCTGCGATATCATTCATAGATATGTGTATATCTTTATCGACTAACGATTGCGGTATCTCTAAAACATGCTGATTTACCGTTGCTGGCTGGCAGAATATTTTATTGAAGCGCTCAGCAATATTTCTGTCGCTCGTTATCCCGTCAATGTGCGAAGGATAGTTTGAAGAAGGTTTAACTATTTTATTAATGCTATGCCAAAACTTTCCAAAGTTTTTATGTTTCATATCTAATGCAATTTGATCCATAACAATTTGTTCTTGGTTTTGATGGCAAGTTTTTAACGCACGCTTAAACGCCGCGCGATGTCGCTTGCGTTCCTCCACTACCGGGCCGGTAGTGGGGCGACCCGCTTGCTGCCATAGTGCTAATGATTGCAGCGAAGTGGCATATTTATCCGCTACGTATTTATTCCATCCTGGAACTGTGTTCTTGTTCCGCGCCTTTCTTTTATTCACTCTAAAACATTGTGTGGCACAAGACTGCGTGATCTTTACTATTGAACTATACATGGAATCAATAGCTGTTACATCATTTAGATCAAAGTTTCTAGACATCAATTGGTAATTGGTCAATTGGTAATGAACATAAATTTATCACCAACTTGTACTTGGCAATTATTTATTACTAGCCGTCCGCCCCGGCTTCGCACGAGTGTAAGCTCGGCCTTCGGCCTCGCTACAAAATATAATATAGCCTATGTCACCCGGGGATAGTGTAGCTTCCCAACAGTGAAAGAATTTTTCAAATCGGTTCAGTAGTTTCGGAGCCTATTCATTACAAACATACAAAAATAGGTACAAATCTTTCCTCTTTATAATATTAGTGTAGATTACACATTAGAGTGTGTCTGTGAAGTATAATCATGCCAAGTTTGACGTTTGTATGTATTACCGTTTTTACACTAGAGCAAATACAAAAATGCGTTAAAAAATACATTTGTTGTAAATTTTTTTTTGCTTTAGAAAGAGATATTTATTTATAGGAAACAAAGGTAACTTAAAAAACAGAAAATTAACATAAACTTAAATATTAACTAAAAACTAAAACTTAAAATAATAAAGTAGCTAAATAAATACCTAAATTAAACTGAATACCTATCCAAAACTATAAACTACAGGTAAAAAACTGCATTAAGGTCACTGTCTTCTTCACTGTTGTAAATTATTTTTTTATTTAATTTTAATTTTTTTACTTTAATATTATTTCTTCATATTTTTTTTATTTATTTTTTTCATTTCGCACAACGAGCTATGGGGAGGGCTATGCTCGGGGTTTCTCTACGAGATCGAATCAGATATGAGGAGATCCGTAGACGAACGAAAGTTACCGACATAGCCCACCGGATTAGCTCATGTAACTATTTGTAAGCAAGCATATAGGATGCTTGGATTCATTATGCGCACATCCTATAATTTTATGGGGGATCGTGCTCCGATGGCACTCTACACAGCATATGTGCGTCGCAAACTGGAATTTAATGCTGCTGTTTGGGATCCCTATGAAAAGAAGTATTCTCTCATGGTGAAAAGAATTCAGCGCAAATTCGGGCGATACTTGTACAAGAAATTGTACGGGTTCTACCCATACATGTATCCATCCCTCTTTGTATATGGAATGGTACATTATATCTATATACATTAGAATTAAGGCGGAAGATGCAACTAATTTTACACTTTAACACTACTTTTACACTTTTTTACATTTTAATTTTATTAGTTACCTACCTATCTATCGTAAGCATGTACTAAACGACTGAGGGTATCAAGTATAATGCCTTAATCTAAACAAATTACAAGCAAACTAAAAGTATGTACTAGTATCTAATGTTTACCTGGTAAAGGACGAACCATCGCAGCTGCCACTTCGTGTTGTCTGAGCTTCTCTTATGAAGATAACCCGCCTGCAACAAGTATTTAGCATTAATTAAGATAATTATCAATTTAAAAACCGATTTCAATATGAGTAAATACGCAATTTCGTTACTTGGATGATATTTTTTTTCAGTTATTTTGATTTAAACACTAAACTACCCCGAACCAGGCGCGGATCCGCCGTTGTGGGCACGATGGGCATGCCCACAACCCTAATACGTGACTTCACCCGCGTGAAACTACGATATACTGTACAAAATCTTGGTTAGGCCGTCATATAATTTTTTATAAACATTTCTTTTGTAGGAATGCCCTATATCGATCATGCACGAGCAAGGTTCTTACGCTGAATCGCATTTGCCCGATTTTCTGGTGGCTGTGCCCACAACCTTTTTAGAGGGCTGGATCCGCGCCTGCCCCGAACCCCGGTTTTGAAGAACCCCGTGCTAGGTACATCCATCCATCCTTGGTACATCGCAGTGGATCGTGTGGCTGGAGCCTAATACCTGTGAGTGGTCATACTGAGCTCTCTCCGAGAGAGTGATCAGCTGGCCGTCGTTGACGCGAACTGATCGCTGGATCTTGGGGCTTAGCATCATTCTCTGAAGTAGGTATATACTCTGAAACAAAATACTACGTATAAGCATAGGAATTTAAGAAAGACAAAGAACTGACACGACTTAAGACAAACAAACAAAGGAGATATGGCTAAATTAACCTAACAATTCATACCTAATAGTTTTGTAGTGGTAGGACTCTTTTGCAGGGTCCGCCTGAGAAAGTACCACACCTTTGCCAGTTATTCAACCGCCAAGCAGTAGTGTGCAAACACTACTGTGTTCCGGATTGAAGGGCAATGTTTCCAGCGAAATTACAGGGCACACAGAGATTTGACATCTTATATCTCGAGGTGAGGAGCGCAGTGCATTGCCATCCAGGGTTTTGAACTGTTGAAGTTCAAAATTCTGAGTGGCGTTGAGCTGTTATGGGCAAGCGTGAAGAACCATCAGGCGAGCGACTTCGCTCGTCTCGTCACTCAGTATCATTAAAAAAAAACATGACGAAATTGTTTTAACTTTAGATTAAGATATAACTAACTACCTCTTTCTGTATTGTGTATAAATTAAGTAAATTCGTTTAAGTTAAGTTAAGCACGGACCCCGGTGTCAGTGATATTTTAATTATTTAAAAAAAACTAACTTATGCTTCTATGATATTTTAATAACGAAGAATGTGTCCGTTTCTTATTGAAACAAAAATTTATAATACCTACTCAAAAAAAATTATACCTGTATTTTAAATAAGATTTTTTTGTTTAGATCCCAAACAGTGGCGTAGCTAGGTAACCAAAGGCCCTGGTGCAAAAAAAAATGGGGCCCTACCTAAACTGCGTTAGGATTTATCAAGTAAAAATATAAATAATTTATAGGTACAAAGCTACTTTATCATCAGCTCTTTATTGTGCTCAAAGCTACTTACTACATGTACATCTACAGGTACCTATGTGTAAGAAGGGCAAAAAAATTGCAATTTTCAATTTGAGGTTTGCTGATCAGGGCCCAAAGGCCCCCTGAGCTTGGGGGCCCCGGTGCACGGCGCCGCCTAGCCCTCCGATAGCTACGCCACTGCTCCCAAACAGATAAACGGATTTTTTTATATATTTTTGTTTGAAATGTGATTTAATCGAGTGTTCTTAGCTATGATTCATGAAAGTCGGTTCAGACGTTTGAAAATTATTCAGCTCTTTTATCGGAAAAAAGCTATTTATAGATACTTGTTTATTATTTAACTAGTCGACCGCCCCGGCTTCGCACGGGTGTAAGCTCGGCCTTCGGCCTCGCTACAAAATATAATTTAGCCTATGTCACCCGGGGATACTGTAGCTTCCCAACAGTGAAAGAATTTTTAAAATCAGTTCAGTAGTTTCGGAGCCTATTCAATGCAAACAAACAATCAAATCTTTCCTCTAAATAATATTAGTATAGATATAGATAATTTCATTTCAATTGGGAAATTATCGTGCTGTAGCATATTGGCTACAGATAATGTGCATTTAGTAAAAGACTTGTGATAATATTCTCTTTATTTATTTCTTATACAGAAGTATAGGTTAACCGACTTCAAAAAGGAGGGGATTCTTAATTTGTATTTTTAACCGACTTCCAAAAAGGATGAGGTTATCAATTCGACTGTTTTTTTAACTTTTTTTTTATGTTTGTTACCGCCTAACTTTTGACTGGGTGAACCGAATTTGATGATTCTTTTTTTATTTGAAAGCTGGTGCTTCCCATTTGGTCCCATTTCAATTTAGTCCAGTTCTGATGAAGTCGGCTTTTTATATAGAATTATTTACATGTTAGTTGCCTTAGTAGGTACTCCGTCATTTATGAACCGATTAAAACTTTTTTTTCCCCTTATTACAACTATTATTTGAAAGGATATATTTATACAGATTGGTCCCATATAAATTTTATTAAAATGGTTTAATTAAGGTTGTTATAATAAACTCGAAAACTCGGTTATCTACTTTGATGAACATAAGCGAAATTGCCAAACGAGTGAAATTGGGTAGGTACCTACTTAATTTACTGATTTTGAAGTCAATTTTTTAAATTGATAAGTATTATTATTCCATGTAAGGTGTCCTGGGTCTCTTCAAGGTCAGATGTAGGTATAGATTTCATCTATGTGCTCCATATTCGACCACATCAAGTTGGTGTTTCAACGCAAGCCTATTCCCGATGAATAAATCTTGAAAAGTAACAAACATACAAAGAGGGCATTTAAAATAAGTGTAATTATAGTGTATTTTTTTAATATATGCAAGATACTTACGTTCAATTCATTGCAAAGGAATAAAATACGACCTAATATCAGTAGCTTGATTATACACCATTAGGACTCACTTCAACAACATCCATTTAACAGGTAATAGAAACGTTTTAATAAAAGACAGACATTAAAAAGACAAAGAACAGACAACACTGTAGAATAACTAACTATAGCTTAGTCAAGAGATAACTGTTAATTCAGAATTTCAGACTCAAAGATTATTTACTTCATAAGCAAAGACGCCTGTTGAATTTTACGCGCAACATGACACGAAAACATTAATTTTGCTCTCGCATTTTTATTCGGCGCTAGTAATGATTCTATTAATAACATTAAAGGAGATTTTATGTGGAATAATTTTATAGCGCTCCTTGCGATGTTATTTGTTTTATTTTCCCTATTTTTCGCTGTTGTTGGCAATGCCAGCGCACGGTGTTCTGCCAGACAGCGCGGGTCCACTGCCGTGCCGGGCAGGAGATCGGCACCTGTAGCTAAATCGACCGCGGCGCGCGTGCGTGCCCTTGTGACGTGTTTTAACTCAGAACTAAGAGGATATTGGAGAAGGTACCTACATCCATGATAATAACACAATTTTCTATTCGATGGTTGGTTAGTAGAATTCTCAGATGACTTTGATCCTACTCGAATTTCATTTGTGTCTGGTAGCGTTTTTAACCGTGTTCCGAGCATTTTCCTCATGATACTCGTACCTACTTGAGAAAACATGACTATAGAACAAAACAAAATGGGCTCTGAGATTGTGGTTATAGCCACTAGGATCCCTATATTTTCCTAAATCTCAGCTAGTCAACGCTATAAAACTACAGAAATAAGTAGCTTTATTAACATACTGGTAATACCCAAACGTTTTACTGTCCCTGGGGTCTGGGAGTTTTGGCGCCAACTAAAAAAAAAAAAAAAATTACGATCATTGTACGTATTATTTTCGTAAATTTGTGTGTTTTCGAGTGCTAATGCGTAGGTATGTAATAATGGTGGGTTATTATTAATTTTGAGTTCGTGGTCGTGGACGTGCTCGAGTGTGGGATGTGTAATACAACGCGGTGTAACATGTATTTTCATGTTGTTTCCAAAGCACCTTAAAAGCCTCTTGTAAAGTCTCCACCACTTAAAGGGGCATGAATTGGACTTGAACGTAACTTACTTTGCTTTTCTCTGTGAGTTCTGTGACTATGACTTGTTTGACGCTCTTAAATACTTATTTATTGTTCCAATATATGATTAGATTCTGTATCCATGGTCATGAAACAAATTAAAAAAAACAGTCACTGTCAACTGTTTTGGTTTTGTCATTGTCAAACTTAAACTAACAAATCAAATAAAAAAAATCTAAATATTTTTTTAGTTCCACAAATATCAACAAATCGTCGATAATTATAGTAGAAATAAAACAAATTTGGTCCTAATAAGCTAGCCGACACAGGACACAAAACTAGCCCTTATCAACGATTCAGACGCGTTTTTCGTGATTGCCGGCGTATTTTGTGATGTCTCATTAGTGAATTAGTGATTATGGCATCTGGATCGTCTAAGAATAATATAGTGAACAGGTTGTTGAATGTGCGGCTGGAGGAGGGCGGAGGTGATGAGCAGCCTCCGCAGAATATGCTGCCCTCCAACCAGCACTCGCGGCAGCACGCAGTGCACGTACAAGAAGAAGAAGGCACGCACCATATCGACGCTGTCGCATCTTCTTCCTCCGCCACAGAGAACCTCCAGCCTAGTAACAACACCGGCGGCCGTCTCCACAACTGGCAAGCAACTAAAAACACTGTCAAAGAACGCCTATCATTTTTATTTAACAACGAAATCCTTTGCGACGTTCATTTCATAGTAGGCAAGGATGCGAACCAGCAAGTAATTCCTGCTCACAAGTTCGTCCTGTCCGTAGGCAGTGCAGTCTTCGATGCCATGTTCAATGGAGTCTTGGCTACAAAGTCTGATGAAATTGAGTTACCTGATGTTGAGCCAGCGGCATTTTTACACTTACTAAAGTTCCTATATTCTGATGAAGTACGTATCGGGCCGGAGTGTGTTATGACAACGCTATATACTGCTAAGAAATATGCCGTAGCAGCATTGGAAGAGCACTGTGTAGATTTTCTCAAGAGTAATTTAGGTACTGACAATGCATTCTTGCTTTTAACCCAAGCAAGGTTGTTTGACGAACCTCAGTTAGCCGCTTTATGCTTGGAAATGATAGATAAGAATACTGCTGATGCTCTGAATGCAGAAGGATTCACTGATATAGACCAGGACACTTTGAATGCTGTTTTGGAGAGGTGAGAGTGTTTTATTATTAATTGCTCGTTAAAATGTTGAATTCAATAAAAATGGTAAATCTGGCATGGAATTTTTGTTAAGTACTCTGTTTTTAATGCATCAATTTTGCTTGTATTTCTGTGCCTCCTGTGTTGAATCACACACGGTTGTATAAAATGGTGTAAGTAAGCTGAAAAGAGAACTCATTATGAACAACTATTACTATTTATTTTGACTAAGTAGTACAGTAAAACATGAATTACACTAATGATAATTTGATTTTAAAATGTTTGAATCTAATAAAACAATAATATAAAAAAAAAAAACATATAACTTAATATCTGCATAAATTGCAATTACAATGTGTTATTATATTCAACCACATAATGACCATGGAACAGTGAAAAAATAAGCTGTTGCATGCATTTTGTAATGTGCATGTCTGATAGCGGGCCATGCTAGCCAACAGTAACAGAGTCATACAAAATTTTAAACCTTTGTGCAACAAGAAATGAAATTGCAACCGATTAATGAGACGATCATTAATCGGTTAATCAAGTCAAGTGTCACCCGATGATAAGATTCATGCTTTACGATTGCACACTTTTTACACAATAAACAAAGTAAATTAAGGTGGGAACAAGAAAATTAACAGTATTCTATAAGCCTGAAAAACATTATGTTCCATGCATGCACTTAAAGTTATTTTTTAAACAGGTGTTGATGAAATAAACAGAGTTTTGATTACTGTATTTTTTGGACAGTAAACAGTACTAAACAGTATATTGCTGTGTTTAAAAGAATGGTTGGCAACCCTAGTCATGCTTGCCCATAACAGCTCTACACAGAATTTAGAACTTCAATTCAAAATCCTACATGTCGACATTCTGATAATGATTCTGTTATGATAGTACTGTAGTTTGACTAGCTGTTCCTAATTAATCACCGATGCTAAGCAATGGACAGCATGCTCTGTCTTCAGACGGGTGATAAGACGCATTTACAAATGTAAGCTACTGTGGGTCAAACATGCTAAATTGTAGGCCTCAGGAATTTGTTCTTTTATACAACAAGCCATATCAGACGTGCCCCAGGTGGGTCCCGTACAACAAGCCCTTCAGGTGGCTTAAAAATTTACATTTGGGCAAATCTGCCTAAAAAAACTTACTTTATGATTCTGTTGATACAGTTTAAAGCAAAGTATGAATATCTAAATAGAGTTATAGAATTATTTATTTTCTATAAATGATGTCACAATCCGATGTTTACACCAAACAATAACAATGTAGCATCAACTTTAATAACAGTGTATTGAAGATATCTATATTGGTATTTTATTTAATTATCCTCAATTTATTGATACATTTATATATCAAACAGTTTAGAAATCTAGAAAGGCAGATAATTACAAGGGCCGATTGTCGTTGGCACATAAAGGCCGACAGACCTGCTGTCAACTTTAACTTATCATATTTTGCAATTGTTACACCTAACAAAAAATTATGTACTGAACCTGACTTTAATTTTAAAATACCTATTTAATAATATATCACTTGCATGGGTGCATTTTTTTATTGATTATGGAGAAAAGATAGAATGTGTCTCTTACAGGATTGATATATCTGTACTTAGGGGGTCGTGCTTTTATCAGCTGACTTTTTTGTTCCCACCTCCCCTTTAGTGATACATTGTGAGGTTTTAGGCTACCTCACGACGTCCCACCAATGGGGAGGAGGGGAAAAGCTCCCCCTCCCAACCCCTCCTTTTAACTTTAGAGTCTGTTCAAAAAGAGTGTGGACTTGGCCAAAAGGTGAACTAGAACAAATTTTAAATGGCAATCTGCCTCTGCCATATGAAAAATTTCAAACTCAGCTATCATGAGCTGTCCTATCATCGTGTTGTTTTGTTGAGTGAATTTGCGAGTTAATTATTGATATATTTGTCCATTTAACTGCAATCCAATTCCACTCTCTTTTTGAAAAGACTCTATGTATATTTTTTTAATTAAAAATATTCAATTTCAGAATCTGTTAAAATAAAAAAAAACATAAATTCAGATTCTGATAACCATAAAATCAATAAAATTTAAAGTTTAGTATTACTTGAAGCTAGCCCTGTGCTAAAGTTTTTAGGCAGACATGAAAGCAGCAAGTTTGAGATATCATGTGGTCACACAAAATTGTACGTGTGATTGTCACAACATTCCCTCCACCCTTACCGTGATGTTATTCCAACCCTCTCCTCCTCCCCTCTCCTCCTCCCCTCTCCTCCTCCCCTCTCCTCCTCCCCTCTCCTCCTCCCCTCTCCTCCTCCCCTCTCCTCCACCCCTCTCCTCCTCCCCTCTCCTGTTTGGTCCACGAGGACCCCTTATGTTATAAAATGTACCTCTTCATAAAAAGTCTTTAAAAATAATATTGATAAAAAATTCTCCTTTATTTTCAGAGACACACTCCGCATTAGAGAGGCAAAAATCTTCGCTGCAGTTTTACGCTGGTCTGAAGCAGAATGTATCCGTCGCCAACTGCCTGTCACCCCCACCAACCAACGTATGGTTTTAGGCAGAGCATTCAACGCCATACGATTCCCACTCATGTCCGTCGAAGAGTTTGCTATGGGACCTGCTCAGAGTGGCTTACTAGATGACAGAGAAATAGTCCAACTGTTCCTATATTTCACTGTTAACCCCAAACCAAACGTTGGATTCCTGGACACTCCACGATGTTGCATGACGGGGAAAGAGTTGACAGTGAATAGGTTTCCTCAAACGGAGTCAAGATGGGGGTACAGTGGCACGACAGACCGGATCAGGTTCACAGTGGATCAGAGGATCTTTGTGGTCGGGTTCGGATTGTATGGATCATACTTTGGGCCCTCAGAGTATGAAGTTCATTTGCAGGTTAGTTTTCATTAGAATCAATATTATATTTTTGAAAGTATATCAGTAGATTCCAATGTCCACTAATCCTACTACACGTTTGTTATGGGCAACAAACGATAAAATGGTTGAACCAAACAAAATTAAATTTGGGCATCTGTTTGTCTGTCATTTGTTAGTTATTTTTGCAAGCTTTTATTTAACTTGCCCTGTTAGGTATGTACGTAATGTACGTTCGCGGTATGTGTGGGGCATCTAGCATCTGAATTTTTGACCAGTTACCCTCAACCAATTGAGTTGAAATTTGGTATACTATTGTAGGTTCAGTGACATTGCACTGTTATGGTACCATCGAGCTGGTTTAATGATGCAGACAGAAGGTGGACATAGGAACTCCTAATCGAAACGATTTAACCCTGTTGAGTTTGGGTTCGTTGGATTTGTCTACCCAACCACTTTGCTCCTAGATGATTAATTCAATATGGCGGACGTCTCAAGATGGCGGACAAAATGTTCTTATCTATATCATCATGATATGGGTATCAAATGAAAGGGTTTGATGAGAAGAATTCGGAAAAGCTTGTTTTTATAAAGTTAATTTGCAAATTTATGCGAGTGGAAAGTTTCTTGTAAGCAAGCATGCTCCATCGTAAACCGCATCATCGCTTAACATCAGGCGAGGTGGCAGTCAAACGCAAGCCTATTATTTAATAATAATAAAAAATATTTTAGTGGATAAACTAGAGTGAAATCGCAGGGTACTGGTTGGTCATCAAATTAACTTGATTGATATTCATAATTTTATCCATAAATATACATATGAATGTTACAGATAATCCACTTGGCGACGAAGAAAGTGTGCGGCTCAAATACAACTACGTTCTGCTGTGACGGCACCGACGACACCTTCCGTGCGATGTTCAAGGAGCCCGTGGAGATACTGCCTAACACTTCCTACATTGCTAGTGCCAAGCTGAAGGTAACTATAATCATGGTATTATACGATCTAAAATCATACTGCTTAGGGTGCATTGTGCATTTTGCTCGGCTGTCTACAACACAGAAAAGAGAAGTAAATAGAAGGGAAATGAGAAGGAAACTCTGTCGTCAGGTATTGTGACAGATATATGATTGAACATTCTTATTTATGTCAACGCGTCGCACTCCGCGTCACAGTTGCTGTGGGTTTATATGGGTGCAAGTGGCTACAACAAATTTCTTACACAAAAGCCTTGACAGCCGTTCTAATTAACCACACAAAAAAAAACTGTGGTCTACTCAATCCACCCAGCAAGAAGGATTGCTGTTTTATCTGCTGCAGTGCACATGTTCTAGAATGCAGACCACAAATAGACATAGTGTAGGACCCTGTGACTCTACAGAGTGACAATATGTAGGTATTATTAAAGACCCAGGCAAACTACCTACTATACATATATTACAAACTGAATCTCTTTGAACAAATTAAAGAGATCCTATTTAAAGTTATATGATTATTTACGGGATATTTACCGTGGTAAGGTTGTGGAAGGAGCTCCCGATATTTCGGCGCAGTTACATGCACCATGTTCACGGGAAGACAGATCCTATTTACTTTTATGCTCTAGTGCACAAAAATACAACCTTACTTAATACAAAAAGCAGTTTAACTTTAAAATACCCAAACTTTTCTAATTTTAAATACCTAATTTTATGTTTTTGTGTGATCTAATTCGTTGAAATAAATGAATTGAATTGAATTTTCAAGCATGAGAAGTAAAAAATATATTAATGGCTGTGCCAATACACTAACAATAAAAAAAAAATGTTTAATATGATAGGTACTTTATTTCCTTTATACTAGTTATGCTAGTTTATTATAATAATTTTGTAAACCAGTTTCCTTAGTACTTAGATACTTGTAACAAAATAATATGACCTGTAATTATTAGTTACCAATAAAATGACTATTATTACAAGTTACATTGGCTATAGGCCGGTGTAGGCCAACCTTTAGTCTCTTATTTGTTGCATGTGTAGATCTGTATGCTGTTTTCAGGGCACAGACTCATATTACGGTACCAAAGGCCTACGTCGTGTGACAGTGGACTGCAACAATGGGGAAAAAGTAGTATTCCAGTTTTCATATGCAGCCGGAAATAACAACGGAACTTCGGTCGAGGATGGTCAGATACCAACCATCATCTTCTACATATAAACAAGGTTTTTCGTATGCTCTTACCTATTCTATGTTATTATGAACGAGAATTTTATTATATAATAGTGCTGTTGCCCGCGAATTCGTACGTTTCGATTTTCATATAAACTTTCAACTCTTTTTTCCTCCCTTAATCCGTCCATTGCGCAAAATAACATAGCCTATACTTAAATCTGGTAATAGCTAAGCATATTCGTGAAAACCGCATTTAAGTCCATCCAGTGGTTTACGAGATGTGCGTGGACAAACAGAAAAAAAATCTAATAAAAACTGTATTAACGTGTTCAGCTGCTTATTTTAAGACTGTGTGATTATTTTTTTGTTATCTCGCAATTACAGATTTTTTTATCTCTACGTTTTTATTATATTATGTATAGAAGATACATATGTATAGAGATAGATGATAAATTATGAATGAAGTGTCAACTTCTATGTACCTAATTATTGATGACATTTCATCATCCACAAAATTATGAACAAAGATTGAGTTCATATAGTATTTGTGGATGGGTTTTCATTATCTGTTCAAAATTATGAACGAAATTTCACTGTCTTCTTTCTTACACTCTGCATGAATTTTTCAAATGAAGATTAAATTATTTTGTGTTTTATTGTTTGAATTATCTTTGAAATTTATGAATCATTTCCTAAAACGAATGATTCTTGCAATGAATTGTTTAAATATAAAAGATGTTTCGTAATTATAATAACATCTGATAAACCACTTGGGAATAGTTGGTTTGTCAGTTCTTATGTTTGACCATGAATGATGAAGAAATGTTCATCTTATAAATTTGAACAATGTTTTATCATCTTCAGATTTTCATCATTTTATACAGAATTATGAACGCGGGGATTCCGTTGCGTTTGTGATTCCGACAGTATTTATACAACATTCAAAACATATCAATAATCTTAAAAAAATAACATAAATTTGACGTGACGTTTTTAACGCGAACCATCGGGCTAGCTTTACGAGCAAAGTTATTTCATCTGACTTTGGACGTTTACAACTAACATAATTATCTGTAGAGATGACTTATAAATGGAGAAACTATTTTTTATCACGAAAAATACAATTTTTACCATTGCCACTCGAAAACTTGCATTTGTTTAATCCATAGAAAAGAGAAGTAAATAGAACGGAAATGAGAAGGAAAATCTGTCGCCAGGCATTGTGACAGAACCTTGATTGAACATTCTTATTAAAGGAGGAGGTTCTCATTCAACTGGTTTTTTTTTCTAATGTTTGTTACCTCAGAACTTTCGACTGGGTGAACCGATTTTGATGATTCTTTTTTTAATTATTTGACAGCTGATGGTTCCCGTGTGGTCCCATTTGGTCCAGTTCTGTCATTTTTATGAAGTCGTTTTTTTATATTGATAATTATTCACTTGTTGTGTATTCTACTATTTAGTTTCCTCATTCAACTCTATTACAGATAAGTTTGTCAGACTTGTTATTAGACTTATAGCATAGTAAGTCATCAAAGGCATGTGAGAAGAGAGTGATCAATGTGGCTTAAACTTTATTCTTTTTACTGTAATTGTATAGATTTAGAAGATTATTTAGAAAAGAATAGAAAATCTAATTATTGATGTTTATTGGGAAAAAAAAAATCCTCAGTCCTTCATCACAGATTGACCCTTATACAGGGTTATTATTAATTCACGTTAAATCTCTTACTTATTTATTGAAACTAAAATGAATTACACAGTTCCATTTATCTCACATATTAAAATTAAATCCATCTTATGTCATATATCTAATGTAAACAAAAAAAAAGAATATAAATGTCAAATAATTAATATAACAAATAATTAATTCAATAACAATCCAGCCTGAGATCTCAACCGGTGGCTAGTATCAACTTGCATTCCGGTGGCGTTTTACAATAGATGGCGGGGCTTGTTGTCATGCAGCCGGCAGCTAGAAGAAGTTCATTACACAATTCCTTCGATACTAATTGCTTGGATGTATTTTGTTTATGTCATGTAAACTGACTGATTAAGTATCTTCGGATATTAGCTACCTTTGAAATTGCTATAGTTTGACATATTCTGCATATTATTCTTATGCTGCAACCCGATTTACTTGTCTGTCAATATCAGTAGGCAACTGAGCGATGGACGTGATAGCGGTCGGATGACGCACACCTTTGTGCATGCGCCCAATATGGACTTTGAGTCCATGCTCGCTAAAGAAACGTGTGGAGCCTGGGCCGTGGGGACACGTGAGTGACGCGGATAGGGCACTCATGATGAGCAAGTTAAATTAAATTGCTACAAATATAAAAAAAACCCATTAAATCCTCATTAAAATTGCAATCTGCGACAAATATACAGAATGGTCTTTACCATTCTGTATATTTGTCGCAGATTGCAATTAAATAATTATTGTTTGGCAGATTAATTTTAGGTTTGTAGATACTTAAATAACATCATATAAAAATTTCAACCATACTGAAACATTAAAAAAACAAAAAAAATATTTGCCTCTGGCACAGTTTAAACAACAATAAAAATGTCAGTAATAGATTCATGTTGCAAAAAGTTCAATAAAAATAATAAAACAGAAAAAAACTTCTTAAAATGATTTGAAAAATCGATATTTTACCTATACAGGTAGGATGCGCACTGATGAACGCAACTACTACCGCCAGCCAGATAGCCCGTATGACGTCCGGGAGAGTGAGAGAGATAGCATATCTAAAAACTGGCCTACCTGAAATTCTCTCTCAAAAATGTTGCTAGCTCTTAGACCGAACCGATTTTGATTAATATTTTTTTAACCGACTTCCAAAAAGGAGGAGGTTCTCAATTCGAGAGTGTGATAGTGTGTGTGAGTGTGATTCAAGTTATGATTCAAGAAAGTCTGTTCAGCTGTTTGAAGATTATCAGCTCTTATATCGAAGGTTTAAAAAAACTAGTTGTTATCTTTATTCCCTCGAAGAAGCGATAACCGATGGGGAAGAAAGGTTCTTGAGTGGAGACCACGAGCTGGAAGACGCAGCGTAGGTAGGCCTCACACTGGATGGACCGACGACATTGTGAGAGTCGCGGGCATCCAGTGGGTGCAGATGGCAGGTTGTCGTTCAGTGTGGAGGTTAAAGGGAGAGGCCTATGTTCAGCAGTGGACGTCTTCTGGCTGGTGATGATCATCTTTATTTCCTTTAGATCTTTGTCGAACTTTTGGAACTGTACAGTAGTGAACAAATAGTGAGTAAGGCTGGATGAACGAGTATGTATGTTTTATTCACAAAGTCTATATATTTTATTTAGAAAGAAAAAATAGCATTGTGTCAAACTTTTAATAGGATAGACACCGCAAGCACGTCAAACAAGTAAATTGTCACACGTCAAACTGTAAATCTACTATGACGTCTCATAATTTTTGTGTTGACGTTTGACCTTCAACTTGCAAGACGGCGGAAATCGAACTGACTTATGCGGCGTGCTAATTCTAGCATTGATCCAACTTAAGACATGCAAATAGGTGACCTCGCGGGTTCTATCCTAATAGAGATCTGTGATTGTGACGTATTTTTTAATTATTTTAAATTCTCCATAAATGTATTAAAATAGAGCTTTTAGATATTAAGTCCTATTTAATTTTAGTTTTATGACTAATACAAATTTATTTGTTCTGAAATAAGACAAGGTGCCAAAAATGTGGCAAAAAACAAAGTTTTATGTTGATGACATATCAAAAATGTTACTGTGGGAATATTTTTCCCCCAAAATGCTATATGTTTAAAAAAAAAACTGAAAACTTGTAAAAAAAGTTACTATTTCCTTTAGTAACAAGATTTTATCAATCGGTATGTTCTAGTCAAATTATGTAATCAACGGTGTGGTGTTGAATTTGAATGTTTTAGTTAACAAAACGAATCTAAAAATATCGCTGTCTTTTTCATTGGAATCAAACAAGGATAGCATCACTATTGGTTAGTTCTGGCAGCTATCGTTCAAAATCGAAATAAATAAATCCTTAAAAAAAAACTGTATCTAATAATGTGTAAATAAATTTATTATTGTTTATGAATGAGGTATTACAATAATTATTATAACAAATTATAGTTTTAGACTATCACGGTTGTTCACTAAAGTTAAATGATTATTTACGGGATATTACCTTACCACGGTAAATATCCCGTAAATAATCATTTAACTTTATTAAATTATAGTTTAGCTAATATCAAAGACCGAACATGTTATTTGGTAATTTTAGTATACAGGGTTGCTGGTCATCAGTTAGCATCCTCTTAAGGGCGGCTTCAATATGTCAAAAAGATTTTGTTCAACGACTTTTCGAAAAATGCGAAATAATATCACCTTTTCCACACATTCTGTCAAGAGTTATTTTTTTTTTTATTATAATGGTTACGTAAATTCTTTCCAATGGTTGCCTGGAAGAGATCGCTTTTAGCGATAAGGCCGCCACTTGTGGCACTAGCTCGTAAGTGTTTTCTATCTGTATGTTATTTTTATTTCTAGTATACACAATAAAGAGTTTCTATCTATTTATGGGCAACAGCCTTTATAACCTAAACAAAATACAAGCTAAAACTAACACTACAAAAACAGACTGCTCATATACCGTTGAAGGTCTAAGTTATAATTATGATTAACAATTTGACATGTAAAATAACATTTTATTCATATATATGAATATGACCAAAGACAATCCAAATGAACAAGGCCGCTATCACTTTTTTTTTGTATGGAACTGCAGATTTTTTTTCTCGCGAATTTTGATGTGAAATAAATCTTGTTCGTTTTGACGTATTGTAGCCTTAAGAGGATGCTAATCACCAGTAACCCTGAACGTGTTGTAATTAGCGTATTTTAACTAAAAATTAAATTGTAGTTTTTAATAATAAATTATGTTAGAGGAATTGACTGTTGCGTTGTGTATAAGAAGTAACATTCTTAAGTAAATCTACGATAACATGGCACGCCTTCTCTTTCTACTGGGTCACGCGGAAAGGGTGTGCTAAGCCGAAGCGGGTCCGCTATTCCCATCATCATGAACAACTTTTAGGAAGAAATAAAATATTTGGGTCACTTAAGTCAATTTTTTTTTTATGCCGTATATCAAGCAGACGTTCCGCCTGATGTTATTTTTGACGATTGAGAAATGAGACTGAGAAAGTTGTTCAAAATGACGAGTATACAGGACCCCTTTCTACTTAAGGGGGCTCTTCCCGTCTGCAGCTCTCTCGCTCGCGTACCCCTACATTATTGACGATATAAAACTACTGTATGTGAATATACAAATAGCGACAAAACCAAGCCTTACTGACTATTACAACATTACAAACAAAAATGATTGTTTTGATATCTTTTAATTTGAAGGAGCGATGTTGTCACAAGAAAAAAATACCATTTTATTCCGTCAAATTAAAAGATATCGAAACAATTTTTTTTGTTTGTGATGTTATGATAGCAAAGCTTGGTTTTGTCGCTTCTTAACCGACTTCCAAAAAGGAGGAGGTTATCAATTCGACTGTATTTTTTTATGTTTGTTACCTCAGAACTTTGGACTGGGTGAACCGATTTTGATGATTCTTTTTTATTTGTAAGCTGGTGCTTCCCATTTCAATTTGGTCTAGTTCTACTATTTGTTTTTTAATTTAACAATTAATAAGTAATTTCCACACAAAAATTATTACAAGCGACATCTGTCGGAACACCTCAGTACTAAATCAGGCATACCCTCTCTAAAACCGATAGTGCCTAATTAATGCACGCGCTATGGGATAGAGGGTGCATTTTAGTTCCAGTTCCGACATTTTTATGAAGACGGTTTTTTTATATTGATAATTAATGCTAATTCAAACTCAGTAATTTTATGTCGTCAATAATGTAGAGGAGCGCCAGCGAGACAGTTGAGACAAGAAGAGCCCCTTAATACACACTTTCCACGTAACTAAAATCATTGAAATCAGTTCGGCACAATCGGCGAAAAAATTGCATAACACAAAAATAAAGTAGTTTCAAAATGTGGTTTTGTTAGTTTTAATAATGACAATTTTCCGAGAAAGTAGTCCGTGCATCGTTACCGTAGATGTCTGTGTATGCAACGTTTGTAAAGAACTATGTTTACAGTTGTCATTCGAATAAATAACAACAGAATAAATAACTTTTTTTTATGATGCTGGGTGACGATACTAGTGAAGTCGCTCGCCTGATGACTCTTCACGCTTGCCCATAACAGCTAAACGCCACTCAGAATTTTGAACTTCAACAGTTCAAAACCCTGGATGGCAATGCACTGCGCTCGTCACCCCGAGATATAAGATTTCAAATCTCTGTGTGCCCTGTAATGGCGCTGGAAACATTGCCCTTCAATCCGGAACACAGTAGTGTTTGCACATTACTGCTTGGCGGTTGAATAACTGGCAAAGGTGTGGTACTTCCCCAGGCGGACCCCTGCAAGAGTCCTACACCAATACAAATGTTATTATATTTTTTATTCAAATAAATGTTTTGTAACGGGCGTTACTTTGCGGAAGCTCATCTACAAAAACTGTTTCTCTGGAGAATCTCGAGTGTATTTCAACATCGTATCAAGTGCAATTAGGAATTAGGGGTCAATTATATTTGTTTTGAATGAAATTTGGCAATGAAGCTAATTTAACCTAATCCGAAAAAAAAAACATATCTGGAACAAAAAATTGGTTGCCTGTAAAGTCAGTTTACGGACGTTAATTTTACGTGATAACGTATGCGTCACAAGCCGAACGCTTAGGCCGATCGTGCCTCTCTATCGCTTGTTCCACGCTCTCGCTTGCACGCTCGGCTCAGGCGGAACGTGACAATGAGTCATGCTTGTTCGTGCGTGCAGCCGGCGTTCATCGATTTATAAGACATTATCACGTCAAAAGTTTAACCTGTAACTTACAGAAGTTTGTTATAATATTGGAAATACATGTCTACATAGCAGCTTTACCTAGTGTGTGTAAATTAGAGATTCGTCAAAGAAACAGTTTTTAAGTTATTTAGACATTTTCAAGTAAAAAAAAATTGTTTTATTCACAATAAAAGAAAAAGTATGCATGCAGAAAAACAAATTAAATTCTAACTATACTATGCTATAAAACTAATCAATCAAAAAAGTTGCCAGAATTAGTAGCTTGTAGAAGAGGATTCAATTTTTTTTTCTGTACCTACTTTAGAAAATATAAGGTACATCATCTGTTTCATATCATACAAAAAAATGCAAAACTTTGTTCCTTTTTTAGAGCATTATTAGCGATCGTGATTTTTGCATAGAAATGGCTGGTGAAATAGGATACTTTTTAGGTACACACCTCAAAAAAAAACCCTTATAGGATCGACTTCGTTGTCCATCTGTCCGTCAAAACATAAGAGAATCAAAACCTATGGGGTACTTCCCGTAGACCTATGGGCGCAGCTTAAATACGTCAATTTAGTGTAGTAGGCAATGTTAAGAGCATCCCATCTGGTTCTGCCAGTCTTCGTGCCGCTGAGCGAGGTGCTTAGAGACCGGCTTGGTCTTCTTGATGGCGGCTAGGACGTCGGCCAGTTCCAGTCGCTCGTGTCGATGGGGGTTCGTACCTGAGAAGAATTATTGTAATTTATACATTTTTACTACCAAATGGAAACTGACTTAACGTAAATATCAATGAAAGTTTCACCCCTAGAGGCAGAGGCGCCGACTCCGTGGGTGCTAGAGGGCTCTAGCACCCATGGAAGCTAAATAGTGGGTGTAGAGCACTCAACACCACAGACATAAAAATTTATCAGTAATCGATTTCGAGCAATATCAGTACCCTTAGTACAAGATTTGACAGTTTTCGAAAACTTTTTTCGTTTCCGTATTGTCCCATACATTTTAGTAAAGCGCCTCTAGCGGAAACGCGGATGAACTAAAATCGGTAGTAATCGGCAGTATAGGTTGCTTCACTCAAATACGAAAAATAGTTTCGAATAGCTTTCAGCCCAGCAATGTATGCATCAAAACGAAAACGAAAAAAGTTTTCGAAAACTGTCAAATCTTGTACTAAGGGTACTGTACAACCTCACCGCTCGCGAGGCAAACGTCTACTTATATTATTATTTCGTACTTACTTAACTATCGCGCAAAACGGAAAGCCCAGAGTGAAGAATGTCCGCTTTCTTAGATTTGAAAATTGATAATATAAAGCACGGACCGTGGACAATAGTAAATTGTTATCCTAGGGGTGAAAGTAATTTATTTAGTCCCGACACGGGGTTTGGCACCCGAGCGTAGCGAGGGCGCTAATAATTCGAGGGACTAAATAAGTCTTTAACCCCGATGTAAACACTGTGTTTTTCATTACGAATGCAAGGAAACTAAAAATAAAAACATGAACCGACACTGGCAAATGCACGAGAGGGGCGGGACCATAATCCTCGTAAGGAGAAAAAAAAAAGTTGATACATGGTTCAATACAAATGTGAAAATAGAACCAGTTTTTTTATATAATTTGAGTGTCTGTCAGTTGAAAGTGATTCTCCTTAGGGCTGAAATGTATTACTTTCTACCCGCTCCTCAGGCAACTTCAGACCTACTTTCTGAGTATAAGTATATTAAAAAATATAATAAATAATAAAATTTAGTTAAGTTTAGTTTTTTATTTTATTAATATAATTTAGTATAAGTGTGTTTTATTTATTTATTTTTAAAGTGAATATATAACTAAACTAGCTGCGCCCCGCGGTTTCACCCGCGTGGTGATGAAAATCGGTGAAGGGGTATGGAAAATAGATAGTAGCCGATTGTCAGACCTACTGAATACGCATATAAAATTTGGTAAAAATTGGTAAAGCCGTTTCGGAGGAGTACGGTAACTAATATTGTGACATGGAAATTTTATATATATAGTGATGATGGTATTCCGTGAATATTTCAAGCGTCTACCTGTTGCCGTTATCAATATCGAGCAAAAAAATCACGTTTGTTGTATGAGAGCCCCCTTAAATATTTAATGTTTTTTAGTATTTGTTGTTATAGCGGCATCAGAAATACATCATCTGTGAGGATTCCAACTGTAACTATCACGGTTCATGAGATACAGACTGGTGACAGACAGACGGAAGGACAGCGGAGTCTTAGCAATAGGGTCCCGGTTTACCCCTTGGGTACGGAACCCTAAAAATGAGGAGGCAGAGCAACTAAGCTAATTGTAATGAAACTTCCTTCAAGTGACTTACTTTTCTCAACCATGTTAGGTAGTAGCTTCCTCACAGTACACATGTGTGCTTCCTTGCACACCACCTTGATTTCGCTCCCGGAGTATCCTTCGGTCGCTGCTGCCAGGATCTGCATATTAATTTCCGGGTACAACTTGATGATCTTCGAACTGAGGTACTTCTCGAACAGTTTCGTTCTGGTGTGCAAGTCGGGGAGGGGTATCGAGATACGCTTTTCTAGCCTTCTTAGCATCGCTGGGTCTACTTCCCTGGAAATGAATCCGGATACAAGAGTTTTCAACTATCTCTCATTAAAATAGCCTTGCTGCGAGCGCAAAGTAAACCTATCTGAAACCGATTTACCTGGTTAAGGCAGGACTGAGCCTAGGATCCACAGAAACAGTAAAACTAAGAGGAATCCAGGGACCGTACCGGCGAGTTATAGCCAGCCCCGTGAGTGCTTTTCCTCCAAGCCTGGGGCCTCCTGTTGTGCTAATATGTATGTATAGGCTTCGATCAAAAAAAATACAAAGATGCCACAATGATGCGCTAATCGCGGCAATACTCAATCTGGCTCGACTCATTACGGGGACAGAATGGATCCACAGTCACGCGATAGTTGCACAAGCCGTAACACACCGTAAGAGCCGTCAACATGACTGACGAACCACCGTCTGACCAATGGGAGCGAAAGAGAAAATTGTCTCTTTTTCTCGGGAGAGAAGTTCCCACTTGCGATTCAGACACAATCGCCGTCTCGCTTGCTCAACGACGGTTCACGAGTTTTGACGATGTTGTGCAAATCGAACAGACATTAGAGAACCGAGCCATAAATGTATAAAAATACGGTTGGTTTTGGTAAAATAGTTTTGTTTCGATGTATAATGTATATGATTAATTAAACTGCGGACTTTTATTGAGTACTAGCCGTCCGCCCCGGCTTCGCACGAGTGTAAGCTCGGCCTTCGGCCTCGCTACAAAATATAATATAGCCTATGTCACCCGGGGATAGTGTAGCTTCCCAACAGTGAAAGAATTTTTCAAATCGGTTCAGTAGTTTCGGAGCCTATTCATTACAAACATACAAACATACAAAAATAGGTACAAATCTTTCCTCTTTATAATATTAGTGTAGATAATTTTCTACGCGTTGTGATTTCTATAGTAATTTTTCGAAGATAATAGGGAATATATAATTCCCTATTATATATTCTCGGAATATGGTTGAAAGGTCCTGCGAGAAGTATTTTGCATTAATGCACAATTACTTACAACCACTTGTTCAAATTGCGAAAGTTTTAAAGTTACATAATAGTTATATTACCAAGGCATGTTAGAGTTGGCCAGTAGGAAGACGATGCCCTCGCGTCTCTCAATTCCGTCCATCTCGGTCAGCAGCTGTGCCTTCAGGCGACGAGAAGCCTCGTGCTCGCCGGGTGCCGCACGCTCGCACGCGATGGTCTCCACTTCGTCGATGAAGATTATTGATGGGGAGTAGTAGGTCGCCATCTCGAATAGGGCCTATAGATGAAAGTAATTTGGTGCAATTCTCTTTAAGTCACCAGACAATCGGTTCTATTAAGTTCAAGTTTTTATGCAACTGAACAACAAGGTAAAAGATCATTGAATATAGCTCTATAATCAAAGTAAATTAGCAATGGACCAACGTGATTCTTTGCATATAAATAAGTAGTTGGAAATCAACAGTGATATTAGAATTCCGGAAAATGTATAATGTGATGCCGAGAGAATGTCTTAACGCAGTTGAAACCGTTAAGTTTAGCTTTGTGATAGGTATAATACGACTAGGAGACAGTACGTACGTAAAAGAAGTACGCAACGAATTCCATGTAATGCTTGGATTAACTACTTGAATACATGTTATCGTTCTGTGTCTTGTCTTTTATGTTACCTTAACGATCTTTTCGGACTCGCCGCGCCACTTGTTGACCACAGTACTGCACGAGACGTTGAAGAAGGTGCAGCGGCTCTCGGCAGCCACGGCGCGTGCCAGCAGTGTCTTGCCGGTGCCGGGGGGTCCGTGGAGCAGTATGCCACGCCACGGCTCCAACAGGCCCGTGAACAAATCGGGGTATCTGCACATCGAGGCTTTACACATACTAGCAAAATCATTGATATAACATGAGCGTGACTCCAAAAAGAAGGCATAATTCAACTTTATTTTTAGTATTTTTTATTCGCGTTTAACCGCCAACTCAAAGACGAGGTCGTAGATAAAGCACGCACACTTAGAAGATACCTATCCACTGTGACTTATAAAACACCTAGATCAAATCTCAGGAAAGAAGCAAGACGCCAGTTTTGTATAATTTCGACCTATGCAGTACATTTAACAAGAGCGTGTAAGTAGGCAGGCGCTTACGCCAGACCAGCGTCCCATTATTCTAGACGTGCTTCGATAAAACACTGTTTTAAACACGGTTACCACGGTTTATCACGGTTGTTCTCTACATTTATATGATTCTTTAAGGGATATTTACCGTGGTATGGTTGTAGAAAGAGCTCCCGATATTTAGGAGCAGTTACATGCACCATGTTCACGGGAAGACATGGTATACATATGTATCTATCTACCTATGTTTATCAGCTGTAACACAACACAGGTTTCACCTGTTACAGCTACTTACCAAGACAATTCAAATTGTAATTATGTTTTTGGCTACAAATAAGTAGGTAAACCAAATGTTTTGTAAGTTTTTTGATAATTAATATACCTAAAGTTATATGATTATTTACGGGATATTTACCGTAAAAAGTGTAAGGCGCAGTTACATGCACCATGTTCACGGGTCTTCCCGTGAACATGGTGCATGTAACTGCGCCGAAATATCGGGAGCTCCTTCCACAACCTTACCACGGTAAATATCCCGTAAATAATCATATAACTTTAGTGAACAACCGTGATAGTTTAAAACAGTGATTAATATACCTATTTGTATGTAGGTAGGTATGTAGGACAGGTAAACACAATTGCTCTCACATAGAATGAGAAAAAGTGGGTACTTACTTGACAGGATAAATCACTGACTCCATTAGCAGACTTTTAGCTTCAGCCAGACCTATAACATCGTCCCAAGATACATCGGAAGGTCTGAGAATATCCTGGTAGAGCTGTTCCACCAGCTGCCTCCTGTCTCCGGTCACGTTAGACAGGAACCCAGCGAGCGGCTTCCGATCTAAGGTGGGGATGGAGCTGGAGGCGGAGTTGTCCTGGAAGTTATTATTTCTATACTAGCTGAATCCCGCGGTTATTATACACAATTTTTCAGCTTTTCCGTATTTTCTGTGGCGAAAAGACCCTATGTCCGTCCTTATGTACACTATCATACTGCCAAATTTCGTTAACATAATTGTTTAGACGTGAAATGCGAACAAATTGACAGAGACTACTATTACTACCAGAGAGTTACTTTCGCTTACATAAATTAGTTAGGATTAGCCTGCAACGTCCCATTGCAAGGCAAACACCTTCCTTCCTTCCATTTCTCTCTGTTTTACGCAATTTGGATCCAGTCCTTCAAGTCCCTAGGATTCCAGGGGACTTACGGCTACCTTTTAACGCGGGCTCGTAACAGCGCAGTGCGGAAAATCAAGCGAACGTGAACCTTAACGCGCCAGGATACGGTTTGCGATCGCACAACTTTTCGCATCACCTAAACATAATATCTTAAAACAGGTAAAGCCCCAGTTCTACCCTCCGTCCCGTCCGCTAGCATAATTCAAAAAATAACAAGCAACCTCTCGCATCACACTAATATTAAATAATTGGCCAAGAGCGTGTCGAGACACGCATATGGTAGGGTTCCGTAACTAAAGCCATATAATTATAGTCATAGTTCAGAAATTGATAGTTATAGAAAAATTCGAACGAACGAAGCTCTGTGGACTTAGCCAAATTTCAGAGATGTACCATCCCGATATAGCATTTACTTTTTATGATTTAAACATAGAGAAAACTGATTGAGAAACAATATTTGTTTAGACCATTTCACAAAAAAAACAATGACCTTTGAGCTAGAACGCTTTGAATTTATTACAGTTTTATCGCTGTTACTCAAAAAGTCATCATCAGATAATGATCGAAATAATTTTGAATGAAGGTTTTAAATATGACCTATCTGTTTTGTAAGACTCAAGTTTCTATGTCTTATAGTTTAGAAATGTAGGGGGGGTCCAACTTTTTGCCATTTAGGCGGGCCATATTTCGCAAAGTAAAGAATATAAAAAAGTGATGTACAAAACCTTACCTTTATTTTAAAAGACCTTTTCAACGATACCCCACACGAGTAAGTGGAGAGAAAAAAAAAAACATCCCCATTTCACATGTGAGAGTGCCACCCCAAAAATGCAATATAATATATTTTTTATAGTTTTAAAATTGAGATCTATATTATTACTGTTATTATGCAAAATTTCATATTATTATCTTAATAATTGTAGAAGTTAGGTTATATAAAATTCGGACGGACGGACAGACAGACAGACGGACAGAACGAATTAATAAGGGTTCCTTGTCGGGCTACGGAACCCTAAAAAAGTTTATATGTAAGTGTAGGTACATATATGTATGTCCGCACTCAACACCATAACAACAGAATAAATTTGAATTAAATTTACTATGGAGGTAGCTTATACTCTAGATTACGCACACATACAAGGGCACACACATGTAGTCACTGCACTGCAAACACTTATATGTGCATATTTACATAAGTTTTTTTTATCCCGGAAATAAACGATAATATCCAAAAAATACAGTCAATCAAAATACTATTTTGCTTCTCGTAACTTACTACGAATAGTTTAGTAACAGCAAGTGCAGCCGGCAGGTCGGGTTTGTGACAGGGCGGCGCCCGTTCCGCAACATCGGGGCCCTTCCTGGTGGGCGGGCGGCGAGCTGGCGGGCGCTCCGCTACGCGTCGGCAGAACTGGGGCGGCTTATCGAATCGAGCCAGGTAATAGTTGGCGTAGTCCTGTTCACAGTAGTTATATGACATGAATAATGTAGAACAAGATCGGAAGAGATAGACAAAGAAGAGCATTCAGATTTTTTCCATTCTTTTATTCCGCGGACCTGCTAGGTGTAGAATGTCCTTCTCCCAAAGGTCTTCCCGCCAGCTTCGACATGAAGCGTTTCAAAAAGAATGTCTACAACAACCATTTTTAATGTCGATTTTAACCTACTTCTGATTGTAAAATCGAAATGTAATTTAAAAGTACGAGCAAGTCACCAAGTGTATGGACCCATCGAGTTGGTTATTATTTAGTTTGTTCAGAAAAATTCACTAAAGCGGGTTTTTATACTCGTAGTATAATAATTATAAGTAATATTAGTTTTTTTATACAACTCCACGGTTCACGACTTACCTATGTTATATTTAACCATACAATATTAAACGAATTTACTTAAGCAATACACAATACTGGGAGACTATAGTAATATATATATATTGGTTTCTTCTAGTATGCTCCTTCGTAGACCGCATCATCGCTTAACATCAAGCGAGTTGGCGGTCAAACGCAAGCCTATTAATACATAAAAAAACTATAATATAAATCGAGTCAAGACTTGAGCCAAGTTTTAAATAAGAAACCTCAATACGTTACTATCATTATCCCATTTTAGAATCGGCTGCTGTCGTCATACATGGGGAATGACGTTTTTGGCGCCGACCCGTCTCCTCTCCCCGGCAAGAGGCCAACGCATAAATCAACGGTGCAAGGAATCTGGGCTACCATACACAACTATAAATATGGAAAGAAAGGAAAAGTCTACAAGGAAAGAAAGTTAAAGTTTGAGTTGGAAGTTGACTGTACGCGCTGAATATAGAGGTGTTCTCTACAAAATCTTACAACGCAGGGGTTCGTTCAGAGGACGCGTTGGAGCGCGCCCAGAGTGCAACTTCGCTGATCATAACATCAGTCTGAAAAACAACCGTAACACAACTGGGCCATTCCGAGCATGTAGCGTAGGTACATCTCGGTTGCAACTAAACAACCGTCGAAAGCGATGGTCAAATAAGTATCGCAGTAAAAAAAAACACGCTTTAAATTTGCTAATCCTGAAGATCCTGGTAAAGATAATGGGACATTGTCATCGGTCCTTGATAAGTGTGCAAAGTTTCAAATCAACCCGTCGTTTTGAAAGGGGTGAAAATCACGTTCAAAGATTCCGTTACATACCACGCCAATAAAACGTGTTAAAAACAAGTTTATATGTACATTTTTGTATGGGAAGTTTTACACACTCGTGTTGGTGTTTATAAAATAAAGTTAATTTATATTTCCGTTCCAGTTGCGTAAATATGCAAGCTTTGGCAAAAATTGATCAGTACAGTCAAGGATGATCGTCCTTGGTACAGTTACACTGTTAAGCATACAGGTAAAAAAATCACGAAAAAAATATCTGCTGTTTCATAAATTTTGACGAGTGTCAATGGCCGTTTTCTATGGAACAGCTCATTTTTTTCTTCACCTTTTAAGGGTTGGTCCCATAGTAAATGTTGTTAATAATGATGAGTACAATGACCTCCTTGCTGCTTAGTACAGACTAAGCAGCAAGGAGATCATTGTACTATATGTGTGGTATATGCGTAACCTTGTGTATTGCAATAATCATTCTGAGTTTTCCAGTTTTAAGTGATAATATGTAAAAGAAGCAACAATACTAAATTAGTTATGAAGTAATAAAACAAATGTCGTTCCTTACATTACAGGGCATGTGCGAAAAACAACGAAAAATTGGATCCTCTGAAACTTCTCGAATTTATATCCTAATTTCCGTTATAACGGACTCCTTTCGGTTTTGTACACCATTTCCGTGTAGCCCTGTATACGAGCCTATTTACTTTTTACTGGTGTTGTAAATAGATAAGTTGAAAGCGATATCCGCAGCCGTGAAGCCGATGTCAAGTCGGGCAGTATCGTCGACTGTCCGTAGTTTTATAGATAGAGACATCGCTCGTAAAGCCAACTAATACCTTTGGGACGGAACTGAACCTGATACAGTGTTACTTACTGAGCTGAGTGCGATATAAAATCGACCTCAATATAAACTAAAGTAAGAATCTGTTTCTTAGATGATTCGCTCTTGTGTTATTGCGCGTGTGTTATTTTTAATTCTTTCCTCTGTGAGGATTTTGGCGTTGCAGTTCTTGTGTATTTGCCAATATCAAGTAATAGAATTTTATCAGGTTTTACAGATCATTCCAGTTATCCACCATACACAAGTCCACCAGTGGTGGACAGGGACACATTTCAAACAAGTGTAACTCAAGATCAAGTTAGTCGCCAAAAATTACAAAGCCTCGAGCACCGCCGTAAAGTAACTTTGTCTGTCTATTTTCTACCGGATACATTTCGGTGTGCGCAAAAGCTTTATGACCTTATTCCACTCTCCCCCACTACAGGACAAGTAGAAGGACTGCACACTACCACCCCTTCCTCCTGGAAATTCCAAAGATTCGTACACAACGATTTGGGCCGTCTTTTATACCTAATACGTACTGCCCAAGAATGGAATTCCCTGCGGTCCTTCTTGTTTCCTGAGAACTACAATCTAGGCAACAGCAACAGAGTTTCTGTTTTATACTTTTTTGTTCAGTTGTCAACATCGGAAATGATCAATCATCGGTAACTTAGAATATTAAATCGTTATCTTCGCAAAGGGCTTCAAAGGGCACTAAACTAAGGCACACGAGAAATGAGAAATTACGTGATAATCATCAAACGCCACACTCTGGCTAAAGAAGTCGCACTGTGAACCTATGAACACAGTACGTTTGTATCTGAAAGCATTTACGATACGCACCGAAAATATTTCGATACGGACTCGTCGTAAATATTTTCTGGGACTGTTTGGAAATGAAACTATATGTTGTGCTTATTGAAAAAGACACTGAATGTCACAAATGACCGAAATTGCTCGCTTGCTTGTACCTAATAAAAGGAAAGTTTTTTAAACACAATAAAAAAA
Organism: Agriopis leucophaearia; assembly: GCA_949125355.1. NCBI lineage: Eukaryota > Metazoa > Arthropoda > Insecta > Lepidoptera > Geometridae > Agriopis > Agriopis leucophaearia. The sequence goes on along the minus strand of OX421277.1, from coordinate 1,612,258 downwards.
GTATTTCTCACAGTAAAAAAACTAAAAAAACACGCTTTAAAATCACTAATCCTGAAGATCTTGGTAAGGATAATGGGATAAACTATTTAAATTATTGCATTGTCATCAGTCCTTGATAAGTGTAAGAATAAGAATAGAATAAGAATAATTTATTGAGCATCCACAAACATCATTTTATCACCATATAAAGCATGCAACTAAATGTCCTAATTGACAATCCTGGTAGGATGACCTTGGTACCCAAACTAGGTTTACCCTGTGTAATGGCATACCAGGGCCCTCCGCCGGTGCCAAACAAATAACAATGATAATATAACATATTGGTAAGTCTTAGGCAAAAATACAAACTTAATCATATAAGCTAAATTTGGAGAAAAAAACTAAATGAAAAAGAATTTATAAAGTTAAATGATTATTTACGGGATATTTACCGTAGTACACATGCACCATGTTCACGGGAAGACGTCTTCCCGTGAACATTGTGCATGTAACTGCGCCGAAATATCGGGAGCTCCTTCCACAACCTTACCACGGTAAATATCCCGTAAATAATCATATAACTTTAGTGAACAACCGTGATAGTTTAAAACAGGGTTTTATTTATGTCTCATTGTTGTACTTACTATGTTTTTTTTTTGTAGCCTTTGGCACTCGGGATAATGCAAGTATTTTAACGATACCCACATCAAAATCGGTCCAGGCGAAAACACTGCTTTTTCGTGTAAAAGGAAGGTAACTACATAGATACCTGCAATATGATATCCAGGTCGACGTTATCGCAGAGCTCGTACTCCTGTGTGACAGCCGCCTCCGCGGCGAAGGTCTCAGCGGTGGCGAAGTACCCTTCCTGCTTCAAGTAGCCCAGCACTAAGTATTTAAGGATGCGCTTACGAGCGCGGAACAGGGCTTCTTTCTGTTGGAGAGTTTATGGAAAACATGAGGCCTATTCGCAATTCCGATCGATGTAAGTATTTAATGTGTTTAGTGTATGTTTGTCCACATTCAATTCCGTAACGATTGAAGTGAAATATGGAGTGGAGGTAGTTTATAATCTTGATGAAAACAAAACTTACTTTTATCCCAATGACTATAACATATTTACTCACATCAGTGTTTTAACCCGAAAAATCACAGTTTCTGTAAACCACGGACGTTGCTAGTTTATAATATTAATATGATGAATTTGAAGATGATATTACGATGAATTATGTAGCAGCACTAAAACAATTCCATTCGTTTGCTACTATTAGTTGGCGAAGGCAAAAATAAGGTTTTGTCAGCTATATTTACCGAATTAAAGAGATAGGGGAATTCTGTGCCCAATTCTTACGCTGGGGCCTTTGGAGCTCAAAATCTCACTTCGCTTTTCGCAGGCGACTGCAGTGAAGTAGGAGGAAGTACTGAAATTATACAGCTCTATGAACCTACTTAAAATAGGTAACTTAGTAATACTCTCCTACCGTCTCCATCTTCTTCATCTGACTCATAGGTCTCTTCACACGCGCCTTATTCATCACAACACAACACACAAAATGAAAATAAACACTAACCCTGACAGATTGTCACATACTGATAACTGTCAATAGGCGTCAGTTACCCCGTTGCTAGGGGTTGTTTACAAGTTGCTAGGTGACATTTTTTTTTGCTTTACTAAGAAAAGGTTGAATGCGCTGAATTCATCATATCGAGTCTTTGGTCGAGCATTTTCAGTCATATCCACAGATCAGAGTATAATATATATCGGGAATGTCATATCGTAGCAATTTTTTTTAGGTCTGTGGTCATATCAGTGGTTTGGTCATGTAAAGTTTTTTTTTTATCGGGCAAAGTGCCTTTGTCCGAAAAAGGCAAAGTGCTTTTATTAACTAAACAAAATACAAGCTTACACTAACGCCGCAGAAAAAAGAAGTTTTTTTTTCTGTGACTAACACTATAAACAGCTAGACTGTGCATAGACCGTTGAAGGTCTAAAGACAATCCAAATGCTCAAGCACATATTTTTTTATGATGAAATGGGCTTGCGTTTGACCATATCTCACCGGATGGTAAGCAACGTGCGGTCTAAGATGGGGCACGCTTGCCCACTATCAGTTGGCAGCTATATTATCATGTTAAGTGACGTTGAGGTCGAAGATGGTAAACACGACTAGCCTAGAATGGAAACTGGCACGCAAGTGATGCTGCCGGAACACAATATGAGCTTAGCGATAGATTTTCAACTTAAAAGTGGTACCCAATCGGCCGAGCCGGTCATTCCCGATCCACCACCCGCATATCCGACAGTACTGGACAGCGACACAACTTAAATTACTCTCGTTGGACACTGGTGGACAGCGAAGCATTTCTAAAAAAAATCTCCTGTAGTCAGTGTAGTATACTAACCTCATACCTTTAGCCATTACAATCTCTTTCATAAATCATTGTGTCATGTCATTCATTATTCTGTTCTGTCAATATTATACGTCAATTCATTATGTTGAATAAAACCATTTAATTCATGATTTTGTCTATCTTTATCAATTTATTCAACATAATGCAAACATAAATTGCACCACCAGTTTACGGTATGTTATAATGTCGCGGAGTAAAAACGATACGACTACAAATACCACCTCATTGATGTCAAATAAGACACTCAACAACTTTTTGCGTCCGGAGCGATTTGAGGTGGAGCCTGGAGCACCGGGAGCAGATGTGCAGTATGTACACTGGCGCCATACTTTTGAAAACTTTTTATACGAAGGAATAAAAGATGAACAACAGATTCTTGACTCAACAAAGTTCAAACTACTTGTTAACCATCTGTCACCAACTGTGTACCTCCTCATAAGAGACTGTATTTCATATGATACTGCAATTGAATTACTGAATAGTATATACATAAAACCTAAGAACGAAATACATGCGCGATTCACCCTGTCTACACGAAGACAGAAACCAGAAGAAACTGTTACTGAGTATGTACGTGCCCTAAAACAACTAGCACACGATTGCAACTTCAAGGCGGTTACCGCGGATCAGAACAAATGCGATTATATTCGCGACGCCTTCATTACAGGCATTTTAAGTCATAAGATACGACAAAGACTTCTAGAAAATTTGACATTATCATTAGAAGATGCACAGAACCAAGCGGTTGCCTTAGAGACGGCAGAAAAGAACTCATCGGAGTATGCAAGCACTAGCACCAGCACCAGCAATTATCCAATGCAATTACATGCGGTAACTGATACTGACAGTGACTCCAAGGATAAAATTCTAGCTAGTGCCCCTAGTCGGCTCAAGCGTTGCTTCTTTTGTGGTAATAAAAACCTTCACCAACGTATCAAATGTCCAGCTTTTCATGCTGTCTGTCAACTCTGTTCGAAGAAGGGCCATTTCGCTTCTGTATGTAGAAGTGGTAAACCATCCACAAATGCTGTTACAGATGAAACACAATCTTCTTGCATAACTGCTGCATCTTCATCGAGTTTAAGCAAAGCAACAGTTCCAATTATGCTTAACGAACATAACGTTGAAGCCCTTATTGACACAGGCAGCTCTGTAACTTTCATAAACAGACAATTAGCACAAGATTTAAATATAAAAATAAGACCATATCAACAAGCCATCTCGTTGGCGTCTCTGAACCACATGTCCTTCGTTGAAGGCATCTGCAACGCTACACTCACGATTGACAAGCATACGTATCACCAACAACCATTACTGATTGTGAATAATTTATGTGCCGACGTCATCATTGGACATGATTTGCTGAAGAACCACAATAAATTAGAATTTAACTTTGGAGGTTCAAGAGATACCTTAAAAATATGTGTTATGGAAGCATCAGTTCCTCCTGCATCCTTATTCACGAATCTTTCACCGAACATTACACCTGTTGCGATTAAATCAAGGCGTTACACTGAAGCTGATGAAAAATTTATCCAACAGGAAATATTAGAATTGTTAAAGGACGGAGTGATTGAACCGAGTACATCGCCATGGCGCGCACAAGTACTGGTAACTGGAGGTGGTACTACACATAGGAAAAGACTGGTAATTGACTACTCATTAACAATTAATAAGTTTACAGAACTTGACGCTTATCCGCTCCCTAATATAGAAACATTGGTTTCTAATGTCGCTAAATATAAGTGTTTCAGTCAAATTGACTTAAAAAGCGCTTACCATCAGGTACCAATATTAAAATCAGAACGAAAATATACAGCGTTCGAGGCAGGTGGAGCTTTGTATCAATTTACGAGAATTCCATTTGGAGTTACAAATGGCGTAGCAGCGTTTCAAAGGTCTCTCCAATATATAATTAAAACAGAAAATCTTAACGGAACGTACTGTTACCTTGACGATGTGACAGTATGCGGAAAAAATAAGGAAGACCATGACAGAAATCTCCTGAATTTCATGAATGCTGTAAAGAAGTATAACCTTACTTTAAATGAGAGTAAATGTACTTTCGGATCAAATAAAATAAGCCTCCTAGGCTATTGGATAGAAAACAATGTAATTAAACCCGATGAAGGAAGATTGAAGCCACTCCTGAACCTTCCTATCCCAACGGATTCAGGATCTTTAAAACGTGTATTGGGTATGCTTGCCCACTATTCAAAATGGGTCAAAAATTTCTCTTATCATATCAAGCCTCTAATTAGCATTACACAGTTTCCACTAAATGAAGACGCCATAAATTGCTTTGAAACTCTTAAGACAGAAATTGCCAAAGCTTCTCTGACAGCTATTGATAATGATGAGATTTTCACAGTAGAAACAGACGCATCCGAACACTCTATTGCTGCAACCCTCTCACAAAATGAACGTCCTGTTGCTTTTCTCTCTCGATCTTTGACAAATACTGAACGTGGACACTCATCAGTTGAAAAAAGAAGCAAGCGCAATCGTGGAAGCACTCCGCAAATGGCGTCACTATTTAATCGGGAGACATTTCATTTTGATAACAGATCAACAGTCTGTAGCTTTCATGTTTGATCAAAAACATTCTAGTAAAATTAAGAATGAAAAAATAGAACGGTGGCGCTTGGAGCTATCCTGTTATAAATATGATATCATTTACCGCCCAGGACGTGAAAATACTGTTGCTGATGCTTTATCTAGAGTATGTGCTCTCACTACTACAAGTAAACTTTACGAGCTACACAACCAATTATGTCATCCCGGCGTTACTAGAATGATTCATTGGATACGCTCCAAAAATCTCCCATACTCCATCGAAGATGTTAGAGCAATGACAGCGTCTTGTAAAATATGCGCCGAGATAAAACCGCGATTTTGTAAATCAGAAGGACAGTTAATAAAGGCTACTGCACCCTTTGAGAGAATAAACATTGATTTCAAAGGTCCTCTCCCTACAAATACTCAAAATCGATACCTACTGACAATTATAGACGAGTATTCTAGATTCCCGTTTGCTTATCCTTGCAGTGACTTATCGACCGTCACGGTTATTAGATGTCTAAAAGACCTGTTCCACACTTTTGGATTTCCACTGTATGTGCATTCAGATAGAGGGGCTTCTTTTATGTCAGAAGAACTGAGGAACTTTCTTACGCCCCTGGGTATAGCAATGAGTAGGACAACACCCTATAACCCACGAGGAAATGGCCAGGTCGAACGTCTTAATGGTACCTTATGGAGGGCCATTCAACTTAATCTTCGATCAAAGAATATGAATATTTCTAACTGGGAACAAGTGTACATGAACGCGTTACACTCTATTAGATCTCTCTTATGTACAAGTATAAACACCACTCCTCATGAAAGATTATTCCGTCATCCACGGCGTTCGCCCAATGGGAAGTCGTTGCCATCATGGATGATGAAAGGACCAGTACTTATAAAGAAAAATGTAAGAGCTTCCAAATACGATGACTTAGTGGAGGAAGCAGAAATTCTTGAAACGAATCCTACGTACTCCCACGTACGGTTGTCGGATGGGCGAGAGTGCAATATTTCTAATCGCCAATTAGCACCCTTGCCACAAACAGATCAAGATTTAGTAGAAGATACACAGATTGTTCAAGCCGAGAATCCACCAGAAGCCGTAGTGGAGGATGGCACGCTTCGCCGCTCTGCTCGGGATAGGCATCCTCCATCATACCTCCGGGACTATGTTGGAGTTTCATGGCCGGAAGAATGTAGTATACTAACCTCATACCTTTAGCCATTACAATCTCTTTCATAAATCATTGTGTCATGTCATTCATTATTCTGTTCTGTCAATATTATACGTCAATTCATTATGTTGAATAAAACCATTTAATTCATGGTTTTGTCTATCTTTATCCCCCAGCGGATGATATAGTAGCTACTAAAAAAGAATGTCAGTCATAGGATTGCATGTCAGAAGTGAAAACTTAAGTAGTAATTCACCTATTCTACAAGAGATGGCATTGTTTTAAAATACACGGTACAGCGTGACGATGACGCGAGTTCCATGATTTTTGTTCGCCAAAAATTGCTCAACGCGCCTATAGAAGTTTTCACTTAAAAAATTAACACAAATATTATAATCAACGTTTATTAAAAGCGCCCCCACCATGCCAATGTTTTCTTACGACGTTTCCCTTTACCTGCAGCTCAAGCTTATTATTGGGATATCCTTCGGCTTGAACTTGAACGCTCCAACCACTGAGCTATCATCAGCAAAGTAGATTTACCTAGAAGAAACCGATTAACTCTCTATTACTTAAAGACACCCAGATTGTAACCATTGTAATTGTGTTCCAATCAAAAGAGTTGCCCATTATAATCAGATTCTCTACATTTTGTCAGATGTCTTATGACCGATTCAGAGTCCTAAGAATCCCTTTTCATGCCAACGGCACATCTACGTGAGCTTTACAAACACCTATATACGTAAGTTCTTTACGTGCGAGCATGTCACGCGACCTCCTCTTTCAATTACAGCATTCTAAGACTCCAGGGCTCCACAATGCAAGCCTCTGTCGCGTGTAATTAAAAAACATTAATTACCTTTGCTGCTCGTGTTGTTTGTGGTAGGCTTAGTGCTCAGACTAGGTAAAGCTACTACGTAGGCTTAGTGTGAGGTTTAGGTCGTTCGAAAACCTTTGACATATATAACCTGACGATTATTTATCTATACTAATATTATAAGGACGAAATATTTGTATCTTTGGTTTTTTTTTATTTTGGATGTTTTTAACAAAATAACTCAAAAACTACTGAACCGATTTTAAAATTCTTTCACTATTAGAAAGGTACACTATCCCCTGGTGACACAAGCTATGATATAATTTGTAGCAAGGCCGAAGGCCGAGCTTACACTCGTGCGAATCTGGGGCGGGCGGCTAGTATTTAGATATAAAATAAACTAGCGAGACGAGCGATTTAAACTGGACATTCCGGTCATTGTTATCAGCCTACCCATGTTCCCACTGCTGAGACACAAATTTTCAATTTACCATCCTCTAATGACCTCTTAACTCGTCTCTTTCGCAAAATCCTTTCATAGAGGATCTCTACACCCCATAAAGAATCTACCTGCAAAATTATAGGTTCATAGGGTAGTTTTCGAGAGATCGTGATGACTCAATGAGTGTGTGAGAGAATGGCATTTCGCTTTTATGTATATATATATATATATATATATGTGTGTGTGTTATATTATATAACGATCGAAGGCAAAATTTTCCTAACCGACTTAATACTAACTGATAATATTTATTCCGTATTTTTTCTATTCACCAGTGGTCATATCAGATCAGACACGTTAATATTATAAAGACAAAAGTAATTAAAGTCTTCTATTTCTCTATAAGTTAGCTTTTCACGACTAAACAGAAGTAGAAGCAATTGTGATGAAATTTAACAAAGTGCGTGTGTGATTTATTTATTTTTATATTATCATATCAATAGGCTTGCGTTTGACCACAACCTCGCATTGACGCGGTCTACAATGGAGTACGCCTACCTAGGGGAATCCCATTCACTCGTGATTTCAAGACACCCAGATTATACTCGTAACTATCGGGGAGTACCCATTCCGGTAGCGTAGACTAGCAGTTTGCACAATAAAAGTGGAATTGAAACGCATCACACCGGTTAAATATGAACCATGAAACAGTGTCGTCTTTACGTCCCCACTCTGGCAGTCCGATAGAAAAATTGGGCAGCTGGGAATAACATCACGCAGATCTGTAACTGATAATGCAAACTCTCCAAAATGTATTCAATAAAAATATAGCTCAAAACTTGCGCGTAAAACCGCTCGGCACAAACTAGTTGTTTACATGTAACTATAGAAGAAGTAAAACTGTTAGTAAACAGTAAACACTATCCAAACTGCCCTCCTCCCCCTAAAAGGGGCTATAATGACATCTCAGGCCGGCGACGCTCACATCAATCTCCCCCTTTATTCCGGTAAAAATACTTACCCCTAAGTGGTGAAGTCTACATGTAAATATAAACAATAATATGGGAAACTGGAGTAGGTATATAGGTCACGTCCTTGTTCTTACTTTTGTCAAATATGTTACAATAATACTATGAATTCGGCAAGTTAAATTTTTCTAGTTCTGACAACTGCAATAAAATTAAAAACCAAAATGTAGTACTTTGCTGCAGCGGTTTATTTTAATGTTTCAGTAAATTCATTTAAAATCACGTGTAAAGTCAAAGGGCAGAACGAATCATCCTATGAAGTAATAAAGAGAAGGTATATAATGGCCGAAGTACCAGGATGACAGCATTAGCCCCGTATCAACTCAGGACACCCTTGAGCCCCTGGGGCTTATTTATAGTCAGTCTGAGTTAAGTACCAGGGGGTTATGGTACTCGGAAAATTAATTTACTAGGTATTATAAGGTTTTGTGGTTGATATAACTAAGAAGCTATTCGATTTCCCTAAGAAATGTTACATTTATATTACAAAAAAAGACCCTTTACTCTCATAGCTCCCCATTAGAATTACTGCTCAAAAGGCAGGACGTAATTACTAAGCTGTATCGTTCTTGTGATTTCCTACTGGAAAACTAGGAAATCACAAGTTCAACATTCAATCTGGGGTTTCTCAAATCACGATTGAATCGCGGTTGCTTCTAGGCAAGCGTGATCTATCGTAGACATCATCATCCACATCATCGCTTAACATCAGGCGAGTTAGCGGTCAACCGAAAGCCCATATTTTTTTTTATAAATATACGGATTTTCCGGCACTCTAAATCATGATATCACGCAAATTATTGCATTTTCTACCAGCTACGAGTTTTGCTACGAATGATACAAACGCTACGAGCAGTGCTACGACTGCTACGCAAGACTCGAGCTGCTAGGACGAACACTTGTTAGTCTGAATTTGATCATTGGTTTGATTGAGTTGAGCATGAGTTTATTCATATCACAATAGTTTGTCGTGTAGGCTGAGTGGCAAGCCCTAGTGTCGAGTTTTTGGGCTGGTTCAAGGTCCCAGACTTGACCTATCGAATTTTGACGACTAGGGCGTATATCATGCCTGAAAAAAGTTTTTTTATAGCATGCCATCCGAAATGCGGTAGCGCTCAACTATGCTGTGACAATGGTCTTATTTAATTGTGCTACGAGCGCAGTGCCGCATTCGGGGGCGCGGGGGTATGCGGCGTGGCGGCGGCGGTGGTCGCACCGGGGCTGCCAGGTTAGAAGATAAAGAGTTATTTTAGATATTTTCGTGGGTGTTTTAGTATATGTATAATTGTATATGAATCTACTAAAACCACCCACCACGAGCAACTTCATAATCGTAAAAAACTTCTCACAAAAATCGGAATAGATAGATCACGTAAACTATATGAACAAGATTTGATTGATCTTGTAAACGATGTGCGCATTATTTAGGAATTTATTATTTGAAAACTAGTACACACGCGAACTATTTTGAAGAAAAACCAAGTTCCAATCTCTCAGGCTTGTCGGTTGTGTTTTAAATTGCCGAATTCCATTGTACCGATAGAAGATTGGAGATACTTGAAGACAATTTGAGGTACCATTTAAGCTCAGCTCGTGACCACGGCCATTGTAACATGGTCGAAACGTCGAGCGAAAGGTATCTATTTTACCTTTATTTAATATTGCGCGATAAGTCCCGATAAATATAAAAAACATGTGTTCAAATCGCGAAAGTTTAAAAATTACTATATCGTGAGACGTACTAAGTCTGTGGATGTACCTAACTTAAGCTTGGCCAAGCGATAGGTAGGCGACCTGCTGGAGTATCCTAGGTTTCTCACGCCACCTCGACATTGGGACGCACCTTCGATCGACCATCTAGCCACACCACCGGCAACATGTCAACACATTGGACTGGATGAGCCCCTTCATTCATAATTCTTATACGCCTTGTATTCGTGGAATGTGACGGGCTTTGTCTGAGGCTTGACTGCAGGAGTTCAGTTGGGTCGTTTATTTTGTAGGTCCATACCTCACCACGAAAATTCCCTATATTCTTGACCTACGGGCCCGCACAGTATTTTATCTAATATTTTCCTTGCAACACCATAACTGGGTGAGTATATAGCTTAACTTTATAAATATTATGTGTATACTTTGTACAAGGGTATGGAAAAATTTGTATTTAGCTAGGTAGCTATCTTTTTCCACGTAAGTTCTGGCAGCCCCACGGCTCGCTCCAATCCAGCAGTCATGGGTCGAGCGTCGGCCGCCGCGGGCGTGTTTGCCGCACTGATTGCTCTGCTTGCCGCGCTCGTCGGTAAGCACATGCACTTTTACTGCACCTTGCCAAAAACATCACAAACCTTACTTACACTGCATTGGCAATGCTTTCTTTATCTGTCAGGTGTGAATCCAAAATTATTTTGTAACGTATGTGCTTATAATTTGTTGAACGCGAAAATTAAGAAAAGAGTTTTCTACCGAAGATCGTTCAATAAACCTTACGAATTATTTAAATGGGATCATTATTTTCTACTGTTTTTTGCCAAATTGCACTATTAGTTAGTCGATATTTACCATGGTTTACATGAAAATAGAATTCTCGATATTTCAACGAAGCTGCATAAAAATATAATGCTCAACTGCGAAAGTTTAAAATGATTCAGTGGAGAAGCCGTGAAGCTCTGAAATTGAAAAGTAAATGAGGTCGTTGCAATTTTGTTTTTCTTATATTCTAAATTCAAGTGTGTCGGCAAGTTGAATCTTTCCTATTTTGTTTCAGCGTTTTTTATTTTAATTAGAACTGGGATTTTTAATAGTACGTAACTTGATATAAATCTCTATAATATATTTATTTACGATAGCAGAAGCAGTATGTACGAAAAACATGTTAAATCACTTCATCAAAACCGATCAGGGGCTTGTCTCGACTGATAACATAACGTGAGTGAATGCCGTTTGTCATAAAATAAATCCTAACTACTAAAAAAATATAGGTACTGGTGTACGAGTAATAACCGCTACCAGTGGGAATTGTTAAAAAAAAGTTAATTCGGGCTTCTATATATATATATATAAAAAGGAAACATTTGATTGTTTGTTTGCATTGAATAGGCTCCGAATTTACTGAACCGATTTAAAAAAATATTTCACTGTTGGAAAGCTAAACTATCCCCGGGTGACATAGGCTATATTATATTTTGTAGCGAGGCCGAAGGCCGAGCTTACACCCGTGCGAAGCTGGGGCGGGCGGCTAGTGATTTATAATCTAACAGTGGTAAGTCGGAATGGCTGTTGATTTTTTTAAAGTGATTTATTTTTAGAGAGTTTAGCACAGTTTTAAAATACGGTCAGTTGAGTGGATTTTTTGAATTGTTATAAAATACCAATTGCTAACTTTTAAATGTACATTTACTTGGTTTATTTTTACTATAACTAGAAAATTAAACCGAACAACGCTGTGTGTTGATTTTATAATTCGTTTTATTGAGCTAAATACAATTTTATTATCATCTGCATTGAAGTCTGCATTACATTGAACTAGAGGTGTCGCAGAGGTATACAAGCAAAACTTTGCGGTGCACTGTGCAGGGGCTTTACGGCTAACTCTTAACGCGAGCTCAAAACAGCGCAGTTTGGAAAAACACGCGAATCTGAACCTTAACGCGCCAAGATACGGTTTGCGGTCGCGCAAGTTTTCGCAAGCACCTAAACTGAATCGTTTATAACATGGAGCCGTAAGGTCTCTAATTCCGGAACAAGTGGACGTCAGTATTACCCGAAGCCCCAGAAGGAATGTTTTTCGGGTGTATCTCAGTATGTATTTATCTCTCTTTTTATTTCTTAACATTATTGGGTCTAGCCCGGACATTTGATAGGCATCGGTGGAGCCGAAGCCAATACCAAGAGGCCCTGTTGAATATGTTGTGTATAAAATAGAATATAAGACTATTGTACAGAATAGGATTAAAACATTCTGGGCTATTGTGGTGAGTTGTTAATGGAGCTGCGCTAGTCTATGGTATGTATATGTCTTTCTTTTTAATTTTCCCTCCTGCGTCCTAAATGGCTTGACAGATTTTGAGGTGCAAAGTATCATTCAATTCGCCTTTATGTCTGCAGTATTAAGGAATTTGGGATAAATTATTTACTATATAGATATTAATTTGTTTTAATAATGCTAATTTAACCTAACCTGAAATAAAAAAAAATAAGTTTAAAGATAAAATTAACCTAACCTGAAACAAAAATTCTTTATGATAATGATATTATTTATATTGTGGACCTAAACTAAAAAAAAATATTGAAATTAATGTGCAATGACTTTAATTATTACCTACCAAGGATTTTTTTGTCGATGGTATTACTTAATTGAAATGTAAATTAAATAAACAATTATACCGGTTCACTTAATGCACTTTGTCGACACGTGTTTCGTGTTGCTTAAAGCGACGTAAAAGCGGAAAAAACACTAGAGATTTGTCAGAAAATCAATTTTAAAGCGTCGCTATTCACGCGCCACTTGTGACAGCCACAAAACGTCGCCCTCAAAACCTCAAGATGGAAGCGTGGTTGTGGCGACTGCCGGCGTCAACCGTGTGCGGCAAGTTCATATAAAATTGATGAAAACTGAAGTCCGCAGGTCGCTGGCGGCGTCTTGTGGCTGACGCAAGTGGCGAGTGTGCGGTGAGACATAAACAGCCACCCTCGTCGCAAACTCAATTCACTTGCCAATAATGTGTGTAATCTTGCCGCTTGTGTGGTGTTAGGGCGGATCGGCCCTAACACGAGCTTATATGCTACCAATAAGACGTTACATATATGAAAAAATGAAAATACTTTATTATTACTGCAAAACAAGCCAGTATATTAAAATAAGTTAATATCCTATTAGAAACCTTATAAAAAATAGAAATAAACGTGTTTTGCTTAGAGATTTGTATCCTAGATAGTATCTGACGATCCTCACACTAGGCACAGGCTGTATCGTGAGGACCTGTATATGATTACAAGTACCTATTAGTTAAATCTCAGCTGAATTTAATTTACAATTACTAAAATATATTTTTAAAAAAAACAGCAATAATAATTATATATATAATTTTTTAAAAAAACATACAGACGAACACAGTACCTCTTCCTTTTTGGAAGTCAGTAAAAATAGAATTCAATACCAAAATAAACTACAACATGGGGTTCTTCAAAAGGCGAGTTAATAGAGAAACAAAATCTATATATTCTGGTCACAATCATCTCTTGTAAATGTACACCCTAAACCAAAGACGTATACTGGGTTACGCGGAAAGGGTGTACTAAGCCGAAAGGGGTCCGTTATACTCATCATTATGAACAAATTTTACTAATGGCCAACCCTGAAACAGTGAAAGAAATATCAGCTGTTCCATATAGAAAACGGTCATTGACATTTGACAAAGCTGATATAATTAGTCTTCCCGTGAACATGGTGTACTTATATAACTGCACCGAAATATCGGGAGCTCTATCCACAGTTCGATCATGTTTCCTTAAGATCGGCCTAGCCTTTTAGTCGTGAAAAACAAACAAACAGACAAAGAGACAGACATTCGCTTTTATAATATTTGAATATATCTTTTGAATTTTATATCGTTTGTTTTAATCACGAAATAAAGAAGTAGGTTTTAATGTAACTCCACTTTCTTTTGAATATTTATTCCCAAAAGTCTACCTTCATTTTAATATTTAAATAGGTAGAGGTTTTTTGTCAACTTGAAGACAGTATTTTAATTTGTCTTTGTGCTGAGTAGATTATAAATATTTAGCTTTACCTTGTCTGTGGATGTTGGTAATTATACTTTATCATACTACCATACGGTACTCTACGTAGTTATCTACCTACCCTATTCAGTAGTTCAAAGTTCAACAAAGGTTAGCGCGCTCTGACGCCTACAAAGCAAAATAAATCGTCAAGCGCGGATCGTGACACTATTGGTTCCACAGTAACCCCAGAAATAAATTAAATATATCGTAGGTCAAAGTATTAAATAAATAAATATCTGGGACATTTTTGCACACACGGTCATCTGACCCCAAACTAAGCAAAGCCTGTAATATGGCTACCAGAGACCGATACGTACATACATATTTTTAAATACGTACTTGAATAGACATTAACACCCAGACATAGAACAAACACAGACAAATGTTCTTCACATGAATATTTGTCCTATGCGGGAATCGAACACACGCCCCCAAGCGCAGAAGGTAGGTTCATTAATAACTGAGTTACATTATAATGCTAAGTTGTTTTTGCTGCTTTTCCCAAGCAGTTCGTTGATTCCATATTTGTTCGGCTATCTCCTACAGTTTTAGACTTTCGTAACTTATATCATTTTTTTTTTATGTATGTAAGCGGATTCTAGATATTTATTTATCAGAGCTTTTCAAAATTCGGTTAAGGTAAAATATTGAATCTTGACCGATTAAATAAAATAAAAAATAACGAATTTGAGTTGAATATTTTAATAATGGACTCCAGAAACTATTTAACGATTTTACATTTTCGGTTTTGTTGAGCCAAGCAACTTTGTTAACAACTTAATTTGACGCATAAAAATTAGCAACTGACCCTTTTTAACCACCGACGTAAACAGGCGGGTGTTATACGTTTAACGTGTGTATCTGTCTGTGGTATCGTATCCCAAATAGCTAAACCGAATTTGATTTAATTTTGTTTGTTAGAAAGATGACTTGATCGATAATGTTCTTAGCTATGATTCAAGAAATTATGTTCAGCCGTTGGAAGATTATCAGCTCTTTTATCTAAGGTCATCATCATCATCAGCCTGCATCCGTCCACTGCTGGACATAGACACGGCACTGAGCTCGGTTGGCAGTTCTCTGCGTCCAGTTTTTATCCGCCGTTTTACGCAGGTTGTCACTCCACCTGGCCGCAGGGTGTCCTACACTACGTTTGCTTAAACGTCAAATCAAAGGTAAAGAACGTTATCGAAAGTAAAAAAAAAAACAATTTATATTTATTTATATTTGTAAAAACAATTTAAACACACATGTGACCATGTGTGCAATAATGTTCCGAATATTTATTGATTTTTATTTATTATGTTCACTGTATCACATTTGATTAACTAAACCTACGCGCACTATGTGGGCCTTACTTAAAAACTTTACTCAAGTTGATCTATGTTTTAAAATGCTCTCTCTACTTCTCGCTGACGGCAATCGTCACACGTGAAAACAAGACGGAGCATATTTAAGCGTATGTCAACTTGAGTAACGTTTTAAGTGAGTTCCTATATGTCTGCAGTCTAATTTTAATATTCTCTGAATATTTAAATGACCATGACCTACAGGCGTACGGACATGGCATAGAATGTATTAAATTCTTTCTAATTTGGCCACGGAACCCTAGAAACACAATTTCATTACTTGAAGCAAAATGTACAATGTCCTTTGACCCCAAGGGAAAGAGGATTAATAGATAAACAAGAAGATGGAAAGTTTAAAAAGCCACTCAAGTTAATTGGCCCTACTATTTGTAATGATTTAAACTTAGCTTTATTTAGTTCGTTACCAGAACTTTTGCAATAAATTCTTTTTTTCTCTTTAATTGTAGAACAATTTAGCTCGAGTTACTTCTGAAAATATGTCAGTAATTATTGTTATTTTTTAATCATAGAATAGTGCTCTTTTTCTCAACCCTTTTTTCCTCCTTTTCGCAAAATAACATAGCTTGTACTTCAATCTGGTCATAGCTAAGCATATTCGTGAAAACCGCATATAAATCCGCCCAGTGGTTTAGGAGATGCATGGACCAAACAAGAATAAAAAAATGTTTTTCCTTAAATCTGTCTTAACGTGTTCAGCTGCTTATTTTAAGTCACACTGTGTGTATTCTTTTAATTTTTTTCGCAATTACAATTTTTTTATCACTACGTTTTTATTATATGTATAGAAGATCAACGGATCCTTGAACACATGCAAAGCCGGGATTTGAGGCTATTGAACTTAATAAATAAAAGTTGGCCGTCGAGGAGCGCCGAGCAGCTGATGTGACACATGACGACATATAATAGCGTCATATCGTTTGCCGTCACTACATACAAGTTTGTTTTACTACCAAGTCGCAACAATAGATGTTTCACATAAATAACCCAGCCACGTGCGAGTCGAGCTCGCACACTGAGGGTTCCGTGCCACCACAAAATACAAAAAGTAGTGCAATAATTATCAATATAAAAAAAACAACTTAATTAAAATGTCAGAACTGGTCCAAATTGAAATGGGACCACACGAAAAGCACCAGGTTTTAAATAAAAAAAGAATTATCAAAATCGTTTCACCCAGTCGAAAGTTCTGAGGTAACAAACATTTAAAAAAAAACAGTCGAATTGAGAACCTGCTCCTTTTTGGAAGTCGGTTAAAAAGACAACATCACGCCCAGGCGGTCACCCATCCAAGTACCGACCGCGCCCGACGTTGCTTAACTTGGTGGTGAACAGCAGTTTGTCACCGACAACTACTAACTGTTTACTCTACTAAAATTTAATTATGCTAATTTAGCCTAACCTGAAACAAAAATTTAATAATTGTGAAACAAAAAAAAAAGTATAAGTACCTGAAACTAATATGTTTTTTTTTTTTTTTTTCATATTTGAACCAAATCAGTAATTAATGTATAATGACTATAAAATATTAGTGAATTTAAATGTAAAATAAATAATAACCCGCTTTCTTAGAGCACTTTGTCGTGCGTTGTTTGTTTTTTGTTGTTTTCATCGACAGAGTGCTCTGAGGAAACGGGTAATAAAAATAAACCAAGGGAAAGAAAGAAAAAAACATATAAAAATAATTACCTATTAATAAGTAGTTGATTGAATCAAGCGTTACTTTGCGGAAGTCCATTTTCAAAACTGTTTTTCTGATGAATTTCTAGTGTAATTCCGCTTCTACGTCGCTTCAAGTACAATAAGGAATTTGTGATAAATTTTCCCGGTAGATATTTGTTGATGAAGTTGATTTATTCGACTTTAATTTTGCCTTACCTGATATAAAATATTAATTAATTTATAACAAATTATTTATTGTACTTGAAGCGACGTAGAAGCGAAATTACACTAGAAATTCATCAGAAAAAACAGTTTTTTATATTAATAAATTTTTATTTACACTAAAAAAAATTACAAACATCGACAAAAGGCAAGTTGTTTTCGTAGACTTTCAAACTTTCGTTTCACTCGGACAACGTTTTCAAGCACAATATAATATTTAAGTTTTGAAGAAAGTTAATTACTAAGATGAAATCATAAAAGAAATTTCCTCTATGGATGAAATACAGAAATCCAACGATGCCTAATCTACTTACTGCGCTGTTTACACTTCAACTTTATGTCTTGTCCTAAAGATAAGTTCATAGTTCTGTTTGTTTATTTACTTACTAGTAATGTAATAAAAGACTTTGCGAAATTGAATTAGCAACCTTTCCGCAATACACATTTCTCTGTCATGATATTGAACCTTGGACAACCTTGACATAGAGTCAGAATTGCTTTCGATTTTAAGTATTAGTTTCATCATCAGCTTTGAGTGACCCACTGCTTGGTTTAGGCCTCTCTTTGTTTAACTACTTAATAGTGAACATAACCCTCATGTATGCTGCTTTACGGAGACACATTTACGTGACAACGAAGCGGATACATTACAAATTGATGGATATAAAAAAGCAGTCCACTTTTCAAGAAAGAAAAAAGCACAAGGTGGAGTTTGTGTATATGTAAAAAATTCTATAAATTACAAAAAACTTGATTGGGTAACTGAAATGTCAATTGAAAGTCATTTTGAATGTTGTGGAATACTGCTGCCTGAATTAAATGCAATTATAATATGCAATTACAGGACACCAAATAGCAACTTCAACCTTTACATTCAAACTCTTGAAACGATGCTACACAAACTAACCGTCAGAGCTAGACATAATAAGAAAAAAGTTTTCATATTGGGAGACTTTAATATAAACTTACTAGAAAAAACCAAAATCAGCGAAACATTTAGAAATACTTTGGCTTCATTCAAAATGCATCCTGCCATTGCAGAACCTACAAGAATCACACCTCATTCTCAAACGTGCATTGACAATATTCTGACGAACACTAAACAATATAAAACTGAAATTATACACTTACAAAGAGAGCTGACAGATCACACATCACAAAAAATTCAAATACAAACAAATCTTAGCTTTAATGAAAAGTATTGGTTTGAAGAAAAAAGGAATATAGACTCAAATCTACATATATTCAAAAATTATGTATCAAAACTTAGTTTTTCGAATGTTTATGTACAAACTGATGTCAACAAAGCTTATGCTGAGTTTATAGGATTATTTACCCTAATATTTAATTTATGCATACCTTTACAAAAGATAAAAATATATCATAGGAGGAAGCCAAATTGGAAAACTGCAGGCATTGCAATATCTAGTAAAAGAAAGAAAGAGTTATATTTAAAATCATGTAAACACAATACCGAAGACAACATAAATAAATACAAAAGGTACTCGAGAACATTAAAACGAATCGTAAGGTTCTCAAAAAAGGCAACAAACATAAAGTACATAAAGAGAAGTACGAATCAAACAAAAGCTACTTGGGGTATCATAAAACAATACACGTGCCCTGTCAACAACATACATACTAGTATAGATAATTTAAAAATAGATAATGAAGATATTACCGATCAATTGTTAATATCTGAAAAATTAAACTATCACTTTATTAACATAAATAACTTCTCACATTCTGACATTCCTCCAAATAACTTTCATAATAGAAACCAAACTGAACCAAATCCCAAAACAATCTTTTTGACTCCAGTAGACAGAATAGAAATTATAAATATTGTTAAAAAACTTAAAAATAAGAAATCTGCTGGCCATGATAATATTTCAATGCAATTAATAAAAAGCTGCATCGACTTTATTGTCGATCCTCTTGTCCACATTATCAACCTTTCTCTTTCTACTGGTTGTTTTCCAGATGAACTAAAACGGGCTTTAATAATACCTGTACACAAAAAAGGACACAAAAACGATGTTAATAATTATAGACCCATAGCACTCCTACCATGTTTTTCTAAAATATTTGAAAAAGCAATATACAATCGATTGTACTCGTTTCTGAACGCAGATAATATACTCAATAATAATCAGCTTGGGTTTCAAAAAGGCAAAAACACATCCCTAGCAATATTCAAAATGCTCAAGCAGGTTTGGGATGACTTAAATATAAAAAAACCAGGCGTGGCATTATTTTTAGATTTGTCTAAAGCTTTTGATTGTGTGGTACACCAAACGTTACTCAACAAACTTGAAAATGTTGGTATTAGAGGCCAAGCTCTTAAACTGATTGAATCGTATTTGAAAAACCGATCCCAAGCCATATCTCTAAAGACTTATGATAAAAACACAAAAACAGTTCGCCAAGTGCTATCAAATTTTTTAAATATATTATTAGGAGTGCCACAAGGTAGTATATTAGGACCACTCCTATTTTGGATATACATAAATGAATTACCCATAGTTACAAAGCATCTGAGTATCATGTTTGCTGACGATGCAACAGTATACATTCCAAAAAATAATCAATCCGAAAAAGAATTTGAATTAGAAATAAACAATACACTAAAAAATATTGTAAATTGGCTGGATAATATAAATTTAAAAGTATATATTGAAAAAACCAAACTAATGCATTTTAAAAACTACAAACAAAAATCTCTACAGCTGAATATTGAAAATAAAGGTAGTAAAGTCAATTTAGTCAAAAAAACACAGTTTTTGGGGGTCATTTTAGACACTAACTTAAATTGGAAACAACACATACATAAAATTAATACCAAACTGTCTCAGTACTGTTATGCTCTATCAATAATTAAAGAAGCTACTTCGAAAGCCATTGCTACAAACGCCTACTATGGCAATGTATATCCTCACTTAAGTTACGGCATAATATTTTGGGGGAACTCAGTTGAAGTAAAGTCTACATTTATTTTACAAAAGAAATGCCTTCGTATTATTTATAATCTGGAAAGTACTGATACTTTACGAAATGTATTTAAAGAAAATAGCTTCCTCACCGTTACAGGAATTTATATATTAGAATTATGCTTATTTATAAAGAATAATGGAAATTACTTCTTTAATGTTCACTCAAGTCGTGCTGACATATTGCGTTGTAAACAAAAATACAATATATGCGTAGGTACGTCAAGTAAATAATTCCATGTTCTACAATAGCTCCTTCTATACTGCCATTAAAATTTATAATCATTTGCCTACAGAATTGAAATCATTAGAAATACCACAGTTTAAAATTAAATTAAAAGCCTGGCTTATAGTAAAAACTTATTATAGTCTCAAAGAATACTTTGATGATAACTAAATATTTTAAAATTTAGTACTAGTACTATTTAATATAACAAGCGTCAATGTAAATACTTATTGTATATATATGTATAATTATTATTTAGTTTTATGTGTAATGTAAATTTGTAATGTGTAGTGTAAATGCTTAAATGTTATTTCGTTAGTTTTATATAGTTTTCGATAGTTTTATATAATTTTTCGTACATAATATACCTATACGGTACATTATAATTGCACGCCCGCAATGGGTAAACTGTTGACACACTGCTTAAATTATAATGAACATCTTTTGTACACAGTTTTGGCAATAAATTTATTCTGATTCTGATGGAACCGTCTCTCCCCGGTCTTTTGCCAGTGGCATCCACTAGTTTCCAACAGTTCTTTTAATGTAGTCGGTCTTCCTCGGTCATAGGTACTTTGCGTTGTGTATTTGAACCATTTTATTCACAGGTGATCAAAAGATACTGAAATAATAATTTGAATAGAGTCGCCTATGGTGGTCACCTAGGTGATTATATTCACTGGTGATCACATGGATAGTAAAGAGTGTCCTATGATCAGCCAGGTGATTAAAGCGGAATAGATTAACCTAGGTTCCTACTCAGGACGTACTCTCGACCACCACGCGGTTACACCATCTCCCATCATCACATCTGGTCATGTGTCCGGCCGAGCTTTAGTTTACATTTTCCACAAATCGTTTGTTGTACGAGGACCTCCCCCCTTTTACTTTTTGACTTTATTGTTTATGATTTAAACGAGATCTATACCAAAACTGTAATTGTGCAAAGTTTTATGCACTTACCTTAATAAATATAGAAGAATTTATATAAGGACAGACAGACAAACGGACGGACAGAACGAACTATTGAAGGTTCCTTACATCGGAACCTTAAAAAGGAATTAATCTACTTTACACCTAACTAGGAAACCGCTAATACTTCTATTTATGTATATATCTGGGACATTTTTGCACACACAGACATTTGACCCCAAACTAAGCAAAGCTTGTAATATGGCTGCTAGAGACTGATATACGTACATATATATGTTTAAATACATACTTAAATAGATATTAACACCCAGACATAGAACAAATAATAGGTCGGGGAAAAAGTCTTTTCGTATTTTGTATGTATAAGGTTGTAGTAAAAATCTCATCCGTTGTACTGTATCTGGCTGGTTTTGATACCATTAAAAATATGACATTTTAAAAAAGGAATACAAAAAGTAAAAAGCAATTTCCCGCCATTTTTCAATTGTTTTTTTGTTTGATAAAATGAGTGAATCTAACGAAGAAATTCGATATATTGTGAAATTTTATTACAAAAAAGAGAAAACTGCGACACAAGCCGCGAAAAAAATTTGTGACGTTTATGGACCTAATGCAGTGTCATCAAGAGTAGCACAATGTTGGTTCAAGCGTTTTCAGTCCGGGAATTTTGATGTCAAAGATGCAGCTCGCTCTGGTCGCCCTGTTACGGATAAAGTAGATGCCATTTCTGAATGAGTGGACCAAGATCGGCATATTAATAGTTACGACGTAGCTGAAGAACTGGGGATTGACCACAAAACAGTTTTGACCCATTTGAAAAAAACTGGGTATACAAAAAAACTCGATATTTGGGTGCCACACAAGCTCACTGAAAGAAACCAAATGAATCGTGTACTCATTTGCGACTCTCTATTGAAACGTAAAGAAACCGAACCGTTTTTGAAAAGATTGATCACTGGTGATGAAAAATGGATCACCTACGACAAGAATGTGCGCAAACGATCATGGTCAAAGGGCAGTGAAGCACCACAGACTGTAGCGAAACCCGGATTAACACGTAATAAGGTGATGCTGTGTGTATGGTGGGATTGGCAGGGCATCGTTCATTATGAGCTTTTACCGCCGGGCAAACCCATCGATTCGGATCTCTACTGCCAACAGCAGATGAGACTCAAACAAGAAATTGAGAAAAAACGGCCGGAATTGATCAACAGAAAGAGTGTGGTCTTTCATCATGATAACGCCAGACCGCACACATCTTTGGCCACTCAGCAAAAATTTAGAGAGCTTGGTTGGGAAGTGTTAATGCATCCACCATATAGCCCTGACCTTGCACCCTCAGATTTCCACCTGTTTCGATCTCTTCAGAATTCTTTGGGTAGTGTTAGATTAACATCAAGAGAGGACTGTCAAAACTACTTGTTGCATTTTTTTGATCAGAAGTCCCAAAAATTCTACAGCAACGGGATCATGTCACTACCTACAAGATGGCAACAAGTTATCGAACAAAATGGCACATATATATTATAATTAAATGTAATTAAACTTGAAAAAAATATGTCTTGAATTTGTTTAAAAAATACGAAGAAACTTTTTCCCCGACCTTATACAAAATTTTCATCACTTAAATGTTTGTCCTAGATGGGAATCGAACCCACGCCCCCAAGCGCAGAAGGTAGGTTTGCTACCAACTGAGCCACCGTGGAGGTCAATTAATTAATTTATATTACTTCTTCCATTATTTCTTAGACAAACCCAATTAATTGATTAAATAGCCCTGTTATACTATTTTTAACTCTAAACATTTATACCGGATAAAGGTTAAATGCTCGTGAACAAAGAAAAAACGCCACCTTTTCCACTTACTCTTGCAAATGAAACGCAAACACTCGTTCCCGCGGGAGATCCCCCTTGTGAAGGTTTTCAATTTAATTACTATCTTGA
Organism: Agriopis leucophaearia; assembly: GCA_949125355.1. Taxonomy (NCBI): domain Eukaryota; kingdom Metazoa; phylum Arthropoda; class Insecta; order Lepidoptera; family Geometridae; genus Agriopis; species Agriopis leucophaearia. Next base: position 1,588,715 of record OX421277.1, on the reverse strand, counting down.
TCAATCATTCTGAATCCGCCCTTTCTTGTTTATTAGCGAACGTTTTGTTCATCTTCTTGTTCTTTTTGACGGTCATTTTGTAATTTGTTAAGTTTTCTTTGAAAATAATTAACAATCGATAAAGGTAAATAGAAGCTTGAATTTTTTTGAGAATTGAAAGGATGAACCATGTGAAGTACTGATACAGGGCGGTGTGAACTATGCTGTAACAATAACTATCAATTAAAGGAACTATCAATTAAACTACACAAAATTTGTATAAATGTGCAAATTATACAAATTTACAACAGTACAAAGTTTAATTGATATTGTCATCCAGGTTATTTTGGTTGAAAGTCAAACTACTAAACTATTTTTGATGAAATTTCTATGGGACCAAACTGAAAGTATATATATCCTTTCAATTAAAGAATTTTCCAAATCGATTCGAAAGATACAGCCGTTAAAAGGTAGGACGCACGGACAGACGGACAGACAGACAGCGTAGGCTCAGTAATAACGTCCAGTTTACATTCTTTGGGTACGGAACCCTAGAAACGTCATTTTCATTATGAATAAACCATGATTTAAATCTGAATTTTAACATTAAAACCCAACAAGATTTATGTGACAAAAGCTCAGCCATTTAATAAATAAATCGCATATATCCAACGATCTATATGTAATACCATAAATCGGTCCGTGTCAAATGTTGCGATTTATGGTTTTACAAGCACGTCGCTGCGTTGTAGCAAACAATTTGCGCACCGCCTAAAAATTCATCCACTTATCATAGATCGGTGGAAATCGCACACTGTGCGTTTTACGCGTTCCTTTTTGCCTCACACCTGCAATTTGTGGAATAAGCTCCTGCGGCATTTCCGAGTAGCTTTTATGTAGGGTTCTTCAAAAGGGCTGTTAATAGAGTCTTTAAGGGTCGGCAACGTATATGTGATGCCCCTGATGTTGCAGGTATCCATAAGTGAGGGTGATCGCTTACTATCAGGCGGCACGTTTGCTGTTTGCCACCTATAGCACAAAAAATAACTTCTCGCCTCCCCTTCGTGCCTGCCCTGGCCGTCCGATAGAAATTTTTTGAAAAATGGGAATTAAATCAAGGAGATCTGATACACACTTTCCGAGATATTGTGTGTATGATTCACACGTGCAATCGTGCGCCATCGGAGACCTCATCATCGCTTAACATCATCAGGCGAGCTTGCAGTACAAGCATATTATTTGTTCCTATTATTAAATAACAAAAAATATTTAAATATGCATAAGTATCAACCTTTTTTTGTAATACCGAATGAAATTATCGGAAACGTAAATACGAGTTTCTACTACTTTTACAAAACCTTTTATAAATCTTACGCAAAATTAATGAAACTATAATGGAAACGCCTTTGGATGCTGTAAACAACATTATTCATACAACATTTAACAATTTCTTACTGAATTACTCTAGAACTGTAGAGCTTTGTACTCACTGTGGAAAGAAACAGTTGGGGAAATAATTGAATGGCGGTGTAGCTTATTGCTGCATTATGTCAACGTGTAAGTGATAAATCACTACTGTTTCTTGTTCCATAAAAGCAGTGCAGCATTTTACAAAGTTATGGCAACTGTCAGACCACAGAAAAGAGAAGTAAATAGAACGGAAATGAGAACGAAACTCTGTCGCCAGGTATTTTGACAGATACTTGATTGAACATTCTTATTTTTGTCAACGCATTGAACTCCGCGTCACAGGTGCTAACACAGTTGCAATGGGTATATATGGGTGCAAGTGGTTACAACAAATTTCTTACAAAAATGCCTTGACAGCCGTTCTAATTTAAACAAAAAAAAATCTGTCTGTCAGACGTATTCTTTCAGCGGTCGCACTTTAGCTAGGCATTACTGATAGTTTTTTGTGTTAAGCCCACTGTACCCCCACAATTCTGACAGAGGAAGAACACAAATTATAGTCGTGTCGTCGTCAATATACGCATAAAAATGATGTGTGCGGCTACACATTATAAGTTATAGTGAAAATAAACTGTTTAATGAAACTTTACCCTTCGAAACTACTGTCAATCTGATTCGGATCTACATAATTTAAGTAAGAATTTTAATATATTAATAACACCTATTTTTATACGCTTTTATTAGCCTGGTATGTATCTATGTAACGGAATATATGAACGTGAATTTCAGGCCTTTCAAAACGTCGAATTGATTGAAACTTTGCATACTTATCAAGGACTGACGACAATACAATACGACATGGGGTTCTTCAAAAGGCGAGTTAACAAAGTCTTACAGGGTCGGCAACGTATTTGTGATGCCTCTCGTGTTACAAGTATCCATAAGTTACCGCTTACCATCAGGCGGCCCGTCTGCTTGTTTGCCACCTAGGGCATAAAAAAATAATTGTAAATAGTTTGTTCCATTATCCTGGATGATCTTTAGGATTAGCGATTTCAAAGCATGTTTTTTAAACTGCGAAAATCTTTAACATTTATTGCTAGTCTGTCAGGATGTGGTCGACGGAACAGCTCGGGTTCTCACATTACATCTCGCGTTCAGCGAAGCGAGGCCTTGCCAGTGACAGCTTGTTTTAACGGCACAGTTTTATTTCGCGCTTCACGACAACGAACGAGAATAATGCAAACATTCTTAATACCAACGTCAAGAATTTTTACCAACTAAAAGGGTAAGAATATAAAGTACGATCTGATTTCAGCGATGAATTTACATAGACGTCGGTATACACGGATTTCTTTTAGTACGTAATCAGCGAGAAAACGAAAAATATAACTAGCAAAACTGGGTTCCGTAGCCAACGCCGTAGAATACTTGTGGTCATAGTCATAGTTTAGAAATTGATGGTTATAGGAAAAATCGAACGAACGAAGCTCTGTGGACTTACCTTTTGAAATGTATCATCCCTACATAACATACTTTTTTATGGTATGACAAACCACAAACGACGGGGTGCAGTGAAAAAAATATCATTTACATTTCACATATACCAGAGCCACCCTTAAAATGTAAAATTATATTTTTTTATTGTGATCTACACCAAAACTGTAATTGTGCAACGTTTCATGCACTTATTAATAATTATAAATGTTAGAAGGTTCTAAAGAATTCGGACAGACAGACGGATTAAGGACAAAATGGACTTATAAAGGTGTCTAGTAGTACACACATCATCAGCCAATTAACGTCCACTGTTGGACAAGGCCTCCCTCATAGAGGGGTGTTGCCATAATCCCCACGCTTGGTAGGCGGCTTGGGGATCGCAGTACGTTCACCGTGTACTATTAGGACGCTGCTGCCCATCCTCCGGCGGTTCTGGTCATGCACAGTTTTAGGACATACCCGGGTCCGCATATGGTTAGCAAATGGTTAAAATTATAAAAATCTAATTCAAATTAATTTATTTCAGGCTCATAACACCCATAGCTATTCATATATTTTTCACAATAATAAAAATCACAAATAAAATAGATAAATAATGGCACAAAAAATAATAATAGTATAACATGTCAAATTAAATAAAAACGAAATACACAAACACTGTTTCAAATTAATAATAATAATGTCAGGTACACTACAATCACTAGTACTTGCTCTCCGGCATTGGTACCGGTACATGTCTCTGACAACAATGCCGGAGGAAAGTACAGTCTAACCTGGCCTGGATATCATATCAAAATGAATGTTTTGTATACTTTAACTCTTGTTATTCTAAACGCATGTAGTCTGCACCTATAATTGTGATGACGTTTAGCCAAATTATTGTGCCTTGCCTCTCCTACGCAATGTTATGACGTACATCATGTTGGTGTTCATTCGTTGGTGATTTTACGTTATAAGCAGATGGTCGTTATAAGCGAAGAAGTTATAACTAGATTCTACTTTATAGTTCGTAGCATTTTTTATACACCTTTTTGAAAAATATTCCATAGGTTCTTCGTTCTAATCCTACAAAGATACTATTATCCGTCACTAACATATTTTTCCCTCAGATAAAACAAGGGAGATATGCATTAGTACGTTCGTGTTCAAATATCTCCGCATTTCATCCACTATGTCACTAAACTCAAAAACTAAAAAAATAGAAATGTATCCAAATCGTTGCAAATTTTATTGTAAGAGGAAGACGTGTGTTAATAATAATGTAAAATAATGTTCGAGATAACTGGGATTGTAATTTCTGGCTCGTATAACAAAAGGTAACAAATCGTTTACGCCAAAATTACCCAGCGACAAACCTCTCGACTCTGGACATCAATCAAAATCATTATTAATTTCCGCTCAGCACTATCCCAGCGGCACTTTAGCCTGAAGCGCTGAAAAACACATTTACCCAAGATGGATGACAGGACGGGATTAGCTTTCAAGACTGGTGAGATGTAGGGAACTATTAAGCCGCTTCAGACTACGCTATATAGGGTTTGTAAAACACTGTTTTAAACTATCACGGTTGTTCACTACAGTGGCTCAAGTACGAATATTCGCGTAAAATACTTACTATCGAATTTCATACAAATTTTTAATTTGAAATTTGTATGAAATTCGATTGTACGTATTTTACGCGAATATTCGTACTTGAACCACAGTTATATGATTATTAAGGGGATATTTACCGTGATAAGTGTTGTTGAGAGCTCCCGATATTGCCATTGTGTATGAAACTGCGCCGATGATTATTTGCTAACAACTTCTCATATAGATACATCTTTTTTTAAATTAAATGTACGTATAAACTGTGGAAATCGCACCCTGTGCGTTTTGGTGATCTTTTTTTGCCTTTCCTGCAATTTGTACAATGAGCTATTGCGGCATTTCCGAGTGACTAAACATGGAGTTCTTCAAAAGGGTTGTTAATCTTTAAGGGTCGACACTGTGATGTTGCAGGTATCCATAGGCGACGGTGATCGCTTACCATCAGGAGGATCGTCAGCTTATTTGCTACTTATGGCATAAAAAAACAGCTGATCTGACAACTAATCGGCACGGATTATAATAAAGGTTTTTTTAACTTATGTTCAGAATCGTCTACTAAATATCCATCGAAAGTATGATCACCGTCTAACCAACCTGTATTATAGCGCAATCTAGAAAAGTAGTTACGTAATTTTTGTTTCGTCTACGCTACGCATCCGAGCGTATCGAATGATGCACTTAGTTATTCTATTCAGACCAGCTAGATCGATAAAGCTCTCTTAGCTACAGCAAGAGCTACAAGAGGATTGCATAAAACTAAGAGTTGAATAATCCATCGGAAAGTCCGCTGATTCACAGTTGACCTGCTTTCCTGCAATCGGTTACTGGGGCGTTTAATTTTACATGAAAACTCAAGAGTGCTTAAAAACTTTAATTTAATTTGAAAACTAGGGTTACCTTTGTTACAATCACATCGTACTGCACTTGGTTTGCAGATCTATGTATTTAATCAAAGCTTACGTTTTTACTTTTGAATTTATTATTATTTCTTTTTTTTTTTTTTTACTGGGCAAGTGGCTTTATTAAATAAACAAAATACAATCTAATTAACACTAAAAAAACAGTTAGACTGTCCATAGACCGTTGAAGATCTAAAGACAATCCAAATGCTCAAGCCCACTATCAGTTGGCAGCATACCCAGCATGCTGGCGGCATTACCACGTTGAATGGCAATGCTTATACGTTGAGCAAGATAAACGCCAGTTAATTAATTAATTAATGATAATTCTTAGTTAATCTGCCGTAACAAAACATATTCTGTGAAAATTTCAACCTATCTATTACGGTTCGAAAGATACAGCCGTTAAAAGGTAGGACGGACGGACGGACAGATTGACAGCGTAAGCTTAGTAATTGGAAAAACTGTTTCTTTAACGAATCTCTAGTATATTTCCGCTTCAACGTTGCATTAAGTACAATACCTACTGGCCAAGATCGTGTCGAGATACGCATATGGTAGGGTTCCGTATTCCATAGCCAAAGTCATTTGTTCACAATCATAGTTCAGAAATGAAAAAGTCAATGACCTTTGAGCTAGAACGTCTTGAATTTATTACAGTTTTATACTATAACTCAAAATTTAGTAACTAGAAATGTTATAAATAATTTTGAATGAATGTTTTACTATAACGTATCAGCATGGTAAGTTACAACTTTCTATGTCTAATAGTTTAGAAATACAGGGGGTCCACCAACCAACCTTATGCCACCACCAACTTTTTGCCACTTTGGCAGGCCATATTTCACAAGATATATACACTTGATAAAAAAAAGTGATGAAACCTAGCTTGATACTCTACACGAGGGGGTAACGTGCATCGAAAAAAATATTCATCCCCATTTCACATGTACTAGAGCCACCGCTAAAAAGCAAAAAAATCATTTTTTATACTTTTAAAATTCAGATCTATACTAAAACTGTATTTATACTAAGATAGGCACTTTCCTTAGTAACTATAGAAGTTTGAAGGTTCTAAAAATTAGGACGGACGGACAGATCGAACTTACTATGGGTTTTTTGTAGATTTATTAGGGTTACCCTAATAAGCACTTTGGGATTATTTATTGTATAACCTAAAATAAAAAATTATTATACCGTCTCGTAAAAATTATAACTGCAATTTAATTTTTATTAATTAAATTTAACCTAACCTTAAACAAAATTGAATTCATTCTGAAACAAAAAAAAATGAGTTAATCTGTAACAAAGATTATAAATATTATAAAATCTAAAACTAGAAAGTTAAATGTGAAATACAAAAGTAATTAATGTATACCCAACTATAAATATAAATTAACGTATAATGACTATAAGTAACGTCTGATTCAATCAACTTAGTAATAAGGTCCCGTTTACACCGTTTGGGTACGTACGGTACCCTAAAAATAACCACGTAAATTGGTTCACAAATTTCGGAGTCATCTGTACATTTATAAGAAAGAGTATCGGATTGAGAACCGAATCAATAAATCTGTTAAAAGTATTAATTTCAATGTTTAGTAAGTCCATTGCATATATGAAATTGTTACAACACGTACATATATGCATAATTATACCATGCTTGTACTACAGAAAAGGCAATAGTGTTCCACAGCTACGCGGGCCTAAGCGTAGCAAATATCGTAGCTTTGTGTCTACAACATTCGTAGCTGCAGCCGTTACAAGTTCGTGGATCTACGAATGGATGATATGAAAAATACTCTTTCCGAGATGAGGGAATGAAAAAATATTTAATTGATGACATATCCATACAAATATCGATGCCAACTTGTACATAAATAAATAAATTTTACCTAGGTGATATATTTAATTATCTACTTTGATTACGTTGTTTGTTAGTACTAAAATAAAATGTTATTCGTAAAGTTAAAGTCTCTAAGTTATAGTTATGGCGCTTTGTACCGAACTCGGCGATCCATTTAGCAGTTAACTCCGGACCGGAATACAGCATTGCGGCTTTCCCCAAAGGCCATGCTTGAAGATTCGCTTCTTTCGTAGCATTACGAGGAGTGTTATAAGTTTAACGTGTCTATGTATGTCTGTCTGTGGTATGGCAACGTAGCTCTTATACGGTTGCACCGTTTTTTTAAAGTCGAAGTCGGAATGGAGCTCACAAGAATGGACTGTATAATGGAACTTTCATTGTTATGACATGCGGGAGACAATATCGTAGACCAATCTTATTGGAAAGACATATCACGAATATGCTCTAAAATGAATCGTTTGATCCTCGAACCAATCCCCAAGGCTTTGGTCTTTTACAGCATTGCAAAAACAAAGCCAAATCGTTACTTTTTAACCGACTTCAAAAAAGGCGGCGGTTCTCAATTCGGGTGTTTTTTATGTTTGTTACCTTAGAACTCATACTTTATTATTGATCCCATAGAAATCTCATCAAAATCGGTTTAGTTTGGTTTTTAAGTATAAATAATTGGAAAAAATATGTTATCCAAGTAAACGAATTTGCGTATTTACTCATTTTGAATTCGGTTTTTTTAATTTATAATTATTTGTGTTGAAAAACTTACGTTTTTACTCCTCGTCAGCAAATAAGTAACGGTAACATATGCTACTAACGGTAAATAACAAAATTGATTTGCTTTAAAATCATCGACATCATAACAAAACCAGTTTCACTCACTAAAACTTTAATAAATTATAACCACGCGAGCGCCATTGAATATTTTCTTGATAAGTTGAGAGAACAAAAGTTCGCGTAGCTTGCCAATGTTGCCGGAGTACGTGGACACTTGGCGCTGTACGTAACCTACCAAAACTCTTCAATTATTTACGGAATCTTTAAGGCTGGCCTTGACTTTTGGTGGCTACGATCAATGCTTCTTACTTTCGTGCTTCAACAATTACTTTGGGTTACTTTGGTAACTTACCTAGATACTTTCTACCTACACAAGTTATCTTATAACTATACTCACCAAATCAAAGCTTGTAGATATATAAGTAAGTACTAGCAGTACCCGCGACTTCGTCTGAAATTTCTTTAGAAAAAAATAGCCTATGTCCGTTCTCATGATACATACTATTCCCTCGCTAAATTTTATCGAGATTGGTTAAGCCGTTTAGCCGTGATTATGTATCAAACAGACAGACAGACTATTAATTATAATAGAATATTAGTGTGCGGTGTGATACATGAGCTCGTGGGGATCGGGAGCCATTATTTTTTTTAAGCTTTGCCGTAACATCTTGTCTGCAACTCGTGACCAAAATCCCTTCACCTCGGCCTCTACTTTGCTCAAAGGGTGAGCAATTGCTATTATACAACGTGGTAACGGGGATAGCATTTTGTGCATAATTCCCACTGGCAGCAGACTTAATCGTTTGTATTTAGGCGGGGCCGAAAGGTTCTTGAATATAGACCACGGATCGGTAAGCGCAGCGTAGGACGTCCACCCACAAGATGGACAGATGACCTAAAAGAGACCGCAGATAAACGCTGGATGCAGGCCGCTTTCAACCGGCCGTTTTGGAAATCGATGGGGGAGGCCTATGTCCAGCAGTGGACGTCGTAAGTTTTAATTTATTGTTGTTTTTTTCTGTACCTTTATTATGTTCATAAAAAAGATCCTGAATATTAATCAAATTAGTTGATAAATAAGTACTCGTAGTATGTACTTGAATGTATATTCAAGCCCCTACAAAAATAATATAATACGAATTTGATTATAATACTTACTAAGATGGAAACAACTTTCCAATGAAAAGGACGCATTCTAATCGTTTTTATCATTATTTCTACTAGGCATGCGTGCTCCATCGTAGACCGCATCATTGCTTAACATCAGGGGAAATGGCGGTCGAGCAAGCCTATTATTTCGATATAAAAACTACACATAAATTGTTCTCCCTGTACATAATAGGTACATCAATATCCTTATCATCTAGACAAAGTTCCCACAACGCAAACAAACATTAACATCATTTTATTAACATTAACAAACTAACCCGCTGACTGACAGGTGGACATTGATATACATATTTTATAACCACTTAAGCTTCGGTAAAGTGGCTCCGAATGAACAAATGGCGTTGGTATCTCGGATTATAACTATAACTTGCTCATTTATTTATAGTGTAACTTTCAGCGCCACGTGGCTTCACTCACCATCTTACAGGATTCGTCTTCCAGAGAATAAGCTACTTCTATACCAAATTTCATTCATCTCCGGGTGTAAAGAAGGAGAGCGTGAACAAAGAAACGCTCTTACATACAAATTTTGCAATTATAATACTAGTGTGAATAGTCTAGCTTTTTGTTCATACTCACTATACAATAGGTATAACATTATTACACACCTAAAATACAAATTAAACTAGTCCTTCGGCATTCCTAGTTTTCTAAGTATTTTGTTAAAATAGGAAGTATCCAAATTCTAACATAATGAACAGAAAATTAGGAATGGGATAGTTCCCATTCTAAGAATATAATGTCCCATTTCTTTTAAGTTTTAATCTTTATCTGACTGTTAAGTATTTCCAAGTTCCAATTTCAGTAATTTTAGCGTGATTACAAAATATATAATTATAGACACTGCTATGTGTCGACCGTATAGCATCGATAAGATAATCGATAAACGGCCACTCGATGAAAGGAGAATAGCGAGTCAATGTAGAAAGCATTCGACGTGCCGAGCCACTCGATGTTATAAGACGCACCATCGCGAGAGTTTAGAGAATTGCTGGGTATAATTCAATTCAACATACCTAAATCCGAATTCATGTTTATAATTTTGGTGTCACAACATGTCACCAAATTATTAGCTAAATGCCTGTGACTTTGTACGCGTAAGACTCGGCGGCCTTCAGCCTCGCCAATAAATGTAATATTCAGAATGCTTCCTCAGTTATAAGGAGCACTTGGGCTTCAAGCACGTGCTTCGTGCAAATTTCACTGTTTTAGAGCCAGCGGTAGGCTGTGCGTTGTCTATGATGATGAATGAATTTAAAAATTTTTACTAACTAGATAAAACTATACGACTAACAGGTCAATACAGTAAAAACATTTCTGAAAAGTATTGCGAAATATTCACGAAGAATTCTGAATTGCAACTCCACAGAGTTGAATATTTGAAAAGTAATTTGTGTTTCCATCAACATCAAATAATGCATATATCATTTAATATTTGCGACCGCGTCATCTATTAGATAAGATGCCTGTGTATTTTTAATATCTAGAGTTTCCGTGCCAAGAGCCATTAGAAATGACGGAAACATATCCCGGCGCCTTGTAGATATAGTTGAAACTCGGCTATTCGGTCAAGTGCGACCGGTCGGGACATTCGTTCCTCATACAGTTGATTACGTCAAATAAAAGTAGTGTAGTACTAATAGACATTTTCTTATCAGATTAGTATACTGCTGGAGGTAGACCTCTTTCTTATAAACTACCATCGCCCGCAGTTTCACTCGCTCTACATTGCAGAAACCGTTATTTTTTCGGTATAAAAACTAGCCTGTATGTGTTAATTCAGGGTATAAGCAAATCCTATCAGCCGTTACGGAGTTGAGTGGAAACATAGATAATAGATACATACCCACACGCACACACACCCCATCCACACACATACACAAACTTTTTAATTTATGTAGAGAGATCGGTCTGTGATTGCTCTATGCCATATACCTACTATTATAGGTCTCTGCACAAAAAAAAACTTTTCTGTGGGTCTGTGCTCTATACAATTCAGTCCGTCCCATTTTTGCACAGACCTACTACCTACATTTTTGAGACACTAAACATCAAAGAGAATGTAATATACTACGTACCTACTAAACATGATTACTTAATATTCATATCTCGTTTGTAGATATCCCAAACGTCTGAACCGATAATAATTTAGTTGTTTTTTTTTTTTTTTCAAAGTGACTTGATCGTAATTCATCTTAGTTATGTTTCATGAAAATCATTGAAAATCATTAACTCTTTATTGAAGGATAAAAAAAAAACTATTTATACTTGTTAATATATCAGGTAAATAACTAGGGTTATAAGTAATATCCACATATCATGACAGCACTAAATATTTCAGTAGAAAAATTGTTAACCTTACCTCCGATGGAAACAAACATATTTTAACCTCATCCCAAAAACTACACGACAAGGTTTCTCCAGAATCTATGTGTCACTGTTGTCATCTGTTTGAGAAATAGCTGTAATATTCACAGGGTCCAGAATAAATAGAGCAGTAAAAAGAAATCTTCTGAAATCCAGCAAAAGCCAGACAAATGGAAATCCGTCGCCCGCCAGATAGTTTACATTGAAGAAATACTCAGAGTAGGTATAACATAGCTGGTATATCGAGGTACCTCCCGCCCTGGCGATGTACCTAATACAAGTAATAAAACGTACATTATTTCAGTAAATTCTCGGGTCTAGCCCGGACATTTGATAGGCATTGGTGGGGCCGAAGCCAATACCAAGAGGCCCTGTTGTGTAAGGAACGCAGATCGCATTTGACCACCAACTCGCCTGGCATCTTTCGTGTGAAAATTACTCTTCAAGTCATCGAAGGAACTTTAAAATTGGTAGTGAATATATCTTCAATAGGTTTCAGTTCACAAAATTAGATGAAACCAACTCACAACGGCACATACAGATACTAAAAATAAACTTAAAAGAAATTTATAATATTAATGTGATGTGATGACTTAATATGTGCAAAACCTCGAGATATCATTACATATTCATATTCATTTATTTCATAAAAAATATTCACGTCTTAATTTTAAATAGTATAAGGAAAATCATTACATAGAGTTCCATTAGATTGCATCGGTATAAAAAAAACCTAACGAAAAAGTAATGGTGAACGTTCAATTAGATATTCTCCTATTTCGTGGTCACTAAGCTAGAAAATTAAAGGACAAATTGGCCATTTAGTAAAAGAAGCTTAATTTAGTGTCTCAATTTATTGGTATGAAATATGAAGGTAACGTCTAACCATTCCAGAAAATTACATTACATGCAGTGTTGAAATGTAACTTATATGAAAGCATCTTGATTTTGAGATTTAAATCAAGCACTAATCTAAATCATTTTAAGGTCTTTCCGCGGGATACAAGGTCCTATTCCAAGTGGATAGTTGGATAGTTAACCGACGAATCGTACATGAATTCGCATGGATATTTAAAAGTTGCGTTATTTTCGTGCTATAGTTTGATCGTTGGCATTGTAAAACTAGCCATAAATTTTCGACTCGTGTTTTTGGTTTGCAGTATAGTGACATTTAGTATATCGTAAATTATAATCATTAAATCTGTTTTCATTATCCAACAACATTTGGAAACAGACGTCTGGCGTGGTCTAACTTCTCCTGCGTAATTGTGGTCAGACTCCATTGGTTTGCTATTTCGGTCCAGTAGGAGAATTTATTTCGTATTTTAGGGAACCGATACCGCTGTCAAGGTTTATCTATTTGTAACTTAAGATTCTTAATTTATTTTATTTAGAGACAATTTTATCGGCAGATATTTCTGACAATCCGATCTCCGAAATCTTCAGACAAAAATATTTTCAAATTTCTCTTAGATTTTCGTCTAAAAGAAGATATTTGAGGTGCTTTATTAAATCCACCCTTTGAAAACCTGTAAACCAGTACTTATTTACCTATCTTTGAACTTCAAAGACTGAGGTGTTCGTAATAATGTTGACACTGGAGTCGAGGTCTCAGAATACGGCTCCGCTATCGGCCTACTGTAAGAGCCTATTAAAGGGACGCTTTTGGATTCGTGGGAACTCCCGCTTAAGAGAACCCGGAAAGCGTTGCCGTGGGCAATGTGCCAGGAGAGTACCGGTGCCAGCGGTATCTCCTAGCTCATTGCTATGGACTATGGATATCCTGGTGATGTTTCAATAAAATGTTCAATGTATCACTAATGGTCAATGTTTGTTCCAGCTTGCGTGAAAGACGACTGCATGGACTGGGAGGGTAAGACAATCCCGCACGGTCTACTGTACGTCCCGGGTCCAGGAGTCTGCTCCATCTGCGTCTGCTACCACACTAATCCCATGTGGTGTAAGGCGATATACTGCGATCCACCTTACGTAAGTATCAGCTGTAATTAGAAGGTTAACAAAACTGCAGAATGGGCAGGTAAACAAACTGGATAGAATATGTTTGGGAAATAGTCTGAGAAGAATGGGTAAACAGAGAGGGTAAGCATACTACGTAGGCTAGAAGGGTAAGAAGACTCCATAGACTGGGAGAATAAGAAGACTGCATAGAATGAGAAGGTAAAAAGCTTGAATGGACTGGGAGTATCAAGACGTAATTCATCGATCGATGTTCAAATAAAAAAACATGTTTCGTTGAACGGTCGTTTGTTTCTCGGTAGAGCCAATCGTTCAATTAACTGTATGTATTTACCCAGAAGCCAATTAAGTAGTAATATATTATATCCAAGGCGAGCATAATGGTCGCTAATGGTACGTCATGGCAAAAAGGATGAGCACTACTTATCTAGCATACTTCTTTAGAAATCAATTCGCCCATCCACAGTTCTGCAAAAACTTCCGAGTGGGTGAGCGATGTTGCGAGTTCGAATGCCTGGACCCTCCTGGAGAAGACAAGAGATACCGTGAGAGGCAGCGGCTGCGGGCGCTGATTCTTGCTGGAAACTCCTCGGCCACGCATATTGGTATATATTTTTTACTAGAGTTATAGTAGCAAATCCGCACTTGATGTCATCGTTACCTGGAGCCAACTGCAACATTTACATTTCTCTTAAAGCGATCCAAACTAACTGTAGAAAAGCCTCGAGAGGAAGGACATATAGGTCTACGATTTGACTAAATCGATTCCGTTGGAAGCTGGGCAATGCGAGAGAGGGAAGGGGTGTGCAAAGCAGGTTTACAAGAAATATTTCAAGGTGACCATTGCAGTGCGTTGGTGCGGAGGATATTGAACTGTTGAAGTTTAAAATGTTTGATGATGAAACAAAGCTCTTTGATTCCACTTTTATGCTTTCCACTTTCCCCTGCTAGTCTGTGGAATGCTCTACCTGAATGTGTGTTCCCTGGTAATTACAATCTGGGTGTCTTCCAATCGCGAGTGAATCGGTTTCTTCTAGGCAAGCGTGCTCCATCGTAGACCGCATCATCGCTTAATAACATCAAGCGAGGTGGTGGTCAAGCGCAAGCCAATTTAGTATTAAAATGTGTTTAATTTTTACAGAGTTGTATAATAAACCTTTCTACCTATGCCCAGTATTGCCCGTAGTATTAATTGGTGATGATGATAATGTTCATAGTTTTGTATATATATATTGAAGTTTTCCAAACTTACTACTGATTACTTCTACGTAGGATTTACTAGGTTTATGTTTGTGAATATTATTTCTTGTGTCAATTAAATGTATTTTTCCTTCTTTCTAGGACCATCCGTGGAACTCAAAGCTGGTATATCTTTACTCGCGGTTGCTGTTGCCAGATTCGTATGAACTTAAAAGCTGGTGCAGAAGTGATCTGTGAACTCGCGTTGAACGCTTGAACTTGTGTGCGGTCTAAGTTAGACTTGTGAGTCTTTGAGACGAAGTGAGGTGATGATGTCAGGCCAGCTTTACAGACTTACCGAAGAACTATTATGACCACGATTAGGTGTCAGTGAAGAAACTAACTCAATAATATATCCGCTCCTAATTCCTAAAAAAAATCGTTCCGCAAACTCTTTCAGTTTTTCGTTAGTATAATTCAGTCTTTAGTTAGACTTTTAACTTAAAAATCTGAAACCATTGATACACCAAAAAACTATTAGGAACGTGATTGAATGCCAGTGAAGGTGCTAGTTCCGAGATATCTCTATCGACCTTTTCTATTATTGAAAATGACGCTTCGTGAACTTTCAGAATTACCGTAAAGATGTTATGAAATGGAATAGGTACTTTGAAGCTTATATAGTCGTATGCGAATGCATTCAGGTACAATATGACGGTAGAATGAGCTTGATTCGCTGCCAAATACGCAAAACTATTAAATATTATACCAACAGATTTGACACCAATTTAAAGCGGAGGGTATTTTTATCCAAACGTTATTTCTAGATCTTTCTTTGACGTGATACGTTTCAATTAATGAGCATACGAAATTTTATATTTAACCATTTTGTTTTGATTTTAAGGATTTTTCTCACATGTAATTACTCGTAAGCGGATTAGACCTATTAAGACTACTAGTCTTATCAAAAAGATTCAAACTGCGATTCGAACTATAAAGATTGTTTTTACAAGCTATTATTTAGTTTCACCTGTCCCGGTGTCTGTCTGTACCTAATCAAATCTTGCAAGTTAAATTTGACCCACTTCCCGGTGTGCGATTGAGCTGAAATTTGGCATAATTTTCAAGTTCCGATGACAATATAAAATTATGGTGCCAGCGAGCTGATTTGATGATAGAAGACTGGTAGTGTTTGGGCTCATTTTGACCAGCACACCGTTGCAATCACTAATTTTATAAAAGCTTGGTTTGAAATATATATTTTTCAATAAAAAACTTGTCCTATTTTTTTGTTTGAAAGGTGACTTGAGAGTGTTCTTAGCTGATTCATAAAAATATATTCTGTCGTTTGAAGATTATCAGCTCTTTTATCGGGCCTTTAAAAAAACAATATATATTTGTCTATGCAGCCAAACGTCCATACAAGTGGACGTACTGATTTTTCAGACAAATTGATAACGTCTTTTTGCAGCTCATATTTCGCAAACGTTACATCTACACAAAAAATGATTAACCAAACCGCACTCTCATTTTTAATGGCCTATTCAATGACCTCGCATTAGGAGTTTAAAAAAAACATCCCCATTTTATCTGTATTGGAGCTAGTCGTCAAGAATTTCTGATAACATCACCTCCACAGTGACCTCCTTGAATAATCTTTCGAGACCTCATTCATCAAAATAGGTTGAGGCGTTTAATCTGTAGGGAACATACATATCATACATTGTATTCTTTAAGTATTGAGACGTCAAATAAAAATTAATAATCGTTACTACTTAGCTTCGATCATGTGATGATCGAAATTACTTATCTTCTTTCTCTACTTCGCTTGCTCGCTGACTTATATAATTGTTCGCACTATTATCAATAAAATTGTTTATCTGTTCACCTATGAAATGCGATTAATTTTCTCAATAAATTACCTGAGCGTATATTATCAGGAACAGGTAAAGCGCGCCGCGTCGTTAGCAGCCCATACCCATAAACAGAATTCCGTAATAGCTCTCTCGTCTAGTGGTGGCACCGCAGATCAGACAAACAGGGAGATATGGTGATGTGGCGTGGAGGGTGCGAACGCATCAGGCCTAAGACTGACAAGAAGTGAGTTTCTTCCTTTATAGTTAAATTAAATTAAATTTAGTTATTACGACGAAAACGAATTATGTTTTCATATTTATCGGGACTTATCGCGCACTATTAAATATAGGTAAAAATAGATACCTCATAACAAACGAAAACGAATTATAACGGTTACAAAGGTACATAATATATTTCACATATTATAACTAAATTAACTTAATGCCATACAACTGAACTACAAGGACAAATTATAACCATTTTATAACGCGGCTTTATGGCGAGCCGTCGGTGAGTGGCGACACCGCATACCACGATTCCATGGGGCTAAATGAGACCCCTGACCCCTGGCTTGCCTTAACCGGCCGTCCAGGGGTGGAAACCGCAAGAGCTAAGAATCTAAGCTCCAGGGTGGAAGTGTTAAAGGGCATAACGCCGCGAGTAGCTCTTAGTGAAAGTGCAGCACACCTCTCGACACCCTAAGCCACCCACGCCAATGTTGCCCCTCCGGTGCCAAGATACGGCAGCCTTTATGGGGGGCCCATTCAGTGGGTGGCAAGTCATAAACCTGCCATCATAAATTAATTTAATGCCATATAACTGAACTACAAGGACAAATTATAACCATTATTATTATTATTTAGTTGAATTCACCCTGTAGACGACCTTGCCACCCATTTTTGCATATGGACTAAAGTTAGTTTATTGATGTTGTTCCAAGTTCCATCGTGTGTGTGAGAAAGATGCGTACCTAAGTGTTTACAGTTTTTGCGTTTTGTTATAGTGAATAATTATCAATATAAAAAAACCGACAAAAATGACAGAACTGGACCAAATTTAAATGAGACCACACTTCCACACAGCACCAACTTTCAAATAAAATAAGAATCATCAAAATCGGTTCACCCAGTCGAAAGTTCTTAGGTAACAAACTTTTTTTTTTAAACAGTCGAATTGAGTCCTCCTCCTTTTTGGAAGTCGGTTAAAAAAGTGGGAGACAGAGACATTTAAACGATAGTTGTAAAAAAGCATATCTCGCTTGTTTTTCTGATCTGAGAGCGGCACAAATAGTCCCGCAACTGTACGGATGGTAGTAAATACCTAACTAGTTTGCGACCGTTTGTGGTTCCAATATCGCAGGGGGTTGTCAACGTGCTAGTTATTAGTTTTGTGGTTAGAACTACGTTATGACTGTTTTGAGATGCATTGGACCAAATTAATGATGAACGATTTTGATATTTCTTGATTGAAAGGTCGAGTATTGTCAGTAGTTTTGAGTCGATGTAGCTAAACGAGATCTCTGAAGTTTTCAATATAACAGAATCGTGCTGAATAGAAACGACGTTAGTATATTTTTTTTTTTAATTTCTAGGTCTACATTTCGTAGGTCTAGAAATTGTAGAAAAAGTAAATTTTACCAAATGTATGCAAAATGTACCAAATTCTTGTTATGATATAATTTGGATTTCGTAACTTAAAATTGTAGGATAAAATACATTCTTCGCTTCGTCTCTCTTCCCCCGTCATCTCTATTTACTCCATTTTACCGGTGTTTCTTGTAGGCCATAGGTATATATATAATTTGTTTAACCTTGGATGTCTTGGAAATATACGCAGACTCGAACGTAACAACAGCTGATGTTATTTATCCTACAAATTATTACCGCCTCCTCAAACAAAACTAAGTTTAACCCAGTTACTCTTCGTGATTGGTAACTACCCCCAATTGTGGATGAATTTTGAACAGAGTTTCGATTCGGCGCCCTTGTTTTGAATGTAGAA
The DNA here is from genome assembly GCA_949125355.1 of Agriopis leucophaearia. NCBI lineage: Eukaryota > Metazoa > Arthropoda > Insecta > Lepidoptera > Geometridae > Agriopis > Agriopis leucophaearia. The sequence goes on along the minus strand of OX421277.1, from coordinate 1,570,148 downwards.
TATTAGGTCATTAAAGTAGAATTAGGATTTATGGTTTAGTGATTGACGTACTCGATTTTGATACCTAGAACCATGGACATTGGGAGCATACGATGAAAAAAAATCGTGGATTATTGGACAGATGACATGGAAAATCTGTGCCACAAAATATATATATATGTGTACGCGCCGCTCGGTTGTCGGTTCTTTGCTGTGACAACGATTTGTAGCTATGCGAGAGAAGAGCTTAGAATTCAGCCTTTTCCTGCGTGATTTTTGTACCCGGGTGCTCCCATGTGAAAGCTATAGCTACGCTCATGCCTAGAACTTAAAGGCCGCAATAAATACAAGAGACTTGTTTATACCTTCAATAATTATTTTCAGGGTTAATATCAAAGTTATTCAAAAATGCAAATCGATAGGTGACTCTGAATGTTTGACTTCGCTTTCAAACACAAATGACCGCCACAACATTTATTGGCTTTAAACCGAATGGTTAGCATGTTTCGCTTGCTAGCACGAAATATCACAACACAATGAACTGGTACGAACTACGAAACCAACCGGGCCATATTAGCAGCTACATAATATGAGCTATATTTACATTTTCACTCGGAAAAGTGAAATCTACCTACATCGGCATCGTCATAAATTATGTTTCGTACTTTCCGTACAAAATGAATATTTGTAAGCTTTCGGTTAGCATTTTAGAAGAAAGCATTCTCTGTTTTTTTTTAAAGAAAATAACTATCATTATAAATGTGTCATTTTCTTAAACATAATCTGTTGAATTATGAGAAAGTACGATTTCTTTGTAAATTAATAGTCATTGCTTGCGTCCAATAATTTTCGTCCAATATGCAAACTTTTATTAATCTTTTACCTTGGGTAGCTCGAATTTTGGTGTCAAATCTTTGGTGTCAAAACGTCCGGACTTTCCGTCACTACATTTGTAGTCAATACAATACTTTATTAATAACTCCATAGTTACATATTAGTCTATAATGACAATATCTTCAGAGCACTTTTTTCATAACACGTGTAGCAGCCGGTAAAATAAATAATTAACTTTTTAGTACCTGTCCATAACAGTTTTCCAAGTAAAAATTTCCAATGCTTACTTAAGCAAAAAATTACGAATAGCTAAAATAGTTATTTCATTACTCTCGAAGAGGAAAAGGCAAAATACGGGGCAACTATTCCAAGGCTACGCGCTTATTAATGTGGGTAAAAGTAGACCCGATAAAATGAAACCCATTTCTCAAGTGTTATCAAACAGCAAGCTTCGACAAACAAAGCCACTGTCATAGCAATGTTTTATGTACGAGCATGTTAGCAAAGTTGATGTGAGGCCATTAATACATGCCACTCGCTCCTTTGTCGTCACTCGACTTGTTTCACCGAGATTTATTCACACGATGAATTGAGTAACATTTTGGACCAATTTTGAGTAACTGTAGCGATTTTCGTTACTTTTGGTGTTGTTAGTGACGTGAATTCGAGTTTCTGTTTGTGGACTGTGAATGATCCTTGTTTCAGCACTAAACGGACTGGCATAATCGCTTAGCGACTAAAGCCCCAAATAAATATTAGATTTAAAAAGAACATTAAACGTTTAGACTCGTGCTTCGTAAGTCTTATAGCTCGCTCGCGCTTTTCAACAATTTTGAAGATTTAAAATGACTGAATTTACGTAAATTAAATCCATGATTGCGTTTTAAAACAGGTTAATTACACCCGATGCAAGTGAAACTCTTTTGCTGCTAGTTCCGAAACATCTCGTAGAATTTCCACGCTGAAAATACTTTCGGTAGAGTAAAACAAGTTTTCAAACATTACTAAAAACTGAATTAAAAAAGTACAACCGTTCAGCATAAATACGTACGTTCGTTCAGTCATTTATAATCTTCAAAAATCTTGAAATGCACGAGCGAGACAGACGATGCTTGAGCTCTTAAGTATAGGCCGACCAACTTTATCAATACGTACAGTTCATAAAACTTTATTCCTATGTAGAGTTGACCAGACGAGAAAACTAAAATTTCACGCGTGGGGCTATCAGTTTTCCACAGAAACTAGGAAAGTGTCTCCCCTATTCAACTCTGCAAATAAGTTGGTGAACTGGATCTACGTGACCAATGCAACGATTGCCAAAAGGCTAATAGCCGTTCGACCTAGGTTTGTACGTTCCACGTGCGGTCGTTTATTGGTCACCTTCCACCGTAGACTCTCTGTGAAGATAGTTGATAGTTCACATCCTGTGACCTTATAAAATGAATCGACCAAATCTGTGGTATATTTATATGTCTAGTTCAATGTGCCGTGACTCAATGTGAAAACTAGAAACGTGAAGTTTTCTTAGCGTGTGAAACAGGGGTAAAACTGAAATTAAACACTTGACGGATTTTATCGCGTGTACGATATTTTACATTATTTTAATTTCTGACATTTCGAAACTAGCAGTGTACGTGACCTCTGTCTGGCTGCCTGTGACCACGGGCTCTGCAGTGTTTCAAAGCGTCAGGAATTCAAATAATGTAAAATACACGCAATAAAATCCGTTCGAACTATTTAATTTCAATGTTTAGTAATCGCGAAAACCTTAAGATATCATTAGGGGTAAAACTGTTATTCTGAACAGGTTGAGAGTGATTCTATAGGATCCATCGGAAGACCAGCGCTGGTTAACAGCCGGCATTATGTTGAGTTGGGTCCGATTTGCGACTTCATTTTACCTTTGTCTTATAATAATATTTTTTAAACGTAGCTTTTTGTTCACAAATAAACTTTTTTCTTTTTTTCTTTTATAGAAATATGGTAATGCTTTTTGTAATTCCTTTTTTCTTCTATCTTATACTAAACTTCTCGTAAAAAAATCTCAATATCCTTTTGCCAGAAGATTATTTTTGAAGAAACCTGAGAAAATTCCTAAATACCTTCAAAATATTAACGATTATTGTATGCTAGAGTTAGAATAGAAATCAAACTGAACAAAATAATAACCACCCCCCTAATTTTCGAGACCCAAGTTGAGTAAGAAAGTACAATACTCAATCGATACATAACATGAAATGTTACTACGAGTAATGAGGCAAGCTAATAATTATTATTATTACCTTAGGGATTTATATGTACCTAAACAATAATATGACAGTTTGGTGTCTTGAAGGGGGGCTAAAGACACGCGCTTTCTCAATCGCGAATTTCAACGGTTTTGAAAAAAAAACTGAGTGAGAATTTAAAAATACCGATTGGGCTTTATCTTTAGAATAATATTGCAGTAGTATAAAGCAATTTTCGTATTTATATTTAATGGGATAGCGGAGATGGAAAATACTATTTCTGTGAGTTGTCTCTGACCTCCGCCTTCTATTATATAATGCTATTTGCAATGTTATATTAAAACCACAACTTTTATATCACATACTTTTAAAAAAAAAGTGTTTTTTTTTTCTTTATTTATAATCTATGACCTCCGCCTTCTACTATGTGCAATGTTATACTAAAACCCAAGCTATTAAAAATCAGACTCAAAAATAAAATTTTATTTAAATGAAGCTTAATTTTTTTTTATAAACTGATATAAACGGCTTACGCTCAAGTAATGTCTATCGGTCGAGACGATCGACCGGTTTCGGAGACATTAGAGCTCCTTTATCAGGGAATTTCGACCGACAAACATGAGTGTAAGCCGTTTTGTAATAGTTTATAAGAATCCTCACGCGAGTTTTGATGAGGTGGTTTTTTATATTGGCGGCCATTTTGAAAATATTGGGTATTGCATATTGTATTATCAACAAAACTTAAGGTGATACGTTTCAATAATTATCCAGCCTAGCTACAAGGACATAAAAACTGTTTGAAATTTGAATTTCCCGCCAAACATGAAACGTATCACCGGTGTATGCAAAATTTCAGCAAAATCGGTTGGGAGGAACTGGTTCTAATTCAGCTTACAAGATTAGGTCTAAACAAACAAAATAATTAAAAGCTATTAATAATCATGCCCAACCAGTTTTTTTTTATTCTCGCCCACATCATCAACCAATTAACGTCCACTGATGGACAAGGCCTCCCTCATAGAAGGGTGTTGCCATAATCCCCACGCTTGGCAGGCGGCTTGGGGATCGCAGTACGTTCACCGTGTACTATTAGGACGCTCACCCAGTGAATTCTCACTCAGTGATTATTTATCTTAAAAGCAGATGAAAACTTGCGAAAAGGATAGCCATTGAGCACAGCCTTAAAACTGACTGCATGTGAAATGTGAACCTTTAGACATTATGTTCAAAATTGTGGAAAGAGTAGATAGGTTCAAATAGCTGAGTAATAGTATAATAGAAAATCTATGGATATCTAAGATTAGCCACATATTTCTTCGTTAAACACTATCTTCCTTCACGTAGATAGATTTCGAATTGTAGCTTTAATAACCTAATCATCAGCTATTTTAGAGTAAAACATGGCAACATTATAGTAGTGTAGAATAAGGGCAGCCTGAAATGGAAAAGGTATTTTTAATTCATTCAGATTTATACAAAGTTATTGCAACTGTCTGCAGCATTCTTTCAACGGCCGGGCTTGTAAGTAATTATTTCAAACAAATCAGTTATACAATTACAAGTTTATTATAGTGTAATATTGTCTCCGAAGAAAGCTAGGCTGCCCTTCTGAACATTATATTCTTGAATAGTAACGAAGGGTAGGGCTCCATTTAATAGTAAGCTGATATAAATTAATTTATTTCTTACTATGTATAAATCGGATTTGTTTGCTTTTTTTATTATTTAAGTATCCCTAAAAATATTTTACCTTATAAATCTTTATTTGTATGGAAAAGTAACTTTTAAATTTTCGCGATTACCACAACAAAATAATGCGCGATAAGTCCGGATAAACATTTAAAAACATAGGCTATGGAATTTCTATACCTCATAAACAGCTGTTTTACAATTATAACACTGTAAAAATGTATCTCGGGCCAAATAACAATAAATATGTGTGTATTGACAATAACAACCAATTTTAATTACAAATTACAACTATCATTAACTTCATCAAAACTCGCGTGAGGATTTATTATAAATTATTACAAAACGGCCTACACTCGCTTTAACGATAACATGTAAGCCGTTTTGTAATAATTTATCATTATCTTATTTTTTTTTAAGTTATCAAATACCTACAGCTAATAACCATCCCGACTGAATTGGCTTTCAATAAACAAAAAACGCATTGAAATTGGTCCATCCGTTTGACAGCTACGAAGCCACGGATAGGCGTCAAGTCAAACTTATAATTATAACACTCTTCGTTTTCCGACGTCTTGGGTCAAGAACCTTCCTAACTATTCACGTATGTACACACATCAGTTTAGTAACTGAGTCCATTAACTATCCTAGTTCATACTCTTCTCACATTCTTAGATAGCTCGTAGGTAAAATTATAATAATCTTGGTACGATACAAAAATTAATGAGGGAACAGAATTAGGAAAACGTAGAAAATAATATAGGTCAATGAAGAAGTTCTGTCAAAATTTGTAACTATATTTAGTTATATATTTACTTTGGTAATTTTTTAGAGGGTCATTCTTATTATCCCCACCAAAATTTGCCCACCAGTGCACACAATATGGTAGTGGGGATAAAAAGTTATCCTTAGTTTTCGTTGTATCATTTTGTTACTTAAAATTTCAAAGTTACGACTATTCTGATATGTCTAAATCTTATTGTAAGAAGCCTAAATTGTATGAGGGAAAAAAACAGTAGATCGATCAAGTATTTCTTCTAAGAGTTGGTAGTTTAAAAAACTGTACATGAAATCACTATATTTGTTCTATTCTAGCCACAGAGATACTATTTAATCTATATAATTGTTTGTTGATTTTCTTTGTAACAAATTGATGTAGGTACTTATCTATTTATTAGTCCTAAATATTTCTTATAAAATAAGAATTCTAATAATACTATAGCTATGCTCGGTCCAAGCGTTTATTTGCTATGTTAGCCGCAATGGCATTGTAGCTGAATAAAACATTTTCTTTTTATATTTCAATAAAGTATATTGGGAACCTGCTAGTCTTATATACATTAAAAAACCTAGTAAAAGTGATAAGAATTCGCGGTTTTCTTTAAGCTTTTACAGTATTACAGCTGTCAGAGCAAATGGATGCTTAGACCGAGTTTAATTATGAGAATAATATTGTGATCAAACATACCTGAATATTATTATGAATTACCCATGTGCACTTAATTAATTAATATTGTAAGACAGTTTGGCCAAAACATAAGACTTTACTTCAGAGTTACAATAATATTTAAAATAAAATGTATATATTTAATATTGAAAGCACTTTTACGATTTTACTTTGTCATGGAAGATGAAAATTGATTAAAATTTTATCTATACAAAATTAAACAACATAATCACTATATATACACTTACATATTATCATATTTAACATATCATTATATACTTTGACATAGGTACTATTTTTTTAACTCAAATTACTTTTCATACTTCATTTTTATGACTAAATTCAAATGCAGAGTAAAGGAGAAGTAAATTTAAATCACCTAAGACCAGTGTATAACCCTATTTTTTGTGAATAAATTTCATTTCATTATAATAAATGTTTAAAAGTATATGAGTAACAAAAACTGTGAGAAGAAAAAAATGCAAATCTTTGTTTATCTTTCATGATAAAGTCCCAGAGATCTTTTAATATTCCTCAAAAAAGCCTTCTGAAGCTTACATTTTCAACTTGGCACCTTCTAATTACGACACCTATGATAAAAAAAATAAAAAATGGTATGTGATATTTTTGCTGGTTGTTACAATATTGTGCAATTTATGAATTAAGAAATGCAGCTTTAAATTAGTACTAAGCTATTTGAATTTGGTGTGACAAAAACAGCAAAATTCATAATTTATTTGAAGTTATTAAGTTTAATTTATTTAGCTGTTTTTATTCCGCTGCAGGGTGTAGGGCACTATTCTTTTATTTCTCATGATCGAGAGCTTATGTTGTCCAGCCACTGCAGTGGGAGTCAAGCTCTTCCTGCAATCTTTTGGTAGGCCTACCACTGGGTGATTCCCACACCAAGATAGACCTATCTTGGTTAGTATTAACCACACGTTATGAGAAAAGTTAAATATGTACATCATTGCCTTTTAAGTTAATGAAACTATGTGTTATCCATATTCCCATATTTATTTTATTTAACTGTCCGGTACGGGTCAGTGGTAGTACACCTGCCATTGAGCCTAAGGTGCCGCGTTCGATTCCTGGCCAGGTAGATTATTGAATTTTATTGATTAACAATGTTGCGGTTGTAAGGCTAGTATAAGTTCATACTTGAAAAGTAATTATACTTTCATTTTAAAATATCATTTTAGTACTCATAAAAGTTTCCTGTCTTAATCCTGCCTAAAAAAAAGTTTTTTTGTAAAATTGACAAAAAATATGCCTGCTGACCAAACAAACATGGATTTACTATATTTTTAGCATAACATACTTATTTAGATCAAACTAAAGATAACATTGTAAATATTAAATGCAAAATATGTTTTAATTAGCTTAATAAACCCTTGTAAGTATTGATATATGACTTTTTTTGCCTTGGACTTCTTTTGTATTTTCTACATTAGGTACTTATACCGTAAGACCCAGTTTGTATTGCTACAATATATAAAACATAGGTTAAACAAAATGGTGGATCTAAGTCTCATCAAATTCAATGGCTTATTTAGCGAGAACACGAATGATTGCATCGGAATCGGTTTCTTCCAGGCAAGCGAGCTCCATCGTAGACCACATAATTGTCTATCAGGCAAGTTGGCAGATAAACGCAAGCCTATTATTTTATTAAAAAAAGAATGGTTGTGTGAAAATCAGACTAACTAGTGGTGGATCCAAGAGAAGAAAAAAAACTCTGTCCCGTGGTGTGAGCACTCAAACAATGGCACACTTGACAGACTGTACAGCATGCCCTAAGACCTGCACTGTGGCAGCCTAAGGCCCTGTAGAGTGCCAATGGGGTGGCCAAATTTAGATTCCAAAATATATTATTTAAGAAACATCAACTCTAAAGGACTTTCTGAATGGTGGATTCTAGGGATGTTACGCTTTGGTTCCAATTCTGAAAAGTCGAAATTTCTGATTGATATTACATCTCCGACTCCGACATTTTTGAATCTGAGATTTTATCGAAGGTTGATACGGCGGCAGCGATGGTCATTGTGTACAAACACATATATACTTGTTTGGAACAAGTTTATAGTTAGCGCACGGGGATCCCCTCTCCACATGCTTTCTTTCTGTCGATTACTCGCTCACTAACTTGCCCTTATATAACATATCTCTTTTCTGCCTCCGCCTCTAACTTCGGTTCTTATAAAACCACCTCAGTAACATAATGTCTGTGGATACCTATCAACAAACACATTCCCAAAGAGGTTTGGTGTCTGGTAGACACTCAGTTGCGAAACTCAAGTGAATTAACAGTAGGTATTAAAATATAAATTGCTATTCGTACCCCACATGAGTGGAAACAGGATCAGTAGTATCAGAGGCGTAGATGGAAACATTCTAATATTTCTAGAAAGTATATTTCAGTACTTACAAAACATATAAATTTAATATATTATCTATGGAATGATAACAGGTTAGGTACCTCAGTTGACCACCAGCCCTCTGTTCTGCAGGTCTTTTTTAGCCTCCAGAATCTCAGCTTGTAGCTCTTTGGCGGCTTGTTCGCAGTTGTTAAAAGTAAACACCCTATATAGCACCACTGTGACCGCATACAGGCCGAATAGTAAGACGAATAGCAGAGGAGATATTATGATCAAATTCATGTTGTTAACTATTGCTGGGTGCTTGACGTAGCCTGCAATCAAAGAGTACCAGACAGCAAAGACGGCTAAGAGCGTCGAAAGCCATTCCAACAGCTTCGTCATGGTTCTGAAATAGAATAAAATTGAGTCTTTAAGCTAGGACAGGTCCCGCAAGGTCTATTACGTGTAAAACATATACTGTATAATCTGCATAACATTTACCTAATATTTAGTACTGCGTAGTGAAGCTTCCAGTGAAGTTTTTACTACACTATCGAAGCCGATTATAAATAAAACGTATATAAAAGATTTTTGTACTTTTATCGGCAAAACACATCACAACAATTTAGAATTTTTTCATTTTCCAATTTTGGCATACTTTGATTTGAATTTGACAGACATGCCATTGACACTGTCAAATTGAAAATGACAACCTTCAGTCCAGATTTTTATTATTTTTTTCACCTAATGGGTAAGCTTGTGCCTTTAAGGTCATGCCACCTCGACATCCTACAGACAAAATAATAAAAAAAAGCTAATTGCATCATTGTAATATTTGTTTGTTCTATGTCTGGGTGTTAATATCTATCTAAGTATGTATTTAAAAATATATATGTATGTATATCAGTCTCTGGCAGCCATATTACAAGCTTTGCTTAGTTTGGGGTCAGATGACCATGTGTGCAATAATGTCCCAGATATTTATTATTTATTTATTTGCAGCATTTTAACAATCTATTATATTTAAATAAATGGCAAAACATTGAGGTATTGCAGTGGATCATAACATTGATTGTTGTTTCATTCCATTACACTCGAACGAGCTGAAGATGATTAATAATAAAAGTTTTACTGCAGGCACAAATCCATATTTAAAATAAATGTCGATGGAAATATAAATAACACTAAATAATAACTAAATAATCCTATTGAATTTTTCGTACTTACTGTATTTAATTTTATGGCTTAAACCTCTCAAAGCGGTATTGACTTAAGAGCATTAGCCTGCCCAGTACAGAAAATAAAAAAGTTTATAATTTAAAAAATTAAATGGCATGTCAGAAACAAAACAACAGCTGGCTGCGAGAAGCGAGTAGAGAAGTCGTTCAAGTCTCGTGAATTAAATTTTTTGTAAAAACGAATGTAAAATCAGTTGTGTTGTGATTCAGTATGAATGAAATAGACGATAAATTTTATTATGTGTACAGTTCTTCGCTCGATCATAAAGTCGAAATCAAAATGTAAGTAATTGCATAATTTTTGTCCAAACTTTTGTCATTGTTTTGTTCTTCTACTACCAATCTACTACCGGACTTATTTTTTCTCCTACTTTCGTAATGCAATTTGCAATACTTCGTTGCACAAGCCCCAGTTTCTTTATGCTTTTAATACATAATGTAACGCGCCGCAATAAATCATGCCTGTTAATTTTATTGCTGCAACATCGTTTCATTACATTCTTGCCTATTTCTAGACACAAGTAGGTAGATTTAGCATATTATTCCTTTCGACCCTAACACTTCCGGTAAAAGATGTAAACAAAGGCGGTACCATTATCTAGCGAACAAAAATTGTGTTATCATGTATTAGTCAATCCTGCTCACACCACAGAATATGCAATAGTAATAAACAAATTCTGATTATAACTTTTTGATTTAAAGCAATAAAACTGTAAAAATTCAAGGCATTCTAGCTGGTCAAAAAGGTCATTGACCTTGTCGTAAATCTTAATAAAGAATGTATCCTTATTAGTTTCCTTTTCACTACACCATAATAAGTATATATTAAGTATTGTAATGTTAATTGCCAAGTCCATCGAACTTTGTTTGAATTTTTCTATACCTCCCAATGTGACCACAAATAAATGGATTTGGCAATGGAACACTACCACAATATGCGTGTCTGGACACACTCTTAGAAAGTTGTTTTGACTTTGAAGCACAAAAACCGAAAAAACATAATTCAGGAGTGTCTCTAAAAGTTCAATTAAATATTCTTTCAGTGGTACGTTAGAAGGGAAGCGAACCAAGCCGGAGTATGATACGCTGCTCTCGGAGCCTATGCTCAAGTTCTCAGGATTGTACCAGGAAGGATGCTCAGACCTGTATGTGACATGCCAGATACTGAGTGACGGCGTGCCGCTAGCACTGCCGGTCACTACTTCGTACAAGGCATTTACTAACAGATGGAAGTAAGTCCCAAACAAATTTTATTACAAACAGCTTACGAAATCATCCACCGTTCACAAATCTTCCTCACATTTCAAAGCATATCAATAACGTCTTTTCTGGCCTACTTTTTGTGGATGTGTAAAATTGGACCAACTGTTATCAAGTGGTCTTGGTGACCTTCCCTCAGATTAGTGAAAATCACTTTGTGCTGCTACATGTCGGTTCTCATTAGGGCTTACTTGTGTAGCGGGCATTTTCCGCAACCAGGCCAATCATTGGCCCATTTTGCGTCACCCGACTGCAGCTAGTTCAGCCAACCGGTCTCCTTCAGGAAAGCCAGCAGCTCGCTGATGCCTGTGCAGGCCTCCTGGAGCGTCCTCGGTGATCCGAGGATAGTATTTCGTTGTTCTTCCACGCTGCTGCACTCCAGCAGCAAATGCGCGGCTGTTTCTTCAGTCTCCATACACCCTCTACATGGAGGACTGTCTGTGACCCCAATTTTAAAAAGGTGTTTGTTTAAAAGGCACTGACCTGTCACAACCCCAACTACAGAGCTTGTCACGTTTTAAATTCAACAACCTACGAGAGTATCTCATTAGGGCTGGTTTGGTTCACATTATTTTTGTTAATGTAATTCCTTTCCGTGTGCTGGGAATAGATTGCTTTAGGCGAGAAGGTCGCCTTTTTTTTGTGTAGGCCAAGTATTGTAGGTATAGGTTTTAAGGCCAATAATGATGATGATTTATTTCCTTCTAACTTTATAATTTAACTAGCTGCGACACGCGGTTTCGCCCGCTTTATATACCTCTATAAAGCAAACTCCTCGGTTGCAACAGTAATCTCCTTTGACTAACCTTGAATAACAGTTTTTTTTTTCTGTGATGTAGTATGTTAATGTTTAAGATTGATATTTTGTAATAAAATACCAAACAAATATGTTGAAAGATCCGATTGCCACCAACTTCACAGGATCACTCGTTGCGCTAATCTGAAGATTGCCTGAAAATTTTATCAAAATCGGTCTAGTCGTTTCGGGAGTCCATAGGTACATACATACACATGCATCACGTTTTATGCATAGAAGACAGATCTTATAAAATACAGCTGGTTTTATTATCTACTATTAAAGCCATTGCTATTTGAAATTCAAGGCCATCAACTTAGAAACGCGATTTTAAAATTGATTATGCATGACTCACATGTATAATAGTTAAAGATCATTAATTACTATCATGCTAAGAGTAATATTTTATACTTTTTGCACAGAAGAAATATTATGGTAAGGCCCTCTTATCCGACTTGTACCAATTTGGTCATTCTATTTTAAGTTTATCTACTTCCATGGTTAGCTTCACATCACACATCAGCCAATTTAACGTCCACTGTTGGACAAGGCCTCCCTCATAGAGTGGTGTTGCCATAATCCCCACGCTTAGCAGGCAGCTTGGGGATCGCAGTACATTCACCGTGTACTACTAGGACGCTGCTGCCCATCCTCTGGTGGTTCTGGTCGCAGTTTTAGGACATACCCGGGTCCGCATATGGTTAGCTTAAAATCATAAAAATCGAATTCAAATTAATTTATTTCAGGCTCAAAACACCCATAGCTATTCATATATTTTTCACAATAATAAAAATCACAAATAAAATACAAAAAGAAATAGAAAAATAATGTTACAAAAAATAATAATAGTATAACATGTCAAATTAAATAAAAACGAAATACACAAACACTGTTTCAAATTAATAACAATAATGTCAGGTACACTACAATCACTAGTACTTGCTCTCCGGCATTGGTACCGGTACATGTCTCTGACAACAATGCCGGAGGAAAGTACAGTCTAACCTGGCCTGGATATCATATCAAAATGAATGTTTTATATACTTTAACTCTTGTTATTCTAAACGCATGTAGTCTGCACCTATAATTGTGATGACGTTTAGCCAAATTATTGTGCCTTGCCTCTCCTACGCAATGTAATGACGTACATCATGTTGGTGTTCATTAAATAAATAAATATAGGAAACAGCAAAGATGGAAACACGATTAATGTAAGGACTTTTTTTATTTATTAATTAATAGGCTTACGCCTGGCCGCCAACTGACCTGATGTTAAGCGATGATGCGCTCTACTATGGATCACTTTTGCCTAGAAGAAACCGATTCACTTTTGACTTGAAGACACCCAGATTTTAACTATCGAGGATTACCCATTCAGGCAGCGCATTCAACAGACTAGCAGTTCACACAATAAAAGTGAAATCAAAGCGCTTCGTACGTAGAAAAATGGGCAGGAGAAATTAAATCATGCAAATCTGATGCACACTCTCCAAAATGTATCCAATAAAAAACCGATAGAAATAAATAACATATAGGTACACATAACATTTCGCTTGATAGAAAAAAAATATGAAAGTAACACTGTTTCTTTTAGGATTGTTAATCAAATGAGTTTCTTGTTAATAAAAAAAAAAAATACAGAAAAATATCCTAATATACAGATTTCACAATTATGAAAAGAACCGGTGAGGTACATTTTACATTACAACTATACTTTTCGAAAAATATAAGAAAAACCTTAAAAATAAAAGTAGCGAAACGCACGACCGTGTGTAAGCGCCATGGTTTTGCTCCACTAAATGAGACTTTAATACAATATATTAATTGTATCATCTGTAGTAGGTAATAAGCGTTTCTAAAAGTGGGAAAACTTAGCCTTATGTGGAACTCTGTAAGGTTAATCTACTAACTAAATCGTACTCGAACTTAAATATTGCATAATATATTATGAAATTGACATCTGTATGGTATCCTGGGTAGCATGTTTAAGGTAGGTATCACATTGACCCTTATTCACTTCGGCCACTTTCGAAAACAAGTTTCGAAACTAGTTTTGGGATACGAAAAATGATTCTGTTTCTGAAACGGGTTCTTATTCTGCTTTAGAGTCGATGTTTCGTAAGTTAAGTAGGTATTTATTTGTTATTAAATTAAGTTTTTGACCAAAATTTGACCACCACAATGGTACTCTCCGTGGCCTCATTTGGGTCGGTCAGAGTGTAGTGGCCTTAGTACGAGCACTTGCGAAAAAGTTATCGTTACGTAAACGATAGCAACTCGAAGAACTGATAACGGAAGAAAGGTTCTTGAGTGGAGACCGCGAACCGGAAGAACGCAGCGTAGGTAGGCCTCCCGCTAGATGGACCGACGACATTGTTAGAGCCGCGGGCATCCAGTGGATGCAGATGGCAGGATGTCGTTCAGTGTTAAAGGGGGAGGCCTATGTTCAGCAATGAACGTCTTCTGGCGGATGATGATGATGAAACGATAGCAATGAAATGTATGATAGTATGAAAAATTCAGTTTTCTTTTACGTTCGACAGAGGCGCTGTTAAATTTTTCATACATTTTGCTATTGTTTACGTAACGATAACTTTTTCGCAAGTGCTCGTACTAAGGCCACAGGTCCATCAAGCGTGACATTGTCTGAGGGTTCACACCACAAAGGCACTTGATATAAGAACCCTTTATATTTAACTAGCCGCCCGTCCCGGCTTAGCACGGATGGAGTTTTTTTTTTTAAACATTCCAGTAATAAATATAGCCTATGTTACTCAGGGATAATGTAGCATTCTAATGGTAAAATATTTTTTATAATCGGTCCAGTAGTTTTTGAGTTAATTCGTTACAAACATACAAAAATAGAAATCGTTCCTCTTTATAATATCAGTGTATTTGCCATGTTATCCCCACTTGGGACCAAAGTCGGTTCAGAGTTTTCCAAGTGGGCCATAGTTCTTTATATAGGAAATATATTAGGTATCGCAACAAAGTGCGGAGCGGATCGATTTATTCCATACATAATTGATTTTGTGTTCTAAATACTCGTTTAGGCTATAGTAACATTTGCTAGCAATGTCTTTTAGGGTTTGGCGAATTTATTCCGCTTCGGCCGCAGCTGTAATAAGTTGTTGTATCAACATGTTTTGGAAATTGCAAGCCTCACAAATAACTCGCATACCTAGTGTGAATATTTTACCATCATCACTTCCTTCCTTATCCCACTGCTGGGTCTAGCTGGATAGGTATCTCTCTTGCTACCATCTGCCTCGGTCCTGTGCTAATTAAGTCCCGCGATGGTGACAATATCATCGATCCATCTTGCAGCTGTTTCTTTGCACAATAAAATCTGGAACGTAGATATTCGCCAAAAAACCAGAGTCGCCGACATAGCTATTAAAATCTGCAAGTTGAAGTGGCAATGGGCAGGCCACATCGCTTGAAGAACTGATGACCGATGGGGAAGAAAGGTTCTTGAGTAGAGACTGCGAACCGGAAGACGCAGCGTAGGTAGGCCTCCCACTAGATGGACCGACGACATTGTGAGAGTCACGGGCATCCAGTGGATGCAGATGGCAGGATGTCGTTCAGTGTGGAGGTTAAAGGGGAAGGCCTGTGTTCAGCAGTGGACGTCTTCTGGCCGATGATGATCTTGCAGCTGAACTGATGCTCTGCTCACCTTACCTCGGCCACCACACTGAGAAAAATTTCCTGGACCGCCATACTTATTTTAAGTAGCAAAACAGGACACTATTACGCTTATAGCCGGCACCATGCTGTGTACGTAGCTTTCTTTATGTAGCCGGCATACTTGTGTTAAGCTACGTAATTTACCTGACTTTAATACTTACATAAGTAGCTGTCAGTACGTACCAGGTACGTGTCGCATAGGTACCGTACTGGCTCGGGTCTAGTAAAAGCATGGGGTATCCTACGTATGTAAATATGTCGCATAGGTGCCTTACTGGTTTGGGTCTAGTAAAAGCATGGTGCATCCTACGTATGAAGATATGTCAGATAGGTACCGTACTGGCTCGGGTCTAGTAAAAGCATGGTGCATCCTACGTATGTAGATATGTTGCATAGGTGCCTTAATGGCTCGGGTCTAGTTAAATCATGGTGCATCCTACGTATGTCGATATGTCGCATAGGTACCGTACTGTTTCGGGTCTAATAAAATCATAGTGCATCCTACGTATGTAGATATGTCGCATAGGTGCCTTACTGGATCGGGTCCAGTAAAAGCATGGTGCATCCTACGTATGTAGATATGTCGGATAGGTGCCTTACTGGCTCGGGTATAATAAAAGCATGGTGCATCCTAGCAATTATTCTAGCTTTTTTACTGTAGTGCACATATTTTATGATGACTACAGTGACAGAGCAAGAATATTCGCCAGGACGCACCATGCTTTTACTAGACACGAGCCAGTATGGAACCTGTGAAAAATGTTTACATACGTAGGATGCACCATAAATAGTTCACTATACCTGAACTGTACAGTATATGTTTGTTAATAAGTAGGACAAACAATACAAATGTATAATACTAGTCTAACAGCTATTCATATACCTAACTGTACTTAAAACATCTATTCAAAAAATAACTTATGTACGAGGCATTTGCATCAGCTAGTGGATTTTGAAGATAAAATAATACAAATTATTAAAATTTCCATTTATTATATAAAAGTTCTCTTTACCCTTATCACCATTATCACACACTTCCGAGAGAAAGTTATTTATGCTGGACTCAACTCGGCACTGGCGTTTTTCATGTCCAAACTTGCGGCAATAAGTACACTGCGAACGTGGTCTTCTTCTTGCGGTGTCCGCGGAGGTGGTACCTGTGGTACCTGATGTGGTTGGTGCAGGAGCAACCGTGGCAGCTGAGTCGATGGTGGCGGGAGCGGCAACAGCGGCGGGTCGAGGTGCGGGCAGCCCGCGAGCTCCCGCGACGATGCTGGTGCCGGCGGGTTGTTGAGCCGGTTGACGCATTCGACTCGCGCTGACAGTTTATGAGGAGTGGGCGGCGAACATTTGCGAAAGTGGCATTTGTCTTGCTTTATCAGTTGCGTCATCAATTTGCCACGCCCTGCGCAGCAGCATGTCGAATGTTCCTACCTCGTCACGGCGCAACCTTTCCCGGATTTTGTTATTAAGGAAACCATACACAATGTCGATCTGCACTTTCTTGCTGAGGTCGCCGGCTGGTATTCGCGCTAATAGGGCACGAGCTACGGCGATGAAGCGTTCGGTGCGTTCACCTTGATCTTGGCGGCGTTTGAATAGCTCGACGTAAATTCTGTGTGGCGGTTGCCGGTCTCCAAAGGCACCTATTAAGGCCGTTACAGCGTCACTCCAAGTTTTGACAGAAGTCTTCATCCCCAGCCACCAGACGGCAGCTTGGTCCGTGAGAAGTAAGCTCAGTCCGCGCACTGAATTCTCATCGAATACGGCACAGCATTTCTTGTATGCATTTGCCGCATCGATGAAAGCGTCGAGAGAATCTCCGGTAGCTCCGCTGAGAAATATCCGGGGAGCAGAGCGACGAGTACCGTAGTCAAAGTGCTAGTCCGCGTCACTGATTCGAACAGCGACCTCAAGGCCTCGTCATTCATCAGAGAAGGTCCCAGGGAAACAGTTTATTAGTTCACTAAGACACAAAATAGTAAAAAAGTCCGTAGGTTACAATTGACAGCGCGCGCGCGTACAACCGTGTTGATCGAGAGCACGGAACACTATATCGAGAGATGATCCGGCGACGACTAAAGCATAAAGCATGCGCGGTAGAGGACGCAACGGCGCACTGTAAAAGGGACACCCAGCGAGAAACGCGCGTAGGTGCGAGCGAGATGGTTGTATGCGCTTACTTAAGAAAACGCACAGGATTACGGCCGCGTGAGGCACATAACATACACACACACACACACGCACACGTCCAACTACCTCACCCCTCTGTTTTCGTCGGTAGTTAAAAAGGCGCGAAACATGTTTGAACACGTGCTGACTTCTATAATGGTACAGCATACTTACAAGTAGCCAGCCTACTTATAAGTAGCCAGCCTACTTATAAGTAGCCAGCCTACTTATAAGTAGCCAGCCTACTTATAAGTAGCCAGCTTACTTATTTTACGTAACCTAGCTACTTACAAAAGTAGCTTGGTTACGACACGTGCCGACTTCTATAATGGTACAGCAACTTACAAGTAGCCAGCCTACTTATTTTACATAACCTAGCTACTTACAAAAGTAGCTTGGTTACGACACGTGCCGACTTCTATAATGGTACAGCATACTTACAAGTAGCCAGCCTACTTATTTTACATAACCTAGCTACTTATAAAAGTAGCTTAGTTACGACACGTGCCGACTTCTATAATGGTACAGCATACTTACATGTAGCCAGCCTACTTATTTTACATAACCTAGCTACTTACAAAAGTAGCTTGGTTACGTAAAACGCGTTTATATAGGAGCTTCCAGATTATTCGCGACACAACATGCATCACAGAGTAACTACAGACTATGTACCTATAAACTGAAAACACACATCGTGCAACACAACATCGTGGTCTGCAACATTTCTCATACTTTTATTTATTATTTATTTTATATCAAATATTTCAATGGTTTTCGACTTTATAGTGCCCGTGACGTGATTTGGAAGTGTCAAGCAGTGATTATACTTATCTCATTACCATAAACAGTGTTTGGCCTGTCACGTGTAGGTATTTACCTCCTCCTAACCCACACAACTCCTTCATTACCGCATCAATAAATAAGTTATCAATTAACCCTATACTATACTACTTCTATTAACTTCCTTATGTATAATGCTAGAACCCTAAAATTTCAATGTCCAAGAAAGCATAAGAGATACTTATTTCGAATTACATTCGATTTGAATCTGTAGTTTAAGAACTACCTATTAAAATTGCAGTTAAAGTTCAGCTGTCAAATCAGCTGTTCCATAGAAAAATGTCATTTACCATCTACAAAATGTACGGAACAGCTATTGTTTTTTTAAACCGCTTAAGCCCTTAAGAGCATGCTAGCTAGTTAGTATAAATCCTGTATAGATACAGTACAGTTACAAGTTTTTCTATTCATACGTAGGTTGCATGGTGTTTTTTACGTATAATGTTGCGGCATATTTTCATAAATATATTTCGTATAGCCACGGATATCGTGTGTCCGGAGACATTAAAAAAGTAGGAGACGTAAGTGTAAAGTACGTAATTATGAAATCCGATCAAGTAAGTGTAATGTTGTTGCCTACTTACGTACGTATTTCCGGCATGACTACTTAATGTAATGGTAGAACATACTTTTTAAGTATGTGACTACATTATAAGTACAAATTTACAACGTCCTTATGGAACATGATGTTGCTCCTAAACGCAACAGTATGTTGCACCATTACTAAGTATGCGGCACCATTGATACGTAGGCTACACCCGTGGTAAGTAGTAAATTACAAGCTCCTTACGTAAGTAGTTCATTTAAGTAGCTTTTTTTTCTCAGTGCACTCTGTCAGAACCTACCTCCATCACTATCATCACTGCACTTAGTAACGTGTCCTGCCCAACTCTATTTTGGTTTCATTACCGCGATTCTGACGTTTCGAACTATTGTTGTTAGTTGGTATAATTTTTATCCAGTTATTAATTAGAGATGTGGGCGATGGCCCCGCGCTGCAACCCGCTTGGAGGCTTGTAGGTATAGTCTTTTGTAACAGGTTTTTTTCTTAATCATAATATTAATTATTAAAAACAATAGAACCAGATATAACCTGTTTGAAACTACTACGTCTGTCCGGAAAAAACCGACCGTAATGCAAATCTCCCGCCGGCAGTAACCGGAATGCGATCACGCGGCAGTATGTTATGTACTGACTCGTTATGAAGTTTCCTGCATAGCGACAAGTCCGGTCGGTTCATAGTTGGTGCGCCATTTATGTTTATCTATGAGATGTTATTTTCTCTCGTCGCATTCTTTCATTGACTGACTTCTCCATCACGACTACACTCCCGCACACTCCTCGCAGCTCGTGCACCAATTTTTGAAAAACACGGCATCCAGCAACCCTGCCAAACACCCTATACTACAGTCCAGACATAGCCCCCTGCGACTTCTGGCTATTTTCTCAACTGAAATTATTCCGGAAAGGGCAGAGATTTGACGACATTCCAACGATACAATAGAATGCGACGCGCGAACTCAGACCGATTCCAAAAACTGGATTTTTAAATTTCTTCCAGAACTGGAAAAAAACGATGGCAGCAGGTCTTGGAGTTCAAGGGAAGTATTTTGAAAGGTGCACTGCACCGGACATAAAAAACGAAAAATAAATGGTTTTTTTATGTGGTCGGATTTTTTCCGGACAGACCTCGTACATTTAAAGTTTCCAAGTCTTTGTCATTGGGCAGATAGTTAAAACGATAGGATGATAGGCTGATGATGATGATGAGATAGTAAAAAATTGATTTAAAAACTTGTACCAGACATACAAGAAACCTAATTTATAAAAACTGACCAAGTGCGAGTCGGGCTCGCGCACTGAGGGTTCCGTACCACCACAAAACAATAATTAACAATTTAAAAACCGACTTCAAAATTACTAAAATATGCAATTTGAATTATGTGAACCAGCGCGTGAAAGACAATAAGGTTGTCCAAGTAACCAAATACGTTGCTTAACTTGGTAAAATTTGGTTGCTTAAATTTGTCACCAACTCGCACTTGGTTATTATTTGTTTGTTGTTATACTTTAGAGTGTGTACTGTAATCATGCCTAGTTCGACGCTTGTACGTATTACCGTTTTTACATTAGAGCAATAACAAAAATTCGTAAAAAAATAACACGTTTGTCTATATTATTAATCCACCTTAACATTACATATTAAGTGAAAATTTCAACTGGCTATCTATTATGGTTCAAAAAATACAGTCGTTAAAAGGTCGGACGGACAGACAGACAACGTAGGCTCAGTAATAGGATCCCGTTTATTCCCTTTGGGTACGAAACCCTAAAAAGGCGGTAAAAATACTCCCGACCGGCGATCTTGACGAATCTTGATGCACTTGCTACTTGCCCATCTTTAACTTCTCCATGTTTGCCCCCTATTCCAGCTGGAACGAATGGGTGACTCTGCCAGTATTGTTCAGCGACCTGCCCCGGAACGCGACGCTAGCGATGACCATCTACGACTGCGCCGGCCCGGGGAAAGTGATGGTGGTCGGAGGTACCACCATCTCTCTGTTTGGGAAACACGGCATGTTAAGACAGGTGAGTGTTTTCTCGTGAACATGGTGTATGTAACAGATGTAACTGCGCCGAAATATCGAGAGCTCCATCCAGACCCCTCTTGCCCATTGGGCACTCTGGGCACTTGCCCAGGGACCCGCGATCGATAGGGCGGGCCCCCCCTAGTTCCTGCCAAAACACCAAACGATAACCGATAGATATTTATTACGGAAAAACATATTTATTTCTAACTCTACCTAACAATACCTACTTGCTTATTAACTTTTGCATGCGCAAAGCTACTCTACTCTGGCCCAAAAATCAGCTTATCTACTTTTACAAAACCTATAAGTACAAGTACAGAAGATTCACTCTGCAAAATCATTTAAATAAGTAGCGACTCTTGCTACTACACAATAAAGTGCAATTCAGGACGTGCGAACGCTAACTACCTACAGCTATATTAACCTAGAAGTTGCCTCTCTGTCTATCGCGTAACTCTTGTCGCGGTATCTCTGTCTATCGCGCGGCAGCGGGCACGGCAAGTCCGACAAGACGACTACTTGTAGCTTCATACCTAAAGTGCGGAGTGCGCCAGGCCTGGTTGTGGCTGATCATTTGCTAGGCGCGACGGAATACCAAGCACCTGTACCCACTATGATTGGTCCGCAGACCGAAGCAGTTTCGCGCACCACGTTCCACTGGTCGCATCCATGTTCTGTTCCAAATGTCATCCAAATCTGTCAAACTATTGCGGAGTTAATTAGTGCCAAATATGTACACTTACTTTTGGACGAACCCAGTCTCACAGCGAGCAATGGAGAGAGTTATGGTCGGAGTTTCTTTGCGCGATAAAATCCGAAAATAACCGTTGGGAAAGCAACTTCTTGAGTGGACGCAGAGTAGGTAGGCCTCCTGATAGATGGATTGACGACACCATGAGAGTTGCGGACATCCAGTAGATGCAGATGGCAGGTCGTTCAGTGTGGCTTGCTAAGGAGGAGGCCTGTGTTCAGCAGTGAACGTCTTCTATGCACATACAACCCATGTACTTTCCTCCTTCTACTTGTGATTCAAAATTGCCTTTTCGCACAACATGGCTTTAATATTGTTATCTTAAAATAAATATGTGATCATAATTACCGCAATGATAAGATATACGATGTAAACAACGGTTTTCCATTAGTTTCAAAGTTATTTCTACAATGTTTTCTTTAATATTTCAATGCTGCTTAATAAGTACATATTTATTATTTTAAAGAACATACCGAACACTAACATAATATATAATCGATACATTTCTCCGGGAAAAATCCAAAGTAACTTTACGAGCAAAAAAGGTATAGCTAATAAAAAAGACCATTGGTAGAAAGAACAGTGGCCCAGGATGCTGGCAGCATTGCTATTCCAGAATTTCTGTCACCATGCAAACGTTTGGCCAACTCCGTATTACCTAGTGTCTCGCCGTATATACACGGAAAAAAAGGAATTGTTAAACTAAAGCAAATTGCTTTAATTCAAAGCAAATCCTGTTTTCCATACGAGGAACACAATATTTACTTACATATACAATATGATATTGATAAGAATATAATATTCACCCAATGAGTCCGTATTCTTAGATCGAAAATGTTCTGTTTTGTTATTGTAATAATAATAGTTTACTTGTGCCAAGCAACCTTATTGATTTGATAATATAATTTAGTATATTTGGACAAACAAATCAAATATTTTGATTCAACACACAATATTTCCTTGTTTCAAAAATACGTATATTGTCTTTATAAGAATATATATTAGATTGTTGGAACAATATGGTTTTTGTATATCAACAATGTGTTTTTTTGATTTGATACTAGTGGTTCACTTATTCTAACAATATTGGTATCGTCTTTATGATAATACAAGTTATATTAGCTTGAAAATTATGGTTTAGTTGTTTTGAGAGTAAATAGATTCTTCGTTTAAAAGATGTTTACTTGTTTTAACAATATACATATTGTAGTTATGACAATACCTGATTATTGTTTTATAACTTACGATTTATTTGGTCTAACAAAACAGATTTTTATTAAAATACGCATGGTTTACTAGTTTCAAGAATATCTATTCTCTTTTGAGAATACACACTAGCTTGTTTAAAAAATGTTTATTTTTAAATCTACAAAACAGATATTTCCGTTCAATACTTTTAGATTTACTTGCTACAGCAATGTTTATTGTCTGTGTAAGTATACACGACATGTTGATTGAACAATATAGTTCAATTAGACCTAAAATAATTTATTTTGTTTTGAAACTCATGGTTGTGTTAATCTAACAATATATATACTTGTATTAAAACGCCTGTTGTTTCATTTTAAGACATTTATTTATTCTTCTAAAAACTTAATTACTATTACAAAACAGTTTATATTTTCCAGTAAATAAAAGACAAATTGAAATAACAATATTGATTTGTCAGTAATCAAGAAAAGTTTTATTTGAGCCGACAATATGTATTATGTTATGCACAGTTAATAAAAAATCTCTTTGCGCAAAAAATATGCCCACGGCTAGTTGTGGGCAATGTTTTTGTGCAATGAGCGTTTTTGTTTTAAAAGCCTTAACATAATACATAATATTCTCGATCCAAATAAAACTATTCTTAATTACTGACGATTCAATACTGTTATTACAAGCTCTTTATATAATATTATCTTTCATGTACTGGGTGGTCCAGATAACTAGACACTGTACGCTCATGATATCTCGCTCGCACATTTCTACTTTTGTGGCAATACTGAAAGCGATGATTAAAATTACAACAAAATGTTGACACAAAATAAACTAGAGAATAGCTTTACAAACACCCAACAAAAATTTAGGAAAAATCAGAGACTCCTACCAATAGTGCGATCATTTACAATAGTTTTGCTTAGATGCAAGGACAAGAAAAATGTTTTAATGTATTTCGCGCCACGAGTCAAACCATCTGCTTTAACAAAAACATTACTTACATGTAATCAAGCAATGAGCAGTATGATATGTTCTACAGCACCTTTGAATAGGACATGAAAACGAATTAGAGATTTTATGAACAATTTCGATATGGAATACATATTGTTTGAATAAAAAAAAAAACTTACCACATTCAGTACAGTTTAGTTCCATCTTAACAATTTTATATTTATCTGTAGTTATAGATTTAAGTAAGATTCATCACGTCGATAATGCATGGAATCACTTTATCATGCTGTGTCTTGATTCCATAAACTGAATTTTGAATCAACAAATACAAGTGTTCCGAAGGCGCTGGGTACCTACAGTTGAACGTGTGATACAATTTGAACAAAGGGTCAAAAGCTTTGTATGTACATAGTTGTGAAAGAATATCTAAGTTTATCCACAACTATAAAAGTGCTTTGTACATCTTCCAATGTTGCACCCTGTACCAGAACATATGGTTGTACTGTTTGTTTCTTCGCAAGTGCCTTTTTTTGCTGTGTGGTAATCGCGTCTTCTATTTTGCTTGGTTTCTGTGAACAAACAAAAAAAAAAAGTATTTTTAAATAAATTAATATTAATCAAGGAGTCGTAGAAAGGTCCATCAATATTTTAACCGCACATGCTAACACTGATGTGGACATCTCTGGACATTTCTGATACTCTGCATACTGCTGTAAACCAATTTAATTCAAAACTAAGACTACATCTTCATAATATATGTTCGACAAATCTATTATTGGTTGATTTCAAAATTGAGTCGTTAAACATTATGTACACATACCTAATTCTGATTCGTTTATGTGTGTTCCCAAGCCTCGTCAAGCAACTTCCCAACGCCATCTGATAACGAATCTTTTTTGTATGCCCGTATCTTCTCAAAAATTGAACCCACTTTATATAGAAAGCTGTGGTGCCTCTATCAGGATACATATGGTCAAAATCTAGATTAATCTGTAACAAAAACAACCAACAATATTATAGGTCAATGAAGTATGTATTAATAAATAATAATCTATGTATTGCACAAATACTAGACAGGTTTTCTGGAATTTTAACAGCAGTATGGGACCATAATACTCGTAGTTACTTACTATGTAAAATTACTTTCAAGGATTTAAGAGACATTACACTTTTTTTTGTTCCGTCTCACTCACACAATACAAATTGTTAATTTTTATATAAAGTCATATCATATCTCAGTTATATATTAAACTAGCTGCGCCCCGCGGTTTTACCCGCATCCCACAGAAACCGTAATTTTTCGGGATAAAAAGTAGCCTATATGTTATTCCAGGGTATAATCTACCTACATAACAAATTTCATCCAAATCGGTTCAGCCGTTTGAGCGTGAAGAGGTAACAAACATACATACACACAAACTTTCGCATTTATAATATTAGTGTGATTAAAAATGTAACTTCTGATGGCATTTGCCATTTTGAAAGCAACTCGAGAGTTGCTGTCCAACATAATCTTCAACGTCAAATTCGACGGCGGCGCCGGCGTCCATAATAATGCGTGCTAGCTAGTGCTGGCACAGCCTAGGTCAGAAAAAGAAGTACAAGTATATAAAATAAACATCCCTAGCTAACATTTATCTAGATCTAGAAAATAAGGATTTATAACTCACCAATATAATGCTTGTTCACACACAGACACAAAACAACGCTAGTAGTTTGAGAACAAAACTACTTTCCACTATTTGCTAATTTTTTGCTGCCTCCTGCGCGCACGCCGCAAGCCAAAGAAAGATATATTTTTTTGAGTTTCTGGTCTGGCTACTATGGTACTATGTTTTATTGGGGTAGGCATGTCGATCTTTAATCGATTAATCGGAAAATCGATTTTTTGAGGTCAGAAAATCGATTTTTTTAGATCGATCTGACAGAGTGGATCGATTCACTAGATCGATTCTCGAACCCTGAGAATCGGACCGATTCACGATGTTGATATTGAGGTGCTAATATAGATCGTAGAAATGCAGTGCATACCACCTAGAATCGATAATATTTCACGGGATTATCTATGGAATCGGTTTCTTGATCGTTAAAGTATCTCTATGCTGTAAAAGTTTAATTATCGAACAATAGTCTAGCAGTCTGTGTGAACTATAGTATGCGCAAATTGCGCGGCTTATTACGGTAGTTATGTTAGAAGTAACGGCATTACCATCCCTAAGCGCGCAAACAGGTTGACAACTATCACCATCAGAATCGCGAATAAAAATCCTTAATAACCTAGTATATTCTATTATATACTTTGTTGTAATGAGTATTTTGACGCCAACACGAAGGAAACATGTTGCCTCATGGTTTTATTTTCATTTGTGTATTTTGACTGTTAATGTGAAATAATAATGGTGGATTTTATTCGAAGTATTTGTGAACGTGTATTTCCATGCTGTTTCCAAAACTCCATAGATGCCCCTAGTAAAGTTTCCACCTCTCTATTGGGGCAGAATGACTAAAATACACAAAAAATAGAAGATAATCTAACCCAAAAAAAAAACTCACTTCTGTGCTAAAATATGTGAGACGAGGTAGTATGGCCTCAATGGCTTTAGCATACCAAGTTACGAGTATATGCCCAAAAACAAAAATGTATCCGGAATCTATAGGTCGGGGAAAAAGTTTATTCGTATTTTATAAGCAAATTCAAGACATATTTTTTTCAAGTTTAATAACATTTAATTATAATATATATGTCCCATTTTGTTCGATAACTTGTTGCCATCTTGTAGGTAGTGACATGATCCCGTTGCTGTAGAAATTTTGGGACTTCTGATCAAAAAAATGCAACAAGTAGTTTTGACAGTCCTCTCTGGATGTTAATCTAACACTACCCAAAGAATTCTGAAGAGACCGAAACAGGTGGAATTCTGAGGGTGCAAGGTCAGGGCTATATGGTGGATGCATTAACACTTCCCAACCAAGCTCTCTCAATTGTTGCTGAGTGGCCAAAGATGTGTGCGGTCTGGCGTTATCATGATGAAAGACCACGCCCTTTCTGTTGATCAATTCCGGCCGTTTTTTCTCAATTTCTTGTTTGAGTCTCATCAGCTGTTGGCAGTAGAGATCCGAATCGATGGTTTTGCCCGGCGGTAAAAGCTCATAATGAACGATGCCCTTCCAATCCCACCATACACACAGCATCACCTTATTACGTGTTAATCCGGGTTTCGCTACAGTCTGTGGTGCTTCACTGCCCTTTGACCATGATCGTTTGCGCACATTCTTATCGTAGGTGATCCATTTTTCATCACCAGTGATCAATCTTTTCAAAAACGGTTCGGTTTCGTTACGTTTTAACAGATAATCGCAAATGAGCACACGATTCATTTGGTTTCTTTCAGTAAGCTCGTGTGGCACCCAAATATCGAGTTTTTTTTTATACCCAAGACTTTTTCAAATGGGTCCAAACTGTTTTGTGGTCAATCCCCAGTTTTTCAGCGACATCGTAACCACTAATATGCCGATCTTGCTCCACTTATTCAGAAATGGCATCGACTTTATCCGTAACAGGGCGACCAGAGCGAGCTGCATCTTTGACATCAAAATTCCCGGACTGAAAACGCTTGAACCAACATTGTGCTACTCTTGATAACACTGCATTAGGTCCATAAACGTCACATATTTTATTCGCGGCTTGTGGTCGCATTTTTCCCTTTTTTGTAATAAAACTTCAAAATATATCGAATTTCTTCGTCAGATTCACTCATTTTATCGAACAAAAAAACAATTGAAAAATGGCGGGAAATTGCTTTTTACTTTTTGTATTCCTTTTTTAAAATGTCATATTTTTAATGATATCAAAACCAGCCAGATACAAACAGTACAACCGATGAGATTTTACTACAACTTTATACATACAAAATACGAAAAGACTTTTTCCCCGACCTATTATAATAATTTTATTATACTTTATGGTGTTCTATAAACAGTGTACATTAGATTTGTTTTGTGATATATTTGCTCTGTATTTATAAGTAAAAAAGTGAGCTAAAGCATGTTTCCAGCAGGTGACCATTTAATGATTAACTTCTTTATCATTATATCGTAATATCATTTTTAACCGACTTCCAAAAAAGAGGAGGTATGTAATATGTATATATATATATTTTGTATCTAGATCGATATTTTTGTTTCACCGAAAACTAGTAGTTGTTCTTGCAATGAATTCTTATTCTATTTAGAAATCGTTTTCTATATCGATTCAATCTATTCTGCTGCAAATAAAAATAAAAATCTTTTTTTTTAATGAATAGTAGGCATACATTTGTCCTCGAGAATCTAACCAAATAGAAGATCAAATTGGTTTTAAAAAAAAACTTTTTTTTTTGGAAAATCGAATCGATTAATCGAAGATCGATCTTCCAGAGGTCGATTTAATCGAGAATCGATTCAGTGGACTTCGATTCGAATCGATTCGAAAATCGATTTTTTTCAGGAAGAATCGACATGCCTATATTGGGGTGTCTATACTATACAACATGATATTTGCCGACACGATATTGTACGGCACAAGAATGCAAAGCATGATAATTGGTGTACATGTACATTGAATATCCCGCTGTGCAATCCATGTCGTCCAATACTGGCCGTCAATTATCTGCTCGTGTCTATAAAGTACGGCAATGAAAGCACAGCCAGTATTGTATAGGCAATAATCCATGTACATGGAAAAAATGCACGTTTTATCCACGTACATGATAAAAGGTGGCATCTCCCGTATTGGCTAATAATTCTGAAATCTCTCTGCTCTGATTGGTTGTTGCGTTGAATTTTTTTTTTGTTTCAGCTGATAATGTCTCAGTAACATTATTTATGACAACGTATTGCGCCAACGCGTGATATACGCCAATTTGTCCTGGTCTCCATACAAAAAAAAAAATACAAATCGTCATAACTCTGAAAATACTGCTGTAATCGAAAATATTTGTGGGATAGTTTATAGTTATATTAATGAGTAGAATCGGATCCCATAATTACATTTCCAAAAAATTGATATATTTTTTTCGAGTACCCAAGTCCACTACGAGCTGTTTTCGTTCCATAGTGCGCCCACTCACTCAGGACCTCCTTTGAGCTTCTGACTCCCGCGCTTTTTATATACACTCTAAGGGTAGGGACTACAAGACTAGGTGGAGTCGGGGTGCTCTGTGTCGGTTCTGTAAACCATTTCGAACCTAACCTACTCAAGTCGGGATGCTCTGTGTGCCAGATCTGTCACTCATTTTGAGCTAAGAAACTTCAGTTTTGAATTTTTCATGGTCTGCAATTATCATGCTGACAAAATCAGGGTGTGCATTATTGAACGGATTCAATAATGTACGGCATAATATTGGACAGCATGATAATTTGTGTACTTGTACATCAAATATCAATCGGTACATTATCGCTTGTGTATTATTGGGCTGAGCTGACAATGTACGTCATGATATTGCACGGCACAACATTGCACAGCATGATACTCAATGTACATGTACACCAATTAACAAGCTGTGCATTATTATGCCGTACAATATCATGCCGTACATTATCTGTGTCGTACATTATTGCCTCCCTTCGAGAGGTAGGTACCTAGGTACTATTCAGTTAACAATATATTATTTTGAACGAAGAGAGGGAGTCGATTCCTAGAACAAGATTTTTGTCGATTCAATATAAATAGACCTATTCAGTTACTAACAATATATTATTTTGAACGAAGAGAGGGAGTCGATTCCTAGGACAAGATTTTTGTCGATTCAATATAAATAGACCTATTCAGTTACCTAACAATATTTTATTTTGAACGAAGAGAGGGAGTCGATTCCTAGGACAAGATTTTTGTCAATTCAATATAAATTAATTGTGAGTAGGTAGGTACCTAAGGTATTATTGTTGATTTGATAACAGTAAATATATACAGAATGGTTCTTTAAACGACTCTAGGGGTTGATTCTACCCATCAATATGACCAACTTTTACTATGGGACCAAATCTGAAATCGGGAAAAAAATATCAGCTGTTGCATAGGTAGGTACCTACATGTTGTCGGGGCTAAAGTCTATTTTAGTATGAAACAGCAGTGTTTCTTTGACTATCTATATACCTACATAGTCAAAGCAGTGTTTTTATTTCACGATTTCAGAGTTCATCAGAATTGTTCCCATAATAAAAGTTGTATACGTACCTATATTGATGGGTAGAATCAATCCTAGAGCATGTCCGTCGTTTAGAGAACCATCCTGTAAGTAGGTATAAGTAATATGCAATTCCTACAGTAATACATCGGCGTAGAAACGGGCCGAATCGGTAACCTTTAAATCTCAGCACAATCGCACGCTTCTTACCTACTATATTACCTACTTATTTATACTGTGCTTAAGTTAAATTATCACACGATGTGATAATTCAATAAAATGTGTTTCGTTCCTACACAGAAATAACCCCAATTTTTCTTTCTATAGGTGGGTAGCATGGAAATACTAAGTAGGTATACTACGTAAACGTAAGTAGGTATACATATTACTTTCATGGTAGGTAGGTACTAGCTATACCTAGTCTGTGGTAGGCACCCTTAGCATGTGGGGTACCTACCTACAGCACAGAGCACAAATTCTCACTCTTATTCATGAACGCGGAATAGTTATACTCAGCTCGCTTCACATGATGATTATATTATGATGCTTATTTGAAACCATCAAAACATTTCGACTTAGCAATGATATTGTTCTTCTAACAAATAATCAATATTCTATCAAGATCACTTGTTATTCCAAATTATCATTTATCATTTTCTCGCCTTGAAAATGTTTCATTTTCATTCTATAATTTGCTGCGTTATTTACACAATAATCTTGTTTTGAAACAGGTGTATGTGAAAATTTAGTTGAAAGTTAACAGGATTTTGGCTGAACAATTGATATTGTTGTTCTAAGAAATAATAAATATTCTATCAAGACCTCTTTTTATTCCGAATAAAATTCTCCTATTGAAAATATTTAATTTTCCTTCAACAATTTGCTGCGTTATTTATACAATATTCTTGTTTAGAAATAAGTGTGTCTAAAAACCTTATTTAAAAATTAAAAGCATTTTGGCTGAACAATTAATATTGTTGATCTAAGAAATAATAAATCTTCTATCAAGACCACTTGTTGTTCCAAGTGACCATTTAACTGTTCTCGTCTTATAAAGGTTTCATTTTCGTTTAATAATTTGCTACATTATTAACATAATATTCTTGTTTTGAAACAAGTGTATGATAAACACTTATATTTGTAAATTAAAAGGATTTTGGCTAAACAACTGATATTGTTGTTCTAAGAAATAATCGATCTTCTGTCAAGATCACTTGTTTTCCAAGTAACCATTTAACGAAGTCTAGCATTAAAATGTTTAATCTTCGTCTGAGAAGATATGAGGCTTGTTGTAAAAACATACCTTGTTTTAAAATGAGAAATTGTGAAATATTGATCGAAATTTAAAGGTGTTTCAGAAGAACAACGAAATTGTTAGCTTACAAATAATTTATCTTAAAGTAACAATGTACACTATATTCTTGTTAGTACAATGTATATCGTCGATTTAACAATATAATAGTGTCCAGTTAACAAATACAGATTTATTAATACGAGATTAATCGTTATCTTAGACTGAATCTTTCGAAATGTTTACCTGACAATATTTACTTGATATGAGACAATAAACCAACAATAGGTATTATTTTGTATTTTTAAGGAAATGGAAATTGTCAAATTGACAATATATTGGTAATTTAAGTAAATATTGTCTTGGAATTGCTAACAATATTTTTTTTGTTGATGGGACAATTCCTTTTTTACCGTGTAGGCAATTTTTTTCCTGAGATAAATGAATTTTAATTCAATTTAAACTACTAAATAGTAAAAAACTCCTAAATAGCGCAATTAAAATTGTAAGCTAAAGTTATATGATTATTTACGGGATATTTACCGTGGTAAGGTTGTGGAAGGAGCTCCCGATATTTCAGCGCAGTTACATGCACCATGTTCACGGGAAGTCTTCCCGTCATAATCATATAACTTTAGTGAACAACCGTGATAGTTTAAAACAGTGTTTAAAATTGTAAGGTTGTGGTACACTGTCTAAGTTTCTGTCTCCTTACCTATTTCTTGTTGTCTCATCTTGTTTCTTGTATTTTTTAGCCATAGGTGGCAAACAAGCATACAGGCCGATACAACACACACACACACACACACACACACACACACACACACAACTACACAGTTGAACTGACCTTGATGGAATTTAACAAGAAAGTGCATCATTAGACCGAGATCTGCCAAAAATTTAAAGGTTGCAAGTAAAACATTGGGATATTATGTGACTTGAGAAAAATAAGTAAATACTCACAATTGCATTTCCTAAAAACAAATATTGAAATGTGTTAAGATTAGATAACTTGGAATAATTAGTAAATGCTTATATTCAACTCGTTTTGCATATTTCTATATTTTTTTTCATAGTATAATTATCATACTTGCAGCGCTGGCCCTAGCCTTTAATCAGAGTAGAGTTGTTAATCCAGGATGTAAACTATTTCCACATCAAATCTTTATGCCGGTTACCAATGCAAGTCATTGACCGTGTCATTGACCACTGCGACGTAACGTGCTTGTTCGGCAAACGAACCCAAAAAACCTTATGCCAGTCAATGACACCACATACGAGGAAACCGAAACCCTTTTCACCTCCGACATCTAATACACACTTCTTATCACACTCGACACTCACACACACACACAACATAACCACGAACACACGGAATGGGATTTTAAACTGTAGTGCACTGTTATTGTATTTCTACTGGCATCTCAGGGTCACCAAGATCCAGGCCTAGCCTAGTTTGGGACCCACAGACTAAAACATATCTTGGGTACTTTCACATAGCTATGAAGACTACACTATTGTGACATAAGTGACCTATTGAAATTATAATACCTACTTCTATCATCATCATCATCACTATATATATAAAATTTCCATGTCACAATGTTAGTTACCGTACTCCTCCGAAACGGCTTTACCGATTTTTACCAAATTTTATATGCGTATTCAGTAGGTCTGAGAATCGGCTACTATCTATTTTCCATACCCCTTCACCAATTTTCATCACCACGCGGGTGAAACCGCAGGGCGCAGCTAGTAATATATATAAAAATCTCGTGTCACGGTGTTTGTAGTCGCACTCCTCCGAAACGGCTCGACCGATTTTTATTTTTAAAAAATATGGATATTTGGTAGGTATGAGAATAGGTCGTAATGTATTTTTCATCACCACGTTGGTGAGACCGCGGTAATAGCTAGTATTATATAAAAACTTGCCATATTATGTATTAATTTAAGGTTTGCAAGTACCTTTCTGTCTGGGTCTGTCTTCAAATCACGAGTGAATCGGTTTTTTCTAGCCAAGCGTGCTCCATCGTAGACCGCATCATCGCTTAACATCAGGCGAGTTGGCGGTCAAACGCAAGCCTATTACTGAATAAAACAAATAAAAAAACAACCTATTGTGCATTCTTTATGGAAGATTGATTGATTGAAGTGTGCCCCGCCGCCACCGTCTCGAGGCGTGACCACCATCAAAATTTTTGGCAAGTTTTTTATTTCTCTTTTGTCATTTTGGCGCCCGTTGCTATCTGGCGCCTAGAACGACTGCTCCTCTCACCCTACCCCAAGGCCAGCGATGCGATGCATAATTGAATACTGATACTGATCTAGGTAGCAAGTTCATTGGATAGTACCTATATCATGTTCGCTTTTGTGGTTCACCTTTGGTTTAGCAAAGAACTGTCATTGCCAATAGCGGCACGTGTCCAATTCAAGGTAGAGACATGCATTTATTTTTAGCCCACTATGAGGGCAGCTTTTGATTCGATCTGTTTTCTATCGGGTTCCATACCTCAAACGGAAAAATGAACCCTTATAGGATCTCTTCGTTGTCCGTATGTCTGTCAAGACTCAAGGGAATCAAAACATATAGGGTACTTACTTCTCGTTGACCTAGAATAATTAAGATTAGGCAAGACGCAAGGTCTCACAGCACATATTATAAAGGAAGAAATCCGTGCGAATTTGAAGTTACATCGCATAAAAAAAATGTTTTTGCTATTACATACTTACGTTTTGTAGTTTGTATGTATGGGAGCACCTGTTTGCCAACTACAAAGTTCAGTTTGTCCATAAATATTTTAACCTTTTTTCGTCGAGATTTGATTACCGGGATGGATGAAATATCTACAAACTTATCTATTAACTTTACACGGAACACTCAGGGTGTGAGTTCTACTCACACTTGTCCGGGTCCCCCCCGGAAAATACGGAAAACTTGAAAACCGTGGAACGCAACTAAACTTGGTCCACGCATTTATTTGCACTGATCAAAGAAAAGATTTTTTTTGCTGCAATAACATTGTAACATAAAAGGAATCATATGAATCATGAATCATAACATTTCCTTTTAATATTTTACTAAAGTATATGGATACAGTCCGCTACAGTCTTACTTTCTAAAACCTAGCTAAAGTGATGAGAATTCATGGTTTTCATACAGCAATTTACAATTATATTGCTGTCAGTGCAAATAAATGCTTGGACCGAGAACCAGTGCAACTGTAATTTAGTTTTTTTTTTCAATGGTACTGAGTGACGAGACGAGCGAAGTCGCTCACCTGATGGCTCTTCATGCTTGCCCATAACAGCTCAACGCCACTCGGAATTTTAAACTTCAACAGTTCAAAACCCTGGATGGCAATGCACTGCGCTCGTCACCCCGAGATATAAGATGTCAAATCTCTGTATGCCCTGTAATACAAACTATTATTTATATTGAAAGTTCAAAGAGGCCAAAATGTTGTAGATCTTAACATGAATCTATATTTCTATTACATCACAGCTCTATGTAGCACCATCTGAAAATAAAATATTGATAAAAAATTTGTATTTCTAAAATGTATTCTATGTTTTAATTTATTTATTTTATAACAAACATACAAGTTTTGATTCTGGTTTCTTGGGATTATTAATAGCTGGTACCGTCCGGAGTCAAGATTTACAAAAATCAAGCTGAAATCGGAATTTATTTAAATTTTATAGACAAGCCAATAATATGGCGACCGGTAGTCGTCATCCTAAAGTGTAAAACAACACTTCTAACTTTTTTTTTCTAAATTTTATTACCTGTAGAAAAGGTATTTGACCACAAAACCGATAAGCTACAGGTATTTTGACATACGAAATATAAATGTAATATAAGAATATTTAGAAAGTAATTGAAGGAAGCCTTCGACTGTGTTTGATCTGTATACCTATGGGAATGTATTGCCTTTCTCAGGGAGTTCAGTTAGGCCCTTTCCTATTCAATGACTTTCCTTTATAAATTTATTGACGTCATTCGGTCTACGTAAACAAATAAATGTCGTACCTATATTTACTCTGCAACGTGCCCTCTTGCATACAAGCTGTGCCCTGCATTTTTGCTCTATCTAGTAGACAATAAGAACTTGATACCGCATATGACTCGCTCAGACGTTCATATTTCATTTCTTAATGCACACTTAAAACCTCCTTTATAGCTATCTTCTGACTTTTTTTTCTACATTCCACATTTTTAAAGTGGTAAGAACATAAGCTCACTAAAGCAGGCAAGTCAGTTTACGTGAAAAGTCCCGATATCTACAGCCAACTACCTGAAGTCATCAAGAGTTCGGCTTCCGACGTTATATTAAAAAATCGGTTAAGACGGTTTTTGATCGAAAAGGCCTACTACTCTCTCAAATAATATTTTGGTATTACAATAATAAATATATTTTTTTTTTGTTAGTTTTTGTAACATTAAACATTGTACAGTACTCTACATTATAGTGTACTTACTAGTTATGTATAGTTTCAACTGTGATGTGAGATATTGTGTATAGTTCATCAGTAAAATTATCCGTATCTATAACACCTTTTTACGATATTTTTTTTTATTCACTTGTTGATAATAATATCATGATCCAATAAAACAAGGTCTGGCATTCTCGATATGACTCATGCCTACCAAAATTTGAAAAGTCCTGACTGAAGCTGGATATTTCAATAAAAGTCCGGACCTTTTTGTCACAAAATTCAAAAACTATGCACCCCTTACAGTGGTAACAGAGCAGTCGTATTACATCGCCAAAGCTAAAAAGTCCGGACATAGGTTGAAAAGTCCGGACATATCCGAACGGATGGTTAACCTAATTTAATAACTACCTAATTTAAAACCACAAGTAAATACACAGAGATTGGGAAGTTACGATTTCATGCTACTGGTAACACAGCGTCTATGACGTAGACTTGTGTCACCCACGTGACCTTAGTGTCTCAGAATGCCATACCTGGCGGTATATTACTATACCAGGGTTCATATCTTTGTTCAGCTGTCCGTTGTCTGTCAGTCACAGACACACAGAACTGTGACAAATATACAGATTACTCATAATTATTATATTGCCTGACCCTATAACCTCTGGTGATAGCTTTTGCATATTTTATACACAAGTTAGATGCATGTATGTTGCCCCTCCTACTTTCTCGTCCTATCACCCCGTTGCATGAGCTCATTGTCATTGTTTATAGTTATTTACTCACTGGAGCATGTGATTTATTTTCATTGATATATGTATTTAACTAGCTGCAACTTTTCACCCGCGTGTACATTCCCTCAGGCACGTACATTGTGCGCATGTACACGCACACATGCACACACATATACACTTTTGTTTTCTATATTAGTATTACAATAAGATAAAAGAGTCTGTTTCTTTAAAAAATATATATGGTAGAGGCCATTGATTCCTGAAATCATAGGTCTGTGCCTGAAACACAGTTCTCTGTAGTCTGTACTAGTTCGGAGCCAATATGTTCATATCATGTTTTGTAAAATTTTATTTGTTGTCAAACATCGAGATACAATACCTACAGAGTCACAATCGAGCTAAAAATGTCCGAAACAAAAACTCGGCGCACTCTACGCCGACTTTTTGGTTAGTTGTAAGGCAACCGCGATCCGACTACCACGCCACGCGATGCCAGTGCTACGATGCCCTAGCGGATTTACTCGGTCTTATTTATCATTTATTTTCAGCACATTTTTTTTAATAATATGTAACCTTTTATTTCTTCTTCTTATTTGAACTTCAAAATGTCACCCGCTCGCTATTATCTTACTTTAGACCTCGAAGTGCCTCATTATTATCGAGTGATACAAGTTTTATTTTATTTTTTTGATGATATATCAAATTTATTTTGATTGGTTGTTTTAAAACTCTTGTCTGGGCAGACATCTATTATTTCATCTATTGCTGGAAACTTACCTCCATACTTAATTGTTTTTATTAGATCACCAAATAATATATTATTTCTAAATCATTTATTTTAATTTCTCGTGAATTTGGTAATATAAAATAAAATATTTAGATATAAGAAGGATATGAGGTAAAGTGACGGGCCAAATGTAGACCCCTGTGACAATCTTAAAAAAACTGTTCTTATTTATATTTACTAAATATTATAAATGCGAAGTTTGTGTGTAAATATGTTTGTCTGCGCTCAAATAATAAATAAAATTTGGCATGGAGGTAGCTTATACCCTGAATTAAACATATAGGCTACGTATATCCCGAACGAAGGTTCCTGAAGGATATCGGGTGAAACCGCAGAGCGCAGCTAGTTTTATATGAACGCCAATGGAACTTTACTCGCACTTATTAACTCTTACATAAACAAAACAGATCTACATACTCCTAGAGAAATATAGAAATGTATCGAAGCTATTTATTGAGAAGACGCTTATCTGTAAGTGTCACTCAGTCTTGTCTGCTCACATGAGTCCTATCATGTGTGCTTATTCCTCTCAAACTATCATCCCCCTGTACTTTATAGTCGTGCCTTGTTGGAAACTTTAACATCCACTGGTTCCTTTTTCTTTATTGGCATAAAAATTGGCTCTATATAGGCAGACCTTTAAAAAGTTCTTTTAAAAAATTAAATCCTTGTGATGAAAAATAAATCCTTTCGGCCAAGTGCAAAAATATCTTAGCTACGGCCAGTGTGTTGAATTCTATAATCAGTTTTCAAAATATGGGTGTGTCGGTTAGTTCGTTGCGCATTTGCCAGCGGTGCTACGTTAAAGTTGTGTGGCGACTAAAAAGGTTGTTTCATCTTAAAAAGGGCATGTTCGATCTACGGGTGTGGCCTGGCGTGGAGGGAAGTGAGAAGACTCCAGGGAAGGCGCCGGATCGTGGAAAAGAACAGATGCAGAGACTCGCCAAGCTTGCTAAAAAACACCGAAACGGACATATGCCTAAGGTATGCAGAGCTTATAGATATATAGATAGAAACTCTTTATTGTGTACACCAGAAATAAAAATTATCAACAGATAGAAAACACTTACGAGCTAGTGCCACAAGTGGCCTTATCGCTCTCTTCCAGGGCAACTTAAAATAATAAGAAGCGTTTTTATTTCCAGCTGAGCCTTAAAACAAGCTTTCATTTAATTGCTGTTTTTAATTTTTATTTAAATGTTTTTATTTTCGCCGTCATTTTGAAATTATTACAATATTGGGTATTGCATATTACTTCGCCAAAATAAAAATGTATACAAAATTTCAGCATAATCAGTTAGGAGGAACCTGGTTCTAATTCATGTTGCAAGATTTGACTAAAACAAACAAACATAAAGTTAAATAAAAGCTTATAAAAAAGAACTTAGTCTATGTAGCTTCACATGAAGAGACATAAAATTACAATTATTAAGGCTAAGATAAAGCTTAGAATTTTTAGCTCCGGGCAACAAAGAATGTGTGTTGTGCCCAAGGAATCCAAAATATAAGAAGTATTTCTTGCGCAGCTGTGTTTAAAGAACACAGCTCATTACTTGCTAAACGTGCTCCTGCTTTCTCTCTCCTTTGTACGTATAATAACTTTTTTTCTTAGCAAGTTTATTGTTTACATTATACGGGAATTACTCTCGTAAGATTAAGCCGGTTATTTCCACTACAGTTTAAATAGTGTTGCCATAGTATTTTAAGCGCGAGATAAAGTCCGTTTTAAATTGAATGTGTAGGTATTAATTGCGAAAACAAAAGACATCAGGAAGTAGAAGATTTTGTCGGCTGAATCGAAACTGCAGAATACAAAACAAAATGCACCTTAAAGTATAAAAAAAAATTAGAGAGAGGGAAGGAGAGTCTTTGCAAATATCACGTATCATTTTTTCCCCGTTAGAAGTAGTGTAAAATTGCGAAACAATTACTTCCTAGGCTACTACATTTGCGCCTTTTGTTTTTCTGCAGATTCCATTGCCTTATTTTGCAAAGCATTTCTTTTTACTTTTTTTTTTTGCTAAAAATAATAAATCGTATTTTTTTATGCCATAGGTGGCAAACAAGCAGACGGTCCGCCTGATGGTAAGCAGTCACCGTCGCCTATGAATACTTGTAACACCAGAGGCATCACAAATACGTTGCCGACCCTTTAAGACTCTATTATCTCTATTAATTTGTGCAGGTGGACTGGCTGGACCGTCTGACGTTCCGTGAGATAGAGATGATCAACGAGAAAGAGAAACGCAGCTCTGACTACATGTATCTCATGATCGAGTTCCCCACCGTGCAGGTGGAGGGGATCGACGTAAGTATACACAAATCATACATATTACTCCTTCAACTCAGGACTTCATTTAAAATAAAGACGAAATTATTAGTTGGTAATAATAGATATCACGCGGGCATCCAGTGGATGCAGATGGCAGGATGTCGTTCAGTATGGAGGTTCAAGGGGGTGGCCTATGTTCAGCAGTGGACGTCTTCTGGCTGATGATGATGATGAATTGATATCAACGGCATAGCTATTAGTTGAAGTGGCAATGGGCAGGCAGGGAAGAAAGGTTCTTGAGTGGAGACTACGAACCGGAAGACGCAGCGTAGGTAGGCCTCCCACTAGGTGGACCGACGTTATCAGTGAGTCGACGTTCAGTGTGGACGTTAAAGGGGGAGGCCTATGTTCAGCAGTTGACGTTTTTGGAGTAATAGATATACAAGTTGGGTGAATCTCTGGCTCCTATGCTAGATAGATTACCTGTATTATTTCGAAACATCAGGAATTAAAATAATGTAAAACACACGCGATAAAATCCGTTACTCGCGAAAACATAAAATACTCTGGATTTGATGATTTTGATGTAACACCAAGTCAGTTTCAACTATATAAGATAGTTAAAGAAAAGTGTTTGTTCTAGCACGCAGTCGTGTACTACGAGCAAGATGGCGATGAGATGTACCAGTTTAAGGCTCAAGCTGAGATCGTCACTGTGCCCGATTACGAAATATTACAGGTAAGTCTATTATTTGGTCCTTCGAGCTCGACAAGGCCTTTATTAAGGTCACAAGCAAACCCAACCTCGTTACTGTGCTGTTGATGTTTTCATTATTGGTTTACTCCGAGTTTATCCTAGTATCCACAGCGAGCAATGGAGAGAGCTATGCTTCGAGTTTCTTTGCGCGCTAGAATATAGATAGAACGTGGATAATCGCCAAAGAACCAGAGCCACATAGATATTAAAGTATGCCAGTTGAAGTGGCAATGGGCAGGCCACATCGCGCGGAGAACTGATAACTGATGGGGAAGAAAGGTTCTTGTTAACTAGCTGGACCAACGACAGTCGGTCAGTGAGAGTCGTGGGCATCCACTGGATGCAGATGGCAGGGTGTCGTCAGGCCTATGTTCAGCAGTGGACGCCTTCTGGCTGATGATGATAATATCCTAGTAGTATGATAGAAGTCATCGAGTTAATATAAAGAAACGAGATGCACTGGGGTGATACTAAACCTTCCTAGTATCATGTACTATGACCACCTTTCGGCTTATTAAAAGGTATATGCATAACCCTGTGTAAATATTAATTGCATGAATGTTCCAGGAGAACCTAGTAGAAAGCAAGCAGCACCGCCTGGCCCGCTCGCTGCGTTCTGGCGCGCGTGGCCGAGACGCCAAGCCTACAGCGGCGGAGCGCGACCAGCTGGCTGCCGTGCTGGCGGCGCCGCCGGCCCGCGCGCCGCCTGCCCCCGACCAGGACCTCGTCTGGAAGTACCGGTAAATATACCCTTCCAGCCGAGTCACTGAGATCAGGTGGTCATGGTCTTTGAAGTCAGATGATTGTGATAGAGAGAGCTATGCTCGGCGTATCTCTCTGGGGGTATCGTGTCCGGAACGAAGCTATTTGCCAGAGAACCAAAGTCACCGATCAGGGTATTAGCAAGAAGTGGCAATGGGCTGGTCATATCTGTCGCAGAACCTATAACCTTTGGGCAGTTAGTGTAGCGTTGGACGCCATTGGAGCCATTGAAAATATATGTAAGGCAGCTGGCAGTGGCTGGAAGAGAAAACCCGATTATCAAACTGATTGGCGTTCCATGGGAGGTCCAGTAGTGAATTAGTATATGATGATGGTGATCGCGTTCGCTGAAAGGCATGCGACCACGGTCTGTCCAGACAAACTTTTCTACATTATCTTTGTGATTTCAGATTTTACCTGTCATCAAACAAACGAGCTCTGACCAAGTTCCTGGAGTGCGTGAACTGGTCTCGCGCGGGCGAGGCGCGCCAGGCGCTGGCCATGATGTCACGCTGGGCGCCCTGCGACGTGGAGGATGCCCTCGAACTGCTCACACCCAAGTTCACTCACCCCGCTGTTAGGAAGTAAGTACTTCCAGGAGTTGGAGCTGC
This sequence comes from Agriopis leucophaearia, assembly GCA_949125355.1. Taxonomy (NCBI): domain Eukaryota; kingdom Metazoa; phylum Arthropoda; class Insecta; order Lepidoptera; family Geometridae; genus Agriopis; species Agriopis leucophaearia. Next base: position 1,528,300 of record OX421277.1, on the reverse strand, counting down.
AGATCCTCCTCTGTGCTGAGGCTGTCTACAGGAATATGAAACCGTGGAGTATGTGCTGCTTTGCAATCAAAGTCAAAGTCAACGTTTGTATTTGCTTGCCGATGGGGTATACAAGGTCTTAAAATATAAAATGTCCATCCATTAACAGCCGTAAGGGCGTGAAAAATTAAAGTTATTTGTATTAAAAAGGTTGGCTTGCGCTTGGCCGCCAACTCGCCTGATGTTAAGCGATGATGCGGCCTACGATGGAGCACGCTTGCCTAGAAGAAACCGATTCACTCGTGATTAGAAGACACCCAGATTGTAACTATCGGGGAACACCCATTCAGGCAGCGCATTCCACAGACTAGCAGTTCGCACAATGAAAGTGGAATCAAAACGCTTTGTACGGGTTTTCAAAATGTCAACCATAAAGCAGACGGTGTTTCGTCCAAAATGTATCCGATAAAAAACCGATAGACATAGACTAGCAACTTTGCGCCGATGCTCAAGACTAAGAAGCTTAGTCTGGACTAGGGCTTCGTTGCTGATGAGCCTCTTGGCACGCTGACTAGCTGGGTTTAAGGCCAATCCAAACTATATATGGTCAATGACTAAATTAAATATGAATCTTTATGCGCAGTGGGCTGAATGAACCGAAGATGATGATAGCAAAGGTTAAGGGAAGTCCACTATACACAATGTGGTTGTTACAGGTACGCAATATCTCGACTGAAACAAGCTCCGGACGAAGATTTACTCCTGTATCTGCTGCAACTTGTGCAGGCGCTCAAATATGAAGACTTCCTGGAAATTCATGACGGTGAGACAATATAATAAAAACATACACGAAAAAAATCTGTAATTGTGAGATATCAGAAAAAAAAACACAGGGCGTCTTAAAATAAGCAGCTGAACACGTTGTAAGCAGCTGGAACACGTTGGTTTGTCCACGCACATCTAAACCACTGGACGGATTTAAATGCGGTGTTCACGTTAAATTAACATATTTTTACATATTTGACATGTAATTATTATCACACTAATATCATATATGTGAAAGTTTGGATGGATAGATGTTTGTTACTCAATCACGCAGAAACGGCTAGATGGGTTTGGATGAAATTTGGATATACATTGCTTATGTCCTGGATAGTCACATAGGCTACTTTTCATCATCATCATCACCGATTTTCATAACCACGCGGGTGAAACGGCAAGGCACAGCTAGTTATGAATAAAGTTATCATTATCAATAGCGTTTTGACTTCCAGTCTAAGTATGACTGTTTTCAGAGTATGCCCGTACGTGCGGCAAAGAAGTGGCGATGTTCTCTGACTCAGAGGGGAAGTTGGTGCAGAGTGGACACCGGGGCAGCCAGGCTAGCTTGCTCTCCGCATCAGGTAAATAAATGTTTTGTCACGTGTCAGTAGAGCGCGAGACACTGACCACATTATATCCATGTTTTGTCCAGGGGTCTCACGCCCAACTCTAAACGCGGGCCCGAATAGTTGCACTGTGCAGTTTGCCAAATCACGCGACCGCAAACCGTATCACGGCGCATTAACGTTCTCGTTCGCTTGATTTTGCAAACTACACCTATTCGGGCCCGCGTTTAGAGTTGGGAGTAAGGCCCCAAGAGTGGACAGATACAATAGTGCACACATTTCTCGTTGCATGTATAAATCTAGATTTTCACCATTACAGCTTGCATTTACAATGTCAAATGTCTGTCTGGATAGTGTTTGACAGCTACCAATACACCTTTAATTTTTCACTGTGCAGTGATAACATCGAGCGAGCTGACGTCATCGACCATCACCTTTGCATTATTATTTAACCGACTTAAAAAAGGTGTAGGTGGTTCTATGTTCCACTGTATTTTATTTTTTATTTGTTTAATTATGTTGACCGATTTCTTCGTCAATTATGCATCTACTTTGATGGTTCTTTATTTGTTTGGTAGACCATTCTTCAGATTCCCATATAAATTTCATCAAAATCCGTTAAGTAGTTTGATTTTAACCGACTTCCAAAAAGGAGGCGGTTCTCAACTCGACTGTTTTTTTAAATGTTTGTTACCTCAGATCGTTCGACTGGGTGAACCGATTTTGATGATTTTTAATTTATTTGATAGCTGGTGCTCTCCGTGTGTGTCCCATTTTAATTTGGTCCAGTTCTGTCATTTTTATGAAATCGATTTTTTGTATTAATAATAATTATTGAAATTAAAATAACTGAAAAACATATGTGAACCAAGTAAATTAAATTGTGTTTTTACAAATTTTGAAGTCGGTTTTTAATGTGATTCACTTGTTCACTGTGCAGTGATAACATCGAGTGAGATGACGTCTTCGTCCATCAGCCGTCGGTCCATAGATGACAACGCTGCACCCACCAACTCTACAATAACCTCCGAGCAAGTAACACTTGCACCCGTCGACAATAACAATGAGTGAGTACCTCTATCTGAAGATAGCTTAGCTGTTATACCTTTCGGACCTAATACAAACACCACTGTGTTCCGGATTGAAGGGCAATGTTTCCAGCGAAATTACAGGGCACACAGAGATTTGACACCTTATATCTCGGGGTGACGAGCGCAGTGCATTGCCATCCAGGGTTTTGAACTGTTGAAATTCAAAATTCTGAGTGGCGTTGTGCTGTTATGGGCAAGCGTGAAGAGCCATCAGGCGAACGACTTCGCTCGTCTCGTCACTCAGTAAAAAAAAAAACCTAACATTCTTACGTAACAATCATAAATAACGGATTTTCTGTAAAAAAAAAATTTCTATATTCTTCATATTATTACATTTCTTATTATTTGTGCGAAAATGGTATCCTCTCAATGGTCATACAACAAAATATAAATGTAATAATAAAGTACAAATAGATTAATTTAAGGCACAATAAAAGTTAATTTATTTTGCAACACGGAAAATAGCAAAAACATGTCAGACGTCAACTACACTGATTTTATTTCATTGTTTACAAAAATTCACCTGTCATTAGTTTCTGAACGATTTGTTTTGTGAACGATATGGATCCGCCATCTTTGTTTTTCTACTTACTCGCCGTTCTTCTCTTTGATAGGAACTAGTCGCATCACTTCCAAATATAAAGTAATACGGATAATACACGAACAAGTTAATTACTTAAATCCTTAACTGTTTTATTACTCCCACAAACCTCAAATAATCTACATACACTAATATTATAAAGAGAAAAGATTTGTATTTTTAACCGTCTTCCAAAAAAAGAGGAGGTTGATTATCAATACGACTGTATTTTTTTATATTTTTTTTTATTATGTTTGTTACCTCAGAATTTTAGACTGGGTGAACCGATTTTGATGATTCTTTTTTTATTTGAAAGCTGATGCTACTCGTGTGGTCCCATGTCAATTTGGTGGTGATTTTTTGTTTCCCAATTTATTGGTTTTTGTTTCAAGTTAAGTTATTTTTCTCTTTTATGTAATTAATATATTATTTTAGTTTAGGCTAAATTAAAATGAATTAAATTAACTTCATGAACAAATATCTATCGAGTAACATTTATCCCAAATTCCTTATTGTACTTGAAGTGACGTTAAAGCAGAACTACACTATCTTCATCAGAAAAACAGTTTTTAAGATAGACTACCGCAAAGTAACGCCTGATTTAATCAACTATCTAATAATCATGTTAAATACCTAACTCATTGTTTGTATCACAATTTCCGTGTTTTCTGTCTAACCAAATGTATTATAATGATCTATCGACAAAATGGTGACGTCACCAGATAAGCCCCGTCGTTTGTTCGAGGCAAGTGGCATGTAATTTAGTCCAGGCGAGTGAACGCTCCAGTGGCGCAATTGGTTAGCGCACGGTACTTATATGGCAGTAGTCGTGAGCGATGCCGGGGTTGTGAGTTCGAGCCTCACCTGGAGCATTTTATTTGCCTCGTAAAGAAAAAACTTTTTTGTCAATACAATACATTAGTAATAACACCATAGTTACAAGTCAAACTTCTCCAGTACACTCTTCTACAACAATGTATATAAAATTATATAATTGTGTAGGTATGTACGTCAAATTATTTAATAAAAAATTAAAATACGAACAAAATTGTCATTACAATAATAATTAGGTATGTCAAATTCAAAATCATCCATCGTTATTTACTACAGCATATCCCTGAAATATTCATTGGAAAATCCATTAATATTTCAGTTTTTTTTATGGTACTGGGTGACGAGACGAGCGAAGTCGCTCGAAGGAAAAAATAAAAATATAATCATCAAAATCGGTTCACCCAGTCGAAACTGCTGAGGTAACAACTTCGATCAAAAAAATACATTTTCGAAGGATAACAAAAAAGTAAAATAAAAAATACAGTCGAATTTATAACCTCCTTTTTGGAAATCGGTAAAAAACAGATGGACTGCCCATAGACCGAAGGTCTAAAGCGTTTAGAAATAAGGATTGTGTGTATGCCTCGAGCATTCATGCTCACCATCGAAGGCACCTTCTTGCGGCGGCGTCGTGTGTCGGGTCGCTCTCTTCCCTCAGATATGGTTGAGGAGGGCGATGGCTGGTACATGAGTCATACTCGTGATCGGGTGCTGCTTGCGGGTCGCTGGTCTGCTCGCGGTATACACATAAACTAGTAATAACATGACTAAATTGTTTTAACCTTAGATTAAGAATAACTAACTTCCTCTCCCTGTATTGCGTAATGTAAATTCGTTAAAGTTAACAAAATAGTAGTAAATTATAACAAAAGTCACGGACCCCGGTGTCTGTGGAGTGATATTTTAATTATATAAAAAAAAAGTCTATAGACGATCTAAATGGTGATGGTTAGAAGAGTTTATGTTTGTATTGCAGGGAGCCGTCGGAACCTCCAGAAGAGCGTCTCAGCCTGGCGTCGTTCCTGATCGAGCGAGCGTGCTCCAACAGCGTGCTGGCGAACTACCTTTACTGGTACCTGCTGATAGAGTGCGAGGACCAGGAGGCGCTGCAGGACCCGGCCGCTCGGCTCATGTACCTCGCGGTCATGCGCACCTTCTCGCACACACTCGCTAAAGGTAAACACTGACCCATCACCTGGAGCCTTTTGCGAAAAGTTGCGTGACCGCAAACCGTATCTCGGTGCGTCAACGTTTACGTGATTTTCCGAACTGCGCTGTTTCGAGCCCGCGTTAAGGTATAAGCATTATTTTTTTGTCTTTATTTTTACTTAATCAAACACCTTTCCGGTAACCTTTTGTTTAGAATAAACTTCATCGTCTTCATTTCAGCCATAGGACGTCCACTGCTGGAGATAGCTCTCCCCTATCGATCTCCAAAAGGACCGGTTAGAAGCGGCCTGCATCCAGAGTTTCCATGCAGTATCTTTTAGATCTTCTGTCCATGATGTGGGTGGACGTCCTACTGCTGCGTTTACCGGTCTGTGGTCTCCATTCGAGAACCTTTCGGCCCCATCGGCCATTTGTTCTGCGTGCTATGTGTCCTGCCCACTGCCATTTCAACTTGCTAATCTTGCTAAACTTAATATCATTTTATTTCTCCCCCAGGCAACACAGACCACCAACGCACCCGTTCATTCCTCGCGCGACAGCAAGTCTTCATCGACAAACTTGTGAAACTCGTCAAAACGGTCGCCAGAGAAAGCGGCAACCGCAACAAAAAGGCCGAAAGGCTGCAACAATTACTCGCCGACCCAGACGCCTTCAAATTCAACTTTACCAACTTCGAGCCTATGCCTTTCCCTTTAGACCCCAACGTCACCATCAAAGGCATCGTCGCCAAGAAAGCTAGCCTTTTCAAATCTGCCCTAATGCCTTCCAAACTGACCTTTTTAACCACTGAAGGGATCGAATACGAAGCGATCTTCAAGCACGGAGACGATTTGCGTCAAGATCAATTGATACTACAAATGATAACGCTGATGGACAAGTTGTTGCGTCGAGAGAATTTGGACCTTAAACTGACGCCGTATAAGGTGCTAGCGACGAGTTCTAAGCACGGGTTCTTGCAGTTCATAGAGTCGGTGACTGTTGCGGAAGCGTTGGCGACTGAAGGCAGTATACAGAACTTCTTTAGGAAATATAATCCGTGTGAGGGGGCTCCGTATGGGATCAAGCCGGAAACTATGGACACGTATATTAGGAGCTGCGCCGGGTACTGTGTCATTACTTACCTGCTTGGTAAGTTGCCTTTTTTTCTCTATACCATATCAGGTGGTGTAAGGGAAACGCTCTAGAAAACGAATACTGATGATCAGAGATAATATAACCGATCTGAATCAGATCTGCATGATCTAATTCCCTCCTCCCCATTTTTCTATCTGGCTGCCAGAGCGGGCACGAAAAATCGACACCGCTTCATGGTTGATATTCCGAAAACCCGTACGAAGCGCTTTGATTCCACTTTTATTGTGCGAACTGCTAGTCTGTGGAATGCGCTGCCGGAATGGGTGTTCCCCGATGGTTACAATCTGGGTGTCTTCAAATCTCGAGTGAATCGGTTTCTTCTGGGCAAGCGTGCTCCATCGTAGACCGCATCGCGCTTAACATCAGGCGAGTTGGCGGTCAAACGCAAGCCTATTACCGAATAAAAAAATATAACCACTTGATCGCGCACCAGTCACCAGTCTAATTTGATAATTTGCTTGTGTGTTTTGTTAGCCACGTGGGGAGGGAGTGGGGGGGTATCGTATGGCGCTTGTGACTGGAGAAAAAAATTCAATTCGCGCCTAGGATTGACCCGCTCGAAAAAGATCATGCTGAAAATTTATTATCGTGAAAGTGCTAGCGGTTGCTGATTCTATACCACAAAAAAATGCCGTTTCACTAGTTGAAACCCGATGTTACCCGCGATTTTCTAGTTTTTTTTTTGTACCCTATGTTTGTCCTCATGATACACACTATCTTTCTGCCAAGTTTCATTAAGATCGGCATACCCATTTAGTCTATAAAAACGAACAAACAGACAGGACGAAAATGTGGAATGAGCTACCTTCCGCGGTGTTTCCCAGCAGCTACAACATGGGGTTCTTCAAAAGGCGAGTTAATAGTCTTAAAGGGTCGGCAACGTACTTGTGATGCGTCTGGTGTTACAAGTATCCATAGGCGAGGGTGACTGCTTACTATCAGGCGCCCCGTCTGCTGGTATTCCACCTATGGCATTAAAAAAACGACTTATGCCTTATGGCATAAGGGTCTTTTTTTTGTTATATTCGCTTTTATAATATTAGTTGAGGTATTTTTTTATGTTCGCAATGTAATACAAATAAACTATAAGCTGACGTTAGAGGTCAATGATCGCTCTGAGCCGCGCGCACGCTTGTACGCTTTACATTGCTGGTTTTCAAAATAACTACAAAAACAACAAGTACCTATAAGGCAAATGGTTATTGGTATTCAATTGACTTTAGATATTATAATAGTAGTGTTTTGTCTTCGGGAGCATTTCCCTTACACCCGGTATAAATATAATTGTTTTCAGAGTAGAGTATAGAGATAAAAAATATGATGCATAATTTTTCGAAGGTTTTCCATCTTTGTAATTCATTCAGTTCTAGTTATCAATATAAAAAACCGACTTCATAAAAATTTCAGAACTGTACCAAATTGACCACGGGACCACAGGGGAAGCAACAACTTTCAAATAAAAAAAGAATCATCAAAATCGGTTCCCCCTGTGGAAAGTTCTGGGGTAACAAACATATATATATACAATAGAATTGAGAACCTTCTCCTTTTTGGAAGTCGGTTAAAATGGTCAAGCACTAATCCATACTCTTAGGTAGATATTTTTTTCTTAACTACTTATCATTAAACCAAAATTAAATGCTAAATGTCCCAGGTGTAGGCGACCGGCACCTCGACAACCTGCTGCTGACGAAGTCCGGCGCGTTGTTCCACATCGACTTCGGCTACATCCTGGGGCGGGACCCGAAGCCTCTCCCGCCGCCCATGAAGCTCAGCAAGGAGATGGTGGAGGCGATGGGTGGGATGCACGCAGACTTGTATCATCAGTTCCGGAAACAATGCTACACGGCCTTCTTGCATCTTAGAAGGTCAGTTACACAGAAATCATCATTGCATACCCTGCCTTCTGCCTCCTGTATGAATGCTCTCCATCCTAGAGTTAAAGTAGCTCTATTTTCTACCGGATACATTTCAGTGCGTGTGCGCAAGAGCTTCATGACCTTATTCCATGCTCCCCCTTTTACCACAGGACAAGTAGGACTGCACACTATCACCCCCTTCCTTGTGGAAATTCCAAAGATTCGTACACAACGATATGGGCCGTCTTTTATGAGACGTACTGCCCAGAATGGAACTCCCTGCCGTCCTCCTTGTTACCGGAGAACTACAATCTAGGCATCTTCAAGACTAGAGTGAATAGATTTCTCAACGTGTTCCATCCTCGGCCACACCGTTGCTGCTAGTTGGTGGCCAAACGCAAATCTATCCTATATATTAAAAAAGTTGCCTTAATCAAAATGATTGCTCTTAGCAATAAAGCCAGGGGTTGTTGCACTAGTTTTTAAGCTGTTCTATCTTGTGTATGTAATTTCTAGACAAATTAACATATAATATAAAATATCTATGTTTGTTTCCAGACACGCGAACCTGATGTTGAATCTGTTTTCTCTGATGGTGGACGCTTCGGTGCCGGACATCGCACTCGAGCCTGACAAGGCCGTTAAGAAAGTTCAGGACAAACTGAGGTAATTTACTGCTAATATTAGAAACTTGATTGTGTGTGTTAGGGTGAGTGTTCTCCAAAGTGGCGAAATGTTGATTGTCTTTATTTTAAGCTCTGCTGGTATTTTAAGGAGCTGGTTCGGATAGGCGGGCAAATGCATAATACACCTCAAGCAGGATGTCAGTGCAGGTCTTATCACTCCCACTTTCAATTAGATTTGGCTGCTAATCTGTTTTGGAGTTCACCCCAAGTCCTGACGCTGTTGGTGTTTGAGTGTGTGTGTGAACCAGCCCAAGGGGCTTAATCCAGGACCTGTGATATTAGGGTTGTCACCGTCACTCTTATTCGGATTGACGTATGTGTGAAAAGGACAGAAACAATAACGCATACACAAGAATAACTGGCCAGGCGGGCTACCATAACCTCAAAAACATCCTTATAATAACTTTACATTGAATTTTGTCTTGCTCTCTCACTAGCCGAGAGAGCGAGACAAATCTCCATGTCATTTATAAGAATGTTTTGAATGGTAGCTCCCCAGCTCAGTACCAATCACTCTGAAAGACCGTGGGGTGCAGCTAGTTTATTATATACACACGGGTGATCGCTTGGCCTGACACACTGCCATACCATGTGTCTAGATTAGTATGAATTATAATTAAAGTAGGCAATACACATTGGTCATAGCTCGCCGAGCCTCAGCCGACGCGACTAAACAAATTAATAAGTATATGCTACACTGTCTACATGTTGATCAAGCCAATGCCACCCAACATGTGGACACGTGGGTTGCAACATGTGGGTTGCCGAGTGCACGGAAAAAACTGACTCGAAGGTGGCAAGGCCAAGCTGTATACAAGTTGGCATTGGCCTGCACTCGGCCAGCTGGGCGAGTATTGACAAGCTTAGGCAAACAGGCTACATGTTGGTACTCGCTTTCGCTTGGCGAGCTAAGGCCAACGCGTATTGCCGGCTTATGAGACAAATATTCGCCGTGACTAAAATCAGCTAGATCAATCATTCAATCATTGGTAGACTAAAGGTTAAAATATTTTTTTTCAGATTGGATCTCGGTGACGAGGAGGCTGTCCACTACCTCCAGAACCTCCTAGACATGTCGGTGACAGCCGTCATGGCGGTGCTGGTCGAGCAGTTCCACAAGTTCGCACAGTACTGGCGGAAATGAGGGTAGCAGAAGAAACTACCCGCGCCAGCTGACACTAGCGACATCTGTGTTTCGGGATAGACAGTGGGGATGCAGTGGACTCTGTGTAAATTGACGTATAACGCCAGTGTACAGTGAAACTAAATGTCAGTAGGTAACGTCATGATGAAACTAAAAATGTTCAATGGCTGAATGTCAGTTTTGTTCAGAAAATACAATGGTAGTTTCCACATAGACATTGGCCAGTCGCATAAATTAGACCGCCCAAGTTATCTGTCCAGATAATACTGTTTACATACATATATACGGCTACCATATATAAAACGCATGCAGCATCATTTTCTGGTGAGTCTTACTGTTGTCAATATCTTCATCACATTGTGGCGTATTTACACCAGTGTACACAGATGTTGCTACAGATAAATAAAACTATCTGCAGCCACACTGTTGTGGCTATGGATAAATAAAAATATCCATAATCACAGATATTGTGACTGTGTGGCTACAGATAAATAAAATTATCCATAGTCACAGATGTTGTGACTGTGTGGCTACAGATAAAAAAACTTAGTCACAGGTGTTGTGACTGTTTGGCTACAGATAAATAAAATTATCCATAGTCACAGATGTTGTGACTGTGTGGCTACAGATAAAAAAAAAACATAGTCACAGACGTTGTGACTGTTTGGCTACAGATAAATAAAATTATCCATAGTCACAGATGTTGTGACTGTGTGGCTACAGATAAATAAAATTATCCAGAATCACTTGGGTGTGGCTATGGATTGGTTGCATAAGATCTTAGGTATATTTATAGAGGACTACATAACATAGTTCAATCCAGTGAGATGTTTTTCTCCTAGTCACAGCTTTATATTCTGCTAGCGTTCTAACGTCTCACATCTAATTATCTATGTGGGCCAAGTGGGCAAACACTAAAAACAGATAGACAACAGTAACTGCACAGTTGCATTAAGTGATAAGGAGGAAGAGTGGATCGCCGTGAATTGTGGCCAATAAAATGTAGTAAATATTTATCGCTCGACATTTTCTCATCTCAATGTATGTCTTGAAACCAATGTAACTTGTTCAACAATGAATGGTTACATGGTGTTATACGACGAAATACGTGTTTCTGGCTTGTTTGTATAGTAACTTGTTTTCAATGCACCTTGTTACATGTGCGTTTGCAAAAAAACGTCACGGATACCAGCAAATAAGTTGAAAAATTACTGACTACAATAGTCAATTTTTCTCCGACAAAACAAAGTAGGTATGTATGCATTACGATCGAGCTAGTTTCCCGATTTATGCGCAAACGCCTTAACTTCCCCCCCCCCTCCCCCTCCCCACTATGCCACATTTTGCCGGTCACTATTACAAAAGAAAAAACTTAATTATAAAAAACTGTAGTGAATTTTTTATTATTAAATTTGAGACCCAATCTCTTCTAGTGAAACGGCTGGACCGATATTAATGTCTAGTTTTTTTTAAACACAACCCTGTTAGCAAATTATTTGTTACTGTATTAATTATTATTTTTAAATTCCTTTTTACGTCATGTAAAAAATATGTTAATATTTAAATTGTAGCTTTTTTAAGCATGTAAAAAAATTGCGCAAATATAATTCCAAGTTTGTACTGTGATATGTTGGAAGATGGTATTAAAACAATTAAATATTTTGAATAAACAAATGTACTTTTATTATGAATAGATAAAAATACCTTTAGATAAATTAGTAAGTATATACATTTCTAAGCAATTTAGCATCATAACTTAGGATTCCTTTTTATAAATATAAAATCAAAAAGTTATAACTTTAACTACAAAAATAGAAAAGCTGTCTTATAGAATAGTTTTCAGTCCTTTAATCCCTGATGCACAAAGGTGTTATAAGTTTAACGTTTGTAGCATCGTAGCTCCCTAACGGCTGAACCAAAATTTATGCTATGACTATGAGCTATGGGTTCAAGAAAATCTCTTCAACGTTGGAAGATTATCAGGTCTTTTGATGGGCTATTAAAAAAGTAACAATTAATACTTGTATACAAACATACAACACTTTTAAAGGTTGCTGTATCATTCTCACTTATATAGTGAATAGGTTAGCTAGAGTACTTAGGTAGATATTTTACAGAAAGTTGCATGTGCAGCAATCAATAATCGACAACACATTGTGCTTGTTTGAGCAATGCTGCACATTGAAATTAAACACATTTTAATGGATCAACACGGATTAACAGCTAAGAAAGAGGCACCCATATTAAAGAACATATAGCTGATTTGACTAAATAGATGCTGGACCAAGTCTGCTGTTAGTGTGCATGCCCTTGTTAACAATACATTCGTTTTGATAATCTTTAAATTCTTGCAAGGAGAATGAAGGTGGACCACGGGCATGGCCTGAACCGGTATATATCAAGGATGATTTGCGAGGCTAATGAAATTAAAAACATCCAAATTTTAATACATAGAGATGTTTGGGAAGTACCACCTGCTTAGTTTTCTGTCATCAAATTAATAAAATTTCAAGCCCGGCGCAGAACTGCAGACTAGACACCGTGAGCGACCAATGCATACATAGGTAAGATTGATTAAAAATCATTGGCGGTCTTGTTAATTATTTCATATATATAGTCATCCGTTATCTAGTCTCCGGCGACCACGGACACTGCAGTGTTTGAAAAATATAATGTTGACATGGAACATGCGATAAATCCAGTGTTTAACTTCAATGTGTAAAAATTGAGAAAACCTTATTCATTATTTATAAAGAGACCGCCTATGCATCAAAATGGTGCACAGCCGCCGCAATGCGTGCAGTTAGGCCATGCGCCCATGGCGTTTTCAGTATGTTGCCAATGATGCAAAAAGATTTTAGAATGTATTTTTTGAAGTTTTTCTTATAGAGGTAAAGTGCTATTCCATATCATAAGTTTATAATTTACATGCTAGCAGCCATCAGATCACTTCCACTTGCTATGCAGTCGCTGGCCACATAGATCTTACTTCCCGTCACGGTCTGAACTACGTCACAAGCAGCTATCTCCGCATAGTTAACTCCTCCTATCACATACACCAACACACTCTTGGGTTTCACAGGAAAAGCATTCCCTAAATTAGGTTCGGTCTTCACCATTTTAGATAAACTTTTGACATCTTTACAACCAAATTCTAAGTCGTTTGATAGTTTTAAATTGGAAAGCTTTTCGTTTAAAGTCTCCATTCCATTTTTGAGTTTATCTTTGATGACGCCACCGACCTTTAAGTCAGATAGAGCAGATAGTTTTAATAGAGCTTCAGCCAGTGTTTCTGATGTTAGAATTGCATTGCATAGTACAGCAATCAGTGGAACATAACCACCATTAAATACGTAGCCAGGAGATGATTTACTAACTTTTTCGGGCTGAGATGGCAATTGCTTTAATTTATTTGCTGTAGTTTGGAATTCATTCTGCCACTTCGGTAACCGGTCACTAAAGTTTCCCAAAGAAGACATATTTAGTGACAGTTTCAAACTTGATGGTTGTACCAACAGTCCAGCATTGACTAGGTTTTGGAATATGTACAAATACTTGTATCCGAATGCTATTAAATATTTGCTTACTAAAGAATTGTATTCTTCATAAGATAATCCCTGTGTTAAGCTTTGTAAGCACATTAGACGTAAACTATTGTACATATGAATGTCTGTACCGAAGTTCTCATCAACGAAAGCAAAGTTTGACTTCTTATTTCTATTATTCAACATTTCTGTTTCAGTCTCTTTGAGATTTTCAAATTTGTTGCTCATTTCCGAGATGATCGTCTCGCAGGCGAGCACATGGTTGACTAGATTCTGCTTGAACAAAGCCACTTTTTGTAACTTTGTCTCCACGTAATGCTTTATCGCTTGTATGTTAAGAGCTTTTATATCCTCGCTTTTTAAAAGCTTTGCTTTAGAACTAAGCACACTCAGTACTTCAGAAAAATGTCTGTGTTTTATTTCTCCATACAAGTTATCAACAGAACTATCCAACATCATGACAGTGTTTTTGCTTGCATCAGCCTCTTCTTCTAAGCCAAAGTCTAACTTTCCTTTTTTCAATTTAGTTTCTTTTACATTCAGGTCTAAATGACCACAATTTATGTTGAAGATCTCACTGAGCAGACCGCTGTAAGTTGCCGGAGTCAACAAACTAGACGCATAATCCTGGTTTCTATCTATCAAGATCAAAGCTCCAATTTCTTGCGATGGTTTTGTATCAACAACATCACTTGCATATGTTTCATTATATATTTCTATTGTATCTAACACACTGGCTGATAACTTTCCCAATGAAAAAATGGCTTTGGGTCTTCCTATTATGTGAATAAGACTCCATAATGACATCGCTACGCTCCCTAGTAAAGAATGGTTTTGTTCAACAAATAGCTGCTTGTACAAAAATGGTAGTTCTAAACTTAGCAGTTGGTCATCTAAAGCCATCAGTTCCCAAGCAAATGTGTGTAGCTGCACAATGCCGAACAATCCTCTACTTTCGAGTATAGAGTCGTAGTAATTCAGTGCTTTTGGTACTATTATTATATGGAAGCATTTGAGGTCAGCGAGTGCTGTATCCCGACTGATGACAGAAGCTATCTGATCGAGAACACACTTATATTTGTTTATACAGGCAGGGATAAAGTAGACTCTGTTTGTGTTAGCTGTAGGCCCAAGCTGAGGGTCCATTTTGTATATTCTGTCGATTCCGTATTGCCTGAAATGATTACAGCATTATGAAACATGAGTTGTGAAGCTACCTACTTAATTTAGGTAACAAAAAAGTTTGAAAAATGTTGTTACCTTAACCAAGTTACTCCACAAATTCTCTCCAATGGTTTAATAAGAGAAGGGTCAATTATGAGGTCTTTTATTGCTCCACATTGAGTTAGAATACTCTCCAACTTGCATTGAGATATCAAGCTCAGTGAAGCCAGCTTCAGTGGTAACGGCTGGTGATCCATGGTGCTGTGATTGCAGATAGTTGTGGTTACACCCAGATTGGCAACATTTCGTAATTAATCAATCAGCTGTTGAATGTTTTTGTTAATTTCCCTTTAATAAGGGAATTGTTTGGTTTTTCGTTTTTTTTTTGGTGTTTCTCTTTATTGTACAACATGATATTTAGTGACACAATAATGTACGGGAAGGAAAGCATGACCACCAATAAATGTATAAATATTGTGATTCTAAATATCATGCTGTTGTATCTAATTATCGGTCCAAGCCAAGATGCCGAAATAAAGATGCAGAGTTGGATGTGCGGTGTAACGGCTCGATAAAATCCGCAATGAGTACCTACGTGCGAGGAAGCCTGGGCGTACGTGACATCTGCGACAAGATGCAGGAGAGTACCTAGGCTGCGATGGTATGATCACGTAACGAGGAGACCATCTGACTACGTTGGGAACATGGCACTGCAACTTTCCATCCCCGGTTAAAGATCCAGAGGCAGACCCAAGACAAGGTGGAAGGAAGTCGTGCTAAAAGATATGAGCGGGTGTAAGGTTTCCGAAAACGATGTAGAGAATAGAGCGAAGTGGAGGAGAAAAGTAAGGAAGGCTGACCCCACCACCATGTGGGATTCATAGTCGGGAAGAGAGATTCTAAATATCAGGCTGTGCAATCCATCGTTCAATAATGGCCGTCAATTATTGGCTAAATTCGGCTCGTGTTTAGTAACTTAACACGAGCCTCGAATTGAGCATAAGACAACACAAATTCGTAGGTATGTAATTATGAGTGCCTTATACCTAACCGTGTTGTCTCCTCTTCGTTGTATTGCAGGTTTCATTGAACAAATGCGAAAAAATTATAACCATATCTCGTCAGCGCCATCTATCGATGGTTTTAGGACTAGTTTTAGTGAAGCATTATGGGAGCGAGACCAACTCGAGGCTGGTGCTACGCAAGCAAATCCCTCCCCACACTAAGTTCCTCTCCCTTAATCCCTCTTCCCACTTCCCAAAATTGCTTTTAAATAATAATTTATTTTTAAAATTTAAATAGTCATAGCAGGGTTGATTTCAAATGGTAATGTCAATAAAGAAAATCAACGGACTCCATAGCACAGGCTTAGCCTAGTTTGGGGCCCACAGTTAAATCTATGTACACATATTTAGTTTTTTGTTTTGGTAAATTATATTGGCTATTTTTAAGTACTGTAACACATTTTAGAAAATAAATATTCTTATTCTTATACTTTTTCAACTGTCAGAAAACCACCCAATGTAGTGAAGTGGTTGTATTGCAAAACATGATATTCAATGTACATGTACTTTGTACATCAATTATCATCCTGTGCAATATTGTGCCGTACTATATCTGTGTCGAGCATTATTGCCTCCCGCTGCTGACAGTGACATCGCCAATTGCTTTACCGATCCGTCGACATCATTGAACTATCAATGGTTGACATTGATGTTTACAATTTAATGACACTGACAGTTCAAGGCAAAGCTGCCATAGAGAAGCCTACTTCCGGTGTTGAGTAAAAAGTTTTAGTCAAAATGTTGCCATTTGAGGAATTTAATTGTGGAATTAAAATCTAAATCGAAGTAAATTAGGGTTTTTTAGGTGCCTAATAAATGTGATACAACGTTTGTGTTATCATGAAAATACTTTGATATGACAAACACATGAATAACATGTATTATTATTTCATGACCTCGAAATCGATTTCCGGTCATGCGTAGTTGCCGCGCTTGCAACTTCCTCCCCCTCCGCCCCTCATCGCGGAGTTATCTCTCATCGACGAATTTCGCGTAATTATTGAAATGGGTTCAAGAATGATCAGGAAAATTGTAAGTTTGTAGTTCAGAGTTATGTAATAACGTGAATTGCGTGTTATTGCATGCTATCCTTATAATTTGCGCCTTCGAAGGCCCTTCTCCTTTTTCCTGACGTCCAAAAATAGATGTATTATAGTTATGTCGAAGAATTACATAAAAGTGCTTTTGAAGCCTTTTCGTGAGAGTAAAGTGCTGGGATCGCTGCTGAAATGGCTGGAGCCGGGTGCGAGTGATAGTGCTGGGGCAGCCAGGGGTAGGAAAAATGAGGTTGGGGTGTTTTATTTTGTGATTTTTTTTAATGAGTTTGGAGGTTAAGTGATCGGATATTTCTGGTTGATGCCAGGTGCCAGTGGTTCGAAGTGGAGCGGCGCAGTACAGCACCGGGGTGCGGAGGGTTACGCTGATCCCCGGCCATGGAATCGGGCCCGAGATCACCGTCGCCGTACAGAAGATCTTCGAAGCAGCTAAAGTGCCAATTGAATGGGATGAAGTTGACGTGACAGCTGTTCGGGTAAGCCCCTCTAATATTGAATTAAAACATTGTTGTTTTGTGACAAACCGTGATCATTACGGTATTTTCTTTATGATTATTTAGTTTTCTTGTGTAAAAAATGTCACAGTTAAATTGTAGATGCCGTTTTTAAACAGCATGACTAACGTATTTTAGGGACACTTACCTATTGTTGTAGATAATTCTAGTTTGACACCTACTAGATTCTTATAAGACTTTTCAAATAGTATGCATATTTTGTGTAAGGAAGTATTTTAAAACTTGAACAGGAAAAAGCATGTATTTTCCTCTTCAATCTCATTGAGAAAACTGCTCAGTCCAAGTATCGATTTGCTCCCACAGCTGTAATACCATTGTAAGAATCTGAATAAAAACATATTCTATTAATATTTCACTCTAGTATATCGGATTCTAAGTTAAAAAACCTAGCAAAAGTGATCAGGATTCGTGGTTTTCATTCATCATTTTACAATATATTGCTGCTGACAGCAAATAACTGAGTTTAAATGTTAGCTCCAATATTGTATTTATGTTTTTGGTCTGCATTAATACCAGACTAGAGTTGATGCAGAAATACACCACAGCTGCGTGGAGGAACTGGGCTGTGTCTGTGTTGAAAAATGACTCATTTTAACTATTAAGGGCCTTACTTAAAAACGTTACTCAAGTTAACATACCCTTAAATATGCTCCGTCTTGTTTTCGCATGTGACGATTGCTGTCAGCAAGAAGTTGAGAGAGCATTTTGAAGCATAGATCAACTTGAGTAACGTTTTTAAGTAAGGCCCTTAAATGTTATCCGTTTGTGTTTTGTTTATTTTGAATATCCTTGAAAACACAGAAAAGAGAAGTTAATAGAACGGAAATGAGAAGGAAACTCTGTGGCCAGGTGTTGTGACAGATACTTGATTGATCATTCTTAGTTATGTCACCGTGGCGAACTCTGCGTCACAGATGCTAACACAGTTGCTCTGGAGTTATATGGGTGCAAATGGCTACAACAAATTTCTTACAGAAATGCCTTGACAGCCGTTTTAATTTAAAAAAACCGACATTTTAATGCTATCTAAATTCACACAGCTATGGTGAATTTCTTTTCTACATAGCTGAACTTATCTTAATCAAGTTTAGCAAAGAATTAAAATGGTAGTAGGATGCATCTAATATAGAAAATATGATAGATGCATCATCTGCACACTCACTGACTTCATAACTTTATTTTGCCCTTTTTTCCTGACATGACAGCAAAAATGTACAATATTTTTTATCTTGGAAATTGAAGAAAAACTGTAAAATGCAGATAAATCTAGTATTTATGTACTTATTAGTTTTGCTCTTAGAAAAGCATCTGGAACATCACAAAAACCTAGAAAAGCTCTCTACAATATTCATTACTTGTTATAGGGTCCAGATGGCAAATTCGGTATCCCCCAGAAGGCCATAGACTCTGTGAATGAAAACAAAATTGGCCTTAAGGGTCCCCTGATGACCCCGGTCGGCAAGGGCTACCGTTCCCTGAACTTGGCTCTCCGTAAGGAGTTTGACTTGTACGCCAACGTCAGGCCTTGCAAGAGCTTGGACGGGTAAGTCAATTTTAAGATATATTTTTGGCTAGTATTTCCAGGTCCAATAGTTTTCTTATACTAGGTGTGGGCCCCAGAGTCGCTGAGAGTAAAGTATCCCGAATAAAATCCTATTAAAAGAGTTAATTTTATGGGCTTTGAGTACTATTTGCGCCCCACGGTTTCACCCACTATTTTACAAGAAACATTTTTTTAATAAAACTAGCATACGTAAATCCAAGGTTTAGAAATTAGGAGTTACAGCACCAAATTTAATCCAAATCCATTCAACTTTTGTGTGCAGACAAATACACACTTGTACATTTGCACACAAACATACATTTATAATTTTTGCCTAAAAAGGAATTCCTGGTCCTGGAATTGGTATTCCGAAAACGTGAACAATACCACTCTGAATCCACTTTTATTTTGCGCACCAGTATAAGGTGTTTCGCGATAGTTACACTCAAGGTGTCAAGTTGTCAGTGAATCACTTTCTTCGAGGAGAGTAAGGGTTAGAAGCTTTATGACTACATCTCGATAAGACTAGGTAGCAGGTATGACTAGATCACGTTAAATCTAAAAAACAACACTGCTTTATGGTTGATATTATGAAAATGCATATGAAGAGCTTTGATTTCACTCATATTGAGCTATAATATAAATATAATCTGGATGCGCTGCCTGACTTGTTTTTCCCCCATAGTTACAATCTGGCTACAAATCAAGAGTGAATCCGTTTCTTCTAGGCAAGTGTTCTCCATCGTAGACTGCATCATCACTTAACATCAGGTGAGATGGTGGCTAAACGCAAGCCTATTATTGTATTAAAAAAAACTCGATATGACTACACCGTGTTAGGACTACATTGCATTTGGACTAGATCATCATTCAGGATAGCATAACAACTATAAATTGCTTACAGTTATCTAGAGAAATCATTGCTTAACATCAAGGGAGGTAGCGGACCACGAAGCCTATAAAAAAAAACCAGCCAAGTGCAAGGCGGACTCGCGCACGAAGGCTTCCGTACCATTATCTATAAAAACGGCAAAAAAATCATGTCTGTTGTATGAGAGCCGCCTTAAATATTTATTTTATTCTGTTTTTTAGTACTTGTTGTTATAGCGGCAATAGAAATACATCATCTGTGAAAATTTCAACTGTCTAACTTGCACGGTTCATGAGATACAGCCTGGTGACAGACGGAGAGACAGATGG
Source organism: Agriopis leucophaearia (assembly GCA_949125355.1). Classification (NCBI taxonomy): domain Eukaryota; kingdom Metazoa; phylum Arthropoda; class Insecta; order Lepidoptera; family Geometridae; genus Agriopis; species Agriopis leucophaearia. The sequence goes on along the minus strand of OX421277.1, from coordinate 1,508,349 downwards.
ACAGCGGAGTCTTAGTAATAGGGTCCCGTTTTACCCCATGGGTACGGAACCCTAAAAAGTATGAAGTAGACTTCATAGAGTTAGCACTACACTACACACTATTATTTAATCTATATATTTTGCTACACGCTGAACAATCTAGTGCAAACCAACACTCGACCCGGGAATATTTGTTATTTGCACTTGCTCGGTAATTGATACAGTACATGTTGCCATTTACAGACACTTATCTCAATACGCGTCAGGGTTACCACCAGATAAGGTTACTCCTACTTACTATTGATAGTAATTATTACTACACTATAGGCGGAAACTTGTAATTGGCCCAGTCAATACTATTAGGCTGTAAGTTTCCCTGAAAATGCATAATAAAATGCAAAATAAAAAAAACTATCAATATTACCTACCAGAATTCTAGTACATGTTTGAGATTCGTCTATTAAGTTTGCCATATTCCGACATATCAGCTGAAGATTGCAGTCTCATCTCAGCCCGGTCTTCCATTAACTTAATGGTTTCGTCTGAGAGCTTCCGAGGTCTTTTTCGGCGTGGGGTCTTAAAGAACTTAGACCCCACTGCTTGGACAGTTTCCACCAGCCCATTGTTTAATTCGTCCACAGTTCCGCATTCGGCTAGGCCCTGGAAGCGATTATGCATTTCGAGTTGGAAGTCTTTGGGGTTTTGGATTTGAGCATGACCAGGACAGAGCGTGGACTTCACCAGACAAGACCTCTCGAGCTTGATGTTGATATTCAATGTGCCTCTGACAATTCGGTGATCACTACCGGTTTTCTCCTTGCTGATCACGGAGACATCATTGAACATTTGCTTCTTGGTCGTCATGATGAAGTCGATCTCATTTTTGGTCGATCCATCGGGGCTCATCCACGTCCACTTTCTGGATGGTCGCTTCTGGAAGAAGGAGTTCATCAAATAGAGTTCCTCCCTCTCCATGAAGTCGACCAGGCGCTGGCCCCTCGGATTCCGCTGTCCATACCCATATGACCCCACTCTTAACTCATCGACATTCCGCGTGCCTACCTTTGCGTTGAAGTCACCCATAACAACGGTGAAGTATGTTTCGGAGGTATGTTTGGCTTCAGATATCTCCTCATACAAAGCTTCTACTTCATCGTCAGGGTATGTCGAGGTCGGCGCATATACCTGTATGACCTTCAGCGAATAACGATCAGTTACTCTGAGTATAAGGTATGCTACCCTGCTCGACATACTATCGACCTTAACCACGTTGTTGATGAGTGACCTGCGGACGAGAAAACCTACACCACCCTGGGACTTTCGTTCTCCTTCCCGGAAGAAGAGCATGTTACCGGAATCTAGAACTATCGTATCCTGTCCCTCTCGTAGGATTTCAGATAGTCCCATGATTCCCAACGTATTTTGCTCAATTCTTCCTCCAGCTCGATAATCTTTTCGTCAGTCCTTAACGTGCGGATATTGTGTGTTGCCAGGGCCAAATTTCGTGGGGGGTGGTAGCGGGGCAACTGCCGGAGATTTTTCGCACCGCCTGTTCCACCGTTACCTGGCCAGCTACCTTGACCAGGGATAGTGGAACTGCCGGGACTGGGGGCCGTAACTTTTGGTTGTCTGTCATTAGGGGGGGGGGGGGGTGCCATAATCCCCACGCTTGGAGATCGCAGAGCGTTCACCATGAAATTTGGAGGATGCTGCTGCCCATCCTCTGGTGGTTCTGGTCGCAGTTTTAGGACATACCCGGGTTCAATAATTATTTAAGCCTTAAATACCTAAAATTTTAAGATACTGATATAGGCGCCTTGACTTATCAGTACGTGAGCCGACTCACTTTTATCGCTCGCAATTGGTTTTCCGACATTTGATAAGTGATAACCCTGGCACGCGTATCACCTGGTATCAAAGTCAATGACTTTGCCAGGAATCTGGTTATCAAAGCAAAGCCTATTTCGCGATATGAGAATTCTAGCTTATCGGGGCCTTTTTGACTAGTGATGTCTTGCGTCTGCACCCTTGATTTAAGCAGAATGCTTAACTTGTTTTTTATTTAAAGGTGAGCATTTTTTCTGTGTATATTACGCGATAACTCAGCTTATTGTGATCCTAATGTTTATTTTCTATTCTATTCTATTGTCAAGTTATATATTTTTTGGATAAATCTGTATTTCTTTAGTTAGTGCCATTTTCTTTACTTATCCAATACGCCTTAGTTCCCTTTAAGTGTTACATATGTAGATATACTGGGATATACGTTGGGGCGGGCTTTATCCCAAGTCGAAGCAGCAATAAACTTTGGCAGGCGGTGTACCAAATCTTATAATAGTACTGTTTAAATCCAGACTGAAGACATTATATAAAGTTAGTTGCGCGTGGTTTTAACCGCGTCGACATTCCTTTAGGAACCGCATATTTTTCCTGGATAAAAAATATCCTGTGTCACTATCCAGCCCTCCAATGTAAAAAGACATTAATCCGTTGCTCTTTTGCTTTGTTGCTGCGTTAAAAAGAAACAATCAAACACACACTTGCATTTATAATATTACAGTTTACTGGGTTACGCAGAAAGGGCGTACCAAGCCCAAAGGGGTCCGCGGAGGGGTTTCGCGATTTCAGAGTAACTCCCATAGTAAAAGTTGTTCATGATGATGGGTACTGGACCTATTTGGGCTTGGTACGGCCTTTCTGCGTAACCCAGTCAACTGTAATATTATAAATGCAAGTATGTGGAATGTGGATGTTTGTTTCTTTTTAACGCAGCAACAAAGCAAAAGAGCAACGGATTAATGTCTTTTTGCATTGGAGGGCTGGATAGTGACACAGGATATTTATTCAGGAAGGTGTTGGGCCCTTAATAAAAGTTGTTCATAATGATTAGTATAACGGACCCCTTTCGGCGTAGTACACCCTTTCCGCGTAATCCTGTATTAAAATTCATGATGCAAATCTGGTAGGTGTGTAAACAAATTAGAGTAAGAACTAAAGTAACCGGCCAAGTGCGAGTCGGACTCGCGCACGAAGGGGGAAGAAAGGTTCTTGAGTGGAGACCGCGAACCGAAAGACGCAGCGTAGGTAGGCCTGCCACTAGATGGACCGACGACATTGTGAGAGTCGCGGGCATCCAGTGGATGCAGATGGCAGGATGTCGTTCAGTGTGGAGGTTAAAGGGGGAGGCATATGTTCAGCAGTGGATGTCTTCTGGCTGATGATGATGATGATCTATAAAAACGGCAAAAAAATCACGTTTGTTGTATATGGAATTTAAATATATGTTTTATTTTAATTCAATTATTTATTTTTAATGTGAATATATAACTAAATATTCTGTGAATATTTCAAGCGTCTACCTGTTGCAGTTATCAATATCGTGCAAAAACGAGCAAAAATAAATCTCGTTAGTTGTATGGGAGCCCCCTTAAATATTTATTTTATTCTGTTTTTTTTTTTTGTATTTTGTGTTATAGCGGCTACAGAAATACATCATCTGTGAAAACTTCAACTGTCTAACTATCACGGTTCATGAGATACAGCCTGGTGACAGATGGACGAACAGACGGACAGCGGAGCCTTAGTAATACGGTCCCGTTTTACTCTTTGGTTATGGAACCGTAAACAAACCAACAGAATAAAAATCTTTAGACATCTTCATCTTTTTTTTTTATAAAAAACTCGGAACACAAAATGACATATTAGTTTAACCTTGATATATTACAAAATACCTCAGTGCCTTAAGACGAAAGTCTTCAACCAGTGTTTGTTGCCAGTGATGACATACGGAACTGAGACGTGGTCTCTCACTATGGGCCTCATTAGCGAGCTCAAAGTCGCACAACGAGCTATGGAGAGGGCTATGCTCGGGGTTTCTCTACGAGATTGAATCAGAAATGAGAAGATCCGTAGACGAACTAAAGTCACCGACATAGCCCACCGGATTAGCAAGTTGAAGTGGCAGTGGGCAGGGCACATAGCACGCAGAACAGATGGCCGATATCGGGCCGAAAAGTTCTCGAGTGGAGAACTTTTGTGGTGGAAAACCGGTAAGCGCAGCGTAGGACGTCCACCCACAACCTAAAAGTGGCCGCAGGAAAACGCTGGACACAGGTCGCTTTCAACCGGTCCTTTTAGAAATCGATGGGGGAGGCCTATGTCCAGCAGTGGACGTCCTATGGCTGAAATGATGATATTACAAAAGGTACTGATTGATATTATTTAACATATTTATCAATCTGAGTTATAAATCTAACTTGGACACGCCTCAGCCGAAAGGTATATTATAGGCCTTTGATTTGATATAATCAAAGATGTAGGCGTATTTAAATTCTGTAGAAGTGTTATCGTTATCAGTTTAAACTGTAGACAAGGCCTCTACCGATAATATTCATGAACAAGAGTTATGTTGCGTCATGAGTTTCATAATGCAGTTACATAGCTATAATATATAATAATATACATCAAATTTCTATGCGCAGCTATAATATATATATTATAGCCAGTGGCGTACCTAGATAATCAAAGGCCCTGGTGCATAAAAAATGGGGCCCTATTAAAAATGGGGCCGTTTTGTATCTCGTCCGTCGATTCGATGAAACAACGCGGGTGACTACGCAATGCATAATGTAGCATGTCACTAACAATATATGAACAACGCGTTGACGCCGTGACGACGCAGTGCAACGCAACGCACTAATGAGGCCTCTTCCTTTTTAACTGACTTCCAAAAAGGAAGAGGTTATCAATTCGACTGTTTTTTTTTAAATGTTTGTTACCTCAGAACTTTTGACTGGGTGAACCTAATTTGATGATTCTTTTTTATTTTATTCGAAAGCTGGTGCTTCCCGTGACTAGATGGAACGAAGACATTGTGAGAATCGCGGGCATCCAGTGGATGCAGATGGCAGGATGTCGTTCAGTGTGGAGGTTAAAGGGGGAGGCCTATGTTCAGCAGTGGCCGTCTTCTGGCTGATGATGATTATGCTTCCAGTGTGGTCCCATTTAAATTTGGTCCAATTCTGTAATTTTTATGAAGTTGGTTATTATATACAATAACGCTCATTTCTCCTCCACAGCATCAAAACGCTATACGACAATGTAGACGTAGTCACAATCCGAGAGAACACAGAGGGAGAATACTCCGGCATCGAGCACGAGATCGTAGACGGGGTGGTCCAGTCCATCAAGCTGATCACTGAAGAGGCTTCAAAAAGGGTCGCAGAGTTTGCCTTCCAATTCGCCGTGGAGAACAAGAGGAAGAAGGTCACCGCTGTCCACAAGGCCAATATTATGTGAGTTTGCATGTTTTGAAACTAGATGGAGCTAGGGCCCTTATTCACTAACTACAAACACGCTCGTAACGCGCTGCGTTTAGCTCTAACCCCCTTATAAACGTGGAGTAGTCTTGTAATAGTTCGCCGTGTTTTGTCTTATTCTCTTTCAAATTTTAAATTCTATCGAAAAAGACAAAAGACGGAGTAACTATTCCAAAGCTACGTTTAATATTAGGGGTATAAAAGATGGCCTTTATTCCAAGAGGTTAATTTAACGCGCCGCGTTACTTGCTTGTTTTAATTAGTGAATCAGGGCCCAGGTTTAGCACGGGCCGTGGACAGATTGTCTTTCCACCGTTTTTATCTTGCTAGAAAGAGACAAACGTATCCATGTTCTAGCTGTCGCGTCTACGCGAGGATAAAAACGGTGGAAAGACAATTTTTCCACGGCCAGTGCCAGGCCTGCTGGTGTTTTTGTATGGGCCTTATCTTCCGGTATACCTAATACCTAACATGGCAAACTAATTTTGTGCACAGCCTCTTTCATTAGCGTCCATTCGGCACCGCAAGTCATCGACAAGACACATTGGTTGTAAAGCTTGGTCTACAGGAATTTTGGTATTTTTCGATCCCCGAGTATTTACGTCTTCGATTTTCCCAAAAGTGGCCCACACCCGAGGTGTATCCGGCGGAAGACCTTATTTTTGAGAAGCTCTGCGTCGAAAGATAAATGTAACGATTCCTCGGCTCCATTAATTCATGTAAATTAAAGTCATGCTCTTTGCAAATGGAAGTGAGAATCCTTGAAACATGTAGGTCAGAAGCATTCAAATGCATCTATCATTATCATGTTACATCTGCAGCAGTCGGGCATGTTTTATTGACCTTATTATCTTTCCTCATAATTTGCTATCATTTTCAAAGATTCGTGATTGAAATAGAAATTAAGTTGTGAAGATTACGGTAAACAAAGAATCTGTCTGTAGTTGAAGTTTGGGCTAGAGAAGTGGCAGATAAATCTTCTGGAAGGTTTATGCAAGTGCCTACAGACACCAGGGAGCAAGAGGCGTACGCGGAATAATTTGCTTCTTTGGTAATTAGTAGCAAATCAGACTTAAAAGACGGGACTCTGCTTTACTAACAATACAGTACAATACAATAACTCTTTATTAAAAACCACAAAAACAAGGATAACATTATACATTACAGTAATTATCTAGGCTTTTAACAGGCGGCCTTATCGCTTAAAGCTATCTCTTCCAGTCAACCGTGACTAACCGCAATGACTTATGTGGCAGACACGAGATGTTTATTTACGGGCGTTATCACTATATTTAATCCATCCCTGGATTCAGCCACAGAAGAACTTTTTCCTCTTCCATTGCCCTGACAATATAATTATATTGACAATATAATTATATTGCCTTATTGTGTATGTTTGTTATATTTATCTCTGCGCGTTAAGGTTTGCGTTCGCATGATTTTGCAAACTGCACCTATTCGGGCCCGCGTTTAGAGTTGGGCGTAAGGCCCCAGGCTTAGATATATGTCTGTGTGTGTAATCATGATAACCGAAGATTTGATAATGTTAATGGTTGATGCAGGCGTATGTCGGACGGTCTGTTCCTGCGGTGCTGCCGCGACCTGGCCACCAAGTACCCCGACATCAGGTTCGAGGAGCGCTACCTCGACACCGTCTGCCTCAACATGGTGCAGGACCCGAGCAGGTTCGACGTACTGGTGAGCTATGGAATACGACTAGTTTTTTAAGGTTCCGTACCCAAAAGGTAAACCGGGACCCTATTACTAAGGCTCCGCTGTCTGTCTGTCCGTCTGTCACCAGGCTGTATCTCATGAACCGTGATAGTTAGACAGTTGAAATGTTCACAGAAGATGCATTTCTGTTGTCGCTATAATAACAAATACTAAAAAACAGAATAAAATAAATATTTAAGGGGGCTCCCATATAACAAACGTGATTTTTTGCTCGATATTGATAACGGCAACAGGTATACCCTTGAAATATTCATAGAATATTTAGTTATATGTTCACTTTAAAAACAAATAATTAAATTAAAACAAATATTTAAAGGGGGCTCCCATACCACATACATGATTTTTTCGCCGTTTTTATAGTTAATGGTACCTTTCGTGTGTGAGTCCGACTCGCACTTGGCCGGTTTTATTTTTCACGTTTTCACAGTTGGTCCCATAGTATAAGTTGTTCGTAGTGATGAATATAATGACCTCCTTTCGGCCTAGTATGTCCAATGAACTGATGATGATACTAATATATTAATTAATATTCCAGGTGATGCCCAACTTGTACGGAGACATCATGTCGGACATGTGTTCCGGCTTAGTTGGAGGCCTAGGGCTCACGCCCTCCGGCAACATTGGCAAGAATGGAGCTCTGTTTGAGTCTGTAAGTACTTAGTTTAAATTTCCTTTCCGCGCAAGCGGATATAAACATATTTTGCGTGCAGAATTTAAATTAAATGATATAGAAAACCTTTTCGAGCTGGTGGAAAAAATCTTTTTTTTTATCGTAATATGAACCTTGTCTAACTTTAAGCTGTTTCCATTAGGCTTTTATATTTGTTTCAAACAAGAAGACAAGTGACTTGCTTTCAAAGCAGTGGCCTTACGCCCAACTCTAAACGCGGGCCCGAATAGGTGCAATTTGCAAAATCACGCCAAAGCGAACCTTAACGCGCCGAGATACGGTTTGCGGTCGTGTGATTTTGCAAACTGCACCTATTCGGGCCCGCGTTTAGAGTTGGGCGTAAGGCCTCAGTTCTAGCTCTGCTTCGATATTTGCGTGTTGCTGTTTCGCTCGCACGAATATTGTAGCGTATTATCTTTGTCATGCGTGAACCTTGTCGTTTCACTCGGGGTTTTTCTAAACCATGTATTGTGATTTAAATGATGGATACTTTTCTTCTTGTTTGAAACGGTCATTGAGTTTAATGTAGAATATGTCAAATTAAAACAATAATTAAGCTAAATAATATGTACTTTCCGTCATGTTTTTTTGATCTTTTTTATGAATAAGCTACAATTATTATTTGGGTATGTCCTAAAACTGCGACCAGAACCACCGGAGGATGGGCAGCAGCGTCCTAATAGTACACGGTGAACGTACTGCGATCCCCAAGCCGCCTGCCAAGCGTGGGGATTATGGCAACACCCCTCTCTATGACGGAGGCCTTGTCCAACAGTGGACGTTAATTGGCTGATGATGTGTGTGTGATGGGAAGCTAGAATTAAAAAAACAAACAAAATATGGGACAACAAATAAATCCACGTGAAAACAACTACACGCGGAGGGTCGATTCTGTTGCACCATTCTCTAAGCTAAACTAATTTGACAGGACTAAAATTATCGGCGTTTCTTTTCATTTCAATGCGTCAGAAAAGGATGGCAACAATTTTAGAGGTGTCAAATTTGGTTTAGTTTAGAGAATTGTATCAGAATCGACGTAAATGAGTGCTCTCCAAAATTGCTCAACAATGTTACGAAGAAAAAACTGATTGTGTGATGTGAAAGAATATCTTTACAAAGAGATATGTAAGTCTATTCTCAAGAATATAAGTTTGACTAACAACACAGCTGGCATATAATGCCATGCTGGCTTTGAAGGTGTGGGTTTTATATAACCACTAAACAATATCATTTGGCAATGATTTTTAACCGACTTCAAAAAAGGAGGGGGTTCTCAATTCAAGTTGATTTTTTTAACCGACTCCCAAAAGGTGGAGGTTATCAATTGAACTGTTATTTTTTTTTAATGTTTGTTACTTTAGAACGTTCGACTGGTTGAACCAATTTTGATGATTCTTTTTTTTTTCATTTGAAAGCTGGAGCTTTGTGGTCCCATTTCATTTGGTCCAGTTCTGTCATTTTTATAAAGTCGGTTTTTTATATTGATAATAATTATTATAATGTTTGTTACCTCAGAAGTCCGTAATTTATAAACCGTTATAAACCGTTTTTTTAAAGGATATACTTTCAATTTGGTCCCATAGAAATTTAATCAAAGTCCCATTAGTATTTTGGCTTTTAAATCAAAATAACTGGAATAAATATGCCATCCAAGTATACGAAATTGTATAAATTTTGAAGTCGGTTTTTTTAACTGATCGTTATGTATTGGGAAAAGGTGCATGAAATAAATATACATGTTATTATGCGTTTTGTGAATATGTATGAATATTTGTGCATACTAATAACCTGTGGTGTTGTTAATGTCATTATGTTCATTGTACTTGACACTTAAGAACAGCCTAGCCTATTACAGAATAAAAAAAAAAAAAAATGGGTGTTCCCCGATAGTTATAATCTAGGTGTCTTCAAATCACTAGTGAATCGGTTTCTTCTAGGCAAGCGTGCTCCATCGTAAGCCGCATCATCGCTTAACATCAGGCGAGTTGGCGGTCAAACGCAAGCCTATTAATATATAAAAAAAGTAGCCAAATAATTACTGTCGCGGCACTCATAAAAGGGTTATGTTATGATGGACGATCGACCATAGCTCAGTGGTTTATGCGTTCGACTTCAAGGCCGCAAGCGTTGGTTCAAATCTTAACGCGGTAAAGGAAAACATTATGAGAAAACCGACACCGCTTTATGGTTGACATTCCGAAAACCCGTACGAAGCGCTTTGATTCCACCTATATTGTGCGAACTGCTGGAATTCGCTGCCTGAATGGATGATTATGGGTGTTCCCCGATAGTTACAATCTGGGTGTCTTCAAATCAATACTGAATCGGATTCTTCTAGGCAAGCGTGCTCCATCGTAGACCGCCACATCAAGCGAGTTGGCGGTCAAACGCAAGCCTATTCCTAAATAAATAAGTAAATCTTGTGGTAGCGTAATTTTAGTCGGCTGACTGTTAGTTACCAAATAAATTTGAAATTTCTATTGTGTACTTAAAAGTGTTCTGGCAACACTTGAGAACCAATTCCCATATCAGGCTAGGCGTGGTTACCATCTTCGACCACCGTGACTTAATATCGGTTAGTTGCGGTCATAAAACAATATAGACCAAGCGAGATTCATACCGGATTTTTTAAAGCAATTATCTATCTATCTATATACATATATAAAAATCTATGTGTGTATGTTTCCTATAGACTCCAAAACGGTTGGACATATTTTGGCGGGACTTTCACTGGCACATAGCTGATGTTATAAGAAATAATCCACGTGAAACCGCGGGGCGTAGCTAGTTATGAATATTTATTCAGCTTGCATTTTTTATTAAGGCATGAGAAAACTATATATGACAGGACTGGGATTTACGTGGCAAATTAGTTTTTCTATAATAAATCTGCATTACTAAGAATGATGAGGCATGCATAAACTGATAAGGATCCTTATCTGCTAACTGCCTGAATGTGATAGAACACTGCTTTAAACTATCACGGTTGTTCCGTTAATTATAATTGTTTTATCAATTTATTAGTTGCATGCACCATGTTCACGGGTACACTGAAGAAAGTGGGTGGATGAAATAAAAATACGCGTTTCTAATACCATATGCAGTGATACAGTGTGTTTTGTTGGGACTTAGGTTCCAGTGATAACCGTAGTAAAAGACTAAGAAAGAGGGTAGATCGTTTTGTCTGCACCCAACTTTAACCATCCGCATTCTTCAGTCTTCCCGTGAACATGCCGCATGTAACTGAGCCGAAATGTTGCAAAAAAAAACTATTGTAAATTTGCCAAAATATGACAATACATCTAAAGTTATTAAGTTATATACCATTAGGTGAAATTATGTATGAATCAAATTCAAAAAAAAAAGTTTTTATTTTTTATTAGAGGAGTTAATTAAACTTTATTTCCTACTAGTTTCTTTGCCCGCGTCTTCGTACGCGTAGATTTTCATATAAACCTTCAATCCCTTTTTCTTCCCTTAATCCGGCCCTTGCGCAAAATAGCATAGCCTATACTTCAATCTGGTCATAGCCAAGCATATTCGTGAAAACCGCATTTAAATCCGTCCAGTGGTTTAGGAGATGTGCGCGGACAAACAAACAAACAGACAAAAATTCTAAAGACGCCCTGTGTGTTTTTTTTTGTTATCTCGCAATTACAGATTTTTTTATCTCTACGTTTTTATTATATGTATAGATTAACCATTGTCAAGCTATAACCGTTGCTGTGATGCATTTAAATCCAAGCAAAGTATATTTTACAAACCAGCATGAACTAAAAAAATCTGTTGTCATCAATGGTTTAACCCATCGCATCCGAAGCTAACCAGAGTGGACCGTCCTCGCACACTGTATCAACTCGACTGACCCAACTCAAACAAAAAGCATAAAAAGCTATGAAATGTGGACTTAGCAAAGCATTAGAATGTGAGCCTTGTATTATGGTACTTAAAATAGAATTTCAAGTGACGTAAAATAGAATTTCCTGGTCGAGTTGTTGTCGAATTGATTCTGTTTGCAGAGGTCTTAAAAAGACAAAGATTTCAATGTACCCCTCATTTCAGGTCCACGGGACGGCGCCAGCGATCGCCGGAAAAGACCGGGCCAACCCCACAGCCCTCCTGCTCTCAGGCGTCATGATGTTACGCCATTTGCAACTCAAAGACCACGCCAATAAGATCGAAAGTGCCTGCTTCAAAGTCCTCAAAGAAGGCAATGTGTTAACTGAAGATTTAGGCGGAAATAGCTCTTGTACTCAGTATACTGCAGAAATAATCAAGAATTTGGAATAGAGAGATCGAAGAGGGTTTTGGTCCATACTTATTACTCAGTGAATAAGGTTTAATTTTGTAGATAAACTTTTAACTTTGTCTACCTCTAGTTGAATCTGATTGAGCATAATTATAACTCTAGAGTCTCAGTTCGATATTATGAGCAATAGATTTAGATTATAATAATATATTACAAAATATTTTAAGATGCTTATAGAAGATTGTATTACCAGCATCTGAAGAATGTAGCTAGTTTCCTGAGGTATCTTCTAAGTCTGCGTGCTTCATCTTCGACCACATTGTCGCTTACCAACAGGCGAGTTTATGGTCAAACGCGGACTTATACGCGATAAAAAATGGTATTGCAAGATATAACATGGGGTTCTTCAAAAGGGCTGTTAATAGTCTTCAAAGGTCAGCAACGGAACTGTGATGCCTCTGATGTTACAGGTATCTATAGGCGGCGGTGATACCTTACCATCAGGCGGCCCGTCTGCTTGTTTGCCACATAAGGCATAAAAAAGATTTGCATATGACGATAATGGAAAAAATATATTTAATCGCGCTATTTGGACAATGTTGGTGTCACGATTACACTGGAGCTGTTAGGGGGCGTCCATTAATTACGTGAGTAGTAGGAGTGTTTAGGAGGGGGAGGGGTCAAGCCGAATCTCACCCAATCTCACGTGGGGGAGAGGGGGGGGGAGGCTAGTCACGGCAAATATCACGTAATTTTTTTCCCGCAAGAAAAAGTGTAAATTTGCGAGAATACTGGGATTAAGTGAAAAAATATGTTTCTCCAATAAAATTGAGGGGGGGGGGGGGGGTCGAAAAGTCATCACTTCACGTAATTAATGGACCTTAGCCGTCGAGCTGATATTGAATGATGCCCCAAATGAGTGTTGCATGCTATCTTGCAATTCAATCGATGTAGTGATAGTCAATACATATAAATTGTAGTGCAATAAAATATCTATATAGTCGTACAGACAGACAGCATGGATAAGGTAGGATATGCTAAATATATACGAGCTCAATCACTTATATCAGTCTATCTAACATCTTATCTAAACCTGTCTGACAGTTGAATGATAGGGAAAGGGAATTCCATTCGAGACTACAAGAAATATCCTTGACCGTCGCATTGGCAATGAATTTATTTATTTACTAAAACGAACTTGTCAACTAAACCTGTAAAAAAGAAAAGCAGACGGCCCGCCTGATGGTAAGCAGTCACCGTCGCCTATGGATACTTGTAACACCAGAGTCATCACAAATACGTTGTCGACCCTTTAAGACTATTAACTCGCCTTCTGAAGAACCTAAGAAGAAAGCAAGAAATTTTAAAGAAAAAAGTTGTTTGTACTCCAACCAGGCCTAGTATCTCGTGACGATTTCCCCCTCGACAACAAAATGAGCCTTTATATACTATTCTAGGCAAAGTGGCTTAAAAACCTTAGGACGTATTCACGTAGGAAGCAGGCTACCAGCGCCGATCTACCAGCGCTTATCGGTACTTGTATGAATATGTAAATGTGTAAATGCTACATAAAGCAAGCATAAGCAGGGTCTCAGTAAGCAACAAATGGCGGTCTACCAGCCCTGATAGGAGCAGGTCGGCGGCACAAAGTATAGATACTGCCTGCACCGACTACCTGCTTGTGACCTGCGCGGAACAGTTCCGATACGCGCTGGTAACCTGCTTCCTACGTGAATACGCCCTTAGAGCCACCCACAGGCTAGAAGCATGCTGCTGTTTAAATTCATAATCATCATCATCATTTCAGCCTATTATGTTCGCACTGAAACACAGACCCCTCAGGTAGAACTAGGGTGGGCCCTAATCCACTCTGCTGGTTCAAAGACAACTCACAACATTACATTCACCAAATTCATAATGTTTAACCAATAAAACTGTTAACCAATAGATGATAGGTATTAATTTCTATATTCTAAGAAAGTGTGACCAAAACCCTCAAAACGCTTCAACAAAATTAGTTCAATTAAACATAGATCAAATTGTTAACTATAAATTTGTAAAGAACTTACGACCTTACTTAAAATGTCTATTCTTAAAGTTGCAAAACTTTTTGCTGACGGAAATTGTCACGTTAACACAAGATTAACCGACTGTTTAAGCAAGGCCGTAGTTACTTGTATTTTTAAATTTATTGTTAGGGCCATCGCGGACACGGAACTTTAAGTCTGTGGACCATAGAGATACAATACCTATAGAGTCATAATCGTACAAAAAAATGGCTGAACCAAAACTCGGCGCACGCTACGATTAGCGCAGACTTTTAGGTTAGTTGTACGGCAGCCGCGATCCGACTACAACGCCGCGCGATGCCAGGGCTACGATGCAATAGCGGACAAGCGACGTTGAACACTATGCAAGCAACATAACGTGTAAATTGGAGTAAATGTGGTATTGTGAACTATTAATTGACATCTAGGTATGTACAACGACGCTCGGACGTTTTTTGACTATTTTCACTTAGAAATTGTGACTATAGGTATTATATTTCGAAGCTGGACACATAAAACTTGGAAAGAAAGGCACGGAAGAAGTCTACACGAGTTAAAGTGAGAGAGAAAGTCCGCCATCTGTTGTGGTCCTTAGTTTCAATCAATCTAAAACTTATTATTTATTGTAATCGCGAATAAAATTCGATATATTTGTATTACTTAGGAATAGTGGTCTACTGCCAAAGAAATATTGGATATTCTTTACTAGTAGATCTGCCATTGTTACAGAAACAGGTAAATGTCATTGTCAATGTTATGACAAGTCACTTGCTATCATACAAACTATCTTTAATTTTAAAAGGGTAGTATTTAAACGAGCGTATATAATGTTAAATTACAGCAGGCCTAGCACGGGCCGTGGAAAAATTGTCTTTCCACCGTGTTTATACTCGCGTAGACGCGACAGAGCTAGAATATGGTTACGTTCGTCTCTTTCCAGCGGGATAAAAACGGCGGAAAGACAATTTTTCCACGGCCCGTGCTAGGCCTGCAGGTGTCAAAAATACTGAATGTGACCAAGTCGCCAAATTATTTTTTATTCGCTCAATTAATAATAACCCATTTTAAAATCATCGAAAATATTGCAATAATTATTTTTTTGTAATTTTCTTTTTAACCGACTTCAGAATATAAGGGCGTTTTCAATTCGGTTTTGTATTGTTTTAAATGATACCTTAGAACTCCGTTATTTTATAAACCGTTTTTTTTAATTATTTGAAAGGATATACTTCCAGATTGGTTCCATAAAAATTACATCGAAATCGGTTCAGTAGTTTGGTTTTTAAATCAAAATAACTGAAAAAAATATGTCTTCCAAGTAAACGAAATTGCGTATTTACTCATTTTGAAGTCGGTTTTTTAAATTGAAAACTATTTTAGAATTTGACGTGTGCACTCTTACTCGTGTAAATTTACACTAATTAAAGCTATATCCATAGGCGACGGTGACTGCTTACCATCAGGCGACCCGTCTGCTTGTTTGCCACGTATGACATAAAAAAATACACGAACAAATAAACGAGATGATGAGTAACAAACGCTAACATGTGACGCATCTACTACATTATTGATCGATGACACAAGTCACTGCAATTTACTTAATTTATTTTTGTGTTATTTAGTTACCATTATAAAGGAGTTTGTACATGATATCAACTGTACTATTTGACCCTTAGTAAAGCATTGGGTATATAACCTAAATATCTGGGACATTTATTGCACACCGGGTCATCTGACCCCAAACTAAGCAAAGCTTGTTTAAATATGGCTGCCAGAGACATATGCCATGTATAAATAGATATTAACACCCAGACATTTAACAAACACAAATGTTCATCACTTCATTCTATCAGCCGTCAGTTCTAATATTACTTTCCTCTCAAATAAGGGATCGTTCGTATTAGTAAGCACTATAGGGGGGGGGGGGGGGTCTATGCGTTGTTTATTTTTGAAGACATGGGAGGTGGGGGGGTCTAGATGGTGATTACGTCAGCAGTAATTAATAACTTTTTACACATTATGGCACTGCTACTCATAAATCAATTAAAAAAAACATAATTTGTTTACGTAAGCATGGGGGAGTTGAGTAAGAGCTTTGCTTACTTTTGCTGACAAGGGGGGGGGGTAAATAGTTGTAATAGATCTGCGTACGAGTTTCGCATTTGGGACTATCCTACCTGCCTAGCGAGGTAGTTCACACAGTCCATCTTGGTCCGTCTCCACTTTTTAGGCCGTCCCATCTGGGTCTACCACCACTGAGTTATATTGTACTGCGTACATATAACCTCATTGTCTACCACTTACCACCGTGCCTAAGACATACCATAATCCTACCTACTAGTACAAGACACGATATAAAAGGTTTTATAGAAATGCTTTACTTTGAAAAGAGTCCGTTTTAGTGTACGAAAGCCTTTAATTTGATAAAAGTGCTAATTGTAAAAAGTAAACTATGTTTTATTTTAAAGATTACACAGTATTTTAATTAGATTTAACAAAGTATTATTTTATTAAGTTATGCAATTTGTGAATTTGATTCGATAGTTCCTTAATTATGTTTGTGATTACTTTGTGATTTTATTTTACCTCAGTATTTGCCCAAAAGGACTATGTTGTTGGTCGAAACTGTGCTAGGTAGTGAACAGAAAAGGCAATTCAAATTAGGCAATATTGTATATTATATTGTCATAAGTAAATTCTTGTTATAGTGTGTAGAGTGAATGTGGGTGCAATTTGAAATTTTTGTATTGACGTCTGCCATGCTAGTGCCAAGATGACGGAGATATAACTGAACTGGAGCACTGATCAAACTTAAGACTGGAAAAAGACACGCAAAGTAGGTGAACTCGCGGCGTCTAACCTGATACAAATTTGTGGGCTGTGATCACTTACCTGGTATGGCGGCTCCACATTAGTGCCGTGAATTCACGGCGTGAATTCACAAGTCGTGCCCTCCACATTCACGGGATGTTCACAGTCGTTCGTGAAACCCGCCGCGAAATGGACGTAGAATCTGCTGCTGCAATAACTTTGTTTGCTGTGGCAACATATTACTATTTAGACGTCCAAAACAAGAAAGTTATTAAAAAGCGTTGGAAAAAAAGAAGATGGTAGATGACGTCCGTACGCCTTTATAGATCGGAGTAAACAAGAAGTAAACTGGCGCGGGACCGTGAATGTGGATATGTACGCGTGAACGCCGCGCGAACGGGGCGCGAACCCTTTGTCGCGGGACCAAATACCGACTCTGATCGGGGAAAAGGCGTGAACGCGCGTGAACCCCGCGAAAACCCTCCACATTCACGTTCACGCTTGTTGTCGGAGCTTCACGGCACTAATGTGGAGCCGCCAATACAGGCTGGGTTCGCTTCACTGATACGGCCTAGGTTCGCTTCACTAATACGGGCTGAGTTCGCTTCACTGATACGAACTGGGTTCGGTTCACTGATACGGGCTAGATTTGCTTCACTGATACGGGTTAGGTTCGCTTCACTGATACGGGCTAGGTTCGGTTCACTGATACGGGCTGGGTTCGCTTCACTGATACGGGTTAGGTTCGCTTCACTGATACGGGCTAGATTCGGTTCACTGATACGGGCTGAGTTCACTTTACTGATACAAGCTAGATTCGGTTCACTGATACGGGCTAGGTTTACTTCACTGATACGAGCTAGGTTTGGTTCACTGATACGGGCTAGGTTTGCTTCATTGATACAGGCTGTGATAACTTCACTGATACTGGCTAAATTCATTTACTGATACGTTAATTGATCATAGTTCGAATATTTCACATTGCATTCGTATTGTAAGTTTGCATCAGATGTAATCTGATGCGTAAAACATTATGCAAGTACATCAGCTGTTGAAATAATTTAAATATTGTAAATTGTTTAGTTATAAGTACAATGTTTGATGACAATATAGTCTAATAAAGTCGCCTGCGATATTCAATATGAAAACTGTTTTACTTTTTTTTTTGACAGCAACTCTATGGAACAATGCAAAGTTAAATGTGTGTAACTTTCTAACTTTTAAAATATTTCATGTAGTCAGTAAGTGAAATTCTAATTAATGGAAAACTTCGAAAAGTAATCTAACAGTACAAAATTTTTATTTCGAAAGAACAGCTAAACATTTTGGCACTGCATCGTTTCACACCACATGTGGTGTGATACATCACCACGGTGTGAATCGCTCAAGTGCTCTAAATCGCCATTCGCATCGTGGTGTGAATCGCACATGTTTCTTTTTTATGTAAGTTTTTGGTTTTTGACCGACTTTCAAAAAAGAGGTTATCAATTAGACTGTAATGTTTTTTTTTTGTTTGACTGGGTTAATTGATTTTGATGATACTTTTTTTATTTGAATGCTGGTGCTTGCCGTTTGGTCCCATTTCAATTTGGTCTTTTCCGACTTTTTGGTCATTCTAGTTTGGTCTACTTCCATGGTTAGCTTAATTTAAAAAAGGTGTCATTAAAATTGAATGTTTTAACTTTGACTTCCAAAAAGGAGGAGGTTTTCAATTCGACAGTTTTTTTTGTTACCTCGGAACTTTTGACTGGGTCAACCGTTCCATACCCAAAGGGTGTAAACGGGACCCTATTACTAAGCCGACGATGTCTATCTGTCTGTCCGTCTTACCTTTTAACGGCTGTATCTTTCGAACCGTAATAGATAGCCAGCTGAAATTTTCGCAGAATATGTAAGTAAATGACCCATGGGTCGGATGAATAAAATGTCACGTGACACGTAGGTCTCGGTTGAATCTTATACAATAACCGCTAGGCCATGTCAGAGGCCTTCAGGCGGTCTAAAACTGACATTAGCGCAAGTCACTCGGCCTTTTCGTATAGAAACTTTCTTTTACTTACTGAGATTATAAGATGAGGAATTACAATTTCTTCGTTTCTTATAGAAAATCATGAACCTGCAAGAAAAGGACAAACTGGACTCCGACCTCGCTTTTCCCTCGGACTGTTTTATTTTTTGCATATGAGTAGGTACTCAGTCCTCCATTAGGTTTTAATGCCCTTGGCTTGGCTATTTTTTTGTTGTTTAATATAATAGGCTTGCGCTTGGCCGCCAACTCGTTTTATGTTAAGCAATGATGCGGCCTACGGTGGATCACGCTTGCCTAGAGGAAACCGATTCATTGGCTATACTCACCACACACCTTTTTTTTCGCTTTCGTAATAGTTCAATGACAAAGTAGAAATATCAGAGAATTCAGAGATGTAAATTTGCAATTTTGTTGTAATTCTAGGTCCACGGCACAGCCCCCGACCTCGCGGGCAAGGACATGGCGAACCCGACGGCCCTCCTCCTCTCGGCCATCATGATGCTCCGGCACCTCCAACTGAACGAGCACGCCGACCGCGTTCAGAACGCGTGCTACACCGTGCTTCGGGAGGGCAAATCTCTCACTGGCGACCTCGGCGGCACCGGCAAATGCAGCGAGTACACCAGCGCTATCATCTCCAAACTATAGGCTGGACCAGAGCTAGCGTTGATTCAATAAAACCTCGAATATACATTTTTCACGAAGGCAGTCCCAGACGCAGCGCTGTATTCGTATTTTCTATCATGATAATCGTTATAGGTAAAAGAATTACCCTCGGACGATGTGGCGCCACTTTTTCATTTTCTTTGGCACTACGGAAGTGATGCTGCGCAACTGATAAATCAGTTGGTCCCGAAGCTGCCACGGGACTTCTTTCGTGAAACCGTGAAACTAGCATTCACGTGAAGAATACGTAATGCATTTTTATTTATTTAGAAGGGATTCCGTGCTAACTACACCTACGACGCCACCAAAGCTTTAGATGGAATTTAAATTAAGTAGATCGTTACTAAATTATTATTGACAGTATTGCCAAGCAATCAAGTATTTTACATCTCGAAAATGAGATTATTGTTACCTACCTTACTTCCTGCTAGATATTTTAAAACGTGTTCCTTGTAACGCACTAGAATAGTTATTTTATAAACAACACACGTTACCTTTTATGTATTATTTAGGTAATTATCATAAAATCTTAAATCAACATTCTGTTGCCCATTGACTTTGTAATAAAATTTTACCTAAGTGATTAAATATTTGTTTTATTTCCAGTATCACAAAGGTTTAATCTTGGTTCAATGCACAATACGTGTTATGCCGATCTCCTGTTGGAGGACCCACTACTATAGGAACGGTTGGCAAACCAACTTCTTTTTAAACCTTAAGGTCAAGTCATGATCCCTTAGTACCGTAACAAACTTGGACTTTTTAGTCTGTTATAAACCAGGGGCCTTACCCCTAGCTTAACTTTTGCGAGCCAACTTTTAGTAGGTACCTGATAGGTACCTAAAATTAACCAACTCATTTAAGCTGCATCGTTTAAAAGCGCGATAAAACTGTAACTGTTGGTACATCTCTGAAATTTGGCCAAGTCCACAGACCGTTCGTTCGATTTTTTCTATAACCATAATTTTCTATACCTACTATAGTTATATGATTATTTACGGGATATTTACTGTGGTAAGGTTGTGGAAGGAGCTCCCGATATTTCGGCGCAGTTACATGCACCATGTTCACGGGAAGACGGGTCTTCCCGTGAACATGGTATATAAATAATCATATAACTTTAGTGAACAACCGTGATAGTTTAAAACAGTGTTTCTGTACTATGACTGCAATTATATGGCTTTTGTTACGGAACCCTACCATATGCGTGTCTCGACACGCTCTTGGCCAGTTATTTTTTTAGTACTTGAGAGATCGTGAACGTGCGCGACTGTGGGTAAGTGATATAAGAGGTGAAACATATATTTTCATGTTGTTTCTAAAACTCCGTAGAAGCTTTTTGTAAAGCCTCCACTCCACAACTTTTTACTGGGACATGCAGTAGTTTCACTTGACCGTGACTTACTTTGCTTGACTGTGACTGTCTTATTTGACGGTATTTAATTCTATGTAAACCTAATTTAAACGACCCGGGTATGTCCTAAAACTGCGACCAGAACCACCGGAGGATGGGCAACAGCGTCCTAATAGTACACGGTGCGGTGAACGTACTGCGATCCCCAAGCCGCCTGCCAAGCGTGGGGATTATGGCAACACCCCTCTTTATGAGGGAGGCCTTGTCCAACAGTGGACGTTAATTGGCTGATGATGTGAAACTTAATTTATATCACGACTGAAGGACTTTGTATTTATGGTCATGAAAAAATAATTAAAAAAAAACCGTTCACGTTGGCTTGTGTATATTTTTATAACCTCAAAATCCTCAAATCCTCAAGAAATTCAGTCAACAGCAACGAAACATTATCATTATAACTAGTCGACTGTAGCGTAGCGTTATATTCTCTTTGGTCGACTGTAGTCGACAGTTCTTTCGGTCGACTGTAGATAGCTTGCTACATAATATATTATACTAATCAGAGGTCGACTGTCTGAACTCTAGTTACAAACAGTAGGTGTTGTTTTAATAGAAAACTTACACTCATAAAGTTTAGTGTAAATTGCTATAAAACTAACCTAATCAAAATGGTTAAACGGGTAAGTAAGTCCGATATACATATATCATTCATGCTCTCGCAAACTGCATGTTGTAGAACCAATATAATACTTGTTTTCTTTATTAATTTATATGAAACTTTTTAGGATATGAAATCTTCATTGTCAGAAGAAAATGGTGAATCCCAATTGCCCAACCAGAATGGCAAACGTGCCATAGAAGAACAAAATAAAGATGCTCCAAAAAAGCAGAAAACTTTCGGGCTGTACCGTCAGCCCACTGCCCAAGAGCTAAACAGGCTTCAAGAAACCGAGAGCCTCTTCAACTCCAATTTATTTCGCTTACAAGTAGACGAAATACTACAAGAAGTTAAAATTAAGGAGAAAACCGAAAAAAAGTTTACAGAATGGTTTGCTAACTTCAAAAGCCACTTACTAGCCATACCTGAAGATGATAATGAGTACGATTTGACTGAAAATACTCTATTTAAGCAGTTGAAAGTAAAACTACCGGTTAGTAATGAATTGAAGAAGACGAAATGCATGTTTAAATTTCACAAGTTCAAAGATGTTGAATTGGTTGGTTCTTATGGATTAGGGTGCTCAATAAATTCCAAACTAAAAGTAGATTTGCAGATTACTGTACCAGCAGATACTTACACAAAGAATGACTCAGTAAACTACAGGTATCATAAAAAAAGAGCGGCATATTTAGCATACATAGCTTCACACATAATCAAAAGCGATTCAGCAGAAGTGAAATACTCTTGGTTACACGGAAGCGAAATACACCCTGTATTAGATCTAAAACCCGCTGGAAAGTTAGGTAACCATTTGGCAGTCCGAATCAATCTCACATGTGAAGCAGAAGCATATAAATGTCACAGGTTTAGCCCATCGAGGAATAACTTACGCGAATATTGGGTTTTGTCTTTAGAAGAATGTAACACTGCAAATGTAGGCCCACCTACTCCGTTCTACAACAGCAGTGTGCTACAAGACTTGACAGCATCAGCCAACCAATGTTTACTAAATGAAGTCTTTTTAAAAAGTGAGAATTTAAAGCAAGCAATAGTTTTGCTAAAGATTTGGTTACAACAGAGAAATCTTCAAGTTTCCGGACATGTCGTCAGCTTGCTTGTGGCATATTTTGTGCAAATAAAAAGGATCAATAATATTATGAGCAGTTATCAGATTGTGAGGAACATTTGGATTGCTTTGAGTAAGTATTTCATGCTTTGATAAAAACTGGGTAAAAAATCAGAGATAGAGTAAAGCTTGCCCGCATGCACGGCTTCGCTCGAGAAAGTCTACAAGTTATTTTTAGGTCTTATTTATGTTTCTTATACCACAGATCCCTTCTATTTCTGATTCAAAGTGGGGGTAATAAGACCTGCACTGACCCCGCTTAGTGTATTGTCCATTTGCCCTGTCAGTCTACCCAAACCAGCCAAGATTATGAAAATAACATTCCTGTTCCACCCCTATTTAGCCAAGGGTTACCATATACCATATATTAATGTAATTTTCTGTATAAAGCCTTGGTGCAGAGAGCTATTTCTATTAGTAAAGCTCACTGAGACCTATGATGGTACCTGTTATTAGAAGGAGGTCTGGCCTAGTTAACTCAAGTAGTTGAGCTGTTCTTTTACCCCTTCCAGAAACATCTGCATTAGACACTCAAGGCATATCCCTCCACAAAGGCGTAGGGACACCTTCAATAGAGGAGTTCCACCGCCACTTCCCTGTAGTATTCCTCGACTGGACGGGCTATTACAATGTTTGCTGGAACATGTGTAAAGGAACATATGACGCGTTGAAGAGAGAAGCTTCGTTGGCAGTCGACATGTTAGACAGCGGGAAGATCAACAGCTTCATACCGCTGTTTATGACGCCAGTGAAACCTTTGTTGCAGTTTGATCATATAATAAAGTATGTATTTACAGCAATCATAATTAATTAATATTATAAATGCCAAAAATGTCGTTGTTTGTTCATATTTCACACAACGAACAATAGAGCAACGGACTGATGTGATTTTTGCATTGAGATAGTTAAGCCAGAGTGACATTTATTTTTGTAGTTGATTGAATCTGGCGTTACTTTGCGGAAGTCCATTCTTATTTTATTCGAGATGGGGGTGATAAGTCCTGCACTGACGTCCCGCTTGGGGTGTATTGTGCATGCTTGGGGTGTATTGTGAATGCTTGGGGTGTATTGTGCACAATGCGGAAGTCCATCTTTGAAACTATTTTTCTGACGAATCTATAGTGTATTTTCTTTGCTAGGCCTAGCGCTCGAAGAGGCAACACATCCTGAGGATGCCTCGTGAAGAGGCAAAACAGGTGTCGACAAAGTGCACTAAGGGAACTAAAAGATTTTTTTTCGACGTTTTTGTTTTAGTATGTTCGTTATGACAGTAGGAAAGTAAACCATTCATAAAACATTTTTTTTGGTTGCTTCGGCGGGAAATATAATTACAAAAATCTAAACCAAAACTACAAAAAATTTTTATTACATATGAGGTATTTTCGTGGCATGGCACCTAAATTTATCATACTGACATCACTTTTTGGACCTAGTGCAGAAATCAATTGTGTGTAGCTTAGACTGAAGATGTCTGGTTTACTTGTTACAGAGTGATTATATACAAATATTCTACATTTCAGGTTGAAAAACCTCCAATCTCTCAAAGAGGCCATCCTGGCCAGGGCTCCCGAAGAGTCGAGAGTGAACTACGGTGTAGACCAACTAGCTCTGGTCACGGACGCGCTACATGCTCTCCTTGTCAGAGGTCTTGGAGACAGGGTAGAGTTGGTACTGCAGATGGTAGACGCAGATTTCTCTTGGCCGGTTAAGAAGAGCCCAGAAAAGGCTAAGAGTGCGGGGTAAGATTAATACTATTATATTGACAAAAACCCAAAAAAAAATGCCAGAATTTAATGTATCAATCGTGCTGACTTGGGTAGTTTGACTACTCTAAATTCCTTCATCCCCATTCAGTTCGTCAAAGAACCTTAAAATCAATCATTGCGCATTTTTCAAAATGTTTGCTGAACACTGTAACTATGTGTATTTTTAATTCTCATAAAACAGATCATAGCTGCATTTCTATTGTGATGATACCTGTACCCTTAGTACAAGATTTGACAGTTTTCGAAAACTTTTTTCGTTTCCGTATTGTCCCATACATTTTAGTAAGGCGCCTCTAGCGGAAACGTGGATGAACTAAAATCGGTAGTAATCGGCTGTATAGGTTGCTTCACTCAAATACGAAAAATAGTTTCGAATAGCTTTCAACTCAGCAATGTATGCATCAAAACGAAAACGAAAAAAGTTTTCGAAAACTATCAAATCTTGTACTAAGGGTACTGTACACCTTAACCTCTATGAAAGTGGGTCAGAAATGTTGCAAACGCCTCACTCCTATCTTAACCCGTTTTCAGTGCGACATAGGCCTTAATTCATCAATCGCTAAAGAAACAGCTTCGATTATTTACTGTTCTTTCCATGTTGCAGATTTGAGGAAAAGTTGTCTTTTGGCCTAATATTGAATGTTGAAAATGCCATGAATATTGTCGAGAAAGGACCTCCAGCAAATTTGCCAGAGGCAGAACAGTTCAGGTAATGTTCAAATATTTTTTTCAAATTCAAATTTCTTTATTTGTCTATTTATCTTAATTTACAATTGTTTGGCCTCTCCTGTTAAGTTTTGACAACCTGTGTTAGGAGAGAGCGCTCTTTCGTTTGTTATATTAAATTTATACAGACATAGTATATATAAATAGTTAATATGTAGTTAGTAGTAGTAAATTTTAAGTTAGTAGTTAATGTGCGTGTTTGTTATGTGACCAGTTTATAAGTAGTTAGTATGTAGTTCTTAATTTAAAGGGGGTAGTTTATAAGCGTGTTTATGTTTACGTCATGACTGAGTAAGTGCTCCGTTTGTTCATAATCAAGTTTCTTTAGCCATGTTATTATACATTTTTTACATTTATAAACTGACTTTTGTAAATATTTTTAATTCTATTAATTCTGTTATAAATTGTGATTGAGTGTACTGAAAATTGTTTTTCTGCAAAAACGGTTCTTACGGATGCTTGCTTTACTACTGAGTAAGGGTTCCTTTTCTTTACAATATCTGGGTCTACTGTAATGCCTTTATGAACCTTCAGGATACATTGTAATATATATAATTGTCTGACAGTCAGAACGTTTGCATCACTGTATAGTTTAACTGTGCTGTACCTTATTTTCTTTTTTAACATAACTTTCAGAATACCTCTCTGTGCGCGTTCGATACTGATGAAGCGTGTCTTAAAAGTGCCACCCCAAATAGTTATACAGTACGATAGAATAGATTGTACGAGAGCCGTGTAAATGTATGTTAACAGCTTCATATCAGAGATATTTCGCAAATGTTTAAATAACCAATGTAACCAGTAACTATTAAATCAGTTTGTTTGAACTAAATGACGATGATGATGATGATGAAGCAAGTAATAATTTATAGAGCGTTCTGGGGAGACAAATCAGAACTGCGTCGGTTCCAAGATGGCTCCATCATGGAGACGTGTGTGTGGAGCGGGGACGCCGCCGCCGAGCGGAGGACCATCACCACTCAGATTATAGACTACCTCATCCAACTCAAATATGGTAAGGATTGATATAGTATGCCTTGAATGCTTTCATCTGATGGAGAATATCGCAAGAGAATCTGGTCTGTGGTCTGGTGTGATGGTTTTATCGGAGGCAAACTCGGAGTCAGAAATGTAGTTCAATAGAAAGTTGATATCACATCTCCGAAATCAAACTACCGTAACATCCCAAGTCTGTAGTTGCTGAGATAATGGCAGACATTTCGCAAACCCATAACACAAAGCTAGTGTAGAGAGATGCAGCTAACTTGTTTTGACATTGTTGTGATCGAAGTAATTGTTTTACCTAATTTATTTTCCTGTATTTTTTCGACAGGTGTTCCACCATCATCTCTGTTCCACATCCACAACCAACTTGACAGTCTGACAGCTCGCAAGCAATACTCCAAAGACGGACTGCTGTACATAGAAGAAGGTTCGCTTGAAGCGCTGCAAGCGTTCGACTCGCTTAGACGCGACTTACGTCAGTTAACGCAGCTGCCACTGGATGTCAGCGCTGTTTATGGTGAGTTTACAAGTACAGCAACAGAAGTATTTCAAAGCAAGCAAGATATTTTATCCCACTTCTGAAAGGAGTAGAAATAAGTTTGCTTGAAGCGTTTCAAACAATCGATTCATTTAATTAACGGTTAGTAACACTAGCTTGTGATAAATGACACTGGTATCAATATAAATAAAATTTTAATGCTGTTTGTTGGTTAGTTGAGAATAACTGGACCAATTTGGCAAAAAAACAATGTTCGTAATAGTAAATATCATCATCATCATTTTAGCCATAGGACGTCCACTGCTGGACATAGGCCTCCCCCATCGATTTCCAAAAGGGCCGGTTGGAAGCGGCCTGCATCCAGCGTTTTCCTGCGGTCTCTTTTAGGTCGTCTGTCCATCTTGTGGATAGACGTCCTACGCTGCGCTTACTGGTCCGTGGTCTTCATTCGAGAACCTTTCGGCCCCATCAGCCAACTGGAGTATAAAATAGTAAATATAAGGTTCTAAAACACAGATGATGACATTATTACGTCAATAGTTTTACCTCCTAAACTAAACTCTTCCCCATTATCACGACAGGAGTGTCTCCAGTGTTCAGCTACTCGTGTCCCCTGCCCCCCGTGGCCCGCCCGCCTCCGCGAAACCCGTGGCAGCGCGCATCTACCTGTCTTTTGAAGCCCATCATTAGACAAGACGGAACTGCCTCTGTCCCCGAGTACACGCCAGTCTCCGAGGCTGTTATTGAACTGGGTAAGAAAATTCGTTTTGTCTTAGTCAATGATGTCCAAAGTCAAATAGTCCGAGAACATTGCATTGTTGAGTGTGTGTAGTAACTTTTAAGTGTCCAATCCCAGGTTATTACTAAAATAAATTGGATAATATTTTTATGACATAACATGTGATTAAAAAAGTGCCTTGTATTTTACTTTCCCCAGAAAAATTATTTTCTCCCCAGTTTACGGTAAGTTCAAAATGGTCCCAGCGCGTCTCAACTGAAACTCAAATTAGGTACTGTTTTGAAAATAGCGTACTTAAACCGTAAAAAATGTGTTTCCTAAAATTTGTTTTGTTGTTTCGAGGTTGTTTCCCCTTTTACGCCGCCATTTTTGTTCAGTTTCTTAAGTTTTTGGACCAGAATTTGGCCACCCCCAATGGCACTCTCCATGGCCTCATTCGGGTCATTTAGAGTGCGGGTTGTAGGGCACACTGCATACTTCATCAAGTGTGACATTGTCTGACGGCTCACACCACAAACATTCAGTATCAGAGACCTTAATATAACCCCACTTCAAAATTCTTTGTAACTTTCAGGTTACAGCGGCAAGTGGCCAGGCGACATCGAAGCCTTCCGGTGCCTCAAAGCGGCTTTCCATTTACAAATAGCTGACCGACTCAACAAGCAATACTCCCTCCCCACCCAGGCGTATCCCACCCACATAGACGTGCTTAAAAACGGCTTAGTCTTCCGGCTGAAAATCGCGCACCCGAAAGAGATAACGCTAGCGAGGAAAGAGATTGAAAATGGCGTGGCCAAGTTTAGGGAGACAGAGGAAAGTGTGAAGTTGCAATGTGATACTGTGCTGATGCCGCGGTTGAGAGGCGCCTTACACGGGTAAGAACATACGAATCAGGCAAAAGTATGCACCACCGTGCGTATGAAACCAGTGGCGTAGCTTGCCTTAGCGGGGCCTGTATCAAAATTCGTTGAGGGCCCTGCATAACCTGAAAAAAAAACAATAAGGGTGATTACTGCGCAGACATGGCCAAAACTCGTTCATGATCATATTGATCATGAATCTATGCAGATATCGTACGATATGATATGATTTTTTCCCTAAGACTTTAAGTGACAGTTTACGAATTTTTGCTTTTATAAGTTCGGGCCCCCTGTATCCTGGGGCCCAGTATAATAGATACGGCGGTAGCTACGCCCCTGTATGGAACTATCCTGCAGTATTTCCAAAAAGCCACAATATTGGGGTTATCAAAAGGAGAGTTGATAGAGCCTTAAAAGATCGGCACCATATGCACCATTCGTTTGGCTTTGTCATCTTTTTCGATTCAATCATATATAACGTAATCATATAACAGCAAAATAAACCTATAAATACATGAATCTGTAACTTTATAAGAGGCTTTATAATCGTAACTTGGCTATTATGTATTCCTTTTATTATTTTTTCTGTTAATTTAACTTAATATATCTTCATGTAATTACTAATTATCAACTATCTTACCTACTGTCTAAATTCTATCCAAGCCTATGTTGGTGTTGCAAGGAGGCATTTACACAGTTTTAGTTTATATTAGTGAAAACTTTTTTCTGGCTTTTGTGTAACTATTCATTGTATATCTGCCGTGTTTGTTAGCAGCTGTTTGTTTTCCATGTAAAATAAAATAAAAATATTTGTGATGCCTCTGATGTGATAAGTGCAGTTTCGATACCGTTGCTCAAAGTCGTTGAAGGAAAACTTCGTGTGGAAACCAGTATGTTCCAGAACCTAGAAGAAGTTTGCTTATAGCGATAAGGACGCCAATTGTTTCTCTGGTTTTAAGTTGTCTATCTATCTAAGTTCAAAGATATTCACCAAGTTACACTGGGCCAGCATGGTGG
The DNA here is from genome assembly GCA_949125355.1 of Agriopis leucophaearia. Taxonomy (NCBI): domain Eukaryota; kingdom Metazoa; phylum Arthropoda; class Insecta; order Lepidoptera; family Geometridae; genus Agriopis; species Agriopis leucophaearia. Next base: position 1,479,092 of record OX421277.1, on the reverse strand, counting down.
ATTAGGGATCACCCTCTGAGATAAATAAATAAATAAATAAACTGTGTGTCCTAACAGTGGGAACATGATAAGGTGATAATGTGTAATGTATTTAATTATATCCTTCGCTAAGCCTGTTATCTATATAAATAAAAATGAATCGCCGAAATGTATGTACGCGCATAACTTCCGAACGACTGCACCAAATAGTTTTTTTTTGTGTTCGTTATTGTCAGGACAAGGTTTGTATAAGAAGATTAAGATTGATTGAAGATTTTTGTTGGACTATACTACGCGAGCGAAGCCGCGGGCAACAGTTAGTTTATGATAAATGAAACGTTAGGAGACAGGCTTATTTTAAGTATATGTATTGTTTCCAGGGTCCACACAAAGCATCCTTCGTTCGGTCCGACAGTGTGTCTGTTCAAGCGCTGGCTATCCTCCCACCTCCTATCCCCCCCGCATGTACCCCCCACCGTTGCCGAGCTGCTGTGCGCGCGAGTGTATACCCTGCCCTACCCGCTGGTCCCCCCGGCGAGTCCCACCGCGGGGCTGGTGAGGGTGTTGGAATCCCTGGTGAATACTGAGTGGGGGACCGAAGTTGTGGTGCTGGACTTTAATGAAGATATGGACCGTGAGTGTTTCACATCCTAACATCCTCAATAGACCATCAAACGTTTCGATTCTTTGTTCTAATCCATACAGCCAAGGATTGGAACAACCTGCCGGCTTTCTTGTTTGCTGAGAGATATAATTTGGGTCTTTTCCAGGCAAGAGTGAATAGGTATCTTCTAAGTCTGCGTGCTTTATCTTCGACCACATCGTCGCTTACCAACAGAGTTGGTGGTCAAACGCGGCCCTATTCCCGATAAAAAAAAAACAACATTCGAATGAGATTGATCAATATTTGAAAGTGATTGTAACCAATCACATTTGAAGGAAATTTCAAATTCAAATGATTTATCTCTACATGGCTTTCCGCGTCTGTCCGTATATCCGCTAACTCCTCTTAACGACGCAACGGATTTTGATGCGGTTTAAACCATCAGTTCCATAATTTTTCATGGAAGGCTTATATATCTTCTATCTATACATATAAGGTCGGGGAAAAAGTTTCTTCTTATTTTATAAACAAATTCAAGACATATTTTTTTCAAGTTTAATTACATTTAATTATAATATATATGTGCCATTTTGTTCGATAACTTGTTGCCATCTTGTAGGTGGTGACATGATCCCGTTGCTGTAGAAATTTTGGGACTTCTGATCAAAAAAATGCAACAAGTAGTTTTGACAGTCCTCTCTGGATGTTAATCTAACACTACCCAAAGAATTCTGAAGAAACCGAAACAGGTGGAAATCTGAGGGTGCAAGGTCAGGGCTATATGGTGGATGCATTAACACTTCCCAACCAAGCTCTCACAATTGTTGCTGAGTGGCCAAAGATGTGTGCGGTCTGGCGTTATCATGATGAAAGACCACGCCCTTTCTGTTGATCAATTCCGGCCGTTTTTTCTCAATTTCTTGTTTGAGTCTCATCAGCTGTTGGCAGTAGAGATCCGAAACGATGGTTTTGCCCGGCGGTAAAAGTTCATAATGAACGATGCCCTTCCAATCCCACCATACACACAGCATCACCTTATTACGTGTTAATCCGGGTTTCGCTACAGTCTGTGGTGCTTCACTTTGCCCTTTGACCATGATCGTTTGCGCACATTCTTGTCGTAGGTGATCCATTTTTCATCAGTGATCAATCTTTTCAAAAACGGTTCGGTTCCGTTACGTTTTAACAGAGAATCGCAAATGAGCACACGATTCATTTGGTTTCTTTCAGTGAGCTCGTGTGGCACCCAAATATCGATTTTTTTAAACCCAGTCTTTTTGAAATGGGTCAAAACTGTTTTGTGGTCGATCCCCAGTTCTTCAGCTACGTCGTAACTACTAATATCTTGCTCCACTTTTTCAGAAATGGCATCGACTTTATCCGTAACAGGGCGACCAGAGCGAGCTGATCGTTGACATCAAAATTCCCGGACTGAAAACGCTTGAACTAACATTGTGCTACTCTTGATGACACTGCATTAGGTCCATAAACGTCACATATTTTATTCGCGGCTTGTGTCGCATTTTTTCCTTTTTTGTAATAAAACTTCAAAATATAAGGTCGGGGAAAAAGTTTCTTCGTATTTTTTAAACAAATTCAAGACATATTTTTTTCAAGTTTAATTACATTTAATTATAATATATATGTGCCATTTTGTTCGATAACTTGTTGCCATCTTGTAGGTAGTGACATGATCCCGTTGCTGTAGAATTTTTGGGACTTCTGATCAAAAAAATGCAACAACTAGTTTTGACAGTCCTCTCTTGATGTTAATCTAACACTACCCAAAGAATTCTGAAGAGATCGAAACAGGTGGAAATCTGAGGGTGCAAGGTCAGGGCTATATGGTGGATGCATTAACACTTCCCAACCAAGCTCTCTAAATTTTTGCTGAGTGGCCAAAGATGTGTGCGGTCTGGCGTTATCATGATGAAAGACCACACTCTTTCTGTTGATCAATTCCGGCCGTTTTTTCTCAATTTCTTGTTTGAGTCTCATCTGCTGTTGGCAGTAGAGATCCGAATCGATGGTTTTGCCCGGCGGTAAAAGCTCATAATGAACGATGCCCTGCCAATCCCACCATACACACAGCATCACCTTATTACGTGTTAATCCGGGTTTCGCTACAGTCTGTGGTGCTTCACTGCCCTTTGACCATGATCGTTTGCGCACATTCTTGTCGTAGGTGATCCATTTTTCATCACCAGTGATCAATCTTTTCAAAAACGGTTCGGTTTCTTTACGTTTCAATAGAGAGTCGCAAATGAGTACACGATTCATTTGGTTTCTTTCAGTGAGCTTGTGTGGCACCCAAATATCGAGTTTTTTTGTATACCCAGTTTTTTCAAATGGGTCAAAACTGTTTTGTGGTCAATCCCCAGTTCTTCAGCTACGTCGTAACTATTAATATGCCGATCTTGGTCCACTTTTTCAGAAATGGCATCTACTTTATCCGTAACAGGGCGACCAGAGCGAGCTGCATCTTTGACATCAAAATTTCCGGACTGAAAATGCTTGAACCAACATTGTGCTACTCTTGATGACACTGCATTAGGTCCATAAACGTCACAAATTTTTTTCGCGGCTTGTGTCGCAGTTTTCCCTTTTTTGTAATAAAATTTCACAATATATCGAATTTCTTCGTTAGATTCACTCATTTTATCAAACAAAAAAACAATTGAAAAATGGCGGGAAATTGCTTTTTACTTTTTGTATTCCTTTTTTAAAATGTCATATTTTTAATGGTATCAAAACCAGCCAGATACAAACAGTACAACGGATGAGATTTTTACTACAACCTTATACATACAAAATACGAAAAGACTTTTCCCCCGACCTATTATATCGAATTTCTTCGTCAGATGAACATGTAAAGACAGTTTTAGAATGTTTGTTTGTCACCGCGCACATCTAAACCACTGGATTATTTTATTTATATTACACGGGAATTACGGGCTGCTATCGTGGCAATTCTTACCAATCCAAAAATCAATGAATGAAATCCAATTTCATTTCAGGTGAAGAAATAACCCAAATCGAACATCAACTATCTTCAGACCCGGAGCGGCCCAGCATGTGTATAGTGACTCCTTACGATGGCACTTCCCCCTCCATGTGGTCCCGGCCTGGGCCGAGCGCTGCCGTGCTTGGACGGGCTAAGGCGTTAGCGGCCTCCACGCTCAGATACATACAGAAAGAGTTGGTGGACAACATGAACGACAATATACTGGTGAGGGTTTTTGTTGAATATTTACTGACTAGCTGCGCCCCGCGGTTTCACCCGCGTGGTGATGAAAATCGGTGATGATGATGATGATAAAATGTAGCCTATGTGTTGATCTAGGACATAAACAACGTATATTCCAAATTTCATCCAAATCCATGCAGCCGTTTCTGCGTGATTGAGTAACAAACATCCATCCATCCAAACTTTCACATAATTAATATAATACTAGCGACGTGCCCCGGCTTCGCACGGGTGTAAGCTCGGCCTTCGGCCTCGCTACTATGACGCGTTCCAGGAACACAAAATTTCATCGAAATCGGTCCAGCCGTTTACTCACCGTTTAAACCTTCCCTGGACTACAACAAACATTTCAAAACCAAAATCAGCTAAATCGGCCCAGCCGTTCACGAGTTTTAGCGAGACTAACGAACAGCAATTGATTTATATATATATATATATAGATTACTAGCGCGGTTACTAGCGGCACCCCGCGGTTTCACCCGCGTGGTGATGAAAATCGGTGATGGTGATGATGTTGAAAAGTAGTCTACGTGTTAATCCAGGACCTAAGCAATATATATTCCAAATTTCATCTAAATCCATCCAGCCGTTTCTGCGTGATTGAGTAACAAACATCCATCCATCCACCCAAACTTTCACATATATGATGTTAGTGTGATATATAGTGTGATGTGATGAAGCGTGCAAATCAATTGCCTGATGTGAAGTGGCACTAGCTACTTCTAACTCCTAAGGCTCCTCTGGTCGAGGTCGCCTATTTTTACACCTTTCAAATAAAAATACAAATATTTATTAATAACACCTATGTTACATGTCAATAAACGGTATTAATTCCTTATAATAATTTTAAAACTGTATAAATAATAATTTCAAATAAATTTAATAATAATTTCAATTAGATTAATTAACAAATTAATGGTCCGGCAATTTGAAAAAGTCAGCTATTTCGTAAAATAGGTTTTCATTTAGCCAGTATTTATATTTCGTTTTGAACTGCGCGGTGCAATTCATATTTTATAGTCCAATTTTCGGTATCCACTTAGGATTTGATATAGTTTGGCGGATATTTAAGAGCCCTCCAACAAAAAGCAACGAAAACAGGATTTTTGACGTTGTGATTCCATCAAATAGAATGATATGTAGAAAATACAATTTCTGTAATTTATAAAAATAACTGCCTCTAAATTTGGAAAAACTCAACATATTATAAACTTAATACAGTCAAAACCTGATATAGCGACATTGAAGGGACCGTATAGTTGCCGACGTTATATCCGATAGTTGTTATAAGCAATACACATACATATGTGTAAAATTAAATTGTAAAATAATCCTGTTTCATCAGCATTAAAGATTTCCTCTGGTGTGTATCCTCCGCACAGTGCAGGCCACTTATGAGAGAGCCACTCTTCAGACACTCCTTCAGGAACGCCAGCCGCTTCACCGCAAACTTTTCCTGCCACAATATTACGACGAGCACGAAAACGTTGTACCCAAGACGACGAACACTTAAAATTTTCCTTACCCATAAGACGAGCAAAGTCATTGACTTTTTGTTGCAGAATCGGACCACTTATTGGGACGTTGTTTGCCCTCTGATGTTTAAACCATGTTAATAAAGCATCTTCTATAACGTTATGTTCACTTGTCCTCGCTCGTTTCAGTTTTAAGGAGTTGTTTTCGAAAAGAACTTTTATTTTATCTCTATTCTTCCAAATTGTTGATATCGTAGAGTGCGAAACCCCACATTCCTTTGCAATTTCACTATTCGAGTCGCCATTTTGTAATCTCCATATGACATGAGATTTTTCTTGAATAGAAAACAGTTTTCTCTTATTTTGCGACATGATAACGCATGCATGCACGGTCTAATCAAAACCAACACTATAAATAAAGCTGTCACTCATGCAGCCATTTAGCGCACTAAACAATTGGTGTAAACTGTAAAATATGCAAGGTCAAATGGCCGGGAAGAGGTTCGGATGAGGTGGGAGAAAGTGCGTAGGTAATAAATACGCCAAAATATTCCTTCAAAGCTTATCAATAAGATTTAAAATTGTCCGTATTGTTTTGTTTTGCTTTGACAAGAAGCGGTTGGTCGTTATAGTCGATGAATATAGATAAAGTTTCGTCGTTGTAAGCGATATGTCGCTGTATCCGGTGTTGTTATAGGCGGTATGTTTGCTGAATAGTTTACTAGAGATTCGGGCGGGACCTTACACTCTGGCTGTAATAACCGATCGGTCGTTGTAAACGATGTCGTTATAATCGGTTTCGACTGTATTTATAAAAACTCAACATATTATAAACTTAATATTTATAAAAGTAGTTTTTAGTAAAACTCAAAATATTATAAACTTAATATTTATAAAAAGTAGTTTTTAGTAAAACTCAACATATTATAAACTTAATATTTATAAAAGTAGTTTTTAGTAAAACTCAACATATTATAAACTTAATATTTATAAAAGTAGTTTTTAGTAAAACTCAACATATTATATTATAAACTTAATATTTATAAAAGTAGTTTTTAGTAAAACTCAACATATTATATTATAAACTTAATATTTATAAAAGTAGTTTTTAGTAAAACTCAACATATTATAAACTTAATATTTATATAAGTAGTTTTTAGTAAAACTCAACATATTATATACTTAATATTTATAAAAGTAGTTTTTAGTAAAACTCAACATATTATAAACTAAATATTTATAAAACTAGTTTTTAGTAAAACTCAACATATTATATACTTAATATTTATAAAAGTAGTTTTTAGTAAAACTCAACATATTATATACTTAATATTTATAAAACTAGTTTTTAGTAAAATTCTACATATTATAAACTTAATATTTTTAAAAGTAGTTTTTAGTAAAACTCAACATATTATAAACTAAATATTTATAAAAGTAGTTTTTAGTAAAACTCTCGGAGGGAAAGTTTTAGAGTGGATTTCGTTAAATTACTGACATAAAATAAAAATGTGAATATAAACAAAAATGGAACCTAAAACTACTTAACAAATAGATGTTTTTTTTAAAGTGTGATTTTCATGTTTAAGTAATCCCATTTAATGTTATGGCTCACCTAGCAGCGAATTCAGATAACTATTCGCTGCTCACTAGCTTTATATTCGTCTTGACAATTATATTTTAAACTACCACGGTTGTTCACTACATTTATAGGATTATTTACGGGATATTTACCGTGGTAAGGTTGTGGAAGGAGCTCCCGATATTTTGGCGCAGTTACATGCACCATGTTCACGGGAAGTTCCATGTTCACCATGTTCCTTTCACAACCTTACCACGGTAAATATCCCGTAAATAATCATATACTCGTAACTGTATTTATGTAATAGTTTTTTTTAAATGCCCATATCGAGACCGACTGTATTTTGTAATACGACTCTTAACTAGATTGTATTTTACAGGGCGCGTTTATCCCCTCCCTAGCTGGATATGACGTAATAATCCACCTGCACCCCCACCTCGTCCCGTACTCCGCGGAGCGCGTCCACCGGAAACCGGAACTGCGGGTCGCGGGGGACGCGGCGCCTGGTGACGTCATACCCAGCGTCCAGTTCAACCCCGTCGAGAAATATTTGGATGAATTGAGGGTAAGTTAATTATAAGCTCGTTCTCCTGGCAAAAACGGAACAAAATGTTTAGAGTAACATTGCGGTGTCCAGAAACTTTCTAAACAAAAACGGAACAAAATGTTTAGAGTAACATTGCGGTGTCCATAAACTTTTTAAACAAAAGTCAGTAAGTTCATTTTGGATCCTTTTGTTAAATACAAGTATAAATTGTTTGTTTGTTCTCTTTACCTTACTATTAAATACAAATTTTTATTAGTTTCTGTACATAAAAAAAATGGATTATGAGCCAATTATACGTCACTTTAATAGTATAATTTTTTTTTTATATTCTCGATAAAAGAGCTGAAAATCTTCGAACAACTGAACATATTTTCTTGAATCATAGCTAAGAACACTCCAAGGACGTTTTAAAACCTAATGGCTTATGTTTTATAACGTACTTGCCAGTTGGTTTTATAACGTACTTGCACTTTGGTTTTATAACATACTTGCACTTTGGTTTTATAACATACTTGCACTTTGGTTTTATAACCTACTTGCACTTTGGTTTTATAACCTACTTGCACTTTGGTTTTAGAACGTTCTTGCACTTTGGTTTTAGAACGTACTTGCACTTTGGTTTTATAACATACTTGCACTTTGGTTTTATAACCTACTTGAACTTTGGTTTTATAACATACTTGCACTTTGGTTTTATAACCTACTTGCACTTTGGTTTTAGAACGTTCTTGCACTTTGGTTTTATAACATACTTGCACTTTGGTTTTATAACATACTTGCACTTTGGTTTTATAACCTACTTGCACTTTGGTTTTAGAACGTTCTTGCACTTTGGTTTTATAACATACTTGCACTTTGGTTTTATAACATACTTGCACTTTGGTTTTATAACGTACTTGCACTTTGGTTTTATAACATACTTGCACTTTGGTTTTATAACCTACTTGCACTTTGGTTTTATAACCTACTTGCACTTTGGTTTTATAACATACTTGCACTTTGGTTTTATAACCTACTTGCACTTTGGTTTTAGAACGTTCTTGCACTTTGGTTTTATAACATACTTGCACTTTGGTTTTATAACCTACTTCCACTTTGGTTTTATAACATACTTGCACTTTGGTTTTATAACCTACTTGCACTTTGGTTTTATAACGTACTTGCACTTTGGTTTTATAACATACTTGCACTTTGGTTTTATAACCTACTTGCTATTTGGTTTTTAACATCCTTACCAAATTGCCTTAAAAAATGGGAGCTACGATGCTAAAGACAGACAGACAGATAAACTTATAACATCCCACTTTTTTGCGTCGGGGATGAAAATAAATAACACCTTCTCATTGTCAGAAAAATGTGTTAGGGCCACATTTGATTCAGACATTGTTGATCCAATATACAAAGTTTTTAATAACTTGGTATGAACTGTATCATTTATTTTATTTTCGCTTTCACAGAGTGCGTACAGTGAGTTCGCCGTTTTCTTCCACGACCAATATGGCGGAGAAACTATTGCAGTTCTGTGGAAACCAGACATAAAGGAATATAGAGATTTCCAGGTGAGAGTTACGATTAATTCTACAATAGCTTTAAACTTCACCGCTTTATGGTTCACATTCCGAAAACCCGCACGAAGCGTTTTGATTCCACTTTTATTGTGCGAACTGCTAGTCTGTGGAATGCGCTGCCTGAATGGGTGTACCCCGATAGTTACAATCTGGGTGTTTTCAAGTGTGAATCGGTTTCTTCTAGGCAAGCGTGATCCATCGTAGGCCGCATCATTGCTTAGTATCAGGCGAGTTGGCGGCCAAGCGCAAGCCTATTGTACAATAAAAATAAAAAAAACACCTTGATTTTAATTTCATCGGGCCTAGGTCTCGTGTTTATACCAATCGTTTTTTTTTAACATTTGAATTTGTGTAATTTTATTTGTTTTTGTGCTCATTGAATGTTTCTAATCCACACTATCCATACTAATATTATAATTTCGAAAGTAACTCTGTCTGTCCGTCTGTTTGCTACATAATGACAGCAAAACGGCTTCACCGATCTCGATAAAATTTTGCGAGGTACTAGTATGTATCATGAGGACGGACATAGGCTATTTTTTACTGAAGAAATCGCGGACAAAGTCGCGTGTACAGCTAGTTTATGTACAAATATTTTTAATGAATTTTAATTGACAGCCCCGTTTGCTCAGTTTGTAGTGTACCTGCCTTCTGCGCTTGGGGGCGTCGGTTCGATTCCCACCTAGGACAAACATTTGTGTGATGAGCATTTGTGTTTGTTCTAGGACTGGGTGTTAATATCTATTTAAGTATGTATTTGAAAAAAAAAAAAACTTATGTATATCAGTCTGGCAGCCATATTACAATCTTTGCTTAGTGTGGGGTCAGATGACCATGTGTGCAATAATGTCCCAGTTTTTTTACTTAATATTGAATTGACATAAATGTTATAGGTAATTGTAATTTAATTTTTATGATTATTTCTAGGAAATATTGCCATATCTACTCTAACCTACCCGCAGATTAATTTTATTGTTATTGTATTTTGATACACGCCTTGGCGTAGCTGTAAATAAGACGAGTATTTGTCTATAAATAAAACAAACATGTTGATTATTCTTTTAAAAATATTATTAGCGCCCTGCCCCCTCGGTCTAAACTTCGGTCTGGTCCTAAAGTTTAGACCCCAAAAGGCTTAAATATAAACCCAATACCCCCTGACTAGATTATACTTCCGCCTTGTTGCCATCTCAAAAATTTGGCAACCAGGACAAGACGCGTGAAAACCCCGGATTTTAGAGCCCAGAACCCGGACATGTCAACAGGTTTTTTTAAACATAGTCACAGGGCACAGTGCGTTTGTCGCGGGCGGCCCAAGGCTTAATTTTTTTAAACCCGGACAACAAACGAAGCCCCGCCCGGACGCTCCCCGGATGCCCTTTAAACTAGTACAAATCTGGGGAAACCCGGACGGATGGCAACCCTAGCCTTGTGAGGCCTTCTTTCAACCTGTAACTTGACGAACTTTATTCCTATATTTTCCTGTCAATATTACTTATACTCTTCTTACTTCTCTTTTATTCTTCTTACTTATTATTTGTTGTAAACTTTGTCCCCAGTTACTGTCAGCGACCGCTCTAACACCAGTCTTCGTCGACGGTGAGAGGAAGTACCTCGTTAACACCGCAGCACTCGTCCAGGACTTCAAACTCCTCGGCACAGGACTCGTGAGCTCTGTGACTGTTCATTCGTAGACACAACTGTAATATAGTCATATAATGTTATTCAGTTGGTTTCATTTTGTACCAAGTAGAAAGTTCTAGAAGTGTAATGCTTGATCTATACAGGGTCAAGGTCAATTTATCGTAGTGCCCTGTTTCGTATTCTCTGGCCAAAAATTGGTATAAGTGAACCACGGGTCATCATCAGCCAGAAGACGTCCACTGCTGAACATAGGCCTCCCCCTTTAACCTCCACACTGAACGACAGCCTGCCATCTGCATCCACTGGATGCCCGCGACTCTCACAATGTCGTCGGTCCATCTAGTGGGAGACTACCTACGATGCGTCTTCCGGTTCGTGGTTACCACTCAAGAACCTTTCTTCCCCATCGGTTATTGGTCCGAGCGATGTGGCCTGCCCATTGCCAATTCAACTTGCAGATTTTAATAGATATGTCGGTGACTCTGGTTCTTTGGCGAATACCCACGTTCCGGATTCTATCGCACAAACAAATACGGGTATCACGGGTAATAGATAAATAAATATCGTTCGCGCAAAACTTTATGAGCCCTCTGAAGTTAGGCGCGAGGCCTCCCCGACGCCCTGTAAAGTCCCTCGGATACCTATAATATGCGTACTGCGCAGCCACTGGGCCTAACTTCAGAGGGCTCATAAAGTTTTGCGCGAACGATAATAAATATCTGGGACATTATTGTACACACGGTCATCTGATCCCAAACTAAGCATAATTTGTAATATGGCTGCCAAAACCTGATATAAAATAACTCTTTATTAAAAGACCACACAAACAAGGAAAATATATATTACAATGAAAATATTATCTAGGGTTTTTAATAGGTGGCCTTATCGCTTAAAGCGATCTCTTCCAGGCAACCATACACGGAAAGGAATTACAGTAATATACGTACTTACATATATATATATATATTTTTAAATAGATACACCCAGACATAGAACAAACACAAATGTTCATCACATGAATGTTTCTCCTAGGTGGGAATCGAACCTACGCCCTCAAGCGCAGAAGGTAGGTTCACTACCAACTGAGCCATCGGGGCAGTCAAATATCTTTGAATTCCTATTATTTATCATTAGGGTGGACCACAAACAAGAAAAAGTGACCGTTTTCCACCCAGGTAGACTGAGGTGAATGTCCTAAAAGAGTCCGCAGGAAAACGCTGGATGCAGGCCTCTTCCAACCAGCCCTTTTGGAGATTGATGGGGGGAGGCCTTTGTTCAGCAACGTCTACGAGTAAATCACATGTGAAAAATCATGAAATTCAATTAGTCAACTTTATTTCAGTATTAAACTATTTGAACAATATTCTAAATTTATTCTAAATTAAACTTTAACAAAGAAGGGTAGTTCGTCCAGAGGCGCGGGGTAGTTCCGTATCCATTCGCCCCCCTCCACCCGTTTACTGGTGTCTCCCTTCTCCAGCCAAGTTCCCGCGGGGAGGTATATGTCCCTCGAACGTTCAGCCTTTTCTACAACAGGGGCTACCAGGATATTGTCGCCCAGGAGAAATTCTGGGGAAAAATAAATACATTTTAAGGCATTCTGATTATTTCCATACTTGATATGAAAACTTCATCATCATATGTCCATATAAGACCAATGCACATAGCTCTAAGACCCTAAAATTCATCATACAAACGTCAAACGCAAAATGCCAACTGCCTTTAGTATTTTCAGTTCATCGAGTCGCAGAATTATGCGTTTCCTTTATGCCTTTCGTTTCGAGATTCTCTTAAACATAATAATGCTGAAGAAGAGAAGTCGCTGCCGGTACCGTCATTTTATAAAAGGCTTGCGTTTAACCGCCACCGCGCCTGATGATAACCGATGATGCGGTCTACGATGGAGCACGCTTGCCTAGAAGATACCGATTCGTTCGCGACTTGAAGACACCCAGATTGTAACCAACGGGGAACACTCATTCAGGCAGCGCATTCCACAGTCTATCGGTGGGCGCAATAAAGGTACTTTATGGTGCAACGAAAGCAACTTCCGACGAAATACCGGGTGCACCTTCGATAGGATACTCAGGTTTTTTGCAGCCAATTGAGCCTTGGTCTCAATACAGGAGTCAAGTTTGAAGTCAAGAGTAACGCACAAGAGCTCAATCAAATGCCGGTCAGTACGGATATAATAGTGAATAGAATGCTTCTAGATCGACATGGTCCATCCTCGGCTACTCCGTCGCTTACCATCAGACGAGTTGGTGGCCAAACATAGATCTTTTTTTTTTTTTAATAATAACCAACTTAGCAACTCTGGTTTTACAAAACAAGTAGATTATTAAAAGAAGAGAAAATACCGGATTGCAAAATGTAGCCTATGTAGGCTATGACATCTGGGCATGAAGACGAATCTAATGACACCTCACATATCATAATGTAGCCTATGTAGGCTATGACACTCTGGGCATGAAGACGAATCTAATGACACCTCACATATTATAATGTAGGCTATGACACTCTGGGCATGAAGACGAATCTAATGACACCTCACATATTATAATGTAGGCTATGACACTCTGGGCATGAAGACGAATCTAATGACACCTCACATATAATGTAGGCTCTGACACTCTGGGCATGAAGACGAATCTAATGACACCTCACATATCATAATCAGTCAAGCCGATTAGAAACAGGCCAAGAGCGTGTCTAGACACGCATATGGTAGGGTTCCGTAACCAAAGCCATATGTAGTATAATTGTAGTCATAGTTCAGAAATTGATAGAAAAATTCGTACGAACGAAGCTCTGTGGACTTGGCAAAATTTCAGAGATGTATCATCCCGACATAGCATATACTTTTTATGGTCTGACCATAGAGAAAACTAATTGAGTAACATTATTTGTTAAGATAATTTTACAAAAAGGTCGGCCTAGACCTTGACCTTGTCTTGCTAAGGAATCCATTTTTTTTTTTTTTTTTTGGTCTGGCTAGAGCGGCCTTTGGACCATGTATTTATTAAAAAATACAATCAATCATACATACCACAGAAAATATTGTTTTTTGTTTAAATTAGAACGGCTGTCAAGGCATTTTTGAAAAAAGAAAGTTGTAACCTCTTGCACCCATATAAACCCATACTGTGTTAGCAACAGTGACGACGCGTTGATATAAATAAAAATGTTCAATCAAGTATCTGTCACAATACCTGGCGACAGAATTTACTTCTCTTTTCTGTGATACATGCACCTGAAAAACATTAACCGTGGGCAGTCAGGTAAAACAACTTACCGTCCCAGATGTCATGCGTGGCAGTATCGTTAGGTGCGATCCACCAGATAGGCGCGTTCACTGGGCTTCCATCAGACACCGCCTTTTTACACGCCATTACTATGTGCGGCGCGTACTGTGCGTGCAGCTCTACGAATTTCTTGCTTATTGCTATCGTCTGAAAAGCGAATATCGTTTAACGAGAACAAGTAGACATTTTCTTGGGCATTCGGGCAAAAAATATCGTGCATCATAAAAGCCGTAACAGACGTACGGAGCACGCTTTTAGGGCCGATGTACAGTGAGATGGGTGCGTCCGGCAGCTCTAACCTAAGTACAAACTTTGTAAAAACCGAATCGCAAAACTGTACCGATCGATTGCAGAATTGTACCAATCGCAGAAATGTCATCATCATCATCAGTCAGAAGACGTCCACTGCTGAACATAGGCCTCCCCCTTTACCCTCCACACTGAACGACATCCTGCCATCTGCATCCATGGGTTGCCCGCGACTCACAATGTTGTCGGTCCATCTAGTGGGAGGCCTACCTATACGCTGCGTCTTCCGGTTCGCAGAAATGTGCGAACTGATAATTTGTGTATATAGAGAATTATACGAAACACGAATTTGTACGGAAGGCGATGCTTTCAATGAGATGATAATTTTCAAACGACTGAACAGATTTTCTCGAATCTAGCTAAGAACACTAGATCAAGTCACCTTTCACAAAAAAAAAAAGCGTCTAGCGTAAATTTTTGCGTTCGCTGTTAAAAAGCGCGTTTGAATGCGTGGTTGCTTGATGCCCTGCAATGTGAATTGCCCCTTATCAACTGACCTCATTATCGAAATCCCAGGGCACATACGAGAACTGCATACTCGGCATGAAGACATTAGCCTGGAGCCACCTGATGAAGAGCTCCTTGCTGGGCGGGGCGTCGTACCCATTGCCTCCTATCATATCTGGCAACACCAGAGGGTAGCCATTCATGTTCATCTGCAGCAGTGTCGTGATGAGGGTCGGCAGCCCGTTCTCGAACGTCCAGTACGTGTCTTTGTCGATCATCCGTACGAATATCGGGAGGTCTTGGGTTCTGGAAGATAGTTAATACTTCGTAAATCAGTGTAATGAATAGTTATAGTTTACTAGAATGGTATTTAGTGCATCATCATCAGCATCTGTCCACTATTGAACATAGCTATTTTTATAGCATACTTGTTATTATCAAAATCAGACTAGGGCTCTCCCAATGCACACTCGGCCCAATCTTCGGTTTTTCTCTTCCAGCCACTTGAGCCACCGCCTTAAGTATTTCGTCACTCCACAACGGAAATTCGTGACCTAAGAGTGATAAGCATAGTTTCATAGTTGTCAATAGACAATAGTCACTTGACTATGTAAACACCTGGAAAGCAACAAGTTCGTTAACGGGCATGTCAAGGTCTGGAATTGGTCACCTGTATGCGGCTCTGACTTCAGTCATAGGACCGAACGTGGCAACTGATCTAATGTAGTCTGCGCTGATGACTCCAGGCTGGTCTCTGATGTCTCCTTGCAGCACTGGAATCTGTTCAAAAATACAGGAAAGCATTACAAAACATCTGTTCTATAGAAAAAAATACACGTGTATATATCGACGATATGTGTTGAACTGCAGTTTTTACCGCAACTTCAGCGTTGGGCCCATATTAAAAGTTTTTCATATTGATAAGGATCAATGAGCCTTTTTAGGGTTAGCATGCTATTCCAGAATTATCCTGCATATTCCAAGAGTAGTCTGGCCAGGTTTGGTGCCTGGTATCATCCAAGGAAATTTTCTTTTTCTTTTATTCTTCATGTGCTTGTTAGGGCCCTACAATACGAAAATGTGGAAAAGTGTCTTTTCAAACTAAATCACTTTATTGAGGTACCTACGTATATTAGGTATATATATTCTGTTTGCTGGAAGATGCATCGACGACATCGATACTATCGCGGTTCGAAACTAGACCTGATTAGGACATAATCAAGGCAGAGAAAAGAAGAAGAGGAGGGATAAGAGAGTGGCCAATACTCAGCAGTGGGATAAAGATGCCTGTGGATGGTGATTGATGATGTTTGTGAAATATTCTTCGTATTTGTTCGTTCACCTGCGGAGACCAGCTAGATTCCCCTCCATCGAACTTGAAGCTGTCGATCCCGTAGTCATCCTTCAGCTTCTGGATTCTATCCGTGTACCACTTCCTGGCTGCAGGCTTGGTGAAGTCAATGTACGATGTAGTGGTACCGTTGTTGTTCCACCAGCTCGTCTCCACTGACCCGGATTCTGATTCAATTAGGTATCTGTAATTAACAAAACTTTGCTAAGTATGCGTAGGTTTGACATCAAGTGATGAGTGCTATGTAAAGGTAGACTTCCGTGCATTGCAGCCGATCGCAGCCGCGCCCGTCTGTCTCATGCGTCTAACGCGCGTGGCTAATAGGCCCTAATGTCAGCGTTTTTAGACAACCCGAAGACCTCCGACATTCCTTTGTTTGTTATTAAACACAACGGGGCCTGACAATGTGATGTTATAGTCGAAGACTGTGGTCGCTTTTAGGTCGTCTATCGTCCATCTTGTGAGTGGACGTTCTACGCTGCGCTTACCGGTCCGTGGTCTCCATTAGAAAACCCTTCGAAACGTTCATATTTGCATTTAGGTATAATATTAGTGTGTTGTGACGTCCTAGTACATATTTAACACTCACCCTTTTTCCTTAGCTTCAGAATACCAGGGCTCACATCCTTTATTCAAGAAAGGATGTGTCCATATCGTTACTCTAAATCCCTTCTCCTTTAGTAAACTGACCGTGTTCTTCATATCTGGGAATCTTCCTACGTTTACCGTTTGAGAGCCGTAGCATATCTCCCAAAGATCATCAATCTCCAGCTGACTGTTATTAAAACCGTTGCGCAGGATTTCATCTGCAAATTTTACGACCACGTCGTGGTCTACAGCGGTCTTATACCGAGCCCAAGTTGACCAAATGGGGTGAGTGATCATTCGTTCATCTGGATATCCTGTGGGCTTCTCCAGGTATCTTTCAACAGCGTATTCATGAGCTTTCTTCACATCGTCAAAGATGCCAATCGCGTAAATCAAGTCGTTATTGGTCCTGTTGGTCGAGTATGGAGGTTTCACTTGGGCGATGAAGCAGGCGGCGTTCTTTTGATAGTTGTTTTGGTCTACGAAAAGTGGAACTTTTTTGTCGAAATAGTAGAAGATGCCTTCGGAGCTTAGCCAGTAGGGCTCTGCTATACCGCAGTTGTCGTCACTCTTGGTGATATAGGAATAGTTGGGAAGGACTAGCTTCTCGATTGGCCAGTACTGACGCTTCTGTTGTGGTCCTCCGTACCAGTGGGCGGAACCTACGAGGATGAAACATATATTTTGAAATATTAACCTTGCAAAATGACCGCAGCACCTTTTTTTATAATTATCAATATAACCTATTGATAACCTCCTCTTTTTGGAAGTCGGTTAAAAAGTAGACACCATAGACACAGTAATTTTGTTTAAGTAACTTTTAAAAACATCAAAACATGCGATCGAGATCGCTGCGCCCAGTATTCCTGCTCTTAAAGCTGGACTAAAAAGCTTATTATTTTCATAAATAGAATCGTAAGAAAAAAAAATTCACTGAACCTATTCTTCTGATTTTGATGCAACTTGATTATAAAATTTGAATTTGACCAATCCGCAAGTATATCTTCTATATCCATACATATAATAAAAACGTAGAGATAAAAAATCTGTAATTGCGAGATATAAAAAAAAACCACAGGGTGTCTTAAAATATGCAGCTGAACACGTTAAGACAGTTTTTAGAATTTTTGTCTGTTTGTTTACCTAAACCACTGGACGGATTTAAATGCGGCTTTCACGAACATGCTTAGCTATGACCAGATTGAAGTATAGGCTATGTTATTTTGCGTAAGGGCCGGATAAAGGGAAGAAAAAAGGGTTGATTTTTTTAATAAAAATCTACGCGTAAGAAGTCGCCGGCAGCAGCACTAGTTTAAAAAAAACATATTTGTTTATAAATGAAAGAGCTCAGAGGTGATATAAACGTAAGAAATTTAACGGAGTAGAGACGTCTTAATCAAATCTCACCCAGGTTGACGCAGTCCGCTAGTGTCTGAGTGTTAGGTGCCTCCCAGGTGACGGTGATCACCAGCCCTTTCCTGTCTCCAGCCAGCTGTTCCACGTTCATCCTGAGTGTAGTGTTGTTGGTGAACTGGATCACTACGTCACCGTCTTGGACTATATCTTTGATGGCAGATGTGCGTCGTCCAATCACGGAGATTACCTCAGATAGACCTCCTGACATCCAAAACAATATTAATTGTAATATATGTAATAATAATTATCAATATAAAAAACCGACTTCATAAAATGTCAGTTCTGAATCAAATTAAAATGGGTCCACACGAGAAGCACCAGCTTTCAAATAAAAAAAGAATCATCAAAATCGGTTCACCCAGACGAAAGTTCTGAGGTAACAAAAAAACAGTAAAAAGGAGAACCTCCTCCTGTTTGGAAGTCGGTTAAAAATACCCAGCAGTGGACGGACGTCCTATTGGAAATATAACAAAAATACCCAGCAGTGGACGGACGTCCTATTGGAAATATAACAAAAATACCCAGCAGTGGACGGACGTCCTATTGGAAATATAACAAAAATACCCAGCAGTGGACGGACGTCTTATTGGAAATATAACAAAAATACCCAGCAGTGGACGGACGTCCTATTGGAAATATAACAAAAATACCCAGCAGTGGACGGACGTCCTATTGGAAATATAACAAAAAAAGTTGGAAGTATAATATACATGAGTAGCCTGCAAACGCCTGACAAACATAAAATAAACCGAAAAAGTGCGAGTCGGGCTTGCGAATTGAGGGTTCCGTTCCGTACCACCACATTAATGGTTCAATACTAAAGTAGGAAAATTTGATCAAATATCGTAGACAACGTCGTGCACAGGAGGTCACCCATCCATAGTTTTTATTGCTTAACTTCAATGAACAGTATTTTTTCACCGACAGAATATGTTAGTGTGTGCAATACGCGTTTACCTCGCACCCTTCAGGTTTTGGCAGACTTTTTCGGTACTAGCTCGAATTTAAGGGAGATCCAAACTATATCTATATTATTGTAATCACAGAAAAGAGAAGTAAATAGAATGGAAATGAAAAGGAAAATCTATTACCAGACATTATGAGTGAACCTTGACTGAAAATTCAAATTTATATCAACGCGTCGAACACCGCGTCACAGTTGCTAACTGATTTCGAATGACGTTTCGATCATATGGGTGCAACTGGCTACAACAAATTTCTTCCAAAAAGGCCTTGACAGCCGTTGTAATTTAAATTTTAAAAAAACTTTTCTGTGATTATCAGTTTCACATCGGTACGTAGTATACTTAGCATGAAACCTTAGTTCAGGCTATACGAGTGAATACTCACGTCTTTCCAGCAGAACGTTGAGTCCTCCGAGCGGGTTGTCCTGTAAGCTCAACTTCATGCTGTTCGCATCCAGAAGTTTGATATCCGTTCCATGCGCACACGCAGTTAACGCTGCCAATACCACTGTGAAATGAAATGAAAATATACTTGGTGTCTACAAAAGTTATCGGTGATACTATTTAACCGACTTCCAAAAAGGAGGACGTTCTCAATTCGACCCTTTTTTTAAATGTTTGTTACCTCAGAACTTTCGACCGGGTGAACCGATTTTGATGTCGGTTTTTGCAATCAATTTATGTTACTGTTTGGTCAAAATTTAGATGAAATCAAGTCAACGGAAATCATCATATATTTACCGGTGAAACTTAAATTTCTGCAAGTTATTTCTTGTGTTTACATCACAATCGCTAAATGTACAAGGCACCATAATTGCACTTAAGCACTATTGCCTTTTTTCAGTAATTTAGAATTATTTAGAAAACATATTTTTATCAGAATGCAGCCCGAGGTGCATGGTGGGATTTGTCATTATTGACATAACAAAAAGCGATCCAGACTTTATTTGTTGTCGATCTCTTTCTCTCTTGTGGAGTTTTCATGTGGATCGCGATATCCCTTTCCCACGCTTTGTCGGTCTTTTGCGTAGCAATTTTTTTTTTAGGTTTGTTCTATATTATATACTAGCCGTCCGCCCCGGCTTCGCACGAGTGTAAGCTCGGCCTTCGGCCTCGCTACAAAATATAATATAGCCTATGTCACCCGGGGATAGTGTAGCTTCCCAACAGTGAAAGAATTTTTCAAATCGGTTCAGTAGTTTCGGAGCCTATTCATTACAAACATACAAAAATAGGTACAAATCTTTCCTCTTTATAATATTAGTGTAGATTTATTATCTATATACTATAATATATGTATATCATTTGGTAGTATTTATCTAATGGTATTACTAAAAGTGTTTTAGCATCCCCCGTCGATCCTGTTACGTAAATTCTTTCCAATGGTTGCCTGGAAGAGATCGGTTTTAGCGATAAGGCAGCCATTTTATGGCACTAGATTGTAAATGTTTTCTATTTGTGTGTAATTTTTATTTCTGTTGTACACAATAAAGAGTTTCTATCTATCTATATTTCACATTTCATCTAAATCCATCAAGCCGTTTCTGCGTGATTGAGTAACAAACATCCATCCATCCATTCATTCAAACTTTCACATATATGATATTAGTGATATTAAGCGATGATGCGGTCGACAATGGAGCCCGCTTGCGTAGAAGAAACCGATTCACTCGTGATTTGAAGACACCTAGATTGTAACTATCGGGGAACACCCATTCAGACAGCGCATTCCACAGAATAGCAATTCACACAATAATACTATTTGCAATGTCTAAAGATCGCCAAATAGTTTTTTTTTAATTCTTATTCTATGATTTTTTCTTCAGTATTGAAAACGAGTTAAAGAGATAGCTGTGGCTGGTAAGCACAGCCTTAAACTGAAATGAGATCACTTTCATCATTAGGTTTTAACAACCTCGAATTCGTGAAAGAGCTTCTTCATTTTATTGAATGCATTTTTCGCCGGCGATTAAATAACAATGAATCAAATTACTTACAATTTAACGCGAGACAATGCATCAATTACAAAATCTGAGAATAACTAGAATAGAAGCTAGTTCCGGTAGGTTTATAACGTTAAATAGTTATTGTTAAGTTTTTTCCTACTCTTTTTAATTATCGGTTATAGTCAATAAAGGCTATCATAATTATATAAAGCAGGCAAATGAACTAATAGGTAGGTACAAGCACGAATGAAATAAACAAGAATGGACCTTGTGTACACTTTGTTATAAGATTGTCATGAAATCGTGAAGTTTTTTAGTTTGTTAGCTTTTTCTGTATTTGAAGGTTGCTCATAGACTGGGCTACGTGGAATGGGTGTACTGAGCTGAAAGGGTTTATTTTTTTATGATACTGGGTGACGTGACGAGCGAAGTCGCTCACCTGATGGCTCTTCACGCTTGCCCATAACAGCTCAACGCCACTCAGAATTTTGAAGTTCAACAGTTCAAAACCGTGGATGGCAATGCACTGCGCTCGTCACCCCGAGATATAAGATGTCAAATCTCTGTGTGCCCTGTAATTTCGCTGGAAACATTGCCCTTCAATCCGGAACACAGTAGTGTTTGCACGCTACTGCTTGGCGGTTGAATAACTGGCAAAGGTGTGGTACTTCCCCAGGCGGACCCCTGCAAAAGAGTCCTCCCAATACAAAAGTCCACAGTATTCATCATTATGAACAAGTTTTACTATGGGAGCAATTTTGATATTCGAAAAACATACCTGATCTTTACTTTTAAATCGTGGCTGACACTGCACCGGAGTGCAAACCGAAAATGACTTAAATATTTTATTTCTCAACTTTACTAAGCACAGTAGAACCTCTGTAAGTCGAACATCAAGGGATATTTTTAGTATTAATTGTTATAGCGGCAACAGAAATACATCATCTGTGAAAATTTCAACTGTCTATCACGGTTCATGAAATACAGCCTGGTGACAGACGGACGAACGGACAGACAGACGGACAACGGAGCCTTAGTAATAGGGTCCCGTTTTACCCTTTGAGCACGGAACCCTAAAAAGTAAAGTTGATGACCTAATTTATTTCAGTACTAAATAAGTCAGCCGCCACCGCCTTAAAGTCCATTCCATCCACATATCAAAGATTGGTGGAAATAGCATACTGTGCGTTTTATGCGTTTTTTTATGCTTCACACCTGCAATTTGTGGAATAAGCTCCCAACCTGCGGCATTTCCGAGTAGCTTTAATATGGGATTCTTCAAAAGGGCTGTTTTTTTTCTCAGTGTATAAAGTACATTATTACGTAGCTATTAAAATCTGCAAGTTGAAGTGGCAATGGGCAGGCCACATCGCTCGAAGAACTGATAACCGATGGGGAAGAAAGGTTCTTGAGTGGAGACCGCGAACCGGAAGACGCAGCGTAGGTAGGCCTCCCACTATATGAACCGACGACATTGTGAGAGTCGCGGGCATCCAGTGGATGCAGATGGCAGGATGTCGTTCAGTATGGAGGTTAAAGGGGGAGGCCTATGTTCAGCAGTGGACGTCTTCTAGCGGATGATGATGATGATGATAAAGTACATGCTATGGTAATACAACTCTGCCAAACTGCGTAGTAGTTTGTAGGCAGATATCTACTCTCATTACAACTTTGCAGTATTGAGTAGGAACATTTTTTAAAGTGCCTTTACTAATTAAACAAAAAGAAGAGAATAATAGAGAAAGAAAATATAGAGATTAATTAATAGAGTCTTTAAGAGTCGGCAATGTATGGTATGTAATGGCGGCCCGTCTGCTTGTTTGCCACTAATGGCATAAAAAAGTCATTGGTGCAGGGCTGAGGATTGAACCGGGTGCCGTAGCGCACATGAACCACCCTCCACTACCACCATGGACCACAATTGCTCTCGTAGGCTAGTAGTTTATGCAAATAGATTTTTTAAGTCTGAAACGTTTGATAAGTAAAATTGGGTTGGGATTTGTGAAATCAGAAATATTCATTGACCATAAAAAACATTAAATGTTATTATAATAATTAAAATTTATATTATTGTAATTATCAATATAAAAACCGACGCATAAAAATGTCAAAACTGGACCAAATTTGAATGGGACTACACGGGAAGCACCAGCTTTCAAATAAATAAATAAAAACATCAAAATCGGTTCACGCCACACACCTAAAAAAAAATTGCTACGTCCTAAATCTATGGTTCACCCAGTCGAAACTTCTGAGGTAACAAACATTTAAAAAAAAACAGTTTAATTGATAACCTCCTCCTTTTTGGAAGTCGGTTAAAAACAAATAAAGATATAGGAGTCTTGAGGGGCGAAGACCTACATATCGAGTAGTGTGAATACTCACCAAGAAAGACGTCCATCGTTTCCGGGCGTCCCATCACAAGTGGAGTCTTCAACACGTCTCTTCGAATATAATTAATCTATATCTTTGTACCCTTTATAAAAGCACTTAACTGCGACGGCCCACTCGATAACAAAGCATTGTTGTTATATAATCTTAGCTTGATAAATTGTTATATTACCCGACGAGCTGCGCCCTGCGGTTTCACCCGCGTGAACACTCGGGAACCGTATACTTTTCTGTCCTGGTTCACGCGAGTGTTAAAAGTTTTATACGTTAATCTCCGATCCTCCAGTTGTGGAGGATTGGAGATTGACTAATACAAAGATTTGATTTACAAAGAGATACAACTATATCTTTGTCCCGTTGATCCGTTGTCTAGTTGCTGCGTAGAAGAAGAACACACAATCCAGGCTTCAGAGCCAGTTCCAAAGAGTGATATATGGGGCCTATCGCACTGGCGCAGCTTCAAGCAAAGAGAATGTAATACTACGGCTTCAAGTTGCTAGAAAGTCTAGATCCAAATATTTCATACTTATATATAATCAAGATCCAGAATCGTCCTTGGGAAACGTCCGAGAATTAACAAATGAATGGCAGACAATGACGGAAAATAATCCAATGTCAAAATGACGTGCTATTTTAGCCAGTATAAAACAATGACGAAGAAATACCAGTAAATATGTCTTCCTAAACTCATTGGTATAAAATTATAGAAAACTTATGAAGGAATGGAAGGCATGAAGGAAGTTTACATAACTTATATAAACTCTTTAATTAGGTAAAGTAGAATCCGGAATGCCGCTTTTAATGCTCCTAGTTGTAGTCCCGTTGTCCTAGTATTAGTCCCGTAAACTACGGGCAATGCTAGTTTTTCGTTGTCGTATTAGTAGCACCACGAGCAAAAAATATGCCCTTGTTACTACCAGTAGAACTACGCAGTAGGACTACGGGCAAATAATGAGCCTGTTGGTATAAGAATATATACGGCGAGTGTCGACAAGAACTGCACTACCTAATATGTATTATTACTATCTACCTACGGTTATCTCTTATAATTCGAGAAATACAGCCGTTAAAAGGTAGGACTCTGTTTACACTCTTTGGGTACGGAATCCTAAAAAGCAAATCAATCGTTTATTTAATCATCTTAACCTATAACATACATGCATGTTAGTAAATTCGTAAAAAAAACCCGCTATGTAAAACAAAGTTCATAGCTACAATTTATCATTTGAACTTGTGGACAGTCCAAAGGTATGCTCATGTATATGTCCATAGATAGGTACAATAATAATATACAAATCGGCCAAAATGCAAAATAAAATTTTACTGGCTTCTCTACGAAGCATATGGTTCAGGTAATACCATATACAAAATGTTAATAATTTAACCAGAAAACAGATCAAATTCACAAAAAAAATTAGGTAATTTTTGAGTGAAAAATCTTTCAATTCCGACACCACAACACTGAAGTGGAGAAAAATGTTGAGAAATGTAGTTGACAGCAAGCTTGTATTGCTAACATTACGAAAAGCTATTAAAATGCGTTCGAATTTAATTTTTTACTCGTTTAGTTCACTCAGAATGAATAGTGTCCATAGCCTACATATTCTCTGAAAATTTCAACTGGCTATCTGGCTTACGGTTCGAAAGATACAGCCGTAAAAAAGAACGGACGGATAGGTAGACAGGTGCACGTACAGACACATAAGTTAATACTAGGGTCCCGTTAACACCCTTTTGGTACGGAACCCTAAAACCATTTTCTTATATAATATTAGTTTGTACTGTGATACGTAAAATTACGAATCGAATTTCTTACAAATTTGAATTAAAAAAATCAAAACTTGTAATGGAACCCGATAAGTATTTTACGTAACGAATATTACTGTAGATACTCGTACCTACTTCGACCAATGGATTTCCTACTCTAATTACGTCACCAAAATGTTGTCCATCTTCTTCTTTATCTCACGTTTTTACTTATTTTATAGGTAGGTTACACGGAACGGTAGTAATAAGTTGAGAGGAGGTCATTGTACTTACCATAATAAACAACTTTTACGATTGGAACAAACCTGAAATCGCAAAAATAAACAGCATACTTACATTTCGTTAAGTGTGAATGTCATTTTTCTATGCAACAGCATTTATTTTTTTCGCGATTTCACGTTTTGTCAGTACAATACTTTGACCTACTTTCTGCTTAGTACCACCGTTCCGTGTAACCATGTTTGCAAGAAAAATCGTGCGTTGTGTATATTTGTGCAAAAATGTCTCACAACCTTTAACGACTTTTGCTTTTTCACGATCAGATAAAGAGTTTATATATCGACAACTTGGGTTGCTTTGTATCAATTTACGCGGTTATGGCAAACAGTTAAAAATTAATATTTAGTTAAGTACCTATATACATAAGTTTAATGGAATTTTGGAAACATTATTGGTGAAACTTTTCTTGATAGAATAATTCGGCGAAAACAGGCCTTCCAAAATACTTTTTAATTTTTTCTCCGAGTTTAGGTTTTTAACAAATGATTTTTTCATATTAAAATGTTCATATTTGTATAATTTGATGTAAATTAGTTTAATTTATAGTTAAAATAGTTATTGAATAATTTGGAGTTTTTAGCATTTGTCGTTATTTAGTTCCGAGGCGTACTCGTGCGTATCTCTTACTGCAAGCGTAGATCGCATATTTTTGTCACTGTTTCGCGCAGGGGCAAAACTTGGATTTGAGCTAACAACATATCGAGCTATCGTTCCTTAAGCATTTTAAACTAGTCATGATATTAATGATGGAATGAGATTAATGAGGACAGAAATTCCCCATCCCTTGCGTTACAAATAAAATTAAAAGATCGTTCAATGATCAAGCGGAATTAAATAGGTAAGTTCCTTCTTATCCTATCTTGGTAGGTATCTATGCTCTTGGAACGAGAAATAGATTGTATCATTGATGAAGTATTTAAACGACTCAATTAATGTCTCTGGGCATCCATCAGTGAGCGGATGTCGAGCTAGTTTTTGCGCTTCTCTGACTGTCGTTTGTTCAACTAAACGCCTGATGGAAAGATAGCATAAGTGGCTTATTGTGATCTTTTAAACATTTATTAGATTGGAGTAATATTAATAAGTACATAAGTTCATTATCATCATCATCAACCGTTTTCCACTCATAGGTTTTACTCAGCACAGACCCGGAAAATATGACACTCTTTAGCGTGTCATATTTTCCGGGTCTGTGCCAGTCTTGTCCACCACTTTTCTGCCGCCTTAGAGATAATGGTCACGATTCTTGCATGCCTCACTAAACTAGACTTAACTAAAATAAGTTTTGAATTTTAGTGCGTGATAAGTCAAAACGTATTCCCGGTTTACGTTTAACTAAATTTGCTCTGCCCTGAATGGATTCTCTAAATTGTGTTGGCTAGTTGCGCTACGCGGCACCAGGGGGCGCATAGGAAACAAATCGAGATTTTTTTGTCTGTGGCATAACAGCAATCTATGGTAGTAAAAAAGTAAAAAATTATACGGCATTGCCATAAAAACAGATTTATCCGTATTTGTACGAATTTTAAAAATCAAATATTGATGATACATAACTAAATAAATGCCTAATTGTGGTATCTGGGTATTTATATGTTAGGTTCAAAATACAGGTTTTACAGTACGAGCATTTGAAGTTTTAAAAATCGCTTATATTCGGAAATGATCACTAAATGAAAGTAACTTACTGTAGTCAGATTATATTTATTTATTTGTGTTAACAGTTTATTACTAACTAAAAAGCATTTTTGACTAGATTAAGCTAAAATTTGTAGATTTTAGCTGAGGTTATACTTTATTTTTAAAGTTTGCAAATTTTCTCTACGACAGGGCTAGCAACACTAACATTGTGTTGGTTTTTGTTTTATTGCATACGTCATACATAAAATCACATAAAATTTTGCTATTTATCTTAAAACAAAAAAGGATTTTCTCTTGGTAATGCCTGAAATTAAATTTCAAGATTTCTTTAGGTTACCAGTTTAACGAAAAAAAACCGAGTTCAGTAAAAATTGATGAAACTTTTTACCTACTTGCTTTATTTACTTATCTCTCCCTATCTGATGAATAAATATGAGCTATAATAGCATATTCTTCCATATCAGCAAAATATTTGTTCACTTCTTTAAACTCAAATGCACTGACCAAATTTAATCGTCATCTATTTTGGTGCCGACTTATTTTAGTTTGACGTTTCTTATTTTAGGTCGAAATCGAACTTAAATGGCAACGTCTGAATAGCTTTTGACTAGGTTGAGTAACTAAAATCATTTAAGTGAGATTTCTCTAAAATTTAGTTTAGGGTGGTGCATCAGAATACGAAAAGTCGTTTGACAGGACTAAACTATAATTTTAGTTAAGTTTAGTTTAGTGAGGCATGCAAGAATCGCGGCCATTGTCAATAATGTTATTTAACTAAAAATATTGCTAATGTTATTGCAATCTTTATTCACACTTATCCATATTTCACTCGACAAATCTTAATTACAAGGAATTTATTACCTAACTAACCATAATTCATCTTATTTACAAAACATTAAATACGAGCTTAGTTATTTCACTCAATAGCTTTTTCTCACAAGTAACCCTAGTTATAACGAAAATACTCCAAAATGTAAATTATGAAGCATTGACAAAGTTGGTTAATATCCCGCAGAGTACTAGGAGAGTAGCAATGCTAGGAGCTACCCCCGCGTCAGGGACTAGTTCCCTCTCTCTCATGAAGTACGGCAGGTAGTCTAAGGGCGCCGGGTGATTGCGAAGCCACGTGGGCCCAACGTGAGCCCTGTCTGGGTCGCCCTCTTCCCACCAAGTGCCGATAGGGAGGTATATGTCTCGAGTGGTGGCTCCTTCTACCAACACCGGTGCTACGATGATATTATCTCCTAGTAGATATTCTGAAAATACATTATGATTAGAGCTTGATGTAGTATTTCTTACTCATACTCGTATTTTCGTAGCCAAAATTGATGTAAAACATTTCAGACTTTCATCATAAGGCCATTGCTGAATTGTTGAACATAGACCTGACCCGGCACAAAATTCCGCATATCATCACTCCATCGAAAAGCAAGGTGTCCTACTTTACGCTTACAAATTCGTGGTCTATCACCAACTATCAATATCTCGGTTGTTCACTAAAGTTATATGATTATTTACGGGATATCGGCGCAGTTACATGGTGCATGTAACTGCGCCGAAATATCGGGAGCTCCTTCCACAACCTTACCACGGTAAATATCCCGTAAATAATCATATAACTTTAACATCTATGTCTACCCCAACAGTTATCAGTTCTGCGATAAATATAGCTGGCTTGGCACTGACTTTAGCCAGTATGTATTAATATACTTACCATCCCAGATGACCAGACAGTTCTCATCAGTCGGGTCGAGCCACCAGAGCGGCGGGTTGACCGGGGACCCGTCCGCAACGGAGGCCTGCATCGCGGCGTAGATCTCTTCGGCATGCGCTGCGTGAAGCTCCGTGTATTTTCTGCTTATTTCTACTGTCTGGAATAAAGGAAAGTAATCAAAATACGTATGAGGCCTTGGAAGTTTTGGGGTTCGACCATTATCTTTGGCCTTCCTTATCCCATTGCTGGGTGTTATATCTTCCATCGATTTTATATCTCTTATATCCTCATCGATATATGACAATACCCAATACCAAGGACCAACATTGACACCAAAAAGATGATAGAAATAGCTCTATAACTTGTCTTGCAATTATCTGTCCTATTGTCAGAGTTTTTTGACCATCATAAGGCGTAAAATACAACCATCTCATAAAATAAAAAGTTTTTCGATCAACGAAATTTAGAAATAGCTTTGCTAATGAAACATGTAATCGTAGTGATTGCCTGTAAACATAAATAAGACAGACTTAATTGAGAAGAGAACAATTCAATCCGACTATAATTAATGCAGATTTTCTAATGGAGTTCACAATAATGATTGTTACGAAAGATTAATCTTCGTGCTATTAAAGGTCTACACCACTGAGCAAGGTTTGAGCGAGGTTATAAAACAGAAGCGTACAAAACACTTTCCTAAAATATACTCTGTAAAATATGCACATGAATAGCATAAGTATTTATTTTATCAAAAATCTAAATGTTTAATACTCAGTAAGAGAGATGAAAACGCCTATATACTATAAAATTCTCCGTCGAACGGATACAATTATATTTTATCTTATTAAGCTTCTTGATGTTATATTAGGCCCGAAAAACTAAGACTTATTTTATTACTTACCTCATTATCAAAATTCCAAGGTGCAAAAGAGTACTGCATAGCGGGCAGGAAGGTATTGGCCTGCACCCATCTGATGAACAGCTCCTTAGTCGGCAGATCAGCCTGATCATGGTTCAAATTATAACCATTCCCTCCGATCATATCTGGTAGGACCAGGGTGTAGCCGGCCAGGTTCATTTGGAATGTTGTCGTGATTATAGTAGGCAGACCATTGTTCATGCCCCAGATGGAGTCTCGGTCCACCATGCGGACGAAAATTGGGAGATCTTGGGTCCTGGAATGCAGAAATAAGATCTTAAATCGAGAATAGTGAAAAAGGACGAAAAAAAACCAAGAACAAAATGCTGTTATGAAAAACTCTTTGAGTTTGAGTGTATGAGTGTCGCTGATTTTCTTTATTCTTTCTTTTTGTAGTGCTGTTTAAATCATGTAACTATAATGGTGAGTTCTGGCAGCCTCGCTTGAGAACCAGTTTCTATTCGTGTCGTGTTATTATCGCAAATTCCTACGCCTCTCTAATAGGCAGATATAATTGTACCGCTCTGCGTAGCTCGTATACTCGTATTTTATGCAGTCACGAAAAATTTGAGTAGGAGATACTCTAGTGCTACCGAATATACCAGATGTTGCTGATAAGATTATACGAATTCCTTTCTTACATGAAGGCAGCACGCACTTCAATCATATCGCCGAATTTTGCGACAGCTCTCACGTAGCTTTCGACGATTAGGTGCGGCTGGTAATCAATGTCACCAGTCTGGACTGCAATCTGTGAAGTGGCAGAAAAATAATCAAAAGTTTTCAAGGGTTCTATTTGCTTTAGGCTGTATTAGCTACAAAATCAGCTATCCATTATTAATGTCATCATCTGACTAAGGCTAAGGATCAGCTAGGTATAGGATGAACTGGATCATTTTAAAACTCACCTGAGGTGTGAAACTACTTTCACCAGCGTCGAATTTAAAGCTATCGATGTCATAGTTATTCATGAGGCTTCGGACACGACTGGCAAACCACTCAGAGGCGCCTGTCTTGGTAAAGTCGATGTAGCCTGCCGGGGAGCCGTTGTCGTTCCACCAGGTAGTGTTTGGACTGCCTTCTTCATTAAGAACCAAGTAACTGAAAATATCCATGTCATTTTTGAACTGGTACAGCTTTGCAGAGAGTATAAAATTATTACTTCCAAGTCCAAAGTTTCACATACCCATTCTGCAAAGCTTCTGAATAAAAAGGCTCACAGTCTCGGTTTATGAAAGGATGCACCCAGAGAGTCACGCGGTAACCCAATGATTTTAGGTCTCGAACTGTTTTAGCGAAATCAGGAAATTTCTGCTGGTCAACTGTCAAAGACCCGTAGCAGGTCTCCCAATTATCATCGATTTCAAACTGGGAATCATTAAAACCATGAGCTCTTATCTGATAAGCGAACTCTAGAAGTTTGGTCTCGTTGATATCTCTAGAATACTGAGCCCAAGTAGACCAGATGGGGTGTTGAACCATGCGAAAATCAGGCAGTCCCGATGGTTTGCCCAAGTAGTTCTCAACAGCGTGCTTGTGCGCTTCTTTTACATTGTCTAACCACCAAACGTGGTATTCAACTGTGATTATATCCCTTCTCCAAGAGTAAGGCTCTGCGATTTGTGCCCCAAAGCACATATGGTTTGCCCGAACACTGTTGTAGTCTACGAACAGAGGCGCCTCGGGATACACGTAGATGTACTGTCCATTAGAGTTCAACCAGTATCTCTCGACTATTGCTCCATTATCGTATTCCTTGGAATAATATGGAGCGTAGGGCTGAACAATACTTTCAATCGGATAGATTTGGTCGACTTTCATCCGACCTCCGTACCAATTCCATTCGCCTAGAAAAAAGGTTATGTATAAGTAAATATTTCCCCGTCAAGTCTCTAATATTAATATCGTTTAAGCAACGTTTCAGTTTAGGTCAATTCAGTCTTTTGTTGACATGAAGGCAACTTCTGAAAATGGCAATTTCTTAAATAAGTAACTTCTAAAAATTTAAATGTACGGTCGACTTACTTTTAGCAAGGTATGATCCTTGCTTTTAGATATGATATGATAGAAAATGTATGTCATTGCTTAGCACTCACCAAAATCATAACAGTCTTCTAGCCTCAACCCTGTACCAGCGGTCCATCTGATTTTGATTCCCCTTGCTCTCGCACTTCGTTGATCATCGTAAACGGTGTGGATAGTCAGGTTGGCTCCTCCCATTTGAACTTCTACCCCACCCTCTATATCCTGTATACTGTAGGTGGTCATAAGGGTTCGCCCGATTTGACCAACTACTTTTCGTTCGTCATCTGTGAAAATGTAACTTTAAAAATAGAAAGCTTTTATGCCTTTTTATTATTTAAAGCCTTAATAGCTACGTTTTTGCGCAAATTGACACTACACTGCAGATTTTGGTCTCAAATTCCTATTCTGAGAAAATGTTTAATTTAGTGAAGGCGGTCGCTAGTGCCCATTTAATAGTCTTTCAAGTCAAGTTCAAGTTAAACCTCTTTCAAGTTGAAAATTTGTCACCAATCAGCGAGCTCCGGCAGTCTCGCTTAATGCCCGACTTACTCACTTACCCTGGATCGACAGTTCCCGATCCAGGGTAAGTGAGTTTATCAACTTGGACCACAACGTTACCTACCATCAGATGACCTGTAGTGTAACTAAACGCCTGTCCTGACTTGTGTAATATGGTACTTAATACAAAAGAACCACGTTTTCAGTAGAGTTGGCCAAATAAAAAAACTAAATTTTTTTAACGGATGACTGTCAGTTGTCTCACAAAATTTGATATATGGCGGCTCTTGCTCAATTTTATAGATGACTATATAATAAATGGTTAACCTACCTTCAATGAGTACCATTTCAAAGCCGCCAGTGAGCTGGGGCTCCAAGTTGAGCGTAGCGACGCCATCGGAGCGCTTGTCGCGCGTCAGTCCGATACTCGCTGGGTGCGCGCGCGCAGCAAGTGTCAAGAGCGCTGAAAAACAAAGGTAATGCACAAGCTTTTCATTTCCTTAGGGTTATGATAACCATGGCCACGCCTACGTAGCTTAACGTCCAACCAGGTCAATCGACTAATTACAAAAACTTTAAAAAATTGTGACATTAAAATCACAGACAGGAGACAAGTCGAACATTATGCCAAGAATACAGGTTCCGAGTTTCCGACGTCTCCTGAAATAGTGAGCTGTGATGTAGGCATGCTTATTGACGCTAATGTCAGGCTAGTTACATTGCAATTGCACATCTTGGGTAAAACGTAATGCGCGACCTTAGCCCTTAGAAAGTTGGTTCAAATTAACTTGTCCCGCAGACGCAGCACTGTAGTTGCATATTCTATTTGAGACTTGATAACAAATCTATGAGGAGCTATTTAGTTCCCAAAACATCGCGGGACTAGTCAGTTAAAGAAGCAACGAGCAAAAGTGAAGCATGCCACTAGAAGCATGATGACGAATAAAAACATGCTATGAACGTTTTTGTCTAGCTGGTGAAATGCATATTTTATTTGGCTGTAATCGGCTTTCTTATGTAACTCACCTAGAAAAGTCCCCAAAGCCGCCATCGCAGCCAAGTTATCGCGAAACAATGCTTGAATAAAAAAACGTATATATTCGATAGTTCTCGAACCAAATGCGATAAAAGATTATCTAGTTATCGATTTCTTACAGATAAACAAGTGATGGATCTTGACTCATCCGTTGTTTTTTAAATGTTATAAGTACAGAAAGAACTTGACCATCAATGATTGCCTCTACAGTACAAATATATACCTACAGGCTGTTATAGAAATAGCGCATCTCCTCTCCTCTGATAGAGTAGAACATCCTTCAAATCTCGGTGCCGACTTACGTGATGTGACGTTTTTGCTCTAACAACCTAAATGCTATGAATGCGTGTGTATGCTTGTGGCCTGAAAACTTGTCAGATCACATGCCATATTAATTATGTTACTTAGATGCACTTTACGCCTTAATCGTTTTCTACACGTCGCATCTAACCTGATTGACTCAACACAAGAGCAAATAATATATGTGCATCCTTTTCATCCTGCACAATATGGATGCGCCTTACGCGAGACGCTTTAATTTCTCTTGATTGTAGTGTCATAAAGTTATGTTCTATTTTTGGCGAACATAATGTCTTGCCCGGCTAAGTATGATTTGTTGTCTGTTGTGGCCTTATCATTGCCTAAAGCTGCTTTAACAGAAAACTTTACTTTTACGACCGCTTATAGTTACACGTATGCCTCGACTCTCGGAGTGGGTGTTGGCCCAAAGCCTTCGACAGAATCCCATTTTGCAGCACTTTCACACTACGTGCGGTTGCGGTAAGCATCTGGTTACTACCTAGCTTGCATTTAATACACTGAAGTGAGTTTTTTTATTCAGGTTGATTCTTGTCAAGACACTGTACTTTTAAACAAGACTACTCGCTCACGTTTATCTACATGACAGACAGATGGCACTTCATGTATTATCTTCAATTTATTATCATATATCACCCAATTTACCATGTTTAGAGATAACTAGATCAAAAACACCTGGATTCATCACCGAGCGATTTTGAGATTTTTATCTTTTTGTCACCGTTTTCTCCTTGGCATAATCCAGCTTTTCTTTTTGTGTCTCACAAAAGAACAATTTTTGTCGGCGCTGCCACAACTGGTTATCGACTCTACATCTAAGCCGCGATGTCCATCTAAGCAACATGGCATGGAGTTGCATTAATTAAAGATAACAGTAGCGCATCTTGCCACATGCCTTATTACCATTCAAAGCATTTGTATGCCCCATAGCGTCACATCATATAAATCTAGCTAGGTACTCAGGGGTTAAGAGTACCGCTGCATTTATCTTTCTAATATCCTGTCTTTAACTTGCCAATTTTCCCAAAAAATTATAACAGAAAGACAAAAGGCTGGAAGAACACAGTTAGGTATTTTTGGATTTGAATATTAGTGAACATTATCTACTCTATAAGCATTATTTCTCGTATCAATACTACTTACCCAGAGTCAAGTGTGGTCTACCCCTGCAGCGTGAAATTGGCACCCTACACGTAATATGCAGCTCTACGGGGTTAAATACCCATGGCCTAATCCTGTTGAGTGAAATATAGCCTATTTCTGTTGAAGTACTAATAGACATAGAGCTTATTTTTTAGGCACTGTCTCAGATACCTACATTAACACTTTGATTCGGGTAAACGCCCCGATTGCTTTAGCTACTAAGCTACGGTCGCTTTCCTATCGGCCTCCAAATTTTTGAACTACTGCAACCAATCTAAGCGTTTGGTAATTGTCTTTAACTTTTAAATAGGAAATCCTAGTGTGGAAACTTAAATATAAAATTACTTTCGAGTTATCAACCATTTTATTTACACTGTAGGTACATACTCAGATCAAATAGTGTACATACCAATAAATTACACTCATTCCTACCTCTCATCATAATATGTGAATAAAAAGCTTATTATAGGTATTCTTACACAGTAAAGTATGTCTTTAACACATTCTAATAAGTTTTATATGATACATTGAAATTACTTTTGCTTGACGAGTAATGGTTTCTTGGAGAGTGAAATATGGTTTAGTCTTGTAAACTATGGCATATCATGTAGAGCAAAATATGACTTATCTTTGTAAAGTGAAATATGGCTTATTTCAGAATAATTTGCAGAGTGAAATATATCTTAATCCTGCAGAGTAAAGTAAGGTAGAGTATCCAGAGGTGCTGGGTAGTCCCGTAGCCAGACAGGGCCGGAGTAGGTTGCTCCCGAAGCGTCTAACCACTCTCCTTTAGGCAGGTAGATGTCGCGGGACACTGCGCCTTGTTCTAGGACTGGGGCCACGAGCACCTTCTCGCCCAAAAGGTATTCTGAAATTAAATTGTTATAGTAATTTTTAAACTTTCGCGATTTGAACACATGTTTTTTATATTTATCGGGACTTAGCGCTCTATTTTTACCTATATTTAATATTGCGCGCTAAGTCCCGATAAATATAAAAAACATATTAAATTGTTAGGCGAAGATAAATAAACATTTTACTCAAGATGCCAGACAGCTATCGTGTCGTAGGAAGGGTCGTGGGTAGGCTTTGTCTATTTGATCTTCGTGAAGATTAAAGCTTGATTCACATCCGACGTGTCTTGATGTTGATATGTGAGCTCCATCGTGTCGCGTACAGCACGGTTTCGTCATTTGTTTCACATGGCCATGCAACAAATTCTGCTGTGCATGCCAACGATATAGGTAGTTTATATTGAAATTTACGAGAATTTATGCCTGCTAGGTGGTACGTAGGTAGACTTACCATCCCAGACAGCCAAAGCGACTTCATCTTCAGGGTCGAGCCACCAGACAGGCGGGTTGACGGGGGTACCCCGTTCCACAGACGCTTGCATCGCAGCCACTATCTCATCAGCGTAGTCAGCATGGAGTTGAGTGTATTTTCGGCAGATTTCTACAGCCTAGGACAGATATTATTGATTATCTTCTGAACTCTGATGAAGAATATTTTTTATTTGTCCAACCTAATAGTTAAAGCAGCGGTTTCCAGATATTTCTACCATATTTTCCAAAACTCGACAAAAACGTAGACCCCCGTCGAGTCTCCCATGGACCCCTGGTCCACCTGGACCACTTTGGGAACCTCTGCGTTAAAAAGCATCATACAAAACTTTTTAAATACAGCCCGAACAGGTAGATAGAACCAAGGATGGATGGTATTTGTCGATGATAGAACTAAGTGATGCCATCAATTACTCCTCTGACTGAAATAATAAAGGTAAGGTCAAATCAGTAAGCGCGACGCGCTATTGTAGCAATCAATTTGCGCTACGCAACGCTATTGTAGCGCTCGCGCTGTTCTACGATGGCGTAGCGCTCGTGCTACGAAACGCCACGCTGTTGTAGCAGTAAGATTATCTAAGCGGTAATCTTACATGAGTAGGTAATAAAACCTTCCAAGTGCGAGTCGGGCTCGCACACTGAGGGTTCCGTACCACCACAAAATACAATAATTATCAATTAAAAAACCCGACTTTAAAATTAGTAAAATGATGAGGTCGTAGATTCGGTGAAAGAAATGGTGAAGTCGTTTAAGTAATCAAATTACGTTGCGCAACTTGGTAATGAACAGTAATGTGTCACCGACTCGCACTTGGCCATTTATTTATTTATTTTTTGTTATACTTTAGAGTAGTTTAGAGTGTGTAGGTGTACCTACTAGAATCATGCTAAGTATGACGCTTGTACATTAGAGCAATTACAAAAATACTTAAAAAAATAGTTTGTTGTATGGGGACCCTTTTTTTGTTTTTATTTTTAGACTTTTGTTATTCTTGGTTTATCCGTCCTAACATTACATATTCTATGAAAATTTCAACTGGCTATCTATTACTGTTCCAAAGATACGGCCGTTTAAAGTAAGGACGGACGGACGGACGGACAAAGCGTAGGTTCAGTAATAGGGTCCCGTTTACCCTTTGGGTACGGAACCCTAAAAATGTTTGTTGTATGTTGACCCCCCTTTACTTTTTGACCTTATTATATTTATATTTCTTAGTTAATCCACCATAACATTACTTATTCTGTGAAAATTTCAACTGGCTATCAATTAGGTACGGGTCGTAAGACAGATGGACAGACAGACAGACAGACAACGTAGACTTAGTAGTAGGGTCCCGTTTTCACCCTTTGGGTACGGAACGCTTAAAAGTAATGAGCTATGTAATAATTGGTATGATGTGACAAATACCCACCCCCACTAGATGGACCGACGACATTGTGAGAGTCGCGGGCATCCAGTGGATGCAGATGGCAGGGTGTCGTTCAGTGTGGAGGTTGAAGGGGAGACCTATGTTCAGCTGTGGACGTCTTCTGGCTGATGATGATGACAAATACCTCGTGGTCGTGATCCCAGGGCACGAACGAGTACTGCAGGGTCGGCATGAACACGTTAGCCTGCAGCCAGCGCACGAACAGCTCCTTGCTGGGACTCTCATTGTACCCGTTCCCGCCGATCATGTCTGGCAGCACCAGCGTGTACCCTACAACCACAGGTTAGGTAAAGCTATCATTATAGAAAGTCTTTGCCTACAATACATTTGGCACCATATTCATATGGCTAAAGGGGAAAGCTCGCACAGGATAGGAATCAGTGAAGGAATCGTATCAAAGAGGGAAATACCTTTTTTTTATATGCAAACAGGCTGACAGCTGCCTGATGGTAAGCGATCACCGTCGCCTATTGATACCTGCAACACCAGGGGCATCACAGATACGTTACCGAGCCTTAAAGACTCTATTAACAACCCTTTTGAAGAACCCCATATTAAAGCTACTCGGAAATGCCGCAGGAACGGGAAGACAGTCAGTCAGTCTTCCCGTGAACATGGTGCATGTAATAGCGCCAAAATATCGGGAGCTCCTTTCCACAACCTTACCACGGTAAATATCCCGTAAATTATCATATAACTATAGTGAACAACCGTGATAGTTTAAAACAGTTTTTTAGATCTTCAATATTAGTAACTCGGACGTACCTTGTATGTTCATCTGCAGCAGGGTGGTGACGAGTGTGGCGAGTCCGTTGTCGAAGTCCCACAGCGTGTCCTTGTCCACCATGCGGATGAACACAGGCAGGTCCTGCGTCCTGGAACACGCCGGACGGTGGCTTATTGAGCTTCAATTGGGACTCCATTCAACACCTTTGTATCGGGCTTTAAATTTTGTCTTAAAAACTTCTTTTTAATTTCCATGATAATTAATGTAATTTATAATTAAGGCAATTAGCTACATATTTTGTTAAAATATAATTAGCAAACGGTGTCATTATTTAAATTGAATATCGAATGCAGTGGAAAGATTCGCAAATCTTACGTCAGACACTTTAGAGTATCCCCACTGAAGTTACATTTTTTCGTTTAAATTTCTCTTTTCTGTGATTACCCCATGCCATATATTCTGTCGATCACGGTCTGACGGTCAGCCAATCGAAAAGTTTCGATTCAATATCTACAAATGGAACCTTTCAGGCTGGCCCGTATGGCAGCTCATCTATGCTGTAGAAATTTCCAATGTGTCCTACCTCATGCCAGATCTGATCTCGATCATGGGTCCGAACTGTGCGACGGCCCTCACGTACGACTGCACGACGTGTCCGGGGTGTAGGTCAATATCGCCATTCTGGACCGGGATCTATATAAAAGAACAACACTGTAGTTATTCAAGTCAACCACCAAACTGTGATCTGCAAACAATATTATGCTCTGGATTTAAGAGCAATATTTCCACTGAAATTACTGGGAATACAGCTAATAACTTTAAAGCATCGAATTCGGTAGCTTTTATGAGCACACGTTGGATTTACCACCCTATGAACGACTTTTTCGTCCGATAACTCGTTTGTAACCTACTTTGCAATAGGATACCTTAAGGAAACTTGAATTTCAACTCTTGGTATTTGAGATTTTTCTTCTTGCCCATTGAGGATTTGGAGAAGACGTAGTGAGAGGAGGGGACGTAGACGACAAGGCAAAGGTTTTGAGTTTAGATTAATTGTTTACCTGCGGAGACCAGCTAGATTCTCCGGCATCAAACTTGATGGAGTCGATGTCGTAAGCCTCGATGACTGCCCGGGCTCGGTCTGTGTACCATGCAGAGGCCTCAGGGTTGGTGAAGTCGATGTAACCAGGCACGGAGCCATTGTTGTTCCACCATGTTGTGTCTGGGCTGCCTTCTTCGTTTAGGACTAGGTAGCTAAGATAGTAAATTCGACCATATTACACACTTGCTGAGGGAATGGTAAGGGTATTGGGCTGATGTTAATTATATTGATGCGTGTAAAAACATGATGCCATGGTGGCATAACTTGGAAAAGCATATTTCAGTGCTCTGATGGATAAGTTGGATTATTTAGGTTTGAACTGGAGATTTAGAAGCAGGTAAGTAATCCATGGGGCTCAACTTAGCTCTGTTTGGCTATGTAAAAGTGCTTTGTCCATATGAAAAAAAAAAATACATTAAGGCATGATAAAGAGAGTTCAAATCTTACCCTTGTTCCAAAGCATAAGAGTACCACGGATCGCAGTCCTTGTTGATGAATGGGTGCATCCAAATGGAGACTCTGAAGCCCAGACCCTTTATATCCTGCACCAGCTGTTTCAAGTCAGGAAGCTTCCTCTCGTCAACCGTCAGCGAGCCGTAGCAGATCTCCCAAAGATCATCGATTTCAAACTGAGCGTTCGGGAAACCAGAATCTTTAATCTCATTGGCGAAAGTCCATAGACTTTCCTGGTCGATTTCTCTGGAATACCTAGCCCAGGTTGACCAAACTGGGTATTGAATCATTCTGTAATCAGGAATACCTGAAGGTTTGCCCAGATAGGTATCAACAGCATGCTGCTGAGCGACCTTAGCGTTTTCGAAGAACCACACGTCGTATTTAAGAACGTTGTGTGTTCGACGCTTGGAGTAAGGGTCAGTAACTTCAGCGATGAAGCAGATGTGATTGTTTAGGACATTGTGGTGGTCAACGAAGAGTGGTGCTTCTGGTTGGATGTAGATGTATTGTCCAGCAGAGTTAAGCCAGTAACGTTCGGAGACGGCAGCGTTGTCATCTTCTTTGGAGACGATGGAGTATTTGCTCAAGTGGCCGTTCTGGATGGGCCAGTACTGCTTCTTCTGTTCGGGGCCTCCGTACCATTGTTTATCACCTGTAGAAAAAGTAAGTAAAAGTAATTAAATTCACGTGTCTGGTTAATGTTATTATCGGTAAATGTCTTCGCCGAGACACTGCGAGTTTCCGTTGTGAAAAGAAACCCGAGAATACTTGTGAACTGTTGTATTTCTTATATTTTGGATTGTTAGCACAGAGGTGTGTGGTTCCGAAAAGGTTGTTCGTGGAAGTCTTGAATGACGTGAAGTGATTTTATATAATAATAAAATGGTTAATGGAGGGTACATTATGCCGGTAGCCGTAAAAAGGTTTGACATTTGATTTTCACTGCTTTGTTGATGAAGCGGTAATTTCAAGCCGCGACATATTCCGCCCCGTTGACAGACCATCGGTCTTCAACCTTGAATTTGTTGAATTTCTTCTGGCTTCGGGAGAGGGCACAATCGAACAAATGAGCGCCGAACGGTGCCTCTCGATGTGAGTACATCTGCGACTCGGCTTATGTTGTCAGGTCCCATGTATAGCTTCGTAACTCTCCCAAGTCTCCAACATAAAGGAGCCAGATTGTCTTCTTTGATTAGCACTAGATCGCCCACGTCTAGGTGTGCAGTCTCCTTGGTCCATTTTTGTCTTTGCTGGAGCTCCGATATGTATTCCTTCTGCCAGCGGAGCCAAAAGTGTTGGCGTATTTGTTCCAGTCTTTGATACCGTTGTAGCTTGTTCGGATTGACATCTTGTAGTGCAGGAGATGGGAACGTCGTCAACGGTCTTCCAATAAGAAAGTGTCCTGGAGTGAGGGGTAGAAGGTCGGAAGGATTGGAAGACATGGGACACAAGGGACGGCTGTTAAGTATTGCTTCCACTTGTGTGAATAAAGTTTGAATTTCCTCAAAGGTTAAATGTTGTTAAAGGTTAAATGGCTGTCGCCTATGGCTCTAGTTATGTGATGTTTAGCGGATTTAACCCCAGATTCCTACAGGCCTCTAAAATGAGGTGAAAAAACTGGGATGTTTGAGAATCTGATCCCTTCCTGTGCAGCAAAGTCAGAAAGAGAATCATGATTTGCCCTTAAAAAGGACCTTAATTCCTTGGCCGCCGCGGTGAAGTTTCGACCGTTGTCAGAGATTATCTCCGCTGGTTTACCGCGACGCGAAATGAATCTGCGAAGTGTCATTATGAAGTCTTGCATGGACAGACTGCTCACTGCCTCCAAATGTAGACACTTATAACGGGTATCTACAAATATACACAAATAGCATTTAATTAATCTAGCGCCACGTCCTTTACGATTTATTATGTAAAAGGGACCCGCAAAGTCTATGCCGACCGAGAGATGAGGAAAGTCTGGCGTGATGCGTTGAGCTGGTAGGTTTCCCATCTTCGGACAAAGTGTTTTGCCTTGAAAGCGGCTGCACTTTACGCAGTTGTGTACTGTATTGCGAGTTAAGCATCGCCCGTTTATAGGCCAAATGGTTTCCCTGACAGTGGCCAATAACAGTTGAGGGCCAGCGTGCATTTGTCGGATGTGTTCGCGAGCAAAATATATTTTTGTGAAGTGATGTGATGAGTCAAGAACTATGGGATGCTTTCTCGTGTATGAACTGTTGGAAGCGTCTATCCTGCCACCTACTCGTATTACATCGTTTTCTAGAAAAGGTGACAATGACAATAGCTTGGATTTCGCATTTAAAGGTGAGTTTTGTTTTAACATTTTGTATTCGTTAGGAAACGATTCTAGTTGAGCCATGAAACAAAGCTGATTGAATGAGTCTTGCAGCTCATTGGCAGTCAAAATACCAAATTGCTTGTTAGATGGATGCTTTAAATTGAATATGAATCTCTTTACATATGCAAATGATCTTTGTAATTTAATAAAACTTGAATAATTTTCGTATTTTATTACAGGTTCTGCGATGACAGCTGGACTGGATTGGATGATCTTCACTTCAGGTAAGTCATTTTGATTTTTATTTAGTTTGAGATATGGCCATTCACTTTCATCTTTGGCGAGAAAAGCTGGACCATGCCACCAGAGATCTGAACCTTG
The DNA here is from genome assembly GCA_949125355.1 of Agriopis leucophaearia. NCBI lineage: Eukaryota > Metazoa > Arthropoda > Insecta > Lepidoptera > Geometridae > Agriopis > Agriopis leucophaearia. The sequence continues at coordinate 1,436,671 of OX421277.1, read as the reverse complement.
TAACTGACTAGGATTGATGCCTCTAGAGATCAGATCAGCTGGGTTTTGATTTGTGGAAGTGTACCGCCATGCTAATGGATTTGTAATATCAACGATTTCGCCAACACGATTAGCAACGAATGTCTTTAAATTTCTAGGTGGGCTGCGTATCCACGCGAGAACCACGCTGGAGTCGCACCAATAGACTACACGTGCAGGTTTGTATTTGATTGATTCGAGTACATATTTAGTTAACCTGGCTGAGAGTAGAGCGGCGCACAACTCCAACCTAGGAATTGTCGTGGGTTTCAGAGGCGGAACTTTTGATTTGGCGCACAGTAAGTTAATGGTAACTTCATTATTGTTATTTGTTGATTTCAGATACACACAGGCCCCATAGGCACCTTGTGCTGCATCGCTGAATGAATGAATTTCTATAGTCTTTGGATTATCGCAGATAACGTTTCTAGGTATCTTAAGATTAGAGAGATGATGCGTGTTGCTAGCAAATTCGTCCCAAGATTTTATAATGTCTCGGGGAACGGGTGTATTCCAGTCAATCTTCAGGAGCCATAATTTCTGAAGAATCATCTTTGGTTGAATAATGCACGCACTTAATAATCCCAAAGGATCATAAATCCTGAATGCGTTGGACATTATCGTTCGTTTAGTAACATTTTCAGTATGAATGTGTATAGGTTTGAATGGAAAGTGTAAGTAATCTTCGGTAGGGCTCCACCCCAATCCGAGAGTGCTCGAGGATTCGCTTATAATTAGCTTATCTTTATTTGATCGGTGCTCAATGTTTTCGACAAGATTAGGTGAATTGCTTTTATATTTACGCAGTGGAAGACATGCTGATTGCAATGCTTCAGATACTGACTTTTGTATATGACGTAGTTCTTCTTCACTATTCGCGCCTGTGATCAGATCATCAACATAAAAGTCGTTTTGAATTATTGATTTGATTTGACTGTCCCTACATTCCTCTCCGACTTGCCACAAACACCTAGTGCTCAAATATGCCGCGCTTGCTGTACCATAAGTGAGGACATCTAAGCATAAGGTTTGTATAGGGAGTGACTCATCGTCTCTCCACAAGATCAGCTGTAAATTCCTGTCGTCAGGATGTACTTGCGATTGTCGATATGACTTTTCAATATCTGCGCAAAGTAAAAATTTGTACTGCCTTGATCTAATCAAGATGGAAAAAAGTGAGTCTTGGACATTCGGGCCTACCATAAGAATGTCGTTGAGTGAAAACCCGGAGGAAGTAGGTGCTGAACCGTCGAAGACAACTCTGATTTTAGTTGATTCACTGTCTTCGCGGAACACGGCGTGATGACATAAAAAATATCCTGGAACAGGATGAGGATCTGCAGATACAGATAAATGGCCTAATTCGGCATATTCGCGAATAAATTCTGTATATTGCGATTTTAAATCAGGATTATTACGAAATCGTTTTTCTAGATTGAGTAGGCGTTTTTTAGCCATATTGTATGAATCACCTAAAGTATCAGGGCTGTGCTTCAATGGAAGCTTTACGCAAAATCTACCTGTGCTCAACCTAGTAGTGTTGTTGACGAAATGCTCTTCGCACAGTTTTTCTTCACTGCTTAGAATTGATTTTTGTGGGATTTCTTCAATTTCCCAGAATTTTGTTAGAATCTTGTCGATGTTTGCTTGTATGTTGTATAATTTATCATGAGACTGATCAATTGAATGGTTGTGAGATTGATTGTATGACTGGTTGTGCGATTGATCGTTTGACTGGTGGTACGATTTATCACTTGACTGATTATGTGTTGGATCGCTCGATTGGTTGTACGATTGATCGCTTGATTGCTTATGTGAAGAATTAGATGTATTTTCTTTATGTTTGTGTGCATGATCGCCTATATAATAGGGTGTATGATTATTTGTATGTGTTGTTGCATGTTTGCTTACACGTTTGCTTGTATGAACGTGATTATTAATTGTATGAATGTTTGTGTGTGTGGTAGCATGTTTGCTTACACGTTTGCTTGCTTGAACGTGGTTGTTTGTATGATTGTTTACTTCATCAAACTTACTTACTTACTTATTTACTTGATTGTATGAATTGTTGAATGAATGATTGCATTGTATGTATTTTGCAGAGCTTGCATGGATGGGACCAGCTATGAGCCAGCCTAGTTTAGAGTTGATAAGTTTAGGACTTCTAGGCCCTAATGATTGTGTTTCATGACGCAGAACGTCCCAGAATACGTCCGCTCCAAGTAGGACGTCGATTCGTGATGGTATGTTAAAGTTAGAATCAGCTAACTTTATGTTACTTGGTAACTTTAAGTTTTGTATGTTGATGGGAACCTTCGGCAGTTCACCTGTTAGCTCCTCGAGTACTAGACAAGATAAGGTAGCTTTGTATGGATGGTGTTTTGAATGTATTTGTATAGTAGAACTTTGAACTACTTTGTTGCATGAGTTGTTACCTATTCCAATGACCTTTATTGCATCTATTGATTGTGTACTTAACTGTAATTTCTGTTTTAAGTTTTCAGAGATGAACGAGGATTGGCTGCCACAGTCCAAAAGAGCGCGCACTGTCTCCGTCGCGTGAGTCACCGGATTGGAAACTTCTATGACTGCTGTTGACAAAATGACTTCGCTAGGAGCCTGCTCGGAAAAGTTTACAAATGACTCCGTATTAGTGGAGGGCGTTGGAGCCACAACACCTGGATGAATGATTGTGGCGTGTCTCAAATTGCAAATTCTGCAAGTTCCTGAACGACAATCTGAAGTTTGATGACCTTGTCTTAAACAGTTGCTGCATAAATTATATTTTTTTATGTCACTTAACTTCTCATAAGTGTTTTTATTCTTGAATGTGGAACAGTGATAAATGCGGTGTGCATCCTTGCAAATGATGCACGACAGCTTCTTTTGTGATTGACTTGTACTTGTAAATGTTTTTACATACTGATTTCGGTCGTGTTTATTATTAAAGTTCTGATTACTGTGTGTGTTTGTGTTTTGTTTATAAAAACTGTGATTAGGTCGCGAAGTAGCGAGTGTCATTGTGTTTGATTTATTACGGCTTATAGCTTCAAGAACATCAGCGCGATCAGTCAAGAAGTGGTTGAACTGATCTAGGGTTGGAACATCGTCGAACGTGTTACGAAGTTCTTCCCATTTTATTAGAGTGTTGCTGTCTAGTTTGGACGATAACATGTAAACATGTCGTGTCAGACAAGTGGGACACGCTACTCATTAGTAGCGTGTCCCACTTGTCTGTGGGCTGACCTAAACTAGACAATGCGCGTAAGTTCTTCATTACGTGGTCAACGAGAAATCGTAAGGAACGTTCCGACTCGCGAGTGATCGATTGCATGTTAAAAATAGCATTAAGATGCTGACTGATAAGAACTCGTTTGTTATCGTACCTTGAGCAGAGCAGTGACCAGGCGTGAGCGTAATTTAATGATGACACTTCGAGATTGCATATGACACGAGCAGCATCCCCTTCGAGATAGCTGATAAGATAATGAAACTTGTGAATATTGGTTATATTAGCGTTGTCATCGACGAGAGCTAGAAATGCATCTCGAAATTGAGCCCAGCGGAAATAAGATCCGTCAAATTTCGCTATTTCAATTTTCGGTAATTTGAACCTTGAATTCTGATCATGATAGCGAGAGTGATGGCAAGGAGTTTCTCCCACCTCTGACTTGCGGCGGGTTGCTATTTGAATGTTTGCATCTTCGACCATTATCTTGGCTCTTGCAATGCATGTGATAATGTCTTGTTCAATGCTTTCCCTCTCCTCTATCTCAGAATCCAAAGAATCAGAATTTAAAACCTCAATTTCTGTTTGTTAATTATCAAAGTTACTGGCTAAAGACTCAAATTTGTTTAATTTTAGGTTAAGTTCGGCTAATTCTAAGCTATTTATCTCAGCTGATTCAAATAATGCAAGATAATTTTTAAACTTTGTGATTTGGCCTTTAATTGAACTGCGTTTTGTATTTAAGTCTTTTAGTTTATTACTAGATTTTGATGATTCCGTAGCCATGATTATAAATGATAAAATTGGGACTTAATTATGTTGTAAACAGTTGCGTTTGTTTTAAGTTACATGAACGTGTGATAAGAGTGTAAACAAGCAATGGCTAAATTTACATTTGCTGTGTGAAACTTATTTTGTAGTAATTCTCTTTGAATATTGATTTTTATATGTGAAAATCTTTTTGACTTAGCTGCAGTAGGGTAAGGTCTCACTCTCCCCGACGTGATGAGAAGATACTGCAGGAATCTGGGTTCCGGAGACGCCCGCCAGGTGAACGCGATCAGCTGATCGCTCGAATTTGTATTGTGACCGGGGCGTACCGGTTATATCTGAAATAGTCGGCAAATCGGGTGAATAGCGAGAAAAAACACTGTTTGTGTTGAATATTAGGACTATGACAAGGATTTACTTGTTATTGTTTTGTTTGTTATGGAAAATATGTGGAGATTGTGATAATAAGTAGGTCACTCACTATCACTGTAAGTAGGTCAAGCAAAATGTTTGTTGAAAAAGATTGAAAATTGATCGATTATGGGATGAAATGACTTTCTAATCACATAATAACTAAGTACTTACTAGAATAGTTATGTTTTATTGATAATTAAGCTATTTGTAGACTGTTTGTTATAATTTTTTGAACATGAACTTTAAATTTGTAGGTAGGTATAACCTCTGCGCGGTTTGAATGTGAATACCTATGTTAATTTTGCACCTTAATGTACAAAATATCGCATGAAATGAATGTATATTGCCTTTGTGAACTGATTTGATGACTTAGACACACTGTGGAGGCAATAACTAGTGATTTTGATGTTAGGTTGGGTATGGCTGAACGACAAAGGAAGGACACTTATCTTTTGTATGTGATTTTCCGTGATCCGTGTGAAGTCTTATCAATGTTGCTACACTGCCAGATGCTGCCGGTGCTTGTTGTTGAATCCTTCTTTGCTTCAGGTTACAGGATTGATTTATTTCACGTGGATGCTTCGGTTGCAACGCCGTTGTCTTGATGGAACATGGCACGTCGACGAAGTCCGTGAAAAAACGTCCTGTCACGGTCGCCAAAAAAAAAAAACTTATGTCTTCGCCGAGACACTGCGAGTTTCCGTTGTGAAAAGAAACCCGAGAATACTTGTGAACTGTTGTATTTCTTATATTTTGGATTGTTAGCACAGAGGTGTGTGGTTCCGAAAAGGTTGTTCGTGGAAGTCTTGAATGACGTGAAGTGATTTTATATAATAATAAAATGGTTAATGGAGGGTACATTATGCCGGTAGCCGTAAAAAGGTTTGACATTTGATTTTCACTGCTTTGTTGATGAAGCGGTAATTTCAAGCCGCGACAGTAAACTACATGATAACTATAAGAATTCATTGGGCGAAGTACCTTACAGATTTTCGACACGTAAAATACGTATTGAATTCCATACAAATTATGTATGACAAAATTTAAATTTGTATGGAATTCGATAAGTACTTTGCCCAACCCTATCGACAACACTTACCAAAATCGAAGCAATCTTCGAAGATCTTATCAGCAGGTCCGTCCCAGCCAATAGTCAGCTTATACCCGCCACTGGCTTCATCGTGCATGGAGCTGACCTCGAAGGTCACGTCTAACTCGAGGTCATCGGCTGTTACCCTTCGACCGATGTGACCTAGGATCTCTGTGCCGGACGCTGTTTCGAGCAAAATAAATTACGTATACCTAGAGGCAGACTAACGACATAGTGCCAAAAAATTTAGTTATCTATTTAGAAATGGCATCAAATAATCAATCTACAACAAGATAACATTTTAAGTAGGTATTGAGAATGTCATCTTGAAAAAGCACTCTAATCATCGGTGACCTTGATGATAAGAGTGCATATGCTGCAGTAACTAACTAAGAAACTTGTTTTTTAGGTATATTTATGTTTTTTTTTTATCTAACTAAGGTTGGAACCCTTATAACCGACTTCCAACAAGGAGGAGGCTATCAATTCGCCAGTTTTTTATATGTTTGTTACCTCAGAACTTTCGACTGGGTGCACCGATTTTGATAATAATTTTTTTATTTGAAAGCTGGTGCGTCCCGTGTGGTCCCATTTCAATTTGATCCAGTTCTGAAATTTTAGTGAATTCGGTTTTTTATATTGATAAGTTATTCTAACTCTTCTCTTTAGTCTCTCTATTATCTCGGGTAACTTATCGGGCCCTTCTAGTTAGTTCTAAGAGAAAACATGAATAATGCTTACGTCCGACAGCAGAGAGGATGTACCCGCCCTCTTCATGTCTGTCAACCAGGAAGTCGCGCTTCTCTGGCGCTCGCGGCACCGCGCACAGCGCCACCGACACACCTGGGGAAGGTCATAACTTACTTGATTCTGTCTGATAAATAACGTCTCGTATTTTTTTTTTTATAGATTGCGTTAAACCGCCAACTCACCTGAAGTGAAACGATGATGCGGTCTATGAGTATTTGATAGTCTAAATAAGGCTGCTCTGGCCACAGCTATATCTTTCGCAAATTTTGGATTTAAATTATTTTAACAAAATATTAAATTATCTTCATCTTAATTGCTATACCTACAACATTATTTTGCAATATAATTCTAATAGCCGTAACAGACGTGTCAAACTTGGCTGACGAACCGCCTTCAGACCAACGGGAGAGAAAGAGAAAATTTTCACTTTCTCTCCCGTTGGTTGGATGGCGGTTCGTCAGCCAGGTTGACGTGTATGTTACGGCTCTAAAAATATAACGTCCAATATTCGATATACACATGTACGAACGAGTACATATAACTCGATTCGCTGATATTTTTTTATTCCAACTTAGTGATTTAGTATAAGTATTCAAAAATGTTAAAAATGTCCGAGTGATCTAAACATGTGCCGGGAACCCGGTTCTTAGTTAAAAAACAAACTACCTAATTGGATGGAAGTCGATTATGTTGCATTATAATTATAGCGCTACATGGCTCTACTACGTCTCTACGTTTTAGCGTCAATTAGGTACAGTTTAGCGTAGCGTTTCATATTAACATTCTTTTTGGGTACAGTTTCAAATTCAAATTTATTTTGCGGAGACATGGCTAACATACAGATAATAATTTATAGGTATTTACATAACAGAGACCATGGTATATGGTATGCAAAATTTATAACATTTTATTTTATAGGATTTAACATCAAAGTAAGTAAGTAATTCAGTTAGGCTCGGTATCCACTAAAGCTGCGATTTAACCGTAAAACTCACTTGCAAGCCGTGATGTTCGCTCATATTGAGCTTTTCAAAATAATTGATAGAGCGATTCAGTGATTGCGAGAAATCACGTGAACGCGAACGCGCCGAGATAAGGTTTGCAGTTGCGCTAATTTTCGCAATCACCTAACTAGAGTAACTTCCCCAGTCATAATTTCTTTATATTATTCACTAGATCAGAACAGGTGAGTATCCTACCTGCTAACAATACCAGCCACTTCATCCCGACCACACACACTGCGCAGGAGCGTCTCTCATCGCTTGCATTTTATCAATTCCTCGTACCACTTATCTACATCTGTCAGATAAATCTCTCTAGTTCAAATCCCCTACGGAGGTTTGAGAAGTCGCACAGGATGATTATATTTTCCTATGCTAGGACTTTATGTACCTAATAAATTAAAATACAAAAAGTACAAAAGTTTGATACGTAAAATACGTATCGAATAGGCATGATGACTAATATTTTTTTTAGAGCCTATCAACGAAAACAAAATATAAATTAATTCAAAAATTAATAAGTTATAAGCATTTTTTCATGCTAGACAGAGAGCGCACTATACTGAGCTATGACGTCAAGCCTCAGGCGCGGCAAACAAATGCTATACTAATACGCGCTTTGCGAGAAAGGGATGGAGCATCCCTTCTCTATCCTTACCTAAAACTTTAAACGCTCATATCTCAGAGATTAATTAGCCGATTAATTATTATTTTTCAGTATGTGTAATGTATTTAGTTATATTCATCGCTAATCCTGTTATTTATAATAAATTAAAGATTAGGCCACACGCCTATTCCATACAAATTTCAATTTTGGAATTCATAATTTGTATGGAGTTCGATACATACTTTACGTACCCTATACCTCCGGCTGTACGTGCTGCTTCTCGATCATACCTACATAATTGCACCTAAGTATTTAACGGTTGATTTACATGGGCAGACTATTCCTACTGTTTGGGTGGGAGAGTAGGCTTGGGTTATTTCTTCTGTCCCCTACTGGGGGTAAAATTGGTTAATTTTTCCTGTTGTCCCTTACCTAGTAGGTACAATTTAGTGGGGGTGAAGGCGAACAAAAATTTCTTGTCGGCCGCCACTGAAATATTTTATTTATAAAATATTACGGAATCATTATTACGTAATTTTTACGAAATAGTGATATTATTATAAACAGATAGTTTGGTATCCGTCCTAAAACGGGTTTCAGGACACTTAAGGAAGTTGAGCCAGCCATTTAAAAGTAGGTTTTGGTGTTACACCCTAGGTAGTAGGTATCTATAGGCGACGGTGATCGCATACCATGAGGCGGCCCGTTATCTTGTTAGCCACCTATGGCATAAAAAGTTATCTGACCTTATAGTGCGTGGTTCACAGGCCGATACTAAGTTTGTTTAACCGACTTCCAAAAAAGAGAAGGTTATCAATTCGACTGGGTGAACCGATTTTCATGATTATTTTTTTATTTGAAAGCTGGTGCTTCCCGTGTGGTCCCATTTCAATTTGGTCCAGTTCTGAAATTTTTATGAAGTCGGTTTTATTATTTTATTTTATACCGTAAAATCGGGGCCGTAGTTACTCGGAAATAGAAGGGACCATAGATCATGGATGACGCTTTCTCGCCCGCTCACATTAACGCAAAATATTTCTCCTACCCCTCTCACTCTTGCTTTTTCGTCTGTCGCTCAATTATAAAACAACAGCATGTACTATTGCTTGCGTAATCCATCCGAGAAGGGACGGGTAGGTATGGTATTTACGATGTATCTTGGTATTGATGCTGAGGGCAGAGTACCTAATAGATAGGTTTACCTACTTATCAGTTCGATCGAGTTACTCTTCTTACCGTTGTCAGATAAGATACCGACATCGAGTAGTTTGTTTTTTCTTTCGTATGTAATGCAGGAGTTTAGATTAACTTTCTACATACCTACTCACCTAAAGTATTACGTAGATTATATAACTTTTTATGTAAGTTTCCTTCTAAGCGGCTCGACCGATTTGGATGAAGTTTTGTGTGTATATTGCAATGGGTTCCTGGGGGCTTACGCCCAACTAAACGAGGGCCCGAATAGATGCAGTTTGCAAACCACGCGAACGCACTGTATCTCGGCGTTCACGTGATTCTGCAAACTGCACTTATTCGGGCCCGCGTTTAGAGTTGGGCGTAAGGCACCTGGATGGTTTGAAAATACAATTGGACTCGTTAGGTGGCGCTGGTGTCGGTATGTCGCCAATCGGGCAGGACGACGCGACGACTGCCGGGTCCGCTAGTATAAATAAGCTAACCTTACAATCTGACAATAGGGCTGTGAGTAGTCTGTTGGCAGATTTACGCCACGTTAAATAGCAACTTAGTCACTTAGTTTGCTACTTGCTTTTTATACAGGGTTATTGGTAACTAGCTAACAAAAGCTTGTTTCACCTACTTTCTTTTTATACACGGTTATTGGTAACTAGCTAACAATCTCTTGTTGGTTGTAATGGTTATTGGTAACTAGCTAAGAATCGCTTGTTTCACCTACTTTCTTTTTATACAGGCTTATTGGTAACTAGCAAACAATCTCTTGTTTCACCTACTTCATTTTTATACAGGGTTTTGTACAGCTTCCCTGCATCACACGTAACAACTTCAGTTTCATGACTGTTAAATACACAACACGTAAAATACAATACAAAAAACTATAAATATTTATTATACATTTAAAAAAAAATGGTTTCGCTACTTGCCAGCTAGATATTTGGCATACAATAAGGTAACAGCAATATTAAAACAATATATATCTCTTAAAAACATTTTTTATTTCATAAAAAAACTGTAGTGGTAGGACTCTTGCAGGGGTCCGCCCGGGGAAGTACCACACCTTTGCCAGTTATTCAACCGCCAAGCAGTAGTGTGCAAACACTACTGTGTTCCGGATTGAAGAGCAATGTTTCCAGCGAAATTACAGGGCACACAGAGATTTGACATCATATATCTCGGGGTGACGAGTGCAGTGCATTGCCATCCAGGGTTTTGAACTGTTGAAGTTCAAAATTCTGATTGGCGTTGAGCTGTTACGGGCAAGCGTGAAGAGCCATCAGGCGAACGACTTCACTCGTCTCGTCACCCAGTATCATAAAAAAAAAACAATTATTATCCATACTAACTTAATCAAAAATCTTACTAACTTTCGCACTATGTTGGGATGTTCCAATGAGTTGTGGTCACAGTGCTACTTCACTCAGGGAATACTTGATATTACTAAACAACCGTGTGAAGTGGATTAAAAATACAATAATGTATACAATGGAATATGAAATTATTGTACAGTACAGGATTTAAAGTAAAATAAATTAAAATATCTGGGACATTATTGCACACATGGTCATCTGACCCCAAACTAAGCAAAGCTTGTAATATGGCTGCCAGAGACTGATATACATACATATATATTTTTTATTACATACTTAAATAGATATTAACACTCAGGCATAGAACAAACACAAATGTTCATCACACAAATGTTTGTCCTAGATGGGAATCGAACCCACGCCCCCAAGCACAGAAAGTAGGATCACTACCAACTGAGCCACCGAGGCAGTCAGCAGTAAAGTCTGGGCTATTGAGGTGAACCATAGAAAAAAGAAGTAAATAGAACGGAAATGATAAGGAAACTGACGCCAGGAATTATGACAGATATAAGATTGAACATTCTTATTTATGTCAACGCGTCGGACTCTGCGTCACAGTTGCTTACACAGGCGCTATGTGTTTTTTTTTTTTTTTTTTTTTTTTTTCACACACGGTCATCTGACCCCAAACTAAGCAATGCTTGTAATATGGCTGCCAGAGACTGATATACGTACATATATATTTTTAAATACATACTTAAATAGATATTAACACCCAGACATAGAACAAACACAAATGTTCATCACACAAATGTTTGTCCTAGATGGGAATCGAACCCACGCCCCCAAGCACAGAAATTAGGTTCACTACCAACTGAGCCACCGGGGCAGTCTATATGGGCAGGTAGCAGTTTATATGGGTGCAAGTGGCTACAACAAATTTCTTACGACGAATGCCTTGACAGCCGTTCTAATTTAAACAAAAAAATATATTCTTTTCTGTGAGGTGAACAACTTGTGTAAGGAATAACATATCTATAGAATGAGAAACGGCATCTGCCTTATCCTGTCTCATCTCAAAATATATTTAGGCAGGTCGTGAGGACAGGAATGTCGTTAATTGTCGTTACTCCTTGTAAGTAAATTAAAGTATTTTTTTCATGACCATGGATACAAAGTCTTTCTGTCATTTTTCCACACTAGAGCACGTTCATGAGCATTTATTAAATAATAATCCACCATTATTACAAATTAAACACTCGAAAATACACAAGCTTAGGAAAATAATACAATGAGCCTACATGTTTCTCCACGTTGGCGCTAAAACAAAGCAGGTGCAGTTAATGCATTATTCCTGCAGGAGGATAATCAAAGGCAGGAATGTTTTGTTGTTGTAAGTTTTTTCATGACCAGGGATACAAAGTCCTTCGGTCGTAATATTAAACAAGTTTACCTCGTCTTAAATAGCATCAAACAAGTCAGAGTCAAGCAAAGTGAGTCACTGTCAAATCAAACTCGTGCCCCAGTAAAGTGGTGGAGGCTTTACAATAGGCTTCTATAAATCAACTAAAATTTGACCTGCAACACTGGATGCCGAATGCTGGTTGGTTGTCGACTCGACTCGAAGTTTTCTTCACTAACGTAACGTCACTTGTCGCTGTCAGTTTCATCGTTTGTCGTTGGTGATCCAGTGACATGAGAAGAGAAAGAAAATTAAATCCATAAATCCATTATCCATATTCCATACGATAGCATAGCATAGATATCTGTAATCCATAAAATGGCAGATCCCAGAATTCGGCAAATAAAAATAAAGACCGGCGTCGTGAAGCGGATTGCTAAAGAAAAAGTGGTTTACGAGAAGGAGGTTGAGCAGCAGAAAAACAGGATACAGAAAATAAAAGACGAAGGCCAAGACGAACACAACATTAGGAAGCAAGAGGAAGTACTCCAAGAGTCCCTGATGATGGTCCCTGACTGCCAGAGACGGTATGTTGCCTTCTCAATGTAACATTTCCGATGACAAAATTAAATTTTTACTAGCATACAGTACTCGATTATTGTAATTCCAGTGCAAATGGGTATTAAAAAAACGGGTGTGCTAGGTTAGATAACTTTGCGGAGTATTTTTTTTGTTGTGTGACGAAATAAGTACGTAAGGCAGCTGGCAGTGGGGAACGCGAAAAGCCGATGATGTGCCTTGGGAGAGGCATATGACGAGCAGTTGACCAAAATAAGCTGATTCTATTGAAATTGATTTCTTTGTTATGATTGAATGTTAGAACAAAGAATGATAGAAACGATGATGCGTCACTAAAATTCAGTCATAAGTTGCAAGTCAGTCATAAGTTAGTCACATTATGTTGTCATGGGACTGTTCCATCTACAGACTTCACATCTTTTGACATCCTAGAATTGATGGTTCTATCTAATGTGTTTGTTGGTTGTGTTGTTTATTGTTGTAGGCTTGGGTATAAATTGTATTTCCAGTATGTAATAATTGTAGATTTTGGAGAAACTCAGAGTCACACAACGGGCGAGCTATGCTCGGAGTTTCTTTGCGTGATAGAATCAGAAACATGGATATTCAACAAAGAACCAGAGTTATCGACATAGCTATTAAAATTTGCAAGTTGAAGTGGCAATGGGCAGGCCACATCACTCGAAGAACCGATAACCGATGGGGAAGAAAGGTTGAGTGGAGACCACAAACCGGAAGACGCAGCGTAGGTAGGCCTCCCACTAGATGGACCGACGACATTGTGAGAGTCGCGGGCATCCAGTGGATGCAGATGGCAGGTTGTCGTTCAGTGTGGAGGTTAAAGGGGGAGGCCTATGTTCAGCAGTGGAAGTCTTATGGCTGATGATGATGATGAATAATAGTAGATTACTGTAACGGCAGCTAATAGAATTTATGAAGGAATGTAAAAATATGGGATGAAGTCGGGATAACTCTGATTCCAACAAGGCTTGTATGTAGAAGTGTGTCGTTTCTGGACCAATTTCCTCTAGTGGAATGAATGTAATCCAAGATGTCGACTGAAGTCTGTCCGAATACTCCGCATCAGTCCGCATGACCTAGTCTGTGTGAGTGAGCTAACAAATAATATGGCTTCAATTGGAACTGAAAGAAAACATCTGCGGTGGCAGAACTAAAAAAAGTAGTTCCATGCTCAATCCGTTTTAGGACATTATAAGCACATGTCTACTTGTATAGTATTTTTTGTACAACTCATGTTAAATCAAGCATAAATACATTGGGGTAACTTTCACATAATATTAAAATGTTGCCTAGCAACCAAACTTAGACTACAGTGCCAGGTGGATGGTTTCTAACCATAACCACCTGGCATCAGTAGTTGCCATATGGCTTGTAGGTATTATGAGCTAAACAAAGAACACCATTTGGAAGTGTCAGTTATTTTTTGTCAGTAAATCACACAATCACACTTAAAATATAAATAAAAAGTTTGTAAAAGACGTAGCATAGGTACGCCTCCCACTAGATGGACCGACGACATTGTGAGAGTCGTGGGCACCCACTGGATGCAAATGGCAGGCTATGATGCTTATGGCTGATGATGATGATTTGAAGAACGCTTTTGAAAGAAAATTGGGCTTTAAAGTCAGAGCTCAGAACCAAAGTAGCCATTTTTGTCTGCTCATAAAAAACTGACTTCATAAAAACGACAATTACCATTGTACCAAATTGAAATGGACCACAAGCGAAGCACCAGCTTTCTAAGAAAAGATCAAAATCGGTTCACCCATTCGAAAGTTCTGAGGTAACAAACATTTAAAAAAAACAGTCGAATTCAATACCTACTCCTATTTCGAAGTCGGTGAAAATTGACATAGATATTTAATTGCTTGCAGATTGCAGAAAGCATTTGTGGACCTTAAAAGTATATTAGAAACAGAGCAGGATCTGAAAGAAACTGAAGAATACACAGCAGCGGAGAAAGTGCTTAAGGAGGCCGAACCTCAGCTCCCAGAATCTATCACTCCATAATAATAACATTATTTACCTTTAGTTTTAATTTATTGTAATAATAATCATGTCTTATAATAGTAACTTCTATAATAACTTTTGTGGGAAAGCTACATTCCAAAATCCACAGGTTCTTATACCACCGCCTCCACCTCAATATACCGGTTCTTCGGCACACTCATGGCCGATAGGAATACCTGATGGAGACATCATCAAGCAATTTGAGAACAAAATACCAAATTACCAACCTGCAAAGTCACAGAACTCTATATCAATCTCAAAAGTTCATGATCAGATACGTAACCTAGCTTTGGCCTTAAACGAAATAAAATTAAAACAAAAATTGCTATCTGAAAAGATTAATGATCTCTCAGACGACGAATGGAGCTTACACTTAAAGCAGGTGGATGAAAATAAAGAAATCATTTCTGAAATAATTTCAAATATAAACAACTTGAATACAGACATTCTAAGGAAACTATTAGCGAAGAGAACATCAAAAAGAGCCAGGCAGAAACGTCAACGCGATGAAAAGAGAAAACAGAAAGAAGAATTGAAGAAACAAAATGAGGAGAAATCTCGTAAAATTGACGAATACTTGAAGAAATTTCAGGATGACATCAATAAAGCAAAACAGGTAGCTATTTAAACAATTATGGTTTCAAACACAGAGAACAGGTGATTCACTCTCAGAGCTGGGGCCTTACGCGCAACTCTAAATGCGGGCTCGAATAGGTGCAGTTTGGTAAATCACGCGAACGCGAACCTTAAGAGCGCGTTCATACGACACGATTTCAACGCGCGCTGATCGTTTTCGGGTAGCTTTTCATAAGGGAAGTAGAGAAGGCGCGGGCACTGCGCGTTCGAAGCGTTTTCTATTCGGGTGTTGAGCGTGCGCGCGATATTTATATCGATAAAATAAGTACTTTATGTAATAGACATAAACTATAAATTCCAAAGTTTCTGAGCAGCAAGCGGCGCGTACGCGACTCGCACGCGGTGTCGCGCCCAAAAATTAGCGCATTTTTATTATTGTTTATTGTTTTATGGTCATCTGACCCCAAACTAAGCAAAGCTTGTAATATGGCAGCCAGTATACATACATATATATTTTTAAATACATGCTTAAATAGATATAAACACCCAGACATAAAACAAACACAAATGTTCATCACACAAATGTTTGTCTTGGATGGGAATCGAACTCACGCCCCCAAGCGCAGAAAGTAGGTTCACTACCAACTGAGCCACCGGGGCAGTCAAAATATGGTAATAGGCTTGTGTTTGACCGCCAACTCGCCTGATATTAAGCGATGGAGCACGCTTGCCTAGAAGAAAGCCAATTCACTCGTGATTTGAAGACACCCAGATTGTAACTATCGGAGAACATCCATTCAGGTAGAACATTCCACAGACTCGCAGTATTCCACATTGTAGTTTTGATTTGGATTTGTTATAATATATGGTTAGTAATTATAAAGGAAAATGTCACAACCAAAATTTACTTAACATTCAATTTTGTGTCCTAATAAAAAGAAAAAACTGTTTAACAGGAAGAAGAAGCCAAACTCCAAGCTGATGCAGTACTTAAAGAAACCATACGCAAAAAACAAGATGCTAAGAAGTACATTACAAAACTGGATGCGCTCGTGAAGCTGCGGAAAGCGAGAATGAACACGGCCAAAGGCAGAGGCGAAAGCCTGTCTCTAAAAGAAGCAGAGGTTTTTGAAATGAATATTGGTAAGATTATATCACATCACACTTATAAATAAATGCGAACGTTTTGTTTGAATAATTATCAATATAAAAAACCGACTTCATAAAAATGACAGACCAAATTGAAATGGGACAGTACGGGAAGCACCAGCTTTCAAATAAAACAAATAAATAAAATAATCATCAAAATCAGTTCACCCAGTCGAAAGTTCTGAGGTAACAAACATAAAAAAACATACAGTCGAATTGATAACCTGCTCCTTTTTGGAAGTCGGTTAAAAAGAAAAAAACACAGCTTCACCATACCAAGACTACTCCACGTGTGTTAATAAGGGGGAATAGATCCAGGTAACTCCTTCATTAAAACATCCCTAAAGTAAGCCGATATTTCAAGGAATTGGGTTGGCTCGGTAAGTTCTGGAAAGTCCAATTTGGTCCAGTTCTGTCATTTTTATGAAGTCGGCTTTTATATTGATCATTATTGAAGTCAAGTTAGTTCGCAGTTGTCTGGGAAATTAAGTACAAGTATGTAGAGCTACAAGTTTTAGAAACCATGCAATAGGCATATTTAAAGGCGAAAATAAATCTTACAATATACTACTGTGTTCCGGATTGAAGGGCAATGTTTCCAGCGAAATTACAGGGCACACAGAGATTTGACATCTTATATCTCGGGGTGACGAGCGCAGTGCATTGCCATCCAGGGTTTTGAACTGTTAAAGTTCAAAATTCTGAGTGGCGTTGAGCTGTTATGAGCAAGCGTGAAGAGCCATCAGGAGAGCGACCTCGCTCGTCTCGTAAAAATAATAAAATATTAACGGGATATTTACCGTGATAATGTGGTGGATTGAGCTCCTGATATTTCGACGCAGTTACATGTACTATGTCACCAACACGGCACACCACATCCTCTGCAACAAAGTCGATTTCAATTGGAACAGGTTGCCTGAGAATGTGATCACAAAGAAATAAATAAATGCGGTTAAAACAAACTGGACAGATGGATAAGAATGAAGAAGATAACTGTGATAACGTGTGAAGAACCGTAATAGTTTAAAACAGTGTTTAAGTCTTATAACATTTTGATTTCTAGAGAAACTGAAATCGATGTGGTCACAACGACTCATCATATATGAGAAAGAAGAATCCGAGCTACGTGCCAAGTTGCAGCAGGACTCTGAAGAGATAACCAAGGGGAATGAAACGGAGAAGGAGGTTCTACACAATTTGGAGCTGTGGAAGGATGTTCTGTTCGGCGGGATGATACCTCAAGTGGAGCTTGCGGGGAACGTTGCCAGATTTCTGGCAATCAGGTACCATCTTATTCTTTTTCAATATGAAGGTGAAAAGTCTTGCTTGAATGTCCCGCTTGGTGTGTATTATGATTTAATTTTCTCCTACTAGCAACTACCAGCAGGCCTAGCATGGGCTGTGGAAAAATTGTCTTTCCACCGTTTTTATTCCCGCGTAGACGCGACAAAGCTAGAATATGGATACGTTTGTCTCTTTCTAGCGGGATAAAAACGATGGAAAGACAATCCGTCCACGGCCCGTGCTAGGCCTGCTGGGGCCTTGCGCCCAACTCTAAACGCGGGCCCGAATAGGTGCAGTTTGGAAATTCACGCGACCGCAAACCCTATGTCGGCGCTTTAAGGTTCGCGTTCGCGTGATTTTGCAAACTGCACCTATTCGGGCCCGCGTTTAGACTTGGACGTAAGGACCCTGTACAATGTTTTATATCCGACTAGATTTACAAGAGTGTCGTTCACAGTGTTTCATATAAATGTCTAAACATAAATACTGACTTTTTCTCAACTATTTAACTGGATATCGAGTTAAGCCGTTTATTTTATTTTATTATTATGTATATAATAAGCTTGCGTTTTGCTGCCAACTCACCTGATGTTAAGCGATGATGCGGCCTACGATCGATCACGCTTGCCTAGAAGATACCAATTCACTCTTGACTTGAAGACACCCAGATTGTAACTATCGGGAACACCCGTTCAGGCAGCAAATTCTACAGACTAGCAGTTCGCACAATAAAAGTGGAATCAGCGCTTCGTACGGGTTTTCGGAATGTCAGCCGTAAAGCGGTGTCGATTTTTCTATTGGATAAATTTTGGCGAGTGTGCGCAAGAGCTTCATGTCTCCCCCTTTTACTACAGGACAAGTAGAAGGACTACACACTATCACCCAAAGAAAATATAACTATTTGATCAACTTTGCTATTTTTGTAATTGTCTATTCTAGATCCTAGATCTATGAAGTCCGGTGTAGATGTATTTTGTGTTAGCAGTAAAATGATCTATTTCTTTCCAATTCGCTGTGATAAAAAGATAAGGGCTCCCATTCCGCACGGGCAAACACGCTCGTAACGCGGCGCGTTAAGTTAATCTCTAAAAGTTGCCCTTTATTTGCTAAGGAATAGAGGCCAACATTTTGAGATTTTATGAGATGATGATGAGATTGATTAAAAGATGGCAACTGTTTTAGATCAGTAAAACAGTTGCCATCTTTTAATCAACATCAAATTTGACTATAATAAAAAAATACTCGATTCAGAGAGATAAATAGTAATAGAAGGTTTCATTCCAGACATCAATGGGACCAGTACTTGAATGCGGATGGCTCTTCCATTCCTATAGGCTGGGTGCCGCCTACTGCAGATTCAAAGTTCATCTAGCTGATAATGTGTAAGTTTACCACAGCACAGAGTAAAACAAACAGACACACTGTCCTAGCCGAGTGATGGAGATGTGACTGGTCGCGAACTGAGATGGCTGTTTCTACGAAAAAAATTTTTGCACTTTGTCGTGTAGCGTTTCCGTTATTCACCTAGGACATAAGAGCGCAAAACTGTACGTACTTCATTACGCACGCAGATATGTGTTTATGAGCGTTCTCTTAGGCGATTTGTATATGCCACAGGTGATAAAATCAGATTTTTTATCAAAAACCTAGACTATTGGTCAGTTTAAATACTCATAGTCCACCTGGGTGAACTAAAGGTCGGGAACAGGGCGTTCGCTTTGCTGTTTTATATATGTATATACACACATATTGGGTTCTTCAAAAGAGCTCTAATAGTCTAAGGGTCGGCAACGTATCTGTGATGCCCCTGGTGTTGCAGGTATCCATAGGCGACGGTGATCGCTTACTATCAGGCGGCCCGTTAGCTTGTTTGCCACCTATGGCATTTAAAACAGCCGATACCTTGTTTGCAATGTACTAACATTCGGCGAGCACTGGCGAGCGTAAGCGAATCCTTCGTTTGTTTTCGCGGACACCTCCACGTCAATTCGTCCAGTTTTGTGCTCATATTAGGTTATTCAGAACTTTCTGCCGCGTGTACACAGAGACTAGTATTTTATAATTATTTTCTGCACATAATGCACGAAAACTGATGACTCAGCTGTTTTATACTGAGGCCACGTCGTGGGCGTTGTGGCATGCTGCATAATAGCCCATGCAAGTTGGAGATTTCACCTATGAAACAAAGATAAGCTGTAACCTGATAAGGTGCAAATGGCTACAACAAATTTCTTACAAAAATGCCTTGACAGCCGTTCTAATTTTTCTTTTCTTTTCTGGTATCTCGTAGCTTGCGACAATGTCTCTGTGTAAATGTAGTTTTTACCTTTTGATAGTGCTTATTTCTTTTCGTAATTTTTGTTGTCATTAGACAAGTATTACTAAATCGATTTGTGTTTTTAAGGACGAGGCCTTATTTGCGAAACGCTTCTAAAATAATTTCAATGTATATATTGCATTTATGAAAGCTTTTGAATAAAGATATTTTGTATGGATTTTGTTTTTCACTTTTATTCTTCTGACCTTACCCTACCTTTACCTATTGAGACAATATTATAACCATTTGATTGCGCATTAGTTGTAAGTTGCTCATTGCTCGTGCACGATGTAAGCTACGTCGGCTGCGAGGGGGGGGGGGGGGGGGGGCTATGGCGCTTGCGATTGGACAAAACAAGTCATTCATTCAATTCGGGCCTAGAATTGGCCCGCTCGAGAAAGATCCTGCTGAAAATTTAGTTCCTTTCTCATCACGGGGGTTAAAGGATGAGCTGTCAAATGGTCGCCATTGTAGATGTCTGACGAGCTTGAAGAAATTATGAATATATACCTGAATTATGTTTTTATAAAATAAAATTGTAGAAAAAGTATTCTTGTATTGGATACTATAGTTAAAGCTACATACTTTGTAACGTAATTATCAATATAAAAAAACTGACTTCATAAAAATGTCAGAACCGGACCAAACTGAAACGGGACCACACGGGAAGCACCAACTTTCAAATAAAAGAATCGTCAAAATCGGTTCACCCAGTCGAAAGTTCTGAGGTAACAAACATCAAAAACAAAAAAACGGTCGAATAGAGAACCTCCAACTTTTTGGAAGTCGGTTAAAAACTGGCCGTGGACATCCATGATTTTTTAATAGTTTACTTGACAATAGCTACTATTGTTCTTTTCTAATATGATTTGGTGAGTCTATGTTACTTGGAGATAAATGATTATATATATATAATATAATACTGCCGTCATAAGCCCAAGAGCAGTATCTCAACCTAGGTGTATTTCGAGATAATCGAGTTTTTGTGAACATAGATTTTTCGTTACCTTAATGACTTATAATGAAACATACATTACAAGCTTACTTAATCTTTTTATTACTTCGTCATTTGTATTTAGGCATTCAGTAAGAAACAGTAAAAACAGATATTTATACAATTCATAAGTCATTTACAGTTTACTACAAATTAAACTATTCTAACTAATGTTTAAAACTAATGATACATTTACAATAAAGGGACGTGAACGCGCATAGTGGCCATCGCACATCATATCTACATCATTTGGTTGAAAAAAAAAGTTATTCTGTGGCTATTTTTATAACCTATAAAAAGTATGTTGTTTTTTAATCCCCGATAAAAGAGCTGATGATCTTCAAACGGCGCCAGATTTTCTTGAATCATAGCTAGGAGCACTCTCTACCTATCAAACAATTTTCTTGAATCATAGCTAGGAGCACTCTCTACCTATCAAACAATTTTCTTGAATCATAGCTAGGAGCACTCTCTACCTATCAAACAATTTTCTTGAATCATAGCTAGGAGCACTCTCTACCTATCAAACAATTTTCTTGAATCATAGCTAGGAGCACTCTCTACCTATCAAACAATTTTCTTGAATCATAGCTAGGAGCACTCTACCTATCAAACAATTTTTTAAGTGTAAACATTTTTAGGCGTGTTGAGCATTTTTTGGGTGAACAAAAATCATGGAACTCGCGACATCGTCACGCTGTACCGTGTATTTTAAATCAGCGCCATCTCTTGTAGAATAGATGAATTACTACGTGCAGTCCTATGACTGATGTGTTTTTTCATTATCGAATAGTTCAGCAGTTTGGGAGCGTTAATGCCACAGACAGACACACATATACTTACTCTTTAAACTTATAACATTAACATCCCTCTGTTTGTGTCGGGGGTAATTTTTTTAAAAAACAGCATTACGTTTACGCTTAAACATTTTGAAACTAATAATATTGCTTAATATTTGTCCAAATAAAATATAGTTTCGTCTACTATATTTTTAAGAATTATAGTATTTTTGCCCCAAATATAGTAGGGAACTATATTATATAGGGGTGGCAACCCTGACACAGCATATTAACTGGTAAGCTACCATAATCTCTAAAACATTCTTATACTTACATTGGATTTTGTCTTGGTCTCTCATTAGCCAAGAGAGCGAGACAGATGTACATAAATGCATGTTAGTTTTTTCTCTATTTTATTTCAATAAATATTTTGAATTATGTTACTGTGACTTGAATATTTGATATTGTATAAATAGCACTATAAACCTCCTCCTTTTTTGAAGTCGGTTAAAAATATTAAGTCTGATTAGTGTTTCAATGATCTGTGATCAAAAAAATATAAGTTATGTTATTTCTTTTTAACACTGTACTAACTTGGACAGAAAGTTTACCAAATGGGATTCTTACCAAACGGGATGTACCCTAACGCATTTAGCGTTTATAAATAATTTGTTGATGTCAATAAATAATTTGTATTTGAAAGCACAATGTAAGATTATTATAAGAATGTTTTTGAGGTTATGGTAGCCCCTGGGGTCTTACTCCCAACTCTAAATAGACCCGGATAGGTGCTGTTTGCAATAACACGCGACCGCAAACCGTATTACGGCGCGTCAAGGTTTGTGTTCGCGTGATTTTGCAAACTGCACTTATTCGGGCCCGCGTTTAGAGTTGGGCGTAAGGCCCCTGAATTGGAAGCACTATCAAGAGCAGGCAAACACTCATTGTATTGTATAAATCTGGTTGGTATACATAATTTTTATATTATTTACTTATTGCATACAGCAGGCCTACCACGGGCCGTGAAAAAATTGTCTTTCCACCGTTTATATCCGCGCGTAGACGCGACAGACCTAGAATATGGATACGTTTGTCTCTTTCTAGCGGGATAAAAATGGTGGAAAGACAATCTGTCCACGGCCTGTGCTAGGCCTGCTGATGTACCTTTATATCCCAGTGTACCAAATTTAGTATTTGTCTGTTAGGATAAACTTCTCCTATCTTTCTCATCAGATTTTTTTTTATAAATGAACAGGCTTGCGTTTGACCACCACCTCGCCTGATGTTAAGCGATGATGCAGTCTACGACACAGCGCGCTTGCCTACAAGAAACTGATTCACTCGTGATTTGAAGACTCCTAGATTGTAACTATCGGGACCCATACCCATTCAGGTATTTTAATTCCATGCCAGACTGAGAGCGCACTATAGCAAGTTATGACGTCAAGCCGTGGGTGCGCCATACACATGCTATACTAACACACGCTTTGCGGGAGAGCGACAGAGCATCCGCTCTCTATCCCAACCGAAAACTTTTAAGCGCTTATACCTATCTCAGAAGTTTATCAGCCAAATATATTTTTTCAGTAAGCCTGTATCCTAATATTATAAAAGCGAAAGTAACTCTGTCGCTCTGTCTGTTTGTTTGTTTGTTCGCTTTTCACGGCTAAGCTGATCTTAACGAAATTTGGCAGGATGATAGTGTACATCATAAAGACGTACATAGGGTATTTCCCCTCACCCCCAAAAACAGCAGGAAAAACGCGGGTAACATCGCGGAATTCAGCTAGTCTGTAATAAATGAAACATTAGGACCATTAGGACATATACCTATTCTCTAGTATCCGTATTAAGAAACGTAGAAGTAGCCTTGGAATAATTTTTAAACTTGGTCTTTTGTCTTTTTGATCAAGTTCTAAATTCGAAAGAGAGAAAAAGACAACACAGCTTCACCATACCAGGCCTGGCGCACTCCGTACTTTAGGTATGAAGCTACAAGTAGTCGTCTTGTCGGACTTGCCGTGCCCGCTGCCACGTGTTAGACAGAGATAACGCGACAAGAGCTACGCGATAGACAGAGAGGCAACTTTTATGTTAATATAGCTGTAGGTAGTTAGCGCTCGCACGTCCTGAATTGGACTTTATTGTGTGGTAGTAAGAGTCGCTACTTATTTAAATGCTGTTGCGGAGTGAATCTTCTGTCTGTGACCATACCAAGACTACTCCACGTGTATTAATAAGGGGGTATAGATCTATGTAACTTCTTTATTAAAACATCCCTAAAGTATTAAAAAATGGCATCGCATCCGAGACGACATAAAAATAAAAACCTATTGTAAAAATACTATTCCGAAATATAAAACAATGAAATAGTTAAAATACAGAGATCGTGTGGTAATAACGGGGTTTAATTTAAAACGTTTAAAATATTCTGAGTGTATTCACAAATACAAAACTAACTTATGTACAAAACTGGCTTGGTGTTTTGTTAAAATTACAAAAGCCTTTTAGAACTTAACTTACATTTTACGTAGAAGGAAAATGTGGCCGCAGATTTCATCAATATGGACCACAAAAATGTAAAAATAAACATCTTTAGGGGTTCAAGTACTACGTAAGCATAAAGTTATATGATTATTTACGGGATATTTACCGTGGTAAGGTTGTGGAAGGAGCTCCCGATATTTCGGCGCAGTTACATGCACCATGTTCACGGGAAGACTGAAGAATGCGGGGGATTGGTCAAAAAGTTCAAAGTTACGTGCAGACAAAACGATCTACCCTCTTTCTTAGTCTTTTGTCATATAACTTTAGTGAACAACCGTGATAGTTTAAAACAGTGTTTTACGTAAGCATATTTATTACAATTATTTAACCCCTCCCCCCTCCCCTTGTCAGCAAAAGTAAGCAATGCTCTTACTCCTCCCTCCCATGCTTACGTAAACAAATTGATTTTTTTATTGATTCATGAGCAGCAGTGTCATAATGTGTAAAAAAGTAAATAATTACTGCTGACGTAATCACCATCTAGACCCCCACCCCCCATGTCATCAAAAATAAGCAAAGCATAGGCCCCCCGCCCCCCTATAGTGCTTACGTAATACTTGAACGGTCCCTTAACAGCAACTCTTATGGGCTTAATTCTCGCGTGCTTGATATTATCTGTCACATTAATGTATTGGCAATGAAGGAGATAATATCAAACGCGCGAGAATGGCTCTGGTCGAAGATGCGCGTGAACAAAATGTCGTTGATTATTTTCTCTGTGCGACAACATAAGGCTATGGTAAATTCGTGTCTGTTATTTTAGCAGAGTCGACAAAATTTGGTCGCAATGCGCGCGCTGGTCTGCTTTGTGTTTAGGGTCTGTACAGGTCCCTCTTTCCCACTGGGCACTTGCCCAGGGCCCCGCGATTGATAGGGCCCCCCTAGATTCTGCCAGATCACCAAACGATAACCGATATTTATTACCGAAAAACATATTTATTTCGAGAAAAAAAAAGGATAATGACTGACTACAATATCTACTTGCTTATTAGCTTTAACATGCGCGAAACTACTCTACTCTCGCCCGAAAATAGTGCTCTGTCAAGGTCATAGGGGCCCCATTATCCTTATGTGCCCAGGGCCTCCAATAAGTTAAAGACGGCACTGGGTCTGTGCTGTCTCAAAGGGAGGTTAATGGACACCGCATACACCTGTACTAGTTATATATGACATGATATGAGTCTACATTTAAATGCATCAAATCTGTGTCTTAATTATTGTTGGTGTCAAAACGGTGTGCGATTGCCATATAACACATAAACCAGTACATTACAGTTGTGTAGCAGCAATTGTTTAGACTCATGTCATGTCACTGACAGATGTATGTAGGCTCATGTATGTTAGTAACAGATGTATGTAGTCTCATATCATGTCACTCACAGGCTCGCACTTTTTCGCACGTCGAAACCGTCGGCATCAAGTCTGAAGAGTCTGTGAGTGACATGATATGAAACTACATACATCTGTCAGTGACATGACATGAGTCTACATACATCTGTGAGTGACATGAAATGAGTCTACATACATCTGTGAGTGACATAACATGAGGAGTAACTCAAGACAGCCCATCCATACCTGCATATTTGTGTAGCAAATCGCGGTATTTTTACACGAATGGATAATAGAAGATCAGAGCGCTTTATTGTTGCCAGAAAGAAAATATAACCACAATCTAAGAAAATTTTACTAGAGTCTGTTCGAGAAGAGAATGGACTTGGCCAAAAAGAGAACTAAAACGAATTTTAAATGGTCAACCTGTCTCTGCCATCTGAAAGATGTCAAACTCAGCTGTCATGAGCTGTCCTATCATCATATTGTTTTGTTGAGTGCATTTGTGGGTTATTTATTGAGATATTTGTCCATTCATCCACAATCCAAATCCACTCTCTTTTTGAACAGACTCTATGCATTTACTATGTAAAGTAAAATAGGGGGAAACCCTTTACAGTAAATCACCTGGCGAAATAATAAAGCACAGCTTCAACCAGACGCTGGAACACCCTATTTATAAGTTTTGTTTATTTAAACCAAACGCATTGTTTAAACCAGGCTGTAGCTTTGCTATGGATAAATATTTCATTTCAGAAGTACAGAAATTATGGTGTCAACATTGCCATGGCTAGCGGCCTCGCGGTGTGGGTTTCACACTCCTAGTAACTAAGCTTACGGGCACGTAGATGGTAAGCGGCACGGGTCGGTGAGATATTGATTCCATTACCGTTACGTCCTTGCAATACGCGTAGATCGAGTGTTCAGCCGACGTCTCTTCTTGGCAGTCAAGTTTCAACCATAATATCTTGAGTGACAGTACGTTATAATACTAGTAACATTTCGACTGCAGAATCTTGAGTAAAATCACGTTTGGACCATAATATCTTGAGTGACATCATTTTTTGTGCCTAGTATCTTGAATGACATCCGACCCTGAGTAACATCATCAGTAGCCTGTACAGCACCGTTGCAGCCCTAGTGTCGCCAGCACCGTCATGTCTCTGCACTAGTATGTGACGTCACTGCCAGAGGCCTGCGTAGTTGCCAACGAGCGGGGCAGGCAGCGGTCCCCCGGCCGCGAACACGCGCGTCCCGGACGCGTCGTAGCAGTGCGTGTAGATCGCCGGGACG
This sequence comes from Agriopis leucophaearia, assembly GCA_949125355.1. Classification (NCBI taxonomy): domain Eukaryota; kingdom Metazoa; phylum Arthropoda; class Insecta; order Lepidoptera; family Geometridae; genus Agriopis; species Agriopis leucophaearia. Next base: position 1,410,007 of record OX421277.1, on the reverse strand, counting down.
TGCTTCACGTGGTTGAAACCTTCCGCCTCTTCATCTGGGAACTGGAAACAAGACATCACACTAATGTTATACTTACGATTTGTGATAGATACTATTTTTATGCGACTTCAAAAAAGTTTTTGAGGTCAATTAATTGTCTTGTTTTGTCATAAACCTTAACTTTAACTACTTTGCTACTACTATGGTGCAACCAAGTACAACCAATATGGTGCTTGATGTTCTTATTGTATGTTAGTGTGTGTTTGTATGACTGCCATCATTATTCTAAAACGGCTAGACTGATTTGAATATGGTTTTTAGGGTTCCGTACTAAAGGGTGCAAACGGGACGATATTACTAAGCCTACGCTGTCTATCTGTCTGTCCTACCTTTTAGCGGCTGTATCTTTCGAAACGTAATATATAGCCAGATGTTTTTTTTTACAGAATATGTAATGTTACGGCAGATTAACTAAGAAGTAAGCCAAATAATAAAGTCAAAAAGTAAAAACTAAAGGGGGGGGTCACAACATACAACAATACACTTCTTCTTTTTTTTTTTTTTTACACTAGGTACTTTTTGTACTTACTACAAGAACAGAATCAGTGTGTGTTGGCCACGAATAACGTACTCACCACGTATCCTTTGGACGCCTTCAGCGTGACTGTCTTGGAGGCGTGAATGTTGCTCTCGAGGTACTTGCCCGCGCGCAGATCGTAGAACATTAGTAACCCTGGAACATATCACTGTGGCAATGGACAGGGCACATAGCACGCAGAACAGATGGCCGGTGGGGCCGAAAGGTTCTCGAGTGGAGACCACGGACCGGTAAGCACAAGATGGACAGAAGACCTAAAAGAGACCGCAGGATAACGCTGGATGCAGGCCGCTTCCAACCGGCTCTTTTGGAGATCGATGGGGGAGGCCTATGTCCAGCAGTGGACGTCCTATGGCTGTAATGATGATTGACATCCAATCTGGCTGCGTATTGAGTCCAGCCAGATTGAGTGTAGCTGCGATTAGCGCGTCATTGTGGCATCTTTGTATTTTTTGATCGAAGTTTCCCTTCTACAAATAGTGATTGAATGTTTAATAATAGATACCGAGTCCAGTGCCGATGGTGAGCATGTTCCCCCTGAAGCTAGCGGACCGGATCCCGCACCCGTTGTACCGAGAGGTTATCTTCTTGACGGACTGCAGCGTGCGGCAGTCCAGGAGGAGCGTGTACGACTTGCAGCCTATCGCGTATATGCCGCTCTCCTGGGAATATATTTTTCTTATTAATTTATTGAGATACGCTGTTTTTTAGACATGCGTCTGATATGAACACCTTTTATAGGCGTATACAACATTCACCATATAAGAGGTTAGACACTAAAACTAGATCATCAAATAAACATATACATAAAGAATAATTTTCAATTGAAAATAACCGAAATTTTTGTAGTGGTAGGACTCTTTTGCAGGGGTCCGCCTGGGGAAGTACCACACCTTTGCCAGTTATTCAACCGCCTAGCAGTAGTCTGCAAACACTACTGTGTTCCGGATTGAAGGGCAATGTTTCCAGCGAAATTACAGGACATTGAGATTTGGGAGATTTGATATCTTATATCTCTTATAGTTGGTTAAAAATACAAACAAACTGTGTGGTATACCTGTGTAGCCAAGCAGACGAGGTCCTGACAGGACGGCAGCTTCCTGCTGAGCGTCTGTCGGAACGTCTCCGCGTTGAACACGTGGATGTAGCCGTTCAGCGTCAGCGCGGCGATCTCGCGCCACTTTGCGTTGAACGTCAGCGCGCGGACTTTCACTCCTGTGGGGATGATATAAGGTTGGTTGTCGATCGGAGAAATGAGATTCCATCGCTAAGATAGGATAAGTTCATAGCTGCACATAGTTTTTATAATTGTTTACATATACTGAAACAATAATTTAATCAGACTGATAAATTTCTCAGATATAAGCGTTAAGGTTTTAGGAGGGATAGAGAGTGGATGCTCTGATCTGCAAAGATCATAAAAAATGCTCCAGCCTTGTTGTTCTTGAGTTATAAATGGTGTAACTAACCCGAATTTGTTTTATATATATATATATAGATGAAAAAAAGTTACGACACATGACTATTGAACTTCCTGAAATGAAAACAGTTTGACATAAAAAGTTTCGGAACGCGCTGAAGAAAGAAAAGAATTAAGAAGAATGAACGAATCGTAAGAAGAATAATAGTTCTTTCTTTTTACGGTTAGGTTTTTCTTCTTCATTCTTGAGAATAAAACATGTTGTAAGAATGTAGTTATGAATGCGGAGTCTCACCGGATCGGCAGTCCTTGATGGCGACTGCCTCCTGGTAGTCGATGGCGGGCGGCTGCGAGGCGGAGGCTGGCGCGCGCCACAGCGCCAGCTTGGAGTCCCGCGACCCCGTCACCAGGAACTCGTCGTCCAGCCAGCACATGTCCAGGATCTAAACACATCATAACTTGTTACTGAAAACTGTTGCTTTGACGAATAGGTCTCTAGTGTAGGTCCGCTTTACAAAAGTATTTTTTTAATGCTATACGACGTACCTGAATAAGTAGGAAGCAGGATACCTACTACGTGAATACGTCCATAGGTGGCAAACAAGCTGACGGCCCGCTTGATGGTAAGTGATCACCGTCGCCTATGGATACATGCAACACCAGGGGCATCACAGATACGTTGCCAACCCTTAAAGACCCTATTAACAGCCTTTTTGAAGAACTCCATATTAAAGCTACTCGGAAATGCCGCAGGATGGAGCTCATTCCATAATTTGCAGTTGTGAGACAAAGAGGAATGCGTAAAACGCAGTGTGCGATTTCCACCATTGGATGCATAAAAAAAACAAAGATCTATTTAAAATCAAAGATAAGTATAAAACGAGAATAATGTAGCGTGTAGTCATCAAGTGGGCTGTGGTCGAACGCCAAGCCTGTCAAACATGAGAAAAACTCACCCAGTCCTTGTGCGCCTCTCCGACGCACACCGGGTCGAATGTTGGAAGACTGTATATCGCAAGCTCACAGGAGTTTCTCGCGCCGGTCGCTAGCAAAGTCCTGAAAAGAAACATATTTTACTAGCGACCCATCCCGGCTTCGCACGGGTGTAAGTTTTATTATATAAAATTATCTAACTGAAGGTGAAAACTGCATCAAAATCCGTTGCTTGGTTTAGGAGGAGTGAGCGGATATACAGCCAGACGCGGAAAGCCATTTTATTAACACTTAGGCCCTTCGTACACAACGCCCCCAAGCGCAGAAGGCAAGTTCACTACCAACTAAGCTAACGGGGCTGTCAATAGTTTAGAAGATGAGCTCCGCAAAGTAACGCCTGATTCAAAAAACTAGCTATTTGAGATGTTACCTGCTCGGGTTGATCTGCAGAGCGTGTATTCCCGTCTGGTGGTGGTCGGCGGGCCAGGCGGCGCGCGCGCGCAGCGTCGGGATCGAGTCTAGGGCGCGCGTGCGCACGTCGTACACCATTAGCTGGGGATGGTATATAACAATGTACCTATTACCTTCACGTGTTTGTTACTAACTAGCTCAATGTTATCAAATCCTGGAAGTTGATTTTACCTTACTTCTAATAAGCTTTTTAAATTTGGTCATAAAAATAAATGTGTAATATAATATATAATAATAATTCAGGGAAAAATTGTACCTACGTCAAAGTACACAATTATTAGGTATGTCAAATACTTTTTTTTTTTAAAGTGCCTTTATTATCTAAACCAAATACTATCTAAAACTAACACTAAATAAACAGTTAGACTGTCCATAGACCGTTGAAGGTCTAAAGACAATCCAAATGCTCAAGCCCACTATCAGTTGGCAACATACCCAGCATGCAGGCAGCATTACCACGTTGAATGGCAATGCTTATACGTTGAGCCAGATACACGTTGTCAAATACTTGAATGCAATATTAAGTTAATATGTCAAAATATTTTTTTTATTAATATTTACATGGTATAAACAGTTTATTAATTTGATATATGTGTAGATTGTGTGTATATAGTATGATGGTTATATTAAATAGTCTATTATGTATATATAAATGTTGTATTTATTCATAGTCCTTTGATTGTTTGTTGTTTTTTGCATCTATGTTTATTGCATATGAAAAGTAAATACCTAAAGGTTATTTTGTATTTTTAGTTAAGGCCACTATTTTTGCCTGGAAGAGATCACTTTAAGCGATAAGACTGCTTGTTAAAAGCCTAGATAATTACTGTAATGTATAATAATGTCATCTTTGTTTTTGTTGTTTTTATAAGGAGTTATTTTATTATTATGAATACTAGGTTAGTCCTCACCTTGTTACACTTGGTGCCGAAGACCACCTGTCTGTCGGAGAGCCACTGAGAGCAGAACACCTTGTTCATGTTGCCGAGGTTGATGGGCGTCTCTCGGAACATATCGTGCGTCAACATGTGCCGCGTCGCATACGACTCCTCCACTGTTCTAGCCTGGAACAGTACCGTTATTTATCATTATCATTTCAACATTATCTGCCCATCATATTCCTACTGCTAGACAAAGGCAGCATGGTGGATTAGGGCCTATGTCCTAGCAGCTGGCCCAGTGCATGTTGGTGAATGTCATGTCTTTGAACTTTAGAGGTTCATAGACATACCGGTTTTCATTCACCATTTTTTAGGTACTAAATAAGTCATTGGTGCAGGGCCGAGTATCGAACCAGGTGGCATCAGGTTGTAAAGCACACATGCTACAACTCGGAAACCATCGCTTTTCACATTCGATTCATCATGACAATAAAACATCCACATTAATCAAATAACAGTATTTTTCACTAAGATCCATCAACAGCATATTCACTACCTTACATGATAGTACTATCTGATAGAGATGCCCTTCAAGATATGTAACAAAATAAACAACTGGAAACATTTTTGTACCATTACCAGGCCAGGCACTCCGCACTTTAGGTATGAAGCTACAAGTAGTCGTCTTGTCGGACTTGCCGTGCCCGCTGCCGCGCGATAGACAGAGATACCGCGACAAGAGTTACGCAACAGACAGAGAGGCAACTCCTATGTTAATATATAGGTAGTTAGCGCTCGCACGTCCTGAATTGCACTTTATTGTGTAGTAGCAAGAGTCGCTACTTATTTAAATGATTGAATCTTCTGTACTTGTACTTATATGTAGTCTGTGGTATTACTTTCTCTTTTCAAACAGAACATTCCAAGGCTTTCTTGAATTTGAATTCACGTTAGGAAAGAGGCACATGCTCATGTGGGATAACTATGGCTGAATTAGGGCTGACATACAACAAAGTGGCCTAAAACATGATGCCTAGTGGTATTCCTCGATAGTTACAATCTGGGTGTGTTCAAATTGCAACTGAATCTGTTTCTTTTGAGCAAGCTTGCTCCAACGTAGACTGCATCCTCGCTTAACATCAAGCAATGCGACGATCTAACACAACCCTATTATATTTATCTTCTCTTCTTTGGGTACCATATCTTAGTGGATGTTGGCGTCCACCACACGAAACTCTTCTCTGTTCTGTGCCAGTCTACAAAGACTGGCAGCGTCTTTGATATTGGTCCAGCTCTTTATATTGTCACTCCACATTATTCTCCTTCTACCTCTTCCCCGTTATATATTATTATATTTATAACAATTTTATTTTTATTTAATAACCTTCTATGCTGGTTAAGTTGCTTGCTTCTCATCTTGCAATGATGTCAATTTATCTATTTTTTTTTTCAAATTAATTAATTATTGTACTTTGTATTATCTAATTGTTATTTAACCATTTTAAGTATCAGATATTAATATCATTAATTAGTCATTGACAGCAGTATACTGTATTTTCCCCAGCTTGCCTTCCGGCATAACCGTATTATACAGTCATATCAAAATAACCTTCACTGTACAATACTTGGTTTTTGGACTCAAACCAATATGCTTACTAGGAGACATCAACAGCATGGAGTTTTTTATATTTTTATTATTATTTCCTACTTTCTGTGATTGGCTGGGCTATGAGCAGAAATGTGTGATGATCAATTTACGGGTTGAGGTGACCCCATATCGCTAGTGTATTATCCTCTCATTTCTGCAGGTCTGCTATGCAAGCTCTCTTTCGTCTCTTTAGACGTGGGGTATGTTGTATTTTGTGCGATGCTTTCCCCCTCTACAGAGTTTATTAGCCAAGATGTTTACCTATCTGCAATAGGATGTTACCTCTGGAGCTTGTATCTCTCTAGATCGCACATAGTCCACAAAGTTGTAAGACGTGGACAAAACCCTGTGCTGCTGAGTCGGAGTCTCCTCCTCGCTGTCACTGTCCGAGTAGCAGACAAAGTCCTCCGGTTTCTCCTGCTTCCTCTGTTGTTCTAATCTGAAATGGTTGAGGAAGTTCTATTACTAATTTTGTAAACTACATCTACTTACATCAATAAAAGTGTTGAACTTGGCAATCAGTTGTCTACCACCTGTTTAAAATTTATCACCACTTTTAAATACATCTGTGGTTATCCACAGTGGTAATATAGCAATATAGCTTAATTAGATGTGAGTGATCCTGTTAATCAAGACCAACAATGTAATGAATCACAAAGGAAGCTTGCTAATAAGGCTGTCAAACACCATCAAAGATCTTCAATATGACTAGCGCCTCCTCGTGTTTCTGTGGCATCACTCCAAATATCTATAGTGTATGCTAGCGGACAGGTTAGTGGACCAGTTTCAGTGAAATCTTCCATTTCCTTTCAAGTACAGGGGGCTGTGAACAAAGGCTAGCAGCCCTAGTGGGTATGGGTGGAGAGCAAGCGACAAGTCTCGCACCTCTCTCACTTCACGTCCGGTATCCGACTGGCATGATGCCGCATCCTGGGATTTTTCTCGAGTGGCTAGTTCACTATTTGAGCCGCCTAATATCATGCAGATACTAGGCGGCTCAAATATGCATATCTTCATGCAGATCTTATGCACTCTTCAAAATATTTCCGATAAAAACTGGTAGACTAACAATTTCACGTCAATGTGCAAGGAACTGCCATACATTTATTTAGATTTACTAACTTGATATCAAAATATTAATTTGGCAACTATTAACAACACAACATATTAAGCCCTTTTCATCTCCAGCTCTCTCGCTCGCACATTTTACATTATTGACGATATAAAATTACTGAGTGTGAATTTACAACAAACCCCACACCACATCCCTCCGTCCAATTAAAAGATATGGAAACAAAACATTTTTTTTAATAATGTTATGATAGTTAGCAAAACTTGGTTGAGTGTAATTTTTTTGTAAATTCACACTCAGTAATTTTATATCGTCAATAATATAAAAATGTGCGAGCGAGAGCTGCAGTCGAAAAGAGCCCCCTTAATGTGAGAAGTCATAATAAGAGGTGATGACCTTTGCTGACAAGATGGCCATCCATCTCAATATGACCTACATCAACAACCTGTTTTAGTTGGCCACGCAACACTTCATCTTTTTATCCTTTCGTACAAACAGGTCGTTGGTCCTTAGGTACAGTTATATTCGACACTCTGTATCTCATTAAGGCTGCTATTTTTTTATCAGGTTTCTATAAACAAGTCCTAAAACTTTAATAGGGTAGTCAAATTCTACTTTATTAACAACCTAAAAATATGCTTAATCTTATCTCTCATTTACACAGGGAAGCGTTGGTTACAGACAAGATAATATGAGGACCACAGATTTGCGCCGTGTACACAATACAATGTTTACAGTACATCGACCATGCTGTGACACTAGAAAAATCGATAAAATAGGCAAACAATGGATCCAAGCCGTGGGAATAAAACGGTTCAAGCGATGGTGATGGTAATTGTGATAATTAACGTGATGTTTTACCTCAGTTGTCTGGCCTTGGCCCGTCGTTCTTTTATCCTAGATGGTATGTAGCATGAGGGGTAGCGCCCCTCGATAGGACGCCTCACAGTCTGCGCCATTTTTCACAAAAAAGCTGATTGTTCAAATTAAACTACGGAATATTGCACGGTCAACTTCTAGTCACTTTCGTTTTGTTCTGTTGTACGCAGAGCCGAAATGAGACATCTTTTACAGCAATGGAGTCTCTGCATTTAACACGTATGTAGACCTTGCTGAGCGACATTCACGTAGCATTTAATTGCTGTATTCTTAATTAAGTTAAAATAACATTAAATAAAGACACGAACACAAGTTTTCTTATTTTACCAGATATTTTCTTGTAAAATAAAAATGTAGGTATTGACTATTGACTAAAATGCTGTCATGACATTTTATTTTGGCATTCAGAAAAGATTTGTAGGCTGTCATGTCAACTGTCAAAAATGGCTAATGTTGCCAAGAGTAAAAATAGCGGGTGTTATGGCGCCAACGTGAAATAAAACATGTCGCGGCAGTAAATTGTGTAGAGTATTATTTTCACAAATTTGAGTTCAAAGGTAATAATGGTGGATTATTGTTTAGTAAGTGTTCGTGAGATGCTTTTACACTCGTAAACATGTGATCTAATGAGGTGAAACCGCTGGGTGAAACTTGTATTTTCGTGATTTTTCTAAGAAGCCTTAAAGTATCCACCACTTTACTATGCCATGACTTGGACTTGACCGTGACTTACTTTGCTTGACTATGACTGCGACTATGGTTTGTTTGACGATATTTAGTAGAACTTGAAAATATTTCAATACTTGACACTGGCAAATGCACACGACTTGCACCGCCACAATACCAGACAAGTGTGAGTAGCCTTCGCACCTTGAGGGTTCCGTACAAACTTAATAAATATGTATGTATTTGTAAATTGTATATGTATAGTTCATCCATCCAAATAAAAAGATTGTAATATTTAACGATTAAACTGTAATTGGCAAAAAGTTGCTCCCATACAACATACCATCTACAAAATTTAAGTTCGTAATAGAAAAATAGCTGTTTTTGTAAACTACATATTTACGTTTTCAGATTTCTTCCTTTAAGTAGGTGCATGTGCTGTAAGACATTGCTTATTGCCAAATTTCATGATTCTAGGTCAACGGGAAGTAGCCTAGTATTGATTCCCTTGTGAAATCGCAAATTATGCGAAAATATGCGACATAAATAATCATATCTTTTGAACGCGTTGACTTATAAGTTTATTTTTTTATAGCTGAAAGAGAGCGTATATATAGAATCAAGTATTCGATATAAATTTCAATTTGATACCTCGACGCGTTCCTGTGAAAAAGGGTATTGACAGACAGACAGACGGACAACAAGGTGATCCTTATAACGATTACTTTTTCTTTTTGAGGCACTGAACCCTAAAACAAGTAAAAATATTATATGATAATCATTGATAATATAGTTTTTTCTGAGATAATAATATATAGAGGTGTCGATGAATTATAACTAAATCGGAAATTACATTACCGGTTTTGTCGATGGCACGTAACACTACTATCACGCACCGCAGCACACCGCGCGCGGTTTGAAACGAGTTTTTGGCTTTTTGGCGCCAACATTAAAAAACATGTCGTCTGGATGTCGTCTCGTTGTATTCATAACCTAAACTTGTGTATTTTCGATGGTGGATTATTATTTACTAGATACCTAACTAGGATTGTAAGCTTTTGTAAGGTAGGCAAGTAGGATATTTATTATATTCGTATGTCACGCCTAGTATAGTGTTTACGTTAGGTAGGCAGCTACTGTTTTTTTTTTTTTTTTTTTTAATAATTAAAATATTACTCCACAGACACCGGGGTCCGTGACTTTGTTAGTATGCTTTACTACTATTTTGTTAACTTTAACGAATTACTGAATATTTGTGGTTACCTACTGGGCAAACGGGGTAGAGCGATTTCGGTCTGAATAGTCCTCCTATATTAGATTGGATTAGGCACCTCGTAAAACAGACAGTCATCAATCCCCGGGGCAGCCCGCCCGCAACTGTCAGTAAAACTGATAAGGAAACTGACCGCAAATGGCATCGGCTTCGACAAAAAAATAAAGAAAAAAGTTTTTATAGGGGTTTAGGACTGACCAAAGGCTGACGAAAGCGATACCTACTCCATTAGGTACATCCTTTGATAATGTATAGTTTGGATCTGCCTTTAAACTCGAGCTAGTACCGAAAAAAGTCTGCCAAAAACTGAAAAGGGCGCGGTAAACACGTATTTCACACATTGACATAAGTATTCTTACTAGTTAGTTCTACAAATTCACTTCAATATTAAGCGCACCCAACTGCAAACGGTGTGCTCAAAATGTATACGAATGGACGACCGAGGGGGCATGTAAATGCTAAAGGGGAAACAGTAGGTATAACGCTTTCATTACATATTTTCTGACTCCTATATACATATTTGTTAAGTTTGTATGAATCTAACTGAATATGTAGTACCAGTAGCTCATAATGCCAGTGGTCCTGTATACGAGTATAAATCGATCTGTCTAGGTGTGTATGTTCGCTATGGACTCCAAAACAGCTGGACCGGACTGGCAGATAGCTAATGTTATAAGGAGTAAGTACCTACTTATAAGGCTTTTATCGAGGGTATCCATGGGGGTGGAAACGCGGGGCGCGGCTAGTTTAGGTACTCATAAAACTAGAAAGCGGTTTATATCTCAATGCAGTTAAAATCACCGCATTTCAATTCCAGGATAAGATTTCTGGCACAAATTCAACGAGTACCTACATAAAAATCGACCCGCGATCCGCATAGCAGTACTGCCTATTGTGTCAATGACCTGGAATACCTAGCTCTGGGTAGGTGACTGCTACAGCACAGGGGCCTTACGCCCAACTCTAAAAGCGGGCCCGAATAGGTGCAGTTTGCAAAATCACGCGACCGCAAACCATATCTCGGCGCGTTAAGGTTCGCGGTTATAGGTTAGCTCATTTAGGTATGACACTGCGAAAAACTGCTGATGGCAAATAGAGACAAATTTTGCTTAAGCCTGTATGTATACTCATGGTTTCAATGACGATAATTATTACGTGTAGTTTAAAAACACGCTTATGCCAAAGGATTCCAGTTTCGAGAGGTTTTTTTTTTTTTTTTTTTTTTTTAATTAATGGCTATCGCCCACATTTAGGGCACTTTGGCCAACGTCACGTTAACAAAAAACGAACGCGATTTAAAATAAAACAATATAGGTATGACCAGCAATCCTAAAACAAAATAAATAAGTAATACAATACATATAAATGCTTACAAACACAAAAATACACTATAAAGCACTTTATACACTAACATTATTGTCAGAAAGAAAATTACTTATAATACGGAAAATGGAAATATCATTTGATGAGAGAAGAACAGACATAGAAGTTGGAAAAGGAACTACAAGACTAAGAGAAAGAAAAAAAGCTGAGTGATCAAGCAGCGGACAGGAGAAGAAAATATGATTGAGGTGGCCGTCATCAAGGCCACACTCACACAAAGAAGAGTCCCTGATACGTAACTTTTTAAAATATGTGGGAACACAACAGTGTCCCAACCTCATTCGAATTATGCAACTTGTAATTTTTTTACTAAAGTGCATTCTGGCAAACCACGGCCTCCGAGGGATTACGGGCTGGAGAGCCGCATAAGCGGAACCCCTAGACCTGGCAGAGCCACGCCAGCAGAATGACCATGACTTAAGTAAAAGAGACTTAGGCAGGGATGCAAGATCATGGGGAAAGATACAGAAGGGAATTTTGTCTCCGCAGACAACGGCATCCTTTGCCACTCTGTCAGCCCGTTCATTTCCAGAGATACCAGCATGACCAGGAATCCAAACAAAAACAACTTCTAGACCTTTGGAATTGCAGATAGATAAGGATTCCTTAAGGAGAAAAAGAATAGAGTTGTGGGAATTGGGGGAAAAAGGGTTTGAAAGAAGAGACTGAAGGGCACTCCGACAGTCAGTAAAGACGAGAGAACGGCGGAGATTGAAAATAAGAATATATCGAATAGATTCAAGGAGCGCCCAACACTCACCCGAAAAAACTGAGGTTTCAGGGGGAAACTTAACCTTTTGTACAATGTTAAATTGTTCATGGAAGATACCACAACCAACACAGCCTATAGGGGAGAGTTTTGAAGCATCAGTAAAGATATAGTGCCACCCATGCCAATCCCTCCGCAGAAGATCACGGAAATACTCATCAGCATGGGGGTCACCAGCACAAATGTCAAAGTCTAAAATTACATTTGGACGAGAGACAATGACATCATAACTAAACGAGAAAAGAGGAAGCAAATGAGAACGGAGAACAGGATCTTTTAAAGACTTATAGGTAACAAAACTCTTCACTAGAAGAGGAAGCTGCTTATGGAGCCAAAACCGAGAAGAAAACGAGAAACTATGGAGAAGCTGAAGTTTAGGGACAAGAGGATGATTAGAAAACTGCACACAGCGAAAAAAAAACCTATTAGATAGAAACTGACGGCGAAGATGAAGGGGAGCATCAACACATTCAACCTGAAGTGCATTGATAGGAGAGGATAGCATAGCACCAGAAACAATGCGAAGGGCTTTCGATTGAATCAAATCCAGTTTCTTGATACCACCCTTGTTAGCTGGCTCCAGCAAGAAGGAGCCATAATCTAAAATGCTACGAATAATGGCGTTATACAAAAGTTTCAGTGTAAAAGGATGAGAACCCCACCAAACACCTGATAAACACCTTAGAATGTTAATATTTTTCCGACACCGATCAGCAATATAATCACAATGCAACTTTCCACTAAGCTTATTGTCCAAAATAAGACCAAGAAATTTCACTGACTCCTTAACTGGAATCCTGGACCCTTTAACTAAGATATCTATTTCAGGGGGATTGCGCTTTCGAGAAAAGAGAACAATGTTACTTTTTGATGGTGAAAGATCTAGACCATTTAAATGTAGCCACGAGTTTAAGCACTGAAGGGATTGAGAAATACAGTGACTGGCAATGTCAATTTTATGGTGAGAAGTATATAAAAGGATATCATCCGCATATTGAAGAATACGGCAGAGACCATTAGATACCTCTAAATCAAAAGTATACACATTATATAGAGGAGGACTAAGAACAGACCCCTGAGGAAGACCACGCCAAATGATTCTGTGAGGAGAAATTGAAGAATCACTGCAACGAAGATAAATATACCTTTCAGTTAGAAGATTCATGACAAAATTACATAACTTAGGAGGAACCTTCAACAAAGAAAGTTTATTTCCGAGAATAGAAAGCTGGACGGAGTCATAAGCGGCAGAAATATCTAGAAAAGCACCAATAACTGATTCATTTCGAGTAAAGGCAAGTCTAATATCAGTTGTAAAAACACTTAGGCTATCCATAGTGCTCTTGCCTTTTCTAAAACCATACTGAGATTTGGCAAAAAGGCCCTTACTTTCAAGAAACCATTCAAGGCGGTTCTTGATCAGGCGCTCAGCAAGTTTCGCCAGGACAGAAGAAAGAGCAATAGGACGATACGAATTATGATCCTCCGGGTCCTTATCGGGTTTAAGAATTGGGATAATATACTGAGATTTCCAACTAGCGGGAACAAAACCAGACTCAAAAATAGAGTTAACCAAAGATAAGAAAAAGAGAAGTAAACTGTCACTCGCCTTCGTGAAAAATGAATAAGGTATGCCGTCCATACCAGGAGCAGAATCTTTGACGGACTTTAATATATTTTTCAATTCAATTAATGAGAATGGCTGATCTAGGGGATCGTTTGACGAAGTAACAGCTAAGGAGGGTAATTCCGAAGGGAGTGGACAATACTGAGGAGCTAACTTATCCATAAATGCCTCAGCCCAAGACTGAGAAGGGCTACAGCAACGAAGAGGAGGACACCAGGAGCGTCTATATCGGCGAATTTTCAACCAAATAACTGAAGCAGGAGTACTAGGACTTAAGCTAGAGCAATAAGCCCTCCAACTATCCAGCTTCTTCAAGCGGAAAAGGCGCTTAGAACTAGCAATGGACCTATTCACTTCAGAGAAGTTCTCTAGAGTCATAGAGCGGCGGAAATTAGCTTCAGCCACCTTACGGGCTTTAATAGCGTTACTGCAGTCCTTATCCCACCACGGAGGAGGAGGCAATTTTCCAGACGAAGGCTTTTTAACAGGGAACGATTGGCTAGCACACTCATGGAGCATACGGACCAGATTATCAGAGGAGGAAGAGATATTAAAAGAATTAACAGGAGGTAAATTAGCAGAAACAGAAACAGAGAGGTCGTGAAATTTTTCCCAGTTAGGACAATCATTATAATTTAAAATATATTTAAGAAGAGGAGGATTAACAGAAACACGACTAGAATTACGTTGAGGAAATTCAAGAAGAATAGGAAAATGATCACTGCCATGAGAAGAAGGAAGGACATGCCACGACAGAAGAGAAGCAAGCTCAGGAGAACATAATGAAAGATCAACAGCACTGCGAAATTCATGAGGACGAGTCCTTCTAGTAGGGGAGCCATCATTAAGAATGCAGAGATTAAGAGTATCAAGAGAGTCCAACAAAAACTCACCACATTCATCGGACTTACCACAACCCCAAACAGAATGATGACAATTCAGATCACCAAGGACCAAAAGCGGCTTTGGTAGGGAACTCAAAATCGAAACTAATTTACGAAGAATTAACTTAGAAGGGTCAGGAATATAAAGTGAGACAACAGAATAATTCTTGGCACGCACAGCAATTGCTTGAAAACCACTATGAACAGGAATAATAATAGGAGAGAAAGGAATATTATTTTTTATCAGGAGGGCAACACCTCCAAAACCATCTTGTCTGTCACTTCTGATGACATCAAAGCCAGGAACTCTAAAATGAGAACCAGACTTTAACCATGTCTCAGAAATAGACAAGGCAGTAATATTATATTTATTAACTAAATATATAAGATCAGATAATTTATTATATAGTGATCTACTATTCCATTGAAGGAACTTGAGATCCATTAGATAGAAGGGAAATGAGTGAATTTAAATTAAATGCAGCGTTGGACGGTAAAGGATGGGAAGGGGAGTGATGAGCACGGGGAGGGTTGAGAAGAGAGGACAAAAGATTTAAAAGTTTGAGAAGTTCAGAGATAACCGATTGAACAGATGGAGACTCGGGGGTTTTATTAGGGTTAAGGGCACATCCATTAGGAGCGGCTTCCGCAAAGTCACCCCTAACAATGTTTGAGTGAGCCAAATGGTCATAGCCAGAAGAGGGAGAAGTTGAACCAACAGGCCTGTTTTTTTTACCCCTGTAGTGCACTCTGGCAGGCTCCACAGTAACGTGATTAGTTGAACCCGAAAGCTGAGAGGGAAAAGGAGGAGAAGGTGCCAAAGAAGAAGAAGTCACTTCTGCATAAGTAATTCTTGATGAGGGTTGAAGTTTCGATGCCTCTGCGTATGATAAAACATTTTGCGACATTGTTTTTTTAATAGAAATCTGGCGAGACATTTCGGGGCAGATTTTATTGGTTGCGAAGTGACTACCACGGCACCAAACACATTTGGCGCCCTCCGCATCTACATTGCACGAGTCTCCAGTGTGGGCTAAAGAGCATTTGAAGCATACTGGCTTCGACCTGCATTGGATCTTGGTATGTCCGTACCTACAACAAGAAAAACACTGGATAGTAGGTAAAACGTACTGCTCCACTTGAAAAGAGTTATAGCACAAAAAAACTCTTGGGGGTAGGAGTTGGCCATCAAAAGTTAAAACAACCGTTTGAGAAGGTTTCCATGACACTGACCCATCAATCACCAATTTGAAGTTCAATCTACGAACTTTGATTATCGGGCCGCACTCTTGGGGCACCCGTACTTCCTTTATTATTTCTTCGTCGGATAAATCGACGGGGATGCCCCGTACCAGACCCAGACGAGTTACATTATATGAGGGAATAAACGCTTTATACCCCTTATTAGCGAGGGAGCTCGAGTCTATGAAGGCATTAGCGGCCTTAAATGAGTGGAAACACAGCGAGATTCTATTTCGGCCCACGCTTTTAATTGATCCATCAACAATGCCTACAAATTCTCTCGAGCGCTCAAAAAGGAATCGCCCGAAAGTAACAGGGTGCAAAGAAGTGCTATCAGAAGATACAACCGCGATTTTTTGTACGTGAATAACATACGGCCCACGATCGGATGAAACATAGCACTGACGTGCAACCGGAGTTGGAGCGATTTTTTGGCCCGGGGGCAAAAATGAGGAGGAACTTGTTGAAGCAATTGTCTTCTGACCTAAGGGCAGAGACGCAGATACGGGGGTTGGAAGAGTGGCAAGGGGAAGCTCACTGCTCACAGTCGAAAAAAAATTTGGGGGTGTGTTTTGTCCTGAAGTAAGAATTACGTCATCAGCAATTTTAAATTCTTCACCAGAAGAGTCAATGGGAGAACATGCTCTTACATCCCGTTTCAAAGCTCTACGCTTAGAGCGTTTATGGGTTTTTTGGACATCCTCCGAGGTGGATATTGCTGTAAATGCACCAGGAGAGGGAGGAATATTGTAATCGGACGCCATTATTCCACCGCCAGGATCAGGAGGCTCTTCGTCAATCATATTAAAGTGTTAGAAAAGGGGCTACTGACAAAAATCAAGATATATAACTACAATGATACTAATTATACTAGAAATGAAACTAAAAATTAAATGATAGCTATTTACTAGGAAAACTGGTCAATTAGCTATGATAAATGGATTTAAATAGAAAAATATAACCGGAAAAATTTTTTTCAATGGTGACACGGCGATGACGTTCGACCAAAAAAACTTTCGAGAGGTTTACTAGAGCTATCGAAGTTCCTGAGCAAGGAATATACTACTCTCTAACGAGAGAAGAAGGGTATCATTCTATAAAAAAAGTTTGAAATTCACCGATACCACTAGCGCTGCTTATTCCGCACGGAATATTGAGGTAAAATTAGTAGCGCGAAATTTCAAAATCTATTGTTAGTTCAAAGAACCAGTTTGACTAAGTAGTTTGGCTAACGAAAGTTGAGACTGATTTTATGAGTTAAATTCAGTCTCAACTATCGTTAGCCAAACTTTACTAATTATTATTTCAATTATGTATTACTTATTTTTATTAATATTATCACTTAGCGATGGGATATGAAAGCAAATATTTTATTTGGAACGAAAAACATGTTTTTTAAGGAAATTCTTAATTCATAAATGTTATATAAAAATAAACCCGGGTTAAGACCATCGCCTCGTGAAGGGATCTTGAAATAACGAAGGTTTCTTAAATTCTAGAAATGAAAATATAAATATTAGATAAGATTATTTATTTTTTAATATGCGCATTTTCCTTTGCAAAGATTTCGTTCTTTCATCTTCACCAAACTCTCTATTTTTCACTACCACGTACCTTTTAACGCAAATATAAAACGTTGACATAATAATGTGATTTTTGTTTGCATTATAATGTTGTTGACAATTTGTCCAATATCCAGAAATAAACACAGCTCAGGTCGTTGTCGCGAGTAATCTCCAGCGAACAACTATGGTCCAATATCCAAATCACAATCGCTTTAACATATTATTATATTCAAGAAGAATATTGAAGAATATCACGATTCCGAAATATCGAAATTTGAAACGAAAGAAAAATAACAGACGAAATTTTTCGAATGACGTTTTTTGTTTTTTTTTTGTTTTGTTAAAATTTTCATGACCGTGGATTCAATGTCCTTTAGTCGTAATATTAAACATGTTTACATAATATTAAAAGCGTCAAACAAGTCATAGTCACGGTTAGAGTCAAGCTAAGTAAGTCACAGTCAAGTCAAACTCATGCCCCTGTAAAGTGGCGGAGACTTTACAAGAGGCTCCTATGGAGTTTTGGAAACAACACGAAAAGACGTTTCACGTTGTTATATCACTTGTCCACTCTCGAGCATGTTTACGAGCACTTAATGAATAATAATTAATAATTTAAAACACATTAACACTCGAAAATACACAAGTTTAGGAAAATAATTCAACGAGCCGACATAATATTTACCACGTTGGCGCCCCAACTCCTTTTCGAATGTCATAAATACAAAATTGCCAGCACAATGAAAAAAATTTGGCATACAGTAAAATTATTTTACAGACTTAATAAATGAATGCAGCTATTAACTATAAAACATTATGATGATAAAATACAGATAAGGTGTAGCTATAAATAGAGAATGTTTTTTCTTTTATATGGTAAATATAGACATTAATACCCTACATTTTATCTTCCCTATGTATTGGGTTTTAATTTTAATTTGGTTGCACATAAAGATCCGCAACTCACACTATTCCAATATGTATGTGTGTGTACTGGCAAAAGTTTGTCTATTGAAGATACAACCCCTTGTTCCTGAGCAAACGAGGGAGATATGCGGGTAGGTACAATAAAATTAATCGTTAGTGTTCAAAATAAGTCCGGTTGTGTCAATGTTCTGTTTTTTGCATGAACCTTTTTTTTTGTTGACGAGGGGGAAATCTAAAGATCTTCTAAGCCGGGCTATGTGAGATTGCACCCACTAAAACCCCCTCGGTGGCTGACTTCTGTGCTAGACGGAGGGGACTGGGATCTCCATAGGAACGCACCGGTACCCTCCTAGCACTCTGCTGAAGCAACACTCCCAGGAAATGTTACATTTCCGTTTCATTCCTTTACAACGGTGTGGGCCACACCACGCCGTTGTCTTCCCTGGACTTGCTGAATGGGAGGTCAGATCCCCAAATCTGACCACCAACAAGCCCAAAGGCCCCCATTTAGTCGGCTCTTACGACGGGCAGGCAGGGGATACAGAAGCAGTATTCTAGGACCCCGGCTCCAACATACATTGCATTGGTTTTTTGCTACAAAATTGTGTCACTTGGCAAGATTTCACATAGTATGTAAACTTCAAAACATGATAACTTGCCAAATTGCATTTATTATTTAGAGGCATAATATAATACAGGGTTACGCATATACCCTGTACTAAGCCGAAAGGAGGTCATTGTACTCATCAGTATGAACAACTTTTACTATGGGATCAACCCTGAAATCGCGAAAATAATACAACAGCCGTGAACATTATTTTGGGTCGCTGCATCAGCACACGTAGTTGTAGTATGTGTTAAGAATCAGCTTTTACCCTGGAATCCTGGATTAACATTCCAGGATTCCAGGGTAAAAGCTGATTCTTTAGCAAATTTTTTATAAATCCGTTCAGCCGTTATGGATTTGAGTGGGAACATAATTATATAAGTACGTAATGTTATGTGTCTATGTATTATGAATCCTTCGCATAGTTCGCATTATATAGGGAAAAAGTTTCTTCGTATTTTATAAACAAATTCAAGACATATTTTTTTCAAGTTTAATTACATTTAATTATAATATATATGTGCCATTTTGTTTGATAACTTGTTGCCATCTTGTAGGTAGTGACATGATCCCGTTGCTGTAGAAATTTTGGGACTTCTGATCAAAAAAGTGCAACAAGTAGTTTTGACAGTCCTCTCTGGATGTTAATCTAACACTACCCAAAGAATTCTGAAGAGACCGAAACAGGTAGAAATCTGAGGGTGCAAGGTCAGGGCTATATGGTGGATGCATTAACACTTCCCAACCAAGCTCTCTAAATTTTTGCTGAGTGGCCAAAGATGTGTGCGGTCTGGCGTTATCATGATGAAAGACCACACTCTTTCTGTTGATCAATTCCGGCCGTTTTTTCTCAATTTCTTGTTTGAGTCTCATCTGCTGTTGTTAGTAGAGATCCGAATCGATGGTTTTGCCCGGCGGTAAAAGTTCATAATGAACGATGCCCTTCCAATCCCACCATACACACAGCATCACCTTATTACGTGTTGATCAGGGTTTCGCTACAGTCTGTGGTGCTTCACTGCCCTTTGACCATGATCGTTTGCGCACATTCTTGTCGTAGGTGATCCATTTTTCATCACCAGTGATCAATCTTTTCAAAAACGGTTCGGTTTCGTTACGTTTCAATAGAGAGTCGCAAATGAGTACACGATTCATTTGGTTTCTTTCAGTGAGCTTGTGTGGCACCCAAATATCGAGTTTTTTTGTATACCTAGTTTTTTTCAAATGGGTCAAAACTGTTTTGTGGTCAATCCCCAGTTCTTCAGCTACGTCGTAACTATTAATATGCCGATCTTGGTCCACTTTTTCAGAAATGGCATCTACTTTATCCGTAACAGGGCGACCAGAGCGAGCTGCATCTTTGACATCAAAATTCCCGGACTGAAAACGCTTGAACCAACATTGTGCTACTCTTGATGACACTGCATTAGGTCCATAAACGTCACAAATTTTTTTCGCGGCTTGTGTCGCAGTTTGCCCTGTTTTGTAATAAAATTTCACAATATATCGAATTTCTTCGTTAGATTCACTCATTTTATCAAACAAAAAAACAATTGAAAAATGGCGGGAAATTGCTTTTTACTTTTTGTATTCCTTTTTTAAAATGTCATATTTTTAATGGTATCAAAACCAGCCAGATACAAACAGTACAACGGATGAGATTTTTACTACAACCTTATACATACAAAATACGAAAAGACTTTTTCCCCGACCTATTAGATAGAAAGCTCTTTATTGTTCACATTAGATAATAATGACGTTGATAAGTATGATTCAGTAACATGAAACATACTTCAGTAATGCATTTTTTACTGTGATTTTTTATTATTTTCTCTATAAGTATTTTTTTTTATTTGGCGTCGCACGTCTTGTGGTCTTCCTAGTGTCAAGTATTGTTATTTTTTTTTCAAGTTATACCTATAAAATTTAGTCAAACAAGTCATAGTCAGAGTCCAGCAAAGTCAGGATCAAGTCCAAATCAAGTAAAGGTGTTTTTACTAGTGGATTCTATAGAGTTTTGATAACATCACGAAAAGACGTCATGTTTTACCATCGTCATATAATTACACTAATAATAAATAATAATAATTTTGTTTTTATATAGATATTGTAAAAGAACTTAAATTTAAGAAGAGAAATAAATGTGTGAATAATAATTACTTTTTCACACTCTAGTAGGTACATACGTTCACAACCATTATTAACACTTGAAATAACACGTTTTGGACAATAGTACATTGAGTCGACATGCTTTTTTTCAAGTTGCCAAAACTCCCCAAGCCCTATTAAATTTCTGTTTTTTTTTTTTAACTTCAGCTCTTTGTTCAAGATGGCGCCACACGTAGAGTTCGCGTCGTAGCGTTGAATATTCCGAGAAGGCCCCTTGATTGGCTTTTGATTATAGGGAAAGTCGTTAGTGTTTTACTTCAATACGGATTTGTTATTTCGCGTTGGTTACGAAACGGGAATGTTTTGTAGCTTAGGTACAAGAATTTATGTTATATTACTAGCTAATGTACCAACATTACTTGTTGTAGGTTTGTTTGAGCCAACGAAATGAACTTAGGCGATTTGTAGAACTTTGAAAGTGCCCACTACTGTATGTTTATTGTTTAGTGGCCCGCCTTATGTTCTTGTACCTACTCGTAATAAATAAATTAGGGTGAGGTTAAACAACGAGCGTGGCGATAATCGAGCGTTACGTAGCGCGTACCTACGCATCGGCATGGGATGGTGGTGGTTGGTGACGAGAGAATGACCACTGTGCTGAACGTCTGAAGGAAATGAGCAATCTTCCATGTTATAAAAAATCAAGACAAATTGATTGTCGGGGCACGGGACAATATCATCAAAACCGGGACTGTCACGGCAGAATCGGAACGGGTGGCTAAACTGAGAACTTACCCTTCAGTAGCTTACTAAATACCTAGGCTCAGTAAATAGGTAGATACCTAGCATAAATTGCTTTATGTATATAGCTGATAATGTAAGCCTCAAAATAAGGTTTCACGGGTGTCTGCACACGGGTGGATTAGCTAATGTTACCGGTTGTGTCTAGCTCTCGGATTAGGCCAAAGGTCAAGTGGTAGTTCAGTTCAGTAGTCCTAAAACTAACCACTCTCGACAAAATGCTTATAATTACTATTTACCACTCATATTATAAAGGTCGCTAGCCCCGCTCCGCGGTTGCAACTGCTGTCTTCCAGGAACCGTAAATTTTCCCGGGACAAAAAATGAGTCCAGTAGGATAAGTTGTGATAAGTTGATGTTATTGACAAATACAATGAACACAAGGTAAAAACATTGTTTGGCAATAGGGGTATGCTCAGCGCCGTGCTGCGAGGTCCCCAAGGGTCACGCAGGGCTGGTTTTCAACATACCTCTTTGCTCAGAAAAAAATTGGCCAAGTGCGAGTCGGACTCGCGCACGGAGGATTCCGTACCCATATCTATAAAAACGGCACAAAAATCACGTTTGTTGTATGGGAGCCCCCTTAAATATTTATTTCATTCTGTTATTTAGTATTTGTTGTTATAGCGGCTACAGAAATACATCATCTGTGAAAGTTTCAACTGTCTAACTATACAGCCTGGAGAAAGACGGACAGACGGACAGCGGCGCCTTAGTATCGTTCGCGCAAAACTTTATGAGCCCTCTGAAGTTAGGCGCGAGGCCTCCCCGACGCCCTGTAAAGTCCCTCGGATACCTATAATATGCGTACTGCGCAGCCACTGGGCCTAACTTCAGAGGGCTCATAAAGTTTTGCGCGAACGATAATAGGGTCCCGTTTTACCCTTTCGGTACGGAACCCTAAAAATGTGGAAAAAGATAGAGGATAGCGGCTGAAACCGCTGAAAGAGAAAGAGAGAGAGAGAGAGAGAGAGAGAGGACTTTTTGTTACAGATAAATTATAGGTCCTGCAGGATAGCAGCTGAAAATAATACGTATAGAGAGCAGTGCCGTAACCAGCCTTCTATGCGCCCTGTGCGAGCTTCTATAACTGCGCTCTTGAAAACGAAACTTGGTCCTGGTGTGGTCATTTCTGCTCCCCTCCAGAGTCTGCGCCCTGTGCCTGGGCACCGCTGGCACAGCCCTATTTACTGCACTGATAGAGAGAGGTGATGACCCTTAAAAGAACATATCTACTGAATAGCAAAATAACGCTAAAATCTTACCGGTCACGCTCAGCAAACATTTCCCGAGTAAATATTGGCTAAACGCAATAATTGCTCTGTTCTCAGTGTTGTGCACCGCAGCAGCTTGGCGCCCATGGCGACGCTGTTGGCCGGGAGCCAAGAGGGACATTGTTTCCTTGTAGGTACCTACGATGTTAGATGACACAAAATTGAAGATTTAAGGCGTGGGTTCGTCGACGGCGACAGTGTATCTATCGGAATGTAGATCATCATACAAATTCCAATTTCGAAGAAAATGCATTCATCAAAATCGGTTCAACAGTTTGGTTTTTAAATCAAAATAACTGGAAAAAATAATCATACAAGCAAACGAAATTCCGTAGAAACTAATTTTAAATCGGTTTCATATTGATACCTACTTATTTATATGACAAAAAGTATATGTCCATCCTCATGATACATCATCATGATACATAAGGTAATTTCCTCTTCTATTAAAATTGCTTTTAGACGTCAAACGGGTTACTGGTTTAGTAAAGTTTCCTTCACGTTTATAATATTGATGAGATATTACACGATCCAACCCAAAACCCCATAAACTAAAACTTTCTGCGCTCCAAATAGCCCTCATGGTCCGTGACAGAATGATGCAATCGATCAGCTGACGACCTTGCGCCACAGAACATGGCATACTGGTTTGGGGGTCAACGGCCGAGGGAAATGGGTCGCAGGGCGGCCCCCTATCAAGGGCCATGGGCGTGGGTTTGGACGTTTAAACCTTGGGATGTGGCATTGTGATGGGTTGCGAGAGGCACTTACAGCTGACGTTACGAAATTCAGATGGCATGCTCATTTGAGTGCATAGGGCCAATTTTTTTTTATCGCTCGTACGATTTTTCGCACTAAAATATCATACGAAATGAAAGATTTTCTTTGTTAGAAAGCAAATTCGAATGGTTCAAACCAATCGTTGCATTAGGGAGTAAAATATGCCATGTTTTTTTTTTTTTTTTTTTTTTGGAATAACGTTAGAAAGTCATACATTTCGCATGATAGTTTTGTGTTTCGAGCGATTCAATGTCTACGAGTTTCAGATGGTGTTCAATACATTACACTAGGAACGTAGTCTATTCTATATAAAAAATACAGCTGTTCCATAGAAAACGGTCATTCATAACAACATAACACATAACAAAATTCATAACGACAAAATGGATGGAACAGCTGATATTTTTCGCAGGTTTGGTTTCCCACCCATAGTAAATGTTGTTCCTAATGATTATAACGGGCTCTTTTCGGCTTATTACACCCTTTCCGCGTTATCCTGTATAATCATAGAATTCCATAGCTTTTTCTACCAACTTTGATATGATACGCAGTAAAGGCATCGAGTTACTAACCCATTGCTCGTCCTTGTCTTTGGGATAGTTGCTCGAAGGGCAAATACTTTTATAAATCAACATTGTAATTTTTATTTACAGCACATATAAACTCATTCATGTAATTATTCATATGTAAACGTTACAACATTAATTAGAATAAACATTTATATTATTATTGGTGGATTTTTCGCGAGTTCCATATCCCAAGCAGTGTTAGTCCAAGGGCAAGGGCGGTTATTCTATGTCGTGTTACAGATCAGGCAGCAGTAGCTATGGTATAGTACTAAGATCTATTCCATGGCATGTTGTTACGTAACGTTAATTTGCCCTTCATTGAATTGAATAGGTCTTTGTGTGAAATATTGTTTTCAATATAGGTTATATTCATCATCAGCCTATGAAAAAATCACATTAAAATAAGGATTTTTTTTTAATTAGAACGGCTGTCAAGTCATTTTTGTAAGAAATTTGTTGTAGCCACTTGCACCTATAAATATAAACCTATAGCAACTGTGACGCTGAGTTCGATGCGTTGACATAAATAAGAATGTTCAATCACATATCTGTCACAATACCTGGCGACAAAAAATGAAAATAGGTATATTTTGGTGTCTACAAAAGTCGGTCATAAAATTTAACAAAAGTTTGTACCTTAAATAAATAATACTCCAGGATGAGGAACCTTGTTACCCAAGCTAGGAATTAACCTGTGTTATGGCGTAACAATACCCTCCGCCGGACAATATACAAATACAATCATGATTCAATAATAGATTGAAACATAAGGGAGCAAAATAATATTTTTACGGTGAGGGCGCTTTTTTGAATCCAGAGCGAAGTGGGGATTCTTTAGTAGAATCCTGAACGTAGCGAGGGATTCAAAGTACGTCGCCCGAGCTAAAAAAATATTATTTTGAGACTTACTATGAGAAAATAAAAGGCGCCTCATATTTTATTGTAATATTATTATTTAATAAAAGATAGAGTAACAATTAAATTGAAATTAAATTATCTAATAATAAAACAACTAAAAAAAAATCACAACCAAACTATGAATTTCTAACAATCCGTGTAAATTGACGAAAACGGGTGCTGTAGTTCGCGCGTTTTTATTTTGATTTCTTTTTTTTTATTCAGCTGCGGCGCGACTATGAGCCGTCGTACCAGCCAGTCTTTATTCAAAAAATATTTGCGTTCGATTTCTTTGGCGCTGAACTTGATTGAACTTGAACTATATAATATGTTCCTATAAATATACAATAATATTAAGACTGTGCTGCAATTATATGTTCCAAATTCAAAAAGTGCGCGGAAAAGATAATTGCGGCGCACTGATAAAGAGGATTAAACACTCATTACTGCCCGCTAAAAGTTTCTTATAGAAAACACCTCCTTTGGGTGCACTTAAAGGCGAACCAAGTCGTCCTTTTCGAATAGGTGGGATGAAATAATATGATATTATTAGACAAAAACTAATTATATAATACTAGTATATGAGATTACTAAAAGTGAATAGAAATAATGAAGAAATAATTTGGAAAACACAATATGGTACACAATAATTAGGAATCGAATAAATGGGAGGGTCGGGGGACGTGTAAAAACAAGTGTAAATGACATTCGTGTGTGAATTTGTGTTTTTTTTTAAATCTTATTTTTTAAAGAGGGTTTGGTCAGACATGACCGTGCCACCCTCATTGGCCCATTCTTAAACCTATGTTCTTCTTTTAATGCAAAACCTATTAACCGTCCTGCATAGCACTCTGCACTCCCCCGATAAGGTATCAGCCAGCACACTGTTACACCATCCCACATCTGTTTTAGTAATTGTAACTGTCTATACATAGTCCTCTCCTAATGCACGCCACTGCGCTCAGCCGACACTGTGCATTGGAGGTGATGCCCATAATGACCACTCTGATCTGAGCAGACGTGTTGGCGATCGCAGAAACGAAGATTAGCATCAGAAATGCTGCTGCCAACCCCTGACCTGTGGTATTTGTGCTATATTTCATTGGAAATGGTTATACTGCCATTTATCAGTTTATTTAACCGTTCACCTTAATACAGCACCTAAATAATTGACATAAGATCGAGACTTGGTACCAGGAAAAATTAATTTAATAATAACTATAATATAGGTAGTAATTAACATGTCTCTTTTAGTAATTAAGACAAAAATTACAACTAAACTAAAATATAATTTTGACAATATTCTAACATACGACAATTACTTTTTTAACTTTAACATAAACTTACTAATAAAAATAAATTAAAAAAACTAACATTTGTAAGCCGTACAGTGGCGAGGACATGAGATACGTTTCCATTCTTACGACCCTGTATGCCACTTTATATTCATGTGTACCATGTTCTGAAAAATAAATAATTTGATTTGATTTGCATAAATGACACCCGCAATGATGGATAGCCCCGTTAGCTTAGTTGGTAGTGATCCTGCCTTCTGTGCTTTGGGGCGTGGTTTCGATTCCCACCTAGGACAAATATTTGTGTGATGAACATTTGTATTTGTTCTAAGTCTGGGTGTTAATATCTATTTAAGTATGTATTAAAAATATATATGTATGTATATCAGTCTCTGGCAGCCATATTACAAGCTTTGCTTAGTTTGGGGTCAGATGACCGTGTGTGCAATAATGTCCCAGGTATTTATTTATTTCTGTAGCCGCTATAACACAAAATACAAAAAAAATACACAATAAAATAAATATTTATTTATTTATTTATTATTTAATGGGGCTAAAGCCAACACTAGGCCTTTCTATCTGGATTGGGATGACATTGGTATATGGACTATTGATGATTTATGTATAATGGGCTATTGAGGTGGTGAACAACTTGTGGATAGGAGAACATATATATAGGATTACAAACGGCAGACAGAGACCTAAAGACAAAGCAGGTGCCTTGTCAAAATACATTTAGGCAGGTGATGATAACTTTTCTGTGACGTCATAAGGAAACTCGACCTAGTGTTTGCAGTCAAGTCACGTGATCAATGAAAGCCAAAAGTATTATTTTCTGAAAATCGGGAGTTTTTTGTGATTAAATAATTTCTTAAAGGAATAATGT
This sequence comes from Agriopis leucophaearia, assembly GCA_949125355.1. Classification (NCBI taxonomy): domain Eukaryota; kingdom Metazoa; phylum Arthropoda; class Insecta; order Lepidoptera; family Geometridae; genus Agriopis; species Agriopis leucophaearia. The sequence goes on along the minus strand of OX421277.1, from coordinate 1,382,572 downwards.
TCTAGGATAACACCAGCATGAATTATATTTTTAAGGGCCGTTTTTTCAATCCGCAGTTAAACGGTCAGATAGTTAACATATCAATATATTTATGTGTCTAATAAATTTACAGTTTTTACTCTGCAGATAACCTCTATTGAAACAACTACTAACTACTATTGAAAAATTCGAAATCATCCTATCAATGGAATAAATCCTATCTGTGGCCTTAGTACGACCACTTGCGAAAAAATATCGTTACGTAAATGATATCAAAATGTATGATAAATTGAACAGCGCCTCTATCGGACGTGAAAGGAAACTGATTTTTTATACATTTGCTATCGTTTACGTAACGATAACTTTTTCGCAAGTTCTCGCACTAAACCCACAGATTCTTTAACTGAGGATCTAAAAATTGGCCCTAACACAGGCATATACCCTATTGAGGGAATAGCATTAGACATTTACCATCATATATGTACTTAATATAATATCTATCATTTCAAAGTTCTAGCGCCTGTAATCTTCTTTTTAGATACAAAAATATTATGAAGTAGGTCAAGAGGTAACCAAGACATAACACTATGATCCTCGGCATCTCTAGTAATGCTACTAATAATGCCGGAATACCTCCCAAACACCTTTAGCCCTTCATTAAACCCCTTGAAGCCCTTTTAGGGCGCGTTTACATTATGCCATTGGATGGACTGAATTTTTTTAGGCAACCTATTTGCAATATATTTTTTGACATATTTAATGAAATATAAAATAATTTTCATCCATTTAACAAGCTCGGTGAAGGTCTATGGCGGGATCCTATCCTATTATGTTTTTTTGAGTAACAGCGATAAAACTGTAAAAAAATTCAAGGCTCAAAGGTCATTGACCTTTTTGTAAAATGATCTCAATAAAGAATGTTTCCCAATCAGTTTTGTCTATGGTTAAACCATAAAAAGTATAATTATGCTATGTCGGGATGATTTATCTATGAAAGGCAAGTCCACAGAGCTGTGTTCGTTCGTTTTTTATTTTATTTTGAACTATGACTTAAATTATATGGCTTTGGTTACGGAACCCTACCATGTCTCGACACGCTCTTGGCCAGTTATTTCTTTATTGTGTCATAATTGTGATGGCCAGTTCGACTTTTGATTATGTTATTTTTAGTATGGTATATTTTTTATAGTTGTACCTACCTACCTACTTTATAGTTGAGATGCGTGCTCCATCGTAGACCGCATCATCGCTTAACATCAGGCGAGTCAGCGGTCAAACGCCAGACTATTACAGAAAAAAAAGAGGTACCAAATTCTAAATTCAAATCATATTGTAGACCAGCAACCTATATTATTATAACCCATAGTAAATTCCTTACGGCAATTATTACTTATGGCTCAGCGCTCATCATGGTTTGGTTTGCATGGCACGATGCCGTTGAGCCGTGATTATGTAGCAAACAGACAGACGGACAGAGTTACTTTCGCATTTATAATATTAGTGTGATATATATTATATATATATATATATATATCTATAGTATGTTTTTTTTCGCATTTTGCTTATATCGTTTTAATAAAAGTGAAGTCGGAGACAAAGGACATGTCACGTAGCTTTGAAGGCGCCTCAAATATAAATTATATGCATTCTCGAAACTTCTCCAGGTTTATTAGGCAAATGCTGCCAAAGAGGGAAGTCTCGCCGTATTTCACCAACTTTGTTATAAATTATATTTAATAGCGCACCAAAAATCTTTTTTCATACTCTAATGGCCCCAATACTAATCATCTGGATACAAAAATAAGGAAATCAAATAAATAATGCCAGCACTGGGCCAGCATGGTGGATAAAGACCCATCCTCTCTCTCTGAGAGAAGGCCTATATTCCAGCAGTTAACATGATAGGCTGTGGACGACGATGATGATGAACCGTGTAAAGATAAAAAACACATCAGTCATAGAACTGCACGTCAGAAGTGAAAACTTAACTAGTAATTCACCTATTCTACAAGAGATGGCGCTGTTTTAAAATACACGGTACAGCGAGACGTAACGATGACGCGAAATCCATTATTTTTGTTCACCCAAAATGTGCTCAATGCGCCTAAAGACGTTTTCACTTCAAAAAAATCTAAGGCTTACTCTAGCTTCGTTCCCGACTTAGGTTCAACGCTGGCCGTGGAAAACTCAACTTTACCCAGTTTATCGTAGATTCAAAACTATCCTTTCACGCTTTCGCTCTACGTCACTCCACGGCCACGCCTCGGAACTCTAGTATTTATTTAAAATGGCAAACCTAGTGCAAATAGAAAGATATCAGTTTTCTTCGGATGTGTTTTGTCGCGACGCCGCGCGGATTTGACTCTATTCGGCATTGATTGGTGTTGTACAATGCTAATGTCAATTTACTTGCAACATTAATATATTAGCCTACTCAGCCTAGGGCTTCACCGTTGCAGAGTGGAACAGAGACAGGTTTTTTTTGAAAATTTCGTGACCCTGGCTACGGAGTCCTTCAGTCGGAATAATAATAAGACTTACAAGGTGTCAAACGACTTCAAACAAGTCATAGTCAAAGTCAAGCAAAGTAAATCACGGTAAAGTCCAAGTCATGCTGTAGTTATGATGTGTATAAACTTTAATGAGACTTCTATGAAGTTTTTGAAACATCACGAAAATACATGTTTCACTTCATTTTATCACTCCCCACACTCGAGCACTTTCAAGAACACTTTAGAAACAATAATCCACCAACATTATACATTAACACTTTAACACCATGTTTAGAAAACTGATACAATATGGCGACATTACTTTTCATTTCAAGTTGAAGCCAAAACCACTAGAGAGGTGAAATGTTGGGTTTATACCTCAGAAAAAATAAGTAAATAAATGGAAGCGTTATACCAACAGTTTCCCCATTAGCATTTACATCCCCCCTCGGTCGTCCATTCGTTTACATTTTGAGCACATCGTTTGCAGTTGTGTGCGCTCTATATTGAAGTGTGCGTTTGTAGAACTAGTGAGAATATGTCAGTGTGTTCAATACGTGTTTATAGAATAGAATGGAATGGAATGGGATGGGATGGTATGGTATGGTATGGGATGGGATGGGATGGGATGGAATGGAATAGAATAGAATAGTTTTATTGCTTAGAACTGTGTACATAGATGTTTTAGTGTGTTTTAGTAAACAGTTTGTCCTGGCGGACGTGCAATAATTAGTAGTTACATACTTATATAAAATTTATTCATTAAATATGTCGAGCCGATACATTTCACACAACAATCATTATAGCCGTAACAGACGTATCGAACTTGGCTGACGAACCGCCGCCGCGCCGTCTGACCAACAGGAGAGAAAGTGTGAGAATATAATTGCTCTTTCTCTTTTTCTCTCGTCGGTCGACGCGGTTGACGTCAGCCATGTTGACGTGTCTGTTACGGGTCTTATATTATATTAAATTTACCTCGCCCCCTTCGGTTTTTGGCAGACTTTTTTCGGTACTAGCTCGAATCTAAAGGAGATCCAAACTAATTTACATAATTATGTCCAAACTATATAATTCTCAAAGGTTTATACATAACCACTTTGAAATAATTTCAACATGATATATCGGCGCTCCTCTCCACCTCGGTGGAGAGTAATTCCGATAGTCTACTATAATGGACTACTCACTATTCGATTTTGTTCTTCAAAATAGTTAATTGATGGAGACATATTGATGCGCATGAACTATTTTTGATACACAATTAAATGATTCATCTTTATTATAAACTTTGGAGTCGGGAGTCTAAGATCTCAGCTCTCTAGACGTAATATAACTAAAACGCCAGGATTTATGACTACGAGAGGACATTTTATGACTTGAATAATTAAGTTTATGGGCCTTTTAATTTTATATTGGTTTGTCAAACAAATGAACAGTAGCCACTGTTCCTATATTGATGGTATTTATCACAGAAAAAGAGAAGTAAATAGAACGAAAATGAGAAGGAAAATCGCTGCCGCTAGGTATTATGACATAAATAAGAAATTTCATTCTTATTTATGTCAACGCATCGAACTCTGCGTCACAGTTGCTAAGGTTTATATGGGTGCAAGTGGCTACAACAAATTTCTTATAAAGATGCCTTGACAGCTGTTCTAATTTATATAAAAAAAAAAACTTCTCTGTAGTATTTATAGTGATCGTATTATCTATTTACATAAAATTTTAATTAGTCACGACGCAAAGCCAAATTGAGGAGATTGGGTGAATAAAAGTATGTCAGTTTCCACACAGCCAGTAAAAATCACTGCTGAACAAAAGCCTCCCTCTTAGAGAGGGGTGTTGCCATAATCCCTACGCTTGACAGGCGGCTTGTGGATCGCAGTACGTTCACCGTGTACATTAGTAAACGGTGAACGTACTGCGAACGCTGCTGCCTATTCTCCGGTGGTTTTGGTCGCAGTTTTAGGACATACGCGGGTCCAATAGTTGATTATAATAATTTAAACCAATTTTGATGAAAACGTGGTATCGAGAGGATTCTACCTCAGATCAGACAAACAAGGGAGTATACCTATGCCTTAGTACAATTATAGTTTGTGTTCAAAATGGCTCCATTTATTATTTTTATTACGCTTTTATTAGCTTGGTATGTATCTATGTAACGGAATCTTTGAACGTGATTTTCACCCCTATCAAAACGTCGGATTGATTTGCAGCTTTGCACACATATCAAGGGCCGATGACAATGCAATAGTTTGAATAATTCGTCCTATTATCGTTGCCAGGATCTTCAGAATTAGCGATTTTAAAGCGTGTTTTTTAGTTTTTTAAACTGCGAGAATTATTCATCCAGCTTTTTTTCCTATACCACTAAACCACAAAAACTGTAAGTAACGACTTACTGACACCCACTGATGTATCTTTTTGAATGAAACTGAGGTGTGATATATTTTTTTAAACGGCGTTTCGATGCAGTTGGGGTTAGCTGGCGAACGTTTGTGCACACAAATGTGCATACACTACAACCATAATAGCTCGGACTCACGCGTCCCGCCTTTGACCTTTCTACTTCAACAACCTAAAAATCCACGCAGACAGATGCAAAAAGCGCAGTCAAATCCATTTGTCAAGATGTTTGCCGATCTCTGTACCTATTCAGGTTTGTAAATGTATTGCTGAATTAAGTGATTGTATAATTGACATGTTTTTTAAATACCGTATGTGGAAAACATTGTAACTGGCCACGGGCACACGTGGCACAAAGAGTAACATTTTCGTACCAATTTAATACCACAGCGAATTTCAATCAACAATCCAGTAACAGGTACATAACCGAACCGATGGAACAAAATGGCGGCGACAGAGCAATCAACGTATCCTGCCTAGCCCTATGAAGGGTTTACCCGTGTCGATTCAACGAGAAATACCTAAGGACCGAAATTAGTATATGTCTGACGGTATTTTGCCGGTTTTAGTGAGTCTACCTAATTGTAATTACGAAAATGCTAAATAATGATTTTTAACCGACTTCAAAAAATCAGGACGGTTCTATATTCCACTGTATTTTTCTATGTATGTTCACCGATTTCTCCGCCAATATTAACCGATTAAAAAAAAAAGTTTTGTTCGGTAGGGTGTACTTCCAATTTGGTCCCATTGCCACCAAGTCAGGATCTGATGATGGGATCCCAGGGAAATCGAGGCCAACCCTCATATTTTATTGGCACTTACTACGTTTTTCATATATTCTTGAAGTCGTTTTTTAATGTGGTCCACTTGTTAAGCAATAATGTGAAATACACACGATAAACTGCGTTAAAAGAGTTTTATTTCAATGTGTAAACGTTAAACATTAGAAATACGATACATTTCTTTCAACCTGCTACATTTCGCTGCTGGTCATGGTTGGCCTGGATTTGACTGGACTGGTTGGTCGAAGCTCTCATGTTAATTAATTATCGAGAAAATTATTAATTTGCAAAGTGACCTGATGTGACATTAAAATACTCCTGATATTATGTACTTTGGATTCGGAGTGATACACTTCGTATCCGAATGCAAATTTTTTAATTATGACCATGAATTTTTTGCACAAGGCCCATCAATATTAGCTACTTAAAAAAACACTATATAGAATAATATCACAGTATTTTAATATCAGGGGATTAAAATGAATCAGTGTAATTTCTTTATTTGTGACTATTGTCATCAGAACGCAATAGTTTCAGATGATAATAATCTTAAAACGGTTTAAACATATCTTAATCAGGTTATTAGGTCCTTTTCTAGGACCTGACTGCCGCATAAATCTGATGTCGGTGGAATTAGCCCTTGGGCTATCGGGTGTCGAGCCTGGGGCCGACACTTGATAAGATTTATATAAAGGTTCGGGTGCTGTGGAATAAGGACATTACCTAACCACTAACGCTTAGTTGCACGATGGCCTGGCAACGTAATCTTATTTAATTCAAAAATTTGACCTTGTTTCAACGAATTTTCATGTCAAATAAACTATTTAACAAAAAATCCTCGCAATATTACTGGTGACTCAACTTGAGCTTACTATGTCTCGTGGACTATCATAGATTTAATAACAGTCCGAGTACTACGTATTAATAATGATCATTTAGTTTATAGTCACATTATCTACTAACCCACTTAAGAAGACGACAAAGAACAGAAATAAAGACTCAGTTAAGAATATAATTGAATACAAAGATATTCTAAAATAATTATTGCCTACTTATAATAAAAAAAACTAAAAAACACGCTTACCTGTCGAAGAGTTCCAACATCCACGCTCCATCATCAGACCCTCGTTACCACGTAACGTAGTGTAACGTAAGTGACTCGGTGGCTCGTTAATTCGAAACAAATGAGCCTAAAATCAGTCTACTTAACGTTAGCACGTTATAGCGTACTTATATTCACTTATACAGAGATTGTGTAACCCAGCCTTAAAGCTAACTAGCTAAGGTAAAGGCGTCCGTTATAATGTTCTATGTAAAGTGATCTTTTGTTACCAACAATGGCTTCCTAAGGTAACTGTGTGAATTATGGGAAGGTCTATCAGGCGTTTTGTTTGAAATTTCCTTTCAACACTTCCTTTGATAACATTCCAGATCATTCAGGACTACTGATTGTACTCTCTATCAAAAAAATATGCCCCCGATTTATTTGTCAGAAGTATTTTACCAACTCCCAACTCTAACCACTCTTCAATGACTGTCAAACACAAAAAGAAATACGTTTCATCAGCGACCCCACTATCCACTATTAATGCAGTCTTGTGCAATATTCGGGACATCCTCCTCTGCATTATCACTTTGAAACGACTGTACCTACCCTCCTCTTTTTAACGGAGACGCAAATATGTAGCCCCGTCGACAATTCATATCTGCACTGCCCTGGCTACACGTTGGAACATAAATTTATACCTCGGACATGTTCGTGCGGGAAGATATTTGCTGTAACCGTTTAAGAGGTTTTGAAGCTTCAGATTTGTCCACCTTGTGGGCGTGTGTGGATTACGGAGATCAAACTCGGGTGTACGCTGTACGTGTGCTTGTACAGGCCATGTAGTGGTGACACGGAGATAGTGGTGACTCGCCTTTATGAGCTGATCTCGAAAGGTTTGGACAAAGTGATTGGGCGGAAGTGATTGAAAAAGGAAGGGAGGCCTTTGCCCTGCAATGGGATGACCACGGCTGAAATAATAATAAAAACCTCTTTACTCAATCTCTCATGCTGACTACATGGCCTGTCAAATGTGCATAGGGTAGATATGTTTTCTGATTCTGATTTTAAGCACCTAAGTAGGTTAGTATACTAACTATAAGTAAAATGTGTCGTAACTCAGTTACCCAGTACAAAATTATTAGAGACAACGTGACTCCGAAGCTCACTAAATGTCAAGGGCAGAGGTTTACAACCTTTTATGGAGAGCCCTTCGTACCATTACCAAAATTGATGGCTAAGAATTCCTGACACCGAACAAAATGGCGAATATGACGATAATTCATTAAGGGGCGCCATATTGGCGGTTTTAATGGCGCGATGACGATATTTAGAGCGAGAATTGCTTTCCGATTGGGTGGAATAAGCGGTAAATTATGCGATATCCATCGAGTTTAAGTTGGCTTTTTGGAGATAGGATGAGTTTTTGTTGAAAATGGTTTGTTAACCTGTTATGTATTAAAGTATGTTAGCGTAAATTTTTGATACACTCATCAATTAAGTGAGTGCATAGGTCCAAGCTACTGGTGGTAAGAGCTGCTGAGTTAGGAACCTCCTCAAAATTTATGCTACGTAAGTAGAGGATTTTTGATTATAATTATAATGTAGGTATATAATATACATAATTATGTAAGCTTAAGAATCGTCTATTTAATTAAAGATAAGACTAGATTGCAGCCTATGGGACGGTATTGTTCAGACAGGACGGTGGAAGTATTTAGGAGTTTTGGCTGCTGTTTCATCACACCATCAACGCACTACATACATCGGTGTCTTCTAGGCAACCACGTTCCATCGACATTTCACAATAGATGAGAAGTTCAGGTTATTCATGTTTTAACGATTTTATAGCAGCTGCCAGAGCGAATTAATGCTTGGACCAAGTTCAAAGACAGTAATTTTCCTAATGAGAAGCAGAAAATCTAGCCTAATTAAAATCTTAGCTCTTATTTTCACACAACGTTGAACTGCCAAAACATTGTTCTCTCCCACATAACTACGTAATGGTTCAGTTAAGATTTGGATGAAATTTGATATGAAGGTAGATTAGGTGGATATAGGCTGCTGGCTGAACCTGATTCGGACGCAGTCAGGGAGCTGTTCGATGTGTGAGTCACCTCAAGTGACTATCGACCCTTTGTTTATTGTCTATGTTTTGTTTGATTTCATTTGTATTTGGTAATATTTTCATTCTCCTATATTAGTTTACCTTACAATGGGACTGCCATGTAAATGATTAAATAAGTAACTCCCAAATTACAATAAAAAAGTGGATATACCTGAAAAATAAACGATTCCTTTTATGATGCTATAGATGGCAAACAAGATAACTGGCCGCCTGATGGTAACCGATTATCGTCGCCTATAACACCAGCGGAATTATAAATAAGTTTTTTGAAGAACCCCATGTTATAGTTACTCATAAATACGGCTATCCTTTTGGATAGTAAGGAAAATGGCGGGGCTACATAGAGGTTTTAAGTGCTCAGGCTAATATTCAACTCTTTACATTACAAACTCGAAATAGAGCATTAAATAGAGCGCAACAAACAATTTGGCAAATGTAGACAGGTGAAGGAGCGACTATGTCACCCAATAACACAAATATAAACGTTATTCGTTTCTCGCGTGACGCCGCGTATTGGTACCGCTTTGTTACAATGGCGGGCCATCGTACCAGCGAGAGAATCACAAGAACTAAGGCCGTGGTCAACGGCCAGCTGGCCACCGGCCCGCCAGTTTTATCTTTTATTTTTCGTGCGCTCTCTATTTCGCTCGCGCATTTTAGCATTTTTAAAGATGTAAGACTGAATGTATAAACTCGTGCTAAACTCGTAGCAATATGAATAAAGAAAATGTCATTGTAAATGTATTACAAAATATTCATTTTCATTCAATCTTGTTTGTAAAATTATGTTATTTTCTTGTTTTTGTTTTGTTATTTTGTTGTTGTTGTTTTCTTGTTTTGTTGTTAACATTACGCATGTGTCCTATTTTTATTACCTCTTATAAAAGCTGTCTTATCATAAATAGAGCCAATAATATAAATTTAAAATTCGATCAAAAATAAACAAGTTATAATTATTTTAATTTCATGCTAGACAGAGAGCGCACTATAATAGCATGTTATGACGTAAAGCCGTGCGCGCGCCATACAAATGCTATATTAACACACGTTTTGCGAGAGAGGGACAAAGTATCAGCTCTCTATTCCCACCAAAAAAATTAACGTTCATATCTCAGAAATTTATTAGGCAATTTAAATTGTTTTTTCAGAATGTGTAATGTATTTAATTATAAATATCCTCTGCTTATCCTCTTATTTGTAATAAATTAAACATTACCACAGAAGCCTATTTTAGAGCAGGGTTTTATTACACCCTCAAAAAACAACGATTTTGCTTGATATTTTTTCTTCTCTTATGTAATGATCGCAAATCTGATTAGTTCGTTTGTTTTATCTTTATTATTTAATTTTCCCACTAATCTAATGGCCGCTGCCGTGCGGGTGAAATAGGCCGCAACCGTCCGAACTCTGACCTATGTACGAACCGGTAATTTCCCGACCGTCTGGTACTTTATGGTAATTGTACGTATTTATAGAGCTTTCCGAATATGTATTTAGGTAAGTGATGTAACAAGTTATGGTGCCGTATAATCCTATACAATCATCTATACTTGGTCTAAGGTTTTTATTAACTCTGACAGCTGTAAAAGTTGAATGAATTTATTTTATTTTTAACCGACTCCAAAATGGAATTTACTCAATTTGGCTGTATTTTTGTGTAGGTATGTTACGTGATATCTCGGCCGATAGTGAACCAACTTTAATGTTTACTTTAAAGTTACTTGGGGTGGCCCCATTTTAACATTGAAATAATTATCAATATAAATAACTGGCCCATGAGATACAGCCTGGTGACAGACGGACGGACGGACGGACGGACAGACGGACGGACAGACAGACAGAGACCGTAGGCTTAGTAACAGGGTCCCATGTTCACCCTTTGGGTACGGAACCCTATAATACTACAAATTGACCTGAAAATTTTATACTAGATTTTTATTGAAGCCTTTGGTGTGGAGCTTGTAAAATTTGACCAGATCTGGTGTGGTATACAGAAGCATAGGTATAATAGCGTGGAAGAATAGCACATCGATGCGAAAGTAACTCTGTCTCTCTAAAGTAACCGTTTAGTCCTGAAAGGTTGATCAGAACTAAACGGTTTAACTGACCTTAAAAGCTTTTTTTTTTGGATATATATGGATTTTTAACCGACTTAAAAAAAGGAGGGGGTACTCAATTCGGTTGTATTTTTATATGTTTGAACTCAGAACTCTTCTATTTATAAACCGATTTGTTTTTTTTTGTTTGAGGTAACAAACAGTTAAGAAAACCCAACTTTTTTGAAGTTGGTTAGGTAAAGACAGAGAATAGATAAATAACACTGTAACCAATGGAATTGCACGAAAATACAGTTTGTTCTCCAACTAAAGATTTTATCCATCGAAAGCAAATATGTAAACAAACCGGAAGTGCGTATTCGGATCACGTGCTGAGTTTACATTCCGGAACCGGAAGGACCTCTGCGACAGGTCAGCAAAACACTGAACCACGGAGGGAATAGTAAATGGTCGCGGTGGAACGGTCTTAAATAAAATCTGTCTTAAAATTATAGATATAAGTATTTAAATAACAAGTAAAATAAAACAAGGCACCTGACGTACCTAGTTATAAAAGAAGAACGGTGTGTATACCATCAGTTAAATAGGGAACAACTAATCTCATACAAACGTTCATCCCCTTTTTAAGGGGTTGAATTTCCAAAAACTTTTATGTATAATTATAACTTTTTTTGTAAACAGAACCTAATTAGAATAATACAACATAGATTTCTTCAAAATGCGAGTTAATAGTATGTCTTAAAAGGTCTGCAACGTATTTATGATGTCTCTGGTGTTGCAAGTATCCATGCATAGGCGACGGTGACTGCTTACCATCAGGTGACCCGTCTGCATGCAGACGGGTCACCTGATGGTAAGCAGTTTACCACCTAGGTATGGCATAAAAACAACTTCTTCGTATTTTATATTACGAACTTTCATAAAAAAATATCCCCTAAATCCCTGTTGTAAACGATTTTTTAGAATAGTTATATGAATGTTCATATAACTGTTCTGAACAACCGCCCCTTTATTAACGGGATGGATGTATTATCTAGATTCTAGACACAACATAATGTACTTTTTATGCTTTAGTAAAAAAGAAAACATTATGGAGAAACATTATTTCATAAGATCATTTAATGAAAAAGTACATCATCATTCATTCTTCGTTTTAAAAGACCTAATTAATGTCACTCCACACGTGGGGCAGCGAAAAAATATATTTATCCCCATTTCACATGTTATTTGTGGGACTTTTTAATGTTATGACCTTTCATATAAACTTTAATCCCCTATCACTACATAGTATATAACAAAGTCGCTTTCCTCTGTCTGTTCGTCCCTATATAGGCATAGTTCTTTAAAACTACGCAACGGATTTTGATGCGGTTTTCACTATCAGTTAAATAATTTTTCACGGAAGGTTTATATATATAATAAAATATATACCCGTGCGAAGCCGGGGCGGGTCGCTAGTTACAAATATAATTTATTAGTTACGTTATATAAGAAACACTCTTATGCAAAAAAAACATGCTTCTAAAACTAGAGGTTTAGGCTGTGTGCTGTCAGCCAGAATGAATGAATAAAAGAATTTAAGTTTCTTTTTAGTAAATTCAGATATATTTTTTTTTTGAATAGGCTTGCGTTTGACTGCCAACTCGCCCGATGTTAAGCGACGTTGCGGTCCACGGTGGAGCACGCTTGCCTAGAAGAAACTGATTCACTCATGATTTGAAGACACCCAGATTGTAACTACCGGGGAACACCCATTCAGGCAGCGCATTTCACAGACTAGCAGTTCGCATAATAAAAGTGGAATCAAAGCGTTAAGTAACTAGTAAAACTAGGTAACTAAGTAAAAACTAGGACGCTTTATACAACTTCGATACAACAAACTCGTTATTTCATTACACAAAGTGCAAGATAACAGTGTCTAGTCTCTAATTATATTAAATCACAGTTTCCATGAGCGAGTTTACATCTATTTTAATATTCAAAAAAGTGTTTAATCGGTCTCTATTTTCAACGGACTATAAGAAAGAAGGAAGGATTTTTTATGTGTAAGTTATGTGATATTTTCGCCGATTATGAACCGATGAATGATTATTTTTAATTTAAAGGGGTAAATGTAAATAAATAAATAAATATCTGAGACATTATTGCACACATGGTCTTCTGACCCCAAATTAAAGGAAGAACTCTAAAGGAGGCAAAGTAGGGAATTAATCTTGTAATAAGATTATTATTTCAAAAAATACTGGTTTTTATTTGAAATCTGACTTAGGTATTGGAGATGGTTTAATCCTAGTTATAAGGTGTTTGATAAGAATTAGTTCACAAAAGCTTGTAGAAACGGCATCCATGTAGATGCCGTTTACAAGGCTACATAGATAAATTGTGGACCACTACGCCGTAGCTTGTAGTCACTCGTAGCAGGGCGCTACTACGGAAGGGCTACGGGAAACGTAGGTATTGCTACGTCGTAGAATAATCACACAAAAATATAAAATTTTAAACGAATCCTGTCTTTCTGTTTATTTGGTAATGAGTTCACAAAAGCTTGTGTAAACGGCATCTATGTAAGACTACATAAATACATTTTGTTGTGGACCACTACGCCGTAGCTCGTAGTCACTCGTAGCAGGGCGCTACTACGGAAGGGCTACGGGTAACGTAGGTATTGCTACGTCGCGTCGTAGAATAATCACACATACATATAATTTTAAAATAATCCTGTCTTTCTGTTTGTTTGGTACCTTTTTACGAATGCCTAAACTAATTTTGATAAAATTTGGCAGTCAAGTAGTGTGCATCATTAAGACAGATACAATAAGAGTTGGGGGGAGGGGGGCACACCTGGTTAAACAAAAACTTATGGGAGTAGTTTGGTTGCATCACTAGATCTGCAGAGCATAATAGAAAGTGCATAATTCGCGATCTAAAGGCTATCCTTGTTGAAGGGTAACTTTAAAGACTAAACGAGATGAAGGATAACCCTAAAGTATAACCGAGCTAAAGGATAACTCTTAAGACTAACCGAGCTAGACTAAACGAGTAGAATGTTAACTTCTATGATCTATTCAAATCAGCTAATTAGCCAATAACAGTTTTCTTAGTAGCTCCCTTGGCTCAGTTTGCTAAGATGCTAATTTATCATACCTGACCGAAATGCTAACACCCTCTACGGAATATTAATATAATAGCTTTGGGCTTCATTAGCAAAATATACACGATCTTATCACATAAACTAACATACAATGATGGTAAATAAATACTTTAAAAATATTTTTTTACACAAAAGTTATGTAACCGGTGCGGTAAATTACACGCGAACGAAGCCGCGGACAAAAGCTAGTTTTAATCATAGTGTTAAGTATGATTATAAACAAGCTTTGCAATAGTATTAAACCGGCCAAGTGTGAGTCGGGTACGCGGACTGAGAGTTCCGAGTAAGGTACCACCACCACAACAGGGTTCTTTCAGCGAGACCAATACTTGCCCGTTCTAAAGTTTTACAGCACCATCTAGCGGTAATACGTAAAGTAATGTCTTGAAGTTAGTATGTTACGTTACGAACATAAATTTATCACCCGATTCGTACTTGCCCTGTGTTTATTTGTAATTTTGTTTTTGAGTGTGTACTATATTTATTTTTTATGATACTGGGTGACGAGACTAGCGAAGTCGCTCGCCTGATGGCTCTTCACGCTTGCCCATAACAGCTCAACGCCACTCAGAATTTTGAACTTCAACAGTTGAAAACCCTGGATGGCAATGCACTGCGCTCGTCACCCCGAGATATAAGATGTCAAATCTTTGTGTGCCCTGAATTTCGCTGGAAACATTGCCCTTCAATCCGAAACACAGTAGTGTTTGAACACTACTGCTTGGCGGTTGAATAACTGGCAAAATGACATTTATGAAAATTTTGAGATGGAAGTTTGGTGAAATTGGAGAAAAGTTGCAAATTCTAAGGTTTTTGACACACATTTTATGTGAAAAACATGCGTACAAAACCTGCGTGAACCTGTGTAACATAGCGGTCATAAAATATTAAATTCTTTACTTGTGTTTACAATTCCAAAATAATTTAATAAATTACGCTTCAAATATATACTCATACACGCGTTGAGGGCAACACCCCTCTCTATGAGGGAGGCCTTGTCCAACAGTGGACGTTAATTGGCTGATGATGATGATGATGATGACACGCGTTGAAATGAGTATCCTCGCCGCCGTTTGTATTCCATAATTTTAAAAGTTAAGAACCAAAAGAAACTAAACTTATTTGCTAATCTAGTCAAAATCTAGAAAGGAAACAGTATATAGCTAACAATGCACTGCAGTGACTGTACATTGCAGTGTCCACATGCCATAGTTGGGCCATCGCCAAACGTCATGAACGTGTAAACTTTTCTAATCCGTACGGCCAAGGATTGGAACAACCTGCCAGGTTCCTTGTTTCCTGAGAGATATAATCTGGGCCTTTTCAAGGCAACAGTGAATAGGTATCTCCTAAGTCTGTGTGCTTCTTCTTCGACCACATCGTCGCTTACCAACAGGCAAGTTGGTGGTCAAACGCGGTATTTCGGTAATTCGCAGTAAAAAAAAAACTAGAAGTTATAATTGTCAATTTAAAAAATTTACTTCAAAATTCACGAAATCATCTTCGCTTTCATTCTTTTTATTACAAGCTTTTTATTCAACTTGCCCTGCTAGTATGTACATAAGTTTGTATGTGTGGGATAAATCTAGCATCTAAATTTTAGAGAGTGGAGTGCGGATAATCTACACTATCTACACTAATATTATAAAGAGGAAAGATTTGTACCTATTTTTGTATGTTTGTATGTTTGTAATGAATAGGCTCCGAAACTACTGAACCGATTTGAAAAATTCTTTCACTGTTGGGAAGCTACACTATCCCCGGGTGACATAGGCTATATTATATTTTGTAGCGAGGCCGAAGGCCGAGCTTACACTCGTGCGAAGCCGGGACGGACGGCTAGTGATATATAAAGAAGATGCACGATGATCTCGCAATTACAGATTTTTTTATCGCTATGTTTTTATTATAAGTATAGAATAGATATAGATTTTTCTGAAAATTAGGACTTAATATTTTAGTTTTTACTAGAAATTAAATAATATTTGAAAATAATAATTTTCTAGGATTACACGAGCATGAATTATTTTTTTAATAGATTAAATTATTCAATATAGCGGTCATACCATGATGGCGGACAACATTTTCTTATTAGCTACCATCATGTTATGGGTATCAAATGAAAGGGTTTGCTGAGAAGAATACGAAAAGATTTAAAAAACGTTTCTAATATAATATCTTATTTTTTTATACATTTGGAATTTTTATTTTAGATAAAATACAAAGAAATTTGTTATGAAATTCACCATATGTTAAACTAACTAAATAAATACATAACTAAATTAAACTAAATACAATATACTAAATATCCAAAACTATAGATAAAAAGCTACATTTAGGTCACTGTCTTCGGGTAAAGTGCCTAAAAAGCTAGCGACATGTTTTTTCATGTTATTTGTGTTGAATTCTTTGATTTCCATATCGATGTATCCACTCCCGATCACCTCATTTGTATTATGTAACGTCACGTTAGCGTAAATGCGCCCTTTTCGGAATGGAAAATGAAGAGGAATGTACTTGACAGGTACAGTCATGTTGTATAGGTGGTAATCTCCCTGTAAACAAATAGCAGGTAGCTTATTATGGACCCCATCTTAATATTTGATAAGAAAACACAGATATGAACTTACTGCTGGATATGGGCATATTTTCTGCGCAAGAATGCCTTGTTTCATGGCAGATCCAAAAAACTTGTCGTTGTGTATCAGGTCGCAGAATTTAAAGTGCATTTCCACGAAACCACGTTTATACATATTTGTCAGCCACTCGTAAAAATAGAAATCCACCTTAAATAATTAAACATAATATAAAACATACTAACTAGTTTATAATTATTTTTTTCTTAACCTATACTGTCCCACTGCTAAGGCAAAGGTCTCCCCCATTTCCTTCCATAAATCTCGGTCCTCCGCCGCCTCTTGCCAACCTCTCCGGAATGAGTCAAGATCGTCACGCCAGCGTTTCCTAGGCCTTCCTTGACTGCGTCGTCCATCAGGCACCCACTGTGTGACGATCCTGGCCCATCGGTCGGGGTTCATACGCGCCACATGTCCCGCCCAATCCCACCAACTAGTTTATCATACAAAAACAAATATATATGTGAAACCCGATTATTTCTCTCATCTCCTATTTGAGAATGGAAAAGTGTACGTCATGTTATAATGTACACTTTTTCATTCTCCTTAGTAATATTTGTGTTCACCCCTATTTACAAGCTATGGCCCTATTTTCTGTAACTTGGTGAGAGAAAAATCTTGTAACTGAATTTTAGACCAGTTATCCTTAACTAATTGCGCTGAAATTTGGCATACTTATGTAAGTTCGGTTTACAATGTTACGGTACCATCGAGCTGGTCTGATGTTGCAGACAGAAGGAGGCCACACTAAACGAAACCCCGTCGAGTTTGGGTTCGTTGGTTTTGTCTTCCCAAACATTTTGGTCCTAGATGATAAATTTAATATAGCGGACTTACCAAGTTGGGCAAAAAATTTTTCTTATCTACCTTCATGATATGGGTATCAAATGAAAGGGTTTGCGGAGAAGAATACGAAAAAGCTTGTTTTAAAAGTTTTTTTTTATTAATTCAGTTTATTACAAGCTTATATTTACTGCCCCGGTGGCTCAGTTGGTAGTGAACCTACTTTCTAGGCTTGGTGGCGTGGGTTCGATTCCAATCTAGGACCAACATTTGTATGATGAACATTTGTGTTTGTTCTATGTCTGGGTGTTAATATCTATTTAAGTATGTATTTAAAAATATATATGTATGTCTATCAGTCTCTGGCAGCCATATTACAAGCTTTGCTTAGTTTGGGGTCAGATGACCATGTGTGCAATAATGTACCAGATTTTTATTTTTTATTCTATTTTTAATTTGCCCTGTAAGTGTGTGTGAAAAATCTATGAACTGAATGAATGAAACTGAATTTTAGACCAGTTATCTTCACTGATTGAGCTGAAATATTGCATACACGTTTATTAGTTTGGATGACTATGCATGGTTAGCTAAATGACGTGGATCAAAACCTATTTTTATGCACCCCATGATAAAATAAAATTAGTTTACTCCAAGTTCAATATGGCGGATACTCCTAGAAGGCGAACAACATTTTCTTTTCCACCATCATGATATGGTTATCAAATGAAAGGGTTTGGGAAGGAAAATACTAAAAACTTATTGAAAAAAATATTTTTTAAGTAATAATTTTATTAATTATATCATCTTTTTTTCTCTCACGTGGTTCATCTATAGGTTCTTCATCAATTCTCTATCATTCTATTCGTCATGCTCACTATTCTCCTAGCTAACATACTTTCGACACAATTTGCTCTGAGCACGACAGATATAAAAGTTCAAAATTATAATAATATATCATACCGTTACGTTATTGGACAACGGAATTAACGAGTGCGCATGAAGTCCGACGTAGTAGAAGGGATCGTTGCGTCCGTATCGCTGAGACGTCAGGTTTACGAAAGACAGATATTTCGGATTGAAGTACGTCACTTCGGGATGCTCAGTACTTATGTACTGAAACTGGAAACCAAATGATTTATGTACTTTATAGAAACTTGGTAGAGTTGCAACTAGCAGTTGCACGTAATTGGTAATAATTGATATGTTTTTTAACCGATTTCAAAAAAGGACTTCAGGTATAAGAAGGAAAGGTGTTTTGGATTCTTGTACGATACTTTGAGATGCTCAGTACTTATGTATTGAAACTGAAATCCAAACGGTAACTTTAAAGTTTTTTTAACAGTTACGATCTTATTATTTTTGATATCACACTAATATTATAAATGCGAAAGTTTGTGAGTGTGTGTGTATATGTTTGTTACTCCTTCACGTTAAAACGGCTGGACGGATTTCAATGAAATTTAGAATAAAGATAGCTTATGTCCTGGATTAAAACATAGGTTACTTTTCATCATCATCATCATCACCGATTTTCATCACCACGCGGGTGAAACCGCGGGGCGCAGCTAGTAGAAAGATAAAGCTTTACTTTATTATTCAAAAAACGAAATTATAATGTCAGTTCAAGTCTTTTTTTACCTGTAGTTTATTTATTTAGTTTTATGTACAAATGAATATGAAATGAAGCAAAAAAAAACCTTAAATAAAACAATTTATTTTATGTCTTGTTCTTATTTGTGAAAATATGTAATTTAGGTACCGACTGTTGAAGCAAGATACATAGATTTTTAACTTACTCTTTCTGGTACGCACACAGATCCCAGTAATATTAAGTATATACACAAAATGTTATACAACTGCATTATTATTAACGACTTCCAAAAAGAGGTACTATGTTTGTCTGTATGTTTTCTTAAAATATATATATATTTTTATTAGTATTCGTATTTATGTGAGCGTATTATTACAAGATCAGTCCAATGCTAACTAGAGTCGTTCATATGGCTAATTTAGTTCATAGTATAATATATAAATTATATAATGATTAATACGCACAACGCAGAACATTATATTTACCAAAGATAAGCCATCTATTCTCGTTGACTATTATATACATAGTCAAAGTCTATTCTATACATTATTAAAATGTAACGGGTCGAAATCTGTACACTAAATATATTTCACCATACGCATAAAGACAAATCAGTAGGTAGTTTTTAACTGACTTCCAAAAGGAGGTGGTTCTCAATTAGATTTTATTTTATTTTATTTTTTTACTGGGTGAACCGATTTTGATGATTCTTTTTTGTGTGTGTGGTCCCATATAAATTTGGTCCATTTCTGTCATTTTAATGACTTTGGTTTTTTATATTATTATATTACAAAAGAATCATCAAAATAGGTTCATCCAGTCGAAAGTTCTGAGGTAACAAACATACAAAAAACAGTCGAATTGAGTACCTCCTCCTTTTTGGAAGTCTGTTAAAAATGGATTTAACAGCGTCTGCAGCATTGATGATGAATTTAGTATGTATATATATTACAATAAGATAAGGGATCTTATAAATTTGCTTAAATACAATTCATAAATATTTACTATCATAGAACTAAATATCAAAACAAATTAACTTCTCGTTTAGAATAATAAAATAAACGTCACGTTGTTTCCCTTTCATAATTATTATTGAACTATGGAATAAATTGCGCTGACATGAAATGATGGCTTATCATCGGTAAATACGTACACTATTTATTGTATGACTAGATTTTTTGCCCGCGACTTCGTACGCGTAGATTTTCATATAAACCTTCAATCCTTTTTGCGTCCCTTAATCCGGCTCTTGCGCAAAATAACATAGCCTATACTTCAATCTGGTCATAGCTAAGCATATTCGTGAAAACAGCATTTAAATCCGTCTGCATTTTCTTCCAGGGGTTTAGGAGATGTGCGTGAATAAACAAACAAAAATTCTAAAAACTGCCTTAACATGTTCAGCTGCTTATTTTATGTCGCCCAGTGTGAAGTATTGATAGAAGCATAAAAGTAAAAACACCGCCAACAGTTTTCAAATCAAAAAGATAATGTGACCACAGTGCAGAGCAAGTTTTGAAGTATTCTTTTTGTCTAAATCATTAAAAGTATATCATGTCATGTCGGGATGATACATTTCTGAATTTTGACTGTCCAGCTTCGCTCGTTCGAATTTTTCTATGACCATCCAATTTCTGAACTATGAATACGACCACAAGTATATGGCTT
Organism: Agriopis leucophaearia; assembly: GCA_949125355.1. NCBI lineage: Eukaryota > Metazoa > Arthropoda > Insecta > Lepidoptera > Geometridae > Agriopis > Agriopis leucophaearia. The sequence continues at coordinate 1,361,848 of OX421277.1, read as the reverse complement.
TGGCCACGGAACCCTGACATGTGCTTGTCTTGACACGCTCTTGGCTAGTTATTTCTTATTTCGCGTGCATTTGTATGTATACCTTGATTAAAAAGCCATGAAATGGAACTACTCTATTTATCTGTTAAAATGTCACAGTAAAATTCATTCTTTATTCTTAATGCAAATATACACTTTCTTCTTCTTGAAGCTAAGTTTATATACCCTGCATAAAGGGTGCAGCAATGACTTATGTAGTGGCTGGTCACAAAACCACACCAGAGACAGAAGTAATTTTAGCAAAAAAACATACTTAGTGTGATAGGTTACTTAATTATATATGAGATCATACAAAACTTATGGCGCTACTTTCTTAACTATTTATAGATCGATATTTATTTTCTAATCATAATTTTCTAAATTTTACCGTCGAAAAAATCTTTTATCTCGTAATAATATTTTTGGGTTAGATTAACCGAATGACAGTTGACAGTTTCAAAATTTTCATGGCTATGTCAATAACATTATCTTTACTTTGGATCTCCTTGCTTGAGGCTATGTGACGATCCTCATATTACGTTTCGTGTAACGAAGAAATAAATCATTGATTTTTATTTTCGTTTATGTAAAAATAAAGAATTAAAATAAATGATATAAGGTAGCCTATGTTTTAATCTGGTAATTTCTAAGCATATTCGTGAAAACCGCATTTAAATCCGTCCAGTGGTTTAGGAGATGTGCGCGGACAAACAAACAAACAAACAAACAAACAAACAGACAATAATTCTAAAAACTGTTCTATCGTGTTCAGCTGCTTATTTTAAGACGACCTGTGTGTTTTTTTTTTGTTATCTCCCAATTACAGATTTTTTTATCTCTACGTTTTTATTATATGTATATAGATAGAAGATAGATAGATAGATACTTTTGTGTATTGAATAGAATTGATGAATATCATTATAAGAGTTAAATGTTATACAAACTACTTTAAAAGACTCCAGTTGCATTGAATATAGTTCTCTTACTCAGGTTATGCATTTATATGTGTTAGTAACATGCAGTTATATTATATTTTTCGTGTGTACGCCTTGATGTTAATATCTGTCTGTGTGGCTGAAAGAGTGAGTATTTTTTTATGTTACAATATTGTCATAATCATCTAAATTAATTGAAGAAAGATAAAGTTAACATTTAGAGAAAAAAACAAAAATCGACTTTAAGACTATACTTACATTACCTACATGTATAAATTTTAACTAAAAAGTAAAAAAAAATACAGTTAAAACAGAGATTGAAAGTTCTCTCAGAAGAAGGGCAAGTTCTCATCAAACTATGCTGAACAATCAAATCAAAACGTTATCTGTTTATTTACAGGGTTACTGTCCGTCTGGGGTTTAGGGCGGCCTCACTACATCTAAACAAACAACTCTACCCCTAAACCTTTTCAAAATTCGCGAAAAAAATTAGCTGTTCCATACAAAACAAAAATTCACCTACACAAAATGTATGAAACTGCAGTTTTCCCCCGCGAAATTTGAAATGTCGTAGAACAAAACTTGTTTGTTTTGATGTACTGACTGAGGCCACCCTTAAGAGGATTTGTATATCGAACCCCGTATTTATTATTTTTGTTGATTTTTCAAAAACCTCTGCATCAATTTTGATAAAATTTATATGAGACCACCTCTGAAGTATGACTTAATAAACAAAAAATTAACACTGTTTTAAACTATCACGGCTGTTCACTACAGTTATACCACGGTAAATATCCCGTAAATAAAACATAACTGTAAAAAAGAATCATCAAAATCAATTCATAATTGGAGGACTAATCGTGTAACAAACATACAAATAAACATAGTCGATTTGAGAACCTCCTCCTTTTTTGAAGTCGGTTAAAAAGATGTCAATTATTACCAATTACGTGCAACTGCTAGTTGCAACTCTACCAAGGTTCTATATGTACTTTACATAAATCATTTGGTTTCCAGTTTCAGTACATAAGTACTGAACATCCCGAAGTGACGTACTTCAATCCGAAATATGTCTTTCATAAACCTGACGTCTCAGCGATACGGACGCAACGATCCCTTCTACTACGTCGATTTTCATTAAGGCATGCTTTGGCCGTTTTCCAACAACATGACGGTACGTTATGGTATTGCAACACTTACTTTTATTTTGTCTGTCGTTATTGAGAAAAATTGTGAAAAGAGAGAAGAACCAAGTTTATAGCAAGGAGAAAATTAGTATCACTGTAGATGTTGACGAATAGTAGAATAGAGAAATCACATCACACTAATATTATTAATACGAAAGAAACTCTGCCTGTCTGTTTGCTACATAATCAACAACGGCTTAACCGATCTGGATAAAAAATTGCAAGGCAATGGTATGTATCATAAGGACGGACATAGGCTATTGTTTCTGAAGAAATCGCGGATGTAGTCGCGGGTACAGCTAGTAACAAATAAAAAGGTGAACATAATTGGGAATAATAGAAACCTTAAATAGTGAAGAAAAAACAGTTGTTCCATAGACAATGATCATTATCACACGACATAACGACGACTGGAGTAGATCATACGGCCTTACAGTGAATCCTGCCAAAACTCAGACAATTATTATAGGGAGCTCCCGTATGATCTCTAAAATTGATTGGACCCGCCTTCCGCAAGTGATTTTTGACGGAATTCCCATCCCTATTAGTGAAACAGTTAAGAATCTGGGAATTTTCATAGATAGTCAATTTTCTTGGGGTTCTCAAATAGCACAAGTCAGTCGAAAACTCTATGGTTCTGCTGCTTCACTTAGAAGGTTGCGTAATTTCCTACCAATTACTACTAAAACTGCGCTTGTTAAATCACTCTTATTCCCAATATTGGACTACGCAGACGCCTGCTATCTGGATTTAACCGAAGAGCAACTCGACAAGCTTGAGCGTTTACAGAATTTCTGCATACGGTTCATATTTGGTTTGCGCAAGTATGACCACATTTCTGACTTCCGCAAAAAGCTAAAATGGTTACCTATCCGCCTTCGCCGTAATTCTCATGTGCTCTCCTTTGTCTATAAAATATTGTTCAATCCCATTACCCCTTTATACTTAAAGGAGCGCTTTGAATTTATTCAAGGTCACTCCGGTACTATGCGATCCTGTCGTGCCCTCCAACTAAAGATTCCTTCTTCTTCCCATGTCAATCTTTCCTACTGTAAATCCTTCACTTTTCAAGCTGTCCTGCTGTGGAATGCTCTGCCTGCATCTATCAGGCAGGCTAAATCTCTTTCCACTTTTAAGAATCAAGTCTATACACATTATCTAAGTTTATGTTAACTGGTACGTATATATGTATTTTATTTATAATATTTATGGTATGTATGTAGCATTGTGTATTTATTGTATACATATTTGTAGGGATATATATTTATTTAGGTATATTTTATGTGCACCACCGACCCTTTTCAAATTCTTTAGTCCTGTCCATCCAAAGGTTGCCTGGAAGAAATCGCTCTAGGCGATAAGGCCGCCCATTATACTGCCGTATATTTATTTTTGATGTTAGTTTAAGTTTATTCTGTATTTTTCGTCGTGTAATAAAGAGATATTGTATTGTATTGTATAATGTATGAAACAGCAGATTATTTTTTCGTGATTTCAGGGTTGGCCCTATAGTAAAAGTTGTTCATAATGATGAGTACAATGACCTCCTTTCAGCTTAGTACAGGGTATATGCGTAACCCTGTATATTTCATTTGTTTACGTATTTATTTAAGGTGGATTTCTATTTTTACGAGTGGCTGACAAATGTATATAAACGTGGTTTCGTGGAGATGCACTTTAAGTTCTACGACCTAATACACAACGACAAGTTTTTTAGATCTACCTTTAAACAAGGCAAGTTGGCACAGCCATGCCCATATCCACCCATAAGTTAAACCTTCAATTGCGATCTGTCTTTTCCTAACAAATAATATTCGTATAGTGCCCATATCAAATGACCTGCTATTTGTTTACAGGGAGATTACCATCTGTACAACATGACGACACCTGTGAAGAATATTCCGCCTCATTTCCCTTTCCGAAAAGGGCGCATTTACGCTAACTTCACGGCTACTGATGTGAACGAGTTGGAAGGACATGGACATATCGATATGGAGATCAAAGAATTCAACAGTCGGATGAAAAATAAACAATAATATAGTTACAGCGTTGCTATAAATCAAAATATATTTATTGAGGACAACAACAAATCCAACTACAGTTTCCATGTTTCTCATCTTGTGCAAATTTTGAGTATTTCTGTTTTTAATGTTTGTAGTAAAATTCATATACAATTTAACTTTTATTGTAAAGAGTCAATAATACTATATAGCAAGTATCTACCCTATATATAAAAATTAATTTTGCAACAGATAGTCAAAAAGTTGTTTTGTATAACTGCAGTCGAGCCTCAAGATACAGGCTTAGTGCTTAGTTTGCGGCTTACCGACTATTCTATGTAGACAATAAGTACCTATATGATATAGTATTTGCTATCTATATTGTAAGTAAAATTAAGGTTATGTCATTGATGTAAGGAAAGAGTGGGAAGATACGGGACGATCTCCTTGACGTGGACCGCACAAATTAGGCCCACGGGCCTAATCAACTTCAGTCACAATCGAACTGTGTGATAGCACGTGAAGTATTTGTCAAAATTTTGTTTTAACCGAGCCATATTTAATGGGTAAAATGTTTAGATGTCACGCGTCTTCCCCCTTTTTGAAACAGTCATTGGGTTACGTTTTATTTCTGGCAATAAACATATAGGTATTTTATTCTATTCCTTATCTCCGCGATCGTTTGGACAGAGTTCTGCACACAGGGGATTTGGCGATTAACCGATACTATTGTATTGGTCTGACTAAGTTGTTTATTATTTAAAAGCCTTGGTTTATTTCACTATTTAGTGTTTCTTGTTTGTTTGTGACGTATTTAATACTTTTGCATTTATTTAGATAAACTTAGATTAGAAATTAATTATTATACTCAATGATTTTTTATTATGACATTAAGAATGTATTAGTTTCTCAAATGTTCATTTAAATATTACATGTAATTGTTTGTCTTATTAAGACCATCAAATAATTTTCGTATAAAGATACAAAGGCAGTAAGTAGTTTGTCAATAAATTAAAAAAAATATCTATATACATTAAAGATCGTTCCGTTCGTTGGTAAGCACATCACTTGAGAAAGCAGGACTGATATGGCAATTTTTGTAAATGTTCTCAATAGTTCAAATTTTGTTTTTTGAGAAAGAAAATTTGGGTATTTCGGAAAAACTGAACGTGATTTTTCTATACTTTCTGCGTGAACCATAACTCAAACAAATTTATTGAAATTTAGATGACACCGACATCGTCTGTCGGGTCATCTAAGTTTACTTATAATTAAAAGTAGTGCTTCTACGGTTTAAAAAGTACTATAGTATAATTAGTTAAACAATCTCATCCGTGAGTTAAGTTCTGTAATCATTTTCAAATTATAAATCGAATAAATAAAATTTGTTATTTCTAGTTACTATTGTAATTTCCTATCTTCTTACTTTGATAGCAACTCGAGGGTTGGACTTGGCTCACTGCCCCGCCAGCAAGTCTAGCCTGTCAGTTATGCAACTACAGACATACAAACGTACAAATAGGACTAGATTCCTAGAGGTAAGTAGACTGCTAGATTTGATCATAATATCTGCTGAAAACATTATCTTTAAATAAATAGTGTTTTTTGTTGTTGTTAGGCTTTTGACCAATTTTGAGGGCCTATTACCACTTCTTAATGCGATTCAAAGTAGAAAATGTCCAGAAAATATCGCTACCATGCACTATTAAAGATATATTCATCATTATCAGCTTGAAGACGTCCACTGCTGAACATAGGCCTCCCGCTTAGAACTCTACACCGAATGACAGCCTGTCATCTTCATCTACTGGATGCACGCGACTTTCACAATGCTGTCGGCCCACCTAGTGCGGGAGGCCTACTTACGCTGCATCTTCTGGTTCGTGATCTCATAAAGATGTATTAATATATCTTTAAATGAAATATCTTAGTGACAGCCTACTTTGAATTCGGATAAGAGAATGCGATAGATAAGTCTTCTGATAAGCGGTTACAGTATATCCAGCATTTCCTGCAAGTATTTCCAGCATTTCTTGCATTCTCCAGTTTTTCAGCATTATCTAGGACGAATTTTTGTGCTATTCGTAGACGTAGAAGTTGGTAACAAAACACCTATTACCTTCAGGGTCGTGTAAAAGGGCAAAGGTGGAGTAACTTGACGGATGAGAGAGACATCTCATTAAAGGTTAACTTAGGTAGAGCTTTTTTCCAAGTTATGGTACATCATTCGATTATAACTATTATTGTGTTAAGAATGAATTAAGTACTTACTTTGGAAAGTCCAGTAGAATCTTACTAATCCGGAACTTTTAAAACGGTAATTTTAACTCTACAAAATGTATGGAACAGCTTATTTTTTTCCGAAATAAAAGATGGATACTATGGACCCCCCTCGGCTTAGTATACCCTTTCCGCGTAACCCAGCATAAGCCTACGATGTCTGTCTGTCTGTCCTTTTAACGGCTGTACCTTTGATTTAAGTAAGTGGCGTCGTGGAATTTCATAGCAAACAAGAGTAAAAACGCGGTGTAGGTATTAGGATATCCTTTGGTAACGGAAACAAAAAATTGAGTAGTAGGAACGCAATCTAGGTCATTTTCAAGATGTTTGTCTATCTCTGCAGTCACCCATCCGACTGACCGAGTCAAAGGCTGCTTAGCTTGTGGTGGAATTAGAACCAAGGGCTACCTCTTAACGTGGGCTCGAAACAACGCTGAAGCAGTGCGGAAAATCACGCGAACATAAACCTTAACGCGCCGAGATACGGTTTGTGGTCGCGCAATTTTTCGCAATCACCCAACCAGAATCGCTTATAACAGGTAGCCGTTCATATTCAAGCTATATATCAAACGCTCACTGGTCAAAGACAATCTAAGCATAATATAAAGGTACTTACTATTCATTACTATTGTTTAATCTGTGGCAGTATAAACAATATGGACATTCCTTCTTCTGTTCAAAGGAGTGCCTACAGAACACAAGACCTCTATTGATATGAAATTCCTATCGTATTAATATACCTACTAGCTGCATCCAACATTTTTGCCTATTATTTTTCTGTTTTCTCTCTCAAGGAATTCATCTTTCCTACTATATAGATTAAGTAGAGTCATCATTATCAGCCAGAAGACGTCTACTGCTGAAATTTGGTCACCCCTTACACCTCCACAGTGAACGACATCCTGCTATATGCATATTATGCATCCACCGGACGCCCGCGACTCTCACAATGTTGTCGGTCCACCTAGTGGGAGGCCTACCTACGCTGCTTCTTCCGGTTCGTGGTCTCCACTCAAGAACCTTTCTTCCCCATCGGTTATTGTTTTTTCGAGCTATGTGGCCTGCCCATCCACTTCAACTATATTGCTATGTCGGTGCCTCTGGTTCTTTGGCAAATATTTACGTTCTGGATTCTATCGCGCAAAGAAACTATGAGCATATAGCGCTCTCTCTGTGTGACTATAATATAAGTTAAAAGGCCAAATAGCAAAAGATGTGATGGTCAATAACTTCGAGAATATCGTTCCCAACGACTAAGTAACGAATTAAGTAGAGCAGTATCACAAAATTTCATCGTATGTACCTCCATGTTGCTTATTTTAATGCGCGAGACTGGCCGATAGCAAGGGAGACAAGCCGAGATTCAAATAGAGCGCATCTCTCACTCTCGGCCCGGTCAGGGTTTCTCGGCGCACACTGTCCTGCCAAAAATAACAATTGACTTCACGGGAAGTTCAATAATTGTGATTTTTCCATTCATAGAGGTGGAATTGTTCAAATTTAAACGGGACTAACCTCGAGATATTATGGTCTAATAAATAAAAAAATAATCGCTAAAATCTGTTCATAATCAGTGCAAATATTGGGTGTAAAACACACAAAAAAAACATACATACATCAGTCATACACACAGTCTGATTGCACGTCAGAGTAATTCACCTATTTTACGAGAAATGGCGCTGTTTTAAAATGCACGGTACAGTGAGTTCCATGATGGGTGTTCCCCTATATTTACAATCTGGGTGTCTTCAAGTCAAGTGTGAATCGGTTTCTTCTAGGCAAGCGTGATCTATCGTAGGCCGCATCATCGCTTAACATCAGGCGAGTTGCCGGGCAAGCGCAAGCCCATTTAATAATAAAATAAAAAAAGATTTTTGTTCACTCACGTAGTGCTCAACGCGCTTAACTTTTCACTTCAACAGTGAAATTGAAAATATTTCTTTTTGAATTTGGTTGAAAACTTAAGGCCATTGTAGAGGTTTGAACTCAAAATTCTGCCAACCGCACAAGCAGCCGCTGGGAAATCATCACCTCGCGTATCTTTGGCACTCGAAGCTACCAGGAATTCAAACAATTTACCTATTATACAATGATCTACAAGGCTTCCCGAGGATGAAGTTTAGGCGTCTAACTTGTCTAAAATCAAAGCAAGGTTGCACGTTGGCTTGTCGTACAAGCATTCTACGACATTGATAAAGAATGTTTGGCTCTAATGTAACATCTTAAATGTATTTTTTTGCCTCGTCGATGTGACGGGTGATCAAAGAGCTGGCGCTTACCTTGGCCAAAGAATAAGTTTGGCCATTCAACGTGGTAATGTCGCTAGCTTCTTAGGTACCCTACCCGAAGACAGTGACCTTAATGCAGTTTTTTTATCTATAGTTTAATTTAGATATAATTTAGTTAGGTATTTATTTAACTACTTTAGTATATTTCGTTTATGTTAATTTTCTGTTTTTTAAGTTGTGCATAATAAAAACCCATAAATTGTGAAAAAAAAAAAAATATGACCACCGCAAACATTTTGTTTTACAAAATATAAAGATTTATTTATTATTTTATTTTTTATTATCTTAGAGAAACTAAGGGTCTTAATAAACAGAGTTAATATATAGCTAGAGATAAAGGGGCCATTTAAAAGTTTCTACTTATAAAAACAGAGTATTACATTATATAAACGCTAAACATGTGAATAAAAATTATAGAAGTAGAATATTGTTAGAACCAAGAAAAAGCAATAGACTCGAAATAAACTAAGATGTACAATTAACAAATTAAGAAATAAATTTAATATTTAAGACAAAATAGTACCAAAAATTTTCACTAATAATTGTTGAAAAAGTTGTTACTATTATATTATATGTATTATATTACATTTTACTTACTGTTAAGTATATTATTGTATTTTTTTACATCTGAAATTTACTGATCGTGTGAATAAATAAGTATGAGTAGGTACTGTTTCTGGCCAAGTTTGCGCCCCTAATGTATTTATTCGTATCAGATATCGGGGCAGGTGGCATCGTTCCCACTGTTCGGCCTAGCTATTGGGGGTAAGTAAATATAATCTATGTATTTGTGTGTATCGGGACAACTCGAACAACGTGGGATTACTCGTGTAATTGAATTCACCATTGAGAATTTAATGTAAATATAAACAAGCAATAATCTAATATTGTGTGTATGTATGTATGTTACCTATGTACGTACTCCGAAACGGCTCGACTAAAATGAAATTTTCAGGCAATCTTCAGATTAGCCCAGCAAGTGATTCTGTGAAGTTTGGTAGCGATCGAATTAACATAATATGTACTTATTTTTTTATTTTGCTTTATTATTACTTTTTGAAAAACAAGAAAAAGAATAGAAGTCTATAATTTGACATCTTCCATCAAAGAAAAAAGGAGGTTGTTGTCGCTACCACAGCGATTGCACTGGCAGAAAGTTGATGTTATAAAAGTACCTAACATACGTAGGCACACTTTTATCCAGGATATAACGCGGATCAACCTTCGGGGCGCAGCTAGAAATAAAAGTAATCTAAGCCCAGACCAAACGTTGGTACCTAAGATTTATTGCTCCTCAAATAATATAAGAAATACGAGCCAACAACCGTAATTCGAGATTCACACGCCAAATTTCCAGAATTTTCAGAAACCTGATACTCTTCGGTAATTCCATCACGTTCCGGCGAGGTGGGGGCTGGTACGCAGAAATTGTCAAGAATCCGTCGTTAGAGAGCCACCGTCGCGGGGAAGGAGGTTAAAATGTACAACTTTAGAGCCTTGTTATGCTAACAAGTGTTGATATTTGTTGGAAATTAGTACGGATAGCAGACACAATTATACAAAAATACATTTTCACTTCTAATGCTTGTCAAGTTCTTGTATATATATGCTCGGTATAAGCGGACTAAAACTGTTTTTATGCTCTAATGCATGAAAGCCTGCTTTTTGCACACTAGTGAATTTAAAAATTGTTCAAAGACTCCCCCTATGGCTCAGTTGGTAGACTTGGTAGGTAACCGAATTTGCCCATTTTAAACTAATTTTAAGGAGTCGTTTTTTTTATTTATAACTCTTATCGCGTTTAAGTTCGTGTTTACACCAACTTGCCAGTTGGTATGCGTTGTGATCGAAGATGGAGCACGCAGACTTAGAAGATACCTATTCATTCTGACCTAGAAAAGTCCTAGATTATAATCTTGTTATAACGTTTGGTACCGATCCAAGGATAATCCACTATGTGTGGGTGGTAACCGGTAGCAGTGGGCAGACTGAAAAGTGCCTTAAACAACACACGGATGTCTGGATTTGGTTGACGGACCGCTGTCCAATCAACGGGAGAGAAAGAGAACATTTTCTCTTCCCACAGACATAAATGTCTGTGTCTCTTCTTCTCCCGATGGTCAGATGGCGGTTTGTAAGCCAAATCCGTCACGTCTGTTCACTGAAGTGAGAATTTTATCTATTCCCTTTTCTGTGCGTCTGTTAGCTACTTTATGCAACATTGACGTACAGCAATACAAAAACAGGCCAAGTGCGAGTCACACTCGCGGGCCGAGGGTTCCGCAACTAATACATTGTGGTAGGTAGGTCCCGTTGATACCATTAGGAACTTTTCTTTCTTGAAAAAAAAAAAACGAGAACACAACAACTACAGATGACAATAACCTATCCTTCAGATTATTGTCATGTGATTTACAGAAATATTAAATCTCAACGGCTAGATTTCTAGGGTTCCTAAAAGGTCTCCAAAGAATCTAAAACATATGAAAGGACAAGGAAGTTACGAGTATATATCCCATAAATATTCCTAAGCTAGACTAGACTGGAAAATATTAATACACCAGTCCCTGTTTGCGAACTGTACGCCGCGGGAAACATTAGAGTGCTAAATTGTCCTTGGGCTAAACGATACGGCTCATGTTACGAGATCTAAGTGAGAATTTTGGAAGGTTTCAAGTTACGCAACCCAGGAAAAGAACCTTGGGAATGATTATCATATCTGATCGGAGCATCCCAAGACCAAAATGCTGGCGGTCAAGCCCACTAGCTAGTATGCGGAATGCTCTACATAAAAGGGTGTGTTCCCCGATAGTTACAATCTGGGTGTTTTCAAGTCAAAAGTGAATCGGTTTCTTCTAGGCAAGCGTGATCCATCGTTGGCCGCATCATTGCTTAACATCAGGCGAGTTGGCGGCCAAGCGTAAACCTATTTTACAATTTACAAAAACTATCGTTGGCAGCGTACCCATCATGTTGGCGGCCTTGTTTATTATGAGTTTTCTATGTAAGAATATGCGACTGTTCAATGGTTATTTCCAGCAGGTTAAATAACTCTGAAATATGGTAAAGTATGTAAGATCTTAAAACTTAGACCAGCTTCTCTGTAGGCACATCAGCAATTCGCTAAAGGAAATGTCATCGAATGAAAGGGGTTAATTACCATTTGGAGCAAATATTCTTTACAGCCTTTCATAAAACTTTCCTTTGAATCTTTGAAATTTTTATAGTATTTACTTAGGTACGAGTAAGCGAGGTTGAGTTTGGGGAAGGTTAGTGTTTCTGGCAGCTTCTTTTGAATACTAATTTAAATGAAAGGCAAGCAGTATTTGATTTGGTTTGATTACTTTTTAGGGTGCCGTACCCAAAAGGTATAAACGGGACCTTGACCCGGATCTGTCTGTCCGTGCGTCCGTTGGTGGTTCATAAGATACAACCGTTAAAAGGTAGGACAGACACACAATCAAATCAAATCAAATATTTATTTATAATCTAAAAATTAACTTACATATCAACCAACAACAGTTTGACAGACAGCGTAGGCTTAGTAATAGAGTCTCGATAAAACCCTTTGAATACGGAACCCTAAAAACTAAATCGGTTCAGCCGTTTTGTTGGGAGCTATGATGACACATATAGATACACAGATATACAGACACACAGATACACATGGGAAACTTATAACATCCTCTTTCTGCGTCAGGTGTTAATAATATGGGATATTTTTCTAATCTATAGTCCACCTTGACAAGTAAAAACCAGTGGCTACACCTAGCCCCGTGTTACCCATCGTTTGTCTGACAGTGTCGGTTACAAGTTCAAGGCCTCAGTATTGACTGATTGTTCTAGCGGAGGCTTGGCTCAGGCAACCCACCTATGTTTTAGTAGATAATAATGGACTTTTTCGCAGTTTTCCTACAATTTGGTTGTAAAACTCGATTGTTTAAAACTTTTTTACCCACGTCATGCTATTTTTGGCAGGGGCAACACTTGTGACGTGTTTTCACTTCTGTTGGTAGTCCCCATGACTGCTGATTATTTTTTAAACGATTTCCAAAAAGGAGGAGGTTCTATGTTCGTCTGTATGTGTTTTTTTGATAGAATTGATCTACGTTTGGTCACCAACTCGCCTGATAGTAAGCGACGGTGTGGCCGATGATGGAACACGTTGATCTAGAAGAAATCTATTCACTCTAGCCTTGAAGATGCCCAGATTGTAGTTCTCAGGAAACAAGGAGGACGGCAGGGAGTTCCATTCTTGGGCAGTACGTATCATAAATGACGACCCAAATCGTTGAGTCTTTGGAATTTCCACGTGGAACGGGTGATAGTGTATGGTATAAACGCCTAATATATTTCGGCAGACACGCTGATCTACCTACTAGACTCAAATGAGAATTGTAAAAAAAAAAAAAAAACTTTTATCTCATAACATTCTCGTGTAAATATTATTATTTTTAGTAAGTATATAACATAGGTTACAAAATATAGTGTTTTTTAAGTTTTTTGGAAATAAATGTATTGTATTGTATTGTATACAAGTAAAACAATATCTGATCCCTTCCCTTTGAATGAAATGACCCTAATAAAGATAAAAACCTAAAAGATAAAGGCAAAATTGTTACCTAATATCCTTTCTGATATCACATAACCTTCACTGTTCAATAGCTCGCACAAAATAAATCACGGGGTATAAAATACACCGACATTTTATTATAATCCATTGGGTACGGAAGTTTTGATTATTTATATGGAAAGATACGCTGAACCCGTATTAAATGATTTTCTCTATTTGTATTGAATTTAATGACATATACCCAGTAGGTTTCAGATCTAGATTCAACATTTTAATGATTATTTTTAACCGACTTCAAAAAAGGAGAGGGTTCTACATGTTGCTGTTTTCTTACACATAATACCGAAGCTGAGTAGATAGATATTCCTTGTGGAGTGTGGTTATAGAATACGTTTAAGAGAGGGTTACGCGGAATGGTCGTACTAAGCTGAAAGGGATCCGCAGTACCAATCTTTTTACCATCTTTTTTTGTTATGGGACCAACCCTAAAATCGCGAAAATTATATAAAAAAATATCAGCTCTTGCATACATTTTGTCGAGTGTGAATGACCGTCTATAGATAAGCAGTTTTTTTTCGCGATTTCTGAGTTGTTCCCTTAGTAAATTGTTGATCATTATGATGGGTACTATGGATTCCTTTCAGATTAGTACAACACTCTTTCCGCGTAATCCAGTATAGTAAAAATAGCAGAATAAGTGCGTACAATGTCTTCATAGGCGCAGCAGTTGTGTGCAGTGCAGTGCCGCAAAGAAGTTTGACAGCACCAACAACTGTTGTCGTCAGGCACGACTTTATCATCAGGCGCTGATTAGCTTATCACAAACAGCTTGATGAACTCGGTTAGAAAAGTGCATATGTTGATTGGTAGCAAGCTATATCATCATCACTATATATATAAAATTTCCATGTCACAATGTTAGTTACCGTACACCTCCGAAACGGCTTTACCGATTTTTACCAAATTTTATACGCGTATTCAGTAGGTCTGAGAATCGGTTACTATCTATTTTCCACACCCCTTCACCGATTTTCATCACCACGCGGGTGAAACCGCGGGGCGCAGCTAGTTATTTATAAAGCCACCAGTATATCACTGGTTTTATATTCTTTATCTGGCACCAGCAGTCTCCAGCAGAGCCACGGCTTTACGGATATTTTTTCGGATTAAAAATCTTAGCTCTAATCCAGGGTATCAGCTACCTCTATACCAAATTTAGTTAGTAAAAATTCAAAAATAATATTACTTTCAAAATTAAATAGATATACAGGGCTACTGAGGGCTACAAGAAAACTACGACTGAAAATACGCGAAAAAACAGCAGTTCCATACAAAAAAAATCATTCACAACCGCCAAAATGTATATACACCTGATTTCCCCCCCGCGAATTTTGATTAGTCGTAGACCAAAAGATGTTTGTTTTGCCGTATTGTAGCCTTTGATGCTGATTACCAGTAACCATGTATACCACTAATCTAATAAACCACTGCCTGTAGGCATTATTCCCAATATGTTAGCTGCATTGCCGCGTTGGATTGCAATACTGGCCAGTTGCGGAAGATACCGACCAGCATTTGGTCACGGGATGCTTCTATCAGACGTTTAGATACATCTTTGATAATAGATTATTCACTAAGGGAATAAAGCAGTGTCTTACGTCGCGGGTGGCATATTGAACCCTGAGCGTAACGAAGGACTGTAGAGTTAGTTATTTAGTCCTGAGTCCAGAGAGAGAGAGAGTCCTGAGTGAAGCGAGGGGAGCTGCTTCTGGCTTCTGCGAGACAATAAAAAGCCAAGTTTCACTGAAAATCATAGCACCAAACAGCGTCTTTTGTTTCACATTCTTTGTCAACGCACTTTTTTTTGAGTTCTGCTTATGGTGGCCAGTTCCATTTTCGAACAAACCTCTTTACAATGCCATATGGGCATTTAATTACTTGGAGTTTTCCACGAGTTTCCACACGAATTTAACGTTCCAAATTCAAATAAATTTATTCCCTAGGGTAGTTTCATACAACTTTATATTCCTTAAGAGGTAATGCTTTACTTTAAAACATTTACCCAATGACGGTCGCTGACCCCACTATCTAGGTTTCTATATTTTGCGCCTTTTGAGGCTTTCTATAATGTATACGACATATCTTTCTTGTAATTAATCCTAGAGACGATTATACAATGACTGAGGCCTTAATGTGAACGACGATTTGGTTATAAGGAACACGGTAAAGGAACTCTTGGGAATCCTTAGAAAAGAAACGTCGCGAAATAAAATGGCCGCTGGGAATAACGCAACGTAAAGGGACCAGTGAAAATAAGGCCAGTGGCTGAGAAGAATCAGTCGATAAAAATATAAAGGTCCGTTCTCTAGGGTCGAAATATAGCATAGGCAAGGCGCTAGTTTAATGCTATGTTATAAGATTAACATTAAATTATTTTGTTTTTTTAGGGTTCCTTACCCAAAGGATAAAACGGAAGCCTAAGGCTCCGCTGTCTGTCTGTCTGTATGTTCGTCCGCCCGTCTGTCACCAGGCTGTATCTCATGAACCGTGATAGTGAGGCAGTTGAAATTTTCACAGATGTATTTTTGTTGCCGCTATAAAATAAATATTTAAGGGGGCTCCCATAAAAAAAACGTGATTTTTATTGCTCGTTTTTGCTTGATATTGATAACGGCAACAGGTAGACGCTTGAAATATTCACAGAATATTGAGTTATATTATTCACTTTAAAAATAAATCATTAAAATAAAATAAAACTTTATGGGGGTTCCCATACCACAAACATGATTTTTTTCAGTTTTTTATAGATAATGGTACAGAACCCTTCGTGCGCGAGTCCGACTAGCACTTGGCCAGTTATTTTTATTATAGAGCTGACGTGCCTTGTACAATTATTTATTCTATGACTGCAGTGAAGGTACGAAAGCGGAAAGATTGATAGTTCTTATAAATTCATCGACATAGGGTCTGGTATAAAATTCACGAAAATAGTGAGCTGTATTCTCTCATATATAAATTTTATAATCTTTAAAACAATATCTAATTTAACAAACGTAGGCTAAATGAACACAGTACATTTGTAATTAGTATGTACGATTTAGTAAAAAAATTTTACTGTGTTCTGTGTTTTTTTGTGTCTTTATTATCTAAACAAAATACAAGATAACTAACACTATAAAAACAATGAACTGTCCATAGACCGTTAAGTTCTAAAGTTAATTGAAATGTTTAAGCCCACTACCCAGTACCATTATTGGTGCTAAATCACACTTGAATTAAGGAATGTACCTTGAAGTTTTAAAAATATATTACTCACTTATAGGCTGATGCTGATGAGAAGTCAGTGGCTAAGAAACTTCTCAGTCTAGAACACCGCCGTAAAGTAGCGAGTCTGTAACTTTTCTATAGGATTCATTTCGAAGAATGTACATCGGAGCTACACGACCTTATCCTACCATCCCTTTTCTACTACAGGACAAGTAGAAAAACAGCCAACCATTACCACCCATACATTGTGGACTTTCCTTGGATACGTATCATACGTTTCGATTCTAAGTTTCTAGTCCGTACGGCCAAGGATTGGAACAACCTGCCGGCTTCCTTGTTTCCTGTGAGATATAATCTGGGCCTTTCCAAGGCAAGAGTGAATAGGTATCTTCTAAGTCTGCGTGCTTCATCTTCGATCACAATCGTCGCTTACCAACAGGCAAGTTGGTGGTCAAACGCGGACTCATACGCGATAAAAAAAAAACTTAAATTCCAACAATGGCGAAAAGACAGCTCTTAAATCACTTTTAGTAAAATATTTCAAATAATTCCCAAATTATAGCTTCACTCGCCAAAAGGTAAATTCCCAAAGGCTTATAGCCTGAAATGCCATCGATACCGTTGATGGATGAGACACGATGAAAGCAGTAAAAAACGGTAAAATAAAAACAAATAATGGTAACACCTGCGTTTGAAAATGTCGCTTTGGGTAATCGTGTTTTATAATGAACTGGCACCACAATAATCATTCTTGGGTGTTTTTGAGGTATCGATAAATTGTATACCTACTAATTTAATGGTAGACTGGAGCCATTCAGGTGAGCGACTTCACTCGTTTCGTCACTCAGTATCATAAAAAAACGCAACTTCGTATGCGTGGACTTCTTCATAAACAACATTCAACACCCTTTTGCCCTCTCAATTCAGCTCCTTCACAACAAAAAAAATTATTCTACACTCCTATAAGGACTACTTGCTAAATTTCAGCTTCATAGTTGCATAATTTTCAACACAACATTCAAACTCCAATTTCACATACATTTTCCGTCCTTTAGGTATGGAAAAATCTTTTAGTATTTATTTATTTTAAACTCATAACCCGAATACTTACCAAATATAGATCTATCTATCATCAAAGACATAAGATTTTATATAAACTGTCAAGTCCTTTTTGCCCTCCTTAACTCGTTCTATCCCAAAAATTCTTCCTTAGTTTTCTTCCCACCTCTACACCCCATTAGAAATCTACCTGCCAAATTTAAGATAGATAGAAACTCTTTATTGTGTACACCAGAAATAAAAATTACAAACAGATAGAAAACACTTACGAATTGCACTAGCCACAAGTGGCGGCCTTAACGCTAAAAGCGATCTCTTTCAGGCGCTTTCTTCTTTTCTCTTTTTTTTTTAAGCTGCGTAGTTCAAGTATTTTTTGAGATTTCGTGATAAATCAGTCAATCAGCATATTTCGCTTGTATAGATGTATGTTTTCAGTTACTAACCAGATGCGTTCGCACCCGCCACGCATATCTCCATTGTTTCTCAGATCTAAAGTTAGAACTAGCGAACTAACAGAACTTTGCACACTTACATTGAAGCAATTAAAAGAAAAAGAGAAAACTCACCTTTGTGCGGTTTGAGCAGAGTTATAATTTTTGTCATATTCTATGTTCTCTATGTAGGTACTATGTGCGTCTAGTTTCATTAAGTTTGTTAATAAATTTCATTTAAATAGTAATTTAATCCTTTTTATGGTTAATAAATTATTTATCTAAATATTTCCAAAAAAATACTAGATGAAAAATTTATGACATATAATTTTTGCTAATAAAGTAAATAAATTATGTATTGTATGTATCAGAAACTGTCCTAAGGAAATTACTAGATCAAAAAATGCTCAGAACATGTTTTGTTCAAGCTATGTAATATTTCCTTAAATATATATTTTTTATAATAAAATAATATATTGACCGGCCGGCCTCTACGTTGCTCAAAGAGTGAGCATTGCCATACAACGTGGTAAATGGGTCCAGCATTTTGGGGACGATTCCCACTGGTAGCGGTTTAATAGATTAGTTTAGTAGTTAGGTATTAATTTTTCGTTTTTTTTATTAAAAAGTTAATATATTGACCTAAAAAAATTAAGATTAAACGATATTTATGACTACAAACATTTTAAGTTCGAGAACAGTCAAAGCCAGGTTTAAAACAGGTGAAATTAATTTGAATGAAAAATAATATATTTTTGAATGCAAAAAACTATTTAAATCTTGTTCTGATAATTATTTATTTAGAAAAATTAAACAATGTCAAAAAAGATAAATTACTGAGCTGTCATAATAATAACTACACTCATAAAAACAAAACACAATTACAATTTTGTTTGTGTTTTGTTTAGTTAATAAAGGCATTTTCCCGTTAAAAAAAATACAATTTAGATTAGATTACATTGGAAAATAAATTAAATATACACGCCCATTAAAATATGCATCCATTTGTTTATTGGGGCAATCCATTCGGGCAATAATCTTTTGCTCTGTAGTGATCAGAGTTAAGATATTTTTTGTGACATTGATCATCGTAATAGCGTGCAAAATCGCGTATTTCAGCTAGTAAGTAAGCAATAAAGTTGCAGTAGTGGAGCTCTGGGGTCGCTCCAAATCAGCTGTTCGCGAGTTCGCGTGCCGCCGCATTGCGACGTCGATCGATACGTAGCGAGCACGCACCGCCGCCGGCCGGACCTGGTCTTACCTTCCACTACCACCTTGACCACCTCAGCTCAACTCTTACTGAGTAATACTTGACCACCTCAGCTCAACTCTTACTGAGTAATACTTGACTACCTCAGCTCAACTCTTACTGAGTAATACATGACCACCTCAGCTCAACTCTTACTGAGTAATACTTGACCACCTCAGCTCAACTCTTACTGAGTAATACTTGACCACCTCAGCTCAACTCTTACTGAGTAATACTTGACCACCTCAGCTCAACTCTTACTGAGTAATACTTGACCACCTCAGCTCAACTTTTACTGACTCTCCTACGCGTCTTTTTTTTTTTTATGCATACCTTGCGAGACAGACGAAAGATCCGCGATCTAAGATTTCTCCATAAAGTGTTTCATGCATTTACCGACTGTCCATATATTTTAAAAGAAATCTGTTTACACGTTCTATACCACTATCCTAGGCATAGAATTTCTCGAATTCTAGGTTGGCGGCAAGCTGCTAGAACCAATTTGGGACTTACTTCCCCTACACAAAGATTATGTCGCACCTATAACGAGTTTAACGTCTCCTTGAGTGATCTGGATGTATTTAATGATACTTTATATGTTAAACACTGTTTTAAACTATCACGGTTGTTCACTAAAGTTATATGATTATTTACTGGATATTTACCGTGGTAAGGTTGTGGAAGGAGCTCCCGATATTTCGGCGCAGTTACATGCACCATGTTCACGGGAAGACTGAAGAATGCGGGTGGTTGGTGAAAAAGAGAATTGTGCAATGTCTGCGTTCCCTCAAGGACAAGATTCCAATTATTTATTATTATTATTTATTTTTAAAGTCAATATATAACTAAATATTCTGTAAATATTTCAAGAGTCTACCTGTTGCCGTTAACAATATCGAGCAAAAACGAGCAAAAAAATTAGGTTTGTTGTATGGTAGCCCACTTAAATATTTATTTTATTCTATTTTTTTGTATTTTTTGTTATAGCGGCAACGGAAATACATCATTTGTGAAAATTTCAACTGTCTAACTGTCACAGTTCATGAGATACAGCCTGGTGACAGACGGACGGACAGCAGAGCCTTAGTAATAGGGTCCCGTTTTACCCTTTGGGTACGGAACCCTAAAAACCAACCAATAACTAGTTATCAAAATAACAGTTTCAGAACACGTTATTTTTATTAATTTAATACCAATAAATAGTTTCATTATTGCAATATGTCATATCGACCCATTTCTAATTCAGTGTTATTAAAACGATAATAGATTTTTCAATGATAACAAAAAAGAAAGTACTTACCTAACTAAAAATAAATATTGGATAGTTTAATACAATAGCTCCATTCAGCCAGCCAGTTGGTACATTCAGCACGTTTCATTTATTTTATGTTCTTAATTCATTTGTTCCGTATTCAAAATGTTTTATTTACTCAGTGACTAAAAGAGTTTTATTCACCGTTATCGTTCAATCAAATGTGCTTTTCGAGTGGCAATGGCAAAATATTATTTTGCAACAATAAAATATAAAACAAACATAAAACAAAAAAATATATACATACAGGTACATTGTTACAAAAACCGTCCTCAACTGAGCATGTTGCTGTTTTTTTTATTATATAAAAATTGGCTTGCGTTTGACCGCCAACTCGCCTGATGTTAAGCGATGATGCAATCTACGATGGACGACGCTTGCCTAGAAGTAACCAAATCACTTGCGATTAGAAGACACCTAGATTATAACTGTTGGGGAACACCCATTTTAATTGGACATCGCTTACCAACAGGCGAGTTGGTGGTCAAAAGCGGACTTATTCGCGATAAAAAAAAACATAGAACCAGCACTGGTATTCTGTAGTTTTTAGTTAGATGAGTTTAAAAAATATCATGCCTTTTTCTGTACCGGTAGCATAATTACACAGGGGTTTGATCCCATCACGGAAATATAATAAGAGCTGGTGAGAAGCACGACTAAGGCGCCTCCTTCAGTCGCCGGTATCCAGCAGGAGGGTCGCTCGAGCCTAGCTCAGTGCTCAGTGCTCATGGGTTTATATGGGTGCAAGTGGCTACAACAAAATTTCTTACAAAAATTTCAACAACCAAAAAACTTTTCTGTGGGTATCAGTGTCAATAAATAATCAATAAAGTGGTGGTTGAAACACGGGACATTTAAACATGAACGATTTGAACAAGAACTCTATTGTTTGTCTGATCTGAGGTCATACTATTAAGCTGTGACAGCTCCGCAGTACCATTACCTAACCACTTACTTTTTTCAGCGTCTAGAACGCCCCAGGCACATATTCCTTAAGGAGCACTGACCAACCCGAGCCGGACGGGATGGTTCGAAGCTGAGCCAAAGTACTCTATGTAGGTCGATTGTTCGAATTGAAATTCAGCGCTGGTGTTGCCAAATTCCAAATGTTTTTCGCGTAATTGGGTAGGGGTTCTGTAATCCGAATATCAAATGCTGTCTGTATTTTTGTTCGATGTTTAAAAGATTAAGAAAATGTTGAGGAATTCAAAGGGGAACCGGGATTGGGATTAGGCATTTTTGAAAGGAACTGCGCAAGCAAGGGAACACAAACAAATGGTAAAAACACAAGCAAAATTCAGTGTGAAATTCAGAAATTTAATTTTTAAACAATAAGTTCAAAATTATAGTACTTTGACAGAGAATCTTCTCAGGGTGATGTGATGTTGTAGTCTAAGATAGCAAAAACGCCTGAAACGCGGAATGGGAACCGGCTCTTAAAAGTCTCAGGGTAACTCTGTCTGAACACACTGTTAGGCGTTTAGCGACTTACAACCTAGGGTGGTTATTAACTAGATGGGCCTTGCTGCTCCTTGTAATGTTACACGCGGACACTGACATAATTACATACTCTCAGAAAACGTATACTTTTCGTAATAAAAGTAGGTATTTGACGATCGGTTTGGCTCAATGGAAGGTCTGCCTTATAAGCAAGAGGTCCCGGGATCCATTCCCGGTAGAGCAGATGTTTGAGAGAGAATAGAGTGTGAAACTTTATTTATTTATCCTTTGTTACTTTTTAACCTACTTCAAAAAAGGAAGAGGTTTTATGTTCTACTGTATATTTTTTTATGTATGTTCACTGATTTCTCCGCCTACTTTTGCCCGATTTAATTAAAAATATCTTTTGTTCGGTATGGTATACTTCCAATTTGGTCCCATTGTCACCAAGTCAGGATCCGGTGATAGGATCCCAGGGAAATCGAGGGCTAGCCTCAAATTTTATAGGCACTTATTACGTATTTCATATATTCATGAAGTCATATTAGAATTTCATATAGTTTAGTGGTTTTTAATGTGGTCCACTTGTTTTTTCTCTTCGTTTGAAGCAGTTAACGTCATAATTCCACAACTTTCAGGTACGTTGCAGAAACAATCGATCAAATCGAACAGTGTGAGACTTCCACGCATCTATAATAGGTGGATGGCATTTCTGGCGATGGCGGCTGGTTCAATGGTAAAACCGCGATGGAGGGATGAGGTCAAAGAGTTTATCAGATCATTCCCCGGTATATACTCTCCCTCCGTCCGACCATCTCTGTACAAAAAAAAACACGTGGATCCGGTGCTCTGTCGCTCCGTGAAAGAGGAACAAGCAATAATGTTTTTATCATCATCATCAGGTATAATATGTCTACTGCTGAACGTAGGCCTCCTCTTTATGAAAATGTTTTCACATCTATACATATAATAAAAACGTAGGGATAAAAAAATCTGTAATTGCGAGATAACAAAAAAATAATCACACAGGTCGTCTTAAAATAAGCAGCTGAACACGATAGGACAGTTTTTAGAATTTTTGTCTGTTTGTTTGTTTGTTTGTTTGTTTGTCCGCGCACATCTCCTAAACCACTGGACGGATTTAAATGCGGTTTTCACGAATATGCTTAGAAATTACCAGATTAAAACATAGGCTATCTTATATCATTTATTTTAATTCTTTATTTTTACATAAACGAAAATAAAAATCAATAATTTATTTCTTCGTTACCCGAAACGTAATATGAGGATCGTCACATAGCCTCAAGCAAGGAGATCCAAAGTAAAGAGAATGTTATTGACATAGCCATTAAAATTTTGAAATTGTCAACTGTCACTGTGTTTGGTTAGTCAGTTTAAATTTAAAGAAGGTTCCTTAACCTTCTTAGATGAATGAACGTGTAGATCAAGCATGTTATAGGCCTTACAACCTCTTTGGTGATTCATTCCAGTGCATGGAGTAGGAGTATTACATTCTCTTGGTTTTATTCTATGTTTTCTTCTATTGTATTCTCTTTGATGTTAGCATTTAAAACACAAAATATACCGCATGCTATTTTAATTCAGTCCCGCGAATAGAAATATTCAAAAAAGGCCCTTTGTACATGAAAATAAACCTATACACCAAAATTCCGGACGCAATAAAGAAAGAAAGAAATAATAAAAAAAAACCAGAACCAACTTCGTAAGTTTCTAACCCAGAAATGTTATTACGAGATAAAAAAATTATTCGACGATAAATTTTTGAAAATTATAATTAGATAATAAATATCGATATAGAAATAGTTAAGAAAGTAGCGTCATAAGTTTTGTATCATCTCATATATAATTAAGTAACCTATCACACTAAGTATGTTTTTTTATGTTTTGTAAAATTACTTCACCCTAGGTTAAGTTTGAATAGTATATATAATATTTATGTAATAGATTTAACTATACTTAAATTTATATGTTTATGTCTGTGGTCTGGTTTTGTGAACAGCCACTACATAAGTCATTGCTGCACCCTTTATGCAGGGTATATAAACTTAGCTTTTAGAAGAATACAGTCTATATTTGCAATAAGAATACGAATATAGAAATAATTTTATTTTACTGTGATATTTTAACAGATAAATAGAGTAGTTCCATTTCATGGCTTTTTAATCAAGGTATACATACAAATGCACGCGAAATAAGAAATAACTAGCCAAGAGCGTGTTAAGACAAGCATTATGTCAGGGTTCCGTGGCCAGCAAAACTGGACAGCCAAATTTCAGAGATGTATATCATACCGACATGACATGATATACTTTTAATGGTTTAGACAAAAAGAAAATTTCAAAACATGCTCTGCACTGTGGTCACATTATCTTTTTGATTTGAAAACTGTTGACGGTGTTATTTATTACTTTTATGCTTCTATCAATACTTCACACAGGGCGACTTAAAATAAGCAGCTGAATATGTTAAGGCAGTTTTTAGAATTTTTGTTTGTTTGTTCACGCACATCTCCTACACCCCTGGAAGAAAATGCGGACTGATTTAAATGCGGTTTTCACGAATATGCTTAGCTATGACCAGATTGAAGTAAAGGCTATGTTATTTTGCGCAAGGCCAGATTAAGGGAAGAAAAAAGGATTGAAGGTTTATATGAAAATCTACGCGTACGAAGTCGCGGGCAAAAAAGCTAGTTTATAATATTCCTATTATTCAGCGTTCCAAGAATAAGTACAAGCTTGCTAGAGACAACCTTAAAACGTATAGTTTTATGAAGTGGTCGAAGATGGTAACAACACGGATATTGTCTCTCAATAAAATGCTTTATGTTAGGAGTTTTTACGGTATTTGATCGCAAGCATTTTCACCAAGAACTCATAAAACTTTTAATGAAAACTCCGCAATGCGCGACCTATTTTCCAGAGCGATACATTCAAATTAACCATGTTACTTATAACGTAGGTAGGATATTTGCATAGCTCGGTGAGGCGCGGCGACTGCAGCCATTCAATTAACTTGCACACTCTGAAGTTATCCGATGAAATTACATGATAATGGACGTCGAGATAAGGCTGAGGTACTCCGAACGAGCCAGATATGTCTTTAGAGACTGGAAGTCTTCGAAAGGCAACTGTGAATGAGGTGAAATGGGCGTGGGCTATAAATAAATAAGAAAAGGTAGAGCCCCCAGACCTGTTCCACGGAAAACACAGTAAGTAGGTTCAATTGCTTGAAAACCCAGCATTCCGTATTTATTGACATCACTAGAAAAAAAGAAAGAAAACATTTGTTTCATGCCTGTGTTTCATGCACTTTACTAGGGTATGATTTCGACTTAACTTTGACTTACTTTGCTTGACATTGACAGTGACTGACTTGTTTGACTACATTTCATCCACCTATTGTAAATAACCATTTCACAGTAGGCCCTTGCGCTACGAAGTGTATGGAGATAAGCAATAAAACTAGTCATAAAGAGGAATGTGGAGGAAAGATTATAGATAATCTTTCCTCTTTATGACTAGTTTTATTGCTTATCTCCATACACTTCGTAGCGCAAGGGCCTACTGTGAAATGGTTATTTACAATAGGTGGATGAAATGTAGTCAAACAAGTCAGTCACTGTCAATGTCAAGCAAAGTAAGTCAAAGTTAAGTCGAAATCATACCCTAGTAAAGTGCATGAAACACAGGCATGAAACAAATGTTTTCTTTCTTTTTTTCTAGTGATGTCAATAAATACGGAATGCTGGGTTTTCAAGCAATTGAACCTACTTACTGTGTTTTCCGTGGAACAGGTCTGGGGGCTCTACCTTTTCTTATTTATTTATAGCCCACGCCCATTTCACCTCATTCACAGTTGCCTTTCGAAGACTTCCAGAACAAACGGCGTTGGGTGAACCACATTTATCAAATTTTCTCTTGGTGTTCTTCTAAGTCATATTTTTTTTTTTATATAATTTTTAGTCTTTTTAGTTTAGTTAGATAGATAGAAACTCTTTATTGTGTAAACTAGAAATAAAATTTACTTACAGATAGAAACGCTTACGAGCGTTTCTATATTTCTTTTAAGTAGTTTTAGTTCTTATATCTTATTGTCGTTAGTTCTTATAAGTAAACCTAACTATTACTTCTATTAGGCAATTAATTACTTCTATAGTACTATTACTTCTATTAGGCAAATCAACATATTACTTCTATTAGCAAAATACAAGTGGGTACATATACATTTTTTGTTAAAAAGTACGAAAAGAGTTAAAGTAAACAAAATTGCGTATTTACTAATTTTGTCAGATCCTACTCTATTTGTGAAAATGTCTCTTCACCTTTTCCTTTGTCCTCCACGTTTCCTTTTTTTCCTTCACATGGACTGGATGACACAAGCAAGAGATAGAGAGGAATGGAGAAGGCTAGAAGAGGCCTGTGCCGAAGAGGCAACTTCTAAAGATTTAGTATAAGTAATATTTATAAAATAGTTTAAGAACAAAGTATATAGCATTATCTCTACATTATATTATTTATGTTTGGTTAAGTTTAATTTTTATAATTGTAATATCTGTAGTAGAATTAAGGCTTTTTTTTATTTTATTTACTAACTTTGTTGTCCGTTTTTAATGTCATCTACTTGTTTGGTTTTGCCATAGTCAGGTATAAAAGCATAACACCGTAGTGTAGACACAAATTAAAAATTTAGTTTGATAAAAAAAAAACGCATAATAAATTTTTTATTAGTCATACCTGGGGCCATACCCCTAGCTTCACTTTTGCGAGCCAACTTCTAGTAGGTACCTGATAGGTACCTAAAATTAACCAACTCATGCTGTCAAGCTGTTTTAAAGCGTCTAACTTGAATGAACGAAAATCCGTTTTACTATGCGCGTGTGCGTGAAAGTAGCAAAGCTTAGCGGCTATCAAATAACTACCGCTTATCGAAGTTGATGGTACCGTTTAGACAAATAAAACCTATGCGGGTCAACTTTTCGAGCTAGGGGTAAGGCCCCTGCAAACTTGTCTTGCTTTTAAAACTTAGACTTTGTATTTCATGGTTTAACTATAAACAACAAGGTATACTTTACTTCTCCAATGAAGCGCAAACTCGAATACTCCTATAAAGTTCAGTCCAAGCTTGAAGCCACAGACATTTCCATTTTCATCAAACTTTCATGAATTGAACTGCAAATGGGGCATTTATTTTAGTCTTTTATGTAGATAATTTATTGTTCACAGCCTCGCTCTAATCGATACTGGAGCCATATTAACGGGCAAATGTTTGTCTCGAATGAGTTTATCATTTGTGTGACGTATGGGTTGTCTCGAAAAACCTTTTTACCGGGTTCAAAGGGTAAAACGGAACCCTATTATTAAGACTCCGCTGTCTGTCTGTACAGAAAGACACGGTTCATGAGATACCTATATACAGCCTGGTGACAGACCGCTGTCCGTCTGTCACCAGGCTGTATCTCATGAACCGTGATAGTTTATTAAAATTTTCACAGATGATGTTTTTTTGCCGCTATAAAAACAAATACTGAAAAACAGAATAAAATAAATATTTAAAGGGGCTTCGATACAATAAACGTGTTTTTTTGCTCGTTTTTGCTCGATATTGATAACGGCCACAGGTATACGCTTGAAATATTTACAGAATATTTAGTTATATATTCACTTTAAAAATAAATAATTATTATATTATTGTATTATGTGGTGGTACGGAACCACAAAATACAACCTGGAAGCGAGGTGATTATTTATAAAAAAAAAATAACAAATAGTATTTTTTTATACAAATATAATTATGTAAGTAGTTATTGGTGTATTTTATTTCTTACAATTCTACTTGTAACGGTCGTGACAAAGTCGTGACATTCTAGCGAGTTATCATAGTAGCAACTTTGTGGCCTTAATCGGTAGTTCGTGAATAATGTTTTTTGTCCTACTAATGGTGGCGAGAGAATTTATCACCCTGTATTTATGAACACAGCGAGTAATTCAGGTGGTTCTAGGCGATAATAAATAAAAAATATTTTGGCTAAATCTGTATAAGACTTATCTACGGAACGAAATCGGAATCGATCCTTAGTTAGTCTAGCTTAAAAATCAGAAGCGTTTAATCTCATCCAAGTGATAATCTGATAAGTGATTCAGAATGGAGTCGGGCTGTTTATAGGTCAGTGTTGACTGGAAGCGAGCCAAAATAAACCGCTGATGAAGTGAATATCGGAAAATTAAGTGTTATGTATGAGGAGGCAAACAAAACAAAACTAGGCTTTCACGCTTGTAATCACAAAGAGATACAAAGGGATACAAATCCGTTTAAAATAATGAGCATATATTTTTTATACCTAGAACAGTATACCTGATAGATGGGCCCAGAGGATCACACAGTTAGTGCCTGAAAACGGACGAAGGCAAGGCAGGCCGAGAAAACGCTGGGAGAATACAGTGGTCAAATATGGTGGTGGATTGCACTGTCTGGAACGAGATGGGGGGAACTTTGCCCAGCAGTAGGACAGTATACGTTAATAAAAAAAGAATGGTATACAGATGGCCGATGGGGCCGAAAGGTTCTCGAATGGAGACCACGGACCGGTAAACGCAGCGTAGGACGTCCACCTACAAGATGAACAGACGACCTAAAAGAGACAGCAGGATATCGCTGGATGAAGGCCGCTTCCAACTGGCCCTTTTGGAAATCGATGGGGGAAGCCTATGTCCAGCAGTGGACGTCCAATGGCTGAAATGATGATGATATTTTTCTACAATATATGGCAGATAGTATAACTTAACATACATTTCGCTACCATCATTGTATCCTTCTTTCAACTCCAAGGTTAGCAAACACATTTTGCATCATAATAAGAGATGAAACCGCAATGTTTGTCATGACGTCATACAGATAAGTTATCATTATCATACATAATGCAGTCTGTTTGTATGGACAGGTGATAAGGATGCATACCCGAAAATACGCGAACGGACTAGATATGGTTTTTGGGAAAGAATTTTGCATACCGACCTCATTTTAGTAATGGATATGGGCAAGATATAGTTTTTTACACGACTTTAGAAACGAGTAAATTAAAACACTGTTTTAAACTATCACGGTTGTTCACTAAAGTTATATGATTATTTACGTAAATATCCCGTAAATAATCATATAACTCAAGTAAATTATATTATTAAATGAATATAACCCGACTGTATTGGAGACGTAGGTGATTGAAAAGTAACAGCGGCGCACTGCGTACCTATTTATCGTACTCGTTTATAGCATATAGAAAGATTGTAATCGCGTTATCATTAATAATTTCAATAAAATTTTGTGTAGGTAAATTTTATGGTAAAAAAAAAAACAATCTATTTCGCTCTCATTTCTGGGAAAACTATTGTTTTCTATCCTAACTCTTGTCCAAAAGCTATATGTATTCTGTGCCAAAAGTCAGTCGCCCCAGGTTTCATGCAATTTAATTCACATTGTTGTATCAAAAACTTGTAAACAACCAGAATTCTTCCCATCCCCGAAAAGCTCACGATTCAGTGATTTCCATGAAAATGTCACATGTAGGACACAATCTAGACGAGTCGAACAAAATGTGACAAAACCATACGTGCGTGACTCAAATATTTAGGCAGAAAGGCTGCCCAATCAATTTTGGAGGTGGGTCGTAATACAAAATAAGGATGGTCAAGATTGTCTTAACTGTGAATATGTGTAAAAATGACAACGAATGTTAAGTTGACACGTTGATAATTATGTGGTATTTCACATTTATTCATGTGCCACTAAGTGTATATATGGGTATGTGGTATTTCATATTTCTTTAATTGCCGTTAAGGGTAATCATTTTTCAAAATGCCTTTTTATCATATTTAGGTTACCGTATTATTATAAAGAACCTTTATAAGTTCGTTCTATATAGATCTTTAGCACTATAGGGACGATAATAGACGATAATAGTTCGCAACGTAATTGTGATGCCTATGGTGTTACAAGTATTCATAGGCGATGGTGACTGATTACCATCAGGCAGCCCATCTGCTTGTTTGCCACCTGTGGCATAAAAAGAATCAGTCTTAGGACTGCACGTCAGAAGTGAAAACTTAAGTAGTAATGCACCTATTCTACAAGAGATGGCGCTATTTTAAAATACACGGTACGTGACGATGACACGTGTTCCATGATTTTTGTTTACCCAAAAAGTTCTCATGTTTTCACTTCAAGAATTCACTGGCGGGCCACTTTATATATACCTGTGGCCCTGAGGTTGGTCAGTTCTGAGTTAGATCTTTGTTAGGTCTGTTAGGTAGAAAACCCGCCATTTAATAGGGCTAAACTAGCCTCTCGGCTCGGTTGATAACCTTGGATAAGCTCGTTTCATAATTTTTGCGTTATGCTGACCACCACAATAATTTGGTAACAAAAAAAACAAAACCCAAATGGAAAACTTAATTTGGGTTAAATACGTTTTCTGATTATGGTTCTCCTAAGGTTTTATAACCATTTGAATTTGTCCTAGAAACTTAACGAAGTAGGTTTATATATTTGACGTGCTTTTTAGGGCTATAGAACTTCATTTGTATCAAATCCAAGGGTCTCTACAACTACCTCTCCGGGCTGGCAAAGCACCGTCAACACCGCTAGTGTTGCAGGTCTCCATAGGCGGTGGTTTCTGCTTACCATCAAGCGGAATGTATACTTGTTTGCCGCTCTATTTATAAAAAAAAAATTATTATTGCCCTTTCTATTTATATCACTAGTTTTTAGCTTTTTAACTTACTACCATTCATATGCAAAAAAGTACATAATATGCTACATAAGTATTGTTTTACTAAATTTTATGAAGATTCGCTCTACGGTTTAGTTGTGAAAAGCTTTATAAAGCCCGTTGCAGACGATGTGCAGTAAACTGGTGCGAATAATTCTTGCTTGTACTGCATATCCTCTGCAACGAGCGCTAAACATATTCTACTGCAACTAAGTAAAAAATGTTGTGGCTCTTAACTGTGCGCAGTTATCTGACACGAGAAATACTCGCGAAAGTACAGCGTATCGACTGCAACGGGCTTTACAGGAATTTTTATTTTATTTTACATGGAAAACAAACAGCTGCTAATTAACAGAGTAGATATGAGATAAACAGTTACACAAAAGCCAAAAATATGTTTTCAATAATACAAACAAAAATAGTGTAAAAGCCCCGTTGCAACACCAACTTGGGCCTGAATAGACAAATAGTATTCGAAAAACAAACATTCAAAGTCTAACATAAGAGATAATAAGTTAATTACCAGATAGAAAAAAGAAATAAATAATATCCAAATTACAATTATAAAAATTGCGAAGTTGTTAAAAAATCGAGTCGTGGGCATCCAGTGGATGCAGATGGCAGGTTGTCGTTCAGTGTGTAGGTTAAAGGGTGAGGCCTATGTTCAGCAGTGGACGTCTTATGGCTGATGATGATGAATTATAAAAAACCTCATACAAACTTTTTTTTTTTTTTAAATATTTAATTTAACGATTTGTTGTCAATTTTTTTTAGTATTATCATATTTCACCTTTAATGTGTCAAATAATTTTTTGGAAATTGGAATAGTTGTGGTTGAAATTAATTAATGTACGAATAAAGTAGTTTTTTCGATAATTAGTTTCGTATTTTCCCCTTTTGTACACGGGAAATGAAAATTGTGAAACGATAAAGTCCATCGATCACCTTCAGTCGTCTCCTGCAGTAGATTGTTCCTGCTTGCCTTTCAATGATTTTCTATCATCTCTTCCTCGTGGTGGTCCTGCTTGCCCTATCGGCTCCCTATGAGCGAGCAGGAGGTAACATTTCCTATTGTCCCCCCAATACGTCATATTTGGGAGCAGGTGGGATAAATATTGAACCAAGATCCGTAACCTTGGATTGTGCTTGGTGTCATATAGCTTTACCCTGTTATTTATAGCCTCAGAAATAGCATTTTACTTTTTATCGAGCCGTACTGTGCTGACCTTGAGGCTAAAGTTTTTGTTTAGATTCGCCCGCCATTATGTTAACTGATGGTTGTGCGAAGTTAGCTTTTAGTAGACGCTGCGGATACATAAATAAAGACAAAATCTACCAAATAAAGCAATTTTTTTTAACCGACTCAGCGGTGAGTGAAATTCCATTGAATTTCACCCATTTACCACGAAGTTGGCTTAGTAATTCGAATAAGTCGAAGTAATATTTTTAGTATGTAGAATATTATCCAGATTCAAAAGCGCACAACCCTCGAAAAATAGTCTAAAATTCTATCAATTCAATAAAAAAGGCTAAAAAAAAAACAAAAAAAAAACAATTACAAGGTTGATAATCATCAAACGGCGGTTTTTTTACCGACTTCAAAAAAGGAGGAGGTTCTATGTTCTACTGTATTTTTTTAATGTACGTTCACCGATTTCTCCGCCAATTATGTTTTTTTTTTCAATTTATTTAATGATCAACAAACAGTTCGTAAAGTTTTTTTTGCTAGTTGTGATTATTATGATGATTATTTTTTGTTTACTAGGCCTTATGTCAGAAGTGGTCCCATATAAATTTCATGAAAATCGGTTTAGTATTTTAGTTTTAAAATGAAAATAACTGGAAAAAATATGTCATCCAAGTAAACGAAATTGTGTATTTACTAATTTTGAATTTGATTTTAAATTGATAGTTATTTAATCCATCTAAGGTATTATGAACCTATATAATTTTTTCTTTAACCTCCGACACAAATAGAGGTGTTTAATAAGTTTAACGTCTGCGTCTGTGTGTCTTTCAGTGGCATCGTAGCTCACAGATGGCTGAACCAATTTTGATTTAGTTTTGTTTGTTAAGTGACTTAATCGAGAGTGTTTTTAGCTATCATTCAAGAAAAAAAAAACAGCCTTTTGTAGATAATCAGCTCTTTTATCGGGGTTTAAAATATTTTATATATGTTCTAATGTTATTCTAAATGTAACTTTTGACTGTGAAAACTTTCTTGTTACTTTCTCACACATTTTCTGTCAATTTGTTGTACTCTAAAATATAAGCGATGGCGCAACGAAATCCTATCATATCTATAAAAACGAGTTTGCAAATTGAACAGCACAATTTCTAATTAAAAACTTTAAAAAATTGCATTGCACGGTGTGATAAAGTCAACAACCTTGCATGACCTTTCAACCCCTTCCAGATTAAGCAATACCTACATCTTGGGTGGAAGCCAGCTTTCAGTGCAACCAACTTTTCTGTGGAAATGGTCAAATGAGGGTACTATTTTTTTAACGGAAGGCTATCAGCTTTGCTTAGGTAAATCGATAGTGGCTCTCTTACTGCAAGCTAGGTAAGTTGGTTGAACTGTTCCTGGATAGTGTGGGGTTGGAATACTAATGTCACGCCTGCAGAGGCGGGCCTAATGATACTCTGCAGTGTTTGGAAACTTGAAGACATGTGACAGGAACTGAAGCACTGAACTGACAGTTTAGAAGATTTCTTTGGTTCGAAAGTTTATGTATAGTCCTGGAACTACGAGTATAATGACGCTATGATAGCCATACCCACTGAAGTGATTTTTTTGTACCCGTCTCTTTTTAACCGACTTCCAAAAAGAAGGAGGTTCTCAATTTGACTGTATTTTTTATGTTTGTTACCTCAGAACTTTCGACTGGGTGAACCGATTTTGATGATTATTATTTTATTTGAAAGCTGGTGCTTCCCGTATGGTTCCGTTACAATTTGGTCCAGCTCTGTCATTTTTATGAAGTCGGTTTTTGTATTGATAATTATCTGTGGCCATACCCATGCCATAATAGACGTCCATATGCAGAGCCCTGTATAATAGTAGATTGTTGCATCGAGCGCAAAGTGAGTTATATGTGCACGAGGCACTAAATTAACATGAGTGCATTCTCGTTTTAGCGAAGTGCGTAATCTATTTTTCTTTCAACTACCAATCTGCCTACCGTGATACAATATAACTACTCAAAATAAAAATTCAAGTTAATGAAAACTTTTAATTCATCTTCTCTTCAAACATTTAAAACATACAATTATTTTTACTAGGTCGGTTTTATTGCGCCGATTTTTATTATCAGCGAGTATCTTTTTGATCTTACACATACATTTTATATTAAACTTAATGGGATACATTAAATCTCTGTGGTAAATTAATATCTAAATAAAAAACAGTGCATTACTGAAAAACTGTGCAATGTAAAAACCGAAAAAACAGCTGTTATATTTGGCATATGAAAATGCTTTTTTTTAATTTTTGATTTTCACAGGAATAGGTATGTGATTTTTTTTAACGCGTTTTCGGAATTGGTTTTAGTAAAATAAAAGGTGAATGCTATGACTTTCTTTGGGCTTAGAACCACCATTCCGTGCAATCCAGTATTTATGTATATTATGGGAACTAAGACGAAATCAAATAGGCAGTCATTGTGACTGCCGACAGAAGTGTAAACGAATACGTCACATTAGCATGTCGGTGACACAAACCCATAAGTTTTGCCCCTATCAGATATCGCTCAACGCGGCTAAAGAAGTTGTCACTTCAAAACTAATCTTTAAGCTTCGTGGCAGAAAATGTGGCCAGAATGTTGGCAGCATTGCCTCGTTTTAACGAGGCAATGCTGGCAATGCGTAGTTTTTAGCAAAAGTGCGAGACACCATTCTGGTTACAAGTCGCCATCACCAAGCGTCTGGCCTGGTTTTATAATTATAGATATTAATATTTGTATTAATAAAATAACATTATTTCTAAAATATCCTTGAAAGTCTGAACGCTATGGGTGAAACTAGAAGTGAATAAAATATGAAACGAACCGTACAAAACCTAATTGTGTCTGAAATTCTCACGATCATTTTTAGATATTCTGTTATGACGGTTATCGGTTTCCCGATGGTTTATTCTTTTGGGAAACGCATTATCTGTGTTATTGCTATCTAGCAAACACGTGATTAGAGAATATGATGCATACTTACGTGTTTTGGTAGATAATTTGCAACTTTAATGGTGTTCTTGCTTGATAGAGCTTTACTTTTACATGATTGCAGCATATAAAGCAACTCTACCTGTCTCTCTAATTGTTTATGACATTTACATGACTAAACAGCTGAATCAATTTGAATGAAATTTAGAAAAAATAACAGAAAGATAAGATAAGAAAGATCATGAAATACTTTTATCCCAAAAATTTGAACATAATCTCGGATGGAACCCCAGGGTGCATTTTAGTAGCTTATCGATATTTTTGACTGTTTATTGCCTTTAGTTTGAATGGTTTGAACGAACTTCATCGCATCAGTACAATACTCCGGGGTGAAAACTGTCCTTTGTTTATCTGTACACCAACAATAAAGCCGCCTTTCTGTCTTAGAAGTGAAAGAAGGACAATCTAAATCCCCGCCATTTTCCTTTGTCTACAATCTAGGCTTCTAGTGAATATTTTTTCCTAGATCAACGTATTCCATCCTCGGCTATACCTTTGCTCTAACTTTATTACGAAAAAACACATATTATTTTAGTAAATTGGATGGTAGAGCAAGATTGACATAAAGATCCAATTTCCCCATTACTAAATTTCGCATAATTTTCTATTCAAAAATATTTCTATTTTTAAGTAGGTAAGCAAGTACTCTAACCCTCCAATCAGAAGCTATGTACATGAAAAAGTATCACATTCTAGCTAACGACAGCGATAAGCTTTGATTTATTAATCAAGTCACGGAGATTTATCAGGGGTTAGGTCAGGGAAGTAAATCTTGCCAAATATTCCTCAGAACGGCCAGCGCTTTTTGTCGCTAAAACTACCCTTATAACTATGTTGCTTGGCTGTGACGCCCAAATGTCAAGCTTTCAAAATCTAGATGACTACTCTTTAACATAATATCTATAGACGCAAAATCCATTGGCATGAAAATGATTTGCAGAAAGCCAATTTGCATCTCAAAGGAAGACATTCAAAGTCGTTGAAATAAAAATTCAAATCATGACTCTATTTATAACTGAGAACCGTGAAAGAGTCATCGGGAATCCAGCAAACGTGAAGTCAGCCCCATTACGGCGGTATCGATTGTACAACCGTGGCATTCTGTTAAACAGCTGAGGCACCGGCAGGAGGTTATTCAGCCGGGTTGTTTAGACGCAATGCAGATCACGTGTGCGCTGAAAAACTTACAGAGCCTTCTGTATACGCCCTATGCGCTTCCGTCCCGTTTCCACCTACAAGGAATCGGAAACAGGAAAGGGATGGAGTAATAAGAGGGGTAGGTAGGGGTTCTGGTGGCGTCTGCGTGCCGGGACCGACGGTCGATGCGGGAGTGCGCGCGCCGGCGGAGTGATCACAGCCTGGCCAGCTCATTCCGATCGGAGTAATCGCACCGAGCGGTCGGGTCTTCAAGCCGCACTGGGCGAACCGTCGGCAGTCGCGCCGGCGCCGCCGTCCGCGATGGACCACGACGACGAGCGGTCGCTGTCCCTGGGGACCGAGGTGTCCGCCTCCGTGCCTCCGCCGAGCCCGCTCACGGGATGCTACCTCCTCGCCGTCATCGGCGAGCCTCATACTGCTGAGCACAAGGAGATTATTCTGCAGCGCCTCGTAAAAGGTGAGTCTTTGACACCTGTCAGATGGTTGACAGAACGCCGGCCGGCGCGGAATTCCATTTGAAACTGTACGCACTTTCTCTCGCGATTGTTGTTGTTAAGAAAAAAGTGCCTTACATAAGTGTCGCAGTGTCTGTGGTTTAGTGGTCGCCGGCGGGTTCGTCTGTTTTCCTGTTACGTCATCGGTGACGTGACCAAACTATTAGGCTGATAGATGTTGGAGTCGCAATAGCGCTTGACGGTTTTTGTGTCAAGTAATTTTACGCTAGCTAATTCTTAGTTAGACATCTTTCGATGTTTAATATATTTTAACAATTTGATGTTTGTTTATCTAGCTTCTAGGAATTTAACATGGTGCTTAAGTTTACTTTTACCGGTATTAAATATGCATAATTATTATGAGGATACGAGAATCAGCACAGATGGGACGTTGCACGTGTTTAAACAATCAAAATAAACAAAAATCACGCTATATACGATTATGTCATAGCAAAAACACCGCAGCAAACTAGCAAAATCACAACTTCCTGTTTTCAGGAATACGAAAATCGTGACAGACAAAATTAATGACTTCACTATTTCACCAGTTTCAAATAAGTCAATATTAAATAAATATGACATAAGACAAAAAGATAAAGTAATTAAAAATCAAGCATTTAAACAGGTACCTACGCGACTGCTTGACATATCAATTTTGTGACAGAGTCCGAAAAAAAGTTTTGAAATTACACAAATTTGGGCTTCAAAACCAAGTGATTTACCAATTTTATTGTAATGCCAAATCAACAGAAACGTTGTACATATTGCAAACCTTAGAATCAATTATTCAAAATGAATACTTGCTGTAAACGCAGTTACTTTATAGCGAACACTCGAACACCCGAAAAATAGTAAACGGTTAAAAAAACCCGTGAAAAATCAACATTGTATTACAAAATTGACAGTCACGTCAAAGATTTAACAATAGTTACTGCCAACATAAAAAAATGATCGATACTATTGCGTCACAGTACATAAAACTATAACAGGTAGGTCGAATATCCCGAAACGATTATTTGGTATACTCCGCCATGCTTCTACGTCAATAAAAGCCCTCGTTAAATTTGTTCGTCTCGGAACCGACGTATTCATTCCACCAAAACCTCTACTTATCGATTTTTCCTTCTTTCTTACGTGACTGAGGAAATTTCTTTCTACGATAGAGCGCTAACAACAGGCACAAAGCTTTTATACTGTGACATCCAAAGTAATGAATAAACGACTAGAACCAAAAATAGTTTTATTCTGTACGAAAGTCAAAAAATTGAAAAAATTACTTGATTAAATTAAAAAGTTAAAAGTCTATTCGTTAGTCAAAATTAATATTAATTCAATTGTCTTGCGTTTTAAAATTGAATCGAATTAATCAACGTCATACTGATCTTTTCATGATTTCAACAAAAACAATGGAAATGGGAAAAGTACCGAAATGAAAATCCCTCGAGAGGTTAGCTCAAGTCGACTGCGGGTCGAGGGTTCCCGATGGAATATTATGAGATTTCTCACTTTTGTCCATGGATTCACAAGGGAATAGAATGGCCATGTGTGATTACTGCCAAAAAAATCTCTCACAAATAACATTGAATATCATACCGTACCACAGAATACATATAGAACAAGACCGTACCTAAGCAAAACCAAGGATGGATGGATCTTTTGTCGATGGCAAAACGTAAGAAACGCCTATTCCAATGCTATAATTTAAGTCCATTTATATTCCTATAAATTTGCAGTAAAAATGACACAATAGGTAATAATTGATATTAATGCAGCATTGATGATATCCGATGATATTTTTTACGGTGCAAGTTAAAGTACAGTGAACGAATACAGGAAGATGACTGGAAGATTTTGATATCCTTATTTTTTTTTTGGTAGAGATTTCCTCGGACATGTAGATAAGAATACGGAAGAAAAGTAATTGTCAAAACAAATATCATCCCTTTTGACACCTTACCATGTTATCTTTCAGGGACTCATCTACAAGAAAAGAACAGAAATAGAGCGAGAAATAAATGATGAAAGATATGATTATGTAAATAAACTGTACCACAAAAAACTGTCACAACATTGCAGTGGCCTTTCTATATACTAGCTCTCCGTGTTTTTCTGCCGGCGGAAACATGAAGGACGTAAGCAGTCGAAGTCGGAATATTAAGTTATCCTTTATAATACGAAGGATGGTTCGTTTTTAACATTTGTATTGCCCGGTAGGGGATTACAGAGACCCGAATAGGGATAAGGTTTTATGTACTTGAGGTTACTTTGAGTAAAGTTAGCATTTCAGTGCGAGGAAGTACCTGCTTTCTTATTTATATGTCTGCTGGATAAGAAGGTGCTATAAAATGTCTAAAAGCATACCGAGTACTTTTTGTAGGCTTGCATTATTTGCATAATGATATAAAAGCATGACGGATATTTCTTGTGGTGTTCCGGAAATAAACAATTTGCTTAGATTTAAATCATCTTTGGGTTTCTAAGTCATCATCATTTGGACAGTATGATTGTATAAAGGTGGTCTTAATGCAACTGGATCTGATCAATGAAATGAAATGATTCGTTTGAATTTAGGTCACTAATTGTTAGAGCTAGCACTGGGTGTATTCGCTCTATGAATTAGTGAATTTAATTCGAACGAATTATTAGATTGATTGATTAAATCTTTATTGTTCACACCATAAAACTCATAAAGAGTTTTTTTTTAACTAGTGTTACAACTGGTGGTAGCGATCTTTTCCAGGCAACCTAACCCCTTACCTAACCTTAGGATGAAATGGATTTATAGAAGACGTAGACGACGGGGTGTGCAATAGAGGAAATACCATGAATTATTTCATAGGAACCATACACATACATTTTAATATAGTAATAGGCACTAGATAGGTTTTTTTAGTTGTTACTACTAATTGGAATAATAGAGTTAAGAAATTTGCTTTTTTCATAAAAGTAAAATGCATTATTTTACTAGTTACTGTTAGGCTAGGCGACTGATTATGTGGCGTTTTGATCGCAGATGCTAACACGCCTTGCTTAGCTAGTATAAAAGCAACCATTTGTATTAGGTATTTACACCAAATTCGATTTCATCAAAATCTGAATAGTATAGTTTATTAACAAAAAACCCTCTAGTCATATTACGAAAACGGTTGTACCTACTTAACTAATCGTATGACGTATTATTTGAATAAAAAATATATGAATCTATTATTATTATCTCGCATCTAATAGTACGTAGTAGAAAATGCGCGAAAATTATTTTATCTTCGAAGCGCATCGGAAATTCCGAGTCAGTGAAACTAGCTTCAGTTTCACGCGCGTTGCGTCATCCGCCATTTAGAACTTAACTTCATCGATATACATAGAGTTATATGTACTACCAAGTTCTTGGTAGTACATATAATCCTATGCTTTGTACTACGTAGTACATATAATCCTATGCTTTACTTGTTTGCTTTCGTTTTGAAGGCGACGGGAAATGTTCACGTACGGGCACAATTATACATTAGCTTCTTCGTTAGCCGTATTAGCCTATTTGGGAGACAGCTAGACTTGAAAGCGTAGGGTCGCGGGTTCAAATCCTGGGCCTGTATCGATGAGCTCTTCGAAGTTTATGTACGGATTTTCATACCATTGGCTTTTCTGTGAAGGAACACATCGTAAGGAAACCTGTATACGTACGGAGAAGAAATTCAATGGCGTATAAAATCTTTCTATATACGCAGGTGCTCATGGCAAGACATTTATAATAAGAGAAAGAAGACTGGATATTTCTTCAACATTTTCTAAACAGATTCTTGCAATTCATTAAACATTGTAACAGCTACTAGACTCGAGCCGCTATGTAGATATGATATAACTGATTATAAAGTGACTCACCTTCGAGACTTCGCTGCATTTGTAGACTTTTACAGATATGGAAATTTGTACGATAATTGCCAGAATTAGCGAAGATTTGTTAAATTATTTTGATTGATTTTAAGAATTGTTTGAGGTAATACTAAAATATTGGATATGTTATTTAGGATGCTTGCTTGCTAATGCAGAGATGCTGATAGGTTAGTACCGTTGTGTATTTGTCTATCTACATCTACACTCATATTATAAAGAGGAAAGATTTGTACCTATTTTTGTATGTTTGTATGTTTGTAATGAATAGGCTCCGAAACTACTGAACCGATTTTAAAAATTCTTTCACTGTTGGGAAGCTACACTATCCCCGGGTGACATAGGCTATATTATACTTTGTAGCGAGGCCGAAGGCCGAGCTTACACTCGTGCGAAGCCGGGACGGACGGCTAGTTATCGTATATAGTTATAGGACAATCAAGGAGTGTTACATGGCCAAACGAATTATGTACCTCATGCTGTAATTTGTTACAAATAAACATGACCATCAAAATATTTATTTAAGTCCACCTACACTGTGAACATCAATTCAATTATCAGAAACGTTAAACACAAACAAAAATATAAATAAATGTCACAATAATTAAAGTTTAATACAGCATTAACTTTGAGCGTAAAAATTAAATAATTAAGTATAAGAAAAACATAAATATAACTGAAACATAAAATGAACAAACATACATACATATTGTGAATACAAGTTGTGTGTAAATACATGTGTTTATACTCGGTCCAAGCATATATTTGCTCTGAAAGCTGTAATAACATTGTAAAATTGTAAAAATCTGAATAAAAGCATTTTCTTTTCATATCTCACTGAAGTATACCTTCTACAGTCTCACGTTCAGAAACCTTGGGAAAGTGATCAGAATTGGTGGTTTTCAATCGGTTTTTTACAATGTTATTGGAGCTGTAAGAACAAAAAACGCTTTAGCCGAGTTTAAATGAAAATTTTAAAAATAGGCCGGGTATTATCCGTTAAAAGACAGGCTGGGTAGAAGGCTGCTTAACTTCGCTGACCTATTGAGACTGGCTAGTTGAACTATGGCACAGATGATCTAATGAAACGCCAAGTGAATTTACTTTGCAATTTAAATCGCATGACGGAGTGACACGCAGAGACAATACAAAACAAACATAACCTGCAATGAAAATATTATGACATGTTGCAGGATTTGTCGTCCTTGGCAAGTGTGTCAAGATTTGACCAACACTTGAGCTTGAAGGAAAACATTTGAAGATCAAATAAAAGCTCAGTTTGCATGTTCCTTATAGACTCGCAGTCAATATCTAATTTGAACAAACATATATTATACTAGTGCGGTTGCCCGCGACTTCGTACACGTAGATTTTCATATAATTTTTCAACCCTTTTTTCCTCCCAAAATTCATATTCGGGAAAATCGTATTTAAATCCGTCTAATGGTTAAGGAGATGTGCGTAGACAAACAAACACAAAAATTCTAAAAACTGTCTTAACATGTTTATATGCTTATTATAAGACGCCCTGTGTTTGTTTTTTTATAAACACTGTTTTAAACTATCACGGTTGTTCACTAAAGTTAAATGATTATTTACGGGATATTTACCGTGGTAAGGTTGTGGAAGGAGCTCCCGATATTTCGGCGCAGTTACATGCACCATGTTCACGGGAAGACTCAACACGGTGCATGTAACTGCGCCTAAATATCGGGAGCTCCTTCCACAACCTTACCACGGTAAATATCCCGTAAATAATCATATAACTTTGTTTTTTTTATGTCTCGCAATTACAGATTATTTTATCTCTACGTTTTTATCATATGCATAGATTATGATTTTAATGTAGTGACACCTCCAAAGCCCGAAAAATCGTCATTCGATCCTCGTTCCGAGTGGAAGCCGTACGAATCCTCGATGATTCATATCAGAATCGATGCGAGCGGAAGGAGCGCTTCCTTATGAAGGGGCTAGTGGGTCAGCTATTCGATGTAAGTATACTTTATTATAACGGATTGTCCAGAGTACAATGTGATGGTTATAGGACAAGTTATTTTAAAATAATATTCTCTGTAGCTATTTCAATACCGCCATGCTTGTTTTTTGAAATATGGATCTAAATTCCTTTCCTGGTTTTTAAATAAGCTGCTGAACACGTTAAGACAATTTAAAAAAAAAATTGTTTGTTTGTCCACGCACATTTATTCTAAACGACTGGACGGATTTCAATGTGGTTTACACGAATATGCTTGGCTATGACCAGATTAAAGTATAGGCTATGTTATTTTTCGCAAGGGCCGGATTAAGGGAGGAATAAAGGGTTGAAAGTTTATATGAAAATTTACGCGAAGTCACGGGCAACAGCACTAGTAAAAATTAAAATCAGTTATTGTCAATAAGTAACTTTTAAACTTTCGCAATTTTAACATATGTTTAAATGTTTATCGGGACTTATCGCATTTATGGTATGATTTGTACGATATCGTCAGGGGCAAGGCGTGCATGAGATCGGCGTAGGACTGAAACAAATCGCGTGCCAAAGAAGATGCCAATGTTTGTTACAATTAAGGAATATTCAGATTTTCTATTGCTTCCATACAGTACAAAGGTGGTAAATGAAACATTAAAACTAGTACATAGTTCATATGGACCCTGTCGGGCACAGCACAGTAGGAGTTAGGAGGACGGCTATATAAACATTTTAATTTATATTTACATTTAAATTTTCAGCTATTGAATAAGCTT
Organism: Agriopis leucophaearia; assembly: GCA_949125355.1. Lineage (NCBI taxonomy): Eukaryota > Metazoa > Arthropoda > Insecta > Lepidoptera > Geometridae > Agriopis > Agriopis leucophaearia. Next base: position 1,318,528 of record OX421277.1, on the reverse strand, counting down.
TTCTATTCATAAAACTTAGTTTACGTACAAAGTTAACGTCATTTTCTATATTTTTACATTATCGTTGCTTGTTGTAAATATTTATAGCCAAAACCAATTGCTGGTGATGATGAGGAGAGGCTGAAGATTGTGGATTACTAAACGGAAACAAAGTTGTAAAACCAATGTAAATTAATCTCACACTAAAATTTATTTCCTTGTCTATCCGTTTGGTCAGAAATTTTCTTTTGACTTAACGATTGACGGCATACAAAAGACTCATAATAATAATTAATCCTATTAAACGAGCTGCTCGTCAATCAATAGAGAACACTGATTCACCGTAAATCCGTATTTCCTCGCTGTTTCCATTCTACCACTTACTACGACTACTTACATCCCATAAAACGGTGTCAAAAATGTATTCACAAGTTCAGATATACAACTCTGGTTTATATAAATGCCATACACATTCCCTGTTTGTGTTATTCTGATAATTCCGGGTTTCCGTAATAATTCCAACGTCAGGTGTGTCCGGTATCCGGTAAGTCCGATAATGTTGCTGAAGACCTTGACCCTCTAACCTTCACCTTCCCAGCTTTATGTCTTTGCAAGTCAGCTTAATGAGACTTAATTATGTAATCGTATAGGTAAGGTTGGTGGAAGTAGTTTGGCTTAGATTTTGTGATAAGGTATTTTTATGAACGCCTACTTTGGGTTGGGTTTACAACTACACATATGGATGAAACTCTTTATTGTGTACACCAGAAATAAAAATTACAAACAGAAAACACTTACGAGCTAGTGCCACAAGTGGCGGCCTTATCGTTAAAAGAGATCTCTTCCAGGCAATCATTGGATGGAAATTATTTACGTATATACGACAGTACAGTACAGTATAGACGAGGGATGCTAAAACACTTTTAATGCTACCATTATGTAAGACCGAATTTGTAAGCATGAGCTGCTTAATGAAACCGAAATGACGCTTATAATTATTTTTTGAAAGCTTCACTATCCCTGAGTGACACAAGCTATGTTTTTATTCCATGGGAACTGGAAGAATTGGATTTCAAAAGGAATTCGTTTGAGTTACGGACGGTAGATGGAGGGAGCGAATTTTCCACTGGCATCAGAGAGATAGCGGCTGGTAGAGACACAGAAACGAGAAGTAAAAAAAAAAAAACTTCTGTGGGTCAGCGGCCTAAAATAACATCATTGACCTAAAATAATATAGCGCGATGAAGTAGCCCAACACCGCAGCATATGGCAAAGCATTGAGAAGGATTTTTCCTAGATTTGGGTGTCTGAATTAATATTATTTTATACCTAAATTATTTAAAAATAGGGTAAATAGAGGCTTTTTAATTTAAGTACCATACCTACTATGTTGTTTATGCTAAGTTGTTACAAAATAAATATTTCTTTCTTTCTTTCTTTCATAATAATTATATCGTGGTACAATGCGCCTGCGCCGCTCGATGTCGGCCGATGCGCCGGCATGCGCCGCGGTAATTATAGACTGCATCTTGCATACTTTCCTTTTGCCGTCTCGCTGCGCTAACTTAGGACAACGTGTGTGTTTGCAAGATAGTTTGTTAGTAACATTGAAATAAGTTGGCGTTGGTGGCGAAAACTACTATTTTAAATTATCACGATAGTTAATTACAGAGATATTTCCCTTGATTATGTTGTTGATATATGTGGAGCAGATATTTCGCCGCAGTTATAAGTGCACTATGTTCACGGGCGATTTCATAACCGGGCTTCATCCTCTAATTTTCCAACCTTAGATTGGGATATTTTCTTTAAAAAACTAGTCGAGTATATCACACTAATATCATAAATGTCAGAGTTTGGATGTATGGATGAATGGATGTTTGTTACTCAGTCACGCAGACACGGCTTGATGGATTTGGATAAAATGTGGAATATACATTGCTTATGTTCTGGATCAACAGGTAGGCTACTTTTCATCATCATCACCGATTTTCATTACGCGGGTGAAACCGCGGGGCGCAGCTAGTATATTATATACCTATACATGGTTACACATATACCCTGTACTAAGCTGAAAGGACTCTAAGCGGAAAGGGCTGATTGTACTAATCATTATGAACAACTATTACTATGGGACCAACCCTGACATCAAGAAAAAAAACTGCTGTTTTATACATTATTTTATACATTTTGTCGAGTGTCAATGTCCGTTTTCTATGGAACATGTTTTTTTTTTTTGCGATATCTGGGTTAGTCCTATAGTAATGATGAGTACAATGACATTCTTTCAGCTTAGGGTATATGCGTAACCTAATATAAAGTTAAATAACAATAATGTGATCTGCAAGTACCTATACAAACCTCCCGGTCAACTTTGTAACTTCCTAACCTTTGTCCATTTCAAAAGTCGTAAACGTTTAGGACCGAAAAGCATTATAATACGTTTTTGATGTAACTTTTTCTATTAAATTTAAATGGGGCTAACCTTAAGATATAACTTATTCAATAAAAAGAATCATCAAAATCGGTTCAAAATGAAGGAAGATAGCGCTTAAAATACACGCTTAAATTACTCGGTTATGAACGAATAACAACGTAATTTTGCTGCCTTGATAAGTAGGTTAAAAATAAAACTAAACGTATAATTTTTCTGAAAAACAAATCATTTTATGAATACTATAATATACTATACGCCTTCTGCGCTTGGGGGCGTGGGTTCGATTCCCACCTAGGACAAACATTTTTGTGATGAACATTTGTGTTTGTTCTATGTCTGGGTGTTAATATCTATTTAAGTATGTATTTAAAATATATATGTATGTATATCAGTCTCTGGCAGCCATATTGCAAGCTTTGCTTAGTTTGGGGTCAGATGACCATGTGTGCAATAATGTCCCAGATATTTATTTATTTTATCTAAACAGTAATTTGTTTCTATATTTGGTAAAAGAGCAATACAATTAAACTTGTTTTTAATTGCTTGTCGGGTCTTTAGCACAATATATATTATTATAGTTTAGATAAAATAAAGAAACATGTGTCCTGATCGCGATAGTTTATAAGTTAATTTAACTAACCAATATTGCCTTTTTTGCATTCTTGATGTTTTTCTTTTGATTATGGTTAAAAAATAATTAAACGTATAAAGACTAAATTAAAGTGCCTTCACATCACACATCATCAGCCAATTAACGACCACTGTTGGACAAGGCCTCCCTCATAGAGAGGGGTGTTGCCATAATCCCCACGCTTGGCAGGCGGCTTGGGGATCGCAGTACGTTCACCGTGTACTATTAGGACGCTGCTGCCCATCCTCCGGTGGTTCTAGTCGCAGTTTTAGGACATATCCGGGTCCAAAAAAACGCCACGACATTTTATATATAACCTAGCTTTCGAACTCATAACAATATAGCTGGTTAAATTCAATTCGACCACATTCATTTCGATTCTTTTTGTACCAGTTTGTCTGTTGAATAAATAAATAATTTCCTTTTACGCGCAGAAATCGTTTACTCTCACAAAATACAGCTTTTAAAGTTATGAAAACGTATGGACACGACACAATAACCAGCGAGCGCGCTGACAGAATGCTTAATGTTTCTCTCAATTCCAATAAACCAAGTACAGTATGGATGTTTCATGAATCAAAGGAAATTACCCGAAATGTCAGTTAAAATATTGAAGAATATTACGCTTGAGTTTAAAGCTGCAGTGCTATCTATTTTGAAAAGTCGATTGTGACTTGTGGGTAAATGAAAAAGCTGGCACTGTGATTTAAAATTTGAATTGAATACTGCGCTTCAAATTTGAATGATTGCAGAGCTAATGTGTTTAACTTAGCTAGTCTGTGGAATGCGCTACCCGAATGGGTGTTCCCTTGTAATTACAATCTAGGTGTCCTTCTAGGCAAGCGTGCTCCATCGTAGACCGCATCATCGCTTAACATCAGGCGAGCTGGCGGTCAAACGCAACCCTATCTATAATAATTAAAAAACGTTTTTTTTTAATTATTATAGATAGGGTTGCGTTTGACCTTTGATAATAAATGAAAACGATTCTAGTTCTACTATTATTTATAGTCCGTTGTTCATATTTAATTAGGTTTTAATTTATAGTTATATTTTAAAGTTTTAGTTTTTAGTTAATATTTTAAATTTCCTGTTCTTTTAGTTGTTCTACTATACTTTTATAACTAAATAAAATATATTTTGGATTTTATCATGGAAACAGACATGGTTGAGTGAGTATAGTATATGTGAGAGTGAGTAAAAGACTTTCTTGTCATAGAGTATAAATAAATTAGTGAGGCACAAAGAATCGTAACGATAATACTAATCGCCTAAACGGTTTAAGATTTTACGAAAAAATCTTTGGGAGAACTAACAAATGATTCCGTATTTTTTATCTTAAAGTAGGATATTTTATTCTAATTTAAATGGGACTTCAATTTCGAGATATCTCTGTAATATATAACTATTATATATTTACATTTTCGTCGGTTAAAAATACAACATAGCCTAAATTAAAAAAAAACATATTTTGGATGAAAAAATTATTCATACTTTGTATGCGTGAACGAATCACGACATAAATTAAAAAAAAAATGGTACTTTCCTTACTGTTATTACTTTGACTTTGGATCCCGAAACACGCAGCATCGAATAATCCAGGACTCCGACGAATTCGAAATGAGACGCCATTTGGCATACGAGACCTTAAATAATGAATAATTTAGGCTCAAATTAGGGCTGTCTACGCACTGTGTGATGCTACGATGTTTTAGATGTAGCACCAAAAGGGTTTCTGGTGATATAATATATATGCGAATAACGAATAAGGTGGTAGTCACTTTAGAAATAAGGCGGTAGGTATTCTAATTCAAACCAACTCACATGAATACCTATCAAGTAGAAATTCGTCTCAAAATAATATCTAAATCTATCCTAAAAAAATACATAAAAATGTAACAACAAATTTTTGTTGTTATATTGTAACTTTTTACTGTCCTTTTAGTATATTTTATGTATATTAATTTTGAGTATCTAAGTAGTTTTAGCTTTTTATTATTCCTAATATTCATAATTTTATTATGTACACAACTAAGTATATCATTCATCATCAGCCAGAAGACGTCCACTGCTGAACATAGGCCTCCCCCTTTAACCTCCACACTGAACGACATCCTGCCATCTGCATCCACTGAATGCCCGCGACTCTCACAATGTCGTCGGTCCATCTAGTGGGAGGCCTACCTACGCTGCGTCTTCCGGTTCTTGGTCTCCACTAAAGAACCTTTCTTCCCCATTGGTTGTCTCTTCGACCGATGTGGCCTGCCCAATGCCACTTCAACCTGCAAATTTTAATAGCTCTGTCGGTGACTCTGGTTCTTTGGCGAATATCCACGTTCCGGATTCTATCGCGCAAAGAAAATCCGAGCATAGCTCTCTCAATTGCCCGTTGTGTGACTCCAAAAGGCCAACAGTTAAGGACTACGTCTCAGTAGATACTATAATTACGTCATCACTGGCAACACACGCTGGTCTAAGACCCTTATCTTTAGGCACTGTGGTATCTATATCATTGCCATGATTATATTCGTAATCCTATAGCATCATAGCATGACTAGTGGGGCAACGTAGAAGATCTTTACCCCGCCAGTAAAGTATAATCTTGATAGGGTATCATTGAAAATCAGTATCTTCAAGTGGATGATTTTCGAGAAGTCCAGTGACACGCCGTTATTATTTTTCAAACCGATCGACTTTCATAACTTTTTTTTCATTCATGATTTAGAAGCCCGTTTCACCCTTTAGAGGTAGAATTTCTCAAAATTATTAGCGGTTTGGTTTGTGCGTTGATTTCTGGAAAAACGATTATTCTTTTATTTAAATAGATATTATTCTTATGTATCTCCACAGACCGCTTAGTTAAATATTACCCAACAACCTTACGAGAGTATATATATACTAGGTATTGCGCGCGGCGTCTCTCAGTAGATTGCTAATCAGCCTTGTGGTGGACCCATTAACACTCGGAAGACATCCTCCGAGGCACGTACAGATCCTTACTGAGACAAGGAATTTCTCTCATGTCTCAATGGAAATGTTTTCCGTAACATTTACAGTATCTTTGCCGTGAGAAGTTTTGTGAATATTTCGTCTTTACTTTAAATGTTACTTAATTTATTATAAGCAGGCTTTTGCTTGTGACGACACCTCTAACATTCGACTAAGACGAAGCTTAATTCCATAAAACTTTAGTTAAATATACATGGAACTCTATCATATGCTTGTCTCGACACGCTCTTGACAACTTATCATCTTTAACGCGTGACTATCGAAATCTGCTTGAAAAAATAACTGAAATAAGGGCGGAAAATTGTATATCATAACTAATAATTACTATTTTTTTAAATTATATAATAGGCTTGCGTTTAACCGCCACTTCGCTTGTTGTTGAGCGATAACGTGGTCAACAATGGAGCACGTTTGCCCAGAAGAAATGAATTATTTCGTGACTTTGAGACACCTATACTACATTAACTACTGTTGAGGTGTACAAAGTAATTTTTTGACAAATACAAAATACAAATATTTTATTAATAACTCCATAGTTACAAGTCAAACTTCTCCAGACTCTTGACTTTGTATTATTAAGTAGGTAACTAACCACCTAGTCTTGAAAAGTAAGTAGTTTTTACACTGTGAAATGCACTATGTCGACGAATTCGCAAAACAAAAATCCTCCACACCACCCTAGTCTACTTTACGAGCAGATAAAACAATGAAATCATAAAAACCATGAGATAAACGTTCTACCTGACAATGTAACGGAGCTGTGCAGGCACTGAACACGTACTACAATGACCTACAAACAGACACATTAGATGCACAATGTCATTAGATGTCTTATATATATGTTGATAAGAAACTGCACAAAATGCATAAAATAGTACATTTTCTTGTAGCACGTCAGATGCCATAGAAAAGAGAAGTAAATAGAACGGAAATGAGAAGGAATTCTGTCGCCAGGAATTGTGACAGAACATTGATTGTACATTCTTATTTATGTCAACGCCTCGAACTCCGCGTCACAGTTGCTAACTGATTTCGAATGACTGACGTTTTGTTTATATGGGTGCAAATGGTTACAACAAATTTCTTACAAAAATGCCTTGACAGCCGTTCTAATTATATTAAAAACCTTTTCTGTGTCAGATGCCAATACAAGAAATGACAAATTATGCCATAGTAAACAGTAAAAACCACAGAGCTCGCATTTTTTGCTACTAAATCTATGGTAAAAACTTTTCGAAAGTTGCCTGAGGAATTTGAGTTTTTATTACTTGGCTACTGTCCTTTTGGGTGTTGGGACAATTTCGACATGAACAGTTGGGGGCAGATAGTGAGATTCTTTAAAGAGGGAAGATAATCCTGGTTTATGACAATGATAAAAGAAAATAACAAATGAAAAATTAAAGACGTATATTATTAGACTAACGGCCGTCTTCATAAACGTTACTTAAGAAAATTGCTCTGTTAACTTCTCGCCGACGAAAATTGGCACACATGAATACGAGACAGAGCAATTTTAAGTATTACTTAACCTAAGTAAGGTTTATGAGTACGGCCGTGAATGAAATAAGCTAATTCTAGATCCTGCAACACAGGTTTCGGCTAGTGCAGGGTCTAGGGCACATCATTTAGTGTTTATAATCTAGACTAAGTTAAATGCATTATTTAAGTAAATATCCTTGTAATATGCAAGTCTTACTGAATAAAGAAACAAGTATCATTACAAACATTGAAATATCTCCTTTATTTGTCCGATTTGGGCTGGACCAATTTAGTAAATATTTTTTAATGTTCACAATAGTCCGAAAAAAGTTTGAAGGAAAAGAAACATCGCATGATTTTTCCAGTACACTAACGCAAGGCAAGTCAAATAAAACCTCGTAAAAATGTTATACACAAATCATTTCACGTACATGTAAGCAAATAAACTAATGAAATACTAGTTTCTACTAGGCTACACGGTATGACACACTATTAGTTGATACAAGGTGCACAATCGTGCGGTAAATCGTACGAGCACTCATCCAGAACCGGACACTGGTGATTGAATCGGTATTACGAGCGTCGTATCACCGATTGTAAATTGAAGTATCAAACTGTCATGTTTTCACACATTCAATGAATCGTTGAATCGAGATTCACTAATTGATTAACTAAGCATTCTATTATTGTTGCCACTTTTGTGAGTTCGTCTTCCAAACGCGGCAGCCTCCATCAGTCTCTGGCGTTTGATGGTCTCATCATAATCGAGACAATCAATCCGATCTTCGCCTTTTCGCTTCCAGTTATTGCCAGCTGCCTTACTCACCATTCTGACAAGTATGGCGCACAGAGGCGTGACGTCATTTTTTGTTTTGTGGGAAAGGGACAGAGTTTTCTCTACAAAAAACTTTAAACGCTTATATATCAGAACATTAATAACCGATTTAAATTATTTTTTCAATGATCATATCATATTTACTTAAATTCTTCATCAAAGCTATTGGTTTCGACGATATGAACATCAGTTATCTACTCCATTATCGTTCGTGATCAAATGTCTCCATGTTTCTCCCAGTTTTTCACTAAACCGTTTATCCTTAAAAACTGTAAGTATTGTACTCTTATCGTATATCTTTACTTCATAGTCTTAGGGCATCCTACGCTACATTTGCTGATTCGCGGTCTACACTGTAGAACACGTCTACATCAACGGTTATCGGTTTTGCCACTGATATGACCGGCCCACTGCCACTTTAGGATATTATTACTCCTATTATTAAAACAATTTATTTTGCGGAATCGAAAACATCTATTTTTCACCTCTTGACAGATCTCTTCTAAAACAAAAAACAACTCTATTGAAATAAAATAATAAAGGCGACCGCGAAGGTCGCACTGGTGAAAAAGAGTTCCGCCACACCACCCCCCCACGGAGAAAGGAAGAATAAGCTGAAAAATTTATAAATAAATAAGATAATCACATATCTAAAATATTTCTAAACTTCACCCTCCTCCCGGACCGGGTGATGACAGGAGCTGGTGTAGGTGCAGGGACCAACGCAGGCGTGAAACTGCTAGCTGGAGTTGGCGCAGGCGGCACAATTGGTTCACAATTGCCAAACGCCGAATCCAAATGGGCAGGCTTAACGCGATCTATGCTAACTGTACGTTCCCTTCCATTAATATCGAGAGTGATCGTTTTGTCTCTTCGCCCGATGATACGATGAGGACCGGAATAAGGCGGCTGCAACGGGCTTCGCACTGAATCATCGCGTAGCATGGCATGCGACGCCTTAACTAAATCTTTAAATATGAAAGTCGATGGCTGGGCGTGGCGTGTAGCAAGGACAGGACGGAGAGCTTCCATATATTTGCGCAGCTCACGGACGAAATCTACAACGTCACTTGGGCTCTGCGATGTTATTGGAGGTATGACGAGTTCTCCAGGCAAGCGAAGAGTCTCTCCATAAACGAGCTCTGCAGAAGATGCCTTCAAATCTTCTTTGAGCGCCGTTCGCATCCCTAATAAAACTAACGGCAAAGCTCTTACCCATGTGTCATTATGACACATCAAAGATGCTTTAAGCTGCCGATGCATGCGTTCCACCATACCATTTGCGCAAGGATGGTAACTAGTCGTGCGCACCCGTTTGGTACCACATACATCCATTAGACGGCGAAACAACACAGATTCAAACTGCCGGCCCTGGTCGGTTGTCAAAATGTTTGGTACCCCAAAACGGGAAACCCAACCAGTTACGAATGTATCTGCTACCTCTTCTGCTGTGATTGATGACATAGGCCATACTTCAGGCCACCGTGTGTATCTATCAATCGCAGTCAGGCAATAATTGTACCCTTTCGAGTGAGGAAGTGGTCCAATAATGTCTAAATGCACCGACCTAAATCTGTTTGACGGTAATTTAAACTCTCCAAGTGGCGAATTAATATGTCGAGTTACTTTACTGAGTTGACAGCGTAAACAAGTTCGAGCCCATTCACGGCAATTTGCGTTTACTTGAGGCCATACATAACGCTCAGTTACCAAGCGAGTGGTTGCCCGCGCGCCAGGGTGACTGAGGTTGTGACACCTGTCGAATGCAGCTCGACGGAATGCTGGTGTCAGGTATGGACGTGGTCGCTCAGTTGAAGTATCACAAATTACTGTGATATTTGTGCCAGGGATGAGGATGGGTTCGAGCTTCAAAGACGAATTCCCACGCATACTAGCTAGCTCCTCATCCGATTCTTGCGATAACGCGAGTGCAGCAAAATCCTCTTCAAGAGAAATAGACTCAACGCGCGACATGGCATCAGCTACGATGTTATCAACCCCTTTAATATACACTACATCAGTAGTAAACTGGCTGATGAAAGACAGCTGGTTTAATTGGATAGGCGGCAATTTCTCACGTCGTTGTACAAAAGCGTATATTAGCGGCTTATGGTCAGTGTAGATAGTGACGTGTTGTACCTCCAACAGGTGCCTGAAGTGTTGAACACTCTCGTACACCGCAAGGAGTTCCCGATAGTACGCCGGCCACTGAGCCTGTTTAGCAGTCAGCTTTTTACTAAAATAGGCTAGTGGCTGCCAATCATCATTATCGACGCGCTGTTGTAGGCAAGAACCAACGTGCGTTCCTGAAGCGTCAGTAAACAACCCAACCTCAGCACTGTTATTTGGGTGTGCTAAAATTGTAGCGGACGTCAAGCTTTTCTTGCATTCTTCAAAGCACTTTTCTAGCTCAGGAGTCCACACAAAAGGTTTATTGCCTTTGCCTTGAATAGCAGTGATTGCTTCAATTAACGGCGCTTGGTACTTAGCCGTACTTGGCAAAAACCGGCGGTAGTAATTAACCATGCCTATGAATCTGCGCATACCCTGAACTGTCTTTGGGGGCGGGTAATCCACCAGAGAACGAATTCTGTCCTCAGGAGGACGCGTGCCCGCAGCATTGACTCGATGCCCAAGGAAAGATACTTCTGCGGCACCAAATACGGACTTGGCTGTATTAATCACAACGCCATAGTCGTGCAATCGCTGGAACAAGATTTCCAGATGCTGCGCATGCGCTATTTGGTCTTTTGAGTAAACCAAAATGTCATCAACATAGACATAGCAAAAATCTAAGCCACGGACTACTTCATCGATAAATCTCTGAAAAGTCTGCCCAGCATTACGCAAACCAAAAGTCATATACAGAAATTCATATAATCCAAATGGAGTAGTTATCGCTGTCTTGCACACGTCGCCTGGATTCACCGGTATCTGTTGATAGGCCTTGACCAAGTCTATAGTACTAAAAACGGTACAGCCAGACAAGTTGTGCGCATAATCACCTATGTATCGGACAGGGTAGCGATCAGGAATCGTTCGGGCGTTTAATGCACGATAATCACCGCAAGGACGCCACGTTGAGTCCTTTTTAGGTGCGAGATGCAGAGGCGATGACCAAGAGCTATCAGATGGTCGGCAAGTACCAGCTCGGACCATATCTTCGAACTCTTTCTTTGCAATGCCCAGTTTTAATGGTGCCAACCGACGCGGTCTAGATGTCACAGGGGGACCGTCGGTAGTGTTTATATAATGTACGGTGCTGTGTTTAATAATTCTAGGTGCACCAGGTGGTCGCGTTATACTTGGGTATTTCTCCAAGATCGCTGTGAATGGCGAGTCAGGAAGAGATACTACCTTCACACTTTGCTGTTCCGCGGTATAAAGGTCCGCGGACGAAATAAGCCCAGTTTTACTATCGCACAGCTTACCTTTTGAGCAATCGGGTAAAAGCTGGTAATGCGACAAAAAATCTACGCCAATAATACCACTTTCCACATCCGCCACGACAAAGTTCCAGGTGAAATCCCGTCGTAGCCCTAAATTTAAGTTCAACTGTACCAGTCCATATGTGATAATCTTACTGCCATTAGCTGCAACTAAACTATATGATAATGGCTGAAGCGTACGTCCTTTTATAAAGCTACGAGGAACGCAACAAATATCCGAACCAGTGTCCACCAAAAATTTCCGGTTGGATCTCCGGTCGGTCACGAAAAGGCGGCGACTAGCTGGCGAGCAACTGGATGTCGCCTTTAACAGTTGCTGTTTTGGTTTCCCTGATCACTAGGCGGGGAACCGGACCACTTACATGGAGGTACACATTTACGTGCTTTTGTCGCAAAACGGTCATGATAAAAGCACAAATCATAGTTACGTGAACGTGATCGGCTGCGACTACGATTACGGTTACGATTGAAGTCACGACTACGCGTACCAACATGCGAGCTGCAACCAGCAGAGGAAAGTGACGCTACTAAACGGGTCAATTCATCAACTTTTTTAGTCAGCTCCTGTACAAGATCAGTATTCGAGTTAGGCGAAACCGTACATACCTCCAATGAAGTTGATTGAGCGTTAATTTCAGCCAAATTGTCCGCTAGTTCGCTTAGCTCAGCCAACGATTCTAATCGTTGAGCAGCCAAGACAGTTTGAAGATATCGTGGCAACCTGCTCATCCAAATTGTCTTCAGAATATCCTCCGGAAATGCTGCACCGGCTAACGATCTCAGATGACGCAGAAAAAACGACGGCTTTTGATCGCCGATCTGCTCCTTCTCTAGAAGACGGCGTATTTTCTGCTCCCGAGAATCTGAGAACCTAGATATTATTGCGTTGCGCAATTTCGTGTAGGGTTGCTCCCTCGGAGGTTGGATTATGAAATCCTCTACTTCGCGAGTACAATTGGTATCGAGGTGCGCAACTGCGTAATTAAACTTCGTGATTTCTTGGCTAATATTATTGATGGAAAATTGCGCCTCTAAACTCGCAAACCATAGGGCCGGGCGATCTCTACAAAATGGAGGGGTACGTATAGATACTCTGTTAATCATTACCTTCTCCGTACCGCCTGTGCCAGATCTGCTGTCACTGCTTGACATTTCACGTCCACCCGTACCCGCGGAAGCTGGTTTGAAGTCTTCCTGCTCACTGTCACTCATGACGTGTGCTGTCATGAAAAACCATGCTAAGAGAAAAACAAAATTCAAAAACAAAAACTGAAAACAAAAGAAACGTGGGAGTGTGGTGTGCGCGAATGCCCTACAAAAAACATTGGTACAAAAATATCTTAAAAATATGTACAAAAATTCACCAAAATAAAATAAAATTAAATACACACACAAAAAAACACACAACAATATAAATCACACTGTCTTTTTAGTCCACACTGGTTCTTCCAAAAGATACTTCGACTTTAGTCTTGACGCGCTCCATGCGATTGTTGCCAGCAGTCAGCAGCACAGCTCTCGTAGTCGAATTCACCACTTCTTTTTCTACGTTTTCGTATTCTCGTCGACGAACAATCAGACGACCGTGGTCGCTTCACTCGTACCACCAAAGAAAGTACTCGTACCTATTTGCGTACCTTTGCTCTTCTTGTGTTCGAATCGTCTTAATTTATGTTGTGTTCGTATCGGGGTCACCAATTTAGGATATTATTACTCCTATTATTAAAACAATTTATTTTGCGGAATCGAAAACATCTATTTTTCACCTCTTGACAGATCTCTTCTAAAACAAAAAACAACTCTATTGAAATAAAATAATAAAGGCGACCGCGAAGGTCGCACTGGTGAAAAAGAGTTCCGCCACACCACTTTAGTTTGCTAATACGCTAAACTACGAGTACATATATCGGTGACTTTGGGTCTTTGGCGAACCAAACTCTCTCTCTTTAATTCTCTGGTGATGTGGTTTGGTTTGCTGGTCTACAACGCAATAATCTTCACAACATTCTTGGAGATAGAAGGGCTTCCCTGCTTTTTAATAATTATGCTGTATGGCTCCGTTGTAGATTGTTTTTTTTTTACAACAAAACAAATAAACAAACCGGGAAATCCCGGTTCTGATGACGTCGAGAACCGAAATTCCCGGTTCTCAAAATCAGTACCGGTTCCGGAAACCCTAGTTGTGACTTCGTCCGTGTAGATTTTCAGAATATATGCACTTTCAATCGTCTTTTGATCCCCTTAGTTCGTCCCTGTCGTAAATCCCTTTCTTAGCAGATGTCTGTACCCTATCCCGCCAAATTTCAGCTTCGTAGGTCAATTAGTTTTCAAGATTTCGTGATGGACTCATTTACTAGAGATATTTTGCTTTTTAGCCCTCGACGAAAAAACGGGTGGTATAAGTTTAACGTGTGTAGAAACGTTAAACTTTTAATCTATCGTATGTTATGTGTATATGTATGTGTTTTTGGGAGTCTGTATGTGGTATAGTCTCCTAAAAGGCTGAATCGAATGTAAATTAGTTTTTTCGTTTGAAATGTGACTTAATCGAGAGTGTTCTTACCTATGATTCTTGAAAATCTGTTCAGCCGTTTCAAGATCATCATCTCTTTTACCCGGGGTTTAAAAAGAACTATTTATACTTATTGCAAACTATATAGACTAAAACTAAAGAAATTCTATAACCAATTGGTTTTGTTAGTTATAACTAGCGACCCGCCCCGGCTTCGCACTGGTGTAAGTTTTATTATATACATATAAACCTTCCGAGAAAAATTATCTAACTGATGGTGAAAACCGCATCAAAATCCGTTGCGTGGTTTAGGAGTCAGCGGATATACAGACAGTCAGACGCGGAAAACGACTTTATTTTATACTATGTAGAGACTTTCGTGTTTGAGACAATTCGAATTAAAGTCAATTGTACTCGACACAAATTTTGACATTATCTAATGATACTTTTAAAGACTGGAAGAAAGCGCAGAAAGTAGGTTCACTACCAACTGAGCCACCGGGGCAGTCAAATATTTATGTAGTAAACTAGTCAATCTAGACTCTTAATGCGAAGACAATAAAATAGTGTTTAGAAATAATATTAGTCACTACCTAAATAAGAATAACACTACGTTTTTCAAATAAAATAAAAATAAATTTAATCAGTAAGTAGTTACTAATAATACTTAGGTAATACTTGATCAGATGATCAAAAGAAGAACTAAAGTTGTGTTAATTCCTTTTCTCCAGGTGTGTTGCTAACTTTACAGTTAATAGGCATTATTTTTGCATATTAACTCCGCATTTGTTGAATGAAGTGGTAAAACTGACAGCTAAGGTAATTACTTAATGGAATAAAAACTTCTCATGCAGTATTCATTAGTACGCCATGTTCGCGTATTCATTTTCTTGCTGGTGTACTTATCTTTGCTTTTTATAATTTACTCACGTATGATTAGGTGGGTTACTCCGACTATAGTTTGAACCGCATTCGGCGGTCTTTATCAAGTTGAATGCGCGCGCGGCTGCGTTTCGCTATGCAGTTGCTTTTTATTTTTTTTCTTTGCTTATTACTCATCAGACACTATGGAGTCGTTCTGAACTACGCACTTTTTGGATTATAATATATATATATATAAATCTCGTATCACGGTGTTTGTGAACGCAATCCTCCGAAACGGCTCGACCGATTTTTATGTATTTTAACCGACTTCAGAAAAGGAGGAGGTTTTCAATTCGACTGTTTTTTTAAATATTTGTTACCTCAGAACTTTTGACTGGGTGAAGCGATTTTGATGATTCTTTTTTATTTGAAAGCTGGTGCTTCCTATTTAGTCCCGCATTTAAATTTGGTCCAGTTCTGTTATTTTTATAAAGTCTGTTTTTTATATTTACAATTATATAAATAAAACCCTATTTTTAGTTGACGTCAAAACTCTGCCTTCTTCTTAATGACAGTCGTTTTAAAAGTCAACATAATAATAACCATAGATAACTATTAATTTCATAAACAAATAATATACTTCTACGGAAATGATTGCTCAGCAAAAAACGTATGAACAACTTGAAATAACCGTCATATAACTTTCGTTTGCTTTACGTTCTGAAATAGAAAGTACCTACGTTGTAAAAAGTATAATATAAAAAGGTAATTGTAGAGATTAATCAGTTTACATATTGTCAAGCGGTATCCAACATGGCGGCGAGCATAATCCAATTATTGAAGTGGTAAGGCTTCTCAGAAATTCGGTGACCGAGCCTGAATTATTTATGGATATTAAACCTAAGAGCTAGGTCATTAGTTTTTTATATTAGCAATAGTTAATAACATAAGTTTATAAAGGAAACGAACCCGGAGTACGTGGAGCAGCGAAAGAAAGAAATAATTCTTGTAGTTTAAATAACTAAAAATACGCTTTAAAATCGCTAATCCTGAAGATCCTGATAAGGATAATGGGACAAAATATACACATTATTGCATTGTCATCGGTCCTTGATAAGTGTACAAAGTTACAAATGAATTCGTCGTTTTGAAAGGGGAAAAAAACTCACGTTCAAAGATTTCGTTACATAGATACATACCAAGCTAATAATAACGTGTTAAAAAAAGACTAAGAGCTGGATTGTTTTTAGCAATTTCCAGTTTTCCAAATTTTCCTGAAATAAAAATCAATCTTAGATCCGACGTCGACTAATATGACGTAGCTTTTATTCATATAAATACTTATATAATACTATAAATATTGCGATGTGTAGTATGCGTGCTAATTACACGTCTTTATATTATTTGTTCAATTTATTTGCCATGCCATGTTGCTCAGATGGACATCACAGGTTATGTGTTAAGACGAACGAATCACTGACCTATTTCCATCTACAAGAGATAATTTCTGTATTGTCCAAAATATAATTATTTGCGCATTAAGGCAAAAAAAAACAAAGAATATAAAACAGCACCGCACATGGATGCAACACAATGACAGTTGTCTGGCACATAATATAAATTTAAGTTTAAAATTGCGAAGTGCGTAAAACGGGAGAAAAAAAAAACACGTTTACATAGTTATTAGAAAAAAAAGGATGGAATCACTAGTATTTAAGTTAATGTTGTTAATAATTTTACGTCTGAGATTTTTTTTTGTTAAATGAGCAACCAAAGGCAGTGACGATTTTGTCCATGGTGTAAATGTATTATAAAATATAAAAAAAACACACTGACAATGCTCCGAGTATTGTAGGTGTCTATAGATGGTGGTGATCACTTACCATCAGGTGACCAGGCGCTTGTATGCGAATTATTATTAAAAAAATGACATTTATTCACACCACTTTTTTTTGTGATTCCCACTAAGTGTCTTATACGGCAAAAGAATGGAATGGCAAACCTCTGTCTGTGTTTCCGCAGCTTTACAATCTTGGATCAGGTCTAGGGTTAAAAGATTGTTACTAGGCAAACGTGACCCATCGTCGGCCGTATCATCGCTTTCCATCGCGAGTTCGCAGTCAAACGTTAGCCTAGTCCGATGTAAAAAAGTTTATACGAGAGCCACAGCCACGGTCACATTTTCTACTCAGCAAAAGTGGGTGAGGTGACTTCTCCGCGGACACTACATCCCCTGGAACACGATGTAGGTAACTCAGGCATGCCCAGGACCTGCAGCACCTTCTGGTGGTAACTTTAGGAACCACAAAAATGACGAGTCACAATAAACTTTCCTAGTAGTCGAAGCAAAATACCGTACCGCCCGGATGTAACTAAAAACTCAGAGGACAAAATATTATTATGTAAAGGTCAAAGATAAAATCTGATTGATAGTTATTAAGATAACATCTTATTTTGTATTGCACAAGATGCAATCTGGTTCCATAAACATTCTTCCAAACTAGTTTCGACGCTGAAAAAATATTTGCCAGGGAAAAGGTCAGTGAGATAAAATTAGATTCTGTAGAGGTTTCTTTAATCTAGATTTACTTTTAAGATGTTCTCAAAATGTGTTACAAATACGAAGGTTTATATGTAAGTATTTAATAGGTGGTCGTTATTTGAAATGCATTATGGTGAAATGGTAGCGCTAAGGTGACTCAAAGACAAATATTTATCTTTGGGGTGACAGCAAGTGAAGCATTTAGTTTTGAACCTTTTACTTACAAAATACTGGATTTCTGTTTTAATTACCATCAGGTGAGATTTTTTTCACACAGAAACATAACGGTAAAACCACTGAATATCAATTAACAAAATTATTGATAAATGAATTAACCTAAAAAAAAACAAGCTTTTCGTATTATTTATAGCAAACCCTTTCCTTTAATACCCATATCATGATGGTAGATAAGAAAATTTTGTCTGCCATCTTGGGGCGTCCGCCATATTGAATTTAGCATAACGTCATTTTATTTTTATTACGCTTTTATTAGCTTATTAGCTCGTTACATAGATACATAATCTATGTAACGGAATCTTTGAACGTGATTTCACCCCTATCAAAACGACGGATTGATTTGAAACTTTGCACACTTATCAAGGACCGATGATATTGCAATATTTTAAATAGTTTGTCCCATTATCCTGAACAGGATCTTCAGGATTAGCAATTTTAAAGCGTGTTCTTTAGTTTTTTTTACTACGAGAATTATTTCTAGGATCATTAAATCAATTTCGATATAATTTATAGGGATCTACCAAACATCAATATCAATTCATAATTGGAGTAATCGCGTAACATAATTGAGAACCTCCTTTTTTGAAGTCTGTTATAATAGCGCGTAACTTAAAAATCAAAATGGTATACGATACATAGCATATAGAAGCGTGTGTTAGAAGTTTAAACTGAGGTCGCTTGGCTCGTGTTCGTGCACACGTCATTTTAAATAATGTCAGCTATTAATCAGGCGCAGGTGTTTGGTTTAGTATCTACTAACTGGTCTGACACTAGGGCAGGCTAAGTTTGGCATTTGCACTTTACACCTGCTACTTATACTTGAACTTTCGATTTATAGAACTTAGTAACCACTGTTTTAAACTATCACGGTTGTTCACTAAAGTTATATGATTATTTACGGGATATTTACCGTGGTAAGGTTGTGGAAGGAGCTCCCGATATTTCGGCGCAGTTATATGAACCATGTTGCAAACAGAGTCTTCGCGTGAACATGGTGCATGTAATTGCGCCGAAATATCGGGAGCTCCTTCCACAACCTTACCACGGTAAATATCCCGTCAATAATTATATACCTTTATTAAGGAGGCCTACAGCAAAAGTTTTGATGAGGGCCTTCAATCGCTGTTTTAACTTTTTAGTTTAAGTTTGCACATCGTCTTGAAAACAGTTTTTTAATTACCTTAATTTTATTTTCATTTGCGTCTTTGGTTTTTAGTTATATGTGCATTTTACCATGAAAAAATATCAAATTATTTTCATTATTCCCTTAGATGTGAAATAATTTTTTTTTAAATTCAAATGGGTCTTCCTCCGACATTAAAACCTATTGTATAAAAAAAGTCAATTTTGAATTTGCAATGTTATAAAAGTTGCGTGTCTCACAAAATATTTATAACATAATATTTTTTTTCCAACAACGTAGGTACGTCTTTCCTACAAACATTTAAATTTAACTGTTTTATCATTTTTTTCAATACACCTACAACTTTTTTTCAATAAATTCAATTCGTGCATGCATTCGTTACGCACCGGTACTTTAAGCTTTCGATATACCGTACCTTTCGATTTTATGTTATTCGTTGTACCGTTAGTTACTCCATGGCAACAATTGCATTGATCGTTGTAAAAAAAACAACATTAATATTTTATTGAAGTGAAAACTTCTTTAGGCGTGTTGACTTTTGGGGGGGCACGTGTTGGGTGAAAAAAATATCATAGAACTCGCTACAGATGTTAAGGTTTATTTACAATAACTTAAATAACATTCCAATAATAAATAAATATAAAAAAAAGAAACGATATACTAATACCTAACTACTAAACTAATCTAAGTGGGAATCGTCCCCAAAATGCTGGCCCCATTACCACGTTGTATGGCAATGCTCACTCTTTGAGCAAAGTAGAGGCCAGCATTCTGGTCACGAGATGCATCGACCAGATGTGATGATAAATCTTTGAATAAAGATTTATCATTATTTATTTATACTATACTCGCTACATCGTCACGCTGTACCGTGTATTTCAAAACAGCGCCATCTCTTGTAGAATAGGTTTACTACTCAAGTTTTCAAATCTGACGTGCATTCCTATGACTGATGTATTTTTTATGTTGTTATTTTTATGAATAAAAATTCCATAACCGGGATAGTCATATTGTGGACAGTATATTCTTTAGTATTGTAATTTTAACCGACTTCAAAAAAGGCGGAGGTTTTATGTTCCACTCACAACAATTTCTCCGCCAACTGTTGATCGATTAAAAAAAATAAAATCGGTAGTATACTTCCAATTTGGTCCCATTGTCACGCAAGTCAGCATCTGATGATGGAATCTCAGGGAAATCGAGGAAGACCCTCAAATTTTATAGGCAGTTATTAGGTTTTTCATATATTTTCTAAAGCTGTTCATGTATTTGCGTCTGATATTCATCATCTCATATGGATGAGCTGATGATGAAGGGTAAACTTCTCAACGGTTAGGAGTTGAAAGAACGATAGTTGTATTCTTTCAGGCTATAAGAACAGACTTTAAAAAACGCGGAGGTTCTATTTTAAGTCGGTTTTAAATGTGATTTGTTTTAAAACAAATCACATCAAATTTTTTGTTTTAAATGAATCACATTAAATACCGACTGTTTTGTTTCATTTGTTTTAGACAGAAATATTTGTATGTCTTACGAGTAAGTATTCCGAAGCTACATTTTTTGTAGAATGTTCGCCTAATTTAGATAAAGGATGTCACTCCATAAATAATAAAATAAAATAAGAAGAGCCTTTATTAGGCCATAACTTGGACTTAATCTTGACTTTCATTTCTCTAATTGTGACTGACTTGTTTTTTTTTAAATATTTTATAAAACTTGAAGATATTTCAATCCTTGACGCTGGCAAATGCAGAAGTCGTGCGACGTCACAATCCTCACAATTACAGGAAAAAAGATATAAACTTGATTTAAGTCCTCTCAGGAATTGATATGCAAAAAGCTTTGAATACATACTTGGCAAAATTTGATTAACAAAAAATAAAAAAGCCACATAAATAAATTTTTAAACTAAAGAAACAATCACATAAATCACAACATTTTGAAGCTAAAGGTTTTAATATAAAATGAGCTTAGCATAAGCCTGTAATAGGAAAACACGCCATTAATCCCCAAATTAAAAATGTTAATGTTTCCCTAAATTTTTCAAGAGGCATTTACGCAGAGGGAAATAATTTAAAGAGCTATTAAATGGGTTTATGTCCCACCTAGAAGGAGGGCCCTTAGGGAGGACCCTTGACAAGCGCTCCGCCAGAGCCTGCCAAGGTAATAAAGTAATAATGTTTTTTTATTTTACTTGAGAGAACAATATTACAACAGATAATAATATCTCTAACCAATGTTCTTTTGTTTATGCTTGTAATTACAATTGTTTTTTGTCTTTTCAGGTACGTAATTTCCCGTCTCAATATTCGACAGCATAAATGAAATTAAGTAAGTAATAATCACCCCAGAGATGATTTTGTCGCCCTTTTTGCATGTGGACTATTAAATTCACTGACTGTGTAGCTGCAAATATCTGAATGTGTGTGAAAAAGATGAAAGTCCCGTGAACATGGTGCATGTAACTGCGCCGAAATATCGGGAGCTCCTTCCACAACCTTACCACGGTAAATATCCCGTAAATAATCATATAACTTTAGTGAACAACCGTGATAGTTTAAAACAGTGTTTAAAATGTAGGTACTCGTACTCTTACAAACTAACGATGTCATCTTGCCACTGAAGATCCTTTCCCCAACAGCCTTGAGCGTTTGAAATACTTGTCGAAGGTTCCATCCGTAACTAAGCATCAGTAAACTAGACCCCTGTCACGCGCAAGGACATCTCGTATTTTAGTCTATTGTTGGACGCTAGGGAGGCAGGAGGTATTAAATATTAGGTAGACGAACTTGAACAATATTCTAGTCATTTTGATCAAGAATTTTAGGTAGCGTGGTGCCCGCTCTTGTCTACAGTATATTGGTGATTCAAATCTTTTTATACAGGTGACGCGGAAAGGGTGTACCAAGCTGAAAGGGGAACGTTATACTCATCATTGTGTTATTTTTAAACTATGGTACCAACACTGAAATCGTTAAAAAATATCAGCTGATACATTTTGTTGAGTGCGAATGACCGTTTTTTAACCGACTTCCAAGAAAGAGGAGGCTCTCAATTCAGCTGTTTTTTTTTAAATTTGTGTTACCTCAGAACTTTCGACTGGGTGAACCGATTTTAATGTTTTTTTTTATTTATTTGAAAGCTGGTGCTTCCCGAGTGTTTTCATTTTAATTTGGTCCAGGTCTGACATTTTTATGATGTCGGTTTTTTATATATTGAAATGGGACCACACAGGAAGCACCAGCTTTCAAATAAATAAAAAAAACATCAAAATAAGTTCACTCAGTCGAAAGTTCTGAGGTGACAAACATTAAAAAAAAAAACAGTCGAAATGAACCTCCTCGTTTTTGAAAGACGGTTAAAAAATAAGTAAGTACCTGACTGTTTCAGATGTAGGACTAAGAAGGTAGTGTGAGTAAGGATATGGATTTACTCACAAACAAATAGTGGAAAGGCTTTTAGATATCTGAATTCGTAAACATGAAACTAGTTTTAGATAAGTAAAATGGAATGAGTAGTTTAAACTCCTTTGAGATGAGACTAACTGTAAACCCAAACAATCAGCCGACGGTCGTACAAACGATTCGTTTCGCTCGTAAGCCTGCTGGTGTGGTTGTTTGGCTGGCTGCCAGAGCTTCGCTTCCGGGTTCGATTCCCGGAGCGAATCGTGTTTGCTTTGCGGTGACTTCCGTTTGTTTGATGCGTGTTGTTGGAAATGTGCGAATATGCGGTAATTAAGTTTATTCATTAATAACACTGAATATAAAATAGTGAAATGGTATGTAAAGAAAGATAGAGAAAGAAATGTATGAACAATTTATTTTTAAATGCTTGGCTACAACAGTGATGCTTAAACATTTTTTATTTTATTTTCTAAGTAAATCGAATAACCAAAAATATTAGATAAGACAGAAGTGAGAAAATGGAATTTAATTGGAGGGAATAAGTTAGATCCCGAGAGCAGTGAAGGATTCTAGAGGAAAATCCTGAGCGGAGCGAGTTGGGGGTTAAACGCGGTCTTATTCGCGATAAAAAAAGTACAAGGGCCGAGTAGTTTTTTTTTATGATGTGTTAGTACTCTTTTTTTACTATTGACTACTAGAAAATAAATAGTAGTAGGTACATTTACAATACAATACTTTTTTTATATTTCCTATTACATAAAACAATCACGATAACAGAAAATTGTACAATTTTAAATAGTCTGTGGTTTTATGAAATAACTCCATTCAACCAGCCAGTAGGTACATTCAGCACATTTTATTTATATTTTTTGCAAATGCAGAAACACCCAAACTAGAGCAATTTCATAAATTCTCCAAGGCATAGGCACGCTTTCTAGTGTTTGTATGAATTCATTTTGAGACAGCAAAAGGTGAATCGCGCCTACGCACTTGGGTGAAAAAGTGCGTGAGTCGCTATTAGAACCAAAACAAACGTGCGTAAAGTTCGAATACATCTTTGAATTTCAAATACCAAAAGTAGGTAACTTTTAAACTTTTGCGGTTTATCGGGACTTATCGCGAAAAATGTTTTCATTATTAAATTATTTGACCTACACTACCAAGAAATAAATAAATCTATATATATATAAAAGGCGATACGTATTTATGTATGTTATATATGGACTCCGAAACGATATTGATGAAATTTTCAGACAATCTTCAGATTAGTCCAGCCTTCGACCAAAATAAAATGAATGGACGGGCCCAGTAGAAGCGCATTTTTGAAGATTACAAAATGAGCGCCAGCGCTCACTTCGTTTCAGTCGGTCTCAAGCCGTAGGAAGTGAAACACGAGTCTATTATTACGCGATAACGAAACTGACAAAATTGTGAATTCGTATGCTTTACCGAAGTGTAAATACACAAATAAAACCGATATCTATTTTTTTGTAACAAATACACTGAACATTTTTATAATTAGGTGTTGAAGTATATGTCCACGGTTTTGAATTGTTTTTACTGATCAAGTTCAATGGTTAGGGCCCGTCCATTCATTTTATTTTGGTCGAAGAGCCCAGCGAGTGATTCTGTAAGGTTGGTAGCGAACGGATCCGATATATTACTTTGCTCTATGGAACGGATCAACAAAATTTGTTTTGGGGTTTTAAATTTATAAATAAATAATATTTTTTCTATAAAAAACAATATTAAAAATTAAAAAAAAAAAGTTTGGCATAGACTCAGATCAAATAAATAATACAGTTGGATTGCGGCGTGCGTAGTAGATCTGTGCGGCTTACCTACTGCCAAAGTTAAGTCAAAATCGCTTCCAAAACTACGTGACATCCCAGTATAAATACACGACTCACGCACACATACGCATTGAAAACTACGTGAATTTCATACTGAAAACATCAAAACACACACTAGCACTATAACACTAAGCACACCATGTTTGAAGAAGTAGCTTCACTTTTCGTGTTCGGCGTAATCCATCTGGCTATTTTTATTTGATCTGAGATGACATAATATTACAGCATAGAAAAAAAACATCTAAGTCAGAGGAGTTTGCTGTCGCTACCAAGGAGGTTGCATTGTCCTTTAACTTTCCCTGGCAGAGCTGATGTTATAAGAAGTAACTTAGGCTAATTTATCCTGGATACAATGCGGGTGAAAAAGCAGGCGCAGCGAGTTATGAATAATATCGGTAGCTCTATTCTCATTTTGCATAGTATATGGAGTAATTTTCAAGATCGCTACTGTTATTGTGCCTAGGCACTGGATGGACAGGTTTTGAACGACCTATTGTTTCAGTAGTTCTCACGACAGGCGCCCGATTGTAAATTCAATATCATAATATATCAATGAACTTTAGCTCAAACAAAGAAACTATACAATTAGATTTCTAGAAATAAGAAGAGTCGAAAAAATATATTTTCTTCAGAATCTGAATAATTTCTCTGGTATAACGGTGACTGGAATGATTGTTATACAATAGTTTGATATTACATGTTACCATTTCCTAACCTATCCTATCATAAAAAAATCGAAATTACCTTTCATAATCCGAATACCGGGAAAACTTCCAAAGATACTGCATTGGGTGCAGCCAGGTCATGTGGATTTATACCCACTAAAACCCTCCTGGTGATCAGCCTTGACAAGAGGGCTCTGGGATATCCAGAGGCACGCACCGGAGCCTTCAGCACTGCGCCAGAGCTCCTTCCGAGACAACTGCGTGTTGTCTCAGCCCGTCCGCCCATGACAACGTCAGTCACACAACTTTTGTCATCCTCTCCTGGGGCTCGCTTGGGTGGATAATCAGAGCATCTTCAAACATCCCAAGCCCATAGGTTTTAGCGGCATCTCACTACAGGCACGGATACCGGTGCCGTCTTCTATTGCCCCGTCGCCAGGGCTAAGATTCACAACACCTAGAGTCAAGTATCTACGTATAATCACTTTAGTACTTGATTGCACACAAGTTGAATTCAGCTCTCCAGAGTTACGCAAACGATTACACGATACATGATTACGCAGTTTCATGTGTATACGATCGCTTATTCGCGTTTATGCGCGTAAATTGACCTGGCTCTGTGGCCTGGCTGGACCACCCGGGCAACCTTGTTGACGACTGTGCTTCGAGCTAGCTCCGTCAATATTTTCGTACTGAAATGGCTGCATAATCGTGGCATATTGACCTATACAAGTGTTTTGTTATTGCGTATATACGTTTTTTTTTTTTTGGTTGAAATTTTTCAATTTGGTATTTAAATAATTTGATTGTTTTTATAACGATTATATAGATATGTATGTACTTACCTATTATTTAAAATTGTGCTATTTCTTACTTAAATACTTATAAAAAAAAAAAAAAAAAAAATAGTAGTGTCAGGTGCCAAACGAGTAAGCACGTATCGCGCGTCGAATCTTAGTTAAAAATCAGTTGTGTGCGAATAAAGTTTCCAAACCTTATTAAAATTTTCTAATAAAGTGACTGTTCTTAACGTGTTGCGTGTTCCGTTAAATGTGTGATATTTAAAGTGATTAACACCTAATTGCGGACAATAAATCTAATCAAGTGACATCACCTACCCACTTTTTTTTTTATTTAAATTTTTTCTTCTTTCTATAATCATGTCCACTAAGTGCAGCGGCTGCAATAAGCCCATCCAATCATTGAATTTCCTGGAATGTAGTGGCTGCCAAGATACCTATGATCTCTTATGCGTGGGCATGGATGTAGAAACATTTGGGAGGCTAAATCAACATGCTAAAGACATATGGGTTTGCCCCTTGTGTATCAGCTCTCGGCCGAAGGGAGACAACACAAACACTCCAATCGGAAGTCCCGCTGGCTCGCTAAACAGCACGTATGACCGCGGGAACACTACTTTGGACCGGGTAAACCAACTGCGTGGAACCCGCAGGCAGATGTCAACTCCAACTCTCCTCTGTGGCTCAGACTCTGAAATACAGCAGCTCAGAGTAGAAATGCTGGAACTCAAGGAGCAAAATAGGGAAATCACTCTGCTGAGACAAGACGTTCATTCCCTGAAGGAACAAATATTATCCCTTCCCTTGACTTTTACGGCCAGTCTGAACACCTACGAACAAAAAATAGCCGTTCAAGATGCCGAAATAGCTGATCTCAAAAGTTCGATTTGCAGTCTGCAATCATCTCTAAATGTGCATGAACAGGGTAGCCTGCGGAACGAGCTGGAAATTGCCGGCGTACCAGAAGCTAAGCTAAGCTTGATAAAAGAATTACGACAGGCTCGAACTACCAGCTGCGGACATCCAGACGATCTGTTTCCTAGGCCTTACCATTGCGATAAGGATACAGGAAATAAGCCGAATATATTATCACCTATCCCGATTAATTCTGTAGCGGGTACGATCGAGCCTCGCAGCGAAACGTCCGGCATGATTTCGGAGGTAAATGCGGTGAGAGGGCGCGGACTGCATGGAGGGGCGCTCGCGCACTCCCAAGTATCGAGTGCAAGCGCACTGCCGCCGACACCTCCTGCCGCTTCTGCGCCTGCGCCGCGCACTCCTGCCCGCACCCCCGCCGCCTCTTGCCGACAGCTGACGGCGGACACTGACACAAAGGCAAACTATTCGAGCAAGCCTACCTATAAAGATATAAAACAAGGGGCCACGAAATCAGCGATTCTTATTGACGGTCTTGCACATCAGGATATTGTGGTTGAGGTAGAAGTTTCGGAATCTGATGAGGTAACCAAGTCATTCGACGGCAGTCAAAATGAGTGGATTACGGTGGGAAGAAAGTCTAAGGAAAACCCCAGCAACATCAGAAACCTGAATGGACACTCCAGAACGGCTAAGTCAACTATGAGTAGGTCATCCGAAATTGATCATGCGGTAGTCTCAGTCAGTAAGAATAAAATAAAATGCGATGATTCTGTCAAGAGAGCGGCACCTCTGCAAAACAAAACAGTGCAGCGAGGTCAAAATAAAAACTGCACAGAAATCAAAGCCTTGGAACGGAAAAAACATCTTCATGTATGGCGACTGACTTTAGACACCACGGTAGAAAAGTTGACAGCTCATGTTAAATCTATATGTGGATCAGACATCGTCGTTAAAATAGAAAAAATTAAACATAAGACTGAACGGGACTATTCATCGTTTATCATTACGGTTACGGAGAATATATATGATAAGCTGTGTCAACCCGAAGCATGGCCTATAAACGCAGCTTATGGAGAGTGGATTTGGTTTCGGAGACCTACAAATAAACCCATCGACAAAGCATAGTAGCATTACTTTGTACTACCAGAATGCGAGGGGTCTCCGAACTAAGTTAAATTCGTTTCAAAATAATATGGATTCTTCGGGAGCAGATATATTTGCAATTACGGAGACGGGTTGTAATGACAGTATACACGACGCAGAAATTGTTCCACCCGGATACCAAATAATAAGATGTGACCGTACTGACGGAAGAAAACAAGGCGGAGCGTTTTTCGTGGCCACACACCGGTTCGAGCTCCGGAGACTGAAGCTACCGAGTAACGTTAACATAGATACGTGTACTTTCGAACTAGTCTGCGTGGCGCTGTATCTAAATAATAGATTTTTGTTTCTTTGTTGTGTCGTTTATATACCGCCGAGTAGTAATGAAACCGAGTATATGATTTTATTTAAAATAATAGAGGATTGTTGCACTAAATACAAGTCGATAATAATAGTAGGAGATTTCAATCTGTATTCGAGTAACGATAGCGTCATACATTACTATGAATATTTTCTGGCTTTTTGTGAATTAATACAACTGAATACGGTTCCAAATTGTAACTCAAGACAGCTCGATTTAGTGCTATGCTCACGTAGTCTGGCGGGGGAAGTGTGCGTGTGCGCGGCGGACGAGGAGCTGGTGCCGGTTGACGCGCATCACCCGCCACTGGCGGTGCACGTGCGCCGGCGCCCGGGGCGCGCCGCACCCGCCACCGGCGCCGGCGACGAGCAAGCCGCGCGTCGCTCACACTCACTACCTGATGTTTCGCGGGATTATAATTTCGCAAAAGCGAATTTTGTCTCATTGTATGAGTTAATTGCAAACGTAAACTGGAGTCCGTTATATGATATACGTGAGCCTGAAGATGCAGTTCATTATTTTTACAGTATAATTAATAACATTATTTGTGATTGTGTACCCAAAAAGCGGCGAAATAAGAACGGGTCCGAGAGGTACACTTATCCAGTATGGTATACGCTGGATATTATACGAGCTATACGTCTAAAAGCGAAATTACATAAGAGCTATAAATCTAGTAATACGATGGAGAATTACAAACTTTTTTCTGAAAGTAGATCAGAGGTCAAAACCATGATTGCTCGTGCGCATGGACAACATTTGGAAACGGTCGAAAATAATTTATCGAAGGATCCCAAGGCGTTTTGGAGTTATATAAGATCGAAAAAGGGTACAATTAACAATAAAAAAATTACCGAGGAGGGAAAAATTTTGCACGACGACGAGTGCGCGAGTAAGTTTGCAAATTTTTTTCACTCAGTGTATGGCAGCAACGCAGCAGTGCTGGACGTAGAGGCGGCGGCAGCAGCGGGCGGCGCCAGCGCTGCGCGCGTCCATCTCCCGTGCCTTACGCGGGCCGAGGTGCGCGCGGCGCTGGCGCGGCTGAAGCCGAAGCGCTCGGCGGGGCCGGACGGGATACCTTCTTTTGTTATAAAAGATTGTCGCATGGCTCTAGAGAAACCACTGCATCACATCTACAACATGTGTTTGGATGCGTCATATTTTCCGGAATGTTGGAAAATAACGCGGGTGATTCCGATTCCAAAGGGTGACGCCGGTTCTGAGGTGAGCGGTTTTAGGCCCGTGGCGATCCTGTCGACACCGGCGAAAGTGTTCGAGTCTGCCGTGCAGTACAGTATCCAGTGCCAGGTATCTCCCGTGCCTTACGCGGGCCGAGGTGCGCGCGGCGCTGGCGCGGCTGAAGCCGAAGCGCTCGGCGGGGCCGGACGGGATACCTTCTTTTGTTATAAAAGATTGTCGCATGGCTCTAGAGAAACCACTGCATCACATCTACAACATGTGTTTGGATGCGTCATATTTTCCGGAATGTTGGAAAATAACGCGGGTGATTCCGATTCCAAAGGGTGACGCCGGTTCTGAGGTGAGCGGTTTTAGGCCCGTGGCGATCCTGTCGACACCGGCGAAAGTGTTCGAGTCTGCCGTGCAGTACAGTATCCAGTGCCAGGTATCGCAGCTCTCGGATGCTCAGCACGGTTTCAGGCCTGCACGCAGTACCACCAGTAACTTGCTCAATGCGATGGCTTACATCATCCCTCATGTGGACGCGGGGGTGCAGGTCGATGCCGCCTATTTCGACTTCAAAAAAGCGTTTGACTTGGTCGACAATGATATATTGTTGTCGAAGTTGGCTGCTATCGGATGCACCAATAAGATGTTAAATTTTTTTGCAAGTTACATGAGGGATAGGAGACAGTACGTGGAATATGCTGGGTGCAAATCTGAACCTTATTTAACAAGAACGGGTGTCAGCCAGGGATCAAACCTGGGGCCGCTGGAGTTCATTATTATGATTAACGACCTGCCAAATGTTGTTCAGGAAGCTCGGTGTTTACTGTTTGCGGACGACCTCAAGTTGTTTTTGGCGGTTAAAGACAAAGCTGACTGCCAGCGTTTACAAGAGGACGTAGACAGAGTTGCCGAGTGGAGTCGAAATAATAAGCTCACGTTCAATGTCACGAAATGCTCGGTAATCTCGTTCGGCAGGTCAAAAGATCCACTCCGAGTCGATTATAACGTTAATGGAAAGGTTTTAAAGCGGGTAGAGACGATCAAAGATCTCGGAGTAAATATAACTAGCGACCTGACGTATAGAAACCACGTAGTATATATTTGTAAAAAAGCATATAAGAGGTTAGGGTTTGTGCTGCGTCAAGCTGCGGGGTTTAAGAACATAAGAGCCATATCGGCCCTGTATGATGCTCTTATACGAAGTCAGCTCGAATACAACTCTGCAGTGTGGGCTCCACATGAAGCAAAATACACGTTAATGTTAGAACGGATACAGAATAAGTACACAAGGTTCTTGTACTTAAGGCTATATGGAGTTTACCCATTCTATCCTCTAATGTATCCAACCCTATTCGTGCTGGGCATGGTTGGATATAATAAATTGGAAGTCAGAAGAGATTGGGCGCTCGCTTATTATATGCTAAGAGTATTCCGAGGCCTTGTGATAAATCCGGAATTATTGTGTACGATGCAGTTGTGCGTACCGGACGGGTACGTAGCGCGCCGGCGGAGGCCACACTTGTTCTCGGTCCCCTGCGGTAGGACTAACTTACTGGCTAAGAGCCCATTGATTCGGATGTTGCAAGCGCTAAATCAAGTTGCAAAGGAAATAGACCTGTTTGTATGTCCAATAGTAGAATTTAAAAAGACGTTATTGTTCTATTTATGTTATAAATAAATAAATAAATTATTGACTACTTTGCTGACATAATAATTGAATAATCTAATATAATTGTTTTGTATTGCATGTATTATAATTTTACTATTGACTAAGTAATTAAGTTTTTTTATTGTAATAATTTCATAAAATGTTGACTTAAACTACACTATTGCATTGGGTTTAACCTGTAAAAATAGTTGTAAAGAATGAATAAATAAATAAATAAAAAAAAAAAAAAAAAAAAAAAATGTTGCTAGATATACTTTTTCTTATTTCATACAATGAATAATCTGGTTTTTTTTTGTATTGGCCATGCGTTTGACCGCATGATGCCGTCTACGTGTTACACCTGCTATAATACAAATTAGTTCATATATAACGTAATAAAAACATACATATCTAAAGCAAATGTGACGCATTTAACACACCATCGCCACCATCATATACGAGAAAAAAATAAACTCATTGTGATTTAATTTTTGTCAAGTGGTTTGTGACCATACACATTTGTGACCATGACATACATATAGTTGTAAGTATACAAATGAACCTGGCTTTGAGACACTCTGTGTTATAGAGAAACACGTATATATTTTTTTTTTATTCGGTAATAGGCTAGCGTTTGACCGCCAACTCGCCTGATGTTAAGCGCGATGCGGTCTACGATGGAGCACGCTTGCCCAGAAGAAACCGATTCACTCGAGACGTATAATTACACCTATTACGTATAATTATGCCTTGATTTATGCGAGTCAATGTCAAAAATGATCCCCATTAGATAAATTAAGATCTGCGTGGACCAACGTCCATTTTGTATTGAATATACACCTACTTGCATCATCCTACGTCCCCTATATGTTTCCGCGTTGATTGAAGTCCCAGGCAATCCTTCCTCATTAACATTTTCAACTATTTCTATCGTCATGAAAAAACGATTCGCCGCTTCTCTTTCCGTCTTCGTATAAATTCGCGTCTCTGAGCTCATCGGCGTCTGTACACCGCCTCAAGGCCGCTGCAGATTACCTACTGTGTAGTCTTTCACACAGAATAGATAAATGTTTCTGCGCAGTCACTGACTAAAGTCAGTTATAGTTATCCATTATAGTTTATTGTCATTAGAAATTTTGAACTGTAACAGTTCAGCGTATGGCTGAACTGGACTACGCTCGTCATTCATCACCCTGCTGCGTTCTGCAATGTTAGTGGTTAAGTATTCCCCACTTTTAGCAATTTTGGTCATTCTAATTTCAGTTTCTCTACTTCCATGCATAGCTTAAAATTATTAATATGTTGTCATTATCAAAATTGATTGTTTTATCTAGGAAACAGTAAAGATTGAAACACGAGGACGATATAATTCGATATGCGCTCGATAGAAAAAGAAAAAGTATATGAAACACTGTTTTAAACTATCACGGTTGTTCACTAAAGTTATATGATTATTTACGGGATATTTACCGTGGTAAGGTTGTGGAAGGAGCTCCCGATATTTCGGCACAGTTACATGCACCATGTTCACGGGAAGACTGCATGTAACTGCGCCGAAATATCGGGAGCTCTTTCCACAACCTTACCACGGTAAATATCCCGTAAATAATCATATAACTTAAGTATATGAAAATTACACTGATTAGCGCTTTACTCCCTGTTTCTTTTGGATTCATTAAAATAACTGTTTATTAAATAATGTCTACGATATCTTAATATACAGATTTCATAATTATGGAGGAAACAGTAAATACTTATACATTTTATATTACAGCTATTCTTTTAGAAAATATGAGAATATACAAATACGAAACGTAAAAAGAGTGAGGCTTATACTCAGCAGTGGGATAAGGAAGGCTGTGGATAATGATGTTGATGAAGGATAAAAGTAGGATCTATCCTGATATCAGTCTCTCACGTGACTCCTCTAATATAAACGCTGATTCCCACATTTGCTGAGTTTGTAGTGAAGTACTTATCTGCACTTTGGAGATCTTAAAAGCTAGTTTTCTTTACATTTTCTACTCTGTGCCAGTAGTCTCTTTCTACTCATATGCGGCCTGGTCGGTTGGCTATTCAAATAATGTTTGCTGGGGAAACAAATACGACGCTTTTTGGGGTCGCGGGAATGGTAAGCTTGTTTACTTTTTGGTATTAAGCTACCAGCTGTGTTTTTCCAGCTATTAGACAGTTTTCTAGCTATTCCGAAATAAATCGTTTGATAAGTTTACTACTTCTATGATCCCTATGTCAATGTCACATTTGTCGTTCTATACAAAGATAATACAATTGTTTCTATGTAAAATTTGTCGTTATGTATTGTAAATTTTAGTTAACATTTTCACACATGATTAATGGCAGTTTCTAAATAAGACTATAATAATGTACTAGTAGGGCCCCGCCGTTCCTACAGGAATATCGTTCTTTTTTTTTAATCCTATGTGTATGTCCATAATATAAGCTACCTCCATAATAAATTTCATTTAAATCCGTTAAGCCGTTACGGAGTTTAGTGCAGACAAACGTACAACTTGCTTACATGCTTTCGAATTTATTAGTGTGATAACCTCACGACGTATTGCTACTTTTGCGTCCATGGTAGAGGTTTTTCAAAGTCAGTCACGTCTCAATTTGGGGTCACGTTGTAAATAATAACACTCTTTCTAACTTTTGTGTACACCCTTGAAATTAGACTATTTAAATACCTACCTATAATACAGGGTTACGCATGTACCCTGTACTAAGCCGAAAGGCTGTAGTCATCATTATGGGACCAACACTGAAATCGCTGAAGTCCTGTATATTAACAATAAATCATCTAAAACTACGCAAATAAATGTCAATAATCAATGCTACCAATTAGGCAAAAAATCGCAGAAAAATCTTACTTTCGTACACATAAACATTCAAATCAAGTTTTCACTATGTTTGTCATTTAACTGAGTAGGTATTTAAGCCAATACTATGCATTAACAGCTTGTTCTATAGAAGACCTTGGCGGCTGAAGTCTGTGCCTAAATTCACTGTGATTTGTATCAACTGTGGGGCGGAAGTAATAAACGGATGGCGACAAAAAAATAATCATACTAATTACTTAAATCCAGATTATCAGCACAATAACTCTATATACGATACATTCACGCTCAATAAATTAATCTATGCTTAAGTGATTTGTCAACTTTTCGCTAACGACAAGTGAAACGCGTGCTAGCGAGATTTTTTTTATGGAACAGATTAGCATATCAAACTTTTATGTAGGTATATGAGGATTTGTTTCTTATAGCCGTAACGGACGTGTCGTACTTGGCAGACGAACCGTCGTCTGACCAACGGGAGGGAAAGGAAATGGCAAACCGCCGTCTGACCAACGGGAGGGCAAGAAAAAAAAACTATTTCCCTCCCGTTGCGTTGGTCAGACGGCGGTTCGTCAGCCAAGTTGGCGTGTCTGTTACGGCTCTAAGAGAACCAAAGTAATATACCTACTTGCCAAATATCGTGGTGAGTGAGTAGAATATCTCTCATAAATATGGAGTGAAATTAAACACTTTTAATAGATTTCATCCGGGCTAAAAACGGGTGACTGTTTGTTTAGTATTACGTAGTTAGCCCTTCAAGTCAGACTTTTTAGGCCTAATATATTAAACTAACCTGATAGGCCTAACGATTAATACGCTGTAGTCGCTTATGAATTGGGCCAAACAACACGAAGTACTGGTCCAGACTGCAGTGACGCAAGCGGCGATTTCTGCACACTTTTACGAGCGCGAGCGCAGACAATTTACACATAACACAATACCTATGTGTTCGTCCAGAACATGCTAGTGTTCTAGGAAGACAATACTGTTGAATCATACCTAGATAATGTTATACACAATTAAATTTTTAACCGACTTTCAAAAAGGAGGAGGTTATCAATTCGACTGCATTTTTATGTTTGTTACCTCATAACTTTTGACTAGGTGAACCGATTTTGATGATTCTTTTTTTATTTGAAAGCTGGTGCTTCCCACTTGGTTCAATTTCTTCTTTCTTCTTGGTCCAGTTCTGATAAAGTCGGTTTTTATTGATAATTATTTAGTGGACTACTAAAGTGGTCACCTGTTTTATTGCTGCTGAAGGAATTAATCAAAAATTAACACCTTATAACTATGACTTCGGTAATTTTAGGGTTCCGTACCCAAAGCGTAAATCGAGACCCTATTACTAAGACTCCGCTGTTCGTCTGTCTGTCACCAGGCTGTATCTCATGAACCATGATAGTTAGTTGAAATTTTCACTGACGATGTATTTCTGTTGCCGGTATAACAATAAACACTAAAAAACAGAATAAAATAAATATTTAAGAGGGCTCCAAACTCCCATACACCAGACATGATTTTTTCCCCCGTTTTTATAGATAATGGTGCGGAACCCTTCGTGCGCGAGTCCGACTCACACTTGGCCGGTTTTTTAACTTGAACTCGCAATTTTGCTCACCTAATTATAATAAATAGTTTTCAAGCGACCTTTAGTTGTAGTTAAATATCAATTTGTGGTCTGATAACAAACGTGAAGAAAATGCCTCAGGGTCAATTCATATACGACCTTTACATAATATCAGAGGTGCATTTAACGTGGTAATTACTCACAGCACGTTTATTTAGAACCGTTATGAATTAAAGCATTATCAGATATGAATAATAAGATAGGTTTTTATGACAAACTTCCGTTTCTTAATCGAAGTTTTTATGAGGCAATAATGTGGTAGCCAATTTGTGGCATTGTGAAGTTTTTTATCTGTTTAGAGTATTGAGAAGGGTAATAAAATTAAACAGTGCAGTAGGTATCGAACGGAATGAATGCTATAATTTTTTGTTGAGTTCAGTGGCCTAGTACGAACACTTGCGAAAAAGTATTCGTTCCGTAAACGATAGCAAAATGTATGAAATATTGAACAGCGCCCCTATCAGACGTAGAGGGAAATTGAATTTTTCTGCTTGAATTTATCAAAATAGTTTAACTGTCATTGTCAAAAAAACTGCAATGAAAAAAAAGATATTAGCCAAGATCTTAAAAGTAAGCATATGATCGTCCGATATTTGCGTCCTACCTGGTAGGTACTTAAAAATATTAGCGTGGTCTCTCAAACCCTTTAATAACTAATCGCATCGTTCTATACTAATTATCGTCACATCGCTCTCGAGTACGATGACCGCTCACTAACGAAGTCAGCATGCGACTGAGTTCACACTAGTGAGCTTGTGTTACTTTAAAAAAAGTTCCAATGTCCCCGGACCTTACGAAGTAACAATTCTCGATGGCCTGCATAGGAACACACCGGTACTTCCCTAGTAAGATACCTGAATCATCACTCCCGCAAATGTTTTAATTTTTTATGTTTAACTCGAATTAGTCCTCAACTCGCCTGTTGGTAAGCAACGATGTGGTCGAAGATGAAGCACGCAGACTTAGAAGATACCTATTCATTCTCGCCTTGAAAAGGCTCAAATATCTCTCATCAAACAAGGAAGCCGGCAGGTTGTTCCAATCCTTGGCCGTACGGATTAGAAACTTAGAATCGAAACGTTTGGTACGTATCCAAGGAAAGTCCACAATGTAAGGGTGGTAATGGGCCGTGTTTCTACTTGTCCTGTAGTAGAAAGGGGATGATAGGATAAGGTCATGTAGCTCCGATGCACATTCTCCGAAATGAATCCTATGGAAAATTGACAGACTCGCTACTTTACGGCGGTGTTGTTTGTTTGTTTGTTCTGACAGCGGTGCTGGCCCCACCGCGCCTGTTGTCTTCCCTGGGCTCGCTTAAAAGGGTGTCGAATTCTTGCTTTAAAAAAGTTCCATTGGCCCGGTCCTTATGAAGTAACACATAAGTCAATGGTAACTAGCGATATTTTTAGGTAATTGAGTTATATAGGCAGAACAAAACCCTTCTGATTCGACATCCTCAAATTGTAAGTTTTTTCTAAATTAAAAATCTTTCCTTTCAAGCTTTACGTACTGGCGTGTATTGGTGAAGCAGCAATATTTTTGCAAAATGCAGGCGCAGGGATTTTGACTTTGTTTTATAATACTTAAAGCCTTGCATAAAATTACAATTCCCTTACAAAAGAAGTACTCGTATAGTACACAACCAGCAACAAATCACACCTACAGGAATCAAAGAACCGTAAGAAAGCTATGCCCGCATAAATCATTTATCGGCCCTAAAATCCCTTACGCGACATATCAACACTTAATGGCCACTAAAACGGCCGTTTTGGACAGGAATGGTCTAAATATGTCATCGCGGCATGGACTATTGTTAATGGGCCATCTTATGTCTTTTGTTCAAGGACTCTAGTGTTGAGGAACTCTCAAGATTCAGCGTATTTGGACTATTATGGATTTTAAAACGTATTTATTTACACTGGATGATTGTTTAGAAATAATTACGTTATCTATGTTTAGAAAATATATATCTTATTATAAATGGAAAGCTACATTAGAAATCAAGTATTTGTGTGTTGATTACTAGAAAGAAACGAATATATTTTTAAGAACCTAGTTGTAGGTACAATGTAGTTGGTTTTAGATTAGTTTTAATTACCATAACTAAACTAAAGAATGTATCTATTATAACTTAAAGTTATATGATTATTTACGGGATATTTACCGTGGTAAGGTTGTGGAAGGAGCTCCCGATATTTCAGTCTTCCCGTGAACATGGTGCATGTAACTGCGCCGAAATATCGGGAGCTCCTTCCACAACCTTACCACGGTAAATATCCCGTAAATAATCATATAACTTTAGTGAACAACCGTGATAGTTTAAAACGGCTATTATAACTTGTGTGGTACAAAATAATCAGCGAAATTTTAAGAAGTTTAGTATCTGCTAGCTGAATAAAACTTTCAAAATAGACTATAATATTACGTATTTGTTTTCTTATACAATACAATAGCCCTTTCTTTCCATAACATAATAATTTCATTTTATAATTGCTTGTTTATATCTCGGAATCTATTTTAGCGCCATATTTCCATAAAACCCGTGTTTTACTGAAATTTTTCAGAGGGTGGTATTCAAAAAGCTATTAAAACTTTTTATATCCCAGCCACTGGTTTCGTGATAACTTGCACGTCATTATGGTCGTTAAAT
Source organism: Agriopis leucophaearia (assembly GCA_949125355.1). Lineage (NCBI taxonomy): Eukaryota > Metazoa > Arthropoda > Insecta > Lepidoptera > Geometridae > Agriopis > Agriopis leucophaearia. Next base: position 1,280,373 of record OX421277.1, on the reverse strand, counting down.
TAGGCAAGTTTGGTGTGTTTTTAGCATGCTAATGCAGGTTTGCATGTTTGAAGAGTAGGTAGTTTTTTAACCGTATATTTAACTGCGGGTTTATTACTTGTATTTACTTTAGCCCACTTTTAATACAAAGTTGATAACGAGCTTGCAAGTTTCTAAGTGGCCATCTTTAAGGGGCAGTCCACCATATTTGTTTTGTAAAGCAAACATCGGTTTCTTCTAGGCAAGCGTGCTCCATCGTAGACCGCATCATCGCTTAACATCAGGCGAGCTGGCGGTCGAACGCAAGCCTATTTTCAATTAAAAAAACATGTTTATACAATATTTTATTTCAGAAATCAGAATTCAGAAAAGTTTATTTTGTGACAATGAAAAAACAATAAAACAAGAAATATTAATATAGAAGTAGGTAAACAGGTACATTATCACAAAAACCGACCCCAACTCAGCATGTTGCTGGTTGTATACAACCAGCGCTGGTATTCTGTTGGGCCCGGCAAGTGACGTCACGCTCGATACGTGTGCGCGTGCACACATACATAAGCAATTATATAAAATAAGCGTAATAAGAACGAAAGATTGGTATCACTGTTCTGTTTAAATAAACAGAACAATGATACCAATACGAAACATGAAAATAATAAATTGAAAAACCAAAATGAACAACAACAAAAAAATTTAATATACAATACAAAACTAACTACGAGCAACTAAACTAACTACAGTTTTTGCGGTAACCAACGAGTACTGGCAACTCGGCCTCAAAAATTCACTCCCAGTTCACTCTAATCTCTATTTAGTTTCATACTTGTCCCAATGTCTGTCTGTCTATAATAAAATCTTGCAAGTAAAATTTGACCCACTTCCCGGTGTTCGATTTGGCAAAAATTTGGTATACTTGTCAAGTTCCGATGACCATACAATATTATGGTGACAGCGAGCTGATTTGATGATGGTGACGGTGGACAACGACACTCCTCGATGGATAATAGTAGACTGGCAGTGTTTGGACTCATTTTGATGAGCACACCGTTCCGATCACTAATATCGGCATCATGCTGAGCTGGGGCCGGTTTGTGGCAAAAATCCATTTAAAAAAAAAATATGTGTGTAGCTTTAAGTGTGTGTGGATTTTTGCTATAAATAAAAAAAAAATATATTGTCTAATATTATAGAAGCTTAGTTTAAAAAAAAAAACATAAAAAAAATATATTAGTAAATCTAAAATTTAATTGGTGTAAATAACTAACAACAGACTTCATTTATTTTATTTTATAAAAAGCCATGCGTAAATAGAGTCAATAATGGAAAACAAAATTAACATGTGTTAAGAATTAAGCAATATATAAGCAGCTTAATGTCTTGCTAGACAGAAAGCGCATATACTGTTACAAATGACGTCACTTGTACACCGTACAAATTCCATAGTCGCTTTACGAGAAAAGAACAAAGCATCCCTTCCTAATTGGACCTAAAAAAATAACGCTTATATATCAGTCTAATATGTCGCTTATATACTTTATAAGCCAATTAAAATTATTTCTGTACATTTACGTTTATATTTTTCAGTAAGCCCGTTATTTTTCACATTAAACACCTATCCGATAACTTATTTTCGAATATTGAATAAACGACAGTTTTGTCTCCTAGAATTTTCCGGAGAGAAAACTTGACTTTCAAGCTTGAGGTACAGAGTAGATAGAAATATAATTTAAATAATGAGTGCTATATTTATTTATAAATGTAAATTTAGTAACATTATGTAATTTTATTTATATTACACGGGAATTACTCACGTAAGATTAGGCCGGTTTATCCGACTATAGTAAAAAACTAACCAACTCGTCTGTCGGTTGGAACTATAGTCGGAGTAACCGGCCTAATCTGACGTGAGTAATTCCTGTGTAATATAAATAAAATGTGTGAAAACCACGTCAGTTTCCATAATAAAATTATTTGATTAAATAATAGGTTTACGTTTGACCGCCAACTCGCGTGATGGTAAGCGATGATGCGGTGTACGATGGAACACGCTTGCCTAGAAAACCGTTAATTTCTCCGTAGAAATGATCACTAAGATCTTTACGTTCAGATATTTAACAATTAACCAAACGAACTTAATTTAAACTTAGTGCGTCTCTTGATTACTGCATGGATAGAATTAAGAAAGCATTGCATCTAAATAACTCCCAGCTTTCGGTTTCAGTCGGTTAATCTTGATTTATTGTTAAACGGGCTGTTGTTTAGTTTGTCGTGACTCATTTACTAGAATAGATCGATCTGATGCCAGCATCGCGGTCTTATCATCGCACCAGCTACCACCGCCTGAAAGTTCATCCACATATCATAGATCGGTGGAAATCACACACTGTGCGTTTTACGCGTTCCTTTTTGCCTAACACTTGCAATATGTGAAATGAGCAGCATCCTACGGCATTTCCGAGTAGCTTTAAAAAAAAAAAAAGAAAAAAAAAAAAAGATTGTTCTAGACTTGAGATAAAAGCAGAAGGGAAGTGTCTTTTGATTTTTTACTTATATGGAATGTAGTATTCTCGGCATAAAATTTGTGGACCGAGTAAGCGAAAACCAAGCAACCGAGTAATACAGTACTGCGTGCTAGGACACAAACCACATACGAGACCTAAAAAGCTGAAATATGTCTGGGCTTTTTTTTTTGTATCGCGAATAAGTCTGCGTTTAACTACCAACTCGTCTGTTGGTGAACGAAGATGTGGTCAAAGATGAAGCACGCAGACTTAGAAGATACCTATTCACTCTTGCCTTGAAAAGGCCCAAATTATATCTCTCAGGAAACAAGGAAGCAGGCAGGTTATTCCAACGCTTGGCCGTACGGATTAGAAACGTTGTAACAGGCTGAATATGTATGACGATGTGAGATGATATTTGGGCGAAAATCATCACTCAGTGAGTCCCAGATGGAAAACGACATCGCAGAAGACAAATAAAGGAAAGAAGGGCGGGCGAAATTTGACTATTTTCATAAAGACTGTCAAACAATAGCAATAGACAGGGTCAGGTGGAATGACAGTGGAGCACTGGAGACCTTTGCAATTTATATAATTTTCAATGCGTATGTTTTAGCTATGTGAAAACTGAAAAGAACTTAATAAATTAATTGAATGATGTCAAAGGCATTTTTCTCGCTTCCGAAAACTTTACTTTGCTAATCACACTTATCTTTGACAACTTGTTAATGGATTAAAGTTATCTGTGAAAACTTCTGAAAACCGTAGAAATAGAGAAAACACAAACGCACGGTGACTGAATGGTGATAAGCGTATACTAATGGTGTTACAGTGTCGTTTTATACAGTTTTATCCCACGACAAATGGTCCGATAGGCGTCCCGCGACGACTGGCGCCGGCGAGCCTGAGGCAGATCGATCGCGACTCGAAGAGTTGCACGTTGCGGACGTAAATAGGTGGTACAAAAACATACAATTTTAATTTTTTTTTATTTATAGCACTCATTGAAGTTTTAATAGATAAATGAAGTTAATGCTACGGTCAGTTCAGTCAGTACATGAATCGCTCACCGCAAGCATTTACAAGTGACCTCTAAATTCGTACGAAAGTCAAAAGTGTCATCGCTCTATTATCCAAGAGTAGATAAACACTAACAATTGACAGTGCAAAGCGAGACGCAGCCGCGCGCGCGCATTCACCTTGATAAAGACCGCCGTATGCGGTTGAAACTATAGTCGGAGTATCCGGCCTAATCTTACGTGAGTAATTCCCGTGTAATATAAATAAAAAAAACTAACAATTGACCTTACTTTAAATCGAAAGTTATGCCAAATAATGCTTTTTCTCTTTAAATTCTTTGCTCACAGAAATTGTCATGCGCGAAAACGAAACAGCAAAATTTTAAGTACTGCTTAACTTAACTAACGTTTGTAAGTAAAGCCTTGAATTGAATTGCAATTTATTTCATTAATTTCCTTTATATTATCTGGCATCTGTTTGTAATCTGTCTAGATTGTTTATTATCTCACGACTGATGTTTGTAGAGCGTTCGATTGCATAAACACACACAACAGTAGAGCCAATTGCCGTCTGGATTTTAACAACCGGAAATTACGCTTTCTTTCACTTTCTTACTTTATCTAGATTGTAGTTAGATGCAAGAAATATCCACAGTTTATTTTTGAAAACTAAAAAAAGTAAAATCAAAACGTTGATATTAACTTGTCGCTATTGGTTGGTATTCTCTAGATATAAGTTTTTTGTAAAGGTGCCGAATAAAATTTATTTTCTTTCTTTCTTTTCTTTCTATTGGTTACACTTAAGGAATTTTACTGTAATAGTACATTGTTAGCCTAGGGGTGAAAGTAACTTATCTAGTCCCGAGGGCGCTAATAGTTCGAGGGACTAAACAAGTTTTTAACCCCGACGTAAACATTGTGCTTTTCATTACGAATACAAGGAAACTAAAAATAAAAATATGAACTGATTAAAGAAAATATGAGTGAATTTTATTTTACATTGGTAAATGCACGAGAAGTGCGGGACCATAATCCTCTGAGGAGAAAAAAAAAATGTTGGAACATGGTTCAATACAAATGTGAAAATAGAACTAGTTTATTTTTTTAATAATTTTGAGTGTCTGTGAGTTGTCAACTGTCACTGTCAGTTGAAAGTGATTCTCCCTAGGGCTGAAATGTATTACTTTCAACCCGCTCCTCAGGCATCTTCAGCCCTACTTTCCGAGTAAGAGTAATGAAAAATCCATTTTCGATTCCATTAAATCTCAGTTAGTTTGGTTGGTGCGATCGGATGTCATGTCACGAAGTCTGGTTTCATATTCCAATAATCGTCCTATGGTTTCTTCACGATATCACTATTTGTACAATTGTGCTCGTCTAACTGGCTACCACCTGAAGTGGAAAATCCGCCGCCAAGTAAATAATCTACAAAGATTTAATCCAGGGCTTGTCGTTTCCCCGTGAGGCGCCGACGCGGCCAGAATACATCGATCGCTAAGAAACGTCTGCGTTTAGTGAAAACAGATAGACTCGGGGTTTTATTACTATTTAACTGTCTATCACACGGAATGAAACGGTTTACAGCTTGGTGTTTTTCAAGCTAGTGATATGAGCTAGTCGCGATGGCACCAGTGCACAGCGAATTTTATGGACTAGCTACGTGTTGACCGCACCTCAGTGTAATCAAGAATGTGCATTTGTGCAATAAGCCTAGCCTGGAACGGAACTTGCTTTTGTGAAGCTTTTTTACGTTTTGAGTTTAAGATGTGGCTGTTAAGCGTGACATTTTTTTACCACTTACAAGGTCATGAATACTAACTACTATCCATTTCAACCGTGAATGCCGCGGTATCAAAACATATATACAGTATTTATGTCTGTTAATACCATGGTATCCATTCATAAATAGTCATATTAGGATCACATCTTCTCACATCACATTTTTTAATATTAATGTCAAAGTATATTATTTCGAATTGTAATGATAATAAATACTATATTTAAGACGTTTAGTGTTGAGACATTGGACCCTTGGGGACCGGAAGATCACGTCATTTTCAAAAATCTTTAAGAGCGCCTGGTTAAAGCGACGCGTGACTAAAATGTTGGCGTGTTTCTGGCTCAATGCATAAGCATTACCATTCAGCGTGGTAATACCAACAGCACGCTGGGTACGCTGCCAAATGATAGTAGGGCATTTGGATTGTCTTTAAGCCTTCAGCGGTCTTAGAGCAGTCTAAATGTTTTTGTAGTGTTATTGTTAGCTTGTATTTTGTTTAGGTAGTAACAAGGATGACTATAGTTTAAGGATCCTTGGTAATAAAGGCAATTGCCCTTTAAAAAAACACTCTCGGTTTTGATGTTCTGCTGAAATCATTTGTGAAAGTTTTGTGTGCATTCCTCTCAAACTCTCATCCGAACAAATGAGACTGAAAACCGTTTGATATGCGCCGCACGTAGCTTTTGCCCTTTCAATATTCATGTCTTGTATTGCATCAAACTCCGTCTCACTCAAAATTATAGGTAAACTGAAATCATGAATATAATTTTGCTATAGATAAAATTACATTTGACAGTACAAGGTAAAAAAAAAAACAAGCTATAAAAAAGTCACGAATTAATGTTTGAATGTAAAACAAGTGTGTGTTAAACAAGTGTTTTTTTTATTAATGTTCTTTTCATGTTAGCGCCAAAAACACAATGCCTCGTATACGTTTCCTATAAACGGGTTTACACAATAAACACACACACACACATAAATAAAAGAAAATCTCTTTTAAAGCATTGAAATGTGAGCGATCAATACATTGTTAATTTTTGGCAGAACCCCAAAACGCTGCGATGAATAAAAATCGCAGACAGCTTTACGAGAGTTTTACGACCCACTCAATATTTTCAGCACTAGAATACTGAAAAGGAAATAAAAATAGGCTTCCATTTTCTAAGACCACGCGAGTACTAAAATCATTTATGACTTTATTTTATGACATTTAAGTTGACTAGCTATATGCCTTACGGCATCACTCTTTTCCAGCGCCGACTTTCATATTTTTGTCTAAGTAGTCATTTTGGTCAATAAGGTGCTTGTGAATAATGTATTAGATGACTGCTGGAATTATATATATATATATTAGAATGACATTTCATTCAACATTTAAGTGCGTAGCTCTTGTCGGTGGAGTAATTTCCAGGCTTGACGGTCTTCTGCCAGCGTTTTCACCTCCCTGTATGACATGACATTTGCCTTCTCTTTTATAGAATGTAATATATATTATATATTTGATTAGAATGTGTATATTTTCCCCCCCGGCATTTTTTTTTTTTTTTTAGCAGTACATCGTTTTGCAAGTACTTGTAATATTATTTTCTCTACGACTAGACTTGAGCTACTTTAGGCATTCTGCTATAAGGTAAATTTTACTGGCAAAATACTTGGTGACTGACTCAGCTCAGTTCCAAGTCTGTTCAAAAGTCAATGCATTCTGATTAAACCCTACCCGTGTCACAGATAACAGTACAGTACCCGTCCAAACTTGAATTCGCATTTACACATGCGACAGTCGGCCAAGGTCAACACTTGAATGGTCGGCTTTATTCAGACCATTCATTGCCACTTTCCTTAAAGATACAACAGTGGGCAATTAAAATTAATCTTTTGATGCGATGTGTTTTTTTTTTACTAGTAACGAATCGCGATTCCATCCACTAATCATTAATTCTTAGACTATATAAAGTAGCCTATATCTTGATCCAGGTTATAAAGGTGGGGGTAGCTGAAATTTGGTATGGGGGTCCATACCAAATTTCTACAAATACAATAGACACTCAGAAGTCAGTTACTAATTGGCTTATTATGAGTGACATCGACTAGCGGTTTCGATATTTACAAAAGTTGATTTTTTTTAAATTAAGTAATAGGCTTGCGCTTGGTCGCCAACTCGCCTGATGTCGGTCGCCTGAGCGAAGATGCGGTCTAGAAGGTAGTAAGATAGGTCGGACGAAGGAACCGATTCACTCTTGAATTGAAGACATCCAGATTGTAACTATCGGGGAACAGCGAAAAATTTGGATCTTATTTATCAGAAAACTAGTTTTGAGTAAGTTTTCACAAGCAAACAGAACTCCGTCTTACATGTACTAACAAAATAAATAAAAACACGCATATGAAATGTAATCTAAGTAATGTAATGTACTACACTTTCAGTCCCGTAATTTAGCGAATAACAAAAGCCGCGGCGATCTTTGTAAGCCAGAGATTGTGCCGATCGCGTGGTAACAATGGATGCACAGAATACTTTCACTGGTTCGGATAAACGTGCACTTTCAACGATATTTTGATCGAATTATAAAATTGGCTTCACGTTTGAAAGAAACGCTGCTCTTATTATGATTATTAACGAGTCAATTTTAGGCGCAGTGTCAGTTAGCTGTCCGTATTTTAGATAAGACGATTAGTTATTTGCTCGTTTCGTTTTGAAAGTAGAGTTGGTCAGCCGTAAAATAACCAATAACGGTATACAGTATGGTTTATAGCAAGAGAAAACAGAATTTCTGCAATTGTCATGGCCATAGAAGTACATAATACCTTAGTAGATAGTATCTTAATAAAAATCTCTAAAGTACTAATCACTATAGTCTTGGTGTATAATATTCATATACACAAAACATAATTTTATAATTTAATGCGTTTGTAGCACGCGGTGCGCGGCGCGATTTTTTGACAGCTTTTGGACAGCGGCATTGCAAATGAGATCTGCGCTAGTTTTTCACGTACAGGTTGCTACAAATGGTACATACTAGTGAATAATTTAATAAATAATAACGTTAAATAAAATTATAATATCTGCAAAACCTGAAAACGAGACACCGGGTACGTGGATTAATATGATGTCGCCATTATGAGCGCCACGCTATATAATTATACTAAAACAAGGTATATTATCTAATAAAATAAACTAAACAAATATTTATATTACACGGGAATCACTCACGTAAGATTAGTTCGGTTACTCGGACTATAGTTGTCGTCAATGCGTGACGCGCGGCGGCCCGCAGTGCAAAGTGAGACGCAGCTGCGCATTCACCTAGATAAAGACCGGCGAATGCGGTTGAAACTATAGTCGGAGTAGCCAGCATAATCTTACGTGTGTAATTCCCATGTAATAAAAATAAAATGTCTGAAAACCACGTCAGTTTCTATAATAAAAAAATAAACAAATATTTATTATATTGTTACATATTCACTCCATCATCATAATCTCATGAATTTTAGATTACATTACATGTACACATTGTCTCCTTCAGAACGTATCGCAAGTAACGTAACGAACTATCAATAAAGGACACTCACGCAAAAAGCTATCCCAAATTTCGTAATATTATCAATAACCCACTAGCCAGTTACTTCCTCCTATCCTATCCTCATCCATCATCCCGTGTCAAGTGGAATTGATTGCCAACCACGCTCAGATATTGAGGAAATGTCAGCTGAGATACCCTACACTGACAGTAAAGAATTATGAAACTTTCACCTCCATCCATAAGTGGAATTGTTATTTCACTAGAAATTTGGAACTTTTATTGGACTGTGTGTTGGTCCAATCTTTTAAGGTGTCAATATCAATTGACACTATTTCTGTGTTATTGTTTAGATACATGGAAAAAGGATGAGAAAGTAAAATTACCAAGCATTTTTAGGTTCTTCTCAATGTTTTCAGAACATTCATAAATATCTAATAAAGAAATTATGTGTCAGAAAAGTTACAAATATCGATGATAATATTCCAATTTTTTTTTTACATGAAAAAATGATACGTATGTGGAACAATCATCATCATCATCAGAAGCCAGAAGACGTCCACTGCTGAACATAGGCCTCCCCCTTTAACCTCCATACTGAACGACATCCTGCCATCTGCGTCCACTGGATGCCCGCGACTCTCACAATGTCGTTGGTCCATCTAGTGGAGGCCTACCTACGCTGCGTCTTCCGGTTCGCGGTCTCCACTCAAGAACCTTTCTTACCCATCGCTTAACAGTTCTTCGAGCGATATGGCCTGCCCATTGCCACTTCAACTTGCAGATTTTAATAGCTATGTCGGTGACTCTGGTTCTTTGGCGAATATCTACGTTTCGGATTTTATCGCGCAAAGAAACTCCGAGCATAGCTCTCTCCATTGCCCGTTGTATGACTCTGAGTTTTTCCAAAAGGCCAACAGTTAAGGACCACGTCTCAGTACCATATGTCATCACTGGCAACACACACTGTTCAAATACCTTTGTCTTCAGGCACTGTGGTATCTTGGACGAGAAGATGTCACGCAATTTCCCGAAAGCTGCCCATCCGAGTTGGATTCTTTGGGCGACCTCTTTGCCTAAGTTGGACTTACCTAACTGAACAATCTGTCCAAGATAGGTGTAATGGTCAACAACTTCGAGAGTATCGTTCCCAACGATTACCGGTACGGGTACAACATGGACATTGGACATGACTTTTGTCTTGTCCATGTTCATTTTAAGACCCACCTGTTGGGAAAGGCTACTGAGGTCGCTGAGCATTGTATTAAGGTCCTCCAGCGACTCTGCCATGATGACTATATCGTCGGAAAAACGAAGGTGAGTGATGTATTCGCCATTGATGTTGATGCCGAATCCGTTCCAGTCCAAGTGCTTGAAAACGTCCTCCAATGCGTTAGTGAACAGTTTCGGAGAGATAACATCTCCCTGTCTCACGCCTTTATGCAATTGGATTGGTTTCGTGCTCTCGTCCTGTAATCGGATCGACATGGTGGCGTTTCTATACAAACACTTCAGCACTTCGATATACCTATAGTCGATATGACAATGCTGGAGGGACTGCAACACTGCCCAGGTCTCGATTGAATCGAAGGCTTTTTCATAGTCCACAAACGCTAGACATAATGGCCGATTATACTCCTCAGTCTTCTGTATAATCTGGCGGAGCGTGTGTATGTGGTCTATGGTGCTCCAGCCTTTACGGAAACCGCCTTGTTCGGGAGGCTGGAAGTCATCAAACCTGCTTTCGAGACGGTTTGTAATGACTCTGGAGAACAACTTGTACACATGGCTCAGGAGTGAGATGGGCCTATAATTCTTCAACGAGGTGTTATCACCTTTTTTGAAGAAGAGCACCACCACACTCCTATTCCATGCTTCAGGCGTAGTACTTTCGAGTATGACGGAATTAAATAACTTCTAGAGGACCAAAAGTACCGGTTTTCCACGCGCTCTCAGGAGTTCTATCGTGATTCCGTCATCACCCGGCGCCTTGTTGTTCTTAAGCTGTTTCAGAGCCATTCTAATCTCGTACAAGCTGATGTCTGGGATATCCTCAGTGTAGTGTCGGGTCAGTTTAGCTCTCTTGTCCTGAGCTGCGCTGACAATAGGCTGTCGTGTTGAGGTGTTCAACTGTCTGTAAACCTCTCGAGCTCTCTCAGAATCTCCGGCTTTGATGAAATGATACTGCCATCCTCGATCTTCAGCTTCGTCATTTAGCTTTTCCCAATAGATACCTATTTTTGTATGTTTGTATGTTTGTAATGAATAGGCTCCGAAACTACTGAACCGATTTGAAAAATTCTTTCACTGTTGGGAAGCTACACTATCCCCGGGTGACATAGGCTACATTATATTTTGTAGCGAGGCCGAAGGCCGAGCTTACACTCGTGCGAAGCCGGGGCGGACGGCTAGTTTTTTAATAATTATGATTATGTCATTTTTATCATTGGTAGCTCATTTAGTCTATTATAAGGCATATGCCTCCTTATTCTTTCGCCAATCATTCCTGCTGGCCTATTCTGCAAGCTAAGTGAACGCGCAAGTGAAGTGATAAGCTAAGTGAATGTGATTTTGTCTTGTCTATTTCTGCAGATAAATGTCAATCTATCGAATTATAAGGTTAAGGGACTACAGTCAAGGATTATCACTTGACATTTTATCATTTCTGTATAGTAATCGACCAGAAAAATACACGTACACTTAGCTTATGTCCTCGCTTGCGCGTTCACTTAGCTTTCAGAATAGACCAGTTGTTTATCAACAATTTCATATAGCTGTCCTCGCAGATTGTTTATATTATGTTATCATGTCATCGTCGGACTCGTCTTTAATTCAACCTCTACCTAATTTAACCTCTTAACCAACCTAAATGGCGCAAACACTTTTCAAACGTATATATGGAACACAATCTATGAAAATATATCTTGTAATAATTTCCAGTAAAAGGAATGACGAATCGCAAACTTATTTTCTCGATCAACCAAATTCCAGCACCGAAATAGAACGTTTCGCACCAAGTTTCAGAACATCTCGCGACCAATACTTCTGCTGGTGACGCAATGTTGGCGAAAATGCATTAAAAGATTTATCGTGTGTTACTCGTAATTTTTTTCTTATATATTGAAGGCTTGGTTTGGCATACTTTGTTTTAAATGGTTTTAGACTTCCAAATAACCTGAATTGTTTTACGTAGGACGATCTACAAAATAGTCATATATTTTGAAAGCAAGCGATTATGATTCACAATACCAAATACTGTTAATTATTTAAATTAAATGAAATGATCATATATTGTGATATATAATACCAATGTGGCTATACAATGTGCCTGCAAATAGAAACAGTGAAACTATAACTGAAACATTGCGACCCACTTTGTCTTCTTGTATGTAGTCAGAAGTGTAAATTAACGCCAATTAGCAACTGCATCTTGGTGCGAATTTGCGGTTTCAATATTCAGAAATTTCCATATTACTGAAGCAATGGACAAAGTTGTGGGAAATAATAGGTCGGGGAAAAAGACTTTTCGTATTTTGTATGTATAAGGTTGTAGTAAAAATCTCATCCGTTGTACTGTTTGTATCTGGCTGGTTTTGATACCAATAAAAAGATGACATTCTAAAAAAGGAATACAAAACGTAAAAAGCAATTTCCCGCCATTTTTAAATTGTTTTTTTGTTCGATAAAATGAGTGAATCTAACGAACAAATTCGATATATTGTGAAATTTTATTACAAAAAAGGGAAAACTGCGACACAAGCCGCGAAAAAAATTTGTGACGTTTATGGACCTAATGCAGTGTCATCAAGAGTAGCACAATGTTGGTTCAAGCGTTTTCAGTACGGGAATTTTGATGTCAAAGATGCAGCTCGCTCTGGTCGCCCTGTTACGGATAAAGTCGATGCCATTTCTGAAAAAGTGGACCAAGATCGGCATATTAATAGTTACGACGTAGCTGAAGAACTGGGGATTGACCACAAAACAGTTTTGACCCATTTGAAAAAAACTGGGTATACAAAAAAACTCGATATTTGGGTGCCACACAAGCTCACTGAAAGAAACCAAATGAATCGTGTACTCATTTGCGACTCTCTATCGAAACGTGACGAAACCGAACCGTTTTTGAAAAGATTGATCACTGGTGATGAAAAATGGATCACCTACGACAAGAATGTGCGCAAACGATCATGGTCAAAGGGCAGTGAAGCACCACAGACTGTAGCGAAACCCGGATTAACACGTAATAAGGTGATGATGTGTGTATGGTGGGATTGGCAGGGCATCGTTCATTATGAGCTTTTACCGCCGGGCAAAACCATCGATTCGGATCTCTACTGCCAACAGCAGATGAGACTCAAACAAGAAATTGAGAAAAAACGGCCGGAATTGATCAACAGAAAGAGTGTGGTCTTTCATCATGATAACGCCAGACCGCACACATCTTTGGCCACTCAGCAAAAATTTAGAGAGCTTGGTTGGGAAGTGTTAATGCATCCACCATATAGCCCTGACCTTGCACCCTCAGATTTCCACCTGTTTCGATCTCTTCAGAATTCTTTGGGTAGTGTTAGATTAACATCAAGAGAGGACTGTCAAAACTACTTGTTGCATTTTTTTGATCAGAAGTCCCAAAATTTCTACAGCAACGGGATCATGTCACTACCTACAAGATGGCAACAAGTTATCGAACAAAATGGCACATATATATTATAATTAAATGTAATTAAACTTGAAAAAAATATGTCTTGAATTTGTTTAAAAAATACGAAGAAACTTTTTCCCCGACCTATATGTTGAACAAATTTATCTGCAAACTCCAGCGCATTGCTGGACCACTGCAGTTTTTTGATGTTTTCGTCTTAATTTATAATTGCTTAAACTCTACTCTCTTTTATAGAAAAGTAGTGATATTTAAGTTGGGTATTGAGAAATGCATTGATGCCAGATTGATGCTAGAAAAATGGTTAGAATGTTCGAGTTTATTTTTTTATGATACTGGGTAACGAGACGAGCGAAGTCGCTCGCCTGATGGCTCTTCACGCTTATAATAGCACAACGCCACTCAGAATTATGAACTTCAACAGTTCAAAACCCTGGATGGCAATGCACTGCGCTCGTTACCCCGAAATATAGGATGTCAAATCTCTGTGTGCCCTGTAATTTCGCTGGAAACACACACACACATACACACACACATCACATCATCAGCCACGTTCACCGTGTACTATTAGAACGCTGCTGCCCATCCTCCGGTGGTTCTGGTCGCAGTTTTAGGACATACCCGGGTCCCGCTGGAAACATTGCCCTTCAATCCGGAACACAGTAGTGTTTGCACACTACTGCTTGGCGGTTGAATAACTGGCAAAGGTGTGGTACTTCCCCAGGCGGACCCCTGCAAAAGAGTCCTATCACTACAAACATAGTATTGTACGTATCATGAACAGCATTATTAAACAATGCTAATAATAATAGATCATCTAGTTTCTGTCCAAATAGCCAATAAGCTGGAATATATCATTCAAAAACCGCAATAATGAACTGAGGAATGCCCAAACTCCACCACTTAGTAGCATGACTCACTTACTGAGTCACCCATAAAAACGACCAATATAGCATGACACTCCCCGTCCCCTCTCTAGATGAGGCGTAGGAACTATTATTAAGGGGCGAAGTGAATTGAATGTCAGGGGTCTTGGCTGAATGGTCAGGTCTCACGCACGTCTCGGCGCCTGACCTTCCGATGTTGGAATAATGTTTGTTGTCTCGTTGACACGGTTCGTGTCGGCTTTAATTGTAAGGAAACCTGCAATGCGGCGATTTTCGCACCTTTCTTGGAACTGATTCACTAGACTAGATTCATTAGCCGTAGGTGAGGTTTCTTATGCTCGCATAACTCGAACTGATCGCAAATTTTCTTTGTGTTTACAAATAACATTTAATTTCCTGGGTTTTGTGTTTGAATTGTGGAGTTTGGAATGGCATAATTTTACAATAAGAATTGATAATTAGAAAGAAGAATTTGATTATTCTTAATAAAGAATTTGGGATGGACGGAAAGACTGACAGACGGATAAATAGTACGAAAAGGCAAAAAGTGCATAGAACGCATGCGCTAACCCAATATGACACAATAGATTGTTGTTGAAAAAAAAGTGTGGAAAGTATCCCTACATGTTATTATTTGCGTGAAAACGTCTCTCCCTCTCTTTTCTGCTTAGCAAACCCTTTAGAACCCCTCAATATTTATGACGAAGCACTTGTATAACCCCCACCACTGAGGAATTATGACTAATTCTTTGGACACGCAGAGTGAATTTTGAGGGTCTTTTTTCAATCCCTCCCCCCTCTTCGCCTAATTATGTAGATGCAAGATAGCGTAAGTAACACTAACAGGCAACGTACAGTGGTCGAATATATGCAACTCTTGGAGACACAACCCTTAAGTCACGAGAAGAAAAAAAAATAGACGACTACAAAACCGTTCATCGTTACTCTAGCGGGACCTAAAGTCTTGTTTTCACGTAAAAAATCAAAGTCCTCAAAATTTGTTTGGATGATAAAATGTCCAGGTTTCCGGAATAGGGCAGACCAGAACATCAAACCATACCTGCTAGACGGACAACCTGCCAAGCCCTGTAACTCTGGAAACAACACTACCCATTTTCCGGATACAAGTTTTTCAATTCCAATTTGTAACATCGTCGAGTGCATTATTGAATCCAGGGAACTTTTCCCGGACGGAACCGGAACGGTAAAGTGCATCCCGGATGTGTTGTGAAGTGTATGTTTGTTTAGTATTAAGGGTGCCTGTTTCGTATAGTTTGTAGGGGTAGAATAAAATGGACTAGAATCTATTAAAAAAGAGAGTGCACTTGGCTAAAAGGAGAAATAAAACAAATATTAAATGACAATCCAGATCTGCCATCAGAAATATGTCAAACTCAGCTATCATGAGCTGTCCTATCATCGTGTTGTTTTATTAAGTGAATTTCCGTATTATTTATTGAGATATTAGTCCATTCAATCACAATATAAGTCTACTATATTTCTGAATAGACTCTACAACAACCAAGTATCGAGTGATATTAATGTTTCTAGTCACGTTACTAGATTTGGTTATACTAATCTATCTTCTATCTATACATATAATAAAAACGTAGAGATAAAAACTGTAATTGCGATATATAAAAAAAAACACACTTAGTGCGTCTTAAAATAAGCAGCTGAACACGTTAAGACAGTTTTTAGAATTTTTGTCTGTTTGTTTGTTTGTCCACGCACATCTCCTAAACCACTAGATTTAAATGCGGTTTTCACGAATATACTTAGCTATGACCAGATTGAAGTATAGGCTATGTTATTTTGCGCAAGGGCCGGATTAAGGGAGTAAAATGGGTTGAAAGATTATATGAAAATCTACGCATACGTAGTCGCGGGCAACAGTACTAACAGTACTAGTAATTAATACATTTTTACAAGTACAAATTGTTTATTTTTTACGCGCGATAAAAGAGCTGATAATCTTTTAACAACTGAACAGATTTTCATGATTCATAGCTAAGAACACTCTCGATCAAGTTAACTATCAAATAAATAAATAAATCAAAATCGGCTCAGTCCTTTAGGAGCTACGATGCTATAACACTGTTTTAAACTATCACGGTTGTTCACTAAAGTTATATGATTATTTACGGGATATTTACCGTGGTAAGGTTGTGGAAGGAGCTCCCGATATTTCGGCGCAGTTACATGCACCATGTTCACGGGAAGACTGAAGCTCCTTCCACAACCTTACCACGGTAAATATCCCGTAAATAATCATATAACTTTACGATGCTATAGACTGACAGACAGTACAGACAATAGAATAAAAGCGGATTATGATTGTATTACTTACTACATACCTTTTTTAAATCATCGCGTTCGAGTAGGAAACAAAAACAGAACACAATATAGACAACGAAATCTAATCTAGTAATTCATAGCTCAACTATGGCCGTAAAAATATACTATAAGCTACCAAATATAATAAAAGACATAAAAAAAGAAACCAGCTTCAATAATGTTCTCAAAACTTTCCTAGAATCAAAATGTTACTACACCTTAGACGAATTTTTCAAGGATAATTTCGATGATATACAAATAGACCGTTCCGTTCTTTCTGTTGCCATACCCTAACAGGGTCATATGTACTACATGTATTTTAAGATATGTTATTTAAGACAAAAACATGTTATTTAAGGTCTGCACGCATACATATATTGCAATAAATAAATTGAGTATTGAGTAAACGTAATTGGGAAAACTCGCACTAGGCACTCAGTAGCCTATCAGCGAAGCTATTTCCAACCTCAATTGAAGTGAATCACCTGTCCAAACGGATTGGTCATCTAGTTACCTAATTTGAAGATAGCTCACAAACTCCAGGCTCGTGAGCGGAATAATGATTTGATTGGCGCTTCAATGACTCCATCTTGAGAGGCACTTTCGATTCACAAGTGCGAGCGGATTTTGTTTTTGTGAGGGTTTGGATCTGGGTGTTTTGGGTTCAGGTTATCGATGTAGCTTACTAATCCAGTGGGCTGTCGGTAACTTTCGTTCTTCTACAGATCTCCTCATTTCTGATTAGATCTCGTAGAGAGCCCCTTCCATAGCTCGTTGTGCAACTTTAAGCTTGCTAATGAGGCCCATAGTGAGAGACCACGTCTCAGTTCCGTATGTCATCACTGGCAACACACACTGGTTGAAGACTTTCGTCTTAAGGCACTGAGGTATTTTAGACAAGCAGACGTTGCGAATAGTACCGAACTCTGCCCAGCTGAAATAGTAAATAATGCTTACGAATTGGACCCTAGAAACAGGATAAGTATAGCAAGCATACAAATCAACGCACGGCTTGAAAATTGCAAAGACTGTATAATACTGCAATTGACAGGTCAATGAAATCTTGGTATTAAGAATGCAAGTATTTTTTTAAAGGTTGGACATTACCACACGAACAACATTGCAAATTTTATATAGCAATTTTCGTGTTGATAGATAGATAGATAGAAAACTCTTTATTGTTCACACCAAAAATTACAAACGTACATAGTAGGTAACATAAAAAACAACTTAAAAACTAGTGAAACAATTGGCGGCCTTATTGCTATAAGCGATCTCTTCCAGGCAACCTTAAAAATATTATTATTAATTGTTGATAATTAATAGGATGGGTTTTTTTTTCTACCATACTATAAAATATCAACACAAAAATAGCTTTTACCATTAACAATGTGATTCTTAATATAATGCCCAATCGGTTTTTTTTATTGACAACCGGTGGTTTTATATTTTCAAAAATGCTGAAACCTTGCTATGCGGTAGCTAGCCGTTGAGCGCATCCTGAATTTGCGGAGTTGAATTCTGTTGACGTTTGTTTGGGACGATAATTATGTCTTCGGACATATGCATTTAATTTTGGGTTAACTTTGCAATATGTATATATACCTATTTAAGTATATCTGTTTTGTAATTTGCATGATGTTAGATTTTCCTATTTGCTTTGGGCTGTATTTAATGTCAAGTTTCATTGAAACAGTTCAAGCTTTGCCTTTTCGATGAACTTTTTGTAATACCTTTATGTAAATTCATAAATTTCTAAGCTCAATGTACTTCTATGAAATAAAGTTGGGCATTTGAAACCGCACTGCGGTCTGATATAAATTTTCCAGTTAATGTTTTAGATTCTATCTATACTATAGTCAAACTACAAAAAACCTGTTGTTAAAATTAATATACCTAACGTACGTTTAGACTTTGTTTCAAAAGAATAACCAACTTACATTCATTTTTAGACTTTGAAAATACTTCCTACGTTCTTGATTTAAATTCCAATTATTTTCTACTTTTAGGACAGGATATATCAGACCCCTAATTAGTAGTGTAGGAATGCCCGGTCGATCCCCCATTCTAGGAACCCTTGGTGGTTATATGAGTCACTTTTAGGGGTCGTGCTAGGGTGACTAAGTAACCCTTTTAGAACAGTGCACTTGTGTTTCGGTATAATGAATATTCTATGATTTTCCCTACATGCATCACTTTAAGGGCTTTGACTAATTTAAGGGTTGCCTTTTCGGCTGTCAGATACGTTTTAAGGAAGGTATTAACTTAAAAATAAAATAAAAAACTGGTGATTGTAAAGTCAGATCTATGTAGACTAGGCCTAAAGGAACAAAGAGTGTCTGTGTTCTAGTTTTTTTACCCCGCTCGGTATAATTCTCTCTCTTGTTATTTCATCTACTTCAGTCACACCCTAATCGGGTCTAGAAATTGTGTTTTTAGGGTTATGTACCCAAAGGGTGTAAACGGGACTCTATTACTAAGCCTATGGTATCTGTCCGTCCGTCCATTCGTCAGTCGGTCCATCTGTCCTACCTTTTTACGGTTACTGTATCTTTCGTACCGTAATAGATATCCAGTTGAAATTTTCACAGAATAGGTCTGTAAAGTTACGGCAGATTAACTAATAAATAATGATAAAGTCAAAAAGTTAAAACTAAAGGGGGGACAACAAACCCCATATAACAAACGTTTTCTTAAACATATTTTTGTACTTGCTTTAATGTCAAAACGCACGATAATACGTATAAGCATCAAACTTGGCATGATTATATAAGGTCGGGGAAAAAGTTTCTTCGTATTTTATAAACAAATTCAAGACATATTTTTTTCAAGTTGAATTACATTTAATTATAATATATATGTGCCATTTGGTTCGATAACTTGTTGCCATCTTGTAGGTACTGACATGATCCCGTTGCTGTAGAAATTTTGGGACTTCTGATCAAAAAAATTCAACAAGTAGTTTTGACAGTCCACTCTGGATATTAATCTAACACTACCCAAAGAATTCTGAAGAGACCGAAACAGGTGGAAATCTGAGGGTGCAACGTCAGGACTATATGGTGGATGCATTAACACTTCCCAACCAAGCTCTCTAAATTTTTGCTGAGTGACCAAAGATGTGTGCGGTCTGGCGTTATCATGATGAAAGACCACACCATTTCTGTTGATCAATTCCGGCCGTTTTTTCTCAATTTCTTGTTTGAGTCTCCTCAGCTGTTGGTAGTAGAGATCCCAATCGATGGTTTTGCCCGCCGGTAAAAGCTCATATTGAACGATGCCCTGCCAATCCCACCATACACACAGCATCACCTTATTACGTGTTAGTCCAGGTTTCGCTACAGTCTGTGGTGCTTCACTGCCCTTTGACCATGATCGTTTGCGCACATTCTTGTCGTAGGTGATCCATTTTTCATCACCAGTGATCAATCTTTTCAAAAACGGTTCGGTTTCGTTACGTTTCAATAGAGAATCGCAAATGAGTACACGATTCATTTGGTTTCTTTCAGTGAGCTCGTGTGGCACCCAAATATCGAGTTTTTTTGTATACCCAGTCTTTTTCAAATGGGTCAAAACTGTTTTGTGGCCAATCCCCAGTTCTTCAGCTACGTCGTAACTACTAATATGCCGATCTTGGTCCACTTTTTCAGATATGGCATCGACTTTATCCGTAACAGGGCGACCAGAGCGAGCTGCATCTTTGACATCAAAATTACTGGACTGAAAACGCTTGGACCAACATTGTGCTACTCTTGATGACACTGCATTAGGTCCATAAACGTCACAATTTTTATTCGCGGCTTGTGTCGCATTTTTCCCTTTTTTGTAATAAAATTTAAAAATATATCGAATTTCTTCGTTAGATTCACTCATTTTATCGAACAAAAAACAATTGAAAAATGGCGGGAAATTGCTTTTTACTTTTTGTATTCCATTTTTAAAATGTCATATTTTTAATGGTATCAAAACCAGCCAGATACAAACAGCACAACCGATGAGATTTTTACTACAACTTTATACATACAAAATACGAAAAGACTTTTTCCCCGACCTAATATTATGTAGGAGTATTTCTAAAATAAAACAACAAATAATAAATACCAGCCAAGTGCGAGTGGACCCGGGTATGTCCTTAAACTGCGACCAGGACCACCGAAGGATGGGCAGCAGCGTCCTTCAGCGTCAGTACACGGTGAACGTACTATGATCCCCAATATATCTGCCAAGCGTGCAACTATGGCAACACCTCTCTCTAAGAGGGAGGCCTTTGTTCAGCAGTGAAAGTTTAATGGCTGATTTTGAAATGCGAGTCATTGTCAAATTTCTATTCACCACCGGTTCTCGTACGATCACCAAAGTTAAGCAACGACGGGCGCGGTCGGTACTTGGATGGGTGACCGCTTGGGTATGATGTCTTTTGCACTATTGCAATGTGTATGTACTTAGTTTGTAGTAGTTTGTACTTAGTTAACAATTTATGTGGTGGTCCGGATGGAATCCTCAGTGCACGAGCGAGACTCGCACTTAGCCGTTTTTATTTTCCTTTAGAAACATTAAGCTTTAATGTTACCAATTTTTTCGTCCTTCCTGCTCCAGGGTCACCTATTATTTACTTTCATTGCCCGTAAAGTACCTAAATACCCGAATCTCTTTCCTTATTTCATACCTTTCCGAGGCCGCAAAAATCCGTTCTGTTGACAGTTTTACGCTTCCACATTCTTCCAATTTCCAAACGAATTTCGTTCTTCCTAATTTTACTTCTATCTCCATGTTCAGTTGAAGGTTGACAACGACGGTACCTCTTGAGGCATGTCAGTTGCTCGCAAATCTAATTTTAAATCGTCGTGCGGTAGGTATAGATTGTCCCGTGCGACTACCAATCTGTAGATGGTGACTGAATGTTGATTGGCTGTGTTTCTACTGCACTTGATAGAAAATGTCCTGATTAGACCAGACAAACAAAGGATATATTAGCCCGAATGGGATCTATAGTCCCATCATTACGAACAACTTTTCTATGGAACCAACACTGACTGAAATAACGAAAAAATATCAAATGCTCCATACATTTTATCGAGTGCGTCTGACCATTTTCTATAGAACAGCTGATAGTTTTTTTCGCAATTTCAGTAGACAAATGATAATATGATTTTAATTATCGAAATTCTGCAAGCTTTTTGTAAATTATTATGTAAGGGTGATTGAAAGGTAGAGGTACGTTTGCCATTATCTTATTCTTTATCTCTCATACCCTAATTACAATAATTTCCGTCTCACTTATACCTAATGCTACACAGACGTCAACGTCAGGTATTTATGACAGATTAGTAGCATAGTAAAGCTACTGCTTACAGTTATGTATGTAGCAATTGGATTTGTAACTACACTAGTAACAAATTTAGTGTTTTAGTGTGTTTTTTAGTGGTAGGCCTCTTTTGCAGGGGTCCGCCTGGGGAAGTACCACACCTTTGCCAGTTATTCAACCGCCAAGCAGTAGTGTGCAAACACTACTGTGTTGCGGATTGAAGGGCAATGTTTCCAGCGAAATTACAGGGCACACAGTGATTTGACATCTTATATCTCGGGGTGACGAGCGCAGTGCATTGCCATCCAGGGTTTTGAACTGTTGAAGTTCAAAATTCTGAGTGGCGTTGTGCTGCAAGCGTGAAGAGCCATCAGGCGAGCGACTTCGCTTGTCTCGTCACCCAGTATCATAAAAAATATAAAAAAAAAAAAACTAGTCTACATTATGATCAATCTAGACTAGACTTTTCTAAACTCCCAAATAAAAATAAGAAAACAGTTCACAGTCTGATTCACAGAGAGGTAAAGAACAATGGGTTCTTTCTGCATTTACTTCACAATAGGATGATTGCCTGCGATGGTGTAAATGAAGCAATTAGCTATAATACAAATTGTTGAATCAACAATTTTCTACTTAGCTGATTCCATAAAAGTGTAAAGGGAAATAAGTATTCAATGACAAAGAATTCTGTGAATATTGAATTTATAATTGAGATAAGAATAGTTATATGATTATTTACGGGATATTTACCGTGGTAAGGTTGTGGAAGGAGCTCCCGATATTTTGGCGCAGTTACATGCACCATGTTCACGGGAAGACTGAAAAAAGCGGTTGGTTGGTCGAACAGGTCAAAGCTAGGTGCAGATAAAACGATCTACCCTCTTTCTTAATATCCCGTAAATATAACTGTAGTGAACAACCATGATAGTTTAAAACAGTGAGATAAGAATAGCAAAGAAATCAAAACAGCCTTATTTGGTTTAGTATAGTAAATGGTAAAAGCATATTATATATTATGTAGAGGGCATATTATACAAAACAATTGAAGTAGATAAATAAATTATAAACTTTGGAGTAGTCACAGGAATAAGTTTGTATTTTACAACAATTCTTTACTATATTTAAAAAATGCTAATAATTTAACGCACTATCATTAAACAGAGCTTAGAAGCCATAAACCTAAATAGAATCAGATTGAGACATATTCAGATGCGTTATATAATCCAGTCACCTTAAATTCCCACAAATTATACAACTCTCGTATCTACTAACTAATAAGGTCGTTAATTAAACACTCTAATTAACTGTCAAATGTAAACAAATTCCACTCCCTCGGTGTTACGAGAAATGTGAAAAACTCGAAGTTTGTTTCTCAAAACTCCTCTTTGTCACGTCGGACTCTCGAGACGCTATACGGAAGGAAATTTCCCAGAATTTTCCTCAGCTGGAGTTCTTTGCTCGGGCTTTGAGACCACTTTTCCTTTAACGATATTCTCTAATAACTAAGTGATTTCCTTTTCAATAGCGAGTGTAGCTCACTTCAAAGGTCGTGGCTTCGTTTGATACAAATATTAGGTTGGGAGTATTCGATCATCTGAAAAGTTCATAAAGCTGATTTGAAAACCTATTTGTACTTATTTTTAACGGACAAGTGTTTTTATATTCAACATAAATTGTATCAGGAATCTATTGTATTCAATATGAAAGGGTCTAATCAAATATTATTTAGCAATTTATAATTTAGAGATCCATGAATTGGGATTGCTAGGTGCCTGTATAAAAGCCTATTAGGTAAGACTTGAGTAAACCATTCTCTTGGACCCTTGGGAACCCCTAATCTAGATTTATGTCTAAAGGATTAAAAAGTAAGCATAAGCATAATTTAACCATTGTAAAATAAAGTTTTATCATTTAGGTAGCCTACCTATTTGGATTCTATACCTATCATGGTTGAGTCAAGTCTGAGACAATTTTTACTTTTTAACCGACTTCCAAAAAGGAGGAGGTTCTCAATTTGCCTGTTTTTTATTTCTTTATGTTTGTTACCTCAGAACTTTTGACTGGGTGAACCGATTTTGATGATACTTTTTTTATTTGAAAGTTTTCCCTTGTGGTCCCATTTCAATATGGTCCAGTTCTGACATTTTTATGAAGTCGGTTTTTTATATATGTAATTTTTTTTTTCCCAATTTACATACAATTTATATTATTCAAAAAACTTAGTCATATTACAATTATTTTTTTATATTGATATTTATGTTTTTTTTTTTATCTTAGGTACTTATGTCATTTTAAAATACTTAATACTTTTCTAGCAGAACACTGATTCACAAAAGTGACATCACCTATTTTCAATAAACTTATTTAGAGCTATCGTCTGAATGTTTTAGTTCCTCGATCGATTCTGTCAACGCCTCATATAAAATGTATGAAGTCGTTCTCGAAATACTCGCCCTGGGATCGATGTGACCCGAAACGGCGTGCGTCGGTTCAAATTGTACCCATTTTGTACCCAAAGAGAGTTTGTAGGCGATAATATACGTAGATACACATCGCTCGAAGAACCGATAACCGATGGGGAAGAAAGGTTCTTGAGTGGAGACCACGAACCGGAAGACGCAGCGTAGGTAGGCCTCCCACTAGATGGACCGACGACATCGTGAGAGTCGCGGGCAGCCAGTGGATGCAGACGGCAGATTGTCGTTCAGTGTGGAGGTTAAAAGGGGAGGCCTATGTTCAGCAGTGGACGTCTTCTGGCTGATTGATGAAGTGTTTGTTGTTTTCGAGCTAGTTTACTCAATAATAAGAAGGAATAATAATTTTTAAACCCGCAAACATAATTGCAGTTATTCAGAATTTTAGTATTTTTGTCAGTTTTTATTCGATGAACCAGAAAAACTCTAGCATTTTGATCGCGTGTTGCATTAGCTAGGCACATTTTTAATGTTGTCTTATAATTATAAATGTATTTAGAAAATCGATATTTTCTACGAAATGCATTAAATGTCTGTATTTACTAAATATCAATATCAAGTAGACATTGGCCAGTCACATTATTGTGGCTTCTATGTAGGTCGATATTTTTACAAGCAAGTTCACCCGCATCAATCGTATATTTTTCCGTGACATAATTTATTTAAAGTAAGTCTCCTATGTCAATTTCCGGCCCTCCAACTATCACTAGGCAAATAATTCACGTAGTTTCAAAAACTAAAAAACACGTTTTTTAATAGTACTGAAAATCCTGGTAAGGATAATAGGACAAATTATTGAAATTATTGTATTGTCATTAGTCCTTGATAATTGTGCTAAGTTTGAAATCAATCCGACGTATTGAAAGAGGTGAAAATCACATCCATTTGTTGTTACGTACAAACCAAAAATTATTTACACATTCGCATTTATAATATTATTATTGTCTACTTATTACACAAAATTCGGAAACACATTTACTTCCTAGGCCCTTATCTCTTAAATCCAGAAAGTCTTTACAACAGCTACGATGAACGACTCTTATTTTCTTTCTTTATTCTTTCTTTGACACATTTTCTTCGTGTTTCATTCGTTTCAAGCGAGTGTGAAATGGGTACCAAAAATAAATCGCTCGAAGCTGCAATATTCCAAATATTGCACCTTCGAGCGATTTATTTTGTTCTACTACGTAGATAAGGGGAAGATTTGCACGTAGTGTTTTTTTTTTTTGCAACTATTTTGATTTGAAACATTTCTCTGTGTTAAAGCTCCAAGTTGCTTGTTGCTGCAGCGCGGCAAATACACAAGCCTCTACAAGCCAATTTTATAATGAAATTGTAAACTGTCAACTTAACGTCACTTTTACTTGTCGAACTAGAAAATATTTTTTTCCTCTTTCTATGAAAAAGTGGTTTCATTACGACGTGCCCGGCTCTTTATTTCGCAAAATCTAGAGAATACGACACTTGTAGGTACAGAAATGAACACTGAAACAATAAAAAACATCCAATAAAATGATACCGACCTATCATTCTGTTTTCTAATAATCATAAATCAAAGTTAAACATCAAAGGGGAACAAACACTCCGAGGAATTCATATAATAGCACCGACAGCACTTCAAAAATATTTACCTCATATACGATCCCGAGCACAAAGGGACATATTAAGCCCCACATCGACTCATTAGAAATTTGTAAAAGCCGTCTTCTGCAATAAAAGCATCACAAACGTTGTTTGTGCAACTGTAAGGTTATTAATTCGCTGACTGTAAGTACTCATAACTTGGTGTCTAGTTAAATCGATATTAACCTTTTTTCTGTAGCTACCTATCTGTCAAAAATTTCAGACAATAAACAAATTAGGGAAACTTTTGAGTGCTAAACGCACAGATGTGTATATTTGTGGCTAAACGACTTTACAAAAGGAGGTTCTCATGTAATTCGACCACAGATCTAATTCGACTGTTTTTTTTGCATGACATGTGACTCGATTTTAGTCCTGTCAAATTATTAGTGAGGGATACAACAGAATCGATGCCAGTATCATCAAAACTGTTTCTCAGATTGAAACAGTTTTAATGATTGACTTCCGCACAGAAACGCCAGATTTAATCAATTAGAAATTACGAGTATCTTTTTTTATTTTATCTCCTTCCTCATGAAGAGAAAGATTGAAATAGATTCCCTTACTTTTGAATTAATAACTCGATGTCGATGACAAAATCCAGCAGATATGGATCTCTGGCCAGTCGCACCCGCATCAGCTGCAGCTGCCAGACAAACTTTCTGATTGTTCTAGATTATCTATCAGATACTGCCACAATGATTTGTTCTGTCGACTAACTTATGTGATTTGTTTAGATACTATATTTACATTAGCTTTTAGCAATAAGGCCACCACAGTGGCTCTTATGTTAATTTATCTCACGATTTATCTGTAAACTTTATTTCTGGTGTACACAATAAAAAGTTCCTATCTATCTACGCATATTATACAATTGATTTCGCAATGTAGCTATGTTAAATCAAATAAATATATTAAGGACACCTTGAATCGTTAGGTAGAGTATAAAAAAAAAATCTAGAAATGTTGTATTTGAATGACCGAATTTTGATCTGGAATCCCTCCACCAAGGGGCTTTTAGATTTGACACTTAGTTTTTATTGTTATTGATAATTGTTTTAAGTATAATATATTTTTGTAGACTATAATATCAAGAGTGGTCCCATAGAAAATATTCCATCCTTTAGAGGAAAATTAAGGGATGAATCTCCTGAAGTCTTTTTCTCGTAAAACTGGAATGGGGATACAAACAATCAATAATTGAAATAATCCACATGGTGTCCTGTGATTAGCTCATAGTAAAATTTATAGCCATCTGGCAATGTTTTTTATTTCTTTTGTCTGTTTCTAGACTTTCAACGATCTGTGGTCAATCCAACTGTTTTTTTTTTAATTTTAATTACGTCCCTTGTTATAGTTTGAGTTAGATCTCGCAACTGAAATTTTATAACTGTTATCCCCAACACATTGAGCTGAAACTTTGCATTCACGTTTACTTTGGAGAACAATGCATGGTTAGCTAAATGACGGTATTTTAAATCCAATATGGCGGACTAGTTATTTTTATGCACCCTTATGATATGGGTATCAAATGAAAGGGTTTGCTGAGAATAAGAAAAATAAAATGATGTCACACTAAATTCAATACGGCAAACGCCTAAAAGCTTATTTAAACAATATGTTATAATAGACTAAGTAGTTTAGGTAATTAGTCTCAGCTTATATTTATGTATGTACATGCCAAGGGGCCGATACACTAAATGCTCACATGACACTTTTGTGCGTGCTGTGACTTGTTATTGAATTAATCTTAGATGTTATCGAATATTCGTGATTAATTAGACTAGTTTATTAGAATAATAAATTGATGCTAATTATCGACTTTTATCGTTCCAGGTACGTACCTAATGACTTCCTATGGACAACATAATTGAACGAACTAAAACGGCAACTCGTACGCATATACAGGAAAGTAAGTATTTATTGATAAAATGTAAGTACGGAAATTGAAGAGGAATTTAAATGTTGTATTTACAACGTTCATTTTTTTTAATGGGCAATTGTCTTTATTAACTGAACAAAATACAAGCTAACACTACCTAAACAGTTAGACTGTCCATAGACCGTTGAACGTCTAAAGACAATACAAATGCTCAAGCTCACTATCAGTTGGCAGCATACCCCGCATGCTGGCGGCATTTCATATTACAAATACTCAATCATATAGATGAGGCAGAAAATAAAGTTAAAGGACTGAGTGAGTTTATATACCGTAACGAATAAAATACTGTGTCAGGTACTATGATGTAAAAGTCTTAACTAGCTCTATTACAAAAATTCAGTTATCAAAATTCTCTGTTATATACAAAAGTACCATGTTTCATTTAATTTATTCTACATACTCTACATCTCTTCTCTATATCGTATAAAATAAAGTCCTTTTCGCGTCTGTCTGTCTGTATAAAGGTCTGCATTTCCGCTAACTCCTCCTAAACCATGCAACGGATTTTGATGCGGCTTTCACCATGAGTTAGAAAAAAAAATCACGAAAGATTTATATATATAATAAAATAAACACCCACACGAAGCCGGGCGTGTAGCCGGTAGAGGATATATTGGAAGAATCATGACAATCCAAATAGGTTTTGTTTTTTAATCTACTAGATCTACGTTTGGCCACTAACTCGCCTGATAGTAAGCGACGGTGTGGCCGAAGAGGGAACACTTTGATCTAGAAGATATCTATTAACTCTATAGCCTTGAAGATGCCTAGATTGTAGTTATCAGAAAGGAGTTCCATTTCGCCTATTTTACGCATCACTGCGGTATGGTTTACATTACATGCTTACAACAATTATTATCATAAAGAATATTGACATGTGTGTTAACTGTGTTGAAATGCAGTTATTTGCAAATGTTATTGCGTGCTTTAAAATAATGCTCAGTTTTTTGTCCACGGTTTATTGCGTATTGGCACACCATGTCATTTTGTCCAACCACTTGACTTTATGCAGTGGTACATAATGAGAACTTTACCCTCTTAAGGCAGTCGGGTAAAAAGATTACATAAATATTACTGATATGAAAGTAGAAGCGTGTTCACGAGGGATTGTGAGGCAGTAAAACACCCTCAAAATTTAGAAAGCTGAGAGGAGCCTCTTCTCAGTATGTGGAATTCTCAAGTTCACAACAATGTGTTTGATTAGGTGTGTTGTTTTAGGTAGATAAATTAGAATTTGCATGGATATAGACCATGTATAGACGTAGAGTAGGGCGCTTTGTGGCCAGGAGTAGCTATGACCTGCAAAAAACGGCTCGTGGCAAGCTAATGCGAAAGGCAGAAAACCGTCGTTCTTTAGGAAAAGTATCGCCAACACCGCTAGTATTGCAGATGTCCTTACCGCTTTTGTGTCCGGCGCTTACTACTCACCATCAGAACATGTACAGTTTTTATAGATAATGGTACGGAACCCTTCGTGCGCAACTCCGGTGCATGGTCGTTTTTTATGATTATACACTGAGTTTTTTTTTTTTTAATAATATTATCTTATGAATATTATTGGAAATAGTATACAGCAGTTTTCGTGTTGATATTTTATACGATGGCGGAGAAGATAGAACCAAACTTTCGTTTTTTTTTATTCTCAGACTAAGTGATTTTCTCAGATCATCATCAAACAAGGGAGATATGCTACTAAGTATAAGATGTAGGATAGTGCGTGAAATAGTATTTTTTTCTTGTGAATCATAAAATGTGCTACATTAAAATGGTACAAAAATTACTGTAGTTTATTAATAAACGGTTTTGTTACTTTCTATATCAGCCCAATTATCGCTAAGCACGCCATTTTTATGCAAGGAAAGTGAATTAGCGCATATCTGACACCTGACCTTGTATCATACAAGAACACAGAGTATAACACACTGTTTTAAATACTATCACGGTTGTTTACTATACTTACATCATTATTCGTTCTTGAGAGACCACAAACCGGAAGACGCAGCGGAGGTAGGCCTCCCACTAGATAGACCGACGACATCGTGAGAGTCGCAGACATCCAGTGGATGCAAATGGCAGGCTGTCGTTCATTGTGTAAGTATAAGGGGGAGGCCTATGTTCACCAGTAGACGTCTTCTGGCTGATGATGATGTCATGCTCTATGTTCACGGGAAGACTGAAGAAGGCGGGTGGTTAGAAAATTTTAGGTGCAGAGAAAACGATCCTCATTCTTAGTCCTTTGCTAAGATTATCACTGTAACTTGAACTCCCGTCCTATTAATAATTAAACAATAGAATAATCCATCCCCATTCCTAACAATTATTATTATTCGGAAATAACGGGAAAGTGAAGTGAACCTGGTAAAATCGTTTTTATAAGAATAAAAATAATAATATCACTCTATATATATACATATATATATATCTCTATAATATTATATATGTGAAAGTTTGGATGGATGGATGAATGGATGGATGGATGTTTGTTACTCAATAACGCAGAAACGGCTGGATGGATTTGGGACGAAATTTGGAATATAACTACATTGCTTATGTCCTGTACTAACACATAGGCTACTTTTCATCATCATACATTGATTTTCATCACCACGCGGGTGCAACCGCGGGGCGCAGCTAGTACTCCATAAGTGTAATTTGTAAATAGTAAAACGAGATCCTCCGGCCACTGTGCGGCTGGTCTGGTCTGGTCGTTGACATTGATATTCGCGGTGCTCGTGCGTTGCCCCGCGCGCTCAATATAGCGCCTCGCCGTGGACAGTTTTAGAACTCTACATCTAGACATAGGGCTCGCTTCATGTCCTAAGCTTAGGAATAGATAGATCGGAGGAACGACGATTTGTTAGTGGAATCAGGGCTGGATTAACCCTATCGGGGCCCCTAGGCAATGCAATTCTCAGGCCCCCTTTTCGATAGAATACTTCCGCATTCAACCAAATACCGTTAGATGACGCTTTTTACAGTAAGTAAAATATTTTTTTCTATGCCAACATTACCGGATGTAATTAATGGGGAATGTCACGAATGAAATGTTTTTTTTTTCTTGGTGCGTGGCTAGCATCGTCTAGGCCCCCGTGGGCCTCTATTTGGTGCGGGGCCCCTATGCCTTATTCGCCTTATGGATAAACCGGCTCTGGATATCCTGGACACATAGCTTGTCGCAACAACGTGAAGTTACTAAGCTGTCGATATTTTACAGAATATAATACAACAAGTGTGCACTAGAACTGCACGACCTAATACTGCCATCACCAAGAAGATCAGAGAGAAAAACATAATAAATTACAAGCCATATTACAAGCTTTGCTTAGTTAGGGGTCAGATGACCGTGTGTGCAAAAATGTCCTAGATATATATTATATTAAATCCGCCACCCATCCAAAGATTGCCCAACTTCGGTCATATCTTGGCCTAGATGAGCTTGCCCTGGGCAATAAAAATCTGCTGCTAAGATAACAGACGTGTTGTGATCATCGATACTAGCCTCTACAATAATAATTATATAGATACCAAGTGTCAGTGTGTCGGTTAATCCAATTTCAAGCGACATTGCACCACGCCTTATTGCATGCTAGTGTGTTGTCTGTTATATATACTTTGTTTACTAGTTGTAACACGTTTGTTTATCTACCACATTACACGATCTATCAAATCGTAGATCCACGTTGCTTACTCCGGGGCAACCTTAACAATGACTTTACGATGACTTCGGAACAAACATGGAATTAATTTGATATGTTATAAATGGTGGTCCTTAACTGTTGGCCTTTTAGAAAAACTCAGAGCCACACAACGGGCAATGAAGAGAGCTATGCTTGGAGTTTCTTTGCGCGATAGAATCCGGAACGTGGATATTCGCCAAAGAACCAGAGTCGCCGACATAGCTATTAAAATTTGCAGGTTGAAGTGGCAATGGGCACGCCACATCGCTCGAAGAACCGACAACCGATGGGGAAGAAAGGCTCTTGAGTGGAGACCACGAGCCGGAAGACGCAGCGTAGGTAGGCCTCCCACTAGATGGACCGACGAACTTGCTTACACATTTTGTGAAAATACCTAGGCACAATTTTCATCTCTTCCGTTTTCGACTAAAACTCATATATCCTGAAAAAACGACTATACATCTCCAGTATCAATATTGTACGCCATAAATTCTAGCTGAAAGCGAGCTATTGGAAAAATCTTTGGGATGTAGGTCGTCGACAGTTTTGGTTGGAAAGTATTTTCCTATCTGAAGCGATCCAAGATTCTAAATCGGCTTCTCGATTCAGGCTGAAGAAAATAAAATAAAAGAAGTTGCTTTAATACTTCCTGTAGCTATTATTTCGTTTCATTGTGTATAAAGAATATTAAAATAATGCAACGAAAATGAAATTTTATTTCAAATTAATAGTTGTTTTACGACTATTTAAAATTGACATTGATTAATCGTTTATTATCTTGACGTAATTGACGCAACGTAGCTAGCAATAATGCAAATTTTAATTGTATGACCGGACGAAACTGACAGTACTGAAATATCGGTCGCTTTATTATTTTTAGGTTAAGTTTAGGAAGTGGAAAGCAAAACTTATAGCGTTGTGAAATAATTAGCAATAATAGTTAAAGATATTCAATATCGATAATTATGTCCGGCTGTTTTCCGACTGAAAAAGCAAATATCTATATATTTAGTTCGGTTTCTACACAACGAGAATATGGATGGATACCCAAACATCGCTTTTAAAATAAGTACATCCCTATTTTAAAAGCGTGCTGAAAAAGCGAGCTTGAAATGAGATCTCCATAATGATTCTGCCACTCAATATGGCTCTGAATAGAGGTCTGTTTGCCGAAGGAGATTATTATACACACTACATGGATAGCTTATTAAAATACATTGGGATATCTCAAAATTTTGTACATTACTTTTTGGTTGTATGTATGCTCAATACGTTGTTATTACTATTAGTTATTATCTAATTCTAAATAAACTAAATTAGGTGTACATTAATTTTCCTAAAATATAAGTTTAGGAAGTTTTAATTTGGTGCTGGGATGTGGACAACTTCATATAATACTCTCATAGAAATGTAGATACTTTAGTTATTCATAAGTATCTATTCCCAGACTGACTTTAAGCACCTTTTTATATCTTTAAGCAATAAAAACTTATAATTACGGTAAAATTGGGTAAAAGCCAGTGGGTGGCCCTTCATAATCAAGAAAACCTTCATTAGTTTCAGCATAATAATTCTAAGGACTCTTTACAAAAAGCCTAAAACAACAAAGTCTAGATTTTGATAGCATAGGGCAAGCATATACGAGTAAGTACTCTAAAATTTCAGTGGGCGGCCCTTCATAATCAAGAGTATTTTCATTAGTTTTGGCATAAAAATTCTAAGGATTTTTAACAAAAAGCTAAAAACATCGAGTCTACATTTTGATAGCACAAGGTAATGCTACTCAGTTTTATATAAATATATAGGCATGTAAATGTTATGCAGATTTTTACGACACTCGTCTCGCTTGGAAAATTATGTAATAAATATTTCATAAGGAGATATTGGCATTTTACTGATAACGCTTTTGGTTTATTTGGACAGGTTTTTTATTGTTCTGAAGGAAGAGTGCTTTATTGGCTTTATGTAAGTACATTCTCGTATTCTACGACTGTTTATAAAGGCGCATCTTACGCCAACATATTCGCAGTATACAGCGTAATTGTAAGGACACTAGTTTTGTGTGACTAAGCGGATATCGGCCTACCTTGCTTATATGTAGTCAATATACTTTAAGCATGGACATTATCACCGTCCAAAGCTATCTCAAGGATTTCAAATCCTATATTTAGAAAGGAAAAGTCATCTTACCTTCCAAAGCCAATATACCTTCTTCCAACACTCAGCAGGAAAGTCAAGATTTTTATTTACCGTGAGTTGGAGACTACGAATTGGCAAACGTAGCTTAGGACGCCCGGAGACTCGTTGGAGTGACGATATACATAAGGCAGCTGGCAGTGGCAGGAAGAAAACGCAGATCGAACTGAGCGGAAGTGCACTAGTATGACTGATGATGTTTCTGACTTTGGCATCATACTAAGAAAAATAATAATTTATTTAATAATAATTGGTGTGATGCTCGTAGACTTTAGCTAACTTTACTTTTTTTATTAATAGGCTTGCGTTTGACCGCCAACTCGTCTGATGTTAAGCGATGACATTTTATAATTTTAGTAAAGAAAATAACAAGCAACTGTAGACTTCTATAGGGAGTTGGCCAAAAGTTTAGTGGAGGCGACAGGAGACCGAAATGCTGGTGCCTATTTTGGCCAAAACATTAGTATTGCCATCCAGCGTGGCAATGCTGCCAGCATCCTGGCTACTTTTCCCTCCACCGAGGGGCTTTTAGATTAGTCCTTTATATGATTTTTATTTGTGTATATAGGTAGGTATAGATTAATTATTTTAACAAGCAACTTGATACACTGGTAGATAAGTATTTTTAGTTTTTCTAGTCAGAAAGCAGTCAGCAGTTTTCGTTAAAGCACCTTTTTTAAGGCTTCCCAAAATTTAATACATTAAAGTTCAACTAGAAGCTTACGTTGCCAGAAACCTTTTAAGTGAATTGAATAATCTTTTTAATTGGAAAAGTTAGTTCGCCGCCTGCGAGGTGCGCTACCACCCTTTTAATGCTTGTTTTCCACTGTGAGTTGTGAGTGTAGCAGTTCATAACTCGTACGGGTTTTTCTTTAACCTTTAGAAAAGCGTAACGCATCATCCCTAATAAGACATGAGTATGTTTAGGCAAGGTTAGTTAGGTAAGAGTGATTTTTGGCTTGTCGCTTGCAGTTTTCAACTTTTGATATTTATTTTAATGTATGCAGTATTATTTCAACAATCATAAAATTGCAGTTACCGTTCTTATTAATCGATAAATTTGACAGTTGAAATCGTCAAACTCGATAAAATGACGTACGCCAATGAGGTATGTCATTGCATTACATAACGGAGACAAGGCATAAAAATTCAACTAAACGTCACCATAATTATAGGTGCAGACTACTTGCTACAAAAACGAGAGAAATGTTTTGTTATAACTAAGTTAGTAAGTAAAAGGTACAAAAAATTATAAGACAAGGCTTGATTGTAAATATTTTAACTATATGTTTTACTTCTTTAAACTTGGTTTTATTTTCCGTAAATAAATAAATAAAATTAAATAAGCCTGTACTAAAAACTTATCTAGATGTTACGTCAGTATAACTTGTGTCTCAATGTGGACAAAGTTTACGTCTACTGGTCTACTATTCATACTATTCATGAACTCTTTACTTAAATGACGGCATGATGGCGTAAAAACTTTGTTCTAAGTCGTTAGAACAAATATCATATTAATTAGGAGTCGCCCTATATTTCCTACTACTTTTCATACCTAAAATTATTAAAACGTATTTTAATTGTAATGTATGTAGTTTATGATTTAGAGTTTAAAATACTTCATACTGGAACGAAGTCATCTAGCTGTTGATTGTGAAGTCAAAATAATCTCGTATCAATGCGACGTTTGCTTCGCTTGCAGTGGAAAGCTAGCATCAAAGGGGGTCGAAACTAAACCGCTGCACTAAGGATTAACTGGAGGAGAATCTGGCGACGGATTAAGTGATATTGATTCAGTGCTGACTGCTTGAAGCAGATCTGAGGTAGCTGTTACCGCTAGCTGACTACTTGATACAAAATCTAGTAGGTACACATAGCAAATAGTAAGCAATTTGAAAATTGTATTGAGATAATTCAGAGAGCAAACGAATTTTATGAATTTGATTAAAACACAATGTTTATGTTCTGGGGCACGATTTTTGAATCGCTCGTATGATTTCGCACTAATCATCATCATTATTTCAGCCATAGGACGTCCACTCCTGCACATAGGCCTCCCCTATCGATTTCCAAAGGGACCGGTTGGAAGTGGCCTGCATCCAGCGTTTCCCTGCGGCCTCTTTTAAGTCGTCTGTCCATCTTGTGGGTGGACGCCCTACGCTGCGCTTACCGGTCCGCGGTCTCCACTCGAGAACCTTTCGGCCCCATCGGCCATCTGTTCTGCGTGCTATGTGCCCTGCCCACTGCCACAGTCGCACTTATATATCATGAGAAATGGAAGATTTTCTATTCATAGAAAGAAAATTCGAATGGTTCGAACCACTCGTTGCGTTAGCAAATAATAATGATTATTTAATAAATGCGACTTTTATTTGGTTTCGTTTGAAAGTCAGTAATTTCACATGATGATTTCGTGCGAAATATCATTAAAAATCGAGCTGTAGGTTTGTACTTGTTATTCAATGAAAATTCAACCTCAGTAGGTAGGTCCCTACTGTTAACGAGATAGAAATCGTATCATTGTAAGCTAGAACATTTCTAGCGAAACCTGATTTTCATGTGAACTAGGAATCAAATCAATAGTTTCTCTGTCATCGTCTGCCACCCTCTTACCCCCAAGGGTAGGGGGTTGCAATCCTCCGTGTGAAATTTTAGATTTACGTTGTGTAATCGAGATAAATTACAGATATATGTTTTCTTTGTAAGATCTACTTTCTTTTCAGACAAAACAAGGAAGATATAATGCTTCAGTACAAATTATCGCTCGTGTTCAAATGTCTCCGTCTTTTTGTTTTTATTTTATGCCATAGGTGGCAAACAAGCTGACGGGCTGACTGATGGTAAGCGATCACCGTCGCCTATGGATACCGTATTACACACACTTTTTCCACTTTATCGCTACACCGTTTAACGCAAAAACTGTTCCAAGTGTTTTTCTAAATCTTTAAGTAAATAGTAGGTTTTTTACAGAGACTACCTATTAATAATTAATATTGTTTAATTATAGTTTTTCCTAATGTTTTTTTTTTATTATTAACGTAGAGCTCTCAGAATTGTCGACGATCCCAAGTCGACGATCAGCATGCGCAGAGAGGTTGGGTCTTTTATCGCATTTATACCGGCGTTGTACTTAAAACACATTTAAAAAATAAAACCGGCCAAGTGGGAGTCAGACTCGCACACGATGGGTTCCGTACCATTATCTATAAAAACAGCAAAAAAACATGTCTGTTGTATGGGAGCCCTCTTAAATATTCATTTTATTCCGTTTTTTTTATATTTGTTTTTATAGCGGCAATACAAATACATCACCTGTGAAATTTTCAACTAACTATCACGTTTCCTGAGATACAGCCTGCTGTCAGACGGACAGACAGACGGACGGGCAGCGGAGTCTTCGTAATAGGGTCCCGTTTTACCCTTTGGGTGCGGAACCCTAAAAATGGTTCAAATTACCAGACTACGTGATAATATTTTTGCTGCGTGTAATACTTATAATAAAATGAGCAGTATTTGCCTTTACAATCAATAATGACTATATAGGTAATATTATATAGCTATTTGACTTTATTGCAACTAATGATGACTACATCACTATTTTCTTTTCAAAGCTGTAAAGTGAACATCAGAACATCAATGAAAAGGGGAATTAAAGCCAGTTTAATACCGCCGCGAACAAATGGACGCTCATGCAGGGGCTCTATTCTGTGACGCTCTAGATCAGGGATGGCGAACCTTTATTGGTGTATGTGCCAATTAAAAAAAAAAAAAAAACATGTGACCAAGACGTGCCATCAAAGCACTTTGGGACTAATGAAGAAAAAGTGAAACTAAATGCAATATTTTACCTTTTAGGCACCACTGGTAGCAATGTAGTAAGTACTGTTTTACATGACGTCAAATGTTGACGAATCATTCAATTTTTCGATGAGGTAAATACATCTCTTAATTATTATTGGCGTGCCCAAATCATTTTGAAGAGTGCCATTGGTTCGCCATCGCTGCTCTAGATTATCGCGGGCTCTTTCTCGTTATAAATATTACGAGAAAGAGAGAGACTGAGATGATCTCGATCACGTCAGAATAGGGCCAATGGTCTCCGCTGCAAATATTTCCTTAAATAGAAGCAACGGCTCCTTCTGCTTTGTTTCTTTTGTGTGTGCGAGCTTTATATGGGTGCGGGTGTAGTGCAATAGCTTTCCTTCTACAGAAAAGTTCTATTTAATAGCCTTACTAGTTATATAAGTAGTTGGTAGGTACTATAGTGGGTAATTTCAACCAGAATGGGACACGACTAGACAGGTGTTTGATTTATTAAAATTAACAACTATAATTAATCATAATATCTATACTGTATTATACCTATTTACTTATTTATTGAGATATTACACAAATCATCTCACAAACTTATAATTACTTATACATAAAAATTGAAAAAATAAAAAGGAAATACTTACATTAGTCACAAAAAACAAGCTCAAAAGAAAATTATATAAATAAAATAAAAACATTGAAATTATTATCACATAACATACAAGCAAAATAAAATAGTCAAAAATTACAAATATCAATCAAAATTAAGAAATATTAAGAAAAAATGGCAATAAATTACAAATGTCAGAAAAACAAAAACAATAACATTAAAATTATGCAAATCGGTTGATAAAGTTCCGAAATTTAACCATTTTAAGTTTTTGGTAAGTTTTTTAAGTTCAGGTTAGGAAGTGATGCTCTGTCCATTTTACCACAAAGTGAGTGTCAATGTATGGTGTACAAGTGACGTAATTTTTTATTTATTTAATAATAGACTTGCGCTTGGCCGCCAACTCGCCTGGTGTTAAGCCATGATGCGGTCTAGAATAAACCGATTCACTCGTGCTTTGAAGACACCTAGATTGTAACTATCGGGAACACCCATTCAGGCAGCCCATTTGTGAGTATAGTGCACTTTCTGTCTATACGAAGACGTTAAAATGCTTATATCTTCCATATTTTTGAACACATTTCAAATTTTTTTCTGTTATCAGCTCTATATAGTCAGCTTTTTTTTCAGTCAATAAAATTAATGCGGTAGCCTATTGTGTTGGACAATCTTGCTTTGGTCTAAATATCTGTGTTTTTAAGGTTTGGATAGGTCTTACGTACTTAGTAAATGTAAGGCCAAAAGACTTACTATCCTGGTTGAATGACGTTAAAAAGCATATTTCATATTTATTATTAAAAAAAATACAGACGAAGATAGAACCTCCTCCTTTTTTGGAAGTCTGTTATAAATGCTACTGTTGTTTGCAGTAACAGATGAATGCAACGGCGTGATTTTTTGTATACCTATAGCTAGACAGTAAATAGCCGGAGCAGGACATAACGAAATTAGCAAGTAGGTGCACTATGTGCTTATCTTAATTTATGGTCTATTAAAACAATGGTTATAGCTTGTATTTATTGGATAATCATAATAAAAGATAATTATAGACACTAAAACAACAAATAACATACTAAACGTTCAGCTGTGCTGCTAAGCGCCTTCCAAAATTGTAAAAGCAATTTTCGAAGGAGTGTTAGTTTCCTTTTCAAACTACAGGCGTTTATAGCAGTGGAGATATTGGTGTGTGAGATATAAGTGGGTCTGAAGTGGGTATATAAATTTTATACCGCAATAATAAAAGTCCGTTTTCTTAATGATTAATGACAGTTATAGTAAATTGAGAAAGGATGAAAGTAAAATTTGGTCATTTGCCTTGTTAATTAATATTTCAGATCATGATTCAATAAGTTACAAAATTACACTTACCTAGGTATGTCCAGATTTTTTTCGATGATGCATGCAAATATGAATGTCACGAATTTAGCTCTATCAACCGCATCTGATAGCGAACGTAGGTACATTTAACCAACCTACTATACATTCGATACGGCTCTTAAATCATATTGTACGTATATTATACTAGCTGCACCCCACGATTTCACCCGCGCGGATTATTCTTTATAACTTAAGTGAAAGTCCCGTCAGTATTGGTCTAGCCGTTTGGAGTCCATAGGGAACAAACGTACCCACATACAAAGCGCGTTTTATATACGTTTTTATAAAAGAAGAAGTACAAAAAGTAGTATAATGTTCCTACTCAATAATTAAATGTTGTAATGAGAGTAGATATATCTGCCTACAAACGCAGTTTGGCAGAGTTGTGTATATACATAGCATGTACGTTATTCACTGAGATAAATAAATAATAATAATAATAAGGTGGTATTTACTTCTAACCCAAGCTAATCCACGATTTGGTTTATTACTTACAAAAAAACTGTTGGTAAAGTTTGTCAATTTAGTATTTTTGCAAGCTCGGCATCTTACGCTGCTCCATTTTTGGATACCATTGATCAAGCTCTGGCAGGGATGCCATATAAAAAAAAACTTACAAAAAAGTATAAATGTTATGTAGTTCCGTATGAAAATCTCCTAGAATTTTTTTTTCGGTTTTGTGGATTCCGTTCACAGACTAGGTAGTTATAAAAAGTCTTTGACAGTACCACGCCAGTGGGCGTGGTGTGTCACAGGCGACTTGACTCACCAACTTAGTGGAAAACTCAGTCGTCAGTACCAGGAAAGCATAAAACCGTAGAAGTCAGTTTCTATTGGAAAAGGAGCGGATTAGAACCTCACAAAGAGTCATTTTCATCCAACCTTCTATCTAGTTATACTTTCCTAGTACCAACGGCATAGCGCCTTAATCCTCCAGACCAGCTTCAATGGAAAATCTAGAGCTCGAAATAGTCAGGAATAGATGAAAAGCCGGGAATTCTATAGCGAGAGCATTATCTAGTTGTAACAGTCGCTGGGTCTGTGCTTTTTGTAAACCTACAGGTTTTGAGAAAGCGGAAAGAGTGTACTACGCGAAAGCAGGTCCGTTATACTTATCATTATGAATAACGTTTAGGTACTATGAGACTAACCTTGAAATAAATAAAAAAAAACAGCTTTTCCTTAAATATTTACCTCCGACGCAAATTGAGCGGTGTTATAAGTTTTATCTGTTTGTCTGTCGTAGCATCGTATGTCCCAAACGGCTGAACAGATTTTGATTTAGTCTTCTTTGTTTGAAAGGGTTTGGTTTTTAACCACTTCCAAAAAGGAGGAGGTTCTCAATTCGACTGTTTTTTTTTATGTTTGTTACCTCAGTAATTACGACTGGGTGGACTGATTTTACGATTCTTTTTTTTAAAGCTGGTGCTTCCCGAGTGGTCTCAGTTAAATTTGGTCCAGTTCTGTCATTTTATGAAGTCGGTTTTTTTAAGTGATAATTATTGTTAAGTGACTTGAAGAGTGTTCTTAGCTATCATGAAAATCTGGTCAGCCGTTTGAGGATAAATAGCTCTTTTATCGGGGATTTAAACAAAAAACAATTCACGACGAGTGGAAATACTGCTTTCTAAGGAACAGCTGATATTTTTTGCGCTATTGCGGAATGGGTCCCATATTATCTACCCCAGATTATTTTAAGTGTCAGGGTAACAATGTGCTGAGCAAACATTGTACTATCAGAGTTTCACTATTAGATGAAAAAAATGCAAACGCTAGCGCACTGCGTCTCTAACTTTACTACTAGATAATCTGGATTCGCGATATTTTATTGAACATAACATAAATTATTACTGGAAAGCCAGACTTGTAGAAGTTGTAGAGTACCTATAGCTATTCTGGGCTTCACAACCTAAACTGTACCGATAAAGTTTATATCTCAGTAACGCGGGTCTAAGTCGTATAAAAGCTATAAAGTTTTGTAAAAAATGTGCTGATCGAAAATGCCCAAATTAAGAGAAATACTTTGAAGTGCAAGAAAGATTTGAATAAGTACCTTTCTTTATCTTTAGACAGCTGTCTGTCTAAAAGTATTTAAATACGAGTAAGCTGTTTTACAATCACTTACATTGTAATACTGTTATAGACGGTCCTGTAAACGGTTTCTGTATGGATGGGGCGTTCATCATCAGCCAGAAGACGTCCACTGCTGAGCATAGGCTTCCCCTTTTGACCTCCACACTGAACGACAGCCAGAATCTGGATGCCCGCGACTCTCACGATGTCGTCGGTCCATCTAATGGATTGGGCGATACAGGTGGAATATTTTCAAAAAAAATTACGGTTTCATTCTAATTGATAAATCCTAGAAAAAACTTACGCATAAAAATTGGTTGTCTGTAAAGTCGGTTTCCGGACGATAATTTCACGTGATAACGTATGCGTCACAAGCCGAAAGATAGGCCGATCGTGCCTCTCTATCGCTTGTTCCACGCTCTCGCTTGCACGCTCGGCTACGTACGTACGTATGAACGGAACGTGACAATGAGTCATGCTTGTTTGTGCGTGCAGCCGGCGTTCATCGATGTATGAGACGTTAACAAGTCAAAAATATTTTTTTAACAACAAATTGAAATCTGTAAAAAATAGATGGCAAAAAAACAAGATAGTAACAAGTCACTCACTGGCACACATAAGGCCCGAAACAAGATATGATCCGAATCAGGCATAAATCAATTAACCCTTTTACGTTAAGGGTTCCTAGTCGAATAATATACCTAAAAGTAAAGTACGTACATGAACTTTGAAAGCTTGCAAAGTTTTATTAAGGAAACTGACGTGTTTTTCACACATTTTATTTATATTACACGAGAATTACTCACGTAAGATTAGGCCGGTTACTCCGACTATAGTTTCAACCGCATTCGGCGGTCGCGCATTCACCTTGATAAAGATCGCCGAATGCAGTTGAAACTATAGTCGGAGTATCCGGCCTAATCTTACGTGAGTAATTCCCGTGTAATATAAATAAAATGCTTCCAACGTTCCTAATTCCAATTACATAATTGGCTAGCTCGAACAATAGATGGTATAGAACAAGCACTGCCAAAAAAGTTTTTTTATTCACAACGAGTCTATAAAATAAAAAAATAAATAAAAGAAAAGCTTATTGTATTGTTTCAATATTTTCAAAAAAAAATTTTTTAAAAGAGCTCCAGTAACAATGGTTTCAGTCTAGACTCCGCTCAGACTCCATTCAACGCCGTAATTTTCCATTTTCCATTGAGTCCACAAAGCATTGTATCGGCCGGCCGTCTTTCAATATTACGCTTGTATAGATTTGAAAAGTTGAAAACCTTTACTTTATCTATTTCCGGTTAGTTTCATCTTGGTTTGTGAGCTATCAAAAAGCTTTCAGTGGCCCTAGTACGAGCACTTGCGAAAAAGTATACGTTCCGTAAACGATAGAAACATAAAATGTATGAAAAATTGAACAGCGCCTCTATCGGACGTAAAGGGAAACTGAATTTTTCATACATTTGCTATCGTTTACGGAACGAATACTTTTTCGCAAGTTCACGTACTAGCCCCACTGTTGTAGCAAGACTTCAATGCTGGCTGTTTTTAACCCGTAAATATCAAAAGTAGCCTTTGTTTGCGCCTAGAATGAACAATCTAGGTAACTAAAAATCTGTCTGTCCTATAAAACAGCACTTCTGAAT
Source organism: Agriopis leucophaearia (assembly GCA_949125355.1). Lineage (NCBI taxonomy): Eukaryota > Metazoa > Arthropoda > Insecta > Lepidoptera > Geometridae > Agriopis > Agriopis leucophaearia. Next base: position 1,236,953 of record OX421277.1, on the reverse strand, counting down.
TTTTCAACTTTTTTATCTGTCTTAGATCATTTTTTTTGTGAATTAATATTCAACAAAATAAGATCTACCTATTGGCTTGCACTTGACTGCCATCCTGATGTTAAGCGATGATGCGGTCTACAACGGAGCACGCTTGCATAAAAGAAAGCGATTTGCTCTCGACTTGAAGATATATACAGATTATAATATGTAACGGGGAACCCATTCAGGTAGCGAATTTCAATTTCGCGATGCGCGCAATAAAAAAAGTGTAATCAATTATCAAAGCGCTTCGTTTGAGTTTTATAATATGTAAACTATAGCACAGATTCATACCCGTTGTCTATATATATCTATGTTTGTACGTATCTACCTGTATTTTGCCAGTAACATAATGCCTAACTCAATTTCTTGATAACCACCATACACTATATACAGAAATACAGCTATCTAAAAGGATAATCGAATAAGACGTTCCTACGGCTATCTCTAAACTAAATTTACTTGACATTCAGGGGTGCGCCGTCGCCTTAATAGTCTGGACAAAATACCAATCAATATTAATTTGTTCCAAGGCCTTTACCGCTACGAACGCAGAAAAACCCTCGAAGCTCTATCCCAATCTTATACAAGGTTTAAATTACGACTTTCCTTTCAAGTTTTCTCCAACATAACGTCTAAACGGTAAGGTTCAAAATGGCTTTGTTATGAGTCTGTTGGTGAAAGTAAAATGTTCCAATAAAGAAGTGGCGATGGGTCTGGTCGTATTTCAGTGTCTACTCGGCTTTATCTCGGGATCGGAGCTAGGTCTCAAGTGATTCTCATTTATTGCGAGATATTGATTATAGGATTGGTGTTGAACACTAGTGATCGCGTAGAATAGAACTATTCCTAACAATGCTGCTAATTGACGGGTATTTACCCGAAAAGCGGGTAATTTTGGCCAAAGTACAAAATTTTGGTCATTCACGTATTTCAATGATTTTATAAGCACATTATCAAATCAGCAAAGTACCGTTTTTGCAAATATTTTTGACGTCGGTTTTTAATATTATCTACTTGTATATACATTTATATCAGATAGTAGAGCAAACTATTATATTAGAGCAAAGTTATGTGATTATCTCATAATTGTATAAGAGCAATGGTGGCCAAGTGGTAACATTTGTGCGTTTTATAATCTGACGGCACCCGGTTCGTTCCTCAGCCCTGCATCAATGACATAATGAATTATGCGTTTCGATGCCATCGCCCAGGAAAAAGTCGTGAGGAAACCGGTATGTCCAAGAACCTCAAAAATCCAAAGACATACGAGATTCACCTACATGCACTGTTCCAGTAATCTGGTACATCCTAATATTTAATAGTGCCGGATTAGTAAGATTTTATACTATCCCTTGAAATGTAGAAAAGTCACGGACAAACAGGACAGTCACTATTCCACAGAAAAATAGGATAACAGCAATATTATTGTAAGTTTGTCAGTTTAAACCAGTTTTGTAGAAAGTTACTATCGTCTGTCAAGTTTTGAAAGCTCTTAATAGAACATAACAAATACCTGAAAACTTCCAGCCAAAGTTTCATACTCGTAAATCTATCCAAATAAAATTATTGACAGAATAACTTTAATCGAATTGAGGTCGAATTATATCGATACGACTACAAAAACGGATATAAAGCGATTTGCTTTTATTGAAAATATAATAAAGATTAGTACAATCTTTGATAGATTTATTTGGCCTATAGCGTTTGTCTGTTAGATAGAAGAAGTTGTTTAATGCTTTCTATTCTTCGCTTTTACAATTAACAAGTTTTATAATAAGGCCAACTCTGATTTATAGCAGCTATTCCATTAATTTCGTTAAGTATGATTAATACCTAATAGCCTAAATGTCATTTTTGGCTTTCCGTGTAACTTTGTATTGTGATTGGCAAGAAAAAAATACTAGGTGTGTGTTATTAGCATCCTCAGCTTAAAAAAAAACAGGAAGATGTGCCTTAGTTCAAATTATATTCGTGTTCAAATGTTCAATCGAACTGCAAGGTCGTTTGGATGGTCAGTTTGACTGAAGGCATCAAGCTTGATTTAGGCCTGATGCGTCTACTCTATGATGATGATCTACTCCTACTTCTGCAGCTCTTTTTTATCTGATTTGCCTCCTATTGAATAGGATAGGAATTTGTCTAATCACACAAGTAATTAGAAGTAGAGTATGCAAGTAGAGAATGGTAATCTACTACTTTCTAAGACTTTCGTGAATTGTAATTTTTTCTTCTGATTTGAACTAATCACTTTCTTACCTCATCTTTGCGATAGATAAATTTTTAGTCTTTGCTGAAGGTAAGTCACCCTTTCGATAAACCAACGTGTACCTTCTAAAACCATCAACCATAAACATAACCCTCTCAACAAATAGGTTTACAAAGGATCATCCCCCATCAAATTGCTCCTTTCTATTTATATCAATCGTTTACTCTGTATAGTTACCGAGAAGAAAATCTACAGAAAAATAGATTTTAAAAGCGTAAAACTGCAGGTAAATACTTCAGTGATGTATTTACCTTACCTTACTTGTACCTGATAGTTTAATCAATGAAAGGGCACTAAATATTTACTTACACAAGTGTGTTATGTAATGCTCGTATTTTGGCAATCAAACTTGTTTTGCGTGTGCTCACATAGATAAATTAATATATATATAAATACGTATAGGTATTAATATATATATTAAACATGCCAGCAGATTTTAAATGTTATAGAAAGTTCAATTTGACCACCTGCAGTATTCGACCCTGCGCCATCCAGGTTTACGTTCTGAGCGCTCTATCGCTAAGCTACGGTCGCTTTCTAGTTGGCGTCTAAATTTTTGAATGGTCTCTAAAATTTAAATTGTAAAACCCTAATGTGTGGAATAACACTTCAAATATTAAAAAATAATAAAGACTACTACTGACTTAAAGACTAGCAGTATATTTTTCATAATGTTATGCAGAAAATGTGGTAAAAACCGCGGAGCGTGGTTAGTATCTCGCCACATCGCTATTCAAGTAATATTGCCTACAGTCTGTGTTCTAAGCTGTTACTCTGCACATTTTCTAGTCAGCGGCAAGGCGCTAACGTGGGCGCTTGGCTTGGGAGGATAGAAAGGCGGAAAAAGCTGATATAGTATAAATCAAATCATCGCCATGTTGCGTTTACATTACCGTGAGAACCCAGATGTGACGCAAATGTTTGGTTAGGGTGTATTTTCAACTATACTATACGATTAACATTAAACCACTATGTTAAATAGTATTATTATCAGTCATTCTGTGCCATCATTAAGGAAGGTAAAGCGGAACCGTTGCTTATATTTACCGGTATATACGTGAAGGGTAAACTGGTTTTCGTTTAAACAACTCCGCTGTTATATGGATAGGAAAGTCAGGAATCAACTAAGTCTACATACGAAGTGCCCTTGGGCCCAATTTATTCCTGAATATGAGGCTATCGTCACATATCTCCGAGCTGGCAAAGCATCGACAACGCCGTAGTGTCTATCGGTGGCGATTGCCGCTTACCATCAGGCGGACCGACTTCCCGTTTGCAGCTCTTTTCTATTAAAAAAACTTTTAATGACACCACTATAAAGTAGAATCAGTAGCCACATTCAGTTATTTTAGAATTAAAAAACTCAACGTCAGCCGCATGCCAGAGGAAAGTTCTGAGATAACAAATATAAATAAAAAAACTGTCGAATTGAGAACCTCCTTCTATTTGGAAGTCTGTTAAAAATATAGAGTGTTCCATTATCTGAGTAATGTAGGTAAGTATTCTAGATTGCCGATCGTATTCACATGCCCGTAAAGTTAGTAAATTGAATCGAGGCTGTATCCCAGCCGAGATCGAACCGAAATTGTGTACGGTAGAATGGTAATACGGTAGAATGGTAATACGGTATAGCGATTTGGGAATTACGTCGTAAAAACGCGACGCTTGGAAGATTTTGTGAGAAAACTTGATGGGAAATAAATCGACAGATGGATTTAGGTATTGACTAAATACTATGTATTTCAAAATACTTAGTTGACTGTACAATGTAGCCTATACACTAGGCATGAAGACGAATCAAACGGCACCTCAAAAAACACGCCAAGCCGTTTAGGCTGTAGAAAGTAATATAGAAATGTTTTAAAAATACAAACAAACAAACACACGCCTTCAGATATTTTATTACCTTCCTTCTGCCCAAGTCAGGTATCGTAAAATCATAGTGTGACTATTAGTGCTGGCTTAGATAACCAGGTAGGTAGAAGGTTTAATAATATAGTAAAAAAAAAGTAATATAAAGGCTATCAAATTGACCATTTCGTCTCAATTAATAATTATTACATTCAACATTTACTTTCAATTCAAAGCAAAATAATTGAAAGGCTGTGTTCCGGATTGAAGGGCAATGTTTCCAACGAAATTACGGGGCACACAGAGATTTGACATCTTATATCTCGGGGTGACGAGCGCAGTGCATTGCCATCCAGGGTTTTGAACTGTTGAAGTTCAAAATTCTGAGTGGCGCTGAACTGTTATGGGCAAGCGTGAAGAGCCACCAGGCTCCTCCATACTTCGCTCTTCTCGTCACCCAATATCATAAAAAAAAAATTATTTTTTTTTTTGTATCAGACACAAGTTCCATAAATCTAAGAGTATTATTTAAAACTTAAATCAGAATTATATAATTATTATGGAAACTGACGTGGTTTTCACACATTTTATATATATTACTCGGGAATTACTCACGTAAAATTAGGCAGGTACTCCGACTATAGTTTCAACCGCATTCGGCGATCTTTATCAAGGTGAATGCGCGCGCATGAACTATAGTCGGAGTAACCAGGCTAATCTTACGTTAGTAATTCCCGTGTAATATAAATATATACTCGTACTTAATTATTGATTGGTACAGCTTCAACATCGAAATAAAAAATTCCCTAATACAATAGCAATGAATTTTATGTTAATTTATTTCAATAGGAACAATGATGCAATGATGGTGCAGGATGGGACAATAAAACCTGTCAGTGACTGCTTTCAGAATGCTGTTGCCACTCGCAAGTATTCTACTAAGTCCTTTTTGAGCATAATAGCTGCAAAGCCATCAGTGCGAACTTCCGCAAACATGAAGACGCGCTGCAGAAACGTAGGAGCCAAATCAGCATCCTGAAAGCATTATTGTATAACCCCAACCCCATTTACTAAATGAAATCAAATATTAAATTCAATCCCTCACAAGCTCCATTCAAGAGCATCGAAAGCCTCTCAATAAGGCCTGCAAAGTCAAAGTTCGCCATTATAAGAGGCCAGCGGACGCTTTTGTGGCCGGATGGCTCGACGTTGTAAACCTCTCGACGTTGGAAACTTGGACGTGGGTTATTTATTGTGCCAGACGGAACTTGGCAAATAAAGCTTGGTATAATTTGTGATTAACTCTTTAAAAAGGCTTAAAATATACCAAAAGATAACTAGCACACTAATTGAATTCACTGTTTTAAACTATCACGGTTGTTCACTACAGTTAAATGAATATTTACGGGATATTCCTTTTAACATGGTGCATGTAATTGCGCCGAAATATCGGGAGCTCCTTCCACAGCCCTACCACGGTAAATATCCAGTAAATAATCATATAACTGTAAAATAGAATTGTCCACAAAGAATATCGAAATTGTAAGCAGCGTAGACTGCCATTTTTTCAATAAGACGGGTGTTATAAGTTTAACGTGTGTGTCTATTTAACTGTATATCACTGTCTGTGCGTCTGTCTGTGGCATTGTAGCTCCTAAACGGCTGAGCCGATCTAGATTTAGTTTTGTTTGTTTGAAAGATGACTTGATCAAGATGATTCTAGAAAATCTGTTCAGCTGTTTAAATATGATAAAAAAATTATCAGGGGTTTTTAACAATTTTCAATCTATACTTGATATATAGGCCATTTCACCAAAAACTCGCGTGAAAGCTTGACCTACAAACCAAAATTGTTAAAAAAATAAGCAGTTATAGCGTAACTATTCTAAACTGAACCTAATCAAAGTTAATTCAATAGTTGAAACCCTTAATTAGCAAAAGTAGGTACGATTGTTAGTGGTCTGCGGTCGCATATGACTTCGTAGCGCAAGTTCTAGTAATATAAACTTTGTTATATGCTTTGGAACTAGACCCTAGGGTTTGTAATCTAACTGCTGTATTTAATCAGTGTTCTACCTTGAACTGGTTACTATAATAGCTTGGGTCGTGTTTTCATTTGGACAAGGTATTTAATCGAATTCTGTTTTCACGGTTTGGCAAATACTATAATTCTACATGAAATATCAATTTTCAGTTACTCGAGTAATTGTGGATTCAAAAGTGTGTAACTCTGTTATTGTACTCAGAAGTGATCGAATAGCGGGCAATGATAAAATCTATGCTCAGAGTTTATTTCTGCAATAGAATCCGGAACGAGGATATTCACAGAAGAACCAGAATCACCGAAGTATTAGCTACTAAACTTTGCAAGTTGGAGTGGCAATGGGCAGGTCACATTGCTCGAAGAATCTATAATCAATAGGGAAGTGGAGACCACGAAACGGAAGACGCAGCGTAGGTTTTAACTTCAATATTAATAGGTATTTCAAGTTAAATTATTTTCATTGATCTCTTTGCCATTTTCCTTACATGCACTACTATAAAGTGCTTACTGTTCTGTCTGTCACGTCTCCAGCAGACTGCTCTAGCAAATTGCTCTAGAAGTGTCTCGAGGCGCGATACTACTCTACCTAGAGCGGTGTCACGCTAAGCAGCCGGCTTGGTACGGTTGGTACTGACACGCTCAATATTCTTGACAACCGTGACAGTTTCGTACTTGAGAGAAATTGCTTGTCATTCTCATAATGGGATTAGATTAAGTATATTTACAAGTATATTTTGTTTTATTACTGCCTTCTGAGCTTGGGAGCGTGGGTTCGATTCCCACCTAGGACAAACATTTGTGTGATGAACATTTGTGTTTGTTCTATGTCTGAGTGTTAATATCTATTTAAGCATGTATTTAAAAATATATATGTATGTATATCAGTCTCTGGCAGCCATATTACACTCTTTGTTTAGTTTGGGGTCAGATGACCATGTGTGCAATAATGTCCCAGATATTTATTTATTTATTTAGCGTTCATACTGTCACCTGCTTTAAGCGATTCAGTTTAGGTGACTACAGAAAATCACACGAACGTGAACCATAATGCGCCGAGATACGGTTGCGGTCACGCAACTTTTAGCAGTCATCTAAATTGAATCTCTTAAAAGTGGAGACGGGGCGGCCTCAGGACTCTACTTTAAATAAATAAAAAGAACATCAATTAACAACATCCATGTTTCTTCGCAGTATTTTCTATTTTCCGCGAACATTTGTGTTAGTACTTCTCTAGGTTTTATCACAGAGCCCGCGGGGATTGGAGTCGAGCTTTTTTGTTCATTTTATTCGACACGGCCGCAATGGCGGATATATTGCGAGGTTACAAGGACTTTGGCGCATTTCTTGTGTTTCCATTTATTTGAGCATTTGGAGTCTTTACAGCTACATTTCTATTACATATTTTTTTCTGAGTCAGTACCGAAATTGTTCGGATTGTAGGCTATGGTCGTGAATGCTACAAATTTGGAATACGAATTATTTCATTTAAGTATATGTATTTTGATTTGATTTCTTCTTATTTTTTCTTCAGATTCAGCCACATAAATATTCCTATTGAGAAAATAATCACAAAGAAATCTAAAAAACTTAAGCGTGCTTGTTATATTTTAGTGTGAATCCTTCTTTTACAGTAAATATTTTATCTATTCTTACTACTTGTGAAAACTTTTAATTGGTTTAATTGGCGAATACTATCTTTATCTAATTTTGTATCTAGCTGCAAGTTTTTCTTTAAAAATAAAATGCAATAGGTAACCGTCAGGTCAAGCCTTCGGGTGGCCTTGAGAGGCTGGCAAGTAAGCAACTAGGTATACGAGTACATGAAAATATTTTCAATTTTACCGACTTATAATTATACCTACCTACTGTTCAGCTGTTTTAGAGGCTACCTAAAAACTTTAATATCAGAGCTAGCCAGCCTGTAAGAACTTGCTTGCTTGCCTAAATGGATCACATATCAGAATCCTTCGTTCATTTTAGACAATGAAAAGTTTAATACCACGAAGTTCAAGGGCTTTTTGACTAAATAGTGACTAACTGTTGAAGCATGTGGTGATGCCAGCTACAAACACGCTAAAACGGTACAAATTGGTATTTCCTGCCCCAATTCTAACACAATGATTATTTGAACCTGTTAAGGGGTCAATTTAAATCATGACACTCATTAAAGTATTGCTTTTTTTAAATGTTCAAACAATTTCAAATTCCAAACCCGATTTAAATCAGCACATAATTGTATCAATTTCATTCATTCGGTAGGGTCATTTTTATAATGTATTCTTTATTGAATAATACTTGATCGCCTCCTCGCCTGATGTTAAGCGATCTTCCCCATCGATTATCGGTTCTTCGACCGATGTGGCCATTGACACTTCAACTTGCAAATTTTAATAGCTATGTCGGTGACTCTGGTTTTTGGCGAATATGCACGTTCCAAATTCTATCGCGCAAAGAAACTCCGAGCATGGCAAATTATATTTATATAATATCAAATACAACAATACTGTAAATACACGTTCTTCTGTTAGTGCGAATAATTCAAATTACCTGACACGTCAACTCCCTTTAGATTAACAATTAAAATACAGAATTAATTTGTAATTAAACATCCCCTCCCAACCCCACATCTCGAATTAATTACTTTTCACAGAGTTTTCAATTTCATACAATCAGTAAGGATCTTTCTAGATCCAATTCACACATAGCTCTAAGCAAACAAATTGCATCTTACTAAATATAAAAAAGTTCAGAAATTAATAATTTACTAACTTATAAAAGTAAAACTTAAATATAACTTTTGTTAGGATTTTCTAACCCATTCTAGCATGCATGAGCAAAGGAAACGGTTATTAAAAATCGTATATATATTTAAGTAGTGATGGTCAGTGGTTTGTTGCTTTTGAATTAGGTAGAGCACTTTATAGTGCACCTAACGGTATTCCGGAAGCTTCACTTGAAAGCCAGTTGCCATTCAAGATGAGGCGTTTTTATTATCTTTGGCCACACCGTCAATGAACATCAAGCGTCAAACTGTCAACCATAGAAAATATCAGTTCAAAAAGTTTCGACATGACTTACTTTTACTTCTATATACGTTGTCGACTCTAACTCAGTGTGGTGTGCGACACCGCGCGACATCATCACACATTGTTGTTAAACGAGTGCTTCATTGTTACAGGTAACAATAACAACACACGAGATGATTTATCGCTCTCCATTGTTCGCCTGTGTTGCCAGATTCACGGAGTTTCGGCACAGGTAAGTATGACTTTTATTTATGAAGTTGAGAAGTTTGAATAAGTCAAATAAGTACTTTTATGAATACACTGTCAGTTGATTAAAGAAGATACAATACATCTTGGTGGCGTAAACAAATAAGATCATTAGCACTTTACCATGGTGCTTCGTCATGGGGCTTTCGGCCTTGCAGGCTTGAAGCTGGTCTCACAAGTTCAAGGCACACCGAAATTGCCCTGTTCCGAATAAATTTGCCACGGTGTCGAACTACAAATAATAGTCAGACGTTAAAAACCATTCAAACTGTATTGACATAGCACTGGGTAATGATTTCATTTGTTTTGTTGGTTGATTTTGTTACATGCCACAACGCCAAACGATTTTGCCTTTTTGTAATTTCAGTATACCTTCAAATCGAACCAATAAACCAAGTAAGATCTAAAATCTCAATCTTCTCACCTTGATTCACCTGCAAACATATCATACGAACATAAAACGGCTTCGGGCTTTCGGTTTTCTGTTATGAAAACTGAGAATTTCTCCTTTTCTTTTGCGCATGGCTGCGTCTACAAAGTAAATTTGATTTGTTACACGAGAAGGAACATTTTGTATTAAAATTTTTAGGTAGTTACCTTCTGGTTTTACCGTGTATGTTATATTGTAGATAAAATAAATTAACTTTAACATCATCACTTCAGTCATAGGACGTCCATTGCTGGACATAAGCCTCCTTCATCCAAAAGGGCCGGTTGGAAGCGGCCTGCATCTCGCGTTTTCCTGCAGTCTCTTTTAGGTCGTCTCTCCATCTTGTGGGTAGACATCCTACGCTGCGCTTACTGGTCCGTGGTCTCCATTCGGGAATCTTTCGACCCCATCGGCCTTCTGTACTGCGTGCTATGTGCCCTGCCCACTGCCATTTCAACTTGCTAATCCGGTGGGCTAAGTCGGTAACTTCAAAATATTATAAAATAATTTTAAATAGTTGGTACATTACTGCTGTGGCATATAATGTGGAAATGAAGGATAAACGTGAAAAATATGAAAAGAGATGAAACCAAAACATATAAATAGAGTAGATAAACATCAACCTCTAATTGCCACGGCTTAAAAAATAAAACTATTAGTGTATTAAATTATTTTCATTGAATTTTTTGTAAAATCCTAATATCTAAATTCGCATAAAAAGCAAATATGAAATGTTACTTACCCGTAACGCAATATTTCATAAAGCCCATCCATCACTCGACATTGAAAATTCATCTTTTTATTGCACGAAATAACCTTCGTTTTACAAAGTTCGTTTTTTGAACCTTACTTTTTCAAGCACTTTAATACAATACAACCCTCAGAAGAAGGACTAGAGCAGAGATTCAACCGATCCGTGAAATGCTCTTAATATCTTTTTCAATGACACAAAAACGTTTTTTGATGGACAGTTTTTTTCGTGTTTAATAATAACTATTATTTGATTATAAGAAAAACTGTGAAGAAAAACCACTTTAGGATCTCAGATCAAATAAAAAATATAGTTGGATTACGGCGTACTGCCAAAGTGAAGTCAAAATCGCTTTCAAAAGTACGTGGATTCCCAATATGTATACACGACTCACGCCCACATACGCATTCAAAACTACGTGAATTTCATACTGAAAACATCAAACGACTACACACATATTTCAAAAAGTGGCTTCACGTTTCGTGCTCGCCGTAATCTATCTAGCTATTTTTATTTGATCTGAGTTTAGGGTTTAGCTAAAATATTGTTTTAATCTTTTTATCAGGAAGTTTTTTAGTTTTGGCTAATCCACTGTTTACTTATAACACTACTAGCAGTGTTTCATTTATTTATTGCAGAATGTACTATACATACACATAGTTTTTCAAAGTACATTGCAGCGCCCAGACGGGTTCTGTTATAACGTTATAACATAGACCCTGTTTGGACGCTGCAATTTAGAGAAGGAAAACATTGGTCACAATATGTTTATCATAAAATATATCTAGTAAAAAGATGATAACAGTTATTTCCAAATAATTTTTTATATAACATGAAAAAAAATATAACGGTACTTAGTATATTTCTGATGAATAAACAATCTGGGAAGTATATTTTTTGGCAAGAAATGCACATAGAAAAATAATTACATACGATCAAATGTTTAAACAAACTAGCACAAAAGTATAATATATAAACTAATTATAGGAAGTTACAAAATACAATATTGTTATATGTGCATAAATAAGAGATTAAAGAATAAAGTAACATTTAACTTAACTATGTCATATATAATATGTACCATCATTAAATTGTCCATAGAATATTTAATAGTTTTTTTTTAATGGGACAAGTGCCTTTATTAACTAAACAAAATACTAGCTAAAACTAACACTAAATAAACAATTAGACTGTCCATAGTACATTTAATAGTACATGCCTTTTCTGTAATTGTACTGTTTTTTTATTTTATTCAGTAATAGTCTCGCGTTGATCTCCTCGCCTGATGTTAGGGATGATGCAGTCTACGATGGAGCATGCTTTCCTAGAAGAAACCGGTTCACTCGAGATTGATATTGCTGTTTTGCTTATATATTGTTTCGACAATTAAAACGCATTTTCAATAACACTAATGTATTTATTCCTTTAGATATGATTAAATCCTAATCTACGAATACCTAATTGATAGATAAATGACGACAAAATCTATCCTTGATTTGAAACCCTGAGTGCGGTATTTAGGTATATTCTAATACAATCAATCAGAAAGTTTTAAGTTAATATCCATTAAAGACTTCCTCACATGTTGTACGACTCCAGTAAGTTTCTAGTTTGAACAGGCTTTAGATAGTTTCTGAGACCCTGCAAACTCGGAGCTATGAAGCTTCTTCACTAAAACTTCAGCCAAACCTGCGCACCTGCGGTGTAGCAGCGTCAGGGAAGCGGCAGCGAAGCCAAGTTAAGCTTTTGACCTAAATGAGTTTTAAACCTAAAGGCCCCGACAAGGTTTGACAATTTTAAGTTATGTCTTCAGCGCTGGCTTATTAGGCACTCTTTCTGCGACACGTCTGAATTTTTACAGTTAGATCTGTAAAAATGATTATTATTTTTATCCCCGCGCTTTCACCCGCGTGGTGATAAAAAGTGGTATAAAAGATGATGATGATGATGAAAAGTAGCTTATGTGTTATCCAGGACATAATAAATGTACATTCCAAATTTCATACAAATCCATCCAGCCGTTGCTGCGTGCTTAGTAACAAACATCCACCCATCCATCCAAACTTTCACATATTTATATTAGTGTGATTAGCTGCGCCCAGTGGTTTTACCCACACGGATTACTCTTTATAACATCAGCTATCTGCCAGTGAAAATCCCGTCAAAATCCATCCACCCGTTTCGGAGTCCATATGAAACATGCACGCATACATACATACACACATACATTTTTATGAATATAGATTAATTAAAATGATGATCGATTAATTCAACCTACGTAATTATTGACTTGTAAATTGGCTTTCCCAAATAAATGAACATGAATTGTTTTTAGACCAATCAACATCTGGGATACAATTTCAGGGAAAAGAAATGTCATTATTAATTCTCTTCGCTACTGGTTACATAGATACGATGGGAAACAGCGAATGCCGCGCGACTTAATAATACTCCCGCTTTGTTGACGTTTTGTTCGCGTAGGTATGGCTGTACCATACTTCAACAAACTTCACTTCAACTTGATACTTGCGCAGATACGTTCCTTTCAAAGTTCTTATTGATTTGGACGGAACAAAGACGTTTACTGTGATATGATGTTACGTGTTACGTATTAGAAAATACTCGCCTTTATCAAAACTTATAATAACTTAGGATATGGATACCTGATACCTAAGAGAGGAAAAAATAAAAGCTACATTGTTTACAGTTTGTCTGAAAACCTTTCATAGTTTTACCGACTTGGACGAAACAAAGACGTATAATGTGATATGATATTACGTGTCACTTTACTTCATTAGAAAATACTTGCCTTTATCAAAACTAATAGGATATGGATACCTGATATACAGAGGTAAAAGTAAAAATAAAAGCTACACTGTTTACAGTTTGTCTGAAAGCTTTTGTATAACATCTTGTCTTGTTTATTATACGTTTCAGTAACTTCAGTGTTTACGTCCCGTTCACATTACAGACGTAGGTAGATGCATTCTGTTCACTTATATTATTTTATTTTCACCATTATTTCAATTGAACCGTATTCCGACTGAACACCTAGAGCCGCTCAGCATGCGCAGAGACGTTGGCTCTCTTTGTGTCTTTTACTGCATTTACAGCGGGGAATGTTCTGAAGAACTGTTCGCGATTTTTTCATCGCACCAGCCGCCACCGCCTGAAAGTTTATCCACATATCATAAGATCGGTGGAAATCGCACATTGTACGTTTTACGCGTTCGTTTATGCCTTACACCTGCAATTTGTGGAATGAGCTCCCTTCCTGCGGCATTTCCGAGTAGCTTTAATGTGGGGTTCTTCAAAAGGGCTGTTAATAGAGTCTTTGAGGGTTGGCAACGTATCTGTGATGCCCCTGGTATTGCAGGTATGCATAGGCTACGGTGATCGCATACTATAGGTAAGGCAGCCAGTCTGCTTGTTTGCCACCTATGGCATTAAAAAAAAGTATTCTTAGTATACGACCTTCCAAATATCTCTATGCAAAATCACTTCGATTCGTTGCTGCGTGGAAGTAGGATATATAAACTAAAGAATACACTTTCTCATTATAATATTAGTGAAAGTAAAGTAATATTTTGAAACTGAATGGGGTTTCCCCGATGGTAACAATCTGGGTGCCTTCAAATTGCGAGTGAATCAGTTTCTTCTAAGCAAACGTGCTCGATCGTAGACCGCATCATCGCTTAACATCAGAAGAGGTGGCGATAAAACTCAAGCTTATTATATAAGTTGTACAATAAAACTATATAAACTAAGTTACATATATTATGCATTCTGTATCAATATCTATGAATAGTTATAAAATTAACTACGTAAAATAAAAACCGAAGTGGTCGACATTGTAGATATGCTATAGTTTGCTATACCAACAGAAGTTATCTAATTCGTTTGAAAGCTTCTTCGCAATCTCAGCCTCACAAAACTTACAAAGCGACCAACTTCTCTCTAGTGTTGGCGAAATGACGGAACTAAGGTGTTACATGAGAAGCGCTTGAGATTTGTTCTGAAAATACAATTGTGTCTCCATCACTCAACTCTACAGATATAAATTGGTCACACGGTGTTTCAAAGCAGTAACTGAGGATTTCAGCGTTCTTCGAGAAACTAATGATCCTTAGTTATTAATGACGTGGAAGAAAAATGGGTGGAGGTCGAGGGTCATTGTGTCTTGAGGTTTTCGGTGTCTGATCGACATGAATGATGAAAATGTTGGCAGCTGGGTAGGTTTTCTAATGGTGCCATATAATTACTAAGATCAATGACTTATTTATTGCTGAAGAGGCGAAACTGAGCTGTAAATCCTATATGAGTTTTTGAACTGTATTTTTTTTTTTTGAATTGATTTATGAAATATAAAATGATAATGAAAAATTTGATTTATGCCTTGAATGTTAAACAAACAGACAGAATAGTAGAAATTATTTCTACTAACTGAAAATATAAAAATCAAATTCAAAAAAATTCAATTAACTTGCAGACAAATCTAATCAAATAGCTAAAAAAATACTTAAAAGTTGATTAAACCAGACTAAAACTTGAACAATAGTAAAACTCTAATGAGATATGATGAACCCGTTGAATAAATTCTGCTTTACATATATTATATTTTGATTTAAATGTAAAACAGCTCTCAGTATCAAATGGTGGCGTTTAATTAAATGGCTAATTAGAGCACTCAGCTTTGTTTACTTCGTAAACAATCTTATTTAAACAACACTAGGCATTTCTTGTTTTCAACAATTCTTGTTTAAACAAAACTAGGCTTTCTCTTTTCTATTGGCAGTTTCATTTACTAATCCTGACGAACATCTTAGGCACTTTAGCAAACAATATCTCAACTGACCTGGAAATGTTTGGAACTCTTTACTCAATTTGTTTGTTTTTATTTTAATGAAGAAGCATTAAGTTAATTTACTGATCCCCTTTAGAGAATTAACCTTGAGAAATACAATGAGTAAGTTTGACTCAAACTGTTTGAGGGACTGAGCCAACTGTTGTTAATTAGGAATGGGGTAACTGTGACTGTGAGGTTTTTTTTGTACAATTTAAAATTTTCGTTGGACTGTAAAGCGGGTAAGTATAACGAAAAACAAATCTAAAACATATAAACGTAAAGTACTAACAATTACTGCAATGTTTGGCACTACTAAGGGCCTCTTTCATCATCTCAAAGTAAAGATACAAGTAAGCTACTCGGCGATTAAAGTGGTCAATCAATCAATCGCAGTCAGAGACAACGATTTTCAATCGCATTGAAATCGCAGGTAACTTCTGGTATGTTAAAGGCGTACACACATTCAATTAGCGTCCCAAGCCAGCAGCTTCGTAATTGCGAAAACATTCGAGCCAGGGGAGAGTTAAAATGTTAACTTTTCAGGAGCACTTGTTTAATTTCAGTGCAATTCGGTCTACTTTTCTACATATTAGCAGAGTAAGCTCAACATCACAGCTGCCCAGCCAATTTTGGAAGGGGGCTGTAATTTTAATTCATGTCAGTCGGCTTGCCGTCTTTGCCTTTTTCTGACAGGTATGTTATTAAAGTTAAAATTATAGACCCACTTGCATAACCGATTTAAATATCGATTTAAAGAAATTAAAATGTTAAACTGTATGGGGAATTTAGTAAAATCTATATTGAAACCAGATTTAAATTGTTGTACAAGCCAGCTTCAGTTTTACGTAAAAAGTAATGTAATTTATGTAAATCAGAAACGTATGTAGAATTTAAAAGGGGTTTTTGGGCGATAACTTGAGATATGAATTTGAATTCAGACAACAGTGCAACGTAGCAGCTCGTGTTGTACTTGTTTGCGAACTAATTCGAATACGTCATCTCAGCGGACTACTTTTTGGCTTGCGGGCCTGAAGTTGGGCAGCCTAGCACTTCATCATTACGTTTAACAGCCTCGGTGTCTAGAGGTTCAAGTTTTAATAGTTATATGGCTGCTTTCGTAGTTATTTTGATGCTGAATTTTCTACGACTCTAGGGCATTGGAGGTGTCATAGAGAATGCTTAAAATGACAACGACATTTTGCAAGGATCGTTTCAACTTTGACATTATACATTGTACATAATTGTTTATTTATTTTTATTAGGTAATATTATGTATCATCATCATCATCAGCCATAAAATCAGAATCAGAATAAAAATCAGAATGACATTTAAGCGGCTTCAATGAGTGTGATCTAAATATTGTAAGAAAAAGTAAGTAGGTTGGTTCGTTTCTATTTCGTATGATATTGCTTATCCAAGTCACGGGTGTAATATATATTATATTCTGATAATTGTGGCTCTCACGGGCTTACCTCGCAAACTCTCAGATTAAGAGGGCTTTCTCACGTGACGCGTTAATCGCATTTGAATTTATGTTACGAGTATAAAACAATTATTCATAAAAAATATTTAATTAATTCAGTCGTTAACTGATAGATAAGTCATAGCCTTAACCGCTGGGACTAGAATATGACATTTGCACAGTTTTTTATGTCATGAAAACGCACAAGTAAGATTTTTTGAATTTTTTTTCATAAGTATATTTTGTATAGATCGACATTTTTAGGGTTCCGTACCCTTCCCCGTCAATCATGCCTTTTAACGAGTGTGTATCTATCGAAACGTTATAGATAGCCATTTGAAATTTTCTCAGAATATGTAATGTTACGGTGGATTAACTAAGAAATACGAGTAATAATAAAGCCAAAAATTTAAACTAAAAGAGTACATATACAACTAATGTTTTTTAACGTATTTTTGTAATTGTTTGAGTGTCATAACGGTAATACGTGTGAGCGTCAAACTTGGCATGTAACTTTATAAAAAGTAAAACAACAAATAACAAATTTCTGCTCACCACCGGTTCTTGTACGATCACCGAAACTAAGCAACGTCGGGCGCTTTTGGCTTTTTGCACTACTTTTTTGTAATCATTAATCATTTAACCTTATGGCCTTAATTGAAATCGTGTTTATTTCTTCGAGAAATCATCCAAATTAAATAGGATAATTTTGTTTTATATTGCGTTGCTATTTTATGTGGTGGTTTGGAACCCCCAGTGTGCGAGCCCGACTTGCACTTGGCTGGTTTATTTAATTTAACCACGTGGAAGTTATTACTTAACCTTCTGAATAAAAGTTAAATTTAGTTGTATCATAATTTTTTGGAAACATCACCTCTATCATCATTATCATCATCCAACCAAATTCCCTCGGGGCACCTCTAATAATTTCACGAAAACTGCGGAACTACTTATATATTAGTACAGACAGCTTTTCCAGAAGTTTCCTCGGCCATCCGTCATGCAATGTTCGTGCGATCCATCATTCGCACAAAGGAAAAATGTTATATTTTTGCCAAATTTCTGCGCTTATCTGTACCTAACCTACGTTTACTCTATATTTTAAGTTATTAAATATAATAATGGACGTCTTTGGGGTCCTAGATATTACGAGGTTTTTTTTTCACACACGGTCATCTGACCCCAAATTAAGCAAAGCTTGTAAAATGGCTGCCAGAAACTGATATACGTACATATATATTTTTAAATACATACTTAAATATATATTAACACCCAGACATAGAACAAACACAAATTTTAATCACTTGAATGTTTGTAGGTGGGAATCGAACCCACGCCCCCAAACACAGAAGGTAGGTTCACTACCAACTGAGCCACCGGGGCAGTCAATTGTTTTCGGTCCAAGCGTTTATTTGCTCTGACAACGACAAAAATTGAATAAAAAATACTCCTAATATTTATGGGATGGAAATCTTTTTAGAAATATAAACGAAACTTCAAAATATCTCGTAAAACGTTTGAGGTAGGTATTTCTCCTGATGTGTCATTTATATGAAGATCTGTATTCAGGTCACGCTGGGGCTTTCGCCTCACGTTCGACTTCAGTAAGGCTTTATATGATACTTGAGTGAGAAAAACTGCATTTTCTATTTTGCTTTGAGTTTTTCACCAAAAAAATCCGCTTTGAAATGTTCTGTATTTTATTATTCAGACCAGCTTGTACCTGCCTACTATTTTATCTGCCTTCCAAAAAAAGAGTGTTTCATATCCATACATACATTTCAATACATAAAAGTTAACTAAGTCGATATAAGGGGATGAAACGTGGTGAATAAATTTGTACGGGCCTTTACTTACTTACAGGTGCTCAAAACCATTAAGGACATCGTAAATTATTTATTTATTTATTGAGTTAAAAACGATAAAATGATCACTTACATTTACACAATAATAAAGGTTTAAAAAAAATCATAAAACTACAATTGCATGCAAATAATGTCGGGTTATAGTCAAATGTCATCTAAAATAATAATCAATACCACAGACCTACTACCTATAGATTTTCAATGAGCGTGGCTAGCTCAGTGCCTCTCGCTTCAACAAGGTGTGTTGCCACATTAAAATTATTTGCTTTAAGTTAGGGTAATTTACATACTAGACGGGTAGTGAATCTCTTCAATGAGTAATTTTGGAAACTTTGGAAAATCTTGTGAGATGGAAGGATATCTGAAAAATACTTATGAACAAAAGAAATTAATATTAAGATCCAAATCCATCCGTTTAAAGGTAAGACAGCTTTAAACGGCTGTATCTTTCGCGCCGTAATATCGTCAGTTGAAACTTACACAGAATATGTAATTACGACGGATTAACTAAGAAATATAATTAAGTCAAAACTAAAGAGGGTACACACATCCACACATACAACAAACGTTTTTGTTAAGGTATTTTTGTATTTGCTCTGGTTTAAAAACCAAACGGTACGTAACGGTAATCGGTACAAGCGTCAAACTTGGCGGATTATAGTGCACACCCTAAAGTAAAACAACAAATAATAAATACTGGCCGCGTGCGAGTCGGTCACACATTTCTGTTTCCCACAAGTTAAGCAACGTCGGGCGCGGTTGATACTTGGATGGATGACAGCCTGGGTGTGATGTTGTGTATTTGCACTACTTTTTGTATTTTGTGACGGTACAGAACCCTCAGTGCACGAGCCCGACTCGCACTTGGCCAGTTTATTTATTTTCATGGATGGAATTATGGATAACATCCCAATTAATGAGATACTTAGATAAAACTCTTTATTATTTACAGTACTCATATCACACACGATAAATCAGACTTCAAAAAAAGATTATTTTGTTTTATTTGAACAAAATCACGCTGATGATGATTTATGATGATATATTTTCTTTGATTTAAGTACATTTAAGTGTGTTTATTAGACCCTGAGCAGCTGCAGTTGCTCAAAAATATAATTGTTCCCTTTCTGATATTGGATTCGGCATTGAAATGACTGGAACAAATTCTACTATGTTTTCCTGGCACCCAATTTTCACAACCAGTAGCACTGATCCATTTTATTCGTAAGCCAGGATCAGTTGGAAACCTGCAGAACGAATAATTTATGTTAATTGTGGTGGGTAATTTCATTTATAAACTGGCAACATTGATTGTTATTCTTCTCAGTTAATATTTTGATAAAACTCATAGGAAATACCACAAATCGACCAAAAAACGGACTAATTATGAATAAAATATTTACGCATTGATATCCTGAATTTATTTAGGTGATCATTACAAGCTCTATATGTTTACTTACGTGTGAAATGATATTTCATTGTTTTTTCTCTCACTGCGGTACTTGCAGCCCAAAATGATACATCCAACCATTGTAAATGTTTGTTTTACAATTATTTCTAAGACGAAACACGCATTTATCACATAAAATCACCAAAAAAATGCAATGAACAATATTCAGACCCGTTTTGTTTGGCACAGAACCGTCAGATTTTGACATTTCTGATCCAAAAAACCGGCCACGCCGATAAGGACAAAAAAGTCTTGTTATGTCCTTTTTGTACTTGTGCTGAGCCATATCAATTTGTCTCTTTCACTTGCTTTCACTGAAATATATTGCCGATCTGTTGTGTATATCTGTGATCAATACCATTTCCTAAATGTCAAAATAATAATATAAAACAATTTTCTAAGTGTCAAACAAAAATAAAATTAAGTCTAACCATAGACCAAAAATTTTTTTTGTTACCTAAATCTATGAGTCTAACAGTCCAAATCATTATCGGATTTTTGCCCCTATCCCATTGGTCGATTTGATTCTCGGAAAATGTCAAAAAAGTGGTCATTACAGTATTCCAGTTGTCACAAAAGATGTCAAAATCAGAGTTGGCGGCAAGGAGTGCAATTATAGACTGTCAATAGAACTTTACCACAGTAGATACTCGTATTTATGATTAGTTTTCTTTATGCACGATTTTGGCGAGTATTATAGCCCGGGATTAATACTTAAATGAGATACTTTTGTATCCAAACAAAATGCATAATATTAACAACCACACATTTATCGAAATAAAAATCGATTTTATAATTAGTTAAATAAGCAAGTGCTGGAACAAAATTATTCTTATTATAAGAGTTGTTTGGAAAACTGGAGCCAAAGGTAATTTAATTTTTGTGGGATCACCTCGAAAGCAAACTTTACATAAAGAATCACAAAATGAAATGAAATGTAATTTATAAACGAAAAATAGGTTTATACACTGGTCTTAGGTATTATATATAGTTCTCCTATTTTGCCGTTACTCGGCATGTGAATTTAATCATAAAAATAAATGTATACTTAGTATAAAAAAAAAGTATACAATTCTATGTTAAATGCGTGGTCAAATAAATTTTAGTAGATTAGTAGGTGGTATGTCAAATAAAGTATTTTTTTTTTATAGTTCCTATGTCAAAGTATACAATGATATGGTATGGTATGATATACATAAATTGGTCCCCACATACTTAAGTAATAGGTACATACATAAAAAAAATCGGCCACACCGTTATTTACGATCAGGCGAGTTGTTGGCAAAACGTAGATCTATATTAACTATAAAAAATAAATTAAAAAAAAAGAACGCGCTGAATTCATAACTTGTATTCTGAAGTCATTTAAAAACATAATTGTCGTGATGATTATAATTTCCATCACTATTATAATTCCTATTAAGGTCGGGCTGGGCCCATAATCTAGCGATCTACCCTTGCGGTGACGCAACACTTTCAACAAAACTAATCCGATAGAGCATAATCCCATTTCAAAGGTAGAAGCCCACCAGCCTGGAAAGTGGAAACCTTAACAAATTACACACCTAAAATAACTCCGACCAGTCATGGGGTTCCAGACTTTCATCAGCATAGTTAGCGGGGTTTTTTCCTGGTTGATTTGAAAGGTTTTGTAAGCTATCTTGTTTTAAAGTTATACTTTTGCTGTTTTTTCAAAGGCTCTATAGTGGAGTTAAACCACTTAATTTTATCCAAGGTATTATTACTATGTATTTGACGTGGACTGATTTCCATTCAAACATCTGAAGGTATGCAATAGACACTGACAAGGGGCTGCTGTATATTTTATTACGTAAACAAATTTTATTATGACCTCTTCTTACCCCTTCCTCTCTCGTGAGAAATCATTATCAGCTTTTCATGTTCCCATTTGTGGGACACAGGATTTCTCTTAGAGAGAAAGGATGGGCCCTGTTCCAACATGCTGACTCAGTGCATGTTGGTGACTGTCATAATTTATGTCTTTGAACTTCTGAAGTTCTTGGAAATACTGGTTTTACTTTCGACCAAAATGAAATGAATGGACGGGCCCAGTAGAAGCGCATTTTTGAAGATTACAAAATGAGCGCCAGCGCTCACTTCGTTTCAGTCGGTCTCTAGCCGTAGGAAGTGAAACACGAGTCTATTGTTACGCGATAACGAAACATCTGACAAAATTATGAATTCGTATGCTTTACCGAAGTGTAAATACACAAATAAAACCGATATCTGTTTTTCGTAACAAATATACTGTACATTTTTATAATTAGGTGTTGAAGTATATGTCCGACGGTTTTGACTCGTTTTTACTGATCAAGTTCAATGGTTAGGGCCCGTCCATTCATATGATTTTGGTCGAAGGGTTTTACAATGTTTTCCTTCACCGTTTTTGGGCGATGGCATAGAAAGACATAATTTATTAAGGTTACTAAAAAGTCATTGGTGCGAGGATCGAACCAGGTGCCGTCAGATTGTAAAACGCACATACTACCGGCGCTACTACTCTCGTGACAATACATTTTTCGTGCATTTATTAAAAAAAATGTGATTGGTTGGACTTCCTCCCCATTAACCTCTTATACTCTCAAAATTTTACGTGATAATAAGCCCCAAGCGACAATCAAGCATCCATTTTGCGAAGCTTTCAGGTAAATACACATCTACATATCATAGCCGTCCACAATCCATGGAGTTGTTAAAGTAAACTTCAGTTTACTTACAGCCATCGAACTCTAATTACTGAGCCACAAGTTTCCACTCCATTTACCCGCTTGTGGTTGAGCCCTTCAGTTCGATTCCTGGGATTGAATGGTACTTACATTTGTATTAAGTGCTTTGTTGTGGGAAACCGCAAATCGCAACTACAAACTGTTTACAGAATATGTAAGAGCTAATTGAATCATATAATAGACAGTCTTCTAATTATTTTTTCTGCCCCATAAAAAAACTGATAATAAATAAAGCCCATCAACGAAAACTTAATTACATAAATAAAACATAAGTGTATTAATTTCATTCTTGACAGAGAGCGCACTATAGCAAGTTATGATGTCAAGCCTTGCGTGACAGAGCATCTCCTCTCAATCCCAACCAAAAACTTTAAACTTTTATTATTATCAGCTCAGAAATATATCAGGCAATTTGTATATTGTTTAAAGTTTTTTTTAATGCATAAATAGACTTGCGTTTGACCGCCAACTCTCCTGATGTTAAGCGATGATGCGGTTTACGATGGAGCACGCTTGCCTAGAAGAAGCCGATTCACTCGAGATTTGAAGACACCCCGATTGTAATTATCGCAGAACACCCATTCAGGCAGCGTATTCCACAGACCAGCAGTACGCACAATAAAAATGGAATCAAAGCGCTTCGTACGGGTTTTCGGAATATCAACCATCAGTATGTGTAATGTATTTAATTATATTCTTCGCTACGCCTGTTATTTGTTATAATAAATGAAACACCAGTCAACTAGCCTAATCTTATTTATATTTTCTTTTCCTTTCCTTTATAATGGTTACCTTTGGATGTGTTTCCAATCTGCGTTTCTGTGAGCTTTATAGATGCTGCCGTTGAGAACCATGCCAGATGTAGACTTAGTTCACCCGGTGCAAATTCCCTGGTTGAATTAAATACACTACTTGGTAAACTAGATTCAACCAAGTGATGTACATGATCCCTCTTGTAGGAGATGCGTTTTAGACGAGCCAAGCGTAATAATTCACTACTACGTGACAGCGATAGTCATTTCAGATGCGGCTAATTCTATGTTTTCTATGTTCCGTTTTGCTAAGATCTAATTTTAGTAAGAACTTTATTAGTACGGTTCGCGCAAAACTTTATGAGCCCTCTGAAGTTAGGCCCAGTGGCTGCGCAGTACGCATATTATAGGTATCCGAGGGACTTTACAGGGCGTCGGGGAGGCCTCGGGCCTAACTTCAGAGGGCTCATAAAGTTTTGCGCGAACCGTACATAAATAACATCTCAAATTTTAGTGATTCTTTTTCGCTTTGAAAAAGATTTTATACAATCTACTAATTTATTATGTGTCCTTGAGAATATAAATGTTATGAAAAGGGCTATTGATTGTTATGGACATCATTCTAGAAATAAAAATCGGTTACTGCCACCACGAAGAAGACTAGCGAAAACATTAAATAGTTTTTACTGCTTAGGAATTGAATTTTATAATAAAATCCTTGATATTATTCAAAATTGTAATAAAAATGACATATTACATTTTTTTTTTTTTTTTTTTTTAATGGGGACAAAATATTTATTATTTACTAATATGATTAATTAATATTTGTTTTCTTTTAGGTATAAAATACAACTAACCTAATTATTTTGACAATATTCTAACAAAAATTTAAATTACAAACAAAAATAAAATATTTTTAATCGAATAATCCGCCCCTAACTGTACCCTGTGCGAAGGTGCCCATAACACTATATAAAAATACATATTACATTATATTAAAAAACATTTAATGGACCAAGGCAAAAGACAAAAGTATATTTAAGAATGTATAATGTAATTAACTTCTACAATGCTAGATATATTATCTATTTAATTTTAATCTTGACGATGCTATTGCAGATCGTTATTTAATACTTTATTCTCGAGAACATGTTTTATTATATTAATGAGGGTAGGTTACCAAAGAATTTATTTGATGTTATTATGAAAGCTTGTGATTTTGACATTCGCCTAGAAATTTACCAACTAAATATGAAGTATTGTAAAAGCTGACGGCTCTAAGAACATGCAATATGTCTACAGAGTGAATAAATATTTGAATTTGAATACTGCAACAGCACTGCAATGCAGATTTCGGCTTCAACATCCAAATACAAAAACCCAAAGTAAACCATATTGCAGTTCTGTTGATTAAGAATCCGTGTCACTGGAGCTGTATTGCAGTTTTGCGCAGTCCGGGATATTGGAGTATTCACATATGACTGCGCTTAGTGACAAAAAAATGCACGAACAAAAGTACTGAGACCAATTATTCTGAGAAACCAGGCTCACGGTTATCGTTGATTTTAGTTTTTTTTTTTTGTGAATGATGAAAACGTAGAGGGAACCGAAATTCCTCTATCATAGCTAATTAATAAGAAACTCAATTACAAAAACAGTCCAAACCGAAACAACAAGGTTTCTAGATGTTCTGGTAAAACGTATCCAAACTTTTAATTTAACGTCTGTCTGTTAAGAGAGCAATTTAAGACCGGGCTTACTGGAGCTACCTTATTTCTCACATTTTGAACAGTTTAAAAAATTCGCTAATGATGGATAAAAAATAACAATTGGACCTTTTTTTAATCTTATTTTTATTTGGGGCAGAATAACATTGTCAACATTTTAAGACTATTTTTAAGATGATATGCTGTATTATGGCGTACCTATTATATATGAAAAGTTGTCCTTAAAAATTATGGCGTCAGATACTAAAAAGAGATTTTGATCGAGATTCTCCGGTCTCCGCCATCCATTAAAATATCAAAAATTACTTTATACAATTTGCAATGTTATTTTAAAAGTGATTTTATTTATTTTCAAAAACGTTGAATATGTGCGAAAGAGATAGCCCTGGTGGGTATGCGCGGTCTTAAATGTGAATAAGTTTGGTGTCTCTTGGATAGTTGTCGGAACACACCATGAATCCAAATGCAGGCGACTTGGACGCAATTATATATAAAGACTTATTCGCGAAAACCGACTGAATTAAGGTTGTCAATTCGACTGTATCTCCGCCATTGTAAACAGATTGCAATGAAATGATTTTTTTTCTTTTATTGTAGAGTTTAGTTGCAGTCCCATTTGAATTTGGACATACCTCTGATGGTGGAACGTTAGGGGATGAATTTCGTTTAATTCCATATATTTTCCCGTGAATTCGGTTATTTTATTTATTTTTTTACGGTCTTCAACAATTGCTCCAAAATAAAGTAAGAACTTAATTCGGAATAAATATGTTGAGAATAAGCCTTGGAAGAATTCTTCTAAATATTTAAAAAAAAAACAGAACATTATAAGTCCCAAGGCCCAGCGGCAACGGCACGCTATTTACACAAGCAAAGCCTAGATTAAGCTTCTCCAACACCCAGCTTTGCCGCCTCGGGGCGAAAATCGGTGAAATTGCCCGAGAGCTGAAAAATAGTGCGGAAAGTGTTTACTCCCGTTTTCGGATCGTTTGTACTTGATTAGGTTTGTCGAGGATCGGATGTGTAATGAGATGGGAGGATGCCTAAAAAGATACCTACATCCTGGAAGTATATAAAAAGTGTCAATATATACTTTTCCGTTTTTAGGATATTATATTTTCAACAGATTAAAAAAAAAAAAGGTTTTTCTCAATTCGACTATTTGTGTGTATTTATGTGTGTGTGAGTGAGTGAGAGTGTTTGTGTGAGTGTGTGTATATATAATTTACATTATATGTCCGCTGATTATAAACCAATTAACAAATATAATAAGTTTTATCTCGAAATTGGTACTACATAAATTTTCTACGTCTGAGAGTGAAAAATTAGGGTATCAATCCCGTTTATTGAATTTCCCGAGAAGTCGTTTTTGTTAATTTTCAGATTCAGATAATATTTCACATTCGATTCTTGGGACAAACCCGGTCCTTTATACGGTATTAATGGGCCCAAAGGCAATACTGAAAGGTCTTTCAGTGTTAAAAATAAATTAAACTATGCCGATTGAGGCCTTAGGCTACTTGTTTTAACCAATTCTGTCTAGGTGATGAGAAAAATTGCGCGACCGCAAACCATATCTTAGCGCGTTAAGGTTCATGTTCGCATGATTTTCCGAACAGCGCTGTTTCGGCGCTATTTTGAGCTCGCGTTAAGAGTTAGCCGTAAGGCGCTGGTTTTTAGTTTTACTTGAAACATTCGTGTACAACCTTTCAAATGACGTACTTGTTTATTAGACGTACGGCAGCCAGTATTGATCCAGCCGCGCCCTACCCCGTCCGTGGAAAGTTCCGACCAACCCTAGTTTTTACTGTTCAGGGATAGATTTTAGGTTTAGATAGATATTGAAAAGGGTACAACATGCAACGGTTTCTTTTAATTTTTTATATTAGACGCAAATAAGTTTCAGACGCTATAAGTTTCAAAAAATGATATCTCTATTTCCAGCCTAATTAGTTATAATGATAATGCTACGATACTATACCAGATAAAGCCTGTATCAAGGCAACCCGTATAGCTTAATTACAATAAAACCCTGTTTTAAACTATCACGGTTGTTCACTACAGTTATATGATTATTTACGGGATATTTACCGTGGTAAGGTTGTGGAAAGAGCTCCCGATATTTCGGCGCAGTTACATGCACCATGTGTTGTCTTCCCTTTAACATGGTGCATGTAACTGCGCCGAAATATCAGGAGCTCCTTCCACGCCTTACCACGGTAAATATCGCGTAAATAATCATATACCTAACTTAATTATAATAGTTCAGTAGTTTGTACGGTATTTTTTTCAATTGAATACTTAATCAACTACCATAACCTGCCATGCTAATATACATGGAAACTATATACACAAATTCCTTTTAAAAATAAAAATAAACATTTAATTGTGTATCTTTAATAACGTGTGAGTTTTTCTTCTGTGTGATATGACAGTGATCTTAGCCATTAATTCACAATTACATATTTTCTTTTACTTTTTTTTATCTATCTGTCTGTGGCATCGTAGTTCCGAAACGACTGAACCGATTTTGATATAGTTTTTTTGGTTGAAAGCTCAACTCTTAGGGGGTTAAAAACAATTTAACTTGTATACATTTTATTAGATTAATAATAATAATATATTTGAAAATAACTAAAAAAACACGCTTATGTGACTCGTTAAAACAAAACAAGGGAACCCAAACTCTAGAGGTTTACTGGTAGCACCAGATCAGTTTAATGGCACCAAAATATTGTATTGTCATTCGATACGTGAGATACTCAGATAAACAGACACACAAACACACACGCTAAACTTATAAAACCCCTCTGTTTGCGACAGGGGTTAAAATGAATTTTGAAGCTCGTCTAACCTTTACCTACATATGTAAGGGAACCTTGCCCTTGAAGTGAAATCCTTGCCCTTCATCACCCAACTGCTTTGCAGGACCATTAAATTAACACTTTCCGGTCGTTCCGGTCGTTTTGTCGCTCTGTCGCTTGGTCGTTCGGTCGTTCTAGAACATTACTGTAATATTACGTAATAGCCGACCCTCTATTTGCGTTTCAGTTTTGTAAATTGGCTTTTGAATGCGGACCTGGCTTTACAAGTTTTTGTTGGAAATTCTGGAGATTTACTGAGGGTGTTAGAAATGGAAATTAAAGGTCAAAACTGCGTATATTTACATAGATTGGGAAATATTTAAATATGTATGTATTTATGAATAGAGAACGCACATAAGTTGCTTTTAACATAGGATATCATTTTTGTAGTGGTAGGACTCTTTTGCAAGGGTCCGCCTGGGGAAGTACCACACCATTGCCAGTTATTCAACCGCCAAGCAGTAGTGTGCAGACTCAACTGTGTTCCAAATTGAAGGGCAATGTTTCCAGTGAAATTTTATTTCGTAGTATAAGTATTTTGTGGTAATTTTTTGCTAATAAAGTACTTGTTTTTCCACAACACAACACAAAGTAGTAGTACATAAGTGTGCGTTGCCTAGCCGTGTTATAAAATGCCTCCTCTGCCTTGTATTGTAGGTTTCATTGAACAAATGCGAAAAAAAAAGAATCATGTCTAGTCAGCGCCATCTATCGATAATTGCAGAACTATGTTCCTCCGGCTGTCAGAAAACCTCCCATTTCACAGTTTTTCTTCTAAAAAGAGGCGAGTTCAAAGTGATTTGATTACGTTTTTCCACTAAAAAGAGGCGTGTTCATAAAGGTTCTGTTAGAATTTAATGTTTCGAAGTTTCGAGCCCATGAGTGAGAGCATACTAAATATTTAGTCGTATCGCAATATGCCAGGCGTCACAGTCTGATGCGTCCACACCTTTATAAAGTTTTGTGAAGAGAATAAAAACACGAGAGCTTATAGTCTACGATTTAAATATGAAATGGCGGATAAAGGCACTGCTTTGTAACAGTCGGAGTAGGGTTTTAACAATGTCGACAGTTTTTCAACAGTCGGATTTTTTGGGTCACGGAATTCTTTTTATGACCCGAGTTGGAACATATGAGTATAATTACATGTAGTATTTTACATTGCGGTTGAAAAGGCCAACATTACATATAAATAACATTTCCATAAAGTTATTTTTCAATTTGAAGTGTGGTTTCTCACTTGAAGATTTGTATACGTACTATTTTAGCAACAACTGGCTGCAACTCGCGGTTTCACCCGCACTTTAAACCTCCTCAAAGCAACTTCCTTGGTAGCGACAGCAACCTCCTTTGGCATATAACCCTATATGTATATAGATACAAAAAGTACTCGGCTGGCAGGATTTGAACCGAGTGAAGTCACAAAGGCATATTAGGGCAGGACAAAAACAAAACAAAAAAATTGTTTTACTTTTTTGTTTCAGATTGTTTTACATACTTATCATACGTTTTTGTTTCACGTTAGGTCATTAGCATCTTCGATGATTTTCTGTAGAGGGAATCGTAAATAATTGAACCCAATTTCTTATTGTACTTACGTCGTTAAAGCGGAAATACATTAACTTACTTCACAAATACATTTATGCTCAGGTGAATAAATACCTTTGTAACGCACAGCACGGCTTTAGGCGAAAGAGATCTGTCGACTCTAACTTATTGGTTATTACTAATTTTATCTCGTCAAAGTTGGACTGTGGCTCGCAGGTAGATGTGCTCTATTTTGACTTCCGGAAGGCGTTTGATAGGGTCAACAATGACCTTCTGTTGGCCAAACTTAGTGCTTTGGGTTTTGCCCCGGGACTTTTGCGGCTTCTTGCGGACTACCTTCGCGAGCGCCAGCAGTTTGTGCGGCTCGGGTTGTACGAATCTAAGCCCTATCACACGCGTTCTGGTGTAAGTCAGGGCTCCATACTCGGGCCGTTATTGTTTTTATTAATGGTGAACGACCTCCCAGCTGTACTAAAATACGCGCAGTGTTTGCTCTATGCCGACGACCTGAAGCTCTTCGTTGAGATCAGGTCTCATGCTGATTGTGTTGCTTTACAGAGTGATATTGACGCAGTTGCTCAGTGGTGCCGAGTTAATGGGATGGAATTTAATGCGTCTAAATGCTGTGCAGTGTCTTTTGGTCGAATACGGCATCCAATTATTTACGACTACAATATAGATGGTGTCACTGTAACTCGTTCAGCTGTCATGAAAGACCTGGGTGTCATATTTGACCAAAGGTTAACATTCCACGATCACATCAACGCTCTAGTGAAAGAGTCGTTTCGGCGGTTGGGTTTCATCCTCAGGAATTCCAAGGATTTCCGTAATCCTTACGTCATCCGTTTGATATTTGAAGCCTTGGTTCGTAGCAAACTGGAAAGTTCTATGTGTGTATGGAATCCCCATGAGAAGAAATATATACTCCAACTAGAAAAAGTGCAAAAGGCATTTCTTAGATATCTGTATAAGCGTGTTCATGGATATTATCCTCTTATGTATCCCACAGATTTCTTACTCGGTTGTCTGGGCTACAATTCGTTGAAAGTTAGGCGGGAAAAACAACAGCTAACTGTGGTGTGCAAAATCCTGCGCGGAGATATTGACACGCCTGATCTTCTCGATAAGTTGTGTAGGTTCTATGTGCCCGACAACTATTTGTGCTGTAGATACCACAAACTGTTTGCTGAGCCTCGTTGCCGTACAGTAGCTCACTCTAAGTCACCTATTCCTCGCACGCTTACCGCGCTCAACGCTCTCTTGAAAGACAACCCCGAATGCGATGTGTTTGTAGACAGGTGGTCGTTCTTAATATTGGTATGCCTGACGTTTTGTGAGAAGAACACGTGATAATCGTGTTTTATTTTGTTTTAATTTTTTAGCGCATGATAAAATAGACATATTATTATTTTTAGATATTTAAGAATTTGTGACATATATATTATTTTATTTGGATACGATTAGATAACTATAATTAATTAATGTAATTGGCTTAATGCCGTTTTAATTAATAATAAATAAAAAAAATAAAAAAAAATAAAAAAAATTAAATATACGTATAAGAAAACAGTTTCGAAGATGAATTTCCGCAAACCAACGCATGGTTTAATCAATTATAGATAATTATATAATACGAGCGCGAAAAAAACTACCATATACCTACAATAGTTTGAATAAAGTTAAAGATGATTAATGAAGTAAATTAGTTAAATAATAGTATGTCATAATACTAACTATGTTTTATTTGAATATTGAGTTTCCGATCGTTAGAAAATAAGGACACAAGTGCGGTACGTTTATCC
Source organism: Agriopis leucophaearia (assembly GCA_949125355.1). Classification (NCBI taxonomy): domain Eukaryota; kingdom Metazoa; phylum Arthropoda; class Insecta; order Lepidoptera; family Geometridae; genus Agriopis; species Agriopis leucophaearia. The sequence continues at coordinate 1,205,251 of OX421277.1, read as the reverse complement.
GAGAATATTTTTTTTCTCCATTTTCTCCCCCTTTCAATTGAAATATCTAGCTTGTCAAGTTCACCTCGTTTGCTTCACAAAGAGTGTCAACTGAACACGTGAACGTTTCCGTTTGTATCCATCGCTTGCTTTCAGAGATGATGTGTAAATTAGGCGAAATATTTACAAGCAACGGTCAGGTCGTAGTAGAAAATATCTACTACTAGTTGCGCCCCGCGGTTTCACCCGCGTGGTGATGAAAGTCGGTGATGATGATGATGAAACTAATGTGTTAATCCAGGACATAAGCAATGTATATTCAAAGTTTCATCCAAATCCATCCAGCCGTTTCTGCGTGATTGAGTAACAAATATACATCCATCCAAACTTTCACATATATTATGATACTAGCTGCGCCCCGCGGTTTCACCCACGTGGTGATGAAAATCGGTGATGATGATGACAAGTAGCCTATGTGTTAATCCAGGACATAAGCAATCCCACACACACATCATCAGCCAATTAACGTCCACTGTTGGACAAGGCCTCCGTCATAGAGAGGGGTGTTGCCATAATCCACACGCTTGGCAGGCGGCTTGGGGATCACAGTACGTTCACCGTGTACTATTAGGACGCACATAAGCAATGTTTATTACAAATTTCATCCAAATCCATCCAGCAGTTTCTGCGTGATTGAGTAACAAACATCCATCCATCCATCCATCCAAACATTCACATAATTATATGATATTAGTGTGATGGTCAGGTGACAAGTTGATCGTATCGTTTTATAGAAAAAGCAAGGCTAGACTTGACGGCGGAATTTTACTCGTTTAATGAAAAGCAAGGCTAGACTTGACGGCGGAATTTTACTCATTTAATGAAAAGCAAGGCTAGACTTGACGGCGGAATTTTACTCATTTAATGAAAAGCAAGGCTAGACTTGACGGCGGAATTTTACTCATTTAATGAAAAGCAAGGCTAGACTTGACGGCGGAATTTTACTCATTTAATGAAAAGATTCCACATTTATAGGATAAAAATTAAATTATTGAATTACGCGCAATTTCCGTGAAGTTAGATTTTATAATTTTGTAAAAATAACTTTATATTGGCCCGTTTTTCATCGGCGAGAAGACGTCCACTGCTGAGCATAGCCCCCCCTTAGAACTTCACACTGAACGACAGCTTGCACTCTGCATCCACTGGATGCCCGCGACTTTCACGATGTCGTCGGTCCATCTTCAGTGGGGGCAATGCAACGCGGCAATGCGGCCAGCATTTTGGAAACGATGCCTGCCTGCGGGCAGCTGTCTATTAGATTAGTGTAGTTTTATATAATAATATTGATTTTAGTTTAGGCAAGTAACTTAGTTATGATTTCAAATATTTAATTTTGTTCTGAAATAAATGTATCTTCCTCATTTAGACGGAGACCCAAACAAAAAATAACAAGCAATAAATACATCTACCTGTGACGCCAAAAATTGTTATTTCCGTCTAGCAAATAATAATTAATTTCGGCTTTTCGACCGTACTTTTTTAATCTGCCCTGGAATCCTAAATAACTGAGCTATAACAGTTTAGAATGATGAGACCTGGATATCTGTCCCCGGTGTACTGCCGAAATGCGACTACTTGAGCATTTTGTACAACATTAATCGTAAAGACGGCTTTTGACCTCTTTCATATTTTTATAACGAGAAAAATGTTCGCGAAACTACTGAAAATAACATTTTTCATGTTTATTTAAATTAAGCTTGGCACCATAATTCGTAAAACAAATAATTTGTTACAATCGTAAGATGGAGTATGTTGGTCTTTCGAGTCGTTGTACTTTGATACTCTGACAGATATTTGTCATTATTGGTAGGGACAAGAATAACGCAAAGTTAGTCACTGTCAAGTCTAAGTTACGTCCCAGTAGTGATAAAAACTTCTATGAACATTTGAAAACAACTCCAAAAGACACGTTTCACAGCTTTTATTATTTATTTATTTAAAGACAAATATTCGTCATATTTGCAGCTATACACGCCAAGGCGTGTAAGGAGCCATTACAAGAAAAATTACGAGTCAGAAGCATTATAACACTCGTCTAATAATCCCCTATTATTACACATCAACAATCGAAAAAAAAACACAACAAATACAATGCTGTGACATCGCTGTTAGCACCTAAAACTTTTCGTAATTGAGAGCAATGCGTCGTAGCAAGCTCACGGAGAGCTCTTCGAGGTCCCGAGTAATATCAGTAGGGCCACTATTTTTCTACGGCCATGCAAAACGGCCAGCAGGGCGGCTTCAGCGGTTACTCGTTCGATCATTCATATTTTCCACTTTTTCTTTTAAGTTAAACGTTCAACGGCTTATTCCAGACTGACCTCTCTCTCGTACACTCTATCATTTCTTATTGTTATTTCAAAACGCTTGAAGTGGCCTGTAGCGAATGAATATATTATGCGAGAGAAAGAAGGTGGAATGAGTGATGATGATCGATGAGAGATCTTTACAACGTATTTTATCTATCTTGTATTTCTATCGACGTCTTTTTGCTGAGTCTATATTGTCTACCATACAGTTACCTTCTCTAATCATATAATTTCCTCTTTCCGGAGTCTTTTTGTATTGTATTGACTTCTGTAAGCTTGTTACCAGTGCCGTAACTAGCCTTTTATGTGCCCGGTGCGAGCTTCTATAACTGCGCCCTTGAAAACAAAACTTGGTCCTGGTGTGGTCATTTTTGCCCCCCTCCAGAGTCTGCGCCCTGTGCCTGGCCACCGCTGGCACAACCCTATTTACGGCACTGCTTGTTACCTATAATATTCCATCACAATCGTATCCATTCGGCTATATTATTTTACGTCTGATACGTACAAACCTTCTCTTAATAACCTTGTAGGTCGCGAAACCACCTGAGTCACAATAAATGGAATATTACACAAACAATACATTTTTACTGCCTTTCCCCGCTCTCGCCGAGTTTATGGCCACACGCGGTTGCCAGATAAGAAAATAAAGCTCCCAAGTCGTTCTTTTATTCATTACCCGACGAAGTTCGCTATTATTGAAGCGTTCTAGAATTCGTTGTAAATATTCATGTATTTATATTCTGAGGTGATCATTTTTAAGTCAAATAAGCTCTCTAAGGTTTTGTACATTATAATGTTTCAACCTAAAAAGCAGCGGAACTTAATTTATTATTATTTAAGGTTTAAAAATCCTTATATGGTTTTTTTATTCTGTCTTTCATGTACAAAATAAAAATAATCCAAGCGTACATTCTAACATTTCTAAAAATACATAAAGCAAAAATACTTATATTTTTATCAAGATAAAGATTATTCTGCTTAAAGCATTTTTTTTAATTAAATAAATAAATAAAATAAATATCTGGGACATTATTGCACACATGGTCATCTGACCCCAAACTAAGCAAAGCTTGTAATATGGCTGCCACAGACTGATATATATTAATTATATTATTATCCACACTGAATTTACGATAAAAATACTATTGTTACATTATTCCCACAAGGCTTAAGAGATTCCACCAACCACAACGAAAATTAAACCAAATTGTCATTTCACGTTTAACTGGCAGCACTTTATTGCCGACGAGTCTCAATCTGACATTAAATTGAATTATGCAAAAAAACTCACACTCGATGGTTTTTAATTGACAACCGACAAGGACGCTGCACAAAAAAAAAAATTAGAGAGAATGAGATAACAAATCTCACTCGAGGTGAAATCGGTCGCGACTGCGGTGGTTACTGGGGGCGTTAATTTGAAAAAGTAAATTACAGCCGACGGTGTTGCCAGGGGGTATAAAAATGCAGCGCAAGCGGGAAAGTGTGGAAAATGCGTTATTAAATCTCGCTTCATGGTTCAGATGGGAAGATTAAAATTGACGTTCTTGACATAGGCAGAATTGAATTCGGGAAGATTTTGGATAATGTTAATAAAAAGTGAATCAGATTGCATTATTTAAACCTGAGATAATACAGTTGCTGTCGTGAATATTGACAGATTCTGTAAACTAATTTAGTTGTATACGCTTACAAATATTAGCAAAATATTTATGTAGCCAGTAAAAATATATATCTTTACAAACTACGAAATGTGCGGTCAGTGTTTATAGAAAAAACGATACGTTATATCTACCAGGCACCTACTTATATTTCAAACGCTGTTAAAATAAATGACGTCGTCATGGATGGATCCGCTTTATGGTTGACATTCCGAAAACCTGTACGAAGCACTTTGATTCCACTTTATTGTGCGAACTGATAGTCTGTGGAATGCGCTGCCTGATTGGCTGTTTTCCGATGGTAACAATCTATATGTCTTCAAATCGTGATTGCATCGGATTCTTCTAGGCAAACATCTGGTGAATTGGCGGTCAAACGCAAGCTTATTATTTAATATATAAAAACATCAATAAGTATGTTTTACTTACTATTAAATGATATGACACAACTAATTAGCGCGCCATGTCTCCGGTTAACTACTGATTTCCAATAGCCCTGATGATGACGTTCGGTCATCTATACTATGTCCAATGTATTTTTAACTATGACGGCTGCAATAACATTAAATAAAAATCATTTTTTAATATTACACTGTAGTACATCAGCTAGTTTCAATCTTACGTTCAAAAACCGGATGTTCAGAATTAACTTTATTTATTCATTTAAGTAAATAGATAGGTAGATAAATGTTACTAGCGGTAGTAATTTATGTTAAAGTACAAAGCTTAGTTTTAATTAAAATAGGTACATTATCCATTTTGTCGCAAAATACAACACCATTCTGACATCAGAAGCATCTTCAGCATTCCGTCGTTTAACGACATCGGCTTAACGACGCGCTAACCCGAGTAACGTTTTCATTAAGAGCTTAACGCACGCTAAATTACGGACTTAGCATATAAAATGGGATACTTCAATGAGAGTGGGAAGTATCCAGAAATAAGTGTCACTTGTCTTACTATTAAGAGTAAATACTTTTCTGTGTCTTTAGAAGCACTGCGGGTGTGGGTTCAACTGAGAGCCTAGTGCGAGTTTTTCCAGTTACGTTACCCTGCTCGATTGTTTGATTTGTATGAAATAAGAGCAACGCCATCTAGCGCCGTGTAGATGGAACTGTTCTTATTTCATACAAATCATAGTTAATGTTAACGCGATCGAGTAGGTAAACGCAATTGGGAAAACTCGCGCTTGGCACTCTTGTAGCAATAAGTATATCAATCATATAAGGGTTTCAGAAGTAAATAATTACTAAATAACAACAAAAAGGGCTATCGCTTTTAGCGATAAGGCCGCCACTTGTGTCACTAGCTCGTAAGTGTTTTATATCTGTTTTTAATTTTTATATAAAAAAAATAATATTATTATGTATAATTCATTGTAGTGTTGTCACATAACTTTATCTCTTCTGCATAGAAGAAAACAATTATTTTAATGTTGGCTTGCTGTGGTGCGTGTTGGTTTCGCTGTTAGCACAGCAAGCATTTGACCTTAAATAAATAAATATCTGGTGTACACAATAAAGAGTTTCTATCTATCTATAAAAAGGAGGATATTTACAGAAATACAACTATAACGAATGTTTCAGAAAATAGCATAAATTCTACTTCCTAACGTTTCCTTTTAGTAGACTCGTATGTAGATAAAGTTCAAATACACCGCCCATTACCCTCAATAGAGCAGCATTACGAGCATCTAACCGAAAAGTAATTGAAATAAATTATGCATCTTTCGGGGCTCCCACAAGGCACTGTTCTCGTTCCAGTTTCTTTCCTTTGCGTCGAGCGGCAAAGGCAACGAAGTGCCTAGTAATGCTGAGCGCACACCGGAGCGACACGCCACATCAAACTTGAAACAACATTTTCACTTGTTACAACAAATAACACCTGGGGAAGTACCACACCTTGGCCAGTTATTCAACCGCCAAGCAGTAGTGTGCAAACACTACTGTGTTCCGGATTAAAGGGCAATGTTTCCAGCAAAATTACAGGGCACACAGAGATCTGACTTCTTACATCTCGGGGTGACGAGCGCAGTGCATTGCCATCCAGGGTTTTGAACTGATGAAGTTCAAAATTCTCAGTGGCGTTGAGCTGTTTTGGGCAAGTGAAGAGCCATCAGGCGAGCGACTTCACTCGTCTCGTCACTCAGTATCATAAAAAAAGAGTACAATTCCAACGAGGCCGCTACAATGCAATATTCTATAATTTGTCATAATTTTCAAGATAACAGAATTATAGAAGAAAAGCTGTGAGCAAACCGTATTTGTATTTTCTTGGCCTAATGATTTTTTAATAAAAGTCCTTCTGGGTTCTATCAAAGTTCAACATAATTGTTTTTGTAATTTTTGCCATACTGAAGTTGTCAGTCATACGTTTTAATATAAATTCGTTACGAAATGAAAAATTGTGAATAGACGTGTTTACGCTTGCGAGGACGGCAAAATAATTATATGACTGTGGCGCCATAACTATTGGAGGTGTGCGACTAGCCTTAGGCAACAAACCGGCAGGATACATGAAACTTTCGCAAGTAAATAAATATGTATTACTACGAGTTCTTAACAATTTATCGTAATGGCGTTATTGGTTTTCTTACTTATTACTTAAAGGTACTCATAGGTTTAACGCTCACTTCAGGGGAAAAGTCAATTCTTCCCGGTTTACAAAGTTCAAAATTGTCCTTCCGCGCTATCGCGTCTATGGGACCCGGGTATGTCCTAAAACTGCGACCAGAACCACAGGAGGATGGGCAGCAGCGTCCTATTAGTACACGGTACTGCGATCCCCAACCCGCCTGCCAAGCGTGGGGATTATGGCAACACCTCTCTCTATGAGGGAGGCCTTGTCCAACAGTGGACGTTAATTGGCTGATGATGTGCTATCGCGTCTAGTCGTGTCTATGCTGTGCCTCGACTGTTCTCAACTTTAATAGTAAACTAGCTGTTGCACGCGACTTGGTACGCGTAGACTTTCATATTATAAACTTTTGACTTTAATACGGCCTTCTTGCAAAATCCTTCTTTGACTTCTATACCCCATTAGGATCTCCTTGCATATTTCAAACCTCCATTTCAACTCCTTAATCCGTCCTTTTCGTCAAAATCTTTCTAGAGTATCTACATACTCTTTATTTATTTTTAATTTTAATTTATTTTAAACCATAAACCTGAATACCAAATTCCATGTTCCACACATCAAAAACTTTCCTTCTTCTTATTTCTTTTAATTTGGTTCTTTTGCAAAATTCTTTCGAACCTACCTACTTGCCAAACTTCAACTTCGTAACTCAAGTAGTTTGTGAGATTTCGTGATGAGTTAGTGAGTGTTTTCGCATAGTATTTCGCATTTATAGAAGACTAGCCGCCTGCCCCGGCTTCGCACGGGTGTAAGCTCGGCCTTCGGCCTCGCTACAAAATATAAGATACCCTATGTCACCCGGGGATAGTGTAGCTTCCCAACAGTGAAAGAATTTTTCAAATTGGTTTAGTAGTTTCGGAGTCTATTCAATGCAAACAAACAAACAATCAAATCTTTCCTCGTTATAATATTAGTATAGATTAACCTAAGAAAGTAACTATACTGAAAAAAAAAAAAAAACAATGGCCGCCTGTACAACATGGCGTTGTCTTCATCCTACGGTAGACGTTGGGCTGTCAACTAGGCTACTTCAAGGTCACCAGTTGTATAACAGTAACTGCCATCTATGAAGCGCGCTTTACCTTCTGTGATCTAGAGCTCGTCCCGGTCACATTGACATCTGTTTTCAACGTGGCAGAAGGACAAAAGTGATTTATATATAATCCTTAGTAGCCCAGTTGGGTTAGTCAGAAAAAGAGCCTGAAATTGCAAAATTTCCCTGCAGCAATTTTTTTCTGTAACCTGAAATATTACAGGTAATCTAAATTCAAAATGGCGACCTAATTCTCCGGTGCGTTTATAGCCGTCATCTTGAATTTAAGGAAGAATGGTTTTTGCTCAATATCTGGGCAATTTCAATTTTTTAACAAAAATGGTATGGACTAACGTTGTTGTAAATTTAAATCTCTACTATTTATTCTTTAAAAATTACTGCCGGGTGACTTGCAAGGTTAAATGCTAACCCGACTGGGCTATCCATCCATCTGACTATGACATCACGAAACTAGACCAAACAAAAGCGCTATTAGCATAATTACGTAGAATTCAACGAACACAGTTGGAGACAGATCTGGCGCACATCTTGGAAACTGACAATTTTCTTAATTATACGGACATCAAGTATTCTGAACAATAAGAGTGCAGCGGGCGCCACATTGTCTTCAAACTAAACTAATTGTGCTGGAATTATTTCGGTATGCTGGCTGTTACTTCAATAATAGTAAAGATAAACAATTTAAACATGCTAGCTAGCTGCTCACAAGCATATTAAAACTAACTCGATATAATCTCAATTATATTCATATAACTAGCTCTTTTTAACCGAGTTTTTTATGTTTGTTACCTCAAAACTTTCGACTAGGTGAACCGATTTGGATGTTTCTTTTTTTATTTGAAAGCTGGTGCTTCCCGTGTGGGTTCTGACCTTTTTGATGAAGTTGGTTTTTTATATTGATGTGTTTTATTCTTTTTTCTATATTTGTTATTTAGGTCTGTTATTTTCTCTAAAATGTATACCTATAATGAAAATAAATAAAATGATAGCCTATTAATTAAGTTAAAATACTCAATAAAATTAGTAGACAAGTAAGTCACGTCTTTAATTAACTGAGAGGTTGTAAGTATGTATCTAGACTACATACAGCGAAAACTTCGCTGACTACATACTCGTAATTGAATCTGTTTCTTAACCTCCGATGCAAACAGAGGGGTGTTATAAGTATCTGTGTATCTATGTATCAGTTTGCGGCATCGTAGTTCCCAAACGGCTAAACCAATTTTGATTTTGTTTGTTAGAAAAGTGACATAAACGAGAGTGTTCTTAGTTATGATCCAAGAACGTTTCAGACGTTTAAATATTATCACATCGTTTATGGGGGATTTAAAAACATTTTTTTAGACATATCTTGTTAAATATCTTTTGATTACTTTGGCAAGTCATCTAACATAACAAAGAAACAAAATTAGTAGAGATAAAACTCTCAATTTGACATTTAAATAATTTGAAATATGATATGCTAAACGATTTTTTTCTTTTCTGTGAATGTGCGCGAAATTACTTAAATATACATACTTATATTCTAAAGAGGAAAGATTTGTATTTTTGGATGTTTGTAACGAAATAACTCAAAAACTACAGAACCGATTTAAAAAATTCTTTCACTGTTGGGAAGCTACGCTATCCCCGGATGACATAGGTTATATCATATTTTGTAGCGAAGCCGAAGGCCGAGCTGACACTCGTGCGAAGTCGGAGCGGGCGGCTAGTAATTTATATATGAATATTCATCAAAATCACATATGTGTCGCGTCTCTCCTAGCTCGCGACATGTATTTCGATCCAGATAGGTACTGTTGTATAAAAGTTATATAATTAATTAACCTCTCATGTAAGTGCCGATACGTATTTTAACATCCACGCAGACGATTCCAAGAACATTGCACAAGCAATTAGTTGATTGCTTCGCTCGATTCCCGCGAGAAATTCTGATTAACTTGTTACATGTCAATATTAGACGATAAATATGAGAGAAATGTGAGGTTTATTAGCTTTGGCGGTGTCTTCAGTTTTTTTTTCTGTAATTAAGCAACGACATGGTTCTTTCAGACAGGTCTAAAGAAAATTTCACTATCTCACTTAACTTATCTGCCCTATTCTTCTTTTTCTTGTCTGCTCGCACCTCTACTGATATACAGAATGTAACGTAATGAGTAGATAACCCTTTACCTTTTATGATGTTGTTGGGGTTGGTGGTTCAACCTGGACCCGTCTAGCACGAGACTACGAAACATGGAAAGGCATGGAGAAGGCGTTTTGGGTGCCGTAAAAGAAATGATTATATAAGTACCTATCTACCTAAAATAATGTTGTAAGTTGTTTATTTTTATGCAACTCCATGATATTTAAGAAGGGTAATAAAGGCTTTTTATTTGATATCATCATCATCATCACTATATCATCATCATCATCATCATCATCACTATATAAATAAAATTTCCATGTCACAATTACTCCTCCGAAACGGCTTTACCGACTTTTACCACTTTTTATATGCGTATTCAGTAGGTCTGAGAATCGGCTACTATCTATTTTCCATACCCCTTCACCGATTTTCATCACCACGCGGGTGAAACCGCGGGGCGCAGCTAGTATTTATATAATTCTACCGGACCCGGCAAACGTCGTCCTGACCACTGGGTCCACTTGTGTTTAAAACCATTGCAATACACACATAATATTTCATCCAAATCGGTCCAGCCGTTTAAGAGTTAAGTTACAAACACACATACAGAAGAATTATATATATTAAGATTAACGTAACAAAATAAGTACCGTTCGAAATTAACTCACAAATTATATCAATTTTGTCATCTAATCAGTGTTAGGTAGAGTAATATGAATAACCCGTAAATTCGATTACTAATCAGTATTTCGATAACTTCCGAGTGACCTGTTTTCGCGCGCAGCCAACCTAGGAATTGCAATCTGCCGGCCATTTTGGAATCAATTAGTTGCATACAGCTAGCAGCTAGCAGTAGCTAGCAGCGCTGGAATCGGCGACAGACAAACTTTATAAAGTCGATGGACCTGTAACACAGTTTTTTTGGGATTCAGCAAATCTTACCTAGTTTATGCCGCCTCAATGAACAATGGTGATCAAATGAAACAGATACTTACCTACTATAAGTGTCTCCAAAAATATCGTTGTTTGCTTACCTAACTGAATCTTAGCAGTCAATTTAAAAAGCCGCATTAAAATCGGAATATTTGTTTGGGAACTCTACCAAGCCACAAACATAGAATTACCATTCGTCCAGATTTGTCCGGACGTTTGTCAGCTTTTTTAGCTTGTGCGATGTATTAAGTGAATCTTGATTAACGTCTCCCTAAACACAAAACAAAAACATTCTTTTAAAAACTCACCAACATTAAATGTCCGACCTTAGACAGACAAAAAGGTGCCAAACTTATAACTCCCTCTCTTTTTTGCCGTTGGGGGTTGAAAAGTAAGGACATTTTCTTGACCCTATGACAACATCATAATAACTGACCGAGCGGAAATTTCTTAGAGTCCATGGAAACAGATTGGCGGCGATGTGTTGATCTTCATAAAAAAATGTAGGCAAGTAATTCATTGCAATACAATTTTCAAGTTCTATGAACAAAGTCCGTCGAGGGGTTGCGGGGTGACAGTTCGGGGAAAACAGTTATATAGATAAGGATCCTTATTTCTTATCTCATGTTTCCTCCAAACGCCAGCCTTATTACAGTATTCCATAGAATTATGGCATTCCCAGCCTCGTCTACAAAATTGTCCACAAATCTCTCACGTTACCAGCAACGTGTGCCTGCCCTAATTACGCGTGTTTACCGCTAAATGTGATTTCCACTGACGGCTTGGTGTGCTGATTAAATCCTGCACTGCATTGCCAGCGCGACATTTACAGTGTATAGCTTTATTGGACACACGTCAACCACAGGCTTTTGTGCTTGAATTAATATTAAATTTTGTTTATGATACGAGCTGAATATGACTAACGAATGAAAATATCAATAAACAAGTTTTTTTTTTTTGTTTTTTTTTTCAAACCAAGCTTTTATGAAATTAGTGATCGGAACGGTGTCCTGATCAAAATGAGTCAAAACAGTGTCAGTCTACTATTATCCATCTAGGAGTGCCGTTGTCCACCGTCACCATCATCAAATCAGCTCGCTGTCACCATAATATTGTATTGTCATCGGAACTTGACAAGTTTGTCAAATTTCAGCTCAATCAAATACCGGGAAGTGGGTCAAATTTTACTTGCAAGATTTGATTACAGACAGACACCAGGACTGGTGAAACTGAATAAAAGCTTTTTTTAAGCTGGTAAAAAATTACCAAGTTAAACCTAAATGAAATCGTCTTGGTATTACCTCGGGAGCCTCACCTACCTACATAGTAATAACAAACTGGCAAAGTGCGAGTCGGGCTCGTGCACTGAGAGTTATGTAACACCACATAAATTGTTAATTGCTATGGGCCTCATTAACAAGCTCAAAGTCGCACAACGAGCTATGGAGAGTGCTATGCTCGGGGTTTCGCTTGTTTGCTATCGAATCAGAAATTAGGAGATCCGTAGATGAACGAAAGTTACCGACATAGCTCACCGGATTAGCAAGCTGAAGTGGCAGTGGATAGGGCACATAGCACGCAGAACAGGTGGCCGATGGGGCTGAAAGGTTCTCAAGTGGAGACCATGGACCGGTAAGCGCAGCGTAGGATGTCCACCCACAAGGTGGACAGACGACATAAAAGAGACCGCTGGAAAACGCTGGATGCAGGCCGCTTCCAACCAGTCCTTTTGGAAATCGATGGAGGAGGCCTATGTCTAGCAGTGGACGTCCTATTGCTGAAATGATGGTGATGATGAAAGTACAAAAAAGTAGTGCAAAAAGACAACATCATGGAGTTCTAAGGGGGAAGATGCCGAACATTATAGGCATGCTCAGCAGTGGACGTCTTATGGCGGATGATGATGCGATATCCTGAGGTTGTGGATGGAAATATCCCGACAATAATCCTATAACTGTCTCGGCCAACATATCCTATATCGAGGTCGTCACCCCGGTATTGTGAGCCGTGGCCCGGTCAGAGGTCGTGCGGCTATTTTTACCCGACCCGGTCTAGGATACAGTGCGGCTTGTCTCTAATTGACACCTCGAATGACGTCGGCACTTTCTGTGGTGGCAATATAAGCTTGAGTGCATGACTTCACTGTACAACTTGTAGCAATTGTCAGTAGTTTAACTACTAATTTAGTTTAATATAACTGTTATCGATTACATATGGTTTCTTTTCATTATGTGTTTATTAGTTTAATATAACTGTTCATCAATTCTGTTTACTTTACATTATATGTTTATTAAATAATAATAAATAAATATCTGGGAAATTATTGCACACATGGTCATCTGACCCCAAACTAAGCAAAGCTTCTAATATGGCTGCCAGAAACTGATATACATACACATATATTTTAAATACATACTTAAATAGATATTAACACCCAGACATAGAACAAACACAAATGTTAATCACACAAATGTTTGTTGTAGGTGGGAATCGAACACAAGCCCCCAAGCGCAGAAGGCAGGTTCACTACCAACTAAGCTAACGGGGCTGTCTATTAGTTTAATATAACTGTTATCAATTATGTTTACTTTTCATTATGTGTTTATTAGTTTAATATAACTAGTTTTGTCAATTATGTTTTCTATTCATTAATTATGTATTTATCGTATTCTTTTTAATATTGTTCTTACCATATTTGTATCCGTGATTTTATTTTTATCATTGTATCCTGTTATTGGCTTTGTGTATTTTTTTATGTATATCTATTCTCTTTCTAGCAAAGCGTTACACACGCTGTCCATATACCATTTGTATGGCGCGCGCACGGCTTAACGTCATCACGTGCTATATATAGTGCGCTCTCTGTCTAGCATGAAATTAAACCTACTTATAACTAATTTATTATTGTACAAATTTTAATTTTATTTTCGCTAATGGGCTCTATTTATAGTCAGCCTTTTTATGAGATATTAAATAAAAACTAGGACACAAGCCTATTGTATGAGCCAGTTGTTGGTGACATAAAAACACTTGTAAGCCATTTCGGAAGCCTTTGAGCGCGGTCTTAAAAAACATGACGTTTGAGCAGACTACTCTGTTTCGAAGTACTAACATACTTTTGGTACTTATGGTTGGAGTTTGTATGTAAAAAACCAGAACATTTCGAGTGAACCCGATGAAAATTGTCTGTCACATCAAAATTGAAAATGAAATGTTCGTTTACTGTAGACAAGTTCGGATTTTTTGATTATGTCCCAACTTTAGGTCTTTGGAGTTAATCCTAAGCTTGTCCTTTCTGAATAAAATATGACGAAAAACTTGATGAAAGACTTGACTCAATATAAATCTGACATTTAGGACTCAAACAGGACTCAAACTTTGAGGTATGAGTAGGGTTTAAGTACTTTACTTTGAGGCGAAACGCAGGCAAATCATCGTCAACGTCAATTATTTCAAAAAAGCTTCAAATTTTGTGAAAGGCGTATCTATAGGCTATTTGAACGAGGATTTTCTGCGTGTCAGTAGTATTATAGACTCTGTTATAATAATATTCTAAATATTTGAGTAAATTTAATTTTTTCCCGCGAGTAAATTTAATTTTTTTCCGTAAAATGTACCTCAATGTATTTGCTATTTATTTATGCATGTTCACGAAAAACTCAAATTTTAATAAAAATATCTCAGTACTTACCTACCTATTTCAATAATAAACAAGGGGTGAAAACCAGCAAGAAAGCCTTGAACACGTTTTCATCTCAAACTGTTATCTTAGCGAGGAACAAGGGACCTCTGAGGTATCGGAGGTAATGCTAATGAGGTCTTTTAACTCAGGTTTGTTATCTCACGTTATTTACAGTTACTTTTACTTAACCTGTGGTATGACTGTTACCTAACTATTGTTTAAGGTGTAATGATGCTCGTGTTTCGTTACAGAATCTCTATCTCTACATAGTATACAATAAAGTCGCTTTTCACGTCTGTCTGTATATCCGCTAACTCCTCCTAAACCATGCAACGGATTTTCTTACTTCACACCTGCAAAATGTGGAATAAGCTACCTTCCGCGGTGTTCCTGAGAAACTACAACATGAGGTTTTTCAAAAGGCGAGTTAAGTATAGTCTTAAAAAGCCGGCAACATATTTGTGATGCCTTTGGTGTTACAAGTATACATAGGCGATGATGACTGCTTGCCATCATGCATCAGGCCCGTCTGCTTGTTTGCCACCTATGACATTAAAAATGTTTTTTTTTGCCGGGGTTGTTTTAGTTAAGCATAAAGATCTACATAGACGGAAATATATGAACGTGAAATAAATGTAAAGTAATGCACTTACGAACAAACAGAATTTGTATTTATTTATGTTGATAATTTGATTATTAACGTACTTTATAGCAATCCATCTCGACCGGAAGTAATTCCAGTCGAGGTCGACACTTTTTCTCTCTCTTTTTAATTATTCAGAGTTTGTACGAAGAGACAAAAAGGAAATAGAACAAGTCACGAGAAAATTTCTTATTAATGCCATCCTATATAAAACCGAGGAGAAATCCAACGGATCTCCGGGACTAATATTCTTGTATAACTAGCCAACTGCTTTATGATTTAATGAACTGTTTGTAAGATAATAGTTAAATTTATTTATTTAACTAGCAAAGCTAAATTTGAATAGTAATAGCAAAATATAGAAATAGATAAGTGCCTTTATGAACTAAACAATATATAAGTTAACCAAAACAAAAAACCTAATCTACTATACCTATTATATAAAAATAGTTAGACTGCCCATAGACCGCTGAGGTTTAACGTTACGAAAATTGGTTAAATCACGAGCATACTTAGATGGATTTCGGGTCTAATATGAGACACAATTCAGAACGTAGATATTCGCCAAAGAACCAGAGTCACCCACATTGCTATTAACATTTGCAAGTTGAAGTGGCAATGGGCAGGCCATATCGCTCGAAGAACTGATGACCGACGGGGAAGAAAGGTCCTTGAGTGGAAACCACGAACCGCAAGACGCAGCGTTGTTAGGCCTCCCACTAGATGGACCGACGACATTGTGAGAGTCGCGGGCATCCAGTGGATGCAGATGGCAGGATGTCGTTCAGTGTGGAGGTTAAAGGGGGAGGCCTATGTTCAGCAGTGGACGTCTTCTGGCTGATGATGAGACACAATATAAATATTATTTAACGGGATATTTATCGTGATAACGTAATAGATGAAGGTACCGATATTTCGACACAGTTGAACTGATGCAAGAATGATATATAATTGTAATTAATAACCGTGATATTTGAAAACAGTGTTTTAATATTAGACATGTTAGATGGCTTCAGGGGACTTAAAAACTCAATCTATTGGTTTGTCTAATCAGGCTGTACGAACTAACTTTCTTTTACCCTAATATGACAATATAACAACAGTCTGTGGAATGCGCTGCCGGAATGGGTGTTCCCCGATGGTTACAATCTGGGTGTCTTCAAATCTCGAGTGAATCGGTTTCTTCTGGGCAAGCGTGCTCCATCGTAGACCGCATAGCGCTTAAAATCAGGCGAGTTGGCGGTTAAACGCAAGCCTATTACTGAAAAAAAAACATCCGTTACGTAAGTTTCGTTCTGTGCTATGTATATTTTATTGCAGGTGGCAACATATGTAAGAATAAACCTAGGCTCTTACGAATTGCGTGGTAAGAACCAGAACCGCCCCACACGCACAGCGGGTCATCTCGTCAGCATCAAGCGAACGCTGACCAAGTCGGCCAAACTTACTCATGTCATGGGCCCCGACGAGTACAACCACCTCCCAGAAATAGTCACTGCAGCTCCTAGCCTGCCATGTTCTAAATCACGCTTACAACGTTGGCTTTTTGAGCAAGCATTCTACAGTTACGATGAATTCTATAAATTTGTATGCGAATTGTACCTACTTAGTAGTATTTTTAGAATGATTTATTATTATTAATTTGACATGTAAATTGGCTTTATGAATAAAATGACTATGACCATATCATTTCTAACGAGTTATATCTATCTATAACGAAAGCGTGAGCCTCATCATAATTAGGTCTAGAACAAATGAGTATTAACTGCCCCCAGCGATCTGATTAAACACATTCGTCGGACGTCCTCCAGCAGCTATTATGAAGCCCACTAATTACGAGTATTTAATACACGAACTATTTGTTTAATAGCCGAGTATTAATTAGGGCTGGGCATTGTTTGTGCCCTGAATATATAGCCTTGGACAGGGTGGTTACATCACTTGTTTTCTAAGCTGGCCACTTTTCCCTCCACCGAGGGGCTTTTAGATTAGTTCTTTTTATGTTTTTTCTTTTTTAATTTTAATTTATATACTAGTGTCTGCGACTTTGTACGCGTAGATTTTCATATACACTTTCAACCCTTTTTTCCTCCCTTAATCCGGCCATTCTGCAAAATAACATAGCCTAATACTTCAATTTAGTCATAGCTAAGCATATTCGTGAAAACTACATTTAAATCCGTCCAGTGGTTTAGGAGATGTGCGTGGACAAACAAGCAAACAGACAAACATTCTAAAAAAATGTCTTAACGTGTTCAGCTGCTTATTTTAAAAACCAGATAAAAACTAAATCAACGCGCCTAACTAATAGCAACTTCGTTAACGCATCAGAAGCCTAAACTGGCAACATTTCCTATTACGCCGACATTATACAGACTTCCCGCGGGACAGGGGAGCAATAACGGATATTGTGGCAACACCACACTCGGAATAAATATTTGATGTCGCCAGAATGGGCTATGGAAACATGATGGGAACTGAGATGATATTTTCGCGATGCGGGTTGGAAGCGAGACACAAATGTTTGTTTTTTAAGTGTTGTTTATCTTTATTTTGTTTTTTAAGTGTTGTTTATCCTTAAGATTTAAGTGCGTCATAAAAACATGACACAATAGGTACTGAGATAGTCCATCACTGTTTTAGCGGAGACGTCATGACATTTGGCAAGACTTTAAAAAAACTAAAGTATTTTTAAGCAATAATTGAGTTTACAATTTCATCAGAGAACTAATCATTGCATCTTATGTATTATTATTATTAATTTTAGCTCAATAGAGCTAAAATTGTCTTGATTGACTGGTGTAACTTTTAACAGATCCCGGAGTTTATATATATCGGCCTCCTTGACGTGTCCGTCAACGGCGAACCTGACTAGCGCCGGTTATGAGCGCGTATATGGCTGGCGTATATGCGTATGTACGTATGTATGTACCATATTATGCGTACGTACGCATAATATGGCTGCGTATATGACGGAGTTTATAATAATAAACTGGCATGTTAAAAGCTTCATCTCCTCAACAATGTAAACATCGAGAGAGTTCCTTAGTCTGTGAGCTAACATTCTAATTCCTTGTTCCAGGGCTGCTATCATGGGACTGTGGAGAGCACCAGGTCGACCTGGAGAAGGAGCTAGCCACCCTCACGGCGCAGGCACCCGAGGGGGAGGAAGCCAGATATGGTACGTACCTTTACGCATTTCTAGCCTAAAACCCCCTGACCTGCAGCCTGCCCTGCCTAGAGCAACCAGGTGAACTGACGCCGAGCTCAATGACGTACATTAAGGTGAAGCCTGCAATCAGCTGTGGACATCGATAGGCGGATAATGATGATGTGGATAATAACACTCACCCCCTGGGACCAACTTTTATGGAGTGCGGTTGCAACCCCTATATTTTTTGCACTCTGCAAGCTTGTGCGTGTCAAGTGACAACTTACCATCAAGCAGATCATAATGTTTGTTAGTTGCATCAAAAACGATGCCATGGAGTTGACTAAAAAAACACGGTTTAACTTTTCAGTTAAGTTAGAAGTTGCCTTTAAAAAAAATACTCAAATAAAAACTAATAATTGAATTCGTTGTAATAAAGTCGACGCAAAGTTTCGAAAAGTAATTTTAATAACTTCATCCGGAGAATTTGTAATGCAAGCTGACGACGTCTGAAAGAATTCATAAATTATGTATAACAAGATAACATTGGAAGGATATAACAAACTTTTTAGCTACAATTTTGCTTATTAGCAATTTTCCTCTTTACTGATGTATAAATTTATAAAAAGTACCCTAACAAATATTTTACACCAAATAGTAAGAGTAATAGTTATTTGTTATACAAGAGCGCAAAGCTGCTTTTTAACCGCGTGCTCAATTTTGATGACCGAGCAAGCGAAAGATTCAAAAATTGAATCACAAGCGTTGTGAGTGATTCAAAAATTAGAATCCTGAGCGTTAGCGAGGGAATCAAAAGAGCACGAGGTGAAAAATCTTTACACCCGAGTGCAACACGTAACTTTTCATCCCACCTCAGCGAGGGAGGAGTATTACATTCTCCTGGGACATTACCTAAGGTTTTAACAATATGACAAGAAAAGAAAATGGCGCGCGAAAAGCAAATAAAAAAAAAAGTACACCGAAAAGGTTCTGAGTTTTAGTTTTTAAAATTAAAAAAGATTGTATGATTAATTCGGCACTATGGAGGTAGAAGTAAATAGGTTTAATGATATTTTGAATTCACAAACTTAGTGCACACGATGTTCTAAATTTACAACTTTATCCTCTAGCGGATAAAAACGGCTTTTGCACTCAGATATAGAAGCAAAAATATTCTTTCCGCGATGGGGGGATGAAAAAAGTTTATAGTTTAGTGTTCTTATAACGTCAAAAATAGAGCAATTGGTAGACCATGAGTTGACGTGATTTTTTTAACCTGTGAGACTGGTGAGTGATAACTTTTCATCCCACTATGGACCGACGTCATTCATTTTACGCTATGGATAAAAAGTGCTGCAGCATTTTTACAAGCTTTTATTTAGTTTCACCTGTCCCGGTGTCTGTCTGTACCTAATCAAATCTAGCATGTTAAATTTGACCCACTTCCCGGTGTTCGATTGAGCTGAAATTTGACAAACTTGTCAAGTTCCGATGACAATACAATATTATGGTGACAGCTAGCTGATTTGATGATGGTGACGGTGGACAACGGCACTCCTCGATGGATAATAGTAGACTGGCAGTGTTTGGACTCATTTTGATCAGCACACCGTTCCGATCACTAATTTCATAAAACTTTGGTTGGAAAAATATATTTTTCAATAAAAAAAACTGTTAAACGTGAAAATAATTTGTTAGTGACGTTTGTTGTATGGGGACCCCCTTTTGCTTAAACTTTTTTATTACTTCTTAGTCAATCCGTCGTAACATTACATATTCTGTGAAAATTTCAACTGTCTATCTATTACGGTTCCAAAGATACAGCCGTTTAAAGGTAGGACGGACGGACGGACGGACAGACAGCGTAGACTCAGTAATAGGGTCACGTTTTTACCCTTTGGGTACGGAACTCTAAAAACGAATTAAGAATCCTTTTCTTTATTTAAATCGGTTAAAAATACAGCTCAAACACACATTAATGTGATACCGTTTTTGTTTGACGTTGAAAATGTAAACTGGATCGAAGGTCACAAAACCGAAAACGTAATAAATCTGTTGTAATAGTAAATCAGCTGAACATAATGGCTTTACATACCATTAACCATTCAAGGGTTGTATTGTATATATACTGTATAGCTCGGGGTTTTCGAAACAATGTCGTACACGGCTTTATGTCGTCGTTATATTTGTTACAAACGCGATTAGGCCAAGTTATTGCTGATATTTAAGCACAGATTAAAAAAGAAAAGATAAATAACTTTGGACTGCTAAAACATCAGATATCGTGCTGGTTTTTTTTTTCAATTTCGATAATAAATACTTGATTTAATATTTCGAGTCTTACCTTTTTATGTCAGCATATCAGATGTGTTAAACAGTTAGACTGCCCATAGACCGTTGAAGGTTTTAAGACAATTCAAATGGTAAGCCCACTATCAGTTGGCAGCGTACCCAGCATGTTGGCGGCATTACCACGCTGAATGGCAAAGCTTATGCGTTGAGCCGGATATACGCCAGTTGTTAGTCTCGCGTCGCTTAAACCAGGCGCTCTGAAAGATTTTTGAAAATGAGGTGATCTCCCGGTTCCCAAGGGCTCAATGTCTCGAACTCAAACGCCTCAAAAGTGTAACCAGGTTAGCATATTTGCGCCACTTGTTAAATTACTATTAGTGACAGTGCCTTACTGAACTTAAGTATATTAGAAAAAAAATCTTGACGTTGTTATTATGGTAGGCGGTGTCTTCAAGTGCCTCTTTGATTCAGTCGTTTAGTTTTGATACAGCAAACGCCATCTGTCCGTACTTTTGATTGTTTACATAAGTTGATCATCTGACATATTCCTAATTTTCTACAGTTTAGGTATTGAGAGATATTTTTCGCTGGTATAACGAAGTTTTTATGATATTTCACGAGACCTTTCATTCGGGTTACGTTTCGATCGTTTGTTTCACCCTCGACGACAATGTTTTCGTATTAGCGACACATTTCGGAAAATATATTGAATGAGTGACCAATTTAGCTTTGTTTGTGTATTGGATATCGGATTTGGGTTATTTGTTTTTGCTTTATTGTTTTTTTGGACGATTTGAACCATCAAACGTATTAACCTAAAATAGTTTCCAGTAGATCAGTAAATTTGGAAAGACTGAAAGTGATGATGCGGTCGAATATGGGTTATTTAATAATAATTTACTGGGCCGTGTATATTTTGTTGATTAGCAAATATTAAAGGATCATCATTGATGTATCCAGTTCTGCATTACCAGCCAACATCAGTCCACTGCTGTACTAATCCCGCGAGGCACACCACCCAGCCAGAGTTCTGCTTGTCACCAGCCACTGCCAACTGCCTTACCTATATCACAAATAATTAGGTACAGAAGGCCAGCTTTATACATCGAGCGATAACAGGCACGCACACAAAGGCGAGTACGTACAACGATCTCGTATCTCGCCGGTCGCGAGTGCCCGTGCTTAGGCAATACATTTAATTATCGTTTCGAGTGAAAATGTCATAATATTTCAAAATGTTATTTGAAAATGAGGTTTTATAATAGTTTAAAATATAATAATTGTGTCATTTGTAAGTACCGCAATCGACGAAAGTAGTTCTTTTCGGTAACCAATTGATATACTTTTATTTGTTTTTTTTTTTTCTATTTCTATTGTCTATTCGAAATAAATTGTTTTTAATTGAAACTTATAGAAGGCTATAGTTGCTTTTCCAGCCCTAGTGCTACGGTTGAACATAGGTTATTAAAATCAAGGACAGACGAAGCCGGCCTTCTGTGCCTATTCATTTTGTGCCTATATCGTCTCATTTTGCATAAAAACAACTCCAGCATCTTTAGTTAACAAGTTATAAAAATATAAGCCGTACAAAGTAGCAACTTGTCTAGAAACCCGATAACAATAGGTACTTAGCCAGCTCTAGACACTCGTTCGAGCGTGAATTTCACTTTAATAAAGTAAGCCGAGTGGTTTGAAGCCGTATATTTGAAGAAGGTCACCGTTATCCGACAGCCGGGCTTAACTTCTGAACTTTATGAGCTTTTGCTGCACGTCTTGATTTTATGACTGGGAATTGAGCCTGTAAGTATCTAAAACACTTGAGAAAATTAGCTTTGGAAAAAAATCTGATGTAAAAAAAACTGCTTGAATCATAGAGAAAGAGATATACAAATATATACAAACCTTTAAAGTAGAGTAAGAGGAGGAAAATTTAGAGACAAAAATGTATAATAGTAAGTTTTTAGAATATAATTATCAATATAAAACTGACTTCAAAAAATGTCAGAACTAGACCAAATTGAAATGGAACCACATGGGAAGCACCAGCTTTCAAATAAAAAAGAATCATCAAAATCGGTTCAACCAACGGAAAGTTCCGAGGAAACTAACAAACTCGTAAAAAACAGTCGAATTCAATTCATTTATTATCAAAGATGGGTACATTAGTGACAGTTCACTTCTGTAAAAAAAATAAAAAATATTATGAATAAAATAGAAAAGTCAACAGCAATAAATAAAATTATAGGTACAATATAACAGTAATTTACAAACAGGTATGTATGTCCATAGAATTAATCAGTTATATTTGCAGTCTAAACACAATTTGCGCAAAGATACTTTGTCACAGATAAAGTCATCGAATTTAGAACCTCCTCCTTGTTGGAAGTCGGTTAAAAACTAAGATCGCTGCGTGAATCAATACGTATCATCAAAGACATCGCTCACCATTTATCAGGTGTCTCCGACATTATCCGACCGATGGATCCGTATCCCGCATCTACCTCGATGTGACATGGTACAAATGTTCCTCTATTAGTACGGATGGTGTAGATGCGACAGGTGGTGCCGGCCAAATGGATTGGCCTGGTAATGGCCGGTGGTTGCGAAATAAATCAATGTTACTGTATCGCGGGTTGATTCTTGAGCGGTCATAATTCATGTCCATGTCAGTTATAGACAGAAATATTGTCTTGTGTCCTGGAATCGGAACATTTTGACGGATAATGTACTTATCATACTTCGACTGCCCCGGTGACTCAGTCGGTAGTGAACCTACCTTCTGCCCTTGAGGGGTTGGTGTCGATTCCCACCTAGGGCGAACATTCATGTGATGAACATTTGTGTTTGTTCTATATCTATTAAAGTATGTATTTAAAAATATATGTGTATGTATATCAGTCTCTGGCATCCATATTACAATTTTTGCTTAGTTGGTGGTCAGATGACTGTATGTGCAAAAATATCCTAGATATTAATTTATTTACTTATATATGTTTTTAACCGTCTTCATCTATTATAAACAATATCAGTATCTATGTGTCTGTGTATGTGCATCTGTGTCTGTGTGTTCCAAACGGCTGAAACGATTTTGATTTAGTTTGTTTTTGTTTAAAAGTTGACTTGATTTAGAGTATATATTAGAGTATTCTTGAGTGTTTTTATAGAGTGATAATAGGAGTATGAAACTTGTTTATTGAATTTTATCCAATTCCAGTGAAGTCGGTTAATATTTTTTTGTTTTAAATTTACTTTTTGTTTTGGTCTTTATTACTATCGGCCGTACTCATAAACGTTACTTAAGTTAAGCAATACTTAAAATTGCTCTGTCTCGTATTCATGTCTGCCAATTTCCGTCAGCGAGAAGTTAACAGAGCAATTTTAAGTATTGCTTAACTTAAGTAACGTTTATGAGTACGGCCGTAAGTTATTATTTTTACACATTTTTTTGTCTTTATGAGACAAAAAGGAACACTGTTACGCCTTAGTTTCACAACACTGCACAAATATTACGTAGATTCGTTGTTCCATTATGAAGTGAAAAAGAACTAACAAACACTTTCACAAAAGATCAACACAGATTAAGCACGCTTTATCCCTTCGTTTTTTTGTCTGGGTTCTTCTTGGCTATCTTCAAACAACCTTGAAGTAAAATAATTATTTCAAGGTGTTCTGTGAAGACAACCAGGAATATCATTTAAAAAGTAAAAGTAGATAATCTTTCCCAAACAGACCTTCCAATTTAAAACCTTCAGTTTAACTTAAAGATGGAAATTTTTACGATTGCTTGAAATGTACATGCTATTTTCTATCTAAACTTAAAGAGGATTAAGGGTGAAAATAAGCAAAGCATGTTTAAATTTCAAGGATTTCAGTGAGAATACGTAAACTCACGCGAGTTTGTCGCATGTTTAGTTCAAATAATTACACAAGACCTAAAATATTTTAGGTACAAGACCAACAAAAGTTAGGTATTGTTATAAATACTCGGATTGTTTATTTAAAGCTTTTAGAAATGGAACAGTTGGAATAATAGACTCTAAACTGGGGGGAAGGTATGGTATCTGAATCAATTAAAAATGTAGTCCTGGAGTTATTTGGGGCGTAAAAGTCTAACTTGTTTGTATAAAATTACTAGCCGCCCGCCCGGATGTAATCTTGGCCTTCGGCCTCGCTACAAAATATAATATAGCCTATGTCACCCGGGGATAGTGTAGCTTTCCAAGAAATAATTTTTCAAATCGGTTCAGTAGTTTCGGAGCCTATTCAATGCAAACAAACAAACAAATCTTTCCTCTTTATAATATTAGTATAGATATTTTTATAAGTTGTAACTAACTATACATTACTACGTCTATCCTAATCATAAAAAAATATAAAATTTCAATTTCAAATTCATATATTTTTATTGCACTTTTTGTTACACCATTAATGATTAATCGGCCAAACTGAGCGCTAGCCCGTATCTTGGTGGTTAGTTCCTTCCGAGTTAACTTAGGTCAGAATTTTGTACCTACATTTGTTATACTTACATTTCGGTTTAGAGCAGATTCAATAAAATAAATAAATGATCTAAATTGAAATATAGATTATGATAAAATAGATTTTAATGAAAATATATTGAACATAATTAGTTTACTTGCAACTCACAGACATAAAACAAAAATTATTTTTAAATAATACTCGCAAAAATAATAGGTCGGGGAAAAAGTCTTTTCGTATTTTGTATGTATAAAGTTGTAGTAAAAATCTCATCGGTTGTACTGTTTGTATCTGGCTGGTTTTGATACCATTAAAAATATGATATTTTAAAAAAGGAATACAAAAAGTAAAAAGCATTTTCCCGCCATTTTTCAATTGTTTTTTTGTTTGATAAAATGAGTGAATCTAACGAAGAAATTCGATATATTGTGAAATTTTATTACAAAAAAGGGAAAAATGCGACACAAGCCGCGAATAAAATTTGTGACGTTTATGGACCTAATGCAGTGTCATCAAGAGTAGCACAATGTTGGTTCAAGCGTTTTCAGTCCGGGAATTTTGATGTCAAAGATGCAGCTCGCTCTGGTCGCCCTGTTACGGATAAAGTAGATGCTATTTCTGAAAAAGTGGACCAAGATCGGCATATTAGTAGTTACGACGTAGCTGAAGAACTGGGGATTGACCACAAAACAGTTTTGACCCATTTGAAAAAAACTGGGTACACAAAAAAACTCGATATTTGGGTGCCACACAAGCTCACTGAAAGAAACCAAATGAATCGTGTACTCATTTGCGACTCTCTATTGAAACGTAACGAAACCGAACCGTTTTTGAAAAGATTGATCACTGGTGATGAAAAATGCATCACCTACGACAAGAATGTGCGCAAACGATCATGGTCAAAGGGCAGTGAAGCACCACAGACTGTAGCGAAACCCGGATTAACACGTAATAAGGTGATGCTGTGTGTATGGTGGGATTGGCAGGGCATCGTTCATTATGAGCTTTTACCGCCGGGCAAAACCATCGATTCGGATCTCTACTGCCAACAGCAGATGAGACTCAAACAAGAAATTGAGAAAAAACGGCCGGAATTGATCAACAGAAAGAGTGTGGTCTTTCATCATGATAACGCCAGACCGCACACATCTTTGGCCACTCAGCAAAAATTTAGAGAGCTTGGTTGGGAAGTGTTAATGCATCCACCATATAGCCCTGACCTTGCACCCTCAGATTTCCACCTGTTTCGATCTCTTCAGAATTCTTTGGGTAGTGTTAGATTAACATCAAGAGAGGACTGTCAAAACTACTTGTTGCATTTGTTTGATCAGAAGTCCCAAAAATTCTACAGCAACGGGATCATGTCACTACCTACAAGATGGCAACAAGTTATTGAACAAAATGGCACATATATATTATAATTAAATGTAATTAAACTTGAAAAAAATATGTCTTGAATTTGTTTAAAAAATACGAAGAAACTTTTTCCCCGACCTTATATATGATTTATTAATAGTCACTAATAATAATAATTCAAACATGATAAAAACAACACACACACGTTCCAAAAATATTAAAAAAAGAAGTGTTATTTATAGTAGTGTTTTTTTTTATTAAAGTAACTCTGTGTCTCTGTCTGTTCGCTTTTCATGAGTATACAGCTAGGCCGATCATAACGACAATTAGCAGTAAAATATTGTCCATCATGAGGACATCGGGTATCCCCCACCCCCCAAAAATGCGGAAAAACTAGTAAATCACGGGTAGCACCGCGGGATTCAGCTATAAAGCTGGGTAGTAAGCCATAAAGGCATTTGTCAAACGAACGAGAAAATGTGCGCCGAGACAATGTTGAGCCACGTATAATGTGAATGCATTTAATAATCACCAAGCCCTGTACATTATTTGTCTCGAACATAGTAACAATATTCTTAAAATTATATTCCATAATGAATAAAATATCTTGTTTAGAAAAACTTATTTGAATTAATTCTTGTAATTAATAAACTTTAACTAAACTAACCTTCGCAATGTATCATAATTAAAATGCTATTTCAATGGGAGTGAACGTGAAAGCGCTTGCAGCGTTTCAAGCGGTTATCAGGTTTCTGGGTGAAAGAGCAGGCGCTGAATCAGCGGGGACAGACGCGAGGTCGGACGCGGTGACACAGTTTCTAAGGACCTTAAGTTTAGATCTCGTAGCTCTGGTTTCAGTTGTAAACTTTGTTATTTTATGGTTACTACGTTGTAGAATACGTTGTAAAACTACATCTTAATGACGTCTGTCTCTACTGCAAGAGACCGCAGTCATGTTTAACTTTTTTCCAACTGCTACGAGTCATCTACGAGCGCTACAATTTGTAACAACTTGAGGTGCTACGCTTGTAGCATCTGCCTACGAGGTGCAACGCTCGTAGCGCTCATTATTTGTGCAGATAGTTTCTCGACAAGAAGTTGCCAAGAAATAATAGTACTTTGTTTTCATAAGTTACAAAAAGACTGTACTAAATTTCTTGTACTGGTTTCATTAAAAAATACTTTTTACAATGAAAATAGTTCTTTTTAGCATTTTATTGTATATAATGATTTTGATAAAATTAAATGGGACCACCTTAGAAGAATCTCATAAAAAAAAACATTTAAGTTCGGATAACTGTAAAAAGTAATGCGTAATTGATGTGTGAATTCGGTATCAAAGGACTTCCTTTTTTGATCGTTTTTGCCGGTTAAAAGGCAAAATAACGCTACAGTAAAGAATTCAATACATAATTTGTGATTATAGTGCTTGTTACACGTACCTAAGTTTCAATTTTCATTGAACAGAAGCAACAAAATTATATCAAATTAGCATTAAAAATGGGCTATTTCACGACAGTTTCCTAACAAAAGGCATTAAGAAAATAACGGGTACTTTACAAACTCAACGCCTCAAATAATATTTTCGTTCAGAAACAGCCAGCTTTTGTTGTCTACTTGATTGTAAGGCTGTAATTATAAAATTTTCAAGGTCTGCAATATTACTTACAGGCGTAGGTATTCTCCATTCCCTGTTTTCTTCTTGCATATACAATTTGTACATTTCTAAATTTGTTCAATACAATACAACACCACTTTATTGACATCAAAGGATGTAACAAGAAGAATTGATAATTTGACATACCTAATTATTATTGTAATGACATTTATTCAGTTCGTATTTTTTTATACTTAATTATTATTATTATTTAAGATAATGCACTAGACCTACATTGACCTAAGAATAATATTAAGATATATTTTTTTAATACATTGTTGTAGTCTAGTGTACTGGAGTAGATTGACATGTAACTATGGAGTTATTGATAAAGTATTGTAATTAATCCTTTTTTTTACTATTTTTTTTGGGACTTTCATAGTTAAGCTACATGACAGTCCCATTGTATATACTAATCTAGAACACTCAAATTAATACAAAACGAAGTGGCGGTAAAACGCAAACATATTCAAGAATAATCACACTATTACACTATTATCATATATGTGAAAGTTTGGATGGATGGATGGATGGATGGATGTTTGTTACTCAATAACGCAGAAACGTCTGGATGGATTTGGATGAAATTTTGAATATACATTGCTTATATCTTGGATTAATACATAGGCTACTTTTCATCATCATCATCACCGATTTTCATCACCACGTGGGTGAAACCGCGGGGCGCTGCTAGTTATATATAAAACAAATTCGGGTTAGTTACACCATTTATTACTCAAGAACGGCTGGATCGATTTTCATGATCTTTGATTTGTTGAATTTTTCTCTGGCCTGAATAGAAATACAAATCATTTATTTGGGCATAATAATAGTAGAATAAGTATTAAAATATCGGGAAACTTCACGAAAAAAAATATGATTAAATTCATTTTTCTATACATTTTGTATGGAACAGCAAGATTTGAAGATACATTGATATTATTTTACCATAGAAAAAATATATAAAAGGAGGTTGCTTTAAAGATATATATACTATACATACATGTATAGTAATTTACTTAAAAAAATAAAATTTTATAGCTTAATATATGGCTATCGACAAAGAACGAGCCCTCAAGAAAATAACTGCCAGAAATATATTTTTCATAAAACTTTTATGCTCGTTAGGCGTAATAATTGGACGGCGTTTTAATTATTCTAATTGAAACGGATCTTTAGGGAAACATTCTATTTAATTTGAGTACGGATTAGGGCATGACTCAATAACGTTTGTATCGCGATGACGAGGGTCGGGCATATGAATAGAATATGGTTCCGATATAATTTTATATTACTATGTATTTTCCGCGACGGTACATTTCATATTTTGATGTAATTATATTTTTTCCCTAGTATGCGTTTGTATAAGGCACACCTTAATATAATTACAATCTAACCTAATCTAATGTTCGGTTAATAAGTAGGCATTTCGATAAAGGGACGTAAATCGAAAGACAGGGTAGGCCTATTGACTGGCGCAACAGCTTCTTTCCGAAATTTGATGTGTTAGCGTGCGATTTATAGTTTCTGAGATATTACTCAACTTAACCCTATGCTCAACTAGCCCCGCCCTACCCTACATTTTGAGAAAGGGACATTATACGAAAGATATTTTTTGAGAAAGGGACTTTTTGCAACCTGTAGAAATTTTGCGAAAGGGATTTTCCGCGATGGAGGCGGCATTTTATTCTAACTTATACTTCTATGTATAATGCTATTTAAAACACTAAGAATGTATCCATTGAAACGTTTCTTATTGTCTCCTCGTTTTTTGCTTACCATCAGGCGGACTGCATGCTTATTTGTCGCACTTTTCATTAAAATCCTATAACATTGATAGATCATTACTACTTAGATACTATTTACTCTGCTGGTGCAGCGACCTGAAAACGGTGGCGTGTCTTGTCCTCCGACACAAGAGCACGCCACCGGTCCTGGTTTCACGCTGTCTCTTGCCAGTTAGTGACTTGGAGTTCGCGCAAGTCCACCTCTATGGCATCTTTCCAGCCATATCTAGGTCAACCTAAGGATCGGCTGCCTTCTTGACCTTATGATCCTTCCCCATTACCAGCATATAATATC
Organism: Agriopis leucophaearia; assembly: GCA_949125355.1. Lineage (NCBI taxonomy): Eukaryota > Metazoa > Arthropoda > Insecta > Lepidoptera > Geometridae > Agriopis > Agriopis leucophaearia. The sequence goes on along the minus strand of OX421277.1, from coordinate 1,175,145 downwards.
TCATGCATGTCTCTCATATAATATTTGGCTCGGCAATACAATCCTCAATCTCCACGTTTTCCCTTACTTTAGAACTTCCTTCTTCTATTTGGGCTAGACACAGAATCTTATGTATGATTTCCCTCTCCATCACTAAGAGTTTGATAGATCATTGTTTATAGTATTTAAAGATCTAAATTATCTGTAATTGTTTTTTAGTTCGACACTTCTACTACCATTTTATTCTATGTTTTTAAATTATTAAACACAAAATAAAAATTTCTAAAATCACAAGTAAAATTCCCATGAGCTATTAAAGTTCACTTTTCGATTATTTACAGCTAAGCAATTTCGAATAAAGGATTTGCTCAACACTCAATGGAGAAGAGTTAATTATTCATTCACTCAAATCATTATTAACACTAGCAGATAAAAGCCAATTGCGACGAAATGATGCTGCCATTACTCTGCTTAGGTCACTTGATCCAGTCCTTACCCGTACTTATTTGAAAATACAAACAAAACTCATTTTACAGAAAACTGATGTGGTGTAGGTAAATTGCTACATAATTATGTGTATTTTTACTTAAATGCACACGAACGTTGAATTGTGCCGCGGGAAAAAAAGAATACAAGAAGAGATGGTTTGCAACTACTGTTAAAAGCAGATAAAAAAGTGAACTACAAAATATTGGACTTTTTGCTACTACCAAAAATCGCTCAACGCGCATAAAGAAGTTTTCACTTCAAAAATAATAATCAGATACATCTTTGTTCAGTTATTATTGTGTTATAAGTCACACGTAAAACCAAACGTACGTTATCCTAAAAATAAATTGAGCAACTTTTACATGGGGTTCTTCAAAAGGGCTGTCAATAGAGTATTTTAAGGGTCGGCAACGTATCTGTGATGCCCTTTGGTGTTACAGTTATCCATCCATCCAGATGGCGGACAACATTTTCTTATCTAGTGGAATGAGCTACCTTCCGCGGTGTTTCTGAGAAACTACAACATGGGGTTCTTCAAAAGGAGAGTAATAGAGTTCTTAAGGGCCAGCAACGTATTTGTGATGTCTCTGGTTTTATAAGTATCCGACAGCGACAGTGATCGCTTACCATCAGGCAGCTCGTTAGCTTGTTTGCCACTTATGGCATAAAAAGTTGCTGCTGCTGTATTTAGCTGCCAGTGGTTACGTCTAGTAACTAGTCCAGTAGAAAGATCTACGCAAATGAAGCATCATGAATCGGGCAGCGAGCAAGTGTACTTACCTACTGAATCGACTCGAAAGAGCAGTTCACGTACCGTCCCGGGCAGATTGAATTCTGTTATTAGCAATTCTGGGATTATTCGTGCGCTTCGTAACTGCTGTAAATGTTTGTGTAGAAAAGTGAAATTCGAGTATTTGTGATATTTTACTTGACTTTTATCAATTAAGTATGGTAACGCAGTAATGACTACTCTTAAGTATAGATAATACGATAGATTGATTCATATATAATATGGCTAGTGTAACGAACCCTTTTATAGTTTTGTTGGTTCCGTCTGCATGTCTGACTCTTTGTTCACTCTACTCTTCACTGCGCGTACGAAGTCGCGGGCATCAGCTAGTTAAGAGGAAGTTTTTTTTTTTTTAATTACCGACATTGTTCTTAATTTTCACGTGTTTCCTATTGTTTTTATTTCTTGCCTTAGCCAATATGCAGCCAAAATGTATGTATTGTGACTTTCATCATCATCATTATCGTCAGCCAGAAGACGGCCACTGCTGAACATAGGCCTCCGCCGTTAACCTCCACACTGAACGACATCCTGCCATCTGCATCCACTGGATGCCCGCGACTCTCACGATGTCGTCGGATCGTGTAGTGGGAGGCCTACTTACGCTGCGTCTTCCGGTTCGTGGTCTCCACTCAAGAACCTTTCTTCTCCATCGGTTGTCGGTTCGGATCTTTGTGACCGGTTTGTGACCTTGCAAGGTTATTTAGTATCATTTTCTAATATGAAAAAAAGATCTAAAAAAATAATTATCTTTCATAAACAACAAAAAATTAATAATTCCCAATTTTAATAAAAAGCTCCACTCTCCGTTATTTTTCACGCCTCAAACAAAGAGAAACAAACAACGAACAATGGAGTTGGGCTTTTGTTATAATACCGACTTGTTGTGGATCAAAACAATAGCTCCTAATGCTCTTGGCTTAAGCTGTTCGCACCTGAACAAAGGGTTCCGAGTATCTTGCGCAGACGGTTCGTGAAAGATGATTTTTGTTAAGCGTTCCGAATTATTATTGTGCCCATTCACGATGACGGAAATCTTTTGGCTGTAGTTTTAAAAAGTGTAACACAATCTACATTATTTTCTTTACTGTGGTAGATATCGATAAATATTGGAGCTTAAGAATGTATATTTTTAACCGACTTCCAAAAAGGAAGAGGTCATCAATTAGACTGTTTTTTTATGTTTGTTACCTTAGAACTTTCTACTGGGTGAGCCGATTTTGATGATTCTTTTTTTTTATTTGATAGCTGGTGCTTTCCGTTTGGTGCCATTAAAATTTGGTCCAGTTCTACTGTTTTATTTTTTTACAATATAACAATTACAAAGTCATATCCACACAAAAAATATTATAAGAGACATCTGTTGGAACACCTCAGTACGTTCGCATGCGTTCTCTAAAACCGACAGTGCTTAATTAATGCACGCGCTATGGGATAGAGGGCGCATTCTGTAATTTTTATGAAGTCTGTTTTTTATATTGATAATTATGTTTATAAATAATTGAGGATATAAATAAGTTTAATGTAATTCTAGAAACATGATTGGTGAAATTTTTCTGACAACACAACAGGCCTTCTAAACACGTTTTTTTTTCTTGGAATCTAGAAGGCGTTGACAATTAGTGTTTTCATATTCTAATGTTCATTTAAGTAATGTTGTTTAATGTAGTTTTAAATAAAAATATACTATTTCTTGAATAATCCGGAGTTTTATCATTTGTTGCCTCCGTTATTTAGTTCTGAGGCGAGCGCCGAGTCGTGCGTATCTCTTCCTGCAAGCGTAGATTGCATATATTCATTACTGTTTCACGTAGGGGCAAAACTTTGATTTGAGCTGACGACATATCGACTCTGAAATCAACAAATTGAAGCTAGAAAAAAAATTGTGACATAATTTTAGTCATAATTGCAAATGCTTACCATAAATCAACCTTTACAAATAATTTCATCGTTATATTTTTATTAGTCAGCTGTCATAGTGTGAAATAATTAATCTAAAAATGTTTAAATTCGAGTTCAAAAATGAACACAGCTCAGCAGCAGCTCTAAAGCTTGAAAACATTTCAAGTTGCAATAGCCATGATCACGTATTTATGCAAAATTGTAACCCTAAACATCATCCACAGGACCCAACTTTTAACATAAAATGTCCAACGTCACTTTTCCAATATTCCCAATTATTGGATACCAATCTTTTGTTTGCCGTCCATCGCAGCATGACATGAACTCTCGACACGCATTTCAATCTTGTTGAACCTTTTTCGCGTTTTTCGGTGTTTAACCTTTTTATGCTTTTAGGCCTCTTTTCATGCCCTGTTCCACGTTACCAATTAGTAAGCTTTGATCACGGGTAACGGACGTGTGGAAACCTTTTTAATATAGCGTCTGTGTTGGGTGTTTTTGCTTCTAAATATTTCAAAAAAGATTCATTAGGCGCGGATGTGCGCGTTCATGATTCTTTTTTAATATTTCTTAGATAACAGCTTCATTATAGGCCATTAAATTACCTATTCACTGTATTATCTTTTTTAAAATCTGAATACTGTTTTAATGATTTACTACAATAGCTATGGGTACTGATACCTATGTAAATGATTTTAAACACGTAATTTCATAACCAATCGGGAGTTTGTCGAGACCTATGAATTTATAGATATGTTTAATCGGGGTTTCAGTATAATAAATAAATAAAATAAAATAAATATTCGGGATCTTTTTGGCACACACGGTCATCTGACCCCAAACTAAGCAACGCTTGTAATATGGCTGCCAGAGACTGATAAACATATATATTTTTAAATACATACTTAAATAGATATTAACACCCAGACATAGAACAAACACAAATGTGATGAACATTTAATGTTCATCACATAATAAATACTAACGCTTTAAAAATCTCTATAGGTGCTATGTTTCTTAAATAAAACAATATAACCTTGGCAAAAAAAACATAATTTAACTTAAATGATTCATTCAGCAAACCTGCATAAGAATAATAAATTAAATAAAAAGCTAAAGTATAGTAAAGTATTTGTAAAATTTGTTAATTCTGAGATAATGTATTATCTCCAAAAGAATAAAAGTTGGCACCACGCGAGCCAATGCAAGTCATTCGAAGTAACGGCGTCGTTATAACGAAGCTCTCGTTACCTTTGCTCATTCAAGCAAGAATTTATAATACGTCCTTACCGCCAGCGACCTCTAACTGTTACTGAGCAGAAGGTCTCACAATGGCAGCCAGCGTGAACTCAAATCAACAGAATGGTTCTGAATAGCCCCGTCAATGGGGTGTACAACGAGGCATGAATGGGGAGAAGTCCACCCCATTCTGTTGCTAAGCTTTGTCGGCATGGTACCTTGTACTTGATCAAAAGGCAAAATAATAGTAAAGGAAACAAAAAACGGTATTATAGGGTTCACTCAATTCTGCTTGTTGGCCGCAACCAGCATGGGTTTAAACGGATGTTTTTAGACGACGGTCTATACATAAGAAAATGGGCTGATGATGATGTTTGATTTCCATGACCGAAAATGAACATGGAAGCGGTCCGGGTACAAATCTCCGTATGGCGGTGAAAACGCGGAAGAAGTTCCATATTCAGTCGTGGGAACCATATAAGAGCTGAAATTCAGTATATTTCGACCCAAGGGAGTATGTGCAGCTCGTGTTTTTGTGTTTTCTAAACGAGCCATACTTGAAGCCACGAGTACATAGAAAACATTCGTAGCGTGGAATTCAAAGGATTAAATTTTAGTGTTAATCACCTTACTTATTGAATTTTACTGTAACTTTCACTTTAGCTATTTTATCTGATACCCGAAATAAAATAAGTTACATAGAAAAACCTTCTGTTTAAAACAAGCTTTCAGCTCTAGCAAAGAAAATGTAATCCGCCATTTGGCAGCCACCATTTGCGAGAGCGGCCATATTGAATTTAGTTTAGTAACTCACTTTATCGTTTTATAATCTTCAAGCCCTTTCATTTGCTGGGTTGTCAAAAAATATACACCATCCGCCATCTTGTAGCGGCGGCCATTTTGAAAATATTTCAATGCTGGATGTTGTCATCAGGAATCAAGGTGTAGCAAAATCGGTTAAAAGTAACTGAATATAATTCAGCTTGCATGATTTAACCTAAACAAACTAACATTAAACATTACAAGTTAAATAAAAGTTAGTAAAAACAAAACACAGCTTAGACAAAAGTTTATTAAGATTTACAAAATATGATTACCATTAAACTGCGTGTATAATTTGTCTCGAGTCAAATTTCAAAGAAATAAACCACTTTACGACGCTGTAAGCTAAAACATTTTCATTTCTTTTTTAGTGGTGAAGTTAGCAGAATAAGTGTTTTTCAGTTACTAACTAGGTACTTGATAAATTTTGCTATAATTATGTATTAAATTTCATTATTAACTTTCCCACTTAAACTTTTAAGATATATCATCACGTCTGGTCGATGGAACTCGTGACTAAAATGACTCTACTTTGCTTAAAGAGTGAGCATTGCTATATAACGTGGTAATGGAGCGACAATTTTGGGAACAATTTCTACTGTTAGCGGTTTAATAGATTAGTTTGTAGTTAGGTATTAATTTGTCGTTTTTAGGGTTCCGTACCCAAGGAGTAAAACGGGACCCTATTACTAAGGCTTCGCTGTCCGTCTGTCCGTCTGTCCGTCCGTTTGTTACCAGGCTGTATCTCATGAACCGTGATATTTGGACAGTTAAAATTTTCACAGATGATGTATTTCTGTTGCTGCCATAACAACAAATATTAAAAAACAGAATAAAATAGATATTTATGGGAGCTCCCATACAACAAACGTGATTTTTTGCTCGTTTTTTTTCTCGATATTGATAACGGCAACAGGTAGACGCTTGAAATATTCACAGAATATTTAGTTATATATTCACTTTAAAAATAAATAATGAAATTAAAATAAAATAAATATTTAAGGGGTGCTCTCATACAACAAACGTGATTTTTTGCTATTTTTATAGATAATGTGTACGGAACCCTTCGTGCGCGAGTCCGACTCGCACTTGGCTGGTTATTTTTAAATTATGAATTACGAAGATTGAATGTTATTTAAGTTACTGAAATAAATAAGCACTTGGCCAAGAACTTTCCTCAATATAATTATTCTGTAAAATTTGTCAAAACAAAAAAAAAAAATGTGAAAATGAACTAACTTTATGCGGTATAAAACCTTAACTAATTCTAAAATTCTGAATATTGTAAATACTAAATTTCAAAACGAATAATGATTTAAATTGTCTAGAAATTTCAAACATCCCTTATTAAAAGTTTTAATTTGATGGGAAATCTCCACGTGTAGTCCGGGTTCATATTTATAGCCGTCCTTCCGACCCTTGTTATTTTAAAGGATTAAAATAATAATTGCGAATTGTTTTACACAGAACACGCACACACTAACAGTTAACTAATTAATTTTGAAGCGATGATAGTTCAGTGGTTGGCGCGTCCGAATTCCAAACCACGGAGGGTTTGAATTCCTACAATGATCTTGAGTTACCGGTTAAGGAAAACATCGATCGTGAGGAAACCTATCATAGTGGTGGTACTTTCTAATGCCAAGCTGGCTAGCTACTACTGTAGTTGAAAATCTGTCACCAAGCTTCACTTCAGAGCCAGTTTTCATTCCAGGCTAGTTACGTTTGACCACCTGTCACTTAACATCAGGTGATCAGCTGTGGTCAAACACTTTGCCTGTACCTTCCAATAAATTAAGATATAATTAACAAATACTTCCTTAACGTAACAATGAAATTGTAGGTAAACCATTTAGTCATGGAGATATTTTAACGTGCAAATGTTTTTATTACCTACCAAATACCAACATATTCTCTCAGTTAATCTAACCTACTTAGTTCTTACACAAAACTATTAAATAATCTGTTGATTTCTGCAAAATAAGTTGATAGCTGACCAAACGAAATCTAAGGGGGAGGCCTATGTTCAGCAGTGGACGTCTCTGGCTGATGATAATGACCAAACAAATTGAATAAGGTCTCAGACTACGGGAACAGATCGGAATTTGTATGTTTGTGAGTTCGCATGTTTTTTCTACCAAAATTTGGGTACTGTTAATCCGATGTAACGTGGTCTTCATGAAATTCTCCATCAAGATGAAGAATTTAGTGAAGAGCGCGTTACGCACCTCATTGCGTTATCAAACTTTATATTTCCAATGTCACGCAGATAATATAACACGGCCGCGTTACGAGTTTATATGATTATAGATACTAAGTGCACGGTTTTCAATTACATTTTCATGTTATGACGTCAGTTGTTTATGCCAAGGAATTTCATGTGAGATGGAGAAAAATACTATTAATTAAAAAATACAAGCTTTTAAGCGTCTGCCATTAATTTAGAGTGACGTCATTTACAAAAAAATATTTTTCTCAGTAAACCCCTTCCAATTGATACTTATATCATGGGAAAGCATAAAAAATAACTGGTCCGCCATATTGAATTTATAAAGACGTCACTAAGCTAAACATACATTATCATCCAAACTAAACGTGTATGCAAAATTTCAGCTTAATTGGTTGAGGATAACTGTTTTAAAATTCAGTTGCTAAATTTGACCCATACTAACAAGGCAACTTAGAAAAAAGCTTGTAATAAAAGCATTGGTGACATTGCAAGCACGTATGTTTTACAGAAACAAAGCCTGCCTTATATTTTGACATATTTACGACACAATATTTTCTTATTACATTATATTCGGCACATCAGTAGCAGTTTCCCTTTCCCTGACCTCAGTAACACCGTTCCTTCCCTTCACCCATTCATTTCTCCGCCGCAAGGTCACGGCCAGGCTTTCTTATCCTCCCTGAGCCATATTTATCAATGTCTGTTATTATTTTGTGCGATGGTTTGCCTTATTTATTATTACTTCTGCCTTGAGGGTCGAGGCGAGGGAATAATTTGTTGTTTTATTATTACGTAAGCCTTTCTGATGGTATACAAGTTTTTAATGATAATGATAACTTTATTCATAATAATAATTACATGTCAAGAGAAATTAAAAAATATGTTAATTCAAATTTAAACCATAAAAATTATCAATGTAAATAATAAAACAATGTCATTTTAAGTAGGCTATTTAAATTAGTTTTGGAATGAATTCCTCTACGCTATACGGCGCCATATCAGTCAGAAAAACTGTAAGCTTATTTTTGAATGAATAAAGCGACTTGGTGTCCCTTATGGATTTTGGCAACATTTTACATCAATATAATATAGTTATTGAAATAAATATAACGGATATTAAATATAATAAATGTTTCAAAAGTCAATTTTCATGAGAAGTTCCAATGAAATAAGTAATTTCGATACTTTAAAAGTATGATATCAAAGATTAATTTAAATTACTTTGTATAAACCATAATTTAACTCAAAATATAAGTTCTTTATTTAAGTTTACAATTATGAAAACATTTTGAGTTGTTCCATTTATTCTTCCACTAGCTGTACCCGCGGCTTCGTCCGCGATTTCTTCAGAAAAAAAAATAGCCTATGTCCGTCCCCATGATACTATTACCTCGCAAAATTTTATCGAGATCAGTTAAGCCGTTTAGCCGTGATTATGCAACAAACAGACAGAGTTACTTTCACATTTATAATATTAGTATGGAAGTATGGATTCCAACTCGTAGAAACTCTGAGAAATACAAGAAATAAAAAAACACCTGTAACGCCCTCTATAGTTAAATCTGAAAACACTGAATATTTTCAGTGTTTCCAGATTCTATTAAGAATAACTTAGTGTGTAAATATTTAGTCTTATCACGAGACTAACTGTGACTGTGGTCTTTATATAATTCGTAAGTAGATTCAATGCGCTAGGCAACATGGTCTTCTGTTTTCGCCCACATTTTCCTAAACAGACCTTTGTCTGTCACAGGGCATTGTACACGTGTCGATGTAAGCCTGAAGGCAACCTTGTGGAAATGTTCCCCGTAGCTCTTTGTATACCGCTCTATTCTTCTCTACGCTATTGTTAATAAAGATCGTCGTTGGCGCTAAGACGTAGCACGAAACTACATATGTTGGTAGGAATTCGAGCAAAAATATGCAATTTAGTATTATTTTGTGTATAACTTACGAGTAGATAAGTAAAAAAAAAATAACACAAATCAGGCAGTATCTTATGTCTGAAATAGTGCACTGAGGTTTTTGTTTTATGTTCAAAAGTGACAATGTTAAGCAAGATGTCCGTCTGATGGTTAACAGCACGCTTGTTGATAGCATTGCAGTGCCTGGGGCCAGTTACCCGGTATTATTTGTTATTTTTTGTCAACGACCAGTCATATAACGTAAACTCACTTTTTAGTAAACTGAAATCACACTAATGACACTAATCACACTAATATCATATATGTGAAATTTGGATGGATGGATGGATGTTTGTTACTCAATCACGCAGAAACCGATTTTCATCACCACGCGGGGCGCAGCTATCAAACAAGCTTCTAAAGCAAGCTTAAAACTTAGATACTTTTACTTACTTCACTCTTTATTATTTCCCAGGCGAGCGACTGATCCAGTTCGCATCAGAGAACCTCGTGACCGAGATCCTGATCCACCCGCAGATGAACACGCTGATGCAGTGCATGCGCAACCTGCTCAGCTCATTCACCAGGCACAGGCACCTGGTGCACGCGGGGTACACCTTCGCGGGCAACGGATCATGGATCATGCAAGTAAGTCTCACGGATCCTGATCCACAATGTCCCCAAATTATCTCTCTAGTAATTTTCTATTGTATGATTAATCATAGTGTTACGAAGTAAAAGCTGTCTCATTGTACGTGCGATATCTCAATCTCTTCGCTCATTGTACTCACGCCGTAGAACCAAGATATCTGATGTGGAACGGCCTCCGGCATCAATAATAAATTGACTATTATGTAGTTGTCAGTCATTACCTAAAAAGCAACTGAAATTTAGGGTTATATAGAACCAGAACGTTATGCGTAACAACAAAACGAAACTTAAATTGTCTGGCAAAAATAAATTGTTCTCGGTCTAACAGCAATTTGTTAGGTTAAGCTTTTCCACTTATTTCTCCAAACCTCTGACCTTTGAGAAAATGGAATACATTTGAATGCGATTCCTATTTCTGCGTTCATTAAACGGAACGTAATGTATTTACCGCGTCGCCAGCAACGTTCTGTAATCTAATATGGTGGCGGGCTATTTGGCGAGAAGCTCGAAGGACCAAACCAAAATGGCGTCGCATTTAGGCGCGGATCGCGAGTTAGGGCTTAATTTCACCTTAATTTCAAGGGAATTTGACGACACCGAATTCAGTTAGTTCTGACAGTAATAGGTTTTCGGTGTTCGTGTAATTATTTACTCGTAGCCGAGAACCAGTTTGTGTATTGTCTCGCAGAATTGCTTTTTGACTCGTGTCAGGTGAAGAGCTAGGTCTACTTTCGTTTCTGCCTTACATGGTTTTGAATTGTAAAACCATATTTTTATTTAAACTTTATTTCTTATGCTTATTAAAAAAAGTATTTAAGAAGTTTTAACGTGATAGTATGATTACTACACAAAATAATTGCTACAAATAACTTACAAAATACTAAAACTTTACAAATAAAATTAACATTATAGCTACTTATTAAACTTTGTCTAGAATTATCCAGCTGTTTAAATCAAAAGATATACCTCAATAATCAAAAGATATACCTCAATAGTCGCGGGCATTCAGTGGATGCAAATGGCAGGATGTCGTTCAGTGTGGAGGTTAAAGGGGGAGGCCTATGTTCAGCAGTGGACGTCTTCTGACTGATGATGATGACCTCAATAATAAGCGTAAAAAAAAAAACATTACAACCTTCTTATCAGAAAACATTACTTAATATAATAGTCATAAATATACTCAAATCGAAAGTAACCTTATACGAGCAAACTTTTGGTCTAAAAGTACTCATTGTTTGTGGTTGATAAAATCTCATGATTATAACTTTTTCCTTTTGTGAAATGCTACGCCATTCACAAAGACTGATACCATTTGTGACAGAATATTCCCTATTGAGAACTCCGCGTATTTGGTAGGCTTTTATCTTTTTGGCTATCGTTCTAGAGTTACAAAGACGTTTAATGGAGACGAAAATAACAATAGACAAGACGCTTGGGTTTATGCTACTGTTTTTGGACTTGGTAAAGATTTGTAGGCTTTTAAAATAACCGTATAAACTATTCCAGTGGTAAGAAATGAGCAACCCAACAATTTTAGACGTGAAAACTTCTTTAGGCGCGTTGAGCACTTTTAGGTGAACAAAAATCATGGAACTAGGAACGTCATCTTTACTGTGTACCGTGTATTTTAAAACAGCGCCATCTCTTGTAGAATAGGTGAATTACTACTTAAGTTTTCACTTCTGAAGTGCAGTCCTATGACTGATGTATTTTTTATGTTGCTAATGTTAGTAAATAAAATTATATTTATTCCTTGTAAATTAGAGCTAGTTATTAAATATGTTTTTTTAATAACAGTTTGCTACTATTTTCTCATTGAAAAAAATCACGATATAAAAACGATTTCTAACATAATGCACGATGGTTACTAGGGGCTTTGCGAAATTGAAATTACGGAAGTATCACAAAATTACATTTCAAGTGCCTTACAACTTTGAACATATGAAACGTTTGGAGTTGTGAAACCGAAGTTGTTCATAGATATGACGAAAAATAATTACGTCCTTTCGTACAATTTTACTTTCCATTATTAATCTTAAAGCTTTTTTATTTTGTTATTTTGCAAGATCTAAAGCTTGTATTATTTATTATGTATCAGATTAAGTTCCAAGTCGACGCGTACGAGTGCAGTACGAGCGGAAATTTAAAACTCACTTGGAATTAACGATGAGAACAATGCATTTATTCTGAAAATTGCATTTGGTGTTCGTTATGCGTATTTTTCTTCGTTTCCAATAGTTCAGTAATAGATTTTGTAAAATATAGTTATGCTGTAAGGATTTCAGTAGCAATGACAGTAATGACTGAACTTACTTTTAGTAGGTTGACTTTCTTGAAAACAAGTGCTTTTATTCAAATTAAAATGTTTTCTCATATGAAAAATCACGCAGCTGTTTATTGCTGTGTATTTTTTTCCGCTAGTGGTACCGATAAAACTATTTGTCTGTCCTAATTTTTAACTGACTTCCAAAATGGAGGAGTTTCTTAATTCGACTGTTTTTTTATGTTTGTTACCTCAAACTCCTGTTTGTTACCTCAAACTCCTGTTTGTTACCTCAAACTCCTGTTTGTTACCTCAAACTCCTGTTTGTTACGGTGTCAATTCTGCTATTTGTCAAACGTTTCAAATGAGTGTCGGTAGTGTCTCGTCGGAATTATTTTCAACATTTGGTATTCTGCTAGTTATTTAAGACCAGTTGCTTTCCAATGGCTTGCCATCGAACTGTCTGACAGTTCTTATTGACATATTTGGTATTCTGTACGGTAATGGCGTGCCAGTGGAATACTTTTTTTGCTCATCGGGCAGGCTAAAGTCTTTAGACCATACCGCCTCATCATCCGTATTTTTACTGTTTTTTCCTTAAATTACATTTTAAAATTATGTTTGGTGTATTATATTGACGAGGAAGATATGTACAATCAATACAATCTATAATATAATCATTTAAGTGACAAAAAAAAACAATGATAGTTTGGTATAAAATAATACAACTCGTGGTAGATTTTTACAGGCAACATCGAACGCAATTCCCACACGATTCCCTTGACTCACAACTGAAACGAAATTGTAGATTTAGCAGAATACCCTTTTTGCCACAATCGTAATTGAGAGTCGTGGGAGTGGCAAAACAATGTGATTTTACGTTAATTAGCAGAATTGACACCCAGTGTTGTTGTTTGTTTCGCCTGGGTAAACTGATATTGATGTTTTTTTTTGAAAGCTGGTGCTTCCTGTGTGGTCTGATTTCAATTTGGTTCCGTCATTTTTATGAAGTCGGTTTATTATATTGTTTTTTTTTCGGACGGAATGGAGAATGTATGATAATTTGGGTTAAGTGAATGTGTGCTTTTATGTTTGTTAAATTTTTCTCCAAAACGACTGGACCGATTTATATGTGGTTTAATTTTGAAAAACAGTTTTCAATATTTGTTTTGCAGTTAAAATTGATGAGCATTCATTTATTGTTTGTGTTTTACTTTATTTATCTTACACTAATTGTTAAATAGTCAAAGTATGGAAGTAGTAATTTTTCCGGTTATGGTTTTTTGACTATTTCGGTCAAGTCGACCTATGTTTTTTTAAACATTATAGCATGGCAAGGCTTTTTCGTAATAAGGCGTGTGGTTTTATGTGGCTAAAGTATCTAATCAGCCTCAAAAATACTATACACTACATTAGTTTGATGTAGACATACATTTTTAATTGCAAACCTCTACCGTTCGCTCCCAAATGAATGCAACTCAATAATATTACCCATTATGTCAATCGTCCATGATACTTCAGCTTCGTTCACATACTTACTAACTATATTCATTTAAATAGCTATTACTGATTGCATTCCGCCTCATTTGTTGTAAACATGTACCGAACACATATTGGCTCAGTCTCCAATGTATCGGAAAATGTACGCCATTTCTGGCTACAGCGTCGGTCATCTAGACGGACGGATATTAAAACCGTTGTTCAAATATATACGGGGAAGCAACAGTAACACAATTTTAGTTAGTATAAATAACATGTTTATTTAGCCAAACGATATAAAAGTGAATTTATCTCTCTGTCTCTCTGTTTATCTGTTTGACACCTCTTTACTTAACAGTTAAACCAGTTTTGCATTCTAGTAAATGTTTCATGAAGTTATCCTACTGGTTTTTGTATTGTTCTCATTAACACTGAAAGGATTTGCTTCACTGCCTGATTGACGTTTGTTAAATGAAATTTATTTCACTGAAATTGCTGGAATCGCTGTTAATTCACTAGAAGTACCTACTGAAAGTTACACAACGGTCGTGAAAAGTTTATCTACACTAATATTATAAAGAGGAAAGATTTGTACCTATTTTTGTATGTTTGTAATGAATAGGCTCCGAAACTACTGAACCGATTTGAAAAATTCTTTCACTGTTGGGAAGCTACACTATCCCCGGGTGACATAGGCTATATTATATTTTGTAGCGAGGCCGAAGGCCGAGCTTACACTCGTGCGAAGCCGGGGCGGACGGCTAGTTTCTTATATACAGAGTTTTGAGATTTTTGTTTTACCAAATCAGTCAAAACACCATTATCTATAAATGGTTACCAACATTTTGAGTTTTACTTATTATGTTTTGTTTCGGTATATCGTTATACAAAACAAGAAGATATCATACATGCAGCTGCGCGCGCGCATTCACCTTGATAAAGACCGTCGAATGCGGTTGAAACTATAGTCGGAGTTACCGGCCTAATCTTACGTGAGGAATTACCGTGTAATATATATAAGAAGATATCATTATTTTATTTACTTACTGGCTTATTTTGATCAATTAATGTAACGTTAAATAATACAATTGACTAGTAATACACAATACGGAGAGCAAGGGTGCGAAACGGTTCGTTACTCTTAAGTACATAAAGTAAACATTGTTTTACTATTTTTTTATGTAAAGGTACAACAAAAAATATTTACCAATTTACTTCCCCTATTTTAGTTATCAATTGGACAAACAACTATTGTAAAAATGTACTTTCACTTAACCCTTTCAAACCTTTGTTAAAAACAACGCAAATCGTTCGATGTTACGTAAAAACAATTCGTCGAAAATAGTCGAAACTCTTTTGACAAGAGTTTTGACAAGATTCTGCGAGTGTCGACATACTCGCAGAATCTTGTCAAAACTCGTCGAAATGAGCAACAACAAGGGAAACTTATTCCAATTACAAAGATCTGGGTTGGGCTCAAAAAAAACGAAATATATCGTACCAATCAAAACTATCGCATTCACGTACCACTTGTGTTTAGGAAACTTGTCTATCCCTTATTTGATTTCTCTTGTAACTGTTTCCGAAGAAAACGGAGTTTTTTTACCTGGGATAGCTATTAGTTTCGGACATAGATTTTTGGGAATAGATACGTCTGTGTTGTAAAAAGACATTTCAAAGTTATTCAAGCGTTCTTACTACTAAAACGAACGCCTAAAACCTTTAAGGGTTATGTTAAACTTTTATAGTATTTTTGTATCTACTATAGTTTAAGTAGTTTTCTACTATAAAAGTCAAAGTATCAGAGAGTAGTCGAACGTTATGGCTTTACTGCCGCTGATTGTGACACACTAGTTTTTAAGTTGTATTATCGTAGTTTTTTTAAAATCCATTTTTAGGCTTGCGTTTGACCGATAATTTGCCTAATGCAAAGCGATGATGCACGCAGAGTATGGATTTCTCTTGTGGTTTGTAGACGTCCAAAATATTACTATCGGGGAACACCCATTTAGGCAGCACATTCCACAGACTAGCAGTTCGCATAATAAAACTGGATTCGACGTGATAGTGTTGATTTAAATTGTGACATGTAGAATAAATAATTTATCTATCTTCCTTACACCTGATTAATAGGACATACCTGATGTCCCGCTTGGGGTGAGCAAAGGTCTTGGGTTAGCTCATTGAGCATTTTTATACTCCTAGTCGCCGAGAAAACAGGAAAGCGATTTCAAAAAGTTTATTTAGACAGCATGATACGTGACTAATGGCTTTTTCTAGTGTTGGATGTGATGCAATTTGGGTTGCCACAGACAAATAGTAGTAGCTTAGTAACTTTGTTTTCTTCTTCTCCTTAAAGTATCATCAATTATCATCAGTCCTCTGTTGAGTATAAGGTTCTTAAATACGCCAGCGCTCGACTCTCGCCGAAATACAGAAAAAAAAAGTCTCACTGGTTCGATCATCGGACTAAAAATGGTACTAACTTAGATATTTAGTATTGTCTCTAACATTGATGACAACACAACTGATGAGTTTAAGACGAAACAATCTCATCAGTCAGTGAATACCTAGAAACGGCTGAAGGAGCTAAGGTAGCCCGAGAAAATGCAGGTGCGATGACCTAGACGCGTTCCAAATACAGTGGTCAAATCAGGCGAGTGCTTGGTTAAAAAAACCTTGTCAAAAATTGTGAAAGGCCCCTAACACTAGGCCAGTTTCGCATCCAGTCACAGATTTATGTGTATCGTATAAGCATTCAAGTATACTTATCGTAGGTTTATCAAAACTTTTGAGTACTTAACCTTTTTCCTTTCTTGCAGGATGGAACATTTTCCCTATCAGACTTTACGGACGCATACCAAGAGAATGAAGTACAGCGCGTGATCCGCGCATACGAGAACTCCATCTCCATCGATGTCCACTGCTCGACGAGCGGCGGCGGCGAATGGGCCAAACTCCCAGAGATGCCTTTCGTCAAATACTGCAAGATAAGGGTCAACCCTACAGATATACTCGACTCCGGCTCGCAAGCCATCAAGGATTTTGTCAGTGAGTGTTGCTTCTTTTCTTTTAGTACTAGATTCAGAGATTTTTATAATTGAATAGCAAGAAGAGTGATTCTGATGGTAAGCGACAGGTTTTTGCAAGATCCAATGAAGGGAAAAGAACACAACATTCCCACTTCTCGCTGGTTTCGCCCGCAGTCTTCAGCTCGTGACCACGGCTATTGTTATATGCAGCTGCAAGCCGATTGTACTATATATCGACAAAAAATATTTTATTTGTTATAATAAAATGTGCCCAATAAAACGTGACATGGATATTAAAACTAAATCTAGACCTGCCTATAAAGTTTATAGGTCACACGCAACGGCAATACAGATTTCCATAATTTATAACGACGTTACCGGCGCTATAACGAAATCGTACAAGGGACGGCATTGAATAGTGACTTAATTCGTACCAACTAGTGTTGCTATTCAGGAACTCCCTAACGATGCCACTTGTGACTGCGTTATTGTGGGGTGACTATGACTTGAGGAGATAGTGGACTATTCAAGTTAAACATATTATTATTTCACTCACTTAAATTAAATATATTTTGGTATTTATTTTTATATATAAAACGTTGTTAAATGTTGTATTTTTAGTAGCATTTAATAGCTGTTAGCTGTCAGAGTAACAGCGCAGTGCCTTTAATTGCTAAAAAACAAAATTCCGAGTGGCACTAAACTTGTTTTAGGCAATTATGTTTACAATCATGCGAGTAACTTGCTAGTCAGTAGTCAGTAACTTGCTTGCGTTCCAACTTTTAACTCAGTTGCAAAGAAAGTAATTTAGTTATTCTGATTGTGATTAGCTATTTACACAGGTTATGAAAATTTAATGTATAAATTAGTTTTTTATGTGTATTTTTATGACAACTGAACAATTTATCTTGTACGTCTCGTTACTCATAAAAAAGTTAATATTTTTATTTTATTAATATTACCTTTTTTAAGTTTTTTTTTTATAGTTTAACAAGTTGTCATGATTTTAAAGACAGAAAACTAAAAAAAGACTTATTTAATTTTACCGTTGTGATATTCACATTTACACAGATCTTTGTTCAGCGCCGACGACAAAGAAATAATTTAATTCAAACGTTGAAAAGCGGCTTAATGTTAACTAAACGCATAACAACGGATTACCGGATTAAAACGCGCGGAAATTAAGCTAAATGATTAGCATTTGAACGAGGAAATGATGTCGCGTAATTCATGCGCTAATTACTTTTTGTAGCGCTGTTTGTTAATTATTTTCTCTAATTTTATTTGAGGTCATTTTTATGAAATCATTCGGTAATAACCATTATACTTATTTATTTATTTATTTTCCCAACTAATTCAGTAGGAAAAACAAAATAATAAATTGTAACCTTCAGAAATTTTTGCTGACCACGTAAAAATATAGTCTCATGTTAGTGCTTGCGTTGCGCTTAAGTTACTAGTATTTCTTAGTTGACAAGTAGTTACGAAATATAGTCAATTCGGCCCAATTTATTCTAACTCATTGTCACCCTACAACTCAAATGCCTATACAATTTAGTTCATCACAAGTCAGCCAGTTTGTAGCAAATCACCGTAGCACAACTACGGTGTAGCAGCGTAGCATTGCTACGAGCTTTCACTCTAGTACATTCAGGAAGTTTGCGTGATTTGTATTTACATTGAACTATGACTTGAGTTTCAGGTAGTCGTGTATTTGAATATACGTCTGGTTTTGAACTTTAACGGTATAACAGTAAGGTAGTTTGAAACTTTTCAAATATCGAGGACGTTGCTTATTACTTTCATGTAGGTATTATTTGTTTATAGGAAATGTACGTTTTTGTGTTAAGTATATTATAGATGCTAAGACATGGACTGACGTCCTGTTTAGGGTATATTGTGCAAAGAAAATAAACGAATAAGAACATTTTATACATCACTTTAAAAAAATCCATGTACAAAAAATAATCATTTATTTATCCCTGTGGTATATATTTTTTTTTATTTATAGACGAATACTCGTTACACTTACAGCTACGCCAAGGCGTGTAACGAGTCATACAATAAAAAATTACATATCATTATATTGTTTTTCTTAAAATGTTAAAGAGCGTTATGCCTTTTAACACTTCCACCTTGTAGCTTAGTTTCATAACTCTTGAGGTTTCCACCCTCAAACGGCCAGTTAAGGCAAACTAAGGGTCGGAGTCTTCAAAATTAGTAAGCCTTTTACAGCACGCGAGAACAAAAGTGTCTTATTATTTATTATCTGTAATTTTTGTTGAAATGCTTCGAGAGCTTTCTATACATAGTAAATAATAGAACACGCAATTTGTTCTCATTTTTTTGTGTATAATATTAAGCACAATTTATAACACTTCACACTAACTTTCACAAAATTCATGTCGAAGTAATAGGTGCACATACGTAAAAAAAATAAAACCTTCCCTCCTGTAATCGGGAAATAAAATATAGCTTACTTATTTTGGTTATTGCCAGAGACAGCCTAAAACTCTGACACTTTGCCTTATTAACAAGCAAGCATGCACGTAGTATAATATAAAGTCTATGTAATATAAAGGGCGAGGTGTGTACCTATGTATGCAATCATTTTTATATGAGAGTATAAATTTTATAAAAAAACAAAATTGACAAAAATTTACAAAACATTTTACACGATGAGGTTGGTACATGGCTGAGCACTAACTCCTACTAGGTTACCCTGTATTTAGGGTATCAGCTATGTATGAACATTTATGATTGTATGTTCCTATGGACTTCGGAACGGGTGGACTGATTTTGATGAAACTTTTACGCAATCTTCAGATTAGCACAGCAAGTGATCTTGTGAAGTTTGGTAGCGATCAGATCAATATATTTTTTTTATATTTTGAAATATTTTATCATAGAAAAAGAAATTTTCATCGAATTCGAAGATATATAATTGTCAAAGCAAAAGAGGTTATTGTCCTGTCTGTTGTCAAGGAGGTTGCTTCAAGAAAGTTGCAATGTTTTCATCTTTCACTTGCAGATAGCTGATGTGTTATTAAGGCGTATCACAGGTTAATTTTATCCTGGTAATAACGTGGGTGAAACCGGGTGGCGCAGCTTGTTGTTTAATAAATGCATACTTTAAATACATAAAAAATTCGGGATTATGGTTCAGTATAAACCTTTTAAGGCCCTGTAGTCTACATGGCTTAAAATGTAATGCTGTACTGGCATAATAAGCTATCAAAGTTCGTTGTTCGTTCGTAACTTTATGCATGGAATATTTTATTTTGTGAAACGTAGCGATTACATTTTATAGCTCTATTATTAGGTAGAGTTTTATGTCACGTAATAACAGCTCATGAAACTGATGGGGTTAATGCTGGGGCTTAGCGGACTAGACTTGCGTAGTCCATGTTTAAATCCTTGTTTACTACATTTGTTTTAAAATAGTTGACAATTTAACTTTTCAGATTTATGCAGAAAAAAAACTCACTAAAACACTTCCAACTAGTGTGAATTTCTACAATTAGAGTAAAAGGTTTAAACCGCTTTATGCTTGATATTCTGAAAACCCGTACGAGGCGCTTTAATTCCACTTGTATTGTGCGAACTGCTAGTCTCTGTAATGCGCTTTAAGTATTTCAAAATACTTTATTGACGAGTTTCAGTCTGTTAAGTAGTTTTCGAAAAAAATAGTAGGTACGTTTGTATAATAATTATCAATATAAAAAACGGACTTCATAAAAATGGGGAAAACACGGGAAGCACTAGCTTACAAATAAAAAATTTACATAACAATCGGTTCACCCAGTCGAAAGTTCTGATGTAACAAACATTTAAAAAAAAAAGTCGAATTGAAAACCTCCTTCTTTTTGGAAGTCGGTTAAAAATGGACCAACCTCCTGTCGTGCCTTAAGTATATTATGAATTTAATGTTTGTTTGTATCTGGTTTAGTTCGTAAAATTGTTTAAAACATTTGTAACGAACATAGTAATCACAAAGCCTCATGCAGGCTAATTCTGGAATCAGCATCTCAATGCCAAGTCTCGCAATACGACAAATTAGACAATACGCGACAAATGGCTGAAGTAGGCACGCGAGTTTGACGTGCCTCGTTTCGAAGTTAGACGTTTCCTGAGTTGACTGAGAATGGTACAAGTTATAATTTGCATATACTAGTTCAGACATTTTTAATACTCTCTTAAAATATCATCTTGGTATAATGCGTCAAATGTGGAATACGCGATAAAAATATAATTTATAGATAGATAGATAAACTCTTTATTGTTCACACCACAAATTACATAAAACACGATAACACAGCTTTAAAAAACTAGCGTAACAATCGGCGGCCTTATCGCTAAGAGAAATCTCTTCCAAGCAACCGTAGGATGGAGAAGATTCATACAGGATTTATGTGGTATATGGATGTGAGTATATTAATGTCCGTGTATCTGTGTGTCTGTATGAGACATCGTAGCTCAAAAACGCCTAAGCCGATTTGAAATTAGTTTTTTTGTTTGTTTGAAAGGTGACTTGCTCGAGAGTTTTCTTAACTATGATTCACGAAAATCTGTTCAGCAGTTTGAAGATTCTCAGCTCTTTTATCGGCGGTCTTTAAAACTTCTCAATTTATACTTGTTTAAGCACTTTTAAAAAAGCTGGTAAGAGATGGGTCTTTGACCAGTGTGTGTTGCCAGTAACGACATATGGTACTGACACATGGTCCTTAACTGTTGGCTTTTTAGAAAAACTCAGAGTCACACAACAGGCAATGGAGAGAGCTATGCTCGGAGTTTCTTTGCGCGATAAAATCAGAAACGTGGATATTCACCAAAGAACCAGTCATCGACATAGCTATTAAGCAAGTGCAAGTGGCAATGGGCAGGTCACATCGCTCGAAGAACCGATAACTGATGAGGAACAAAGGTCTTGGAGTGGAGACTACAAACTTGAAGACGCAGCGTAGGTAGGCCTCCCACTAGATGGACTGACGAGATTGTGAGAGTCGCGGGCATTCAGTGGATGCAGATGGTAGGATGTCGTTCAGTATGAAGGTTAAAGGGGGAGGCCTATGTTCAGCAGTGAACGTCTTCTGGCTGATGATGATATGAAGAGATGAGACTGACTAACGTATGATGAAACGAACAATTCATTGTTGGCAAAAGTCCCCAAAATCAAACAAATGCGGTTGGTGGTCAAACGCGGACTTATGCGCCCTAAAAAAACGCCTTTTATTCCTTATGAAACTTCTAAGCAATTTCACGAGTTTCCGATGTGCTAAAAGTTTGGCGCTGAAATTAGTCCAACTTGTAGCGTTCTATGATGAGCCTCGGGGCTTCCCTTTTGTACTCTTAAATTGAACAAGTTTTTTGTTAAAGTTTAATAAACCGAATAAATTTGTAGCTTTAATTGGTATTTGAGAAAGATACCAATTTTAAGAGTACGTTTCCGGCCCAAGCTTTTTCTTTGTACAACTATTTCTTCGATTTTTTCCTTTTCTCTCATCAAAATAGTAAAATATTATTTACACCTCACAACCTCGGAAAGATTCAGTTTAACATTCGAAATCTGAGTGCAAAGGTGCATTTTATCTTCTAGCGTGGAAAGAGTTTCTTTACTGCCAGTCCACTGAAAATGCATTAATACTTACTCGTATTTCATATCAGTGCGCCAACTTATTAGAATAAGCGATTTTTAGAATAATCGCACAAGCCAGCACGACGATTGCATAAAAAATTCAATTATTCCTCATTATTATTCAATTGATTTTACATTTTTTGTTTTTTTTTTAATATCGTAAAAAATCAATAAATATGAGCGAGTCCAGCAGCGAAGAATATAATAAATGTGTTAGTCCAAGCGGTACATACTCGTAGTACTGAATTTAGTTTTCTTCCGGAAAAATCTCGCGAAAAAAGTACATAAAACACATTCGACATTCTAAAAGCGCGAGATCGTTTTCGGAGACATTAAACTATCTAAAACTAGTAAATCAGTAAAAGGCAGTATGTTACTTTTAATTTTTAAAATAAATAAACACTAATTTTATTTAATACTAGTGTTGTTTCCCGCGACTTCATACGCGTAGGTTTTCATATAAACTTTCAACTCTTTTTTCCTCCCTTAATCCGGCCCTTGCTCAAAATAACATAGCCTATAACTATACCTATACTTCAATCTGGTCATAGCAAAGCATATTCGTGAAAAACGCATTTAAATCCGTCAGTGTTTTGGAGATATGCGTGGACAAACAAACAAACAGACAAAAATATTTATTATGATGTACTCGATACTCGTTAATCTTTCAAACCTATAACTTATTACCTTAACCCTATCAGTTCAAGTGTCAAAGTTATTAAGTATCTGATATTGTGTGGTAAGCCATCGTATATCGTAGCAAGTTTTGCGGCGCCAAGACCAAGTTCCAACTCGTTACAACTATAAATTGCTTTCACAACTCTGTACTTGAGCGTTGTAAATTTAATAGGTCCTAAGGCTTCATTGTATAATGAAGGTACACGTATGACATGACTCATTGCGTTCCGCGACTTTACTCGCATAAATAAGTCCAGGGGCCTTACGCCTGCCTGTTATAAACGATTCAGTTTAGGTGATTGCGAAAACTTGTGCGACCGTATCTCGGTGCGTTCGCGTGATTATCAAACTGCGCGTATTTGAGGCCGCGGTGTAACAGGCGTAAGGCCCCTCAACTTAAAAAAAATAGTTAATCAGTTGTTACTTCGCTGATTTTGAACTTCAAGTTTGAATCTATTAAAAGAATAATTTATATTCAGCGTGGTAATGATGCCAGCATGCTGGGTACGCTGCCAATTGATAAATAAATAAATATATATCTGGGACATTATTGCACACATGGTCATCTGACCCCAAACTAAGCAAAGCTTGTAATATGGCTGCTAGACTGATATACATACTACATAAATATTTTTAAATACATACTTAAATAGATAGTGGGATTGAGCACAATCCAAATGGATTGTGTTTCGACCTTTAACGGTCTATGGGCAGTCTAACTGTTTTGTAGTGTTAATGTTAGGTTTTATTTTGTTAAGTTAATAAAAGCTTTAAAAAAACATTATTTTTTAGGTATTCTTACGATTAAAAATAAAATAAAAAGTGTTACGTTATGCAGCGCCAGATTTAGAGGTCTGGAGGATCTGGGGCAAAACAGGAGTGGATCTCCCTAATTATTTTTTAAATAGTTAAAAAAAATATTCCATCCAGTGTTTCAATAATATATTGTGAGACAAATCAAATACAATTCCTAGTGTAAACTGGTGACTGTGATTATAATTTTTTGGTATTGCCATGATTTTTACTAAATTATACTTGAATTATTATATTAAGCATTTATAATGCCTACAAAATCTTTGTAGCAAGATACAAAGGAAACATTTGTTTAGTTTTTACTGGGCTCTTAGGCTTTGTCCTCAAAAGTAACAAAACAACGTGAATTTAATTGTTTGTGAAAATTTGTGCTTATTTTATTTTGAGGGTAGTTACTTTATAATTAATATTTTTATGGTTCGTTGTTTTGGCAACTTGATACTTGTATCTTGCGTGACTGAAATTTGTTTGAAAATGTGGACAAGACTAAAATTTGACTTGCCTTGCAATGCAATGTTTTTGGTCGTATAGGTACCTATATAAACTTGTAAGTGTTGCCATAGAAAACAATCCTATTAGCTTCTTATTTTTAAGGCTCCGCACTCAAAGAGTGTAAACGTGACCGTATACCTACTCTATCTGTCCGTCCGTCCTTATTTAATGCCATAGGTGGCAAACAAGCAGACGGGCCGCCTGATGGTAAGCGATCATCGTCGCCTATGGATACCTGCAACACCAGGGGCATCACAGATACGTTGACCACCCTTAAATACTCTATTAACAGCCCTTTTGAAGAACCCCATATTAAAGCTACCTTTTAACGGCTGTATCTTACGAACCGTAATAGATAGCCAATTAAATTTTTACATAATATTATGTAATGTTACAGCGGATTATCTAAGAAATAATAATAGAGTCAAAAAGTAAAAACCAAAGGATGCTCCCCACACAAAAAAACGTATTTTTTTACGTATTTTTGTATTTGTTCTAATGTAAAAACGGTAATACGTACAAGCGTCAAACTTGGCATGATTATAGTACACACTCTAAAGTATAAAGTATAACAACAAATAATGTAGTGGACAGATGCAAGTCGGAAACAAATGTCTTTTCACCACCGGTTCACATACGATCACCGAAGTTAAGCAACGTCGGGTGCGGTTGGTAATTGGATGGGTGACCGCCTGGGCGTTGATGGGATGTTGTTTTTTTGCATATTTTTTTGTATTTTAGTAGCGAACAAGTTATGTGGTGTTACGGTACCCTCAGTGCGCGAACCCGACTCGCACTTGGTCGGTTTTATTTCACTTTACTATTGCTCTAGGTAAATGCCCTAAACGTTTTGCTAAAGGTCCTTCACGACCTCCCTTTGTCTTTTGTTGAATTTATACAGTTCTCTAGGGCAGTCTTACTCTTGACTTTTCTTTTGCGAGAATGTCCTAACAAACTTTCGATCTTAAAATTAGCAGCGACAAATATAAAAACGAACGAGAACTGACGCGGGAGAAATTAAATTTCGTAACGTCACTTGGTAGAGTTCGTGACAAAATTTATTGCCGCTATTTTGTATATATGTGAGCTGTTTTTTTTCTGACTAGCTAGGTATTCGAACATTGCTCAAGTGTTGGTAAATGACAATGTACGCAAAATTTGTAGAGTTTTTTTTTGTGTCAACTTCATAAATGACTTAGCCTATCCGAACATAGGTATACTTAGGTATGCACGCCTAGCCTGTTAGGCAACTGGTTCTGAAATAAGTCCAGAATATAGTGTTAGATATTTCGTAACAGATCCTGTCTAGTATAATATTTATGTCTTGATAAAGGTGGTTATTCAGCTGAGCTCTAGATATGCGATGGTATGTTAGCCTCTGGTAAGGTAGTTGGTCCACATCACAGTCGATATAAATTGTAAGAGTAAAAAAATAACTAACACCAATTCAAAATAATCTAGAACAATAATGATTTGAATAAATAAAATAAAAAATACATGAATGGAAATTGCCACTTTCATTTTATTAAATAATAAGCTTGCGTTTGACCGCCACCTCGTCTGATGCTAAGCGATGATGCGGTCTACGATGGAGCACGTTTGCCTAGAAGAAACCGATTCACTTACGAATTGAAGACACCCAGATTGTAACTATAGTACTGTAGTCTTGATGCTTTTAGTCGATTTCACCATGCAGACTACTTTGCGTTACATGCTAGTCGCGGATCACGTGCTGGTCGCCGCGACCGAGACGTTTCTCGACGGCTCAGTGGAAGATGCTGAGGTGGCGCCGGATGGCTGGACACTGCTGCGCCGCGACCGCAAGACGCCTTGCGGGGGCGTGCTGCTTGCTGCGAGACCGGAAGTCGCCGTATGCCGCCGGCAGGAACTCGAGTCGGAGCTCGCAGAAGACCTGTGGGCCTCCGTCACGTACCGCGGAATCTCTCTTGTCGTATGCGTCGTTTATATCAAGCCGAAAGCTACCGATGCCGTGTACATGAATTTATTTTGTAAAATAGAATCCTTCTTAGCTGCCTCGAAATGTAAATTTTTCATTGTAGGTGATCTAAATATGAATAGTGCCTCTAGTGATATTAAAAATTATTATTGTTATTTCTTGACTTGCTGTAACTTAATCGACTACAACGGCGTAATTAATTCTCACGGAGGTACTCTTGACGTAGTGTTGGCGCAGGAGTGCACTGAATTGGCGGCGCGGCCGGTATGCGTGCACGCGGCCGCCAAGGGGTTCGTCCAGATCGAAGAGCGGTACCACCCCGCGCTCGAGATAGCTCTCACTCTCCGATCGCAGGACGATCGTGCCCGACTACAGCCAAGCAACATTGAGGCATCGCGCGATTGGAATTTCAAAAAGATAGATATCTCTCTTTTTCTCTCCTTGCTTGCAGAAACCTCATGGGCGTCTGTGCTCGAGTCTAATGACGTTTCAGTCGCGACTGAAGCTTTCTATCACATTATCTATCAATTGTTTGATTTGTCGGTCCCAAAAAAGAAAAGGCAGCGTGCACAATGCAATAGGTATTCCGTTTGGTTTAATGCAGATATTATAAAAGATATTCAGAGGAAAACTAGGCTGCACAGAGCTTGGTTGAGCACAAAATGTAACGCTACATATAGGACATTTTCGGAGTTACGGGCCAGTTTGAAAATTCGTGTTTCCCAAGCGTACAAATCGCACATGACTCATATCGAAGAAAACTTGTTACAGTGTCCACAAAAATTTTGGAGTCATGTACATAGCCTTAGATCTAAGGGGGGTTTTGAGCCTTGTGTTTCTTATAAGGGTGACTTGTGTACTGGGGTGGAAGCTGCCGAGGCCTTCGCGGACTATTTCGCTAGTGTTTTTCTAGATGAATTGCCAGCACTGAATGTCAACTCGTGTATGGGACTAGACTGTTCCGGCGGCAGTGGTTGCGTTAGTATACCAGCTATTTTTCCCGAAGACATAGAACGCGGTCTTAACAAATTAAAGATAGGTAGCTCACCAGGCCCCGATAACTTGCCTAACTTTATTCTAAAGACGGGTAAAAAACATCTTATTTCTCCACTTTACCATATTTTAAATATATCTCTTAAAAATGGGAAGTACCCTGACCAGTGGAAGTTATCCAGGGTGACCCCAATTCCTAAGAGTCGTAATAGAACTACGGTTGAAGAATACCGTCCAATAGCCATTCTAAGCGCGCCCGCTAAAGTTTTCGAGTACATCCTACATAAGGAAATATATAGACAGGTGAAACAACAAATAGGTGAAGAGCAGCACGGTTTCAGGCCGGGTCGCTCCGTAAATACGAACTTGTTAGGCTTAGTTGATTATATATCCGATGCCATGGATCGTGGTTCTCAGGTCGACGTCATATATTTTGATTTTCAAAAAGCTTTTGATAAAATTGATAACGACATATTGTTAAAAAAGCTATGTGACCTCGGCTTTTCTCCCAGCCTCCTAAATTTCTTTGCGGATTTTATGAGAGACCGGCGGCAGTATGTTAAGCATGGTATCCACGTTTCGGGACCATATCACACAAGATCTGGTGTAAGCCAGGGTTCCATCACTGGTCCGTTATTATTTAAAATGATGGTGCACGACCTACCTACAGTGCTGACTTCTGCCAAATGTCTCTTGTATGCCGACGACCTTAAGCTTTTTCTCGAAATAAAATCTCCCTGTGACTGCCTTACCTTACAAGAGGACATAGATAGAATCTGTGCATGGGGCTTGAAAAACAAAATGACATTTAATGTGACCAAGTGTAATGTAATGACGTTTGACCGCAAAAGAAATCCCATCAATTATAATTATCATCTTGACAATCTATGTATAAATCGGGTAAATAGCATTAAGGATCTGGGAGTGACATTTGATCGTACCCTGAATTTCCATGACCACATCTCTGATCTCGCCAAAGAGGCCTATCGTCGTCTGGGCTTCGTATTACGAAATGCCAAAGATTTTAAAAATCCGTTAGTTATTAGAACATTGTACAACTCGTTAGTCAGAAGCAAGCTGGAGTCGAGCGCATGTGTCTGGAACCCGCACCACGTCACCTATGTGCGGATGCTTGAAAAGGTTCAAAAAGCTTTCTTAAGATCGCTGTATAAGAAGCTTCACGGTTATTACCCGTTCATGTACCCAACTAAATTCTTGCTCGGCCAGCTCGGCTACAACTCACTAGAAGTGAGAAGGATGTTGGATCAGCTTGCTACTTGCTGCAAGGTGCTCAGAGGATCAGTTGACTCCTTGCATCTGCACAATTTATTGTGCACTTTGTTTGTGCCAGATAAACCCGGGGTTCCGGCTAATAGGCGTGGAAAATTGCCCAAGTTTTTCCACGTGGCTCACAGCCGCACCGTGGCGCGCTCCATGTCTCCGCTGATTCGCGCCCGCCGCCACTTCAATGCACTCCTTGCTACCAACACTGATTGTGATATTATTTGTGACAGTTGGAATATTGTAACGAAAGTTTTTTTGACTTATTGTGAAAATTTAACTGATCAATGGGACAGGGGCAAAAAAGCCGATGACTATAATGACAATTTGTATGACATACTAATTTTATGTTGACATATTTTTACAGCAATTTGTTGTATTTATTATATTAGTAATTTTATAATATTATTCCTATTTTTACTAGGAAATCTATTTTAGTTTAACAGTATGTGAGATAAATGTTAGTGGAATTTGTCCGTTTTTATTCTCAATAAAATAATTTGAATTTGAATTTGAATTTGAATTTGCCCTTCTTTTAATTTGTAAACGTACACTGCTAGTTTAATGATGTCGTTCCGAGGTTTTTAGTGTGCGTGTTTTTTTTTAAAGTGTGCTGTACTTATACAGTTCTTGCGTTAAGCGGTTTATCGGTGTAGTGAAAAAAGTGGTTGAAGCACGGATATATTATTTGAATACGAACGATAACTGTCAGATCAGACAAACAAGGCTATCTCCCTTGTATGTCTGATCTCAGGCGAGTCTCAGGGCTCATCTTCTATCTTTGAATACTCAATAGAAATCGAAATGTTCTATCGCAGTGGTTTGTAGTTTTATGGTAATTTTGAGTACATTTTGGAGCGGCTATAAAATTTGGCTAGAACTGTACAGTACCTAAGTGGAAGGAAGGCCGAATTTTTTATCATGATTTATGTCAAGTCTCGGAGAAAGTTAGGAGATAAGCAATGTTACTTAGACTTTGGAAGTTATTTATGTTCGTGAGAAACTAAACTAATAATGTGACTAGGCTTACAAAGTTGGGTTTTAATTTATTTATTACTCAAGTAAATGTCACCTAAATAATAGTATAAATAATAGTAATAGTAAGTCCATAAAATATTGGAATTTCGAAATATACAACAAATGATTGAGTATTGAAGTGGGTAATACAGTTGGGTCAGTTGACAACTGACAGACACTCAAATTTAAAAAAAACTATTTCTATTTTCACATTTGTATTGAAACATGTTCCAACTTTTTTTTTCTACTCAGAGGATTATGGTCCCGCACTTCTCGTGCATTTGCCAGTGTCAGTTCATGTTTTTATTTTTAGTTTCCTTGTATTCGCAATGAAAAGCACAGTGTTTACCTCGGGGTTAGACTTATTTAGTCCCTCGACCTATTAGCGCCCGAGCGTAGCGAGGGCGCCAAACCCCGTCTTGGGACTAAATAAGTTACTTTCACCCCTAGGATAACAATGTACTATTACATCGTGGGTACCATAGTTAAAGTTGTTCATAATGGTGAGTACAATGACCTCCTTTCAGTACAGTACTACTATTCTATGTAACCCTGTTATTAAAAAGTCATAACTACGTATTATACTGCGGGAAATGCAGAGACCTAACAAGGTTTCCCCATTCCGCAAGACCTAACTTGATTCCCTGAAGCGTGCCCACGTGACCTCGATAGCTTACCTAGGTACTAGCGTGCCTACCTACACTAACGAGCAGAATCCAGCACTAAGATGACCTGGATCTAGGTTTAAGCGACGTTAGCCCAGTTTTTATTTGTGTGGGTTTTTTATGGTGGTAAATTTAATTTTGTTTTAACCTACAATAACATCCTTATTTCTAGTAACACAACTAACATCGTAGGGTTAAATTCTACCCTAAAATTAAAATCGAAATAAAAGTACGTTAATTTATTATTATTATTATTTTCGAGGGGGAAATCTTCCAAAGATACCCGGCTGCATTGGGGTGCAGCCAGGTTACGTGGAATTAATATACCCACTAAAACCCCCCCGATGACCAGCCTTAGTGCTTGACAAGAGGGTTCCGGGATCTCCTGAGGAACGCACCGGAGCCCTCAGCACTGCGCTACGGCTCCTCCCGAGACAACTGCGTGTTGTCTCAGTCCCTCCACTCGCGACAACGTTGGTCACAACGTTATCATTCTTTCCCTGGGCACGCTTAAGTGGATGGTTAACTAACTTTGACCATCCCGAACCCATAGGTCCCCTTTTAGTAGCCTCTTACTACAGGCAGGGGGTACTGGTGCCGTATTCTATTGCCCCGGCGCCAGGGCTAACAATTTATAATTTACAAAAAAAAAATACAGTAATTTTATCATTAAGAAACTTTATTGGATAGGAAATAGGAAAAACAACGATTTTTCCTTTTTTGATTTGTCCTAAAGACGGTCATCCAAGAAAATCAAAAAAATAGGAGTAGAAATGAAAATATTCATCTTTAACAGCTACAGGTAACTTATTTTCTTCATAAACAACTAGTTACAATATTATAAACAATAATATGTTCTACAAAAATGACGTAACAAGAATGACTATCTTTTTCAAACATAAAAATTTGCTTTAATTTTGTAATAAAAATGACGGCGTCATGTTCCAAACATTCCGGACATTCAACTTTATATGCATAATGCTTTTAGACTTTTTCTGTACAAAAAACAATTCTTCTTCGTGTCCATCGTCCTAGGAAACCAAACATTCCGGACACCACCAACTTTATACCTATGCATAATGTTTTTTTTTTTTTTACAAAACAATAATCTTCTTCATTTCCGTCCATCGTCCTTTGGGAAATGGACGATTTGATCATGAGTAAGAAATTTATTCATGTTTACAATTTTAGGCTAACTGGAAGTAGATAGACTAAAACTAGAATGGTCAAAATTGCTAAAAGTTATCAATTATTTGGCTTTGATTTCTATACACTTTCGCACCTTGTGAATGAATCCGAATTCCTTTATTATAAACTGTTGGGTCTATAAATTATTGCAAATATTACGTTTATTTCTGTGAAAGCGATATGATATAACGATACACAAAGAAGAAAGGGTACCATTATCCAAAACGGCTCCAATGCACAAAGCATTATTGCGCCACGTCTGACCTGGAATATAGTCTGTAATAAATATTTACGTATTCCGCATTATGATACTACCTCCTATTCATATAAAGTCGGAATATTCGTTTGTTATTAATTCAAAATGTAGTGGCTATACTTTAATGTACTGATACCACAGTGCCTAAAGACAAGGGTCTTTGACCAGTTTGTGTTTCCAGTGATGACATATGGTACTGAGACGGGGTCCTTAACTGTTGGCCTTTTAGAAAAACTCAAAGTCATACAACGGGCAATGTAGACAACTCGGAGATTCGTTGCGCGATAAAATCCGAAACGTAGATATTCGCCAAAGAACCAGAGTCACCGACATAGCTATTAAAATTTGCAAGTTGAAGTAGCAATGGGCAGGCCACATCGCTCAAAGAACTGATGACCGATGGGGAAGAAAGGTTCTTGAGTGGTGACCACGAACCGGACGACGCAGCGTAGGAAGGCCTCCCACTAGATGGACCGACGACATTGTGCATATCGCGGCCATCCAGTGGATGCAGATGGCAGGATATCGTTCAGTGTAGAGGTTAAAGGGGGAGGCCTATCTTCAGCAGTGGACGTCTTTTGCCTCATGATGATGATGTAGTTGCTCAATTGGATATTTTAAAATGTTTTATTCTTGCCCTGTCAGTACGTATGTACTCGTATGTGTAGGACAAATCTTGCAATTGAATTTTAAACCAGTTATTCTCAACCGATTGAGCTGAAATTTTGCACATACGTTTAGTTTGGATGACAATGCATGGTTAGCTAAAATATGATGTCGTTATAAATACAATATGGTAGACTCGCAAAGATGGTGGACAACTTTTTCTTATCTAGTGGAATGA
The DNA here is from genome assembly GCA_949125355.1 of Agriopis leucophaearia. NCBI lineage: Eukaryota > Metazoa > Arthropoda > Insecta > Lepidoptera > Geometridae > Agriopis > Agriopis leucophaearia. The sequence continues at coordinate 1,142,546 of OX421277.1, read as the reverse complement.
GCTACCTTTTGCGGTGTTTCCGAGACCTTAAACATGGGATTCTTCAAAAGGAGTGTTAATAGAGTTGTAAAGCAATGTATATGTGATGCCTCTCGTTTTAAAAGTATCCATAGGCGACGATGACTGCTTACCATCAGGTGGACCGTATGCTTGTTTGCCATCTATGGCATAAGCTACCATCATGATATGGGTATCAAGTGAAAAGGTTTGCTAAGAAGAATACGAAAAATAAAATGACGTCACTCAGTAAAAAGTGTGTTTAAATTTTTTTTTTTTTTATATTTTGAAATACAAAACTCTGGGAGGCATTCTAATTGGCATTGGCTGGCTTTGCGCTTGGCATCAATCAAGTGTCAAACTTGACTAGACAAGCCCACTACCAGACACCAGTTACCAGTTACTAGTTGGCAGCGTACCCAGCAAGCTGTCGGCATTACCACGCTGAATGACAATGCTTATGCGTGGAGCCAGAAACACACCAGCATTTTGGGCGCTCCGAAATATTTTGAAAATTGAGGTGAGCCAAGGGCCCATGTCTTGGCCCTCGAAATGGCTCAAATAATAGTTAGTAAAGGCACTTGTCAGAAGAAATATATATATAATATATATCTACGTGTCTCTGTGCAGAAAAATGACAATCTGTTAAGAACACACTTTCGCATTTATAATGTACGTAGCTAATAGTTTTTACTTTATAAAAGGTAATATTATGATAATAAACGAGTGAAACCACGCAGCTCAGCTTGTTTGTCATGTTTATATTATGAATGCTGCTACACAGCTCTGAATGGCTGCACTCCAGAGAAGCAGCATTGAATATAAATACAGTCCAATGAGGCAGGTTTATGCGAAGCTTTAGTCCGTTTTAAAATAATAAATATCATTTAAATTGAAGTGTTTATCATTAACATAGCAAGCATAATGCTTTAATTTTAAACTGTTAATATAAATATCATAAATTAAAATTACATAGGATTTGTGAATACAAGCAATAAGTAGTTAAGTAGGTAATAATTATTTTAGATTTCAAAACTGAAAACACGATTAAGAGACTCGTTATAATAAACCAAAGGGGCCTACTTGAGGAGTCATTGCATTTGGTGACAGCTCTGATGATGGAGCTGGGAGGTGGTTATTGGAACTCTTGGGATGGGACTCATTATAACAAATAAATTAATACATACTAGCGGTATTTACTACTAGCCATTGAAGAGGTCCACCTTCGTTTCCATCATCAGTTCAATTCATTGGTACCGAATTATTGTATTGCGTAAATATAGATTACATACACTTCATCATCAGCCAAAAGACGTCACTGCTGAATATAGGCCTCCTTCTTAGAACTGCAGACTGAACGACAGCCTGCCATCTGCATCCACTGGATGCCCGCGACTCTCACGATGTCGTCGGTCCATCTAGTGGGAGGGCTACCTACGCTGCGTCTCCCGGTTCGTGGTCTCCACTCATGAACCTTTCCTTCCCATCGGTTATTGGTTCCTGCTAGTCTCGTTCATCTGCATTCTGCTGTGAGCATACTACTTCTTTCTTACCCTGGATTTATAAATCACCAAATTCATTGTAACAAGAACTTACTAATTTCAAAATAGTTGACTAGGTATTTAATTAAGAAATTATAATCACTCTGTCGTGTTTAAAAAGTTACGAACATCGTTACAAGTTCCAATTACTCTGTCTTTATACTTTTGCAGTTTTAATACCGTTAATCACTCTTTAATTACTAGAACAGTGTCGTTAAAGTTTCAGCTGAAAATCAGTAGTCGTGCAACTCTAGTTTAATGCCCATTTCAGATTATTCCAGTAGTTAGAAAGCTATCAAATCCAGCACTCTTAATTGAAAATCGATACAGTGCTAGAATCGAAACAGAATTTAGATTACAGTGCCATAAATTGAATTCTGTGAATGGTTATTATTATTTTGTGTCATTGTCCTACTGCATGGCGAAGACTTTTCCTCCCTCCTTCCATATTTTCCGATCTTGAGCTATTATTGCGCAATATTTTTAGATGTGCATCAATACAGCGATGTAATAATATATATAAATATTTTTAACAGCATAGCATGTGTCAAGTTGATTGTTTCTCAAGTAATATTAACCTAATGCCACAGTTTTTAGATTGACGGAAGCCTTTATCATAACCTAACTAGACTAATGAGGAGTCATATATAACATAACATTACTATCCAAATGAAGAAAACTTACTGGGACAATGTAAACTAGGCATAAAACTAGTCTTAAAGCTCCAGTTTTAAAACTGCAGTCTGTAATTAGGCTCGGAAAATGCAGCTTTTAAGACGCCATCTCCACCGGAGCGAGAATGTAATGAATATAAAACTTTAAACTTCCGTTTACGTTTTTACATACTTTCTTCACATACTCTTTATTTTGTGTAAAAATTGCTCACTCTTGCAACATTGTTAAGAATAACGATAACGCCTTTTTTATAAGTTTATAAGAAAAATGCAAAGCATTCATAGGCATTTCTAATACCTTGTTCTTTTTATGAGCTAGTATGAAGTTGATTGTTTTAAAATGTTGTTTCAAATTTTTTTTCTAGGATACTATATTATTATAGGATGGTTCAATTGGTCTTATTGTGGTCATTGTCCTTGAGTAAGCTCGCGTTATATATATATGGTACTCATTTTATGTATAACCAGCTTTCTTTTAAATTATTATTTTTTTCTTTTGAATCAACTAGTGAATCAAAAGAATAAAAGTTTGGATACAATAAATTTAAAGTCAAAAAGATATTCTTATTTATTTTATTCCATATTTATCTTCCATAATTCAAGTGGCGTTTCTTATTTCAAATTCAAATAGAAATAATTTATTTTATGAAAAAAAAAAATGCTAAGTTAAGAAATATTAAATAAACTGACCTAACTTTTTTGTCGCAATCCGGCTCCAACTTAGCACGACGCTGAGCTTTGGCTCTCCTTTTTGCTCAGCCAATACGTATTAAAAAAAAACTATAATATATATGACACTAATATTATAAATGCGAAAGTAACTCTGTCTGTCTGTTTGCTACATAATCACGGCTGATCTCGATAAAATTTTGCGAGGCGTACCATTGTATCATGACAGGCAATTTTTTTCTGAAGAAATTGCGAATAAAGTCGCGGGTACCTACAGCTAGTATACATATATTTTTACAAATATTGAATCTTTTAGTTTCGACAATCTTAATTTAACTAAGTTTTTTTTTAACAAAATCTTTTGTTTCCTTGTAGCATACCTGGAGCCATACATCGTGCCAGCAAGCCTGGAAGAGCTGCTGGTGGCCAGCGACGTGGTGGGCAACATCCGGTTCAGCCACCCCACGCTGTACGTGTTCCCTGGAGGACAGGGAGATGCTGCGCTTTTCGGCATCAACGGATTTAATATGCTAGGTAAGTCTAATAACCACCAATGGGAGCTTGAAGTCATTAGAAGGCGTAGGTCACGGCCCATTACCACCCATACATTATGGACTTTCCTTTGATACGTACCAAACGTTTCGATTCTACGCTTCTAATCCTTACTGCCAAGGATTGGAACAACCTGCCGGCTTTCTTGTTTCCTGAGATATAATCTGGCCCTTTTCAAGGCAAGAGTGAATAGGTGTAATCTTCTAAGTCTGCGTGCTTCATCTTCGACCACATCGTCGCTTACCAACAGCCGAGTTGGTGGTCAAACGCAGTCTTATTCGCGAAAAAAAAGGAAGGGGTACCTAATTCTGTTTTTTTTTTCTATATATTTATTTTATTACATTAGAACTCCGGTCATATATGAACCGGTTTGAAAACTATTTAACCCAATTTTTTTAAGTTAATTGTTTTTTTCTTTCAGATTCTTTCCATAGATTTCTGATGTAATTTGCCTGTTAAATGAAAATAACCGAAATTGCGTATTTTACTAATTTTGAATTCGGTTTTTACTTTCGAAGTTATGTAGAGTCACAAATTTTGGTCGTGAAGTAGGTGCATTGTAATGAAAAAATACGGCGTAGGTATATCGCAGTCAGCAGTTATTGGTGGAATTAAAGTTTAAGTCACGAAATATGTATATGGAAATTACAAACGTCTTGTGTAACGAACGTTAAATTCACAAAATTACGGCGTAAAGAACATCTTGGATCTAAATATTTGATGTTACGTACATCTTTGCGGACCATCGACTTAAAATACATCGTTGTCACGTAAAATACTAGTCCAAACTTTCGACGTAACATATTACATTGGAGTCACAAATATGACATAGTAAAATACGTAGTATAGTAGTTGACGTATTAGCGCAAAGCGAGACGGAGCCGCGCGCACGCATTCACCTTGAAAAAGACCGCCAAATTGCGGTTGAAACTATAGTCAGAGTACCCAGCTTAATAATACGTATATCATGTGTAAATAATATAAATCTAAGATCTAAAAACAAACATAATATCCGTGTACAATGGTCGGAACATACGGACCTAATGAAATATTAGGTAATGAATTAGCAACGCCATTCAACGCCTGGCGTTAAGCCGCACTAATGAAAACAGGAGAAAAATGCTTTTTGCCAGGCTTTAGGACTCCAGCTTTCAGATGATATTACTTACATTTTTGGAGTTCCTATTGTTATCTTTATGTGAATAGATAGCTATCGCTGTTAGTAATTACACGATAGTCTCTAGATTATTAATTTGTACGATTAGTCGACGATTATAGTAATAATATCTTACCTATTTAACCTCACGCATTTTTATACTTCTCTCTGAAAAAATTCTACAAGATTTTTCGCTTCGCATAACATATTCATTTCACATTTGCTCCATTTTTCGTTATTTTTCTAGAGCCTCGGGTACGATATTGAAGTTTTTCGGCTACTCCTATTGGCTGTCAGCCAACTTTCTTTTTATTGGTCGGTGGTAACGGTGTAGCTCGTTACAATTGGTACAAGTTATGGTGACGTAAGCTCCGGGTGTTTTTATTGGTGGTTTTACATTAATAATTGGAGTTTGAGAGTTTTATTGAGATTGGGTTTGATAACTTTCATCCGAAAAAAATTGATAGGTCATTACAGGGTTACAGGTTATTATTATAGGGTACAAACTTAATTTCGCGTGGTGTTTTTCACGTGTACGTTTAAATAAAGCGGTGGTTCCACGTAATTCAGGCATCTGGTGGGTACCATTATATCAAAAACATTCTTATAATTTAATTAACCTTACATTGACTTTTGTCTTGCTCTCTAGGAGATAATGTTTTTGCGATTATAGTAACTCACTTGTGCAGTCCTTTATCAGCCTTCGCCTTTGATCACTAAAGGCTTTACTTAAAAACGTTACTCAAGGTGTTATGTCCCTTTTTTTTATCGCGTATAAGTCCGCGTTTGACCACCAACTCGCCTGCTGGTAAGCGACGATGTGGTCGAAGATGAAGCACGCAGACTTAGAAGATACCTATTCACTCTCGCCTTGAAAAGGCCCAGATTAAATTTCTCAGGAAACAAGGAAGCCTGCAGGTTGTTTAAATCCTTGGCCGTAGGGATTAGAAACGTAGAATCGAAATCCGTCTTTTTCCGTCTTCTATTAGCTTCCGTGAAATGATTGATATTTTTTTGTTTTTCCATAATATTACCAATCGTGTGTATTGTAAATAAGATGTTCTCTATTGTCTTGGAGTTGTTACTATGTCAATGTTCACTATTTGCTAACATTTCCTCGTCATATGTTAGGTATCTCACATTGCCTGGGCGACAAGACGAAAAAGCAAAAAAACCTCCCCTCTTGCCTTGACACAACCCTTAGCTCGTCGTAAGCTATATCGGCCTTGGAGTAACAGCCACTCGGGCTTGGTACTGTGCCAACAAGAATATTGGTTTTCTTCAGAAAAACGTTTTTCTGACAGCCAGTCCTAGTTAAGTGAGGTATCGAATTTACTGCCACTTGGCACCTTTGGGTCGGAAGTTAGGGCTCTATTTCGGGGTTTTTCTGGATATATGTCAAGTGTAATATGTGCGTCAAAAACTTTGATTTAGGTCTTTCTCAGAAAGTTTAGTTTTAGAAATTAAAATGTCTATTGTTTCATGTACATTGGAAGTTTGTTAAGAATTTTTGAGTGTCATAATTATGTTCGATTTTAATCATTAATATCTTTGTGATACGAGAACAATGATTGATGCTACATTGAATAGATCATAATTTCATGACAATGTCATAATTTTGTTTTCTTTGACGTCATGCTGCGTTGGTAGGCGCATGCGCGTGAACCTCTAATTTTGGCTGAATAGTTTAGGACTGTTAGCTTATATTTTAATTAGTTGAGGGCACTTGCCCATCAAAAAAGAGCAACAAAGAGTCTTCAATATTTTTTGTATGTATTGAATATAATTACCATTTTTTGAACTATCAGACTGTCATATTCAAACAGCGATAAAATACACAAAAAGCTAAACGTCACCTTAAATTTCAACCTAAATTTAAATTGAATTAAATTTTATCACGAAATATTAAACAAAATTCTGTTTTCTAAAAACCTTGAAAGTTAAACTGTTAATACTATTAGGGACGACCCTAAATTAGCACTTCCGGGTAAAGATAAAGTTGAAGTTAAGCCCTTAGAATGCCCAACTGCCAATGTCAGCCCAAGGGTAAGTTAATCTTTTATCGTTATAGATAAAACTTCAACTTTGATTAGGATTTCTAACGTTGATAGTATAAAGAAATAAAACTTAAATAAAGCTGTCGGGTGACTGACAAACTGCTATAGTCTCTACTTGACCAAAAGGAGAACTAGTAGAACGAATTTCAAATGGCAATCCGCCTCTGCCAAGACTTTCTATATTCGCTTTACCTGGTCTGTGCGCCTCTGTCATCTGAAAAATGTCAAACTCAGCTATCATGCTATCATATGAGCTGTCCTATCATCCTGATTTATTGTTGGGTGAATTTGCGCGTTATTTATTGAGATATTTATCCATACAGCCACTATCCAAGTCCACTCTATTTTTGAACAGGCTCTACCTAATAACCTAAAGCCTAAACCGCGTCATCGCTTTCCATCAATTGAAAACGTGGTCAAATGTTAATCATCCGATGATAAAAAGAAGTCTAAACAGCTTAAAATAGCAACCATAAAGTATAAAAAACATCATAGCGTAAATATTTGATAAGGTGATTAGCGTGAATAGGTAAAGTACTCAACCTTGCAGTCCACCTCAGATCAGATAAACGAAGAGGATATGGTAAGCTGGTGTGGTGGATCCGAACGCATCAGGCCTAAATCAAGCTAGATGCTCATAGTCAAACTCATCCTGCATGTGGACTATTACTTGAAAGTTAAACTACTCGTATATTAATGCTGTTAGGGGAAACCCTAAATTAGCACTTCCGGGTAAAGTTAAAATCGATGTTAAGCCCTTAAAATTCCTAAATGCCAATGTCAGCCTAAGGGTAAGTTAAACTTTCGTTAGTGACGCTGCAAGTTTCTTAATGAAAAATATGTAATTGTGCCATACTTAGTTTTAGCGTTAAGTGGTTTACGGCTGTACACATAAACGTCATTTAAGTTAAGCAATACTTAAAATTGCTCTGTTAACTTGTCGCTGACGGAAATTAGCAGACATGAATACGAGACAGAGCAATTTTAAGTATTGCTTAACTTAAGTAACGTTTATGAGTACGGCCATTTGTGGTATAGTGTAAAAAGTAGGAAAAACACGGAAACATTTGAACACGAACAATAATTGTACATTTAGGGCCTTACTTAAAAACGTTACTCAAGTTGATCTATGTTTTAAAATGCTCTCTCAACTTCTCGCTGACGGCAATCGTCACACGCGAAAACAAGACAAAGCATATTTAAGCGTATGTCAACTTGAGTAAAGTTTTTAAGTAAGGCCCGTAATGCATATCTCTCTTATTAGTCTGATATGAACAGTCTACCATCCAGTATAATCATCGTATGAAACGTTCTCAAATACTATCACGTGCCGGTATGTCCAGTTATATTTACCTAGTTGTATGGTCGTTCGAACAGAGTTCTTGATTGGAAAATAAATTGCCCCGGAGTCCGAGAGCTGTTTTCATTCAGGCGCGAGAGCACCTGAAAACGACAACTGTAACTAAATACAAGCTAACACTAACACTACAAAAACAGCCACAGTGCCCATAGACCGCTGTGGGACTAAAGAAAATTCAAAAGTTCACCCCACTACCAGTTGGCAGCGTACCCAGCATGCATCGTCTAATCCATCGGCTGTGCAACTAAAACCGGAAGAGGGCTTCTTTTGTTTCAGTTTATTGCGGAGCGATTGTTAAATATTCCATCTTAAGTCATTGGCGCCCTATTCTAAAATTCAAAAATCGGGCTGAATGGTGTGCCTTAGCAGAGACCTATGTCCGTCCAACAGGCTGTTTATGATGATGATAATGGTGTCCTATTCATAAAAATATATCCATTAGTAACCGTCAGATTTAAAATCAATTTTAGGTCAGTACTTAGGGTCTTGTTAGTTGAAGTGGCAATGGGCAGGCCACATCGCGCGAAGAACTGATGACCGATGAGGAAGAAAGGTTCTTGAGTGGAGACCGCGAATCGGAAGACACAACGTAGGTAGGTCTCCCACTAGGTGGGGAGGTCTATGTTCAGCAGTGGACGTCTTACGGCTGATGATGATGATGATGACTTAGGGTCTTTACAAAATTATTTGTAAATATCCATGCATGGAGTCAACAGTCTCAACACCCTGTATACAGGTTCCTACTTGTAATTATACGTATCATGCATACCCCAGAATACAATACCTACAGTACACACAGTTGCTTGTCCAGCCAGTGTCCGTGTTTGAGAGGGACACGCATGTTGAACATGCTCTCGCATTCAGTTTGAAACAGATTGTTTCAACGGATGACATCACGTTGGTTCTGTCTATCCCTGATTGCTGACCCTTCAGACACAGTACTGTTGAAATTTTGGTGCAGATAGCATAGAGGCAACCTTGTATGGAAACACGCTCTGGTTGGGAAGAGGTGGATAGATAGATAAACTCTTTATTGTTCTCACTACAAATTACATACACATGACACAATAAAACAGCTTAAAAACTAGTGCAACAATCGGCGGTTGGGAAGAGGTTTCGTTGATAGCACAAATTCATTTATTTAACCACAGAAAAGAAAAATACGTGGTCTTCTTTGTGCAATTAACAGATGGGCTGACAGTGTAGATAATTGGTTGCATGTTCAATGCAGTACATGTTGCCGTCATCACCGTTTGGATTTATTAAACTCGGATACATTCAAAATACACTAATACATATATTACAACAAGCAATCCGTAAGTAAAAAAATACTAACCCTCAGATCAGACAAAAAGGGGATATGCCTCTTTACAATTATCGTTCGTATTCAATATCTGTTTTTCACCATACCCCTAAACCGCTTAACGCTAAAACTGTAAGTACAGCTCACTTACCTTTTTTTTATGATACTGGGTGACGAGACGAGCGAAGTCGCTGATGGATCTTCACGCTTGCCCATAACAGCTCAACGCCACTCAGAATTTTCAACTTCAACAGTTCAAAACCCTAGATGGCAATGCCTGCGCTCGTCACCCCGAGATATAAGATGTAAAATCTCTGTGTGCCCTGTAATTTCGCTGGAATCGTTGCCCTTTAATCCGGAACACAGTAGTGTTTGCACACTACTGCTTGGCGGTTGAATAACTGGCAAAGGTGTGGTACTTCCCCAGGCGGACTCTGCAAAAGAGTCCTACCACTACCTACTCGTTTTTACGCGCACTAGAAACTCTCTGTGACATCAATAAACTAACTAATAGTCCAAGTGCAGACTATTCATAAAATATATGATAAAATACCTATATATTATGGTATTTTATCATATAACAAATGGATTATTGATAACTCGCCACAAAGTAAATTCGCCATAATTTTGTATATTATATAGATATATAGAAACTCTGTATTGTGTACACCAGAAACAAAAATTACAAGATAGAAAACACTTACGGGTTTGTGCCACAAGTGGCGGCCTTATCGCTAAAAGCGATCTCTTCTAGGCAACCATAGGATGGAAAGAATTTACGTAATAGGATCGACGGGGGATGGTAAAACACTAATGATACTATAAATACTACCAAATGATATATATTATAATATAAATAATAATAAAAAAATACCATAAACACTCACAATGACAGACAACGATTATTATATTCCATACATTGAAAGTAAATTTGCCACAAACATTTTAAAACGCCCACTAGAAAGTTCTGTCACCAACCAATACCATAGCATAGCGAATCATGACCACAGAAAAGAGAAGTAAATAGAACGGTAATGAGAAAGAAACTCTGTCTGGTGAAAAGAAACCAGGTATTGTGACAGATATATCATTGAACATTCTTATTTATGTCAACGCGTCGAACTCCGCGTCACAGTTGCAAAACACAATACCTGTCATCTCTCACCTCATGTCCGCATCTGTCACAATACCTGGCGACTTCCTTCTCATTTCCGTTCTATTTACTTCTTTTTTCTGTGGTCGATACGATTCTAGAGGGCCTGTTGTGTTTTAACGTTCACTTATAGTCAGCTGTAGTAGACCGAGTCCTTTATAACTCTTGGTACGAAGAAGCAAATGTTCATATACTGTTGTCTAATTTCCAGTTGACGGAGGCTTCTCCCGCAAGGCGTGCTGGTGGGACTTCGCGCGTCACTTGGACCGCCTAGACGCGGTCCTCTTCACCAGAATCAATAACTGCTCTGCATCAGGCATGGCGTCGGTCTTACGCAGGAAGGCCAACGCCAGCGTCTACCCGCAGATTGGACATTTCTTCTGTAACTTAGAGGTCAGTACAACGAATTCGATTCAGCTGATTAGAGCAGCAACATTGTTGTTGTTAAGTATATAGAATAAGCATGTGTCCTATTCTATTTACTTCATGATGGAGTCCATCAATGAAAACGAAATTAAAATTTGATCAAAAACAAATAAGTTATAAGGATTTTCACTGTTAAACGATCACGGTTGTTCACGACAGTTATATGTATTTTAATTTCATGCTAGACAGAGAGCACACTATATCACGTGATGACGTCAAGCCGTGCGCGCGTCATAAAAAGACTATAATAACACACGTTTTGCGAGAAAGAGACGGAGGATCCGCTCTCTATCCCCTAAAAAACTTTAAACGCTTATATCTCAAAAATTTACTAGCCAATTTAAATTAATTTTTCCGTATGTAATGTATTTAATTATATCCTTCGCTAAGCCTGTTATTTATATAACATAAATAAAACATTAACTACACTGTCGTTTATTTTGGGTAGTTATACATAACCTTTTGTTGATAAGGTAAGGCAATGGCGCCATTTAGACGCCATTCGCAAGGTCGTGTGTAACTTTACCCTCAAGATTCGCTCCGTCGGGCACAGAGATCGCTACTGCGAAGGAAATCTTTCAATGAACGCTAGGAATTCTAGGCATGATGGCCTTAGAGCCGCATGTTGAATCTGTCGATTGACAAAATGTTTCAGAATAATTTCCGCAATGAGATAAAAGTTAACTGAACATGTTCAGATCTAAACAGTTCAGAGTAACAAACGCAGTGTCCTGATTGCTAGTTATGTTATGCATTTACGTTATGATCGAACGGGCGAAAATTAAATGTTGTTTAAATTTTGTGGGATGTTATCTCGTAATTCTTGATTTGATGACTGAAAACGAAGAGATCAGGCTAGTATTTTTTTTTAATAAAGAAGACAAACAAGTGTTTTGCGATGTCTAGTGCAACATTGTACCTACACAGTATGTTGCAAGTACTTAGAGCCGACAAACATAGATACAACGTGTTGGGTTGTCGTAACGCTAAAGTGAGCGTCGCCGTGCGGACGTCGTAAGAACATTTGATGGCTTATGTATACCGGCCCTTAGACCATTATATCAATATTGTAAATGCGAAAGTGTATTTGTTTGTTGTTTTTTTTAATAGAGCAAGTGCCTTTATCAACTAAACAAAATACAAGCTAACATTAACACTACAAAAACAGTTAGACTGCCCATAGGCCGTTGAAGGTCCAAAGACAATCCAAATGCCCAAGCCCACTATCAGCTAGTAGCTTACCCAACATGCTGGCGGTATTAACTCGCTGAATGGCAATGCTCATTCGTTGAGACAGTAACACTACGCCAGCATTTTATCATGAGTCGCATTCACCAGGCGCTTTGAAAATGTGGTGATTTTCCGGTCCCCAAAGGCCCAATGTCCCGACCCGACCCTTAACGGCTCAAATAAGTAACCACTGCCGAGGTTAGCGCATATTTGCGCCGCTTGTTGCTGCTCTGCTGAATTGGCAGCTGCACCAGCCCTGCCTGCAGTATCGACACAAGTCACGTCCCATACAAAGCCACCCCAAATTCTACGGAACAAGTGTCACACCGTCAGGCCTCCTTCCATCGTAACGCGCAAGACCGCTCTGTTCGAGTATGTTCAGCTATGTGACATTGGCGGTGGAAAATGCCCTGAGTATGATGTCGTTTAGGCTAACGTTTGTTTTTTTTTTGCTGTTTTTCGTTCTACGTTGGTTTGTTTGTTTTGTTCTTCTTTCACACAGCATAGAGAAAATTGAAAAGTCGGAGAGCGACATAAGATTTTTATCCCGAAACATGTACCTATTGGTTCCTTGAGGAATGTCGTGGGTGAAACCTTGGGATGCAACTAGTATTTTATAAAACAAAGGTGTTTCTCACGTGTGGTGACTATTGGAGCGGGGAATATCAGCTTCCATTTGGTAGAGCTACGCAGTGCAATTTACACTGATGTGACAAGTTCTTGTGCGATCATAACATAGTGTATGTGTTGAGGAATTAAATATTGTTTAGTGATTCGATATAAGAGTATAATGTAGCGAAGGTTAGTAGATTTATGATCTAATTCCCTCCTGCATTTTTCTACGGACTGCCAGAGTTGGCACAAAAAAATCGACAGCACTTTATGATTGATATTCCGAAAACCCGTATGAGTGCTTTCATTCCACTTTTATTATGCGAACTGCTATTCTGTGGAATGCGCTACCTGAATGGGCGTTCCCCGATTGTTACAATTTGGGTGTCTTCAAAGCACGAGTGAATCGGTTTCTTCTAGGTAACCGTGCTCCATTACACACCACATTATCGTGATTTGGTGGTCAACGCAAGCCTATTAAAAAATCGTTCAAATGTCTCCATTTTACAAAAAAAATTTTCACTATACACCTAAACCGTTTAGCGCGAACGCTGTGTACGGATCACTTACTCATTTTTTTACGCTCACTACGAAGCTTGTAGTAATACCAATAAACTAACGATAGTCCACATGCAAACAATTGTGACACGGTCATCTGCTACGTGAGTTCGAATCAAGGCATCAGGCCTGATTTAGGCCAGCATCTTACCGAATCTCTCTTTTTTGTCTGATCTAAGAGGTCAACGTACTACCTCCACACACAGCGCCGCGCGCATGCTTGCGCGCTTTTGTACCTACGGGGTTCAATGACTCTGCGTCTGTACGCTTTACATTGCTGGTTTGCAAAATACCAAGCCACTAAACAAACAGAAAATTGTTTTTTTTTTAATATATAAATAGAATAGATCTACGTTTGTTCACTTATTCGCCTGATGGTAAGCGACGGATGGAACAAATCTATTCTTCATCTATTTTTTTTTCTTTTTTATCTATTTTTCTGGATTGATCTAGAAGAAATCTATTCACTCTAACCTTGAAGATGCCTAGATTGTAGTTGTTAGGAAACAAGGATGACGGCAGGGAGTTTCATTATTGGGCAGACGTATCATTAAATGATGGTCATCAAATCGTTGAGTACGAATCTTAGTTTTTCTTTGAGGAAAGGGTTGGTAGTATGCAGTTCTTCTACTTGTTCTGTAGTAAAAGATATTCGATTGTGTTTAGATAGTATAAAAATAGCGTTTCCGCTTCGGGGGCGTTTCTCTTAGCGCTACTTGTGTGATGATAATGCTCTACAAATGTACTGAACAGTTGTCGAATGATGGTTCCAGGAGAGACGCGCGCTAGCCAGCCCTGACGGCGACAAGGACGCCGACCCTCTGCTGGTGTCTCTGCTGCAGGAAGGCTCCGACATGATGGCCGACCTGCGCCACTTGAACCTCAAGCCGCAGCACTGCTACCGCAACCCTGAGCCTATAAACCTCTATCATAAAGTTGGACATGGTACGTGTACGCATCCATTTTACTATGGAAACTGATGTTTTCACAGATTTTGTTTGTATTACTCACGATTCAATGGATTTTATCGCATGTGTTCTACATTTCTTAAAGTCTTGACGTTAAGAACAGTGTCCTTAGTCACTAGTAAACAATGAAAATAATTTATACAGGGTTACGTGGAAAGGGTAAACTAAACCGAAAATAGTACCTTTAATTATGAACAAATTTTACTATGGGACCAACCCTGAAATCACGATTAAAATATTAGATGTTCCATACATTTTGTCGGGTGTTAACAGTGAGATGTAATATAATAGAGACGTTATAGGCGAACAATACTACTTAGAAAAACTAAAAGTGGCAACCGGTTCGCCGCCGCCGTGGTGATCGGCTGAAATTTTGTCGTCAATTATGCTGCGATCTCTATCACTCTCTCACACTAGACGATCTATAAATCTCGCTGTGCACAGTGCACAGAGCGTGCGCAGTTTATAAAAACATATTTTTGCTAAAACACTTAATTAGCTGCGATGTGTATCCGAACACTCGGAGTGCGTGACTGAGAGACGGCTGTAACGAGTATGACACAGTGCATTCGTCTAGTCAACATGGTGCCGGGCACAAACTATCTACGTAAAAATACCTTATGAGTGTTAATGACCGTTTTCTACGGAACAGACGTACCCTTTGCGCGTAACCCTGGATCACTGACCCAGTATAGAAATGTAATGAAAATATTTACAAATACTGCAAAAACGTATATACGCAGTAGTCGAGCACGGTGTCCAGAGGTCTTGCAGTTATGTACCGAGCTTGAGATTTAATGCGATGACTGGATCCCAAGCAGATGACACTTTCTTGCCAACTATCCTATCTAATATTTTTTTTGTTTTTCAATTACAATTGCCTCTTGTAACAACCTTGGTATTTACCGTTTCTCCTAGGCGAGTATTCGAGAGTTATGCTCACTGTCTGCAGACTTGCAGACAATCGAGCGTCTATTTTTCATTTCCTTAATACAGATACCGATGCTTTCTTTGCTGATAAACCACACTCACAAACGCAAAACTAAGTGCAATGTGCACTGCTAAGTATTCGAAACGTTAGGAATTAAAATAATAATTACGCATATAGGGCCTTACTTAAAAACGTTACTCAAGTTGACATACGCTTAAATATGCTCCGTCTCGTTTTCGCGTGTGACGATTGCCGTCAGCGAGAAGTTGAGAGAGCATTTTAAAGCATAGATCAACTTGAGTAACGTTTTTAAGTAAGGCCCATAGACTGTACTTAGGCGAAAGAAGGTAATTTTTACTCATCATTATGAACAATTTTTACTATGTAACTTTAAATCCTGAAATTGCAAAAAAAAAAACTAATTTTCTATAGAAAACGGTTATTGACACTCCACAAAAATTATAGTCTGTATGTAACCCCGTTAAATACACGCGATGAAATACGTCGTAAATATAAAAAAACAACTTCATAAAACTGTTAGAACAGGGCCAAATATGCGCCCTCTATCCCATAGTGCGTGCATTAATTAGGCACTATTGGTTTTAGAGAGCGCATGTCTGATTTAGTACTGAGGTGTTCCGACAGATGTCTTTATAATAACTGTTGTCTGGAAATGACTTTAATTGTTACACTGTAAAAAAATAAAGCATAGTAGAACTGGACCAAATTGAAATGGGACCAAACGGGAAGCACCAGCTATCAAATAAAAAAAATATCATCAAAATCGGTTCACCTAGTCGAAAGTTTTGGGGTAACAAACATAAAAAAATATAGTCGAATTTATAACCTCCTCCTTTTTGAAAGTCGGTTAAAAAATGTTTAATTTCAACGTTCAATAATTGTGGAAACCTTAGAAATCAATACTCACGTAAAATTAGGTTAGTTATTCCGACTATAGTCTAAACCGCATTCGGCGGTCTTTTTCATGGTGAGTGCGTGCGCGTGACTTCGTCTCGCTTTGCACCCGGTTGCCGTCGCTAAAGTTGTCAGTATAAAGCGAGACGGAGGCGCGCACTTGTCTTGAAAAATAGCACCGAATGCGGTTAAAACTATAGTCGGCATAACTGGCTTAATCTTACGTGTGTAATTCCCGTGTCATATAAACAAAATGGACCCATCAAATTTATGTACGAAACTATGTGCTTGCTTGCTTGGAATACAAATAAAACTAACATACTTTAAGTAAGTAAGCATAATAATATCGGAAGCTGAAATAAATATTTGCTAGATTTGAACCTTTTCTCTAAGATAGTATAACAAAGTATAAGTATTTTACTATTTATTTGTTTTACACCAAATGCATCTGTTGGTTTACAATAATTGTTGATAAGTAGTACAATGTAAATTTAGTACAAATATCTATAATCTGTCTTCAAACCTTTCATCTTAACTTTTATTCATTAGATAAATGCAACGGATTAGATAAAAAAACGTTCTCACTTACCTTACCTTTTTTTCGTTCCAGGAACCCTCGACATGTACGTACTAAATCCGTCCAAGGACTCCAAATATGTTCGCGAATTTCTCAAGAAGTGGCATAACAGTGAACAAAAACTATTCGAAGGTGCAAGTGCATCAGGACCGTTTAATTTTCCTATTCCTAACTTAGTGTCAATATGCGCGTTACTTGTGTGGCGCCCTGCCAACCCTGACGATACAATTACCAGAATAATGTTCCCCGGATCGACTCCCCAACACAAGATCTTCGAAGGACTTGAAAAACTTAGACATTTGGAATTTCTCCAACATCCTACTTGCACCGGCCGCCAAATACAGCCCTCGGTGCCTGCCGTCACAGCGACCACAACCACGGCAGTGTCTTCGACCAAATCAACGAAAATCGTGTCACGTACCAGTAAAGAGAAGAGTATAATTACTGAAAAGATGAAAGACGAGAGAATTGTCGAACCAGAACCACCACCAAAAGAAAAAGACTTCAAAGATGAAACGGACTCTAAGAATATTATAGACAACAAATTGCTCAGTGAGTTAGTAGAAGGAGAAGATAAGAAAATTGAATCAGTTTTAAAAGAAGCATTAACACCCAGAGCGGAAACGACCCTGGACGATAAAATCGCTCAATATGAAAGTTCTGTAATAGACAGTTTGTCAAAAAAGAAAGATATTAAGAAAAAATCTGTGGATAAGAAAATAAAAAAGACAGATAAGACTGACGATGTAAAAGACTCTGTAGTTAAAACTGCTGAAAATAAAAAAGTAGAGGCTGATAGTAAATCTAAAATAGAAATAAAGAGAAAGGTTGAAAGTCGAACTAAAGTTGAAAGTACGGCTGCAATGTCTAGAAGCAAAATTACACATCGCACGTCACAAAAGGCTTCAGAAAAGAAAATTATAACTAATACAACAGAGAAAAGGGTAACGTCTGATGATAAAAAATCTCCTCCAACGACACCTAAAAAAGCAATTGATACAAAAACTACTTCAGTAGCTGCTCAATCAGCAGTCAAAGAAAGAGTCAAAGCCAAAACAAGAAGACTGAGTCCCGGAAGCACTCCTGCTAAGAGTACTAAAGAAGCAGCAAATCGTAAAGTTGCTGAATCAAAGTTAAAACAAGCTTCTCCTAAACGAGATGATACTCAAAAATCTGCTGAAAAAAAGGAGCCCAAAAAGCGTGAACCTATTTCTAGAAGACCTAGACCATTAGTTTCACCGGTAAAGGGTCTAAAAACTATTAAAAGTCCCACTAAATCAATTAAATCTATTAAAGGAGATTCGTCAAAATTAAAAGGACTCCAAAGAGTAAACTACGAAGACATTTTAAGGGATGCTAAGAAATCTGACGAAGATAATTCTAAATCATTAGATGACATTAAGCAACAAGAACTCGATGAACGAGAAGAACAAGAAATCGTTAGGGAAATTGAAGCAGTGTTTAATAGAGATAGTGAAGCTGAAGAAAGAATAGAATTTGTAGGTCGTTCTGATATTGAAAAAATAACATGCTTGATCGACGATACCAAAACCGAAACGACTGCCGACGGTGAATTTGAAGAGGAATATCTCATCATTGAAAAAGAAGAAGTTGACCAATACGCTGAAGATCTGGAACGCAAGAGTAGTCAAGAACATGAAGATGAACTCCAAAAACACGCCAAGGACAAGGAAGAATCTGAAAAGAAAAAAGATGAAACTATAGTAGAAAACGATAAACTGGAAGAGAACCAAATAAAGACTGAAGCTGTAATAGAAATTGAATCAAAAACTGCTGGCTCAAAAGAACATTCAGTGAGCATAGATGAAAAACAAGACATAAGCAGTGAAAAAAAGACATCAGAGAGTAAAAGTGGTATTACTAAACCAAAAGATTCTTTAGAACTGAACATTGTTCTAGAATCACATCCAGATGAAAAAATATCTACGACCATTGAATCTGGAGCTACCACAGCACCTACGTTACCAGAAGATGAACGTATTACATTAAATGATATTAAAGAAGATCAACAAGTTGAAGAAAAACACATACAAGAAGAAACGAAAGAAATACAACCACCAAAATCTTTAGTAGATATGCTCAAGCCATCATCAGTCGACAAAAGTACCAAACTGGAGTCACAACCAGCACCAATCAGAGAAATTGTTAAAACGCCAGATGAAGTTGCAGATCTTCCTCTACATGAAGTCGTAGATTATAGATTATATGAAGATAAAAAGACGCCAATAGAAGAATATATTTTGAAACGTAAGCCAGATATCGGTTTCGTTCATGAAATTAAGGTGCCTAAAGATCTACCTCTTCCAGATCGAGAAGTTATTTCATTAAAAGCCATTGAGCAGGATGTTGTTGTACAAACTATGCAACGAGCGTCACATCCTGAAGTTGTTACAGTGACTCCTGGATCTGCACCAGAGTCTCCAATGTATCATGATCACATGAAAGTTTCTATGCTACCTGGAACTGACCTCAAATCCGTAAAAGAATACGACGACACTAACTTTGGCTACGGGCAGTACACAGAAAAATTAAGAGAAACTCATATTACAACATTAGATTCGCCTATAAAGGATGACATAATTATTATTGAAGATATTCCTTGTATGCCAGAGAAAATTCCATCGATACCAGAAGATGTAGAAAAAGAAATAGAGGAAGCACAAAAACTAGAAGATACTGAAAAACCTCCTGTGAGTCCAAAAGATGTCGAAAAAATTGTTGCTGATGTTGCAGAAGTATTAAAATCTGACAAAAGCTTAGAGGAGATAATGGCAGAAAAGTCTCCTATCATGCTTCGAAAATCACCAGAAAATTTAACGGAAATTGACACCACTATAATTACTGCAATAGAAGCAACAAAAATGCTCTTAAGTAGTGAACAAGAAATAAGACACGATATTTTAAAGGAAATAAACAAGAAAGCTTATATTTCAAAACCAGATCAAGAACCTCTACAAAAAGAAATATCACCGGCCAGATCTATTACTTCAGAAGATATCAGTGAAATTTCAGACAAGACTGTTTTAAGTGAAGGAAAGCGCATAAAGCGTGACATAAAAGAAGATATTTCTACAAGTCTCATAAAAACTACAGCTGGTATTGAAAAGCACACAGAAGAATCAATAGAAATGCCTCAACTAGACTCTGTTCGTGCAGTTTCTACAACAGATTCAGTGACAATAAACGAACTTACATTAGACAAACAGGATTTAGAAGAAGATAAAACAAAACCTGAAATAAAACTCAGCACTACTCTAGAATCGGCCAAAACATTAGAAAAACTGGAAGAAAAAATGGCTGATTTAAAAAGAAAAGAAGTTTTTCAAATATCTGATCACACCATCGATGAAGAGACACCAGTTGCAAAGACGCTATCTGATCTCTTCCTCAGCAAAGTTCCGGAAAAAGAACCTAGTCCAGAGAAAGAAGATCAGATCATAAGTAAAAAGGATGAACTGGTTCTAAAGTTTTCAGAAACTCCTCATTATGTTGAAGAAAAAGTGACAGCCGATGAAATTTTCAATGAAAAACAGGATGGACTCGAAAAAATTAAAGAAAGAAGTCCACTTTCAGCGAAAGAAGACAAAAAGCAACACATTTCTGAAAAAGAAGATGATGACGAAGCAACAAGTGAAAAATTAGACACGGAAGAGGATGATAAGGAAAAAATTGAAGATACTGTAAAACAAACGCTTTCTGACAATTTAAAAGATTACGAAGAAAAAATTGATATCATTTCTGACAGACTTGATGAAGAGCAAGTTAGTTTAGAAAAAGATATTCAACAAAAATTGGAGGACAAAGTTTCGAAAGACATCGATGGTGTCGAAGAATCAGTTAGTAAAGAAATAAAACAAAAAACATCTAAAAAAGAAAAAATTGATAAATTCATGAATAAACTAGACGAGAAAGTAAGTGCCACAAAAGATTTTTTCACTGGGAAACTTTTTGGTAGAAAACCTTCAACAGAGATAAGTCCAGAAAAAGATAAAGAAATTACTTTGAAAGACGCAGAAGAGCTGGTAAATGTTATCAAACCTGACCACAAAACGCTTAGTGCAAATGAAAAGGCACCTAGTAAACTTCTGGAAAAGGAATCGATTCTTATCAAATATGACAAAAAAGTACCAAGTCAAATAGAAATTGATGAAAAAGTGACGAGTCCAAAAAAATCAACTAGTCCTACTATACTTGTCGCTGAAGTACCTAACTCAGAGACACCTGATAAGAAAACACCTATAGATAAAGAGCCTGAACTTGTAAAACAAGATGAAAAAGTACCTAGCTCAGGCAAGAAAGAAGAAAAGGCCAAGCCTGACGATAAAGTACCCATTCTAACCAAATCTGATGCAAAACCACTTTCGGAATCTAGCTCCGTTGAAATAGATAAAAAAATAGCTAGTCCAATAGAATATGAGCAACAAATATCAAGCCCTACAAAACTTGACAAAAAGATAATTTCAGATCAGGGATATAGTCTTAGTTTACTTGAAAAAATGCCCAGCCCGGTTGACATTGACAAAACAAAACTGACCTCGTTGAGTAAGCTGGACGAGAAGTTAATTCGACAAACAGATAGTGAAAAAGAAAGTTTGAAAGAGAGAAACTTAAGTCTTGCAATAGAAGAAGCTCCTAGTTTAATGCAAGAAATGGCACTCAGACCTCTTAGTAGAGAACCCAGTCCTGATTCACTTGATGAAATAGAATCCCGTGATAAAATGTCAACAAAACTTACTGAAGGTATACAGAGTCCACTTGAAAAAGATTTACATCATACTGAATTAGATGTAAAATCGTTAAGTCTGCTAGATAAAGCACCCAGCTCAACTATTACTAAAACATCTAGCCCAGCAAAGCATGATACAATTGATTCAGTGCAAGAAATACCATCTTCATTGGTGACACAGGGCAGAAACATGTTGAATATGTTTTATGAAAATAAGATTTCCTTCAACGACTACATTAACTCTAGGTCAGTAACACTTGAAGATTTAAAACAAAGTGGCATTGCGTACGATGATGAAGATCTTATAAATAAAGCCTTGGAAACTGAACCAGCTTTAAAAGATTTAGTGCCAGTTGATGTCCCTAAGGTGAAAGTAAAGTCTGAAGTCGTCAAAGTCAATATCGAAGAAAATGTAATTGAGCGCCTTATTTTTGCTAAGGTTGTTTCAACAAAGTTTGCTGATAAGCATGGAATTATAAGAAAAATGAAAACAATAACAGTTACATTTTCAACAGATTACTATTCAGACAATAGACCCAGTATGGATAATACTGATAGTCTTACGTCAATATCGGACATAGAAAATGAGAACGATATTAAAGAATGTCTTAAAGGATATGTGTTAATATGCCAACCAGAAGAAGAAACTAAAATTTCGAAAACTAGTACTATAACCATAAACGGCCGTCAAGTCATTAGAAAAATTTTAACCACTACCATCATTGAACAATATAGCATGACTACTAAAAAGCGTACTCGAACAAAGGTAATTATTCGAACTATCCATTATGATGAATATCCGAATGGTGCCATTGTAACCAAATCAAATGAAAGCGTTTCTTTGGCTGATGGTAATTTTGAAGTCAGCGAGTTCAAGGAATCTGATAATGAAATCTTATCTGGGTTCGAAATTATTGGTGAAGCCACAAAAGAGAAAAAAACTCAAACTATAACGGTTGTTGAAAATGGAGTTACAATCATTAGAAACATATGTATATCAACAGTAATTCAAGAGTTTTACTGCTTAAAAACAAATGTTAGGCGCACAAGAACAATTATAACAACAACAACAGAAGATTGCTTACCAGATGGTACATGTATATCAAAAACAAGTGGTAAATCATCATACTCGGATGAAATTTTAGAAAAAACATCAGCAGAAAAACTTTTAATGGCTATAACAGGTACGAACCAACAAGAAGACTCTATTGTGGACAAACAAGATGACCAGCCAAGCTCAGCAAAAGATATTAAGGAAATCACCGAAAAAGTGACAAGTCTAGAATCTATGACAAATGACAAAGAAGTAACACACATTGATGAGCTAATTCCAGTCAAATACAAAGAGAAACATACTGAAAAAGAGTTAAATCTTATTCAAGATGAAAAGTTAACTCATATAACGATACCAACCCCTGTCAAAGAAAATATATCTCCTGAGAAGGGACCTAGCTACATCGATGAAAAAGAGACGGTCCTTGAAAAAGAAACAAGTTCTATCCATGAGGAGAAAAAATCTAAAGGAGAAGAACAAAGCCCAGTCAAGGAGAAATATATCGGACAAGAGTCAGTTTTAATCAAAGCGATATCTACTGTTCTTAGAGAGGAGCAAATTCCAATAAAGCAAAAACAAGAGGAACAACTAAGCCCAATCAAAAAACAAGAGACAACAACTACTTTTGAAAAAGAGCCAATCTCTATCAAAGGCGAAACTTCACCTCTTGAACAAGAATTTAGCCTGATCGATAAAATGGAGGTGGTCCATGAAAAAGAGCCAGTCTCTATTAAAGTTGAAAAGTCTTTGCTTCAAAATAAATCAAGCCCTGTAAAAAATGAGAAATATCATCTTGAAATCGAGTCAAGCCTTATCAAAGAAAAAGAAGAACAGAAACTAATCAAGCAACATGAAGCATCCATTGAAAAAGAAAGAAACGCTGTTACAGAGATAGTAACACCTCTTGAAAACAAGCTTAGCCCTGTCAAAAAACAGAAAACGCTACTTGAGATTGAGCCGAGTTTAATCATAGATAAGAAGACGCCTAACCTAGCACAACTTGACAATGAGGTGGCAAGCATAGCAAAGCCTAGCGAGAAGGCACCAAGCTCAACACAGCCTGATAAAGAGGTACGAAGCCCAACTGAGTCAGACCAGAAAGTGCCGAGCCCAGTACAGCTCGATGATCAGGAGTCAAGCCCAGTGAAGCTTGATGATAAAACACCAAGCTCAGTGAAGCTCGATGATAGGAAATCAAGTCAAGTGATGCCTGACGACAAGGCACCGAGCCCAGTGCTGATTGATGAGAAGGCACCAATCTCAGGGCTGCATGATGATAAAGTACCAAGGCCAGTGACGTCTGCCGAAAAGTTACCAAGTCCAGTGCTTCTAGAAGAGAAAGCACTTAGCCCAGTGCTGCTTGATGATAAAGCGCCAAGCCCAGTCAAAGTTGATGATAAGAAACCAAGTCCAGTGACGCCTGCTGAGAAGGCACCAAGCCCAGTGCTGCCAGAAGAGAAAAAACCAAGCCTAGTGCTGCTGCATGATAAGGCACCAGGCCCAGTAAAGCTTGATGATAAGGCACCAAGCCCAGTGATGCCAGAAGAGAAAGCACCAAGCTCAGTGCTGCTAGATGATAAGGCACCAAGCCCAGTGTTGCGTGATGATAAGGCACCAAGCCCAGTGAAGTTTGATGATAAAAAATCAAGTCCAGTGACGCCCGAAGAAAAGCCAACGAGCCCATTGCTATTCGATGAAAAAGCACCAAACCTAGTGCAGCATGATGATATGGCATCAAGCCTAGTGAAGCTTGATGATAAGAAACCAAGTCAAGTGACGCCCGAAGAAAAGGCACCGAGCCCAGTGCTGCTTGATGAGAAAGCACCAAGCCCAGTGCTGGTGGATGATAGAGCACCAAGTCCAGTGAACCTAGATGATAAGAAACCAAGTCCAGTGCCGTCCGAAGAAAAGTCACCGAGCCCAGTGTTGCTTGATGAGACAGCACCAAGCACAGTGCTGCTTGATGATAAGGCACCAAGCCCAGTGAAGCTTGATAATGTGGAGCTTGATGATAAGAAACCAAGTCCAAGGACGCCTGCCGATAAGGCACCAAGCCCAGTGCTGCTGGATGATAAGGCACCAAGCCCAGTGAAGCTTGATGATAAGGCACCAAGCCCAGTTATGCTAGAAGAGAAAGCACCAAGCCCAGTGCTGCTAGATGATAAGGCACCAAGCCCAGTGTTGCGTGATGATAAGGCACCAAGCCCAGTGAAGTTTGATGATAAAAAATCAAGTCCAGTGACGCCCGAAGAAAAGCCAACGAGCCCATTGCTGTTCGATGAAAAAGCACCAAACCTAGTGCAGCATGATGATATGGCATTAAGCCTAGTGAAGCTTGATGATAAGAAACCAAGTCAAGTGACGCCCGAAGAAAAGGCACCGAGCCCAGTGCTGCTTGATGAGAAAGCACCAAGCCCAGTGCTGGTGGATGATAAGAAACCAAGTCCAGTGAACCTAGATGATAAGAAACCAAGTCCAGTGCCGTCCGAAGAAAAGTCACCGAGCCCAGTGCTGCTTGATGAGACAGCACCAAGCACAGTGCTGCTTGATGATAAGGCACCAACCCCAGTGAAGCTTGATAATGTGGAGCTTGATGATAAGAAACCAAGTCTAAGGACGCCTGCCGATAAGGCACCAAGCCCAGTGCTGCTGGATGATAAGGCACCAAGCCCAGTTATGCTAGAAGAGAAAGCACCAAGCCCAGTGCTGCTAGATGATAAGGCACCAAGCCCAGTGAAGTTTGATAATAAGGCACCAAGCTCAGTGAAGCTTGATGACAAGAAACCAAGAACAGTGACGCCTACCGAAAAAGCACTGAGCCCAATGCTGCTGCATGATGAGGCACCAAAGCCAGTGAAGCTTGATGATAAGAAACCAAGTTCAGTGACACCTGATAACAAAGCACCGAGCCCAGTGCTGCTCGATGAGAAAGCACCAAGTCCAGTGCTGCATCATGATAAAGCAACAAGTTTAGTGACGCCTGACGACAAGGTACTGAGCCCAGTGCTGCTTGATGATAAGGCACCAATCCCAGTGAATCTTGATGATAAGAAATCAATTCCAGTGATGCCCGAAGAAAAGCCAACGACGCCAGTGCTGCTTGGTGAGAAAGCACCAAGCCTAATACTGCATGATGATAAGGCACCAAGTCCAGTGAAGCTTGATGATAAGAAACCAAGTCCAGTGACGCCTAATGGCAAGGCACCGAGCCCAGTGCTAATCGATGAGAAAGCACCAAGCTCAGTGTTGCATGATGATGAAGCACCAAGCCCAGTGAAGCTTGATGATAAGAACCCAAGTCCAGTAACACCTGACCACAAAGCACCGAGCCCAGTGCTGCTTGACGAGAAAGCACCAAGCCTAGTGCAGCATGATGATATGGCATCAAGCCCAGTGAAGCTTGATGATAAGAAACCAAGTCAAGTGACGCCCGAAGAAAAGTCACCAAGCCCAGTGCTGCTTGATGAGACAGCACCAAGCGCAGTGCTGCTGGATGATAAGGCACCAAGCCCAGTGAAGCTGGATGATAAGAAACCAAGTCCAGTGACGTCCGAAGAAAAGTCACCGAGCCCAGTGCTGCTTGATGAGACAGCACCAAGCGCAGTGCTGCTGGATGATAAGGCACCGAGCCCAGTGCTGCTTGATGAGAAAGACCCAAGCCCAGTGCTGGTGGATGACAAGGCACCAAGCCCAGTGAAGCTAGATGATAGGAAACCAAGTCCAGTAACGTCCGAAGAAAAGTCACCGAGCCCAGTGCTGCTTGATGAGACAGCACCAAGCGCAATGCTGCTGGATGATAAGGCACCAAGGCCAGTGACGCCCGAAGAAAAGGCACCGAGCCCAGAACTACTTGATGAGAAAGCACCAAGCCCAGTGCTGGTGAATGATAAGGCCCCAAGCCCAGTGAAGCTTGATGATAAGAACCCAAGTCCAGTAATACCTGACGACAAAGAACCGAGCCCAGTGCTACTCGACGAGAAAGTATCAAGCCTAGTGCTGCATGATGATATGGCATCAAGCCCAGTGAAGCTTGATGATAAGAAACCAAGTCAAGTGACGCCCGAAGAAAAGGCACCGAGCCCAGTGCTGCTTGATGAGACAGCACCGAGCGCATTGCTATTGGATGATAAAGCACCAAGTCCAGTGAAGCTAGACGATAAGAAGCCTGCCGAAAAAGCGCCGAGCCCAGTGCTGCTTGATGAGAAAGCACCAAGCCCAGTAAAGCTTGATGATAAGAAAACAAGAACAGTGACGCTCGAAGAAAAAGCACCGAGCCCAGTGCTGCTAGATGAAAAAGCACCAACCCAAGTGTTGCTGGATGATAAGGCACCGAGCCCAGTGAAGCTTGATGATAAGAAACCAAGAACAGTGACGCCTGCCGAAAAACTGCCGAGCCCAGTGCCCCTAGAAGAGAAAGTACCAAGCCCAGTTCTGCTCGATGATCAGGCACCAAGCCTTGTGAAGCTTGACGATAAGAAACCAAGTCCAGTGACACCTGATGACAAGGTAACGAGCCCAGTGCTGCATGATGAGAAAGCACCAAGCCAAGTGTTGCTGGATGATAAGAAACCAATTCCAGTGACGCCCGAAGAAAAGGCACCGAGCCCAATGCTGCTTGAAGAGAAAGCACCAAGCCCAGTGAAGCTTGATGATAAGAAAACAAGAACTGTGATGCCCGAAGAAAAAGCACCGAGCCCAGTGCTGCTTGATGAGAAAGTACCAAGCCAAGTGTTGCTGGATGATAAGGCACCGAGCCCAGTGAAGCTTGATGATAAGAAAACAAGAACAGTGATGCCCGAAGAAAAATCACCGAGCCCAGTGCTGCTTGATGAGAAAGTACCAAGCCAAGTGTTGCTGGATGATAAGGCACCGAGCCCAGTGAAGCTTGATGATAAGAAACCAAAAACAGTGACGCCTACCAAAAAAGTGCCGAGCCCAGTGCCCCTAGAAGAGAAAGCACCAAGCCCAGTTCTGCTCGATGATGAGGCACCAAGCTTTGTGAAGCTTGACGATAAGAAACCAAGTCTAGTGACACCTAATGACAAGGTAACGAGCCCAGTGCTAATCGATGAGAAAGCACCAAGCTCAGTTCTGCATGATGATAATGCATCGAGCCCAGTGCTGCTTGATGAGAAAGCACCAAGCCTAGTGCTGCTGGATGATAGGGCACCAAGCCCAGTGAAGCTAGATGATAAGAAACCAAGTCTAGTGACGCCCGAAGAAAAGGCACCGAGCCCAATGCTGCTTGAAGAGAAAGCACCAAGCCCAGTGAAGCTTGATGATAAGAAAACAAGAACAGTGACGCCCGAAGAAAAAGCAGCGAGCCCAGTGCTGCTTGATGAGATAGCACCAAGCCCAGTTCTGCTAGATGATGAGACACCAAGCCTTGTGAAGCTTGACGATAAGAAACCAAGTCCAGTGACACCTGATGACAAGGTAACGAGTCCAGTGCTAATCGATGAGAAAGCACCAAGCTCAGTGTTGCATGATGATGAAGCACCAAGCCCAGTGAAGCTTGATGATAAGAACCCAAGTCCAGTAACACCTGACCACAAAGCACCGAGCCCAGTGCTGCTTGACGAGAAAGCACCAAGCCTAGTGCAGCATGATGATATGGCATCAAGCCCAGTGAAGCTTGATGATAAGAAACCAAGTCAAGTGACGCCCGAAGAAAAGTCACCGAGCCCAGTGCTGCTTGATGAGACAGCACCAAGCGCAGAGCTGCTGGATGATAAGGCACCAAGCCCAGTGAAGCTGGATGATAAGAAACCAAGTCCAGTGACGTCCGAAGAAAAGTCACCGAGCCCAGTGCTGCTTGATGAGACAGCACCAAGCGCAGTGCTGCTGGATGATAAGGCACCGAGCCCAGTGCTGCTTGATGAGACAGCACCAAGCGCAGAGCTGCTGGATGATAAGGCACCAAGCCCAGTGAAGCTGGATGATAAGAAACCAAGTCCAGTGACGTCCGAAGAAAAGTCACCGAGCCCAGTGCTGCTTGATGAGACAGCACCAAGCGCAGTGCTGCTGGATGATAAGGCACCGAGCCCAGTGCTGCTTGATGAGAAAGACCCAAGCCCAGTGCTGGTGGATGACAAGGCACCAAGCCCAGTGAAGCTAGATGATAGGAAACCAAGTCCAGTAACGTCCGAAGAAAAAGCACCGAGCCCAGTGCTGCTTGATGAGATAGCACCAAGCCCAGTTCTGCTAGATGATGAGACACCAAGCCTTGTGAAGCTTGACGATAAGAAACCAAGTCCAGTGACACCTGATGACAAGGTAACGAGTCCAGTGCTAATCGATGAAAAAGCACCAAGCTCAGTTCTACATGATGATAATGCATCGAGCCGAGTGCTGCTTGATGAGAAAGCACCAAGTCTAGTGCTGCTGGATGATAGGGCACCAAGCCCAGTGAAGCTAGATGATAAGAAACCAAGTCCAGTGACGCCCGAAGAAAAGGCACCGAGCCCAGTGTTGCTTGATGAGAAATTACCAAGGCCAGTGCTGCTTGATGAGAAAGCACAAAGCCCAGTGAAGCCTGACAACAAGGCACCAAGCCCAGTGAAGCTTGATGATAAGAAATCAAGTCCAGAGACGCCTGATGACAAGACACCAAGCCGAGTCCTGCTGGAAGAGAAATCACCAAGGCCAGTGTTGCTTGATGATAAGGAACCAAGCCCAGTGAAGCTAGGTGATAAGAAAGCAAGTCCAGATACGCCTGAGGAAAAGGCACCTAGCCCAATGCTGCTTGAAGAGAAAGCACCAAGCCAAGTGAAGCTTGATGATAAGAAAACAAGAACAGTGACGCCCGAAGAAAAAGCATCGAGCCCAGTGCTGCTTGATGAGAAAGCACCAAGCCCAGTTCTGCTCGATGATGAGGCACCAAGCTTTGTGAAGCTTGACGATAAGAAACCAAGTCCAGTGACACCTGATGACAAGGTAACGAGCCCAGTGCTAATCGATGAGAAAGCACCAAGCTCAGTTCTGCATGATGATAATGCATCGAGCCCAGTGCTGCTTGATGAGAAAGCACCAAGCCTAGTGCTGCTGGATGATAGGGCACCAAGCCCAGTGAAGCTAAGTGATAAGAAACCAAGTCCAGTAACGCCCGAAGAAAAAGCACCGAGCCCAGTGCTGCTTGATGAGATAGCACCAAGCCCAGTTCTGCTCGATGATGAGACACCAAGCCTTGTGAAGCTTGACGATAAGAAACCAAGTCCAGTGACACCTGATGACAAGGTAACGAATCCAGTGCTAATCGATGAGAAAGCACCAAGCTCAGTTCTGCATGATGATAATGCATCGAGCCCAGTGCTGCTTGATGAGAAAGCACCAAGTCTAGTGCTGCTGGATGATAGGGCACCAAGCCCAGTGAAGCTAGATGATAAGAAACCAAGTCCAGTGACGCCCGAAGAAAAGGCACCGAGCCCAGTGTTGCTTGATGAGAAATTACCAAGGCCAGTGCTGCTTGATGAGAAAGCACAAAGCCCAGTGAAGCCTGACAACAAGGCACCAAGCCCAGTGAAGCTTGATGATAAGAAATCAAGTCCACAGACCCCTGATGACAAGACACCAAGCCAAGTCCTGCTGGAAGAGAAATCACCAAGGCCAGTGTTGCTTGATGATAAGGAACCAAGCCCAGTGAAGCTAGATGATAAGAAACCAAGTCCAGTGACGCCCGAAGAAAAGGCACCGAGCCCAATGCTGCTTGAAGAGAAAGCACCAAGCCCAGTGAAGCTTGATGATAAGAAAACAAGAACAGTGACGCCCGAAGAAAAAGCACCGAGCCCAGTGCTGCTTGATGAGAAAGCACCAAGCCCAGTTCTGCTCGATGATCAGGCACCAAGCCTTGTGAAGCTTGACGATAAGAAACCAAGTCCAGTGACACCTGATGGCAAGGTAACGAGCCCAGTGCTAATCGATGAGAAAGCACCAAGCTCAGTTCTGCATGATGATAATGCATCGAGCCCAGTGCTGCTTGATGAGAAAGCACCAAGTCTAGTGCTGCTGGATGATAGGGCACCAAGCCCAGTGAAGCTAGATGATAAGAAACCAAGTCCAGTGACGCCCGAAGAAAAGGCACCGAGCCCAGTGTTGCTTGATGAGAAATTACCAAGGCCAGTGCTGCTTGATGAGAAAGCACAAAGCCCAGTGAAGCCTGACAACAAGGCACCAAGCCCAGTGAAGCTTGATGATAAGAAACCAAGTCCAGTGACACCTGATGACAAGGTAACGAGCCCAGTGCTAATCGATGAGAAAGCACCAAGCTCAGTTCTGCATGATGATAATGCATCGAGCCCAGTGCTGCTTGATGAGAAAGCACCAAGTCTAGTGCTGCTGGATGATAGGGCACCAAGCCCAGTGAAGCTAGATGATAAGAAACCAAGTCCAGTGACGCCCGAAGAAAAGGCACCGAGCCCAGTGTTGCTTGATGAGAAATTACCAAGGCCAGTGCTGCTTGATGAGAAAGCACAAAGCCCAGTGAAGCCTGACAACAAGGCACCAAGCCCAGTGAAGCTTGATGATAAGAAATCAAGTCCAGAGACCCCTGATGACAAAACACCAAGCCAAGTCCTGCGGGAAGAGAAATCACCAAGGCCAGTGTTGCTTGATGATAAGGAACCAAGCCCAGTGAAGCTAGGTGATAAGAAACCAAGTCCAGATACGCCTGAGGAAAAGGCACCGAGCCCAGTGCTGCTTGATGAGAAAGCACCAAGTCCAGTGGAACTTGATGATACGACACCAACTCCAGTGATGGTTGATGATAAGAAAACAAGTCCAGAGACGCCTGACGAAAAGGCACCAAGCCCAATGCTGCTCGAAGATAAGGCACCAAGGCCTGTGCTGCTTGATGATAAGGCACTAAGCCCAGTGCTGTTTGACGAGAAAGAACCAAGCCTACTTTTGCTTGATGATAAGGCACCAAGCCTAGTGAAGCTTAATGATATAAAACCAAGTCCAGTGACGCCCGAAGAAAAGGCACCAAGCCCAGTGCTGCTAAAAGAGAAATCACCAAGCCCAGTGCTGCTGGAGGATAAAGCACCAAGCCCAGTGAAGCTTGATGATAAGAAACCTAGTCCAGAAACGCCTGACGACAAGGCACCTAGCCCAGTGCTTCTCGATAAGAAAGCACCAAGCCTAGTGCTGCATGATGAGAAGGCATCAAGTTCAGTAACGCCTGAAGACAAGACACTGAGCCCAGTGATGCTTCATGATAAGGCACCGAGCCCAGTGAAGCTTGATGATAAGAAATCAAGTTCAGAGATGCCTGAAGAAAAAGCACCGAGCCCAGTGCTGCTTGTTGAGAAAGTACCAAGGCCAGTGCTGATTGATGAGAAAGCACATATCCCAGTGAAGCCTGACGACAAGGCAACAAGCCTAGTGAAGCTTGATGATAAGAAATCAAGACCAGAGACGCCTGATGACAAGACACCAAGCCAAGTCCTGCTGGAAGAGAAATCACCAAGGCCAGTTTTGCTTGATGATAAGGAACCAAGCTCAGTGAAGCTAGGTGATAAGAAACCAAGTCCAGATACGCCTGAGGAAAAGGCACCGAGCCCAGTCCTGCTTGATGAGAAAGCACCAAGTCCAGTGGAACTTGATGATACGACACCAACTCCAGTGATGATTGATGATAAGAAAACAAGTCCAGAGACGCCTGACGAAAAGGCACTAAGCCCAATGCTGCTCGAAGATAAGGCACCAAGGCCTGTGCTGCTTGATGATAAGACACCAAGCCCAGTGCTGCATGATGAGAAAACACCAAGCATAGTGAAGTTTGATGATAAGAAACCTAGTCCAGTGACGCCTGCCGAAAAGACACCAGGCCCAGTGCTGCTAAAAGAGAAAGCACCAAGCCCAGTGCTGCTGGAGGATAAGGCACCAAGCCCAGTGAAGCTTGATGATAAGAAACCTAGTTCAGAGGCGCCTGACGACAAGGCACCCAGCCCAGTGCTTCTCGATGAGAAAACACCAAGCCTAGTGCTGCATGATGAGAAGGCATCAAGTTCAGTACCGCCTGAAGACAAGACACTGAGCCCAGTGATGCTTTATGATAAGGCACCGAGCCCAGTGCTACTTGATGACAAAGCACCAAGTCCAGTGCTGCATGATGATAAGGCACCAAGCTTAGTGAAGCTTGATGATAAGATACCAATTCCAGTGAAGCCTGACGAAAAAGCACCAAGTCCAATGCTGCTTGAAGATAAGGCACCAAGGCCAGTGATGCTTGATGATAAGGCACCAAGCCCAGTGCTGCTTGACGATAAAGAACCAAGCCTACTTTTGCTTGATGATAAGGCACCAAGCCTAGTGAAGCTTAATGATATAAAACCAAGTCCAGTGACTCCCGATGAAAAGGCACCGAGCCCAGTGCTGCTTGATGAGAAAACACCAAGCTCAGTAAAGTTTGATGATAAGAAACCTAGTCCAGTGACGCCTGCCAAAAAGACACCAGGCCCAGTGCTTCTCGATGAGAAAGCACCAAGCCTAGTGCTGCATGATGAGAAGGCATCAAGTTCAGTACCGCCTAAAGACAAGACACTGAGCCCAGTGATGCTTCATGATAAGGCACCAAGCCTAATGAAGCTTGATGATAAGATACCAAGTCCAATAACGCCTGACGACAAGGCACCAAGCCCAACGCTGCTCGAAGATAAAGCACCAAGCCATGTGCTGCTTGATGATAAGGCACCAAGCCCAGTGCTGCTTGACGAGAAAGAACAAAGCCTACTTTTGCTTGATGATAAGAAACCTAGTCCAGTTACGCCTTCCCAAAAGGCACCAGGCCCAGTGCTGCTAAAAGAGAAAGCACCAAGCCCAGAGCTGCTGGAGGATAAGGCACCAAGCCCAGTGAATCTTGATGATAAGAAACCTAGTCCAGATGCGCCTGACGACAAGGCACCCAGCCCAGTTCTTCTCGATGAGAAAGCACCAAGCCTAGTGCTGCATGATGAGAAGGCATCAAGTTCAGTACCGCCTGAAGACAAGACACTGAGCCCAGTGATGCTTCATGATAAGGCACCGAGCCCAGTGCTACTTGATGACAAAGCACCAAGTCCAGTGCTGCATGATGACAAGGCACCAAGCATAGTGAGGCTTGATGATAAGAAACCTAGTCCAGTGACGCCTGCCCAAAAGGCACCAGGCCCAGTGCTGCTAAAAGAGAAAACACCAAGCCCAGAGCTGCCGGAAGAAAAGGCACCCAGCTCAGTGCAGCTTGATGATAAGAAACCTAGTCCAGAGGCGCCTGAAGACAAGGCACCCAGCCCAGTGCAGCTCGATGAGAAATTACCAAGCCTAGTGCTGCATGATGAAAAGGCATCAAGTTCAGTGACGCCTGAAGAGAAGACACTGAGCCCAGTGATGCTTCATGATAAGGCACCAAGCCTAGTGAAGCTTGATAATAAGATACCAAGTTCAGTGACACCTGACGAAAAGGCACCAAGCCCAACGCTGCTTGAAGATGAGGCACCAAGCCCAGTGAAGCTTGATGATAAGAAACCAAGTCCAGTGACGCCTGCCAAAATAGCAACGAGCTCAGCACTGCCTGATGATAAATCATCAAAACCAGCGCTGCTCGATAATAAGGAACCAAGTCCAGTGATGATCGATGAGAAAGCACCAAGCCCAGTGCTGCATGATGAACAGGCACCAAGCCCAGTGCTGCTGGAAGAGAAAGCACTAAGTCCAGTAATGCTTGACGGTAAGGCACCAAGTCCGGTGACACATGATGAGAAAGCACCAAGCCCAGTGAAGCTTGACGATAAGGCACTGAGCCAAGTGCTGCTTGATGAGAAAGCACCAAGCGCAGTGGTGCACGATGATAAGGCATCAAGCCCAGTAAAGCTTGACGATAAGGCACCGATCCCATTGCTGCTTGATGAGAAAGCACCAAGTCCAGTACTGCATGATGACAAGGCACCAAGCTCAGTGAAGTTTGATGATAAGATACCAAGTCTAGTGACGCCTGACGATAAAGCACCGAGCCTAGTGATGCTTGATGAGAAAGCACCAAGCCCTGTGCTGCATGATGATAAGGCACCAAGGCCAGTGAAGATTGATGATAAGAAACCAAAATCAGTGTTGTTTGATGATAAGGCACCAAGCCCAGTAAAGCTTGATGATGAAGAACTAAGTCCAGTGATGCATACCGGAAAAGCACCTATCCCAGTGCTGCTTGATGATAAGGCACCAAGCCCAGTGAAGGTTGATGATAAGAAACCAAGTCCAGTGACGCCCGAAGAAAAAGCACCTAGCCCAGTACTGCTTGATGAGAAAGCACCAAGTCCAGTGCTGCAAGATGACAAGGCATCAAGTCCAGTGATGTCCGCAGAAAAGGCACCAAGCCCAGTACTATTTGATGAGAAACCTCCAAGCCCAGTGCTGCTGGATGATAAAGCATCAAGCCCAATAAATCTTGATGATAAGAAACCAAGTCCCGTGATGCTCAAAGAAAAGGCACCGATCCCAGTGTTGCTTGATGAGAAAGCACCAAGCCCAGTGCTGCAAGATAATAAAGCATCAAGCCCAGTAAAGCTTGACGATAAGGCACCGAGCCCAGTGCTGCTTGATGATAAAGGATCAAGCCCAGTGAAGTTAAATGATAAGAAACCAAGTCCAGTGACGCCTGACGATAAGGCACTGAGCCTAGTGATGCCTGATGGGAAAACACCAAGCGCAGTGCTGCATGATGATAAGGCACCAAGTCTAGTGACGCCCGAAGAAAAGGCACCAAGCCCTGTACTATTTGATGAGAAACTACCAAGCTCAGTGCTGCTGGATGATAAAGCATCAAGCCCAATAAATCTTGATGATAAGGCACCAAGCCCAGTGAACTTTGATGATAAGAAACCAAGTCCAGTGATACCTGCCAAAAAAGCACCAAGTCCAGTGCTGCTTGATAATAAGGCACCAAGTCCAGTGATGATCGACGAGAAAACACCAAGCCCAGTGCTGCATGATGAACAAGCACCAAGCCTAGTGCTGCTGGAAAAGAAAGCACCAAGTCCAGTGATGCTTGATGATAAGGCACCAAGCCCGGTGACGCCTGATAAGAAAGCACCAGGCCCAGCGAAGCTTGACGATAAGGCACTGAGCCCAGTGCTGCTTGATGAGAAAGCACCAAGCCCAGTGCTGCAAGATAATAAAGCATCAAGCCCAGTAAAGCTTGACGATAAGGCACCGAGCCCAGTGCTGCTTGATGATAAAGGATCAAGCCCAGTGAAGTTAAATGATAAGAAACCAAGTCCAGTGACGCCTGACGATAAGGCACTGAGCCTAGTGATGCCTGATGGGAAAACACCAAGCGCAGTGCTGCATGATGATAAGGCACCAAGTCTAGTGACGCCCGAAGAAAAGGCACCAAGCCCTGTACTATTTGATGAGAAACTACCAAGCTCAGTGCTGCTGGATGATAAAGCATCAAGCCCAGTGAAGCTTGATGATAAGAAACCAAGTCCTATGACGCTCAAAGAAAAAGCACCGATCACAGTGCTGCTTGATGAGAGAGCACCAAGTCCAGTGCTGCATGATGACAATGCACCAAGCTCGGTGAAGTTTGATGATAAGAAACCAAGTCGTGTGACGCCTGACTATAAGGCACCGAGTCTAGTGATGCTTGATGAGAAAACACCAAGCCCAGTGCTGCATGATGATAAGGTACCAAGCCCTGTGAAGCTTGATGATGAGAAACCAAGTCCAACCGCAAAAGCACCAAACCCATTGCTGTTAGAAGAGAAAGCACCAAGCCCAGTGCTGCTAGAAGAGAAAAAACCAAGCCTTGTGCTGCTTGATGATAAGGCACCAAGCCCAGTGAAGCTTGATGATAAGAAACCAAGTCCAGTGACGCCCAAAGAAAAAGCACCAAGCACAGTACAGCTTGATGAGAAAGCACCAAGTCCAATGCTGCAAGATGATAAGACACCAAGTCTAGTGACGCCTGAAGAAAAGGCACCAAGCCCAGTACTATTTGATGAGAAACTACTAAGCCCAGTGCTGCTGGATAATAAAGCATCAAGCCCAGTGAAGCTTGATGATAAGATACCAAGTCCCATGACGCTCAAAGAAAAGGCACCAATCCCAGTGCTGCTTGATGAGAAGAAATCAAGTCCCGTGACGCCTGACGATAAGGCACCGAGCCCAGTGCTGCTTGATGATAAGTCACCAAAACCGGTGTTGCTTGATGATAAGGCACCAAGTCCAGTGAAGCTTAATGATGAAAAACCAAGTCCAGTGATAAATGCCGAAAAAGCACTAAGCCCAGTGCTGCTAGAAGAGAAAAAACCAAGCCCTGTTCTGCAAGATGATAAGGCACCAAGTCCAGTGACGCCCGAAGAAAAGGCACCAAGCCCAGTACTATTTGATGAGAAACCTCCAAGCCCAGTGCTGCTGGATGATAAAGCATCAAGCCCAGTGAAGCTTGATGATAAAGAACCTAGTCCAGTGACGCCTGACGATAAGGCACTGAGCCTAGTGATGCTTGATGAGAAAGCACCAAGCCCAGTGCTGCATGAAGATAAGGCACCAAGCCCAGTAAAACTTCATGATAAGAAACCAAAACCAGCGTTGTTTGATGATAATGCACCAAGCCCAGTGCTGCTTGATGATAAAACAACAAGCCCAGTGCTGCATGATGATAAGGCACCAAGTCCAGTGCAGCATGATGATAAGGCACCAAGCCCAGTGAAGCTTGATGATAAGAAATCAAGTCCCGTGACGCCTGACGATAAGGCACCGAGCCCAGTGCTGCTTGATGATAAGTCACCAAAACCGGTGTTGCTTGATGATAAGGCACCAAGTCCAGTGAAGCTTAATGATGAAAAACCAAGTCCAGTGATAAATGCCGAAAAAGCACTAAGCCCAGTGCTGCTAGAAGAGAAAAAACCAAGCCCTGTTCTGCAAGATGATAAGGCACCAAGTCCAGTGACGCCCGAAGAAAAGGCACCAAGCCCAGTACTATTTGATGAGAAACCTCCAAGCCCAGTGCTGCTGGATGATAAAGCATCAAGCCCAGTGAAGCTTGATGATAAAGAACCTAGTCCAGTGACGCCTGACGATAAGGCACTGAGCCTAGTGATGCTTGATGAGAAAGCACCAAGCCCAGTGCTGCATGAAGATAAGGCACCAAGCCCAGTAAAACTTCATGATAAGAAACCAAAACCAGCGTTGTTTGATGATAATGCACCAAGCCCAGTGCTGCTTGATGATAAAGTAACAAGCCCAGTGCTGCATGATGATAAGGCACCAAGCCCAGTGAAGCTTGATGATAAGAAACCAAGTCCAATGACGCCTGATGACAAGACACCAAGCACAGTGTTGCTTGATGATAAGTCACTAAGCCCAGAGAAGCTTGATGAAAAGAAACCAAAAACAATGTTGTTTGATGATAAGGCGCCAAGCCCAGTAAAGCTTGATGATGAGAAACCAAGTCCAGTGATGCATGCCGAAAAAACACCAAGCCCAGTGCTGTTGGAAGAGAAAGCACCAAGCCCAGAGCTGCTGGATGATAAGAAACCAAGTCCAGTGATGATCGATGAGAAACCACTAAGCCCAGTGCTGCATGATGAACAGGCACCAAGCCCAGTGCTCCTTGAAAAGAAAGCACCAAGCCCAGAGCTGCTGGATGATAAGAAACCAAGTCCAGTGCTGATCGATGAGAAACCACTAAGCCCAGTGCTGCATGATGAACAGGCACCAAGCCCAGTGCTCCTTGAAAAGAAAGCACCAAGCCCAGTGATGCTTGATGATAAGGCACCAAACCTGGTGACGCCTGATGAGAAAGCACCAAGCCCAGTGCTGCATGATGATAAGGCATCAAGCCCAGTAAAGCTTGAAGATAAGGCACCGAGCTCAGTGCTGCTTGATGAGAAAGCACCAAGCACAGTGCTGCATGATGATAAGGGATCAAGACCAGTAAAGCTTGATGATAAAAAACTACGTCCAGTGACACATGATGAGAAAGCACCAAGCTCAGTGAAGCGTGATGATAAGGCACCGAGCCCAGTGCTGCTTGATGAGAAAGCACCAAACCCAGTAAAGCTTGACGATAAGGCACCGAGCCCAGTGCTGCTTGATGAGAAAGCACCAAGCCCAGTAAAGCTTGACGATGAGGCACCGAGCCCAGTACTGCTTGATGAGAAAGTATCAAGCCCAGTGAAGCTTGACGATAAGGCACCAACCCAAGTGCAACTTGATGAGAAAGCACCAAGCCTAGTAACGCATGATGAAAAGGCACCAAGCCCAGTGCTGCTTAATGAGAAAGCACAAAGCCTAGTAATGCATGATGATAAGGCACCAAGCCCAGTGAAGCTTAATGATAAGAAACCAAGTCCAGTGACACCTGCCAAAAAGGAACAAAGCACAGTGCTGCTTGGTGATAAGTCACCAAGCCAAGAGCTGCTGGATGATAAGGCACCAAGCCCAGTGAAGTTTGATGATAAGAAACCAATTCCAGTGATACCTGCTGAAAAGCCACCAAGTCCAATGCTGCTAGAAGAGAAAGCACCAAGCTTAGTGCTGCTTGATAAAGCACCAATTCCAGTTAAGCTTGATTATAAGAAACGAAGTCCAGTGACACCAGAGGACAAGACATTGAGCACAGTGCTACATGATGATATAGAACCAAGCCCAGAGCTGCTTGATGATAAGGCACCAAGCCCAGTGAAGCATGATGATAAGAAATCAAGTCCAGTGATGCCTGACGACAAGGCACCAAGCCCAGTGCTGCATCTTGATAAGGCACCAAGCCCAGTGAAGTTTGATGATAAGAAAACAAGTCCAGTGATGCCTGCTGAAAAGGCACCAAGCCCAGTGCTGTTAGAAGAGAAAGAACCAATTCCAGTGCTGCTTGATGACAAGGCACCAAGACCAGTGAAGCTTGATTATACGAAATCAAGTCCAGTGATACCTGACGACAAGGCACCAAGCCTAGTGCTGCATGATGATAAGGCACCAAGCCCAGTGAGCCTTGATAATATGAAACCAAGTCCAGTGACCCCTGGTGAAAAGGCACCAAGCCCAGTGCTGCTTGAAGAGAAAGCACCAAGCCCAGTGATGCTTGATGATAAGGCACCTAGCCAAGTGAAGCTAGATGATAATAAACCAAGTATAGTGCCGCTCTACGACAAAGTACCAAGCCCAGTGCTGCCTGATGAGAAAATATCAATACAAGTTAAAACCGAGGAGAAGACACTGAGCTCAGCGACGGCTGCCGAGAAGGTGCGAAGCCCAATAAAGCTTGCTGAGGAGGCATCAAGCTCAGTGAATCTCGATGAGAAAACACCAGGTCCAATGCTGTTTGATGATAAGGCACCACGCCCAGTAAAGCTTGATGATGAGAAACCAAGTCCAGTGATGCATGCCGAAAAGGCACCAACTTCAGTGCTGTTAGAAGAGAAAGCACCAAGCCCAGAGCTGCTGGATGATAAAGCACCAAACCCAGTGAAATTTGATAATATAAAACCAAGACCAGCGACGCCTGACGACAAGACACCGAGCCCAGTACCGATCGATGAGAAAGTACCAAGCCCAGTGCTGCATGATGATATGGCATCAAGTCCAGTGACGCCCGAAGAAAAGGCACCGAGCCCAATGCTGCTTGGTGATAAGTCACCAAAACCAGTGCTGTTTGATGATAAAGCACCAAGCCCAGCGCTGTTGGATGACAAGGCACCAAGCCCAGTGAAGCTTGATGATAAAAAACCTAGTCCAGTGATGCCTGCCGAAAAAGTACCGAGCCCAGTGCTGCTTGAAGAAAAAGCACCAAGCCCAGTTACGCTTGATGGTAAGGCACCAAGCCCGGTGACGCCTGTTGAAAAAGCACCAAGCCCAGTGCTGCATGATGATAAGGCATCAAGCCCAGTAAAGCTTGACGATAAGGCACCGAGCCCAGTGCTGCTTGATGAGAAAGCACCAAGCCCAGTGCTGCATGATGATAAGGCATCAAACCCAGTAAAGCTTGACGATAAGACACCGAGCCCAGTGCTGCTTGATAAGAAAGCACCAAGCCTAGTGCTGCATGATGATAAGGCATCAAGCCCAGTAAAGCTTGATGATAAAAAACCTAGTCCAGTGATGCCTTCCGAAAAAGTACCGAGCCCAGTGCTGCTTGAAGAAAAGGCACCAAGCCCAGTTACGTTTGATGGTAAGGCACCAAAACGGGTGACGCTTGTTGAGAAAGCACCAAGCTCAGTGAAGCTTGACGATAAGACACCAAGCCCAGTGCTGCATGATGATAAGGCATCAAGCTCAGTAAAGCTTGACGATAAGGCATCGAGCCCAGTGCTGCTTGATGAGAAATCACCAAGCCCAGAGCTGCTCGATGATAAGGAACCAAGCCCAGTGAAGCTTGATGATAAAAAACCTAGTCCAGTGATGCCTGCCGAAAAAGAACCGAGCCCAGTGCTGCTTGAAGAAAAAACACCAAGCCTAGTTACGCTTGATGGTAAGACACCAAGCCCGGTGACGCCTGTTGAAAAAGCACCAAGCCCAGTGAAGCTTGACGATAAGACACCGAGCCCAGTGTTGCTTGATAAGAAAGCACCAAGCCCAGTGCTGCATGAGGATAAGACATCAAGCCCAGTAAAGCTTGATGATAGGAAACCAAGTCCAGTTACGCCTGCCGAAAAAGCACCAAGCACAGTGCTGTTTGATGATAAGGCACCAAGTCCAGTGAAGCTTGATGATAAGAAACCAAGTCCAGTGACGCCTGACGACAAGGCCCCAAGCTTAATACTGCTTGATGATAAGTCACCAAGACCAGTAATACTTCATGATAAGGCACCAAGCCCAGAGAAGCTTGATGATAAGAAACCAAGTCCAGTGATGCCTGCCGAAAAAGCACCGAGCCCAGTGCTGCTTGATGATAAGGCACCAAGCCCAGTGCTGCTTGATGAGGAAACACCAAGCCCAGTAAAGCCTGACGACAAAACAACAAGCCCATTGCTGTTTGATGGCAAAATACAAAGCCCAGTGAATATTGATAATAAGGAACTAAGCCCAGTGAAGCCTAGCGACAAGGCACCGAGCCCAATGCTGCCTGTTGAGAAGAGACCAAGTTCAGTGACGCCTGATGATGAAACACCAAGGTCGGTGAAGCCCGATGAGAACATTCAAAGCCCAGTGCAGCCAGAAGAAAAAGAATCAAGTTTTGTTAAACCTGATAATTACGCACTAAGCCCAGTTGAGCTTGATGAGAAAGCATTGAGCCCAGTTAAGCTTGATGAGGAAGTGCCAAGCTTAGAATCTACAGATATTAAGACGCTTAGCTCTTTGAAACCTGATGAGAAGACGTCCAGTCTATTAAAACTTGAGGATATGGTGAATCTTGATGATGAAGGAATGATATCAGTTAAATATGTTAAGTCTATCACATCGAAACCTCATGATGAGCAAGATTCTAGTTCAATTGAAGATGATCGATCACCAAGTCTTATTGAAGATGACAGATCATTGTCACCTGCTGAGGATCTGAAATTTGATAAATTATCTGATGTTCTTGAGCTAAATGATAATAAATCTTCTGTTGAGCTTCTGGATAGAGCACTCAGTCTAGTCAAGCTAGATGTCAAAGAATTAAATCTAGAAAAACAAGATGATGTACAGGCTTTTTCAGCCAGTTTAGAAGATAATATTTCTAGAGTAGTCCAGTCAGAAGACAAAGAATCTCCAGTCGTACCAGATGATAAGATTCATATCCCAGTCTATTCAGCCGACAAAAAATCATCTCTAGATAATAAAGTTCCTATTCCAGTCCAATCAGATGATGGAACATATAGCGAAATAAAATCTAGTGTTCCACAAGATAGGTCACTAAGTCCAGCAAAGTTTGGTGCAAAAGAAAAGGACTTAGTCAAATCGGACGTAGACAGTAAATTTAAGGAAAATATGTTTGAAAAAGAAAGCAAAACTAATGAAAAATACGATGAAAAAGATTTTGATGAAAAAGAAACTAACATAGATGATATTGGAAAAAATATTACCAAAGTTGACATTCATCCACAACACCAAAAGCCTATTTCAGAGCAAAAAACTACTGATAAAATATTAGACAAAGATATTTACGACGATGGTGAATCTTTGAGTGAAGATAGTGTTATTGAACAAGTAATTACAGAGTCTAAGAAAAATGTAACAGCAGATTTATCCAATACATCAAAAATTAGGTCACTTACAGAGTTAGCTCGTGAGACTGACGAAATGTTAAAT
Source organism: Agriopis leucophaearia (assembly GCA_949125355.1). Lineage (NCBI taxonomy): Eukaryota > Metazoa > Arthropoda > Insecta > Lepidoptera > Geometridae > Agriopis > Agriopis leucophaearia. Next base: position 1,099,864 of record OX421277.1, on the reverse strand, counting down.
CAAGAAAAACTATTTATAACACAAATGACCGCACAGGATATAACTACATCAAAACATCAAATACAGAAAAGGTCAGTCCTAGATGAATTTTCAGATGACAAAACCACTTCAATTTCAACCATTGACAGTGGGATTACTGATCGTGATAGTACAGTTCATACGTTAGTGCAGGGAAGTAGCTCTGAAGATGTATCAAAAGAAATAAGTTTAGAAGAAAAGTACAGTTTTGAAAGTACAGAAAAAAGTGAAAAGAAGACATTATTCGGAAAAGAACCGGATAAAACTTTAATTTACGATAGCAGTTGTCCAGAGTCACTTCTATCTATCAGTAGTCAAAAACTAGATCACGACTTCTATACTAGCGAAGACGATTCGCTTACCCTAAAAGACTCCGCGGTTGTCAAGCTTTCCACCAGAGGAATGCGTATGGTTGTGTCAAATGAAGTAATTTCACCGAAAGAAGAAATTCCGCTTTCAGAGGCATCGGACTCCGGTCTACATAGTATACCGACAGACACAGACCGCGTACCTGATATTATTGACAGTTCTTTCACACAATCTATGAAAGATAGTGCTACTCGTTTTGTAGAATCAATTCATCAAGCTTTTGGAGATGACACAGTACAACAGGGTATTAAAACAGAGAGTTTAGAATCTCTGGTAGCGGGGCCTAACATAGACAGAGTATCCACACCACCAACAGTTCCTGTTAGCCCATTACCGAAGACACCAAGCAGCTTCCAAGAAGTAAAAGTAAGTGATGGCGTACAAAGTGAAGTTTCTTACGATAAATCAGATGGCAGTGAAGAAACTATTACTAAAGTTGTCCATGTAGGCGAAGATATACTTACTCAAAAGATTTCAACCTCAACTGAAAAAGTTCCGAAAATTGCGAAAACATTACTTCCCGACGTCGATTACAGTGAATCAGATCTGTTGACTCTAATGCAGAACGTAGGAAAAATTAAAACTGAAACTGATACAGTTACAAAAATAATAAAAGAAGGCGAAAATGTAGTTACTCAAACAATAACTACAGTGACAACCAAAGAAATAATATCACGTGAAGATGGTACTCCACAAAATGTTAAGACCACTATAGAGACAACTACACTCAGCAAAGGAGCGGACGGATCAACGGTAACAACTACAGATACACAAACTTTACTGTCAGAATGTTCATCCAGCCTTAGATCTACCTCACAAATGGATATGCATGCCAAAGATAGTAAAGTAGAAAAAGATCATCTCGAATCTTTTAAAGAAACGCCTGGATTACTCACAAGTTTTCAATTAAAAGGTGATAAATTACAAGATAATGAGTCTTCCTTTATAGTTAAGGATACAAATGATTCTTTTATAAGCGAAACTGATGATTCTGATGATAACATTGAAGATACTATAATTGATACAGACGTAAGCAAAAAAATTATTAAAGAAAATAATGTTGATATCATTGAAACTATTACAACAACAACAAAAAAGGAAACTGTGCGGATCAATGAGCATAAAAAAATAATGAGAACAACAATAGAAACTAATATATGTAAAGAACATCCAGATGGTTCAAAAGATGTTCAAAAGAATGTCGAAGTCAAAACTGAAGAGTTGTTTTTAGACTCCAGTAGTAACCTTGACAAAATTCTCAGTGAATATGCCGTGGTTGATGAACCAGAAGAAACTGTAACGACAAAAACGGAAGAAATCAAGCAAGAAAGTCGTATTTTCAAAAGAACAATTGTAACTAGAATAATCAAGACTAAGTATGCAGATGAGAAACGAATCCCACGAAAACTGAAAACGGTAACAGTCATCACTACAACCGACAGTTACCCTGATGGTTCATCTCGTACTAAAGTTGATTCTAGCACATCCTTAACAGACATAGAAATCGGAGCTATAGAAACTCTGGAGTTACAAGATTTTTCAGTAGTGGAAGACAAATCTGAAGCAACTGAAAAACTAGAAAAGTCAGTATTAATCAATGGAAAAAGTGTATTACAAATTGTTACAACAACAACAATAAAAGAAATACTAACAAACAAAGATAAATCTAAGAAAAAACTAAAAACTACGGTTGAAACTATCACGGAATCAATGTTGCCTGATGGCATGACAGAAGTAACGAAAGATGTCAAAGTTTCCGTGTCAGACTACGAAATTGATTCTTTAGAAAAAACTTTAGAAGGTTATGAACTTGCAAATCAACCACAAAAAAATGTAAGAACAGAAATTGAACTTATCACCGAAAATGGAATACTCATTAAAAGAAAAACTGTCGTTACAACAATTGTCCAACAATTTGTTAATGTTTCGGAAAAAATTAAACGAACTCAGACTACAGTCAAAACTGTAACTGAAGATGAACACCCTGATGGTTCAGTAATCACAAAAACAAGTGAAAAAATTTCATTGGTGGATGAAGTTCTCGATTTTCAAGTAAACGGTTTTCAAGGTGAAAGTGATGAAAAGTTGCCAGTAAAAACAGATGACGAAGAGATTTTGAAAGAATTGGTTCCTATAGAAGAGCCTGAAATATACGAAAGCACGCATGTTGAAGAAGTCAAAGAAAATAAGCTTATCATCAAAAGGACTGTGCACACTAAAGTTTCTAAATTCAAATATTCAGATATTAATGGCATTGTTCGGAAACAAAAGACAGAGACAATTTTAACTACTACAGATCAATATCCAGATGGTTCTTCTCAAACATCAGTGGACACTAGTACAGTGATATCTAATGTAGAATCAAAAGATTTGGCTGAACCAAAAGTCCCCTTAGAAGAAAGTTTAGTTAAGGACAGCACAAAGGTTGATCCTATAAAGGAAGCCCTTCCTCTTCTGAAGAAAGACTTGGTTCTCGGCAGTGACATCTCAGTCCATAAAGATCAAAAGACAATAGAAAATATTCCTTCTTCTAAGCAAGTTCAGACCCTTGGAAGTGATTCAGTGCAACAAGACGAAACACTCACTGACGACTCTGAAAAAACTGACGTGTCTCTCCAAGACCTAACTCCATGCGGTGAACCAGAAGAAAGTGAAATAACAGAAATAGAAGAAATCAAGGAAAACAAAATAACCATAATAAGAACAATTATTACAAAAACTGTCAAAACTAGATATCAAAACGTTCATGGACAAGTGAAAAAACTCAAAACTGTTACAACTGTTACTACTGCTGATAATTACCCAGATGGAGCTGTTCAAACCAAAGTTGCAAGCATTACAACAATTACTGATATAATTGACACTATAGCTTCTGGTGAAGAAGATTTAGAAGACTTTGAACCAATCGGCACACCTAAAGAAGATGTCACATTAAATGTCGAAACAGTAAAAGAAAACGGTGTTTCTATTAAAAGAAAAATAACCATCAAAACTATTATCCAGGAGTACAATAAAATTTCAGAAAAATTGAAAAGAACAAAAACTACTGTCATTACCACCACAGAAGATGAACACCCAGATGGTTCTCTAATAACAAAAACTAGTGAAGAAATTTCAATTACAGACAGGCATCTAGATTTACCTCTTGAACATGAAACCAAATTTGAAGAAAATGTTTCATCTAGTGAAGGCAGTAAAATAGAAGCAGTTCTAAAAGAATTGTTCGTTGAAGGTCAGCCAGAAGAAAGTGAATCAATTCAGACAGAAGAAGTCAATGATAAAGGTATTGTTATAAAACGAACTGTCACAACAAAGGTCATAAAAACAAAGTACTCAGATAATAAAGAAGTTTTAAGAAAACTTAAAATTGTAACAGTTATAACTACTGCAGATCAATATCCTGATGGTTCAATACGAACAACCGTTGACACAAATACATCAGTAAGTGATATAGAGAGTGACGATGTAGTTCAATCACAAGATCTAACAGAATTTTCACTAGAAGATAAAACTGTGAGTGTTGATACTCAAGAAGAACTAACCATGAAAGATGGTAAGGAAATTAGGCAGAAAATTATCACTACCACAACTAAAGAAGTCTTATCATCTGCTGATAGATCTAAAAATAAAATAAGAACGACCGTAGAAACTGTCACTGAAGCATTACTACTAAGTGGAGTTACAGAAGTTACCAAAGATGTAAGAATATCTGTATCAGATTATGGAATGGAAAGGTTTGACGAAAATCTTACAGGGTTCACTGCAGTAGGAAAACCAGATGAACACATCACTTCTGATTTAGAGACTTTGGTTGAACAGGGAGTAACTATAATAAGAAAAACAACTATAACAACTACTTGTCAAGAATTTGAGAACGTCTCACTTAGATCAAGAAAAATAAAATCAATTGTACAAACTGTGACTGAAGACGAATATCCTGACGGCACAGTAGTTACTAAGAAGAGCGAAAAGGTTTCTATAGCTGATGTATTTCTTAAAACTCCAGCAGAGTCACAAGAATATACTGAGCTTTCAGAATCTTATATTGATGACAACGAAACCGTTGAAAATACTACAGAAGACTCAGATATCAAGAATGAAGTAATACAGCAAGGTTCAATTACAATAAAACGTACGATCACAACAAAAACAAAACGTGAGACTTTATCCAGTACAGATAAAAACATAAAACGAGTACGTACAACAGTCGAGACCACCACTGTTGACGAGTATCCCGACGGTTCTACTGAAACAACAAAGGATGTTAAAATCACTATTTCAGAATTTCAAAAAACGTCTGATAGCAATTTACAAGCTGCTCTACAAGGACTAACGAGTACTGGAAAAATAAAAACATCAGTAGATAAGAAAACTAATATTGTTTCACAGCAAGAAGAAAAAATTACTCAAACGATAACAACCTACATCACAAAAGAAGAGCTCAAAAACAACAATACTAATGAGATTGCTGTCAAAACTCTAACAGAAACAATAACTGAAAACGCTAAAGACGATGGCTCAGTAGAAACTACTAAAGATCTTCGCACTCAAATAACATATTTGCCGATCGGAACCGGGCTGGATGATTGGTCTCCTGAAGAATTAGAAGAAATAGAAAAACAACCTGTTGCACACGAATCAAGACCAGTGTTAGACGATCTTCCGCTACAACAAAAACTGGAACCTAAAACAGAGTCTAAGCCGAAAAAACAAAGATCTCCTATTGGAGAAATCATTACCGATACTGAAACATTCACAAAAGTAATCAAAGAAGGCGATATCGACGTTACTCAAACTATTACTGTTGTGACAACTAAAGAAGTGATAAGTCCCGAGAAGATGAAAATTACAGTTGAGACAACTACCGTAAGCAAAGGAAGCGACGGGGTTACGAAAACAACAAAAGCTACTAAAACAACAATTTCTGAAATTAAAGAAGAATTTGAAGAAATCGTCGATACTGGTGAAAGCGAGAAATCATTCTCTAAACTCTCCACAAAGACTGTTGACATGCGTAGCTCTTCAGCTACCAGTGACGACTTTGATCATCCCGGATTTTCATCACCACCTTCTGACATAAGTTCTAGAGGATCCAGAGCCGCAACTCATGTATGGGGCACAGAAAGCAGCGGCATGTATTATAGTGACGATGACGGTCCAGGCAGTCCAAGTAGCACAAAATCTCAAGTTGCACATTCTCCGAGATCAAATCTCAGTTTCGAACTAGATACTAAGCACCAAGATGTACAGGATCTGATTGATGATAAGCACGGCCTGAGCTCATCGATACTTCACAGGGACCTGATGTCGACATCAATTATTGCACAGCTGCCAGAAGACGACTCTGCGACATCTTCAACACATTCTGAAGTAAAAACTGAATTACACGCAGTTGAGAAATCCATCAGCAAATTAACTGAAGACTTTTTGAAACATGAGAAATTAAAATCTGAACACGTTATATCAACAAGCTCCAAATCTGACACATCATTCCTGAAGGAAGCTGATGAACACTTCGAAAAAGCAATCGAAGAGCATAAAAAAGTAAGTGGATCAGATGTTATTTCAAACATTACAGCCAAATACGAATTCGATAAATCGTCTCATTCGAGTTCGCATCACACATCATCGAAAGAAGAGAGCACGATCACATTAAAAGATTTGAAAACAGAAACTAAAAAGTTTGCAGAATCTAGCTCATCTTCAAGCAAAGAAGAGACATATTTCGAAAAGCGAGAAGAAAAGAGTGAATCCCGTCCTAGCAAGGATCCTATCGAATCTTGGGGTAAACCTTTAGGACTACCTAGTCCAACAATGCCTCCTCAAGACGGCAAGAGCACTCCTAAGAAGCAGGCGGCTACCTCTGTTGTACTGAATAAGAACAAGATAAATCAAGAAAAGAGCAAGGAAGTGAAAAACCGCGTGGGAGAGTCTCCAAGTAAGAAGAAAGCTCCGCCCCCGGTGTACATGGAGCTAACGTATGTCCCTCACCACGGCAACTCTTACTACTCAGCTGTGGAGTTCTTCAAGCGGGTCCGCGCTAGGTACTACGTATTCTCCGGAACAGAACCCTCAAAAGAAATTTACAACGCCTTGTTGGATGCCAAGAAGACCTGGGAAGATAAAGACTTAGGTAAGTCTTTCTTGCCTTTTATTATAAAAAAAATGAAAATGGAATTATGCGCTGTTTTCGGGAAACCAAATTTTTCAAATTTACAGAACTCTTGACGTATAGCAAAATAATGTATAAGAGAATATGACGTTAAGACTAACAATAACTGCATAAAGTTTTTGAAAGTTAAAAGATTCTTTGAATGATTAAAAACACCACGCTATAAACTCCCTAAGTAAGATGTACTCGTAAGCGTAACAGGGTACCATAATAATTATTTCAGAAACTTCAAACATTGTTTTAAATCAATTTCGTTGAAAAAGGATCAAATAAAAAACTGTCGTACTAACGTAGTATTTATTTTGTTTTCAGAAGTGACCATAATCCCAACGTACGACACCGACGTGCTTGGCTACTGGGTGACGGAGAACGAAGAAGCGTTAGAGAAGTACAAAATCGACCTCTCTCCTTCTGCCGCGCGCTGCACCATCAACTTGCAGGACCACGAGACCTCATGCGCAGCGTACAGACTCGAGTTCTAGGTGTCGGGTCTATTTGTAGCCTTCTCATCGAAGAAGTGAACCTCCCAACAAACGCTCGGTGCAGGAACAAGGTTATTGTTGTAGGATAAATAAGGCTGTGATAAGAAAGAGAGCATCGAGCTTAAGAGGCCGCTACTCCGCATGAGATAGTTCGCAAATAGATGAAAGACTTTGTGATATTTGATTGCAAACGACAGACTGCTATTGAGTTTGATAAGTCGTAGTTATTAAAGATGGTAATTGAATGAGTGAAGTGCGTGACATGCGACGTCGCGACTCAGCAGAAAGTTCCCGAACAGTGTCCTCAACCGCATCCAATATAATGTCTATATCCAACTCGACCTAAGAACAGTAACGTCCATTTTTTTGTAAACTGTTTTCTAATAGCTTCATTAACGTACTAACATTGCCATTTAAAAATATATTTCAGATGATGTTTTAAAATTTGGTCTTATACAAAACAGTAGTGCTTTTATACACGATATTTAGCGTAACCAGTCCATTTTGTTTAGCCAAAACACCGCTTTGTGTAATGTATATCGAAATTTTTGGAAACATTATTTTGCTAACGCATTTTAGAATTGTATAACTTTAGATAGCACGGCGAAGATTTTGTTTTTAGCGTAAACGCTTAAAAGGACGTAATCGAGAAGACCAAATGTCTGATAATACCTACGACAAGTGTTGATTAAGATCTGAAAAGATATACTTTTTATGATGAAGTTTAAATAAAATTATATTTAATAACAATTTGTCTTATAAAGACGCTCTTACAGATTATTTATGTCCCTCGACAAGCTAGTGCCGCTTGCGCTAGCTGTAATGTAACAGCTGTCCGACGTGACATAATTATTACCTACTACTTATTAGTACGATTCTAGAACGACAAAGATGGCTTCTTGTCTCTACTTTTATTTACATTATTGTGATAAAGATAAGATACAGTTAGATTTAAGAGAAATTTAAATTCCCCGAACTTGTTTCGACTTGAGCTTAGATACGTGCGATTTCATTGCAATAGGTGATAGGGTCGATCGCAGTAATGAAAATCAGAAACTGAAAATGAAACATGACAATTTACAGAACCTGTGAAATGTAGGCAAGAATCTTTTGAAAGTACCTGCGCTTTTAAAATTTTCTTGTTGGCATAACACAGATTCAGTCGAAGACTAGTAAAGTATTTAAAAAAAGAGACAGCGTTCGACCCTCACAGAATCCAATGAAGTGATCTCTGTTTTTCTAGATGAACACTGAGCCTAAAACGATAGAGAGCTTAAACCAGTAAAATTAAATGTTTTAGTAGATCTATTACAAATTGATCGTTCTATTTACCTTTGTTTAAGTTAATACTTGCTTGTTGCGTCGAAGGTTTAGTATAACATAGTTATAATACGTGTTACGATAAACTTTACTCATTTCTAAAAGTATGCTAAATCTTTAATGAATCTCTATTTATTTGTTTTGATTAAAATTTTATTGGCACTACGATATTTTCGGTCCGTTGTTGAATATTAATTTGAAGTTTCTAGTCGTAACGACCCAAATACTTATGAAGACGTTGTAGTCATTATTATTCGTTCCTATTCGAAATGTTTTTTGAGCATTTTGTTTTTTACAATTGAATTATCTATACTGACCCCTGATGTAATATAGAATCTAAAGGTACTCCAGCAGTAGAATATTGAGTTGTTTTACAATTGTACCGTTTCGTTCGGATTGTGTGATGCGAGAATGTGATATGGGTGATAAGGAATTCATCAAGTAACTTAACATCCTAGTGCGTAAGCTATAACGATCAGGCTTTCCTCCAATTATTATGATGCGTTTTCCTTTCGTTATTTGCCAAACTATCAAGTGGAAGTTTTGAGTCAATTAATTTAAGTCATTCATAGAATTAATCTGATAACTCACCACTAACTACATCGCTTTCTTTGCCAACATCTTCCTTAATATATTATAGTCAAACAGAGCGAAACGATTTGTTACATCTGAGGCACCAGCACAACGTGAAACATATAAAAATAAACTAAAAAATATAACTTAATACATTCATGTAATAACATTATTAATATATTACTTATATATTTTTATGTATTTATATTATTGTGTAATGAATGAATGGCATTTTTTTATAATAGATTATTATTATTGATAAAGTATGTTACTGTGTGTATTGGTGTGAGCACAATAAATTATGTTTTTATGTAAATTGCTTTAAGTAGTTGGAGGGGACTAAACAGGGATCGAGTAAAATATCTTTGGAGATTGGATCGGGGCCGGTGTTGCCATCTATGATTGTATAGTTTTAAACTTTTCCGATTAGGAAGGCCTTTGCTCTATCATCTTCCATCGCGTGAGGCTCTCCTCGAGAGGGTTTGCCTGGCCCTCCCAAAGACGGCCTCGCTATTTTTAAAAGATAATGTCTTTCAACTTCCCTAGATTTATTGTGAGGCTCACCGGCGTCGGTCGTGCTTACAGTGAGATTGTCATGGCTTTCGTTACTTGCGCGAGAAGTCACATCCTCGGACAAGTTTACTATTGTATTTTATAGCTAGAATTCTAATTAATGCATATTATTAGGAATTATAAAAATGTTATTAAAATTAAGAATTGTATCAGCTTAGTGAACATCAATAGCTCTGAGAAATAAATCATTATTGAAATTATTAAATGTTGTATTCTTCCGGCCGTGGGCACTAACTATGTTGTACTTACTAACTTTAGCTAAAACTTAATTATATCCCTAATATCTTCCTATGTAACTGTAAAATAAAATAAAATCAGTTCTCCTTTTGTGGAATATGATTAATGAATAACTTTATTAAAACATTACCATAAGGAACCTCAATAAAATGACTGCATTATGACTTTACAATAAGTCTACGAAGGTCAGGCCAAAGGCACTCTTTTTAATAAATAGGTGCGAAATACATACCTGTTGTGAAAAAATATTGGCATCATTATGATGGAAAAAACCGTTTATCTTTATATAATTAAACATCACATAATATAGTTCTCGATGATTTTTGCAGAGTATGTATTTGGTTATATCAAGGTTGAGCGAAGAGGATTGATATTATTTGTATCGAGGTAGGTAGGTCTCCATTGTGTAAAGCTTTTGTGGTGCTAACAACTGATGTGCTAGGCGACATTATAGAATTAACGTTTCTCTTGTAAATCATGACGAAGAGTTGCTAAGCTTTGACTAACAGATGGCGCTATAAGCATCTTTGTTACAGTTTGATCAAGCTTAGTTTAAGAAATATTTTCACAAAAACATAATATATAGAAGGAAAGATCTTTGGAATTTTCGTCATTGTTTATTTGGGAAACAATCGTAACACGCTTAATGGTAAGTGAGACTGATCGATGGTTATTTTCATTTACTTTGAATGTTCTGTACTTACAAGTACCAAATCGACAGTTAAAAAAATGTAGTTTTTTTTATTTAAAAAATGTTTAATAATTAAAATAATGATGAAACTCGTACACGGATATTTAGGTATTTACGTATTAGGTAATTTTAATAAAAAAAAATCATTTTCGCATTCATTGTATCAGTCACATCGTATTATTCTCCATTCAGCGTGTTTGGTGGAAATGTATGAATCATTACAGTAATAAAAATATTAAAACTTAAAGACGACTATAATTCCACACCTTGTAGTCTAGAAGTGCGCTCCACGCGAGTGTCAATTAAAGACTGGCATTTGCAGCCGAGAATGTTATTGACGGAGCCGTTTTCAACTACCCTCAATATAATTAACAAATATCGAATAAAATACTTACACTTTTATTAAATTACTAAACACTAAATGCTACCTACTTCTATTTATATACCTACCTAATAGATTTAATAGGTAGGTGAGTACTAATTACATAACTTATGTAGAAAAGTAAAAGAAAAAATATTTTCAGAAATTTTATTTATGGGTTTGCTCACAAACAAAAGTACTTATAATTTAAAACAGTGTTTACATGCATTCATTAAGCAATAAATAATAGCTATATAGCAATAATAGCTCTATAGTTTATTAATTAAAGTTCTTATTTGGTTATTCAAACAAGACATTGACGTTTCGTTGATAAGCACAGAATACCTATACTTGTAAAGCTCTCTCTTTCTCTGCTAGAGTATACTAATAAAGCTTTCTCTCTCTCAAAGAGAGAGATCTTTCTCTCTCTCCGAAAGGAAAACAAATTTCATACTATTTATGATAATGAAATAGGGAATAACATTTAAAGGCAATAAATAAACATTGAAGTGGTAATCCAGACTAGGGACTTGAATATAAGACTACGCTTATTGCTAGCTATCATTAGCTAGCTAACCTACCACAATCATTATACTTAAAAATACTTAGAAAAAAATCTTCGTTACCGCCGTGTTCGATAGAAATGTATTAAAAAGGAACAAACTAGATAAGTTTTTTAAATTATTTTGTGAAGAATGGGCAAAAAAAATTTTCGATGGGTTTTTTTTCTATGAGTACAAATATTAGGTAGATTACTTGGAGTGTAAAGTAAGATATTAGGTACCTCGTAGTGTAAGGTACATATATTAGGTACCTCGTAGTGTAGTTTACATATATTAGGTAACACGAGGTGTAAGGTACATATATTAGGTAGCTCTTACTTTGAAAAATTATACATAGAAGTCACAACGCGTAGAAAATTATGGTCAATATCGAAACAACTATTTTACCAAAACCATCCGTAGGAATATTTATACATTTACGGCTCAGTTCAATATTGTCTGTTCGATTTGCACAACATCGTCAAAACTCGTGCAAAAAACGAGCAAGGGAAACGGTGATTATGTCTGAATCGCAAGTGGGAACTTCTCTCCCGTTGGTCAGACGGTGGTTCGTCAGCCAAGTTGACCTGTCTGTTACGGCTCTTACAGTGTGTTACGGCTTGTGCAACTATCGCGTGACTGTGGATCTATTCTGGCTGCACATTGAGTCCAGACAGATTGAGTATTGCCGAGATTAGCACGTCATTGTGGCATCATTGTATTTTTTTGATCGAAGACCTCTTAGTGTAAGTTACAGATATTAGGTAACTCGTAGTGTAGGTTACAGATATTGGGTAACTCCGGGTGTGAGCTAGGTGAAAGGTACATTATTATTATTAGGAAATTTGGGGTATAAGGTATATATTATATTAGGTATCTCAGGGTGTAAAGTACAGGCATTAGGTACCTCGGTTGGAAGTTTCTCTAATAATAATGGATCCAAATTTTCCCTTCATTCTCCTTTCTATCTAAAATTAAGGCTACTGCTTTGGAATGATACGAGTAATCAAATTGTTTTATCACTAACTTAAACATGATTAACTTACCAACTTAATATAAAAATATAATAAAGCTTTTGCGTCACACATTCGTATGGTCAACAACATTATGGATTGGAAATTGTACTTAGATAATTAATTAATTTTACTTTACAACAGTTTATCAAAATATACTTGGCCTTTGAAATAAAAATACGTAAATTACGTTTAATAGAAAATCTACTAGACTAGATTAGAAAATTTCTCTAATTTTATAAAATAGATTTATAAATTACACTCACTCGAAGTATATTTATACTAAATGGCAGGAGTAATAATTATGATTTATCTTACAAAAATAAATGGCTCATTCCCACTAGCACAACCAATAAGTTTAACCGTCGAACTAGTGGGAATATCTTTTCTTTTTACTACAAAATCACACGTAGGTAATAGTATATCATAAACATTTAAAAAAAAACTCACTCTATAACATTGACTATTATAATTGAATGCAGGTAGAATATATCATGCATATAATTACTAAGCATTACAGTTCTCAACCTCTTATATACACGTACTAGTGATTACCTGATATGTGCTTGTGATCACAATAAGTATGCTTGTGTTCACCGTGAGCATGCTAGGGTTTATCCTGAGTATGCTTGTTATTTATGCTTGTATATAGCCGTACATTTTATTCTTATCGCATCTTGACACTTGAACACCCATATGCTTTGCTCTGACAGAATCGCTAGTCACAATGACCAATGATCTTTACACCGTGTTCACCGTGAGCATGCTTGTGTTCACCGTAAGCATGCTTGTCATCACCATGAGCATGCTTGTGATCACCGTAAGTATGCTTGTGTTCACCGTGAGTATTCTTCTCATCACCGGAAGTGTATTTGTGAGCACCAGAAATATTACGGAGATCACTAGAAGTATTATGCGATATACTTAATGAATATGGATGCGGCGCTGATGGCGCATTGTAACCATAGACAATATTTAGTAATTTATAAACTTCAGTATTATATCTTTTTTGACCATATTAAAAAGATTTTTGCATTACATAATTATAATTGTCGGAAGCGTTCGTGTGATAACAAGTTATTTGCACATGCTTACTAACCACAGCTTACCGGAAGCGTATAAAGTAGATCCTATATCACTGTAACCACACTTTGGCACTTTGACATTGAAAGTATGCTTAGTAACGCCGGAAGTGTTGTCATGTTCACCGGAAGTGCATGTCATCCAACTTGCGTAGATTCTAGATCACCGTAAATATACTTGTGATCACCGTAAGTGTGCTCATATTCACCATACTTGGGCACTATGACACTGAAAGTATGCTTAGTGCTTAGCCGGAAGTGTGGTCATGTTCACCGGAAGCGCATGTCATCCGGCTTCCGTATGAAGTATGCGACGCGATCGAGCGGTACGCGGTACTCGTGCATCCAACGGTTGCCCTTCCGCAGCGACCCGTCGATACCGTCCAACCACAGCCCGGCTGGCAGGTACACTGGAAATAAGAACAACTATATTGTTGACACTCACTTCCTGATTGAAACACAAAGAAAGATGGCGACTCTCGACCCAACATTTAAAAAAAAACAGGTGCCGTTCATGAATACAGTAAAAATATTTTTATTTATCATTGTTTTACCAATTATTCTAAATATCTCGTATATTTTAAGAAGCAGGAAATCAAAAGCTCTTATTACCTATTTATTTAAAATTAACGTATATACTTTGCGTGAAACAAAACGCAACAACACGCACGCTTTTACGGGTAGTTGAGTACGGAGTCTATGAATTCATTCCATTTTATCTGTCATAAGTATAGTACCTAGATATATGTGTGTCAAAGTCAACATAATATTATGATTTCATCGTATTTCAAACGAAACAGAATTGAGTGATTTAAGTTATATTATTGCGATTTGCGACAATCGCGACTAATTTGCACTGAAACTAAACTAACTACTTATGAGATCTAGTGTAGTACTCCTGTGGCCTCAATAAATAATAGTACTATGGCCAAGTTTCGTACCTACTACAGTTTCTACAAACAAGATTAATATGAGAGACTAGCCGTCCGCCCCGGCTTCGCACGAGTGTAAGCTCGGCCTTCGGCCTCGCTACAAAATATAATATAGCCTATGTCACCCGGGGATAGTGTAGCTTCCCAACAGTGAAAGAATTTTTCAAATCGGTTCAGTAGTTTCGGAGCCTATTCATTACAAACATACAAAAATAGGTACAAATCTTTCCTCTTTATAATATTAGTGTAGATATGATAGGTATAGGTTATGTACCTACTAATATAACCTCAATTTATTATTTTTCTCCCAACTTCTGCAACATACATTCAACTTCCTATGCGTCTATACGTCGGGGGTTAAACATGGGTTGGGGACGCAAACAGAGGGTCTTTATAAATTTAACGTGTGTATCTGTGTGTCTGTCTGTGGCATCGGAGATCTCAAACGGCTGAACCGTTTTAAATTTAGTTTTATTGTTTTTTTAGGGTGACTTGATCGAGAGTGTTCTTAGCGAATGATTCAAGAACACCTGTTCAGCCGACAAAAGATCATCAGCTCTTTAGTTGACGTTTTTCAAATTTTGAAATTAATTTTATGATTGTTTTCTTATTTGTCTTCATAAAGTTCCAATGCAACTACCAACTCCCAGTGACTACTTTCTTTGCTGCAATCTCTGTCAACTTCTACAACGTACCTTCTCTCGCAGCCTGGCCCTGCGTGAGTACGGGCGCCACGACTAGCTCGTCTCCTATAACGAACTCGTCTCTAACGAGCAACGCCGCGTCTCCGCTGCCCGTCAGCCACAGCGGACGGATCAACGGTAAGCCTTCTTCTAACGCTTCACGTTTGAACTTTAGCAGGAGTGGAGTTACCTGCGGAAGAGAAAAATAATTTGTTTTTTAATCATCATCAAAAATGGAGGGGGTTTGAATTTTTTTACGGTTGTACTTCAGAACTTCGTCATTTATGAAACGATTTGGAAAATATGTTTTTATCTGAATGGACTTTCAGGTTAGTTCCATTGAAATTTAATTAAAACCGGTTCAGTAGTTTGGCTTTTAAATCAAAATAACTGGAAAAATGGGTTAATTTGATGACAATATTGTCATCCGAGTAATCTACATTGCGTATTTTACTAATTTTGTGAAGACCGTTTTTTAAATTGATTATTATGATTAAATATATTGAAGCCGTTTGAGGCCTAAAATCTAATAAGAATTAGTTATAGTATATTAGTTGTTAATTAAACTTCTGGAGTTCGTTGACGGTTTGAACACAAAGAGAAGGAACTAAATAGATAAATCAGCATGCCAAGGGAATATGAACATTATACCATTTTGATCAGGTTTCAAATCGCTTCAGTAACTTTGTCCATCGCAAGTATACGATTACAGTAGGGACTTGAATATTATGGTTGTAGGTGAACTACTATTGTTGTGACAAAAAGTTTGTTGAAGTTATAAAACTATATGGGAAAAGTTTATGACGTATATCGCGCAGAAAATGGCATCAGGCAGGATTTATTAGAAAACCAAGTACATTACTTTTTAATGAACTTACTTGTTTCTGCCTCAGCAAGGTTAGATTCTTAGCGATCTCCAACACCTTCTCATCATTATATTTACTAGGCAGATGTGTAAACTTCATTACTGGTAAGAATGTAGCCATTTGCAGCCATCTTATATACAACTCCCTTTCTGGCAGTTGTATTCCATTCTCTTGCGTTGTATTCACTGGCTCTAAAATTCCTTTGGAAGATGGCAGAAACTGTTCGCTTCCAGGCCAGTAAATATCACCACCGACCGCTCCCGGCATTATGAAAGGAAAGCCGTTGATGCCATAAGTCAACATTGTGGGTATCACATTACCCAAAGCTTCCCATGTTGATTCAAATGGGGGTAATGACACAAATATCGGAGGCCTGGGTAAAGATACCGCAGAAGAAACCCCTATAATGTTAAGAGTCTTTTCGAAGGTTTTAGTAAAAATTGTCTTGTATTGATCAGGGTTCGTTAAGAACTTCTCGCATCGGTAGTAGTGAGGCATATCGTAGGCAGTTCCGAGGTCGAAGTAAAATGAGTCGATGTGGAATTCCTCGATCACGGCTTGGAGTTTGTTCAGTATCCACGGAATGGAGCGGTTGTTGGTTACGTCCAGGACTCCAGCGCTAGCTAAAGACTTGAATCTGGTTAGAGCTGGGATTCTTCTATCACTGTTTCTTTCACTAATAAGTAGCCTCTTTTGAACACATTCCGCGAAGTTTTTGCTCTCAGTGCTGATGAAAGGTTGGACAGTGAAAGCGACTTTGAAACCTCGTCTGTGCAGTTTGTCAACGGTTTCGTTGAGAGTATCAAATCTAATCCTATCAACCAAGAAGTCGCCGATTTCATTCTGCCAGTACTCGTTTATGAGAACGTGACCTTGCTTCAAAAACCCTAAGTTGATGACGTCTTCGGTGTACTTTGAAATGGTTTCTGCTTTAAGTTCGTGTTTGAATCGAGGAGCTATTTGCCAGACCGGCTCCGACATGAGAGATTCCAAAGTTTGCATGTCGGCAGGTTTCAAACCATCCCATAAGGGAGAACTTCTGTGACTGTGAATGGAAGAGTGTAAAGACCTCATATCGACAGACGTACAGATATTATACTTCATCTCAGGGAATTCAGTCAGCTTGTTAGCGTATGCAAACTCGTCATACTTAGCTCTCAAACATAACTGCTTTCCTCCTTTATTGACAGCTAGTTGCAAAGGAGTATCTTCGTCAATAATGAGTGCAGCTCCTTTAGAATTGATAAAGTATCTTGTGACAACGTTCCCGAACTGTGATTTCTGCATGTCTCCCGTGATGAAAGGAGTGTAGTCAATAGAGCCTCGGTTGAGCGGCCAAGAGAGGTTGGAAGACTGTCCGCCGCCGTACCAATGGACTTTGGTATCTCCCCAGTCGAAACAATCGTTAGGAGTTACATCTGGAATATACAAACAACCAACATGTCACAAAGATGTCAACCGATGACATAGCGTGATACAATACATATCTTTTATAGCGTGACTAGTTCAAAGAGTAATATAACTATACCAAGAGGGACTAGTGGCTCACTTCAGTTTTACGTGCAAGTACTTGTTTAATAACAAAATTAAACACTGTTTTAAACTATCACGGTTGTTCACTAAAGTTAAATGATTATTTACGGGATATTTACCGTGGTAAGGTTGTGGAAGGAGCTCCCAATATTTCGGCGCAGTTACATGCACCATGTTCACGGGAAGACACATCCCGTGAACCCGTGTCCCGTGTCTTCCCGTGAACATGGTGCATGTGACTGCGCCGAAATATCGGGAGCTCCTTCTACAACCTTACCACGGTAAATATCCCGTAAATAATCATTTAACTTTAACAAAATTAAATATTTTTTCGTTATTTACTACAAAAAATACAAGTTAACTAACACTAAATAACTAAACTACTTCAAACAGTTGGTCTAACGCAGTTCAAAATGACTAAACTACTTCAAACAGTTGGTCTAACGCAGTTCAAAATAACTAAACTACTTCAAACAGTTGGTCTAACGCAGTTCAAAATGACTAAACTACTTCAAACAGTTGGTCTAACGCAGTTCAAAATAACTAAACTACTTCAAACAGTTGGTCTAACGCAGTTCAAAATAACTAAACTACTTCAAACAGTTGGTCTAACGCAGTTCAAAATAACTAAACTACTTCAAACAGTTGGTCTAACGCAGTTCAATATCTCGGTTTGAAAACCATTCATAAGCATCTTAGAGGCATTCGCGTTGTTTAAGAATTCTGCAACCATATTTAGACAGGGAGCTATAAGGCAAAAAATTCAAAAAAGTATGTTATTACAAGTGAGTATCAAATTATTCATTATTAGCCAATCAAGGCACTGGAAGCCTTCTGCGCGAAGATGTTTCAGACAGAGGAGCGACTTTGAAAGGAAAGATGTACGTACCGGGTCTCAAAGCTTTCCAATTTATCGCGAAGCAGGTTGTATTATCAACTCCAGGGTCGTGCGGTATGCTCTTCAGGTAGAAGCGCAGCGTGTGGAGCCACTCGAGACACTCGGAGCCGTCTGCGCGACGGTGCTCCGGGAGACACGGGAAAGATTTCACATTACCGGCTAGGTCTACAGCTGGAAATTATATTCAAAGTGTAAAGAGTTAATTCTTTTGTTATAATTTGTCTTTTTTTTTTTAGTAAGTACACAGATCTAAAAAATACTATAATATTTGCAGCGATATGGAAATTATATCCTAGTTTCAGCGACGCTGTTAAACTGCAATTATTCCAAGAGACTATATGAGACTAGAATTGTGACCAGATCTGTGATGAACTACTTGGAGGTTGACTGGCCGTCCTCGTTTTTATGAGGACTTGTAATTTTGATACTATATTACAATATAAAATACAGTTATATTTTATTTGAATGACGCAAAATAGAGGCATAGAGAAAGATGAAAATATTATATTTAACACGCACCCAAACTAGCCTTTAATATCTCAACATCATCCTTGTTATAGATCCTGAGCAGTCTCTTAGGTTCGTTGAACTGCACCGTGTCGAAGTACTGCTTGGTGAGAGCTTGCTGGTGGTATAGAACGTACGCGAACCCCACGAAGAAAACTATAGCCAGGAACATTAGCGCCACGAACGCACGGAGCTTGTAGTCGGACGGCTTCTTACGCATCTTTTGGGGTATGCTCTGGAAAGTTTTGAAACAATGTTATGAATGTGCTTTATAGAACTTTGGCTTGTTGTTTCTTTAATGGTACTTGCAATACGAGCACTTGATGGACATACCTAGATTTTACATTATAAATCAGTTGGTATATATGATAGAGCCAAAAGGCGGAAACATATTTAGAAGGCCGATCCCAAATGACCTGCGGAGAGGCACGGAGAAAGAAGAGCTCTGAATGTTTTTTTTATTATTATTATTATTTATGATATTGGGAGACGAGACGAGCGAGGTCGCTAGCCTGGTGGCTCTTCACGCTTGCCCACAACAGCTCAACGCCACTCAGAATTTTGAACTTCAACAGTTCAAAACCCTGGATGGCAATGCACTGCGCTCGTCACCCCGAGATATAAGATGTCAAATCTCTGTGTGCCCTGTAATTTCGCTGGAAACATTGCCCTTCAATCCAGAACACAGTAGTGTCTGCACACTACTGCTTGGCGATTGAATAACTAACAAAGGTGTGGTACTTCTCCAGGCGGACCCCTGCAAAAGAGTCCTACCACTACAAAACTGTTCTACTGTTGTACTGTTCTATAGGACTTTAAGTTGAAATGTCCTGAAATATTCCTACTGCAATACGAGCGTGGTGTAAAATCGCATTTCAACCTCAGCGAGTAGTTCACTCCGACCCGGGTAAGTCCTAAAACTGCGACCAGAACCACCGGAGGATGGGTAGCAGCGTCATAATAGTACACAGTGAACGTACTGCGATCCCCAAGCCGCCTGCCAAGCGTGGGGATTATGGCAACAACCCCTCTATGAGGGAGGCCTTGTCCAACAGTGGACGTTAATTGGCTGATGATGTGATGATGTGAGTAGTTCACTGGCAGTAAGATGGTGGCGAAAACGGTGGCTTCATTTACTTGTTGGCCTGTTTGGTGGCTTGGGTTTGCAGTGGTCCCGTTACCGCCCCACTGTCATTTTGTTTGGTGGCTTGGGTTTGCAGTGGTCCCGCTACCGCCCCACTGTCATTTTGTTTGGTGGCTTCGGTTTGCAGTGGTCCCGCTACCGCCCCACTGTCATTTTGTGTAGAGAACAGTTCCATACATATAAATGTGTATTAGATCACTGTTCTGCAGTCGTTTTGCTGCTTGCTGCTGTCATATACACAGTCTAAAGTTCAGACGCACGTCTCTCTCAACTTATCACTAAACTACTTTATGATTGTCTAGAATACAACTCTTAAGTATTTTGATTCTTTCATAGTCATAATAAAGTCGCTGTAAACAATGTGACCACGAGATCTTATCATTATTACTGCAATAATTATTCGCTCATTAACACAAAAATTTACTATTTGTGAGTGGATTTACCTCTCATTTTGTACGTCTATAACATATTCATTATGTGTTTAAGACGAGTTTTAAGGCCAAATGAAACTCTATCTAAATAACTTTGGGTATGGTCGGATATGGTTACATTTGAAGTCAACTGAGGTCAAAAGTTACTTTTACGCAGTTTCCGCATCACGTTGCAGAATCTTTTGTGATTTCTTCCCATAGAAATCAGTTTTTTTTTTTAATGTTACTGAGTGACGAGACGCTCGCCACTCAGAATTTTGAACTTCAACAGTTCAAAACCCTGGATGGCAATGCACTGCGCTCGTCACCCTGAGATATAAGATGTCAAATCTCTGTGTGCCCCATAGATTTAGGAATTTCGCTGGAAACATTGCCCTTCAATCCGCAACACAGTAGTGTGCAAATTCAGAATGCAGATTGTTTGGCGGTTAATTAACTGACAAAGGTGTGGTACTTCCCCAGGCGGACCCCTGCAAAAGTGTCCTACCACTACAAAAATACAGCACTATTTCTAAGAGTACCGGGGGATGCCAATTAATACTTTTACTTTTCCTAATTACTATTAAAAAGTAAATAATGTACATATAATCTACGTCTTTTTTTTTTTTTTCAAAGTCAAATTATTTATTGCACATTATGTTATGCTAAGTATAGTTAACACTTGAATTTTTTTTTTTTTATCTACATGTCTTATACATTATTTACTACTAATTGTACTACTAGGTACCCTGTAGTACTAAAATTCTACATACCTGCAGTTTTTCCTTAAGTAGACTGGCGAGTGAGTTGACAGAGGTGACCGAGTTGCTGGGCGAGTAGTCTTCATCCATGCTGAACTCGGAGCGCATGCGCCGCGGGGCGGTTGACTTGCGCCGCGGGGAGCGGAGGGGGGTTCTGGAAGGGCATACATCATCATCAGCCCACATCTATTTACTGTTGGAATTAAACATATAGGCTTCTAGAAGTAACAGTCCAATGCTTTTCGAACCGGCCTCTGTAAAGGCACGTCAATCCCCAACTTTTCACATAGGTGACTGACTGCCTTACGTATACCGTCACTCCATCGTGACGCAAGGCGTCCTACCTACAGTATTGTTTTGGTATGACAATTGGAGGGTGGACATTTGAAACGTGGTAGCAAGGTCAATGTCATCTATTGTCAGGCAGCTACGGTAAAACGATCCTAAAAGATTTCATGGACTTACAAAGAAAACCAAATAAAAAAAAATGTAGGAATTGAATTTTTATTGTGTCCTCTATAATCGAGATACAATACTTCCTACAAAATTCAATATATTTATTTTATTGGATTGCTTGCGTTTGGCCGATATCTCGCCTGATGTAGAGCGATGATGCGGTCCACGATGAAGCATGCTTGCTTAGAAGAAACCAATTCTATCACGACTTAAAGATACCCAAATTTTAACTATCAGGGAACACCCATTCTGGCAGCGCATTCCACAGACTAGCAGTACACACAATAAAATTGGAATCAATGCGCTTCGTATGTATTTTCGGAGTATCAACTTTTGCACTATTCGCACTTTTGTCCCTGGTCGTCCGAAAGAAAAATTTAAGTTTTTTTTTTTTAAAATAAAATAAGAAGTTGTGATGTAAGTAATAACAAAAATATATAAATACTAGCTGCGCCCCGCGGTTTCACCCGCGTGGTGATAAAAATTGGTGATGATGATGAAAAGTAGCCAATGTGTTAATCCAGGACATAAGCAATGTATATTCCAAATTTCATCCAAATCCATGTAGCCGTTTTTGCGTTATTGAGTACAAACATCCATCCATCTATCCATACATCCATCCATCCAAACTTTCACATACTTATATGATATTAGTGAGATACTCGGACAAAAAGGTATAGGTAGGTATGTGACGTTAAAAAGTGACATGCCTGCAGTATCGTGACCTTACACCAATCTCCAGGAATTGGCTAGAATAATCTAGAATGTGGAAACGACCACGCAGCCCGCAGGTGTCAATGCGGGTAATGAGGAAGCCGGGAATGAGTGACACTTTGGAAGGTCAAATCAAGTGTAGGTGTCATTTGATGCTTACGATATCTGGTAGATAGATAATAAATATCAATATAAAAAACCGACTTTATAAAAACGTCAGAACTGGACCAAATTGAAATGTGATCACTCGGGAAGCACCAGCTTTCAAATAAAATAAAAACATCAAAATTGGTTCACCCAGTCGAAAGTTCTCAACTAACAAACATACAAAAATATATAAAAAACAGTCGAATTGAGAACCTCCCCCTTTTTGGAAGTCGGTTAAAAGAGTTTCTTGTGTACCTACACCGGAAATAAAAATTACAAACAGATTGAAAACTTTCCCACACTCAAGTACGTTCATAAATACTTAATAGTTTTGGCGGCAAAGTGAAAGTAACATAATTGTATTATTTTTCTAAGCTTGTGTATATTCGAGTGTCAATATATAATAATGATGGATTATTATTTATCGAAAATTTGGTTACGTTTGTGCGAGTGTGGGAAAGTATTATAATGAGGTGAAATGTATTTTCGTGATATTTCCAAAACTCTATAGAAGTATCTAGAAAAGACACTATCACTTTACTAGGGCATGACTTTTACTTAACCGTGACCTACTTTGCTTGACTCCGACTGTGACTATGACTTGTTTGACGATATGTAATAAAACTTGAAAATATTTCAATACTTGACACTGGCACATTCATAAGACGCGGGACGCCAAAATACTTATAAGAGGAAATAATAAAAACCGTACCTTATAAATGGTACAAAGCACAGATAAGGTAGTAGATCTGTGCTACAAAGTATGCTAGGACTCTCCGTAAAAAGTTTTAACGGGCCAACCTCTTTGGTTGACATGTATAATGACGGTACGGTGCACTTTTATGGCAAAAAATTGCATAACATAGGTATATATCTACACAGGCTAATTTAAAAACATACAATGTAGTTAAAAATAAAAACAGGCAAAAACTAACCGGTTTTAGGTCCATGCTCGGATGGAACATGGTTTTGCATAATAAAATTGCTTGCTAAAGGTTATTTGAACTTTAAACTTGTATTTTTTTATCAGCGCTGATATTGCCAGGTGACAATTTAAAAACAACAATAACAAACTATTGAGGTAAGTATATTTTATTGCTGACAGCTAGTCTAGATATATATTGACGTCGATTCTGGTGTACCATTCTCTAAACTAAACAAAATTTGACAGGTTTAAACTTATTGCCATCCTTTTCTGACGTATTGGAATGAAAAGTGACTCTGATAATTTTAGTCTTGTCAAATTAGTTTAGAGAATGGTACACCAGAATTGATGTCACTATGGTAGTAAAAAAACTACTATTGACGTCGATTCTATCATACCACTAAACTAAACCAATCTGACGGGACTAAAGTTATCTGAATCTCTTTTCATTTCAATAAATTACGTGAGAGAAGAATGGCTCCAATTTTAGAGCTGTCAAATTTAATTTAGTTTAGATAACGGGACAACAGAATCGATATCATTAACTGTGTATTATTATGCTTTGACCATAGCATATCCGGTTCTAAGTGATAATGCAGTAAAAATTTATCTCTTTCTTGCATTCGCTATTCCCATTGTTTAATTATTATGCATATTTTTATCGAAATCTTCGTTCAATCTAATTCCTAGACAAATTTACTTATATATTAATTATTATTGTTATATTTCAAATATCATATGTGTTACTTTATATCGTTTAAATAATATAACAAGTTGTTTAACATTGTTATCTAAATATTGAGTAAAGAGGTCAAGGTGTCAAAAGGCTTTATTGATAGAAATACTAAGACACAGAATAAATTTTAGATACAATAAACATAAATTATAACTAGGTAGCATTTGAGAATGCAGAATCAAGAATTCTGAATGTGTCAAAACTATGTGTCATATTATATTTTTGGCTTCTCAAATTATTTTTCATAATTATTTGCACAACAAAAAATTGAAATCCACTTACTTTACTGATAGATCCCACACTCCAAAAATGAGAAACGGTTTATAGCGGAACCACAATTCACGAATCGAGTTAGCACTATCTCTTAGTTTAATAATGAAAGAGTATTACGTCTTAGTATGTTATAAAGTTTATTACAATAATGTGGAAAAGCTTGTCAATTTCCTCAGAGATAAGGTGTTGATTGACAGCTTTCCACCGCACCGGCATGCGCAGGAGTCTCGCGACAGACGCGTTTGTCTCTACTGAACTGACCGAAGCCGCGTGGAGAATGTTCGCGTGATAAATTTTGCGATTGACTTTTGTTATTATTACTAAGAGACTTGATGTTAAGATTGTTTATCCTTAATCTGGATAAAGAGACATACGTTTTATAAAATTACGTTCACTCTTAACGAATTTAATAAGTAATCTATTTCGCAGACTTTCCATTAATTTCCTTAATTGAAATGAAATTAGCAAGAAACACAAACCTTTATTAAGATAGATCTTATTTAAGACTAGCTTATGCCCGCGACTTCGTACGCGTAGCGCAAAGTTATTAGTGGGCGGACGATTAGACTGACATATCCAAATATAAATGTTAGACTAACGAACACGAACGGAACTTTAAATAGGCACAAATCCATCGGATTATTTATATCTACTGAATATTTTATAGATAATACCTACACTTATGACATTATTGTAGATTTTTTGCTCTCCATTTTAATGCGGATTGTCATACTATCGTTAAAGTATGATTTTAGTCTAGTTTTAATCTGACTCGATACAGGTATCCCGATATGTCTATAGTTTCAAATATATTTCAAGCAAATAATATATTACTTTCACTGGTTAAATACGTTGGAAGTGTGGAGCCATGGAGCCAATAAGGGAAAAAAATTGTATAAGTCAAGCGAAATGTCATGCATGACAAACGTTATTATTGAATTATTAGTAAACAGTAAGTAAGAAGTATATGGAGCGGTATCTATAATTAATTGCTGTTATTTAACATTACTCCGCGTAAAGACTGCCAATCAATGATGTCTAAATATTTTTTGCCCGCCTACTGCGCCCCTACCCTTCCAACAACTAAACCGCTTTCGTTCACCACCATAACATCCAAAATAGCTGCTAATCAGATAAGATGCCGCGAGTTCACCTACTTTGCGTGTCTGTTATTGGTCTTTTGATCGTGGCAAAAATATATTCATTTTAATCTCCGTCGACTTGGTATATTAGCACGTCAGAAGTCAATACAAATATCAACGTACTTTAAATTACGCCATAATAAACTGTAAAACCTCTTCAAAAGCAGTTGGCTGTCCTGACAATAACAAACACAAAAAAAAAAAAAATGGTGCAGTCGATCGGAAGTTATGCGGGTACATACATTTCGGCGATTCGTTTTTATTTACATATAGATGATATGGCAACAGCCGCTTCAGTCTTCCTACCTACCATGTCTGCGAGTAGAAGTCTATCATTACGACAACATTACTATAAAATAAGCTAGATGGCGTTATAACTAATTATAAAAAAATTATTGATTTTTTACTATTTATTATCATAAATTAATATAGCCTATGTTTCAATCAGGTATTTTTTAAGCATATTCGTGGAAACTGCTTTGAAATCCTTCTAGTAGTTTAAAAGATGTGCGTGGACAAACAAACAAACTGACAGCCGTCAGATTTGTAGTTCCATAGTTTTAAAATAGATTGCGTACTAAAACGATGTTTCGCGAAAAAAATATTAAATTTGCTTAAATTTTACGAATAATATTATTAAAAATGTAATAAAGTATTCAATAATTCCTAAAATAATGAGTGTAAATGGATCGTAGTTTCACAAATATGAAAAGTGCGTCTATTATAGGTAAATACGACACTTTACCTAAATCACGCAAACGGCATTATTTTTGCAAGTTAAACCGATATCAGGTATTGCTTCTACTTGGTTAGAAGTCATGTATGAAGGTATTTGATCTACACATTTATAATATGTAGGGATAGGGATAGGGATAGGGATATGTGGGAACAAACGTAAAATATTTTACATAATTAAAATTAATTTGTTCACTTTGCACATAACTTTAGCGATCGGACTCAGTCTTTTTTCTTCGTACAGAAAAAGAAGAAAATCCATTTTATTCGATATTTGCTTCCAAAATCTTTTACCTAAAGGATCAAATCAGTGTTGAATGGGTCCGTACTGAAAGTCAAAGACTCTTATCGCCGGTTTTCAGATGAACCATTGTATAGAAATAGTAGGTCTCACAGGGTTATGCTTTTCTCCTTTACTATGCCGAAAGGTGGTAATTGTACTCATCATTATGAACAACTTATAATAAGAGAAATCCTAACGACGTCACGAAAAAAGAATCAGCTGTTAACAGACTCGAGAAATGATAACAGCAGTTTTTTTTTCGTTATTTCGTGGTTAGTCCCATAGTAAAAGTTGTTAGATAGAAACTCTTTATTGTGTACACCAGAAATAAAAATTAAAAAGCGATAAAAAAACTTACGAGGTAGTGCCACAAGTGGTGGCCTTATCGCTTAAAGATATCTCTTCCAGGCAACCATTGGATGGAAAGAATTTACGAAACTGGATCCACGGTTACTCATAAAGATAAGTATGATGACTTCCATTCGACTTAGTATAGGGTATATGCGTAACCCTGTATATGCAATTTAAACAAATAAATAAATATCTGGGACATTATTGCACACACGGTCATCTGACCCCAAACTAAGCAAAGCTTGTAATATGGCTGCCAGTGACTGATATACATACATATATATGTTTAAATACATACTTAAATATAAGGTCGGGGAAAAAGTTTCTTCGTATTTTATAAACAAATTCAAAACATATTTTTTTCAAGTTTAATTACATTTAATTATAATATATGTGTGCCATTTTGTTCGATAACTTGTTGCCATCTTGTAGGTAGTGACATGATCCCGTTGCTGTAGAAATTTTGGGACTTCTGATCAAAAAACTGCAAGAAGTAGTTTTGACAGTCCTCTCTTGATGTTAATCTAACACTACCCAAAGAATTCTGAAGAGATCGAAACAGGTGGAAATCTGAGGGTAGAAGGTCAGGGCTATATGGTGGATGCATTAACACTTCCCAACCAAGCTCTCTAAATTTTTGCTGAGTGGCCAAAGATGTGTGCGGTCTGGCGTTATCATGATGAAAGACCACACTCTTCCTGTTGATCAATTCCGGCCGTTTTTTCTCAATTTCTTGTTTGAGTCTCATGTGCTGTTGGCAGTAGAGATCCGAATCGATGGTTTTTCCCGGCGACAAAAGCTCATAATGAACGATGCCCTGCCAATCCCACCATACACACAGCATCACCTTATTACGTGTTAATCCGGGTTTCGCTACAGTCTGTGGTGCTTCACTGCCCTTTTACCATGATCGTTTGCGCACATTCTTGTCGTAGGTGATCCGTTTTTCATCACCAGTGATCAATCATTTCAAAAACGGTTCGGTTTCGTTACGTTTCAATAGAGAATCGCAAATGAGTACACGATTCATTTGGTTACTTTCAGTGAGCTCGTGTGGCACCCAAATATCGAGTTTTTTTGTATACCCAGTTTTTTTCAAATGGGTCAAAACTGTTTTGTGGTCAATTCCCAGTTCTTCAACTACGTCGTAACTACTAATATGCCGATCTTGGTCCACTTTTTCAGAAATGGCATCGACTTTATCCGTAACAGGGCGACCCGAGCGAGCTGCATCTTTGACATCAAAATTCCCGGACTGAAAACGCTTGAACCAACATTGTGCTACTCTTGATGACACTGCATTAGGTCCATAAACGTCACAAATTTTATTCGCGGCTTGTGTCGCAATTTTCTCTTTTTTGTAATAAAATTTCACAATATATCGAATTTCTTCGTTAGATTCACTCATTTTATCGAACAAAAAAACAATTGAAAAATGGCGGGAAATTGCTTTTTACTTTTTGTATTCCTTTTTTAAAATGTCATATTTTTAATGATATCAAAACCAGCCAGATACAAACAGTACAACGGATGAGATTTTTACTACAACTTTATACATACAAAATACGAAAAGACTTTTTCCCCGACCTATTAGATATTAACACCCAGACATAGAACAAATACAAATGTTCATCACACAAATGTTTGTCCTAGGTGGGAATCGAACCCACGCCCCTAAGCGCAGAAGGCCATATTTAAAACATTTATACTTAATTTATAGTAAGTAGGTACTCTACTTATTGCATAGAATAGAAACAGGAATCCAGACACCACTCGCCAAAGACAAAGACTCGACAAAGACGTCTTTACCTCACTCTTACTACATACCAATTATTTTTCTGAGTAAACAATGCATTAATTATGGAGGCAATTAAAATCAAATTAATAACTTAGCTTTAATTCCCTTTGTTGTGTCCCGGGTTTCACACGTTTTCCGGAAATAAGTACCTACTAATGATTGCCTGGAACCGATCGCTTTTAGCGATAAAGCCGCCACTTTTGGCACTAGCTCGTAAATTATCTGTTTGTAATCTTTAATTCTGGTGTACACCATAAAGAGTTATTTCTATCTCTCTACTTATTTAGTTTTCTTCTTCAAGTATACCTACTATTTTTTTTATAGTCAACAAAGAGCCCGGCTTAAAAAGATATCTTGGGATTAAGTTTTATATCTATCGATATTCCGAAAAAATAATTCTAACCCCTTTATTTTTAACTTTTTGACTCTATTATTATATTAGTTAAAATCGCCGTAACATTACATATTCTGAGAAAAATTCGATTGGCTATTTATTACGTTTCGCAAGATACAACCGTTAAAAGTTAGGACAGATGGACAGACAGAGCGTAGGTTCAGTATAATAGGGTCCACAGCTCTTTGGGTACGGATCATAAAAAATTGATTACAGTAATAAGTACTTTGTATGTCTAAGATAAATTATCAATCGTCATGATTAAGATAAATCTCTGTTTGCTCGGGTTATCGCTAATGCTTCAGTACTAAATGAAGGTCAATTAATTGATTGTAACTAACCTTGGCATGATCTTACGATTAAGGATCGGATAAGAAAATAGGGGAGGCCTATGTTCAACAGTGGACGTCTTATGGCTGATGATGAAAACCACAAACCGTTCCTCCGCTCCGTTCTTCCGCTGTGATAATGCTTTAGGTCTAGGATATAATTCATTATCATCATCACCAGCAAGAAGACGTCCATTGCTGAACATAGGCCTCCTCCTTAGATTTCTACTTTAAACGACAGCCTGCCATCTGCATCCACTGGATGCCCGCGACT
The DNA here is from genome assembly GCA_949125355.1 of Agriopis leucophaearia. Lineage (NCBI taxonomy): Eukaryota > Metazoa > Arthropoda > Insecta > Lepidoptera > Geometridae > Agriopis > Agriopis leucophaearia. The sequence goes on along the minus strand of OX421277.1, from coordinate 1,070,140 downwards.
CTCACCATGTCGTCGGTCTATCTAGGGGGAAGCCTACCTACGCTGCGTAATCCGGTTCGTGGTCTCCACTCAAGAATGTTTTCCCCCATCGGTTATCAGTTCTTCGAGTGACGTGGCCTGCCCATTGCCACTTCAGCTTGCAAATTTTTCAATGGAAATCAGGCTCTTTCTCCGGAGTAGATTTTACATCTGATAACTCTAATCGTACGTCACTGACGCGTCACTGATTGTACACACGTCTGATAAGGTATTAATCTACAAGGAAGGTATTTTATCATATTATCGTGTCCTGATACTGTCCCGTGTATTTACTCTGACCGGTAGCTTTTCGTCATGTGATCACTAATCTTTGGAGTGATTTATTTCCTGGGTAAGGGATAGTATGATAAGAAATCTATATATATAAAAATTAACCCCTATTTCTCCTGGTCAAGCTATAACTTGAGAACTTTACCGATTTCATTCATCTTTTTTTAATGTTTTCTAATACTTGTAGAAGGTTCTTAACATTTAAAAAACTGGACCGCTTTGGGTGAAATTTTGTGTACCTGGAGCGGGTCATTGTAGCGAGGGCGAAGGCCGAGCTCTACGAGTACGAAGTAGCGGGTAACAGCTAGTAATGAAAAAAAAAAAATACTGATCTAGGCTTGAGGTGATCTCTCATTGCGCACGCGATATGCGTGTACGCGCGTGTGATGATTGGTTGGTCGCAGGGCAGTGAGGTCAGATTTCGCAATGCAAGCAGGTCAACGGTCGGACTTCCTTATTAGCGACCGTTGGCGATTGCACGCAGCGTCCGGCGGCCGGCCGGCTGCAACTCCTGCCCGGTGAGGAAGACGTAAGAAGTTCGCACGAATATCACATATTATACATATACGGACATTAATATTATTGGTGGTCGCTTATAGCTCTACTTGTCTCGAAATTTTCCAATGGTTACCCATGTTAGTCTGCATGCTCTATTTATGCAGACCCATTTACACGGTTACACACTCAGATAATTATCAATACGAAAAAACGACTTCATAAAAATGTCATAACTGGACCAAATTAAAATGGGACTACACGGGAAGCACTAGCTTTCAAATAAAAAAAGGATCATCAAAATCGGTTCACCCAGTCGAAAGTTCAGAGGTAACAAACATTTAAAAAACTGTCGAATTGATATCTGACTTGCAATTCCTATAATCTATACATATAAATAATAAAAACGTAGAGATAAAAAAATCTGTAAATGCGAGATAAAAAAAAAAACGCACAGGGCGTCTTAAAATAAGCAGTGAACACGTTGTGGCAGTTTTTAGAATGTTTGTCTGTTTGTTTGTTTGTCCACACACATCTCCTAAATCACTGGACAGATGTGGTTTTTAAGTTATTTTGCAAAAGGGTCGGATTAAGGTAAGAAAAAAAGGGTTGAAAGTTTATATGAAAATCTACGCGTACGAAGTCGCGGGCAACAGGACTGGTTATCAATAAGTCTATGTCTATCTTTTTGAGAAATAACTATAGGTACTTATTGTAAAGTGAGCTAGTTTTAAAGTTGATAATAATTTACACTGACGATGAAATTTGATCGCGACTATCATATTTCATAATTCCGACAATGATAAAATACAACAAATTATATGTAACTACCTACTATAATTACCTAATAGTATACCTAGTACGAGCACTTGCGAAAAAGTATTCGTTCCGTAAACGATAGCAAAATGTATGAAAAATTGGCGCCTCTATCGGACGTAAGGAGAAACTGAATTTTTCATACATTTGCTATCGTTTACGGAACGAATACTTTTTCGCAAGTTCGCGTACTAGCCCCACTGCATTCACATGCTTCGTATTAGGCATTCAACCCCCGCTAAATTGAAAAAATAGCGAACTGCGCAGCCATCTGCGCCATTTGCGCCAACGTCACTCTAGCAAAGTTATCTTGCGCGTACTCAACATTCGCATATTTCAATTTAAAAATTAAAAGACTTACTTGACGGCGCTGTCGTCGGAGAGCACCTCGTTGGTGTCGTGGTGGTCGTCTCCATCGCTGAACCCTGACCCCGTACTCTGGTGGTGCTCCGGAATCTGAGGGCGATCATAAACACCTTTGAAAATACTGTAGAGCATTCTTCGGGCGTGTGTATGTATGTATGTTTTTTTAATGCCATAGGTGGCAAACAAGCAGACGGGCCGCCTGATGGTAAGCAGTCACCGTCGCCTATGGATATTTGTAACACCAGAGGCATCACAAATATGTTGCCGACCCTTTAAGACTCTATTAACTCGCCTTTTGAAGAACCCTGTGTTATAGCTTCTCGGAAACACCGCGGAAGGTAGCTCATTCCACATTTTGCAGGTGTGTGGCAAGAAAGATCGTGTGAATCGATTGCGATTTCCACTGATCTATGATATGTGGATGCGCTTTCAAACGCAAAAAATGCGCTGCGTTTTTTTTTATCACATCTATTCGAAAAGATCTAGTATATTCTTCGTAAACAGGGACTAAAATCCCTAGGGATTAATAGTGATTTGAATTTATAATGTGGATATTGATAGTAAAGGTTTCAATTACCAAAGAGATCAATCACAAACATTGTATGAACAAATTACAGGCTGTATGTTGTAACGTTCCATGATCGTTACCGACTTCCAATACATGGCAAATGGCACATAGCTAGAAGCCAAACTTAACCAATAAAAAAGGTCACTACTATGACATAAACATTATTGACAGATGAAGGTGATTGACGTAATGTCAATCACTTTCATTTCGTTAAGCGAAAAATCATTGTTCTAACCCTCGGAAATATTTAATTAAATAGCATTTTTAAAAGATTCGGGTATGTAAATATCATATTCTTTCTAGAAGGAATAGGTTATATATAGAACCCGAACTAAAAATCTCGTCTCTTTTGTGCAGCGGTACTCCCGTGTGAAAGTCGTTTCGTTCAGACATAACCTTTACTTTTTACTTAACTTTTTAAACTTATAATTATAATCTTGTAGCCCCGTACTCCAATCGGGTAAGTTCCGTTGAGTGATAAAACTGGAAATACTTTTAAAATGTGAATTATCTTACAAGCCACCTGTGTTGTAAAACGCAGTGCAAGTGCGGTTCATATACTTATATTCTACTTATTTTGCTGTACTTATATTTCTAATATAATTGTGTTCTAAGCTCTTAAAGCATTCTGTAACTTGGATCCTTCCGATCAAAAATTGTGTTTAACGCCGGTACCACGTCATGTGAGATAATGGGCGCCTAGTCAGATCTGCCGTCTTTTCTACGGGACTCACACGACGTGGCCGAGCGGCTGCCGTACTGATCCTCATGCGGAGTTCTTCGACGCATTTTCAGGCTCCTACCTCCTACCCTCTACTAAACTACGGCCACGATACTGACAACAGTGTCGTGACGTGCGGACCTTACTCGCTACCACGTTGACCGTACTCCGGTCACGTCTTCAACAACAGCGACGTGACGCGCTGACTACACTCTGACCACGCCTGAAAACCTCGGACGGAGCTGTCTCGTCGCTACACTGCCCAGCTGACATTCCACGTGCCACGAGCCGCGTCGAGCTACGCGGCGACCGGCGCCCCAAGCTCTTCAAGCTAAGTCTCCAAACAAGGGACCAACACTTTTTTATCGCCATCACCTTCCGAGCTCACGACCCTCTGTCTGACTTGTAAATTCATTCTTGCTCTATTAAATCTTAACTTATACTATCATAAACTCTTTTCTTTGAAACACCTACCCACTGCTAGGTAGAACTTCACCAAGCTTCACTTGGTGAACGTTTCAGTGGCGCCCAGGTATTAAGCAGGAAGGTTGATTAAAAAGGTGTTGATCTCTCTGGCGTGGTATATTCACGGCTCCTTCTTTGTAACCTTGTGTCTGTCTGTAGGCTGAGGGGTAAATATAGCCTGTGCTGGTGCGGGGACTTATTTTGTTAGAATACCCAGCTGTAGCTTCCATGCATGTCGTAAGAGGCGACTAAGGAAGACAAAGGTTACACCTTCAGAAGTAACGCCCTTCTGTCCGCGTCTTCAACGCACTATAATATTTTTTTTACTTGTTTTTTTTTATTATAGAATAATTAAAATCATTTAGTACTTTTATACTCGACCTATCTTAAAATCTTGTTCTTTAAACTCAAATTACCAAACTTACCACCCAACCTACACTCGGAACATCTAACTTGTATTATTGTAAAACTTGCTCTCACGGAAACTTACCCGATATCTCTCTTAAAACTAAGATTCTAAACTCTCTTTGACGTAGGTATATAAAATGGCGTACCCCATTTATACCTCTTTGTCTCTTCAAAAAGCTGAACTTGCATATGAGGTTGCCCTCCGTGGTGGTTCCTCGGATGACTCTGTGCAGGAACTACGGAAACAGAAAATGAAACTTGCAAAAACCTACATCCTAACTACAAACTAAAAAATAATTTACCACTATAGCTTCCCTCTGAAGAAAATCTAATTAATCTTGCATCTAAAACTTGATAATGCAACTCAAAAAATTTGAAAATACCTGACTTGAAAAAAATACTTAGAAATATTTTTATTTACATATATCATATAATATCTATTTATGTATGTCTATTAAATATCAGAAATAGGGCGGTTAGTGTACTCTAAAACTGAAAGCCTTCACACTAAGAGCGGTTATTGCAAACTCTTTAAAAATAAGCCTCTAAAATGCTAGGAGCGGTACTCGTGAACTCCATAAAAAAGCCCAAAACACGAATATTAATTAATATAACCTTTAGCATACTAGGTAACTCAAGTCAGTCGTCACCACAGCTATAGCAAACTAAACACTTATAGTTTACTGATAGTTTAACTCTATCGATACCCTGATAACTTTTCTAAGGTCACCTAGACTACAAATCGCTACCTACAATCTTATGGTCCTATACTCGTATACCACTACTATACTCTCTTTGACGTACTAACTAGCAAAATAGTTCCTTATTTTGTTAGCTTTTCTTTTATTTTGCTGCTTTTAAGTATTGTATCTAACATTCTTAACAGCAAAAGGAAGAACCCACCGGTATTCTTGCCGTCTGTATAGGTGCCACTATAGCATTTATACAGCGATACCGGACTCTTAACACAGTACGCCACAAGTCTTATTGGGAACTTCAGACCATAGCATCCTGATTACATTAATTTTACACTCGAGCCTACTTAATGTTAAAATATTAGACTCAGCCCTGGACGGGGAAGGTGCAATTTTATAACTAGGATGCTAGAGAGGTCAGCGAATTTTCTTGAGCAAAAATTCTTAACTGAAAAAGGGGGTATGTAACGTTCCATGATCGTTACCGACTTCCAATACATGGCAAATGGCACATAGCTAGAAGCCAAACTTAACCAATAAAAAAGGTCACTACTATGACATAAACATTATTGACAGATGAAGGTGATTGACGTAATGTCAATCACTTTCATTTCGTTAAGCGAAAAATCATTGTTCTAACCCTCGGAAATATTTAATTAAATAGCATTTTTAAAAGATTCGGGTATGTAAATATCATATTCTTTCTAGAAGGAATAGGTTATATATAGAACCCGAACTAAAAATCTCGTCTCTTTTGTGCAGCGGTACTCCCGTGTGAAAGTCGTTTCGTTCAGACATAACCTTTACTTTTTACTTAACTTTTTAAACTTATAATTATAATCTTGTAGCCCCGTACTCCAATCGGGTAAGTTCCGTTGAGTGATAAAACTGGAAATACTTTTAAAATGTGAATTATCTTACAAGCCACCTGTGTTGTAAAACGCAGTGCAAGTGCGGTTCATATACTTATATTCTACTTATTTTGCTGTACTTATATTTCTAATATAATTGTGTTCTAAGCTCTTAAAGCATTCTGTAACTTGGATCCTTCCGATCAAAAATTGTGTTTAACGCCGGTACCACGTCATGTGAGATAATGGGCGCCTAGTCAGATCTGCCGTCTTTTCTACGGGACTCACACGACGTGGCCGAGCGGCTGCCGTACTGATCCTCATGCGGAGTTCTTCGACGCATTTTCAGGCTCCTACCTCCTACCCTCTACTAAACTACGGCCACGATACTGACAACAGTGTCGTGACGTGCGGACCTTACTCGCTACCACGTTGACCGTACTCCGGTCACGTCTTCAACAACAGCGACGTGACGCGCTGACTACACTCTGACCACGCCTGAAAACCTCGGACGGAGCTGTCTCGTCGCTACACTGCCCAGCTGACATTCCACGTGCCACGAGCCGCGTCGAGCTACGCGGCGACCGGCGCCCCAAGCTCTTCAAGCTAAGTCTCCAAACAAGGGACCAACACTTTTTTATCGCCATCACCTTCCGAGCTCACGACCCTCTGTCTGACTTGTAAATTCATTCTTGCTCTATTAAATCTTAACTTATACTATCATAAACTCTTTTCTTTGAAACACCTACCCACTGCTAGGTAGAACTTCACCAAGCTTCACTTGGTGAACGTTTCAATGTATGCGCGGCTGAAAGAAGGCAAACCGCGCGAGCCAAAAAAAAAAAAGTTTGTGAAAAAACGCGGGAAATGTACCCCCTTCGTTCGTAACACAATCACATCACATTCGAAGTTTACTTATTTTTATAAAAAATTGTGTGTCTTCCAATAGTGAGAATGAAAGTATTATTCTTATTCATAAGTTGCACTTATTGTCTCATAGACAGTGATAATAAGTAGAGTGTCCACCTCAGGAACAAACAACTATTTTAAGCTTGAGTAACTTTGAATCCCTCGCTACACTCAGGATTCTACTTTAGAACTGTTGAAGAAGAACTGTTTGCTCCCTAGGTAAACAATCTACTATTTCGTGAAGGTATTTCTTTAATGTTTGTTTTACCTTTTCGTCCGATTCGTCTTTATGCCCCAAGGGTATTAGACTACATTTTGAAGGCGGGTATATTTTATTTATTTTTATAATCTACTTGTTTAAAAAACTCGACAGGAGCAACAAAAAACTACTTATGCTTGATTCGCACCTCAGAGTTTCGGCCTGCTTCAAAATATTATTTCGGCCCAAAATTCACGGCTCGCTGCTGTTTTTGTCCCGTTTGCTACTCGTGGTTGGGCCCAAATTTTTTAGGAAGGTATAGGTACAATGTTTTTTTTTGTACAGTTGAGATTAAAGGTCAATTCATAGTTAGTTGTGTCAGACTTAGTTGTTTGTATTTTTATAATTGTTATTTTAATGGTACATGGAAGAAAATAGGAATTAAGCTTTCACGAGTCTATATCGACGCAAGAAAACGGAAAGGTAGTAACTAACAAAAATGAAATTGTTCACCAGAGCCAAAAAACTTTTCTGATTTTCAAAAAAAATACATTATCTCCGGATTTATAGGTCCTAGGAAAGTGATATTTGGACAGTAAATCGAAAGTAAATGAAAGAATCTATGAATGTGCATCAATTCTATCCAAAGTTGTTTTGTAAGACACTTTATGTCAGTTACATCATTTGATGTATTTTTAGAGGCAGTAAGAATGTTGTAACTACGGGTCAAAATGTATGACGAGTTCTAAAACTCGTCACATCTTTTCTCAAGAATGTAAAAACGTAACTGATTTCACTTCTTCAAAAAACACCGGTTTTTTTGTTAGTTACAGCGCTTTGTAGTCACAAAATATGTCACTCAACGTTACTTGTGAAAATCCTAAAATCGTTAATATTCATCGTAGAGCTATGGGAGTTACACCTTTCGACGCAGAAAAATTTGCTGATTTCAAAAGTGTAAAAAAGCATTTTGGCAAAATGTGTCAGTTACGACCTTTTTGATTTCTTGCGTCGATATATACCTTTATATAAACTTATTAATTTGTAAATCTTTGGCCAAATTATGAACTTGCTTAGTTTTAATTTTACTCGATAAGTATTGGATATTTATATATCTTACTTACGAGTCAGTTCACATCTCAGGCTCTGTGAGTTTACTATCTTCGACTATACGCCTTGTCTGGTAACAATCAAAATGCTCATACATAACTAAATACGTAAAAGGTTTCGTGGTTGGTATCTATATCGGATGTTATATTTTTGTGATTTTATGTAATGTTTTAATAAAAAAAAATCAATTCAAAGTGGTCGTAATCGTATAAAATTAAGGGGTACCTAGAACAAATAGATCAAAGCCCAATAATTGAATTCGATAAATTTTACCTACAACTGTTTAAATTGCTTTTTATTTCAAATACTAAAATGGACTCGCACCTACCCTATTTATTAAAAATATTATTTATGAATATTCTAGATCTAGCGTACGAGGAAAACTACCAACTAGTTAGTACCCAAAATAAATATCTACTGTCGAACAATTTGAAAAGAAAAACGTGTGAAGATAAGATATTTATTCAGAATGCCATTGTTTTGATATTATTTAACAAATTACTTAATAGATAAGCAAGTGCTCAAATAAATTATGTTATCGAAATCTTAAAACACAATAGATTAAATCTACCTCCGAATCTTCCGATTCTTCTGGTATCATTTTAAATCACTTTATGAATTATTTCATTGCACCATTGTTGAAACATAAAACATTTCACAGGTTCACATGACGGCGAATGAAGTGAAACTAAATAGTTTTATCTCTTCAAATTGGAAACTCAAACAAAAGAATGATATAATGATCACCTAAATAATAATATGTGTGCAGAGCAGACATAACATAATTATCTGGCTAGGAATTTGTAAATACTTAATGTACACATTAACAATTAGAATAAGGTTGTTTTTGACAAGTCGATTTATTCTCTTCTATGATTGCACTTTACTAAAACGGCTCAATTGATAAAAAAACTTGAAAACAAAAGTAAGAAGCTAGAATAAGCTAGAAATAAGCACTTGCAAAGGTGGCAAGTTGCACTGCTATACTAACATAGTTCAGGATGTAAATGAGTTCAATTAATTAATTAAGATGGCTAATTAGAAATTGACAACCATAAAATCTGAGCTATTTTCATCTATTATCAATCCTAAATCTCACCCCAGTCAAAAGGTATGCTCTTAAACTCTTATTTTTGCCGCGCATTTTTGCACTTGCAGACGTGTCAAGTTGCAACGTTACTAACATGACTCAGGGTGCAAATGAAGTTCAATTAGTTAATTAATTAAGATGACTAATTAGAAAATGACAAGCATAAAAGCAGAGCTATTTTCATCTATTATCAATCCCGAATCTCACCTGAGTCAAAGGTATGCTCTCAAACTCGTCTTTTTTGCCGCGCATTTTTGCACTTGCAGACGTGGCAAGTTGCAACGTTACTAACATGGCTCAGGTGGCAAAATGAGTTCAATTAATTAGGATGGCTAATTGGCCGGGGGCGGATCAATCACGGCACAGCGTCTACAGCTCGTCTGATTCAGGGCTGTCACTGAAGATTAAACAGAAGGTTCTCAATAGAAATAAGACAGTATTTTAGGGTCCCGTACCCAAGGAGTGTGAAAAGGACCCTATTACTAAGCCTACGCTGTATGTCTGTCCATCCGTCTGTCTGTCTGACTATCCTGCCTTTTAATGCCTGTATCTTTCGAACCGTAATATTATATAGCCTGTTAAAGTTTTCACAGAATATGTAATGTTACGGCGGATTAACTAAGAAATAAAAATAAAGTAAAAAGTATTAACTAAAGGGGGGGGGGGGGCGGGTTGGTTGACAAAAAAACTATTTTTTAATGTATTTTTGTGTTTGCTCTAGTGTATAAACGGTAATACGTAGAAGCGTTAAATTTGGCATGATTATAGTTTACATACTGTAAAGTAAAACAACATATCATATTAAGTATACTGACCAAATGCCAGTTGGTGACAAATTTCTGTTCATTACCAAGTTAAGCAACGTCGTGTGCGGTCGGTACTTGGATGGGTGACCACCTGGGCATGATTTTGTCTTTTTGCACAACTTTTTTGTACTTTAGTAGTTAATAATTTATGTGGTGGTACGGAACCCTCAGTGCGCGAGCCCAACTCGCACTTGGCCGGTTTATTTATGTATCGGACATAATATAAATCTTCGTAAACTGCGAATCATAAATTTTATTTGACTGAAAAAGGGTATAAATTTAATTTTAATTCATAAAAGATTTTTAAGTTTTTAAGAATCGGACATAACGATTTCTCAGTTTATTGCAAAAAGTACTTATGATATCTATTTAATAAAGCATAGGTACACACATCGACATTGTTTCACCCGTATAAATTTGGTAGCGGTTATTGTTACAACCTGTATAAAATGCACTCTGCTTACACCAACACTTGCCAAAATATCTGTGAATTGAGAGAGCGCCACTATCTTATTTTTTCTGAATACAACTCAAAGTCACAAAAAGAAAAGTTAACAGACACATACAGTTATATAGTTATTTAGGAAGTGGCATTATACAGTTTATGAGCGTGGTCAAAAGTGGAACTACAGCTCTCATGTTATTTTCTCTTTCGCGTTAAAGAAAGATAGTAAGAATATGTCAGTGTGTGCAATACGAGTTTACCTCACCCCCTTCAGTTTTGGCAGACTTTTTTCAGTACTAGCTCGAGGCAGATCCAAACTATATAATTATCAAGGGGTCTAACATATGAATGTTGCAGCTCGTCAATGCCCTCTAACCTCAGTCTTGTAAACTACAATCAGCGAATGAACGCTGCGCTGACTAATAATTTAAAGTGCAGTTAAGAATCGCGCCGTATATGCTAGTTCTCAAGCCATGCAATAGATGGAGTTGTATAAAAGTTAGAATATTTATTTATTTGCCATTATACACGATACATGAGGTCCTGAAAACTACATGACGGTACAATGACCCTGTTCGGGCGCAGCAATCAAATTACTTAATTCTAACATAAATATAATATAATAAATTTACTGTGAGAAACAAAATAAAAACTATAATCTTAATATTTAAGTAGGTATCTAATGATAAATGTCTTCTACCACTTATCATCCATGTAGTCTTGTATATTGTAGTAGGCCTTTTCAATAAGTTTTGACTTGACTATATTCTTAAACGAGCAATCTTTACTGATATTTTTTATGGTATCTGGTAACTTATTGTAGATTTTAAACACATCTGTATTCAGGACTACTTTTATATATTTCTAAATTGGGTACAGGGAGAGCTAATTTGGTTTCACGGCGTTTTTTTTAATCAAAATTAAATAGGTTTAAGTTTTTTCTAACAAATACTCGTATGACCACTTCGAGTATATAAAGAAAGGGTAGGGTGAGAACTTTTTCTGTGATAAAATGGGGTTTACAGCTTTTCCTTTGTTTAATATTTACAATTATTCTAAGGCATTTCTTTTGTGCAATGAACAAATTTTTCGCATCCGAGCTATGACCCCACATGACGATGCCATATCGGAGCCATGCGTATGCATACCCGTAATACGCGGACATGGCGCAATCTTTTATAGTGTTTGTTTTTAAAACACTAAGAGCATAATATGTAAATTGTGACATTTTTGAGCAAATTTTTTCTATGTGGGGTTTCTAATTGAGGTGAGTGAGTGTCGAGGGTCAATCCTAATAAATTACATTCACTGGTTTCCTTTATTCATCCATATAGTTATTTGCATCACCGTTCATAACATTACTATTATTCAACTTAATAATATATTTCATAATTGCGTGGGTGTTCATATCACACGATTAACTGGACATTTTCCTCCTCATGATCACGAAACCATTGTTTGCAAAATCTATCGAAGCATAATATGGGATGATAATTCAAGGGCTTTAGCATTGAGTTTAGCCTAATACGAGTAGGTACAGAAAATAAGTTAATGTGGTAGATAAGTTAAAAAAAGCTGCTATCACAGAGGCCGCCTTTTTGTCTTCTGACAAAACCTCAGGGTTGGTGACCTATATAAATAAATAAATAAATAAATATCTGGGACATTATTGCACACACTGTCATCTGACCCCAAACTAAGCAAAGCTTGTAATATGGCTGCCAGAGACTGATATACATACATATAAATACATACTTAAATAGATATTAACACCGAATGACCGACCTGGGGCATTTCGGGTAACTCTTAATGCGGGCTCAAATTAGCGCTGAAACAACGCAGTTGGGAAAATCATGCGAACGTGAATTTTAACGCGCCGACATACGGTTTGCGATCGCATAAATATTCTCATCACCAAAACATAATGCCTTCAAACAGCTAGCCGTAAGACCCCTGATTCTGCATGGCAACATTCATTAACAACTACCTGCTAAGCCCAAGTATATATAGTTGTTAATGAATACTGCTGGAGCTGTCAGTATACCTACTGTTGCACTGGATCTGTCAATGACACCTTTCGAAAAATTATACATAGAAGTCACAACGCGTAGAAAATGATAGTCAATAAACGTCCGCAGTTTCATAATTATATAAACATCATCATCATCATCAGCCAGAAGACGTCCACTGCTGAATATAACCCCTTTAACCTCCACACTGAACGACATCCTGCCATCTGCATCCACTGGATGCCCGCGACTCTCACAATGTCGTCGGTCCATCTAGTGAGAAGCCTACCTACGCTGCGTCTTCCGGTTCGCGGTCTCCACTCAAGAACCTTTCTTCCTCATCGGTTATCAGTTCTTCGAGCGATGTGGCCTGCCCATTGCCACTTCAACTTGCAGATTTTAATAGCTATGTCGGTGACCCTGGTTCTTTGGCGAATATCTATGGTCGGGGAAAAAGTTTCTTCGTATTTTTTAAACAAATTCAAGACATATTTTTTTCAAGTTTAATTACATTTAATTATAATATATATGTGCCATTTTGTTCGATAACTTGTTGCCATCTTGTAGGTAGTGACATGATCCCGTTGCTGTAGAATTTTTGGGACTTCTGATCAAAAAAATGCAACAAGTAGTTTTGACAGTCCTCTCTTGATGTTAATCTAACACTACCCAAAGAATTCTGAAGAGATCGAAACAGGTGGAAATCTGAGGGTGCAAGGTCTGGGCTATATGGTGGATGCATTAACACTTCCCAACCAAACTCTCTAAATTTTTGCTGAGTGGCCAAAGATGTGTGCGGTCTGGCGTTATCATGATGAAAGACCACACTCTTTCTGTTGATCAATTCCGGCCGTTTTTTCTCAATTTCTTGTTTGAGTCTCATCTGCTGTTGGCAGTAGAGATCCGAATCGATGGTTTTGCCCGGCGGTAAAAGCTCATAATGAACGATGCCCTGCCAATCCCACCATACACACAGCATCACCTTATTACGTGTTAATCCGGGTTTCGCTACAGTCTGTGGTGCTTCACTGCCCTTTGACCATGATCTTTTGCGCACATTCTTGTAGTAGGTGATCCATTTTTCATCACCAGTGATCAATCTTTTCAAAAACAGTTCGGTTTCGTTACGTTTCAATAGAGAATCGCAAATGAGTAGTAGTAGGAGTAGTAGTTACTGTTTTGTGGTCAATCCCCAGTTCTTTAGCTACGTCGTAACTACTAATATGCCGATCTTGGTCCACTTTTTCAGAAATGGCATCGACTTTATCCGTAACAGGGCGACCAGAGCGAGCTGCATCTTTGACATCAAAATTCCCGGACTGAAAACGCTTGAACCAACATTGTGCTACTCTTGATGACACTGCATTAGGTCCATAAACGTCACAAATTTTATTCGCGGCGTGTGTCGCATTTTTCCCTTTTTTGTTATAAAATTTCACAATATATCGAATTTGTTCGTTAGATTCACTCATTTTATCGAACAAAAAAACAATTGAAAAATGGCGGGAAATTGCTTTTTACGTTTTGTATTCCTTTTTTAAAATGTCATATTTTTAATGGTATCAAAACCAGCCAGATACAAACAGTACAACGGATAAGATTTTTACTACAACTTTATACATACAAAATACGAAAAGACTTTTTCCCCGACCTATTATGTTCCGAATTTTATCGCGTAAAGAAACTCCGAGCATAGCTCTCTCCATTGCCCGTTGTGTGACTCTGAGTTTTTCGAAAAGACCAACAGTTAAGGACCACGTCTCATTACCATATGTCATCACTGGCAAAAGACACTGGTCAAAGACCTTTGTCTTTAGGCACTGTGGTATCTTGGACGAGAAGATTTCACGCAATTTCCCGAACGCTGCCCATCCGAGTTGGATTCTTCGGGCGACCTCTTTGCCTAAGTTGGACTTACCTAACTGAACAATCTGTCCAAGATAGGTGTAATGGTCAACAACTTCGAGAGTATCGTTCCCAACATTGACCGGCACGGCATTGTACATGATTTTTGTCTTATCCATGTTCATTTTAAGACCCACCTGTTGGGAAAGGCTACTGAGGTCGCTGAGCATTGTATTAAGGTCCTCCAGCGACTCTGCCATGATAACTATATCATCGGCAAAACGAAGGTGAGTGATGTATTCGCCATTAATGTTGATGCCCAATCCATTCCAGGCCAAAAGCTTGAAAACGTCCTCCAATGCGTCCGTGAACAGTTTTGGAGAGATAACATCTCCCTGTCTCACGCCTTTCTGCAATTGGATTGGCTCCGTGCTCTCGTCCTGCAATCGGATCGACATGGTGGCGTTTCTATACAAACACTTCAGCACTTCAATATACCTATAATCGATATGACAACGCTGGAGGGACTGCAATACTGCCCAGGTCTCGATTGAATCGAAGGCTATTTCATAGTCCACAAACGCTAGACATAATGGCCGATTATACTCTTCAGTCTTCTGTATAATCTGGCAGAGCGTCTGTATGTGGTCTATGGTGCTCCAGCCTTTACGGAAACCGGCTTGTTCGGGAGGCTGGAAGTCATCAAACCTGTTTTCGAGATGGTTCGTAATGACCCTGGAGAACAACTTGTACACATGGCTCAGGAGTGAGATGGGTCTATAATTCTTCAAGAAGATGTTGTCACCTTTTTTGAAGAAGAGCACCACCACACTCCTGTGCCATGCTTCAGGCGTAGTACCTTGGAGTATGACGGAATCAAACAACTTCTGGAGGACTAAAAGTACCATATATATAAACATAGCTGTATACAATTTATATCGAAACAAAATTATATTTTTATATTTTACCAAAACCAACCGTATATTTATACATTTACAGCTCAGCAGTTCACTAATGTCTTCGATTTCCACATCATCGTCAAAACTCGTAAACCATCGTTGAGCAAGCGAGACGGCGATTATGTCTCAATCGCAAGTGGCTTCTCTTCCGAGAGAAAGAGACAATTTTCTTTATCTTTCCCGTTGGTCAGACGGTGGTTCTTCAGTCAAGTTGGCGTGTCTGTTACGGCTCTTACGATGTGTTACGGCTTATGCAACTATCGCTTGACTGTGGATCAAATCTGGCTGCGTATTGAGTCCGGCCAGATTGTTATTTTTTTTTTCATGATACTGAGTGACGAGACTTGCGAAGTCGTTCGCCTGTTCGTTTGGCTCTTCACGCTTGCCCATATCCGCCAGGGGGCGTCGTATCGTAAACAATGATTTACGTCGAGTCCGCGAATTAAAACCTTTTTTAATTATTTAATGTATAGTTTTTGATGTGTAATGCCGATTTCTAGTGACTATTAGTGACAAATGAACAGTGTAAAGTGTTATTCATAAACAATAACTATTTTCCGCGCAGTTTTTGTTGAATTTTCACAAGTGACCAGTACAATGTTTTTGAATTTAGATCGCGCCAAAATGAGAAACATTAATTAGAAGTGGAGTGCAAAAATCTAAACTCAACTAAAAACAGTGATACGGTATTGAACGGTATTAAGTACTTATTCATGAACAATAACTTTTTTCCACGCAGATATTTTGAACTTTAATAAGTGACCAGTACGATGTTTTTTGAATTTCAATCGCGCCAAAATGTGAAACTTTTATGAGTGGAGTATACAGTTCTAACTAAAACACGTAAAATTGGTTGTATTATAGTGTTAAACCCTAAGTTTAGAATAACAAGGACAAAATTCAATTTCAAATAACTAATAATACTCTAATTGTGAAAATACGAAAAATATCGTGAAGCACCATCTAGCGCAATTCAGTTGTACAATTATATTACCTTATTCAGAGATCGAACTGTGAACCCTGACCCGTGACCTGTGAACCCTGACCGTGTGAGTGTGTGAATGGTTTATTCCAAAACAAAAAGATGGCGCCAACACCAACTTGCTCGGTATGCCATAACATTATTAAAACTAGACAACATCTAACGTGCTCAATATGTAACAATACGTTTGATCTGGAATGTGGACGCGTAGCGTTTAAGCGTTACACTTTGATGTCACCTTCCAAGAAAATCAGTTGGGAATGTGTACCTTGTTTGGAGTCGAAGGGTGCAAGCAAAACGGTAGCTAGTGCTCATGTGACACATACACCTCCAGCATCTCAGTCGAGATACATCGTACCTACTTATTCTCCTCCGAAAACTCGCTTGACAACCAATAGTAGTGCGAAGTCTGCCTCCACTGAAACTAGTAACTCGTCGTCAAACACTTCTATCGACAGTACTAAATCTAGAAATGAATTAAAAATATGCGAAAAAGAAAATATTGTGGGTTCTAACTCAGATATCTTAGCTGAAATCAAAGCCTTTCGTACAGATATTTCGAAACGGCTTCAAAATCATGACACAAAAATAGATAACGCATGCAAATTGATAAATGAGCTCAAAACTAGTTTCACTCATCTTACCAACAATTATGAAAAATTGAAAAATGATGTAGATGGCGCTATCTTATCCATGGAAAGCTGTACTGACGTATTTCATATACTTAAAACCACAGTGGAGTCAAATCAGCAACAATGCCGGGATCTAGAACTTCAACTTTTAGACACCAACCAGAGGCTAACTACTATCAAGCAAATTGTAGTTATAGAGAAAAAACCTGAACATAATATTACAAGTGCCAATATTTCTGATGGCAACCTCAATGACGCCATCGCTAGTAAGGCAACAAACCAAACACCGCGCAAGAAAACAACTTCTCCTGGAAAGGAACCCCGTCCGGGTAAGATAGCAGTCAAGAGCAGTAGTCTCTTAACAGAAAGTACCACAACCGGCTCATCAATCTCACCAACTTGCCCTATTATTCATCCTGAAAAAAATAGCACTGACTGTAACATAGACCTAGAAAATTTCCTAGACGGGCCATGGCAAATGGTGCAAAAACGTAAATCTAAACCTCTGCGAAGAAACCAAGCAATAAGAGGAATCGGACATCAACAGGAACAGCTGCAAACTGTCGAGCGCCCTAGAAAAAATCACGGACACACCATTGCAATCAAGGGTACTGGCAAACAGCAGGAACAGCTGCAAACAGTTGAGCGTTCTAGAAAAATACACGCATGCTTTTTCCGTTCTGACACTTCTGTAGACGCAATCATAGCTCACATCCAGCGTGTATCCAACTGCGCCACGGTTGAAGTCTTAAAACTGAAACTTAAACATGAACATTATTCTTCATTTGTTGTGACTGTGCCAGAGAGAGTATTCAACGTTTGCATGGCACCGGAATCATGGCCATCAGGAACTGAAGTAAGGGAATGGTTTCGTAGAGTCGCCGGGGGTACAAATCAATATCGTCAGTCCCATACTCTCGGCCGAGACCCCAATAAGAAGGGTGACGAAATCGTCAGTAACATGTCAAACTCAAAGTAACACTTCTAAGACTGAATTAAATATAATTTATCAAAATGTAAGAGGACTAAAAACGAAATTAAAATATTGGCAACAAGTTATTACCTCATTACCTACAGATATAATAGCAGTAGCAGAAACATTCCTTGACTCCTCCATAACCGACGCTGAAGTGTCCCCATACGGTTGGAACCTCCTTCGTCGTGACCGAGCTACGAGAGGTGGTGGTGTTCTTCTGGCTGCAAGACCGGGTGTAGAACTACGTCGTCGTCATGACTTAGAGACCGAGGATGGCGAAGACCTATGGGCATCTGTTTCATACCGAGGCCAGTTGTTGTACATCTGTGTAGTATACTTACATCCTAGAGCCAGTGATCAAGACTATATGACTTGGTTTTGTAAAGTAGAAGATAATGTCTCAAAAATATTACATAATGAAA
Organism: Agriopis leucophaearia; assembly: GCA_949125355.1. NCBI lineage: Eukaryota > Metazoa > Arthropoda > Insecta > Lepidoptera > Geometridae > Agriopis > Agriopis leucophaearia. The sequence goes on along the minus strand of OX421277.1, from coordinate 1,052,062 downwards.
CACTAATGATACTTGGGGACTTAAATCTTAACAGTGCCAACGTTAACATTAACAACTACATGGGCTATTTTTTAAATTATTGTGCAATTGTAGACCGTAATGATATTATTAATGAAACAGGTAGTAAATTAGATGTAGTTCTTACTAGTCATAACGTAAATGAAGTGAGTGTGTGTGTCGCCGATGAAACTCTTGTAGAACATATTGATGTCTATCACCCTCCTCTAGATATCAGCATAACAATTAAACGATTAGAAAGAAATAGCAAGTTGGAACCGAGTAACATAAACAGACATACAGATTGGGACTTCACTAAAGCTGATTTCACAGCACTATACGACTGCATCTGTAATAGTAACTGGCACGAAATTCTTCAACAAACTGACGTAAACAAAGCTGTAGACTGCTTATACTATCTAATATATAAATGTTTTGATGAGAGTGTACCAAAGAAAACTAGGTATTCCAAGGCAACCAGGAGATATCCAACGTGGTATTCTAGTGAAATAATAAATAATATTAAATTAAAAGCTAAGTTACATAAAATATGGAAATCTACTAAAGATATACACGTTTACAGCTTTTTCAGTGCCATTAGATGCAATATAAAACAAGATATTTCAATAGCATACAAAAATCACATACAAAATGTACAGGAAAATCTGACAGCAAATCCACGTGCTTTTTGGAATCACGTTGCGAATCTGAAAACTAAAGGGGGTTTCGATTCTGCCATCACCCACAAGGGCGTTAAGCATACCGGTCTAGCCGCAGCCGCAGCGTTCGCAGATTATTTTAAGAGTGTATTTCTTCCACATACACCAAACTTAAATTTGAAAGTAGCTGAAACTACAAGCAACAATAATCTCATAAATATCCCAGACCTTTCTCAAAATGATATCAAATTTCACATAGATAAACTAAAACCAAAAAGCTCGCTAGGACCTGATAGTGTTCCACCATATGTTATTAAGGCTTTTAAAGGGCAACTAGCTGAACCTTTAACGTATATATTTAACCTGTCGCTAAAAACAGGAGAGTATCCGCGGCTTTGGAAAAAGTCGCGGGTAGTGCCTGTACCGAAATCCGGCGACAAAGCATTCGTGGAAAATTATCGGCCAATTGCTATTTTATCTGCATTCGCAAAACTATTTGAAAGTATACTACATAGTAACATTTACAAACAAGTAGAATCACAGCTCAGCGACGCTCAGCACGCGTTCAGAAAAGGTAGATCTGTAAACACCAACCTACTTACATTGGTAGACTTTGTCTCTAAGAACATGGATGAGAATAATCAAGTAGATGTCATATATCTAGACTTTCAAAAAGCTTTTGACCAAGTAGACAATAATATCCTGCTCCAAAAGCTAAGTACAGCTGGATTTGCTCCTCGGCTTCTTTCATTTTTTGCAAACTACCTGAAAGATCGTCAACAATTCGTGCGCCTTGGATGCCATGATTCACCACCATATTATACGCCGTCAGGTATCAGCCAAGGTTCATCCCTTGGGCCACTTCTTTTCACGTTTATGATTAACGACCTGCCGAAATCACTACTGCATGCCAAGTGCTTAATTTACGCCGATGATGTAAAACTCTATATGCCCATAAAATCTGTCCATGACTGTATAAATCTCCAAAAAGACTTAGACACTATACTAACATGGAGTGAACAAAATAAACTCAACATAAATGTCTCAAAGTGTTCCGTGATGAGCTTTACCAAGTCCACAAATACTATAATAGCGCAATACAGTATAAATGAACAACAAATCTCGCGAAATCACAGAGTTAAAGATCTGGGTGTCTTGTTTGATCCAAAACTGGCTTTTCACGACCATATGCGTGCACTTGCGGCAGATTGTTTTAAAAGGTTGGGATTTGTGACGCGCAACTGCAAAGACTTCACAAATGTTAAGGCCATGAAGTTGCTTTACACTGCCTTAATAAGATCAAAAATTGAGGCGAGTGCATGCATATGGAACCCTCATGAGAAAAGTTACACTCTAATGCTGGAAAAAGTCCAAAAACGTTTCTTACGTTTTTTATATAAGAAAATGTATGGATATTATCCATTTTTATATCCCACAAAATTTTTGATGGGCTCTCTTGGGTTCAACTCTCTTGAAACTCGCAGATTGCATAGTCAGTTATTAACGGTGTTGCAAATACTGCATGGGAGAGTATACTGCCCCGAATTGTTAGGTGAAGCTAGTCGTCTGAGTGTACCGGAGCAGCGCGTGCGTTTTCGTACCGGGCGAGTCCCACTGTTTGCGCCGAGTCCGGCACGCACTGTGGCGCGCCAGCACTCTCCGGTGTTCCGTGCACAACGACACCTCAACCACCTTCTCTCAGTATTTCCCGACACAGATATGTTTGCGGATAGATGGACAATACTGGTTAGGAAGTGCAACCAGTATTGTGAAAGTATTATATAATGTCGTTATTTTATTTTATTATTACCAAACATTGTTGTTATTGTAATTAATGTAAATTTTTATCTTTTATTATTATTTTTTAAGTTTTCTAGTCTTTTATTTTTATTTTATGTAAATATTTTTTATTGTAGTTTTTTAAATTTTGTCTAATTTTTTATGCTACCTTACTATTTATTTAGTTTTATAGTTGGTAGTTTAATTTGAATAATATTATGTAGTAAGTAAATAAGGTATTACGCCATGGTTTTTAACTGTTATGTAATATTTTATGTAAATAAACTGAATTTGAATTTGAATTTGAATTTGAATAACAGCACAACGCCACTCAGAATTTTGAATTTCAACAATTCAAAACCCTAGATGGCAATGCACTGCGCTCGTCACCCCGAGATATAAGATGTCAAATCTCTGTGTGTCCTGTAATTTCGCTGGAAACATTGCCCTTCAATCCGGAACACAGTATTGCCGCGATTAGCACGTCATTGTGGCATCTTTGTATTTTTTGGATCGAAGATGATACCGATTTCTTCTTCAGAGCCTGATTAAACCGTACTGTCTTTGCTGAGTTTTAGTGTTAATTATCTTTGAAAGGTGCAAATACCAGTGGACTTGATTGCCAAGTAAGTGTCCTAGAAAGTGTTGATACTGCCAGAGCTGATGCTGTCGTTACTGTTAAGGAGATTTAAATTTGAGCTCTGGGGCCACCGTCACCTGTTAAGCGATTCTGTTTAGATGATTACGAAAAGTTGCGCGACCGCAAACCGTATCTTTGCACCTTTCAAACCTTTGTGCACTAAGGTTCACGTTCGTGTGATTTTCCACTGCTAATGATTGCTTAAAACATGTGACAGCACCGCAAACCGTATCTCGGCGCGTTAAGGTTAGCGTTCGCGTGATTTTGCTAACTGCACCTATTCGGGTCCGCGTTTAGAGTTGGGCGTAAGGTCCTTGGTTTGTCAAACATTGAGAGATTTATTTAATCTATGCCTACAATTGTTCTCTCTATTTCTCACTGACGGCAATGCCTACACGCGAAAACGAAACAGAGTAATTTTAAACACATATTAACTTTAGTAACTTTTTTAGGGCATGAGTGTTTTGAAGCTGACCTGAGAGTCCAAGTAGTTGTTGATGCTGCCAGAACTATCTGTGCTGTTACACTGAATGCTGTCATCGCTGTTGCCAAGACCACCTCCTGCTGAACTCTTGCTGACATCCGAGTCCGACTCGATCCACAGTGGTGAACGGTATTTGAACTTGTGAGCGAACGCGTTGAAACGCATTTCGTTGTTCATTTTGACGAATTTTATAATGCACTTTGCGTTTTTTTGGACCAATTTTTATGCTTCTTTTATTAGTGGACAGGGGAAAAAATGTTTCGTATTCAAGTATTTATTAAACCAGCATGTAAAATGGAATAATTTGAAATATTGTCTGAAACCAGTTTCGCTAACGGCTACGCTAACGTGAAATTAGTACAAGGTGTTTCAGGTTCTACATTTATTAATTGTCACTTGATTAATGCTTTTCTTTTATGCAATGCATTCAAGGCAATGATTCACTCCCAGTTATTTTTATTTTTAGATTAATAAATAACTACGCATTTAACTTTAAAAGGTACCAAATGCAATTTATTTGAATCTTTTTTTCCTTTTACGGCACTGAATTGTTAGATAGGATTAGTTTTATGAACTGCGAGATTGTTAATCTAAGCCGGAGTAAGATCACGGGCACCTAAATGGATTGGATGTAGGCAAATAGGCCACCACAGTGGGAAGATTGCGGTGACCAAACTGCAGGCACTTCTTGAGTTTAACAAAACAAGGGATAATACCTATAATAAGAGAAAATGAAAAAGAGATTATAAAATGTAGTCTTTAGTAGCTCTAGGTTCGGTGAGCTTGGGATGATACTCCGGAGATTTAGACAAATCTAGCGATTTCACGCATTTTAAAATAGGTATATAGGAATAGGTGGGGGACGACCACATCTAGGGTGGTCGCATTATAAATTTAAAAACATTAATAAAATGTTCTACCATTGCGGAATGTTGGCGGAATATATAGGTCCCATTTTGAATTTATAAATAATCAAGATGGTAGGAAATTAGGTGTTATATTTTGTCGAATTTGACCCACTTTCTGGAGATAACAGTTTCTTTTGTCAAAAAATTACTTTATATTAAAGCTGGTTTGGGTAATCGGAAAGGTTATTCATAAGGGCTTTGGCAGTTCAGTCGATTTATATATTACATTTAGTTCTATCCACTTATGAAAAATCAGGTATTTTCGTGTGAGATCTCAGAACTCCGTTAGAGATAGTCCCTTTACAGGATGTCCATCAATTGAGATAAGTCTCGTGGAGCGGATCTTCCAGTGTCACGCGGCGGCATTGCGAAACCATTGCCTGCTCAATATCACAAAATAAATCACACTAAACTCGATCCAAGCATTTATTTGCTCTGATAGCTGCAATAACATAGTAAAAATCTGAATGAAAACTACGAAATTCTGTACCAAAGAAGTAGAATAAAACCATATAGGTACTTAGAGTAATATGTGCATTGATTCAAGCCATATTGCACATTGTCATGACGACTCATGATTCATATTAGTTTTTCGTCATTAACGCGCGTATATTAGTTTTACTTTTAACTAACCATGCACTTTTAGCATAAACAAATCTAGGAAGTCGATTTTGACCCACTTCTAATAGTCGTATCAATATGAGATTGCAAGTATAATATGGAATCCAGATGACAATACAATGTCGTTTGGTATCGTGGAACTGATCTTATGAGGTGACGACCCAGGAGATGTACAGTGGAACTCTTCAATAGCTACTGGTAAACTTGGGGCTTATTTAGTTTGTTTTAACAAGTCCCAAAAATAACACTTGTTGAAGGTCTCGTTCCATTATGACATATTTTGATCGCAAACTCACAAATCAAAACCTACTTCTATAGCTACTTCCTGTTGACCTAGACTACTGAAATTGGGCAGGTCTGGTTTGGAATTTGGTTTCTTTTAGCAAAAAGTCATCAATTGGAACTTTTATTAATATTTTTTTGCAAATAGGTACAAATATACATTTTGTAGTGGGGTTAGAACGCGGAAAGTCACGTGACCAATTTATTGGAGAAAAAAAATTCCACTCGTAAGTTAAGTGTGTCCTTCAGTACTCAGCTGGTGGAGGGTTATGTCTTTCGGGTGTATGTATAACATATTTAATAAGTTTGTACGGAATCCTCATACACAATTTCGTGAATTTTGTTGAAAAGGATAAAAGTATTTATGTCAATACAATCATGTGACTGCTACTGCAGTAGCGAGCAATGACTCAAAAGATCAGATAAAATATACACAACATTTTCATTACCGTGGTTTACTTTTGTCATTTGCGTACAAGTACACATATTTATTTGTTTAAGGCTTCATCAGCAAAGTAGTTTTTAAAATCATCGCATTTAAAATTAAATTTGAATAGACGGTGATAATAACAACCGCGGTATTTGATACAGGATTGTATTTTACCTTGAAGATCATTGCGAATTCAGTCATTGAAATTGAGATTATTATACTTGGAAGACTATGGCATGGTATTGCAGAAATTCATCATGGAAAACGCTGGTGCTCCAGGAGGCTTGGCAAGAGCAAGGCATGAGGTGGAGATAACGCTTCGCACTCTTAGTTTTCCATCAGGATTCCCTGTGGAGGATTGCCATGGAACACACACAAAGACAAGGGCCAACTAAGAACCCAGAGCTAGACATCTGTCTGGCCTGGACTATTAACTATCATCAAAATTATCAGCCTATCATGTTCCCACTGCTGGGACACAGGCCTTCTCTCAGAGAGACAGGATGGGCCATAACCCATCAAGTTGGTCCAGTGCATGTATGTGAATGTCATGTGTCTTTAAACCTTTTTGAAGTTCATGGACATAACGGTTTCCTCACGATATTTTCCTTCACCGTTGTTGAGCGATGGCTTTGAAACTGCACATAATTGATTGATATTTCATTGATACATGGCTGAGAATCGAACCGGTTGCCTTCAGATTGTAAAGCGCCCATGCTACCGCTGGGCCACCATCGCTCATGAAACAGAACGTTTGCCATACTGATATATTGTGATGAGAAGTGAGGAAGAACATTACCCAGCAGTAGAATAGTGTGGGTCGAAAAAACATAATTATTGTATCTCAGAGTTTTTGCTTACTGACTTCTATTCTCAGGATGAAAATGGCCACTGATGGTCGAAATATTTAGCGACAATTTCTCGTGTAATTATTTTAAACTTACATTTATACGAGTAGCTGTTTTCTTATCAGCCTCATGATAACGTAGCCCGTGAGGTACTGACACCGATCCTCTTCTCATCTGATTTCTGTACACAACTGGACTCTCTTCTTCTACATTTTTATTGTCTCCTGCAGTCCTTATATCATTTATCAAATTATTAGAATCATTTTGTTGTAAATTATCACCGTTGCTTTCATCAACATTTCCTTGGGTTTCGTTTTGGTTTAAATCAGTTTTATATTGAGGTTGTTGAGTTTTGTTTTGGTTTAAATCATCTTCAGGTCCAACAAACTGAACTTCTGGAGTGCGTGGAGGTTCAAGTCTTGCTGTTGAATCTGGACTACTGACTTGCAGATGAGTTTTGGCTCCATCTTCATTAACGTCAGCAGTCTTTGCTTCAATATTGCCATTTATGTTAGATATATCAGGTATTTGCTTAGATGTACTTGGACCTCCATTGATTTTTGGTGTTTGGTTTAAAATTTCCGGGGAATTTACATCAGGTGTTTGTGTTATACCAGGAGAATTGACGTCAGGTGTCTGCATGGCTTCTAAAGTCCGTCGCCTGACTTCAGCCGGCATTTCAACATAGTCATATGGGTACGACGGTATGTGCAAACGGAGATCGGGCTTCTTTCGTATCCTCATTTTGTCATCACTATGTTTTCGTACTACGATGTTTTATATCACTAGGAAGATCAAAATTTAGATGACACTATTTAAAATATATTTGATCTAGAAACAGTTTATCTTGATTGATTTGCTCACTGATAAATATGCCATTAATAGCAAAAATTTCAGGCTAATTTTCTTTGATAGACAACATTGTCCGTCTGCCAACTGTACTTAGTGTGAACAATGAAAAAATACTATCATAATCTTGAGCAATTTTGTTCCTGCATTTTATCAAATTTGCGCCAATGGTTTGCTGTTCTGATAACGCTACGATAGCAAATTATCAAATATCTTTGTCTCAAACAGTCTGAATATCCTTTATCTATGCCTAATCTACAAAGTTTATCCGAGTTTTACATCTTGGACAATTTAGAGCGAGGTTGTTGAACTGAAAACCTAGTTTAAATTTACCGCCTATGAAGTTCATTTGGATTATTGCATTTATCAATGTTTGTTCGAAGCCAACAAAAACAGCTTTGCCTTAATCGGTATCTGTTCTGTCAATATTTTCTCAGATAAAAAGGTAAGGAACAACCTTAATCATAGTTTATCTATGTTTGTAAAATTTGTTCGCGTTTCTTTAAGTTTCATTGGTAAAATTTGCAAGAATTATTATCAATACAAGAAAACGGATCAAAATTAATAAGCACTCGAAGTTTTGTTCGAGCTATTGCCAAATCTACAGGCGCTGGCACAAATTACAATTGGATCTGGTTAAAAAACTACAAATACAATGCTAATAAACTTTTTGTGGAACAACCTCGAGAGCTTTATATTCATACTTAAAAAAATAACCAAGTAAGTAAGTAAACAAATTTCGGAGTAAGCGATGTACATACATATAAAAACGTATCGCATTGAGAACCTCTACTGACGGTTCAAAAAATCGGTAAAAAAAATAAGATGGATTTGTTCAAGAAGCTGCAGGTTTGGGTACAAATATTTTTCAGTTTTTATGGTACTTATAAAATAGGCTTGTGTCCAAATTTTTTTAAACCTCAAAGTATTTCAATTTCATGCTAGACAAAGAGCGCACTATAGCACGTTAAGACGTCAAGTCTACCATACAAATGCTATACTAACACACGCTTTGCGGGAAAGGGATAGCGCAACAGTTATATGATTATTGACGGGATATTTACCTTGGTAAGGTTGTGGAAGGAAATAACAGGAGCTCCTTCCAGAACCTTACCACGGTAAATATCCCGTCAATGATCCTATAACTGTAGTGAACAACAGTGATATTTTAAAACAGGATAGCGCATCCGCTCTCTATCCTCACCAAAAATTTGAAACGCTTATATCTCAAAAATGTATAAGCCAATTTAAATATATTTTTCAGTTAGTTATGTATTTAATTTATATCCTCGATTAAGTGTTTTATCTACACTAATATTATAAAGAGGAAGGATTTGTATTTTATGATGTTTGTAACGAATTAACTCAAAAACTACTGGACCGATTTCTTTCAACATTAGAATGCTACATTATCCCTGAGTAACATAGGCTATATTTATTACTAGAATATAAAAAAACACTCCACCTGTGCGAAGCGGTTTGTAATAAATGAAACATTAGGACAGAGGCCTATTGTAAGTATTTTAAGTAAGCCATCATCAAATTCTATAAAAAGATTATAAATTCATTCATTTATAGACAACGCACTGCCTAAACCTCTGGGTCTAGAAGCATGCAAAAGTATTCCTTATGTAAAGTAGATGAGCACTAATTGGCGAGGGGCTAAAGGGCAAACCCTACACAAAGTCGCAGGCATTTAGCTAGTTTAGGTATAAAGAAGAACAAATAGAACTCACCCCTTCCTGAGGATTGTTATTTATATACTGCTTCAGTACTTCAGACTCTAGATTCTGCAATGTCGGCATCGATATCGAGTTCCTTCTCAACCCCGCTCTTCTCGACTCTATATCAATTTCATTCTCTATCAAATCACTTGACTCCACCGCCCCATAAGCTTTTGACGTACTTGGAGTACTTATAGTAGTTGATTCTGTACTAGGACTGGCAGGATTTGACTTAAATTTATCTGGTTCTAAGGTTATATAAAGCGTTCCTTCAGGAGTGTTGACTACTATTGTATCTTTGTCTGGTGATTTGTGTATATCCCCTAGATCTGTTGCATGTATGACTCCTGGAGTTTTAAAATTAATATTTTCATGAGTCACGTCGTTTTTGGTATCATTCAGTTTAAATCGTTGCGGTTTTACTGGCACTTTTTCTGTTTCTATTTCGACAGTGTCTCCAACGTAAGGGATTTCAGTTTTTATTTCTATTGCATTAGGGTCGAATTGTTTGTCGTTCTGTGGGTTGAGTAGTTCGTTCCGGACTGGTGTGTCTACTGGTTCGTCGACAAATGGGATGGTGTCGTCTATTCCGATCTCGGGAGAGGTTAGTCCTTTGACTACATCTTGGTTTCGGATGTGGTCCATTGTTTCCGGTTATTTCATAGTAGAAGCCTGAAACGTGAAATGTTTTATGTGAATATTTGTTTTAGAAACTGGTGTTGGAAGGAAATAATAGCAGGGAAACTAGTTTTTTATTATCCACTTTAACTGGATGCTATAATAATATATATATTTTGTAAACAAAAAAATATACTATAGGGTTTATAATTATGACAGGGAAAAATGTATTAATTTAACTCCTGTAGGTATAGGTACCTACTAATAACAACGAATGAATTAAAGTAGTGACCAAAAAGACTGACTTACTTTCATAATAAATATATATTTTTACAGTACCCATAAAAAAATAAGAAGGTTGGTTCACTTCTCACATAAAATATTAAGTGAAATTTAGTGTTGAAATAACAAAGATTCTGTATTAACACTAGGAGCCCTACGCCAACCTGTTATAAACGATTCAGTTTAGGTGATTGCGTAAAGTAACGCGACCGCAAACCGTATCTCGGCGCATTAAGGTACTCGCATTTTGTAAACTGCGCGTATTCGAGCCTGCGGTTAGAGTTAGGCGTAAGGCCTTTTTAACCCCACAAAATATATGGTTCTGGTGATCTGGGCTGAGCACTACTTTGTTTACCTGCACTTTAATTACAATGATTTACAGTACAATTAAGATTCACTAGATAGTACATTAAATACGTCGTGACTGGAACCAAATTTGCATAATATATAATGGCGACTACAATCTACATAATGACGCCATGTCCTGCCTATTAGACAGATCCCATATAAGAGAGTGTGATTCAAATGTGTACGCCCAAAAGGAGACATAATTTGGTGAGTAAATTTCACACTATAACTATAACTATAATTATAAATGCTAAAATTTATAAGTAAGTGTGTACATTTGTACACATTCAACTCTTTAACAACCGAATGGATTTCAATGAAATTTTATACGGCAGTTGCTTATAATATTTTCTTTTGCACAGGGAAATCCTTAATGAATACCAACGGTCCCGGCGGTGCAGGGTGATCATGTGTGACTCTCCACCAGAAGGACCTCTTACCCACTAAATACCCAGGGATATTTCTGTGTGGCGCCCGAAAGCTAAGACTTCAGGGATGCTTTTGTACCAACGCATCCGCATTACGCGGCAAGTAGCTTATATTAATTAATCTCGGGAAAGTTCAAGGTCCCTGTATTATAGCAGGTAAAACCACGAAGCCCTGTCAGTACGTATATTATTATGGAAATACTGGCGACACCTACACTGGACCGGCAAATTAACATCAAATGCGTCGTAGTCTAACGTCTTAAATAGGCTTAGAGGAGGAAGACATCGGAGTAGTTTCCTCTATAAATTAGGCTCCGAACATAATAGTGTATTATATAAGTTTGATTGTACCGGGGTAAAATTGCACCTTCGTGAAAATAATCAAAGATATTTCCATTTTAAACATTATACATTTTAATTAAATTGTGTGGATGTGATGAGTTAATTTTGGGGACGTTTTCTGTTACACGATGAAATCATCTTTAAAGGTGAAAAGATCTCGCTTGATAAGTCCGAAATTTTAAGGTATCTAAACCTGCTATAAAATAAACGATCTCAGTTCTTATGTAAGTGAGGTAGTAATATAAGTCAAAGAGGCTATTTTTATGCGAATCATTACAAAGTTAATGATCTGTGAAATTAAAATAATTTTAACTAAAACAACGTAAGTACTCGTAAGTAGGTACATGCAGACTTACGGACTCTATTAGTGTAATGCTACAAATAAAGTTGGCTTGTTTAATATTCATACTATGTCGTATTATCATTAATCCATCCTACATAGACACATTTTTATGATTAACCGATTACCTACATTGTTTTTGATTGATTTCCTTAATTGTGTTCTTTACTCATATCAAAAAAGGTAAATTGCATAAAAATCCAATTGATGAGTCGAGCAAAACTATTCTTACCCTTACCTAATCCAGAAACCGTATCATGGCATGCAATTTTGTTGGTATAATGTTTTGTTAACAAGGTACCTACTCACTCTCTATTTAGCGTCTCTCTTCTCTACAAATCGCAAATTAACTTTTACTACTTAAAAAGTATTGGTCCTGTTCGCAGCTGCATTAATACTGGGCAGTATTATATTTTAGCAGAATTTAAAAGAGGAGAGAGGTTCTCAATTTGGTATTAGGGCAAAAAAATTACAAACTCATCAGCAAGAAGCGATTTGAAAAATAATCTTACTTTTCAAGTATTTGTTATGTCCACCAGCACCGAAGCCTCCACTAAATTGGTAGAGTCAACTCCTGCGCACCGTAAGGCTAAGCACACACTGCGAAGGCCGCGCGCACACTGTTTACCATTAGATTATCGCTAGATTAACCTTTTCACACACTAGGATTTTTTCATATTATCTTACGTCACTACCTATGTATACTCTTTATAAAAAAAGTATGGAGCGTGTGAAGAAAAGTATTTTTTGCCAATTATGTCAGTCTTTTTTGTCGAATATATCTGATCATTCTGATTAGAGTTGAATCACCTTCTCACAATGAATTTAATAACAGACCGTGTCCGAATCATGTATTTAATTACTTTTTGGTTTCCTAATAGATCTATACCTACCAAGCGCTTATTAGTGTGTGTACTTAAAACACACAGAATATAGATAAGTAGTTACAGTGATAAGTACTTACTTACTAACCTATTTTAACCGACTTCCAAAAAAAAGGTTATCAATTCGACTGCTTTTTTTTATGTTTGTTACCGCAGAACTTTTGACTGGGTGAATTTATTTTGGTCCCATTTGGTTCTATTTCAATTTGATCCAGTTCTGATGAAGTCGGTTTTTAGGGTTCCGTACCCAAAGGGTAAAACGGGACTTTATTACTAAGGCTCCGCTGTGCGTCTGTCCGTCTGTCACCAGGCTGTATCTCATGAACCGTGATAGTTAGACAGATGAAATTTTCACTAATGATGTATTTCTGTTTCCGCTATAACAAAAAATACTAAAAAACAGGAAAAAAAATATATTTAAGGGGCACGTTTGTTGTATGGGAAAAAATATTTTCCCATACAACATACGTGATTTTTTTGCTCGATATTGATAACGGTAACAGGTAGACACTTGTAATATTCACAGAATATTTAGATATAATATTCACTTTAAAAATAAATAATTAATTAATTAAAATAAAAGTAGATAATATTTAAAGGGGGCTCCCATACAACAAACGTGATTTTTTGCCGTTTTTAAAGATAATGGTACGGAACCCTTCGTGCGCGACTCCAACTCGCACTTGGCCGGTTTATTAAATTGAGAATTATGATTTATAATATCAGCATCAAAGACCTTTTATCAGGAAAGACACCGAGACACTTCAAGTTGGTGTAAAACCCCAGCGTGCAGTATTTTTTGTATCGACACTGACATCACGAGAGTAGTTTCTTGAATCATACGGTCAACTGCTTTTGAAGAGTATTTACAGTTCACTGTGACGCAATATTCTATCGGACAAGTATATGATTTGTTAAAAACAAGTGGCTCATTGATTAAATGCAATACGCATACTAAAAATTATTTATTTATATCAGTAATAAAGTTCTGAAATATAGCCGTTCAAAGTTTTTATTCGGATTAGGAAGAGACGCCTTGTCCCTTTCCTGCAAAGTAAGTGTCAGTACAAGATACAGGCTTTGCCTAGTTTGGGGCCCATTGGCACAACTGTTCTTGCGGCTAGTTAATTGCTAATTTGTTATTATTTCTACGATTGCTATGTTAACTGATTTGTAATGAATAAATAAATAAATAAATTTTTAAAAAAAAAGTATGCAGTTTCTTACAAGTGGCGTCAATTGTAAGTAGGTATAGTGCGCTCTCCGTCTACCAAGACATTAAAATCTTCCTTAATTTTGAGCACATTTTATTGTTGTTTTGTGCTCTATATAAAGCCAGTTTTTTTTAATAGGTCAATGAAAAAATATCAGTACGATAGTCTATTTTGAATTTTTAACCGATTTTAAAAAAGGAGGACAGTTCTATGTTCCACTGCATATAATTTTTTTATGTATGTTCGCCGATTTCTCCGCCAACTGTTGACCGATTTCATGTAAAAATCTTTTGTTCGGTAGGATTATGCTTCAGGGGTAGGGTTGGGTCCCATTGTCACCAGGCCCCCAGGGAAATTGAGGGCAACCCACTAGGCACTTATTACTTTTTTTTCATATATTTTTGAAGTCGGTTTTTAATGTGATCCACTTGTAAGTTTGACGAATTACTGCGATAGAGATCGAACTGAATAGCGGCGTGCTATTTGGAGCATTCAACCAACATAAGACAGGCCACAGACATGCAGAGTAGGTGAGCTTGCAGTGCCTATGCTAACAAAAGTCTGTGGTCAGTATGGTCATTCTTAGTGAGTGCTTTCAGGCCGACGAAGCTTTTCGATGTCGTGCAAAGTAACAACAAGAATAAGGATCAGTCACATAATATGTTTTAAATGTTTGTTGGGACTTGTCGCGTATTATTTTAAGTATTTAGGTAATAAAATTATTTGCTGTTTTAAATTATCACGGTTGTTCACTACAGTTATATGGTTATTTACGGGATATTTACCGTGGTAACGTTGTGGAAGGAGCTCCCGATATTTCGACGCAGTTACATGCACCATGTTCACGGGAAGAGTTTATCATGTATTGTAAAAAATAATCCTGTGATAATTTGAAACATGAAGCTAATGAAGATGCAAAATTTCATCGAGCTTTCTGACAGCTTTATCTCGTAAACTAAGTCTGAGTATTTCATAGTATTTATATTCCACTTCCTGGGGCCTTACCCCTAGCTCAAAAAGTTTACCCGCATAGGTGTTATTTGTCTAAACGGTACCATCAACTACGATAAGCGGTAGTTGTTTGATAGCCGCCAAGCTTTGCGATTTTCACGCACACACGCATAGTAAAACGGATTTTCTTTCATTCAATCTGTAGGACTCGGTACCCCGGGCGTGATATGTCTGTGATATACACAACACACCAAGATACCACAGATAAAGTAAACATTTTAAACCGCCGTTCATCCAGTCAGATACAAGTTAGACGCTTTTAAACGATGCAGCTTAAATGAGTTGGTTGTCGCAATAATTGTAGGTACCTATCAGGTACCTACTAAAAGTTGGCTCGCAAAAGTAAAGCTAGGGGTAAGGCCCCTGACTTCCTGATACCATATATTTACGCCCGGCAAGGACAGACGGCAACCGGCCAGTTACCGTCCGATCACTCTCTTGCCACACCTCGCGAAGCTGTTTGAGCGTTTGCTGTTGCGTAGAATGCGTCCCCACCTCACACCGAGGGACGAGCAATTCGGCTTCCGCACACGACACTCGACCACGCTCCAGCTTACGCGAGTGATTCACCACCTGGCAAACGAAGCCAACCTGGGGAGACGTTCCGTCGCCGTTTTCCTAGATGTGGAAAAGGCCTTCGACCGAGTTTGGCACGAGGGCCTATTGTTCAAACTGATGCGCACCACGACGCCGCCTGCGCTCATCCGAGTCGCCGCGTCGTTCCTCTCCGATCGCCAGTTCTTCGTGTCCGTCGAGAACGTCAGCTCCGGACACAGGGCGATCACAGCGGGAGTACCGCAGGGGAGCTGCGCATCACCTGCCTTCTACGCTGCCTACACGGATGACATACCAGTACTGGAAGACCTCCTTCCAGGGGAGAGGGGAGTCATCCTGGCGCTGTTCGCTGACGACAGCGCCTACATTGCATCATCCCGAAGTCCAACCATCGCCGCGGCCAGGATACAGAGAGTCCTCGACATCCTGCCCGAATGGCTAGACAAATGGCGCATGGCCGTCAACGTAGGAAAGACGGCCGCCCTACTGACCGGATCGCAGCAGCGTAGAGCTTGGCCAATACCACTGCAGCTTCGAGGACAAGACGTCGGCTGGGAAAAGTCGGTCAAGTACCTCGGCGTCCACATAGACGCGGACCTCAGCATGCGCTCGCACGCCTCACACGCCATCCACCAGGCGAAGGCGGCTAGAGCGATGCTGCGTCCCGTTCTCCAGTCGAAGCTTGCACTGAAAACAAAGATCGGAATTTACAAAATTTACATTCGGACGAGACTGACGTACGCAGCCCCAGCGTGGTATGCGTTGTGCTCGTCATCCGTCAAGAAGAGACTCCAGGTGGTCCAGAACGTGAGCCTGAGGATGGCCTCGGGAGCTGGCCGGTATGTACGCAATGACGTCATCGCCAGGGACGTTCGTACCGAAACGGTGAGGGAGTTCGTCGTCCGTTTAGCGCGCGGTATGTTCGACCGCGCTGACAACGGACCACACCCTCACCTACACAACATTGCACCACTACACACGCGCCCCCCTGACGTACATACTTGGCGTTCTCTCCCTAGAGAGCTCCTCCTCCCGACCGACCTGGAAGAGAAGGATGACGACGAGGAAGAGACGGCGCAGACCACGAGTGGGGTTACCCACTGACTGACACTACCGGACGAGACAAGAAGATGAATCACTGGGTTGAACCCAGGAAGAGATCCCGAGAAGGGATCGAAGATGAGTTGCTGGGTAAAACCCAGGAAGAAAGAAGAAGACGACCTAGAAGAAGACGACCACAGGACCCAACCGGTCCACGGAGGGGGCTGAGACGCCGCCGTCGGTTTTGACCGACCGGTGTGACGCTCGCCCCATCCCCACCCACCCCTGGGGGTAGTTGCCCCCAGAGCCCAGCCTCGGCAAGGAGGGTCATCCCTCGCAGCCGAATTACCTACCTCTACACCACACGGTAGAGGCAGAAGACCCGGTGACTGACCATATATTTACAACAAAATTGTTAAAACTTCGGTTAACCAGGCCGAGCGCATTGTTCAAAAGTGACTTCTATCCTTATCTTATGATGAAACTGAAAACTATCTTAAAATTATTTCATAATGTAATGTTTTTTATTTTTTGTTATTTGTGAGCTCTTGTCGTATTTTCGTACATAGTAAAGTATATTATTTTTGTTAATTTGTTTTAAGGTCCCCACGAGACAGGCTTTGTCCTAGTGTGGGGACCAATAGTAAAATATTATTTTAAGGTGTTACTTTTTAAGCAATAAAAAAAAATATTTTTTTGTATCTGCTGAGTGAGCTCTTCATAATGATGGTAATATCGACCAATTTAGCAAAGTTTACTTACTATTTTTAACCAATTCCCAAAAAGGAGGATGTTTTCAATTCGAATGTTTTTTTTAATGTTTGTTACCTCAGAACTTTCGACTAAGTGAATCGATTTTGATGATTTTTTTTGTTAGAAAGTTGGTGCTTCCCATTTGGTCCCATTTCAATGTGGTCCAGTTCTGACATTTTTATAAAGTCGGTTTATTATATTCATAATTATTCCCTTTGCGGACTTCATCCTAAATTCTGAACCCTATGTCACTCCCACTATTAAAACGATTCAAATGACACCTCACACTGTTCAAGCTAAGTAAGGCGTACCAAAGAAACCATCATACATCATCATCACGAATTTTGACAGCTTTGGTACTTATAGCAATAATGTCAATAACCGTTATAAATTAAAACATTTTATGAATAGGAGCGACCCAAACATTTTGTACGGACCGAATTTCCAAAAAACTTAATTATCCATAGAGTTTAAATTATAGATGTTACAAAACTTACCCATGATCGTAGTTATCCGCCGTTAATATTTATTAATCCCTTAACACACACGAGATAAGGCTGTATAGAACCTATTTGCTCTGTGATGTTGGCATCACGTAAAAGTAAACGAAAATCACCACAAATATTGCCATGATTGTGACGTAAAGAAGCACATCCAAGTTGGAAATACACGCTAAATAGCTGTTATTTGATGCACACGACGCAGGCGAGGGATTTAGTTCAATCATTTTGAAAAAAAAATAAGATTTACGAGAATCGATCTAGTTCTTTTATTCACACGCGGATTGCACCATCTAATTTTTCCACCTCTATTGGAAAATAAAAAAACGATTTTGTGCCGTTACTGATGTTTTGTTTTTTAGTTAAAAGTTGTTTATAAACGTCAGTTTTTAAAATAACTCTCAAAAGCTTTTTATATTTGTATCACTTTTTTATTTCGTTTCGTTCGTTGTTTTTAGTTTATTTTTTATAATGTTGATATGTTTGGCGTCACACGTCCTTTTCATCAGCAAACAGTCAAGTTAATTTAAATCTTTAATCAAGGAAACAGGAAAAACACCGATCGATACCAGCGCTTCACTTAGCAACCGATAATAAGTTTCTCGAGTTAATTAGTAGGTACAAAATTGGTTCAAAATTAGAATTAATCAGCCGGTAGGTAAACCATGATCGCAAATTTAAACAATGATTCGGGTCTACAATATTTCACAGTATAAATTAAAACTACGACTGATTAAGCAAGACATCATGACGAGACGTCAAATCTTGAGATAAATGCTAGATAGTATTAAAATCTGTCTTATAAAGAATAGATAAGTAATGAGTAAACCTATTAGGATTTATCTAGGACTGTTGGGTATTTACGCCAATGCATAGATGTGAGGTATAATTGATATAATAGGTCGGGGAAAAAGTCGTCGTATTTTGTATGTATAAAGTTGTAGTAAAATCTCATCGGTTGTACTGTATGTATCTGGCTGGTTTTGATATCATTAAAAATATGACATTTTAAAAAAGAAATACAAAAAGTAAAAAGCAATTTCCCGCCATTTTTCAATTGTTTTTTTGTTCGATAAAATGAGTGAATCTGACGAAGAAATTCCATATATTTTGAAATTTTATTACAAAAAAGGGAAAAATGCGACACAAGCCGCGAATAAAATATGTGACGTTTATGGACCTAATGCAGTGTCATCAAGAGTAGCACAATGTTGGTTCAAGCGTTTTCAGTCCGGGAATTTTGATGTCAAAGATGCAGCTCGCTCTGGTCGCCCTGTTACGGATAAAGTCGATGCCATTTCTGAAAAAGTGGAGCAAGATCGGTATATTAGTAGTTACGACGTAGCTGAATAACTGGGGATCGATCACAAAACAGTTTTGACCCATTTGAAAAGTCTGGGTTTAAAAAAAACTCGATATTTGGGTGCCACACGAGCTCACTGAAAGAAACCAAATGAATCGTGTGCTTATTTGCGATTCTCTGTTAAAACGTAACGAAACCGAACCGTTTTTGAAAAGATTGATCACTGGTGATGAAAAATGGATCACCTACGACAAGAATGTGCGCAAACGATCATGATCAAAGGGCAGTGAAGCACCATAGACTGTAGCGAAACCCGGATTAACACGTAATAAGGTGATGCTGTGTGTATGGTGGGATTGGAAGGGCATCGTTCATTATGAGCTTTTACCGCCGGGCAAAACCATCGATTCGGATCTCTACTGCCAACAACTGATGAGACTCAAACAAGAAATTGAGAAAAAACGGCCGGAATTGATCAACAGAAAGGGCGTGGTCTTTCATTATGATAACGCCAGACCGCACACATCTTTGGCCACTCAGCAACAATTGAGAGAGCTTGGTTGGGAAGTGTTAATGCATCCACCATATAGCCCTGACCTTGCACCCTCAGATTTCCACCTGTTTCGGTCTATTCAGAATTCTTTGGGTAGTGTTAGATTAACATCCAGAGAGGACTGTCAAAACTACTTGTTGCATTTTTTTGATCAGAAGTCCTAAAATTTCTACAGCAACGGGATCATGTCAGTACTTATAAGATGGCAAAAAGTTATCGAACAAAATGGCACATATATATTATAATTAAATGTAATTAAACTTGAAAAAAATATGTCTTGAATTTGTTTATAAAATACGAAGAAACTTTTTCCCCGACCTTATATATTACTATACTTAGATGGCTACAGACGAAGATATTTACGTGGCCAAACATAGACCTATTCTATAAAATGAAAGGAGATAAATTTTAAACGATTTCAAAAAGGAGTTTCTCAAGTTTTTTTTTTAACCTTAGTTCATTACTGAATGCAATGTTTGCATTCCATTGTAACTTCCAAGTGCCGTATTAATTATATATATTTTTTTATGGTACATACGCGACAAGCGAAGTCGCTCGCCTGATAGCTCTTCCTTCACGCTTGCCCATAACAGCTCAACGCCACTCAATATTTTGAACTTCAATAGAAAACCCTGGATGGCAATGCACTGCGCTCGTCACCCCGAGATATAAGATGATATCAGATCTCTGTGTGCCCTGTAATTTCGCGTATATTAATCAAGTAACTAAAACTATATCACGCCAGAATTGAAAATAATGGGATCACACTGGAAATTTACTAAAACATTATCACTATTCATTTGTATTTAATCTGGGATACATTTTTGGTATGGAAAGGAAAACAGCACATAGACATTCGGACTTGCTTTCAATTGCCAAAACGTAATCCGTAGATTATTTATTATAATTTTGTTCAAATCGAGCGCTACTAGTCTTTCTCACTAGGTAAATAATTATCAATTTAAAAAAAACCTGCTTCATCAGAACTGGGCCAAATGGGAAGCACCAGCTATCAAATAAAAAAATAATCATCAAAATCGGTTTACCCAGTCAGAAGTTCTGAGGTAACAAACATAAAAAATAAAAAATAAACAGTCGATTTTTTCTTAATTCTATGTTGATAACCTCCTCCGTTTTGGATGTCAGTGAATAAATATCTGGGACATCTGAGACATTTTTTGCACACACGGTCATCTGACCCCAAACTAAGCAAAGCTTGTAATATGGCTGCCAGAGACTGATATTCGCACATATATATTTTTAAATACATACTTAAATATATATTAACACCCAGACATAGAACAAACACAAATGTTCATCGCATAAATGTTTGGCCTAGGTGGGATCCAACCCACGCCCCCAAGCGCAGAAGATAGGTTCACTACCAACTGAGCCACCGGGGCAGTCCTACTTGAGTATTTATAAAATCAAATAGTAGGTACTTAGAATCCTTCAATGCCTCAAATCAGCAACTACCGCAAACTGACTTGGGAAGATACTGAAATCTACATATTAGCAATTTTTTTTTAAATTGTAAAATAGGCTTGCGCTTGCGGCCTACGATGGAGCACGCTTGTCTAGAAGAAACCGATTCACTCTTCACTTGAAGACACCCAGATTGTATCTATCGGGGAACACCCATTCAGGCAGTGCATTCCACATACTGCAGCAGTTCGCACAATAAAAGTGGAATCAAAGGTCTTCGTACGGGTTTTCGGGATGTCAACCATAAAGCGGTGTCGATTTTTCGTGCCCGCTCTGGCAGTCCGATAGAAAAAATCAATCTTGTTTTGCAATTTTTCAAAACAAGCTACAATTTCGCTTTCAAACATCATCGTTAGGAACAATTTAAAGTAAATGGTGGCATTATGCACCAAGAACGAGCACTGAACATTGAATGCTGAAATTGAAATATGTACAATAATGGCATGCTTACAATAATAGTTGCTTTGTATACCTACTTAATACCTAAGTAATAGAAAATAAGTTGTAGTTTACTTTTATGTCATAAGCGGTTTAACTTTACTACCGTTGGTCTGTGTACCTACCTAATTATACATTGGTAGATATTTACTATAAAATATTTTGGGTACTTGAGGATGCCATCAGTAAAAAAAAAAGTATGCACTTTTATATGTTTTTATTTGTCTGTCTCTATGATTACCTTCTGTAGTCATCGTCTTCATGTCCTGAATGCCATAGTCCTATATTAATAAAAAAACATAATAGAGGTACCTTTTTTCCGACTTATAGGTACACTTGTTTAAATGCTATCAATATGAGTTAGTTATGCTAAGTTTCACATTCAACTTAATTAGATAAGTATCAACTGATGCCAATTATAATATGTTTTGCTATTCCTATTAGATAAGTAGGTATATATAATATCTACTGTTACGCCACGTGTAGCTGATAAGATCGATTGTCCATCTGCATGTTAAGCAAGGGTACATAGTACGTGGTGAGGCCCTGAGACAATGAGCTACGTTCAGTAGCTAATGATATTCACCGCGCATCCCCAACTCTCAGGTGGTTACGGTTTAGATGATGAAGATAAAACTTTTACAGACCTTTATCGCAGGATAGACACCGCAAACATGACATGTTATATGAAAACCCAAGCATTTTTTGTACCCACTATGACGTCAAGAGAGCCATTTAGGTCCTACTGCTTTAGACAGCAGCTACCTGGGGCCTTACGCCCAACTCTAAACGCGGGCCCGAATATGTGCAGTTTGCAAAATCACGACGCACGACGCATTCGCCGCACAGGGCTTGTTTTTTAAAGTTCTATTGATTGACAAGGTAAGTACGTGACCACAGCTCATTCCAGATGGTGAGGTCGAAGATGGTAAACATGCCTAGCCTGAAACGGGAACTGGCTTTCAAGTGATGCTGCCATGAACCCATCGTTAGGTGCTTGGTAATCGATTTTCAACCAACATTGCTATGGTACTTTCACCATGTTTTCCTTCACCGGCAGCTCAAGCTAGTTTGGATTTGAACCCACACCCTAACGGATTGGAGTTTGACCGCACCAACCACCCAGCTGCCATATCGCTACAAATTTGAGCTGCAGTTAAGCGTAACGCTTACAGACACGAGCATATCTCACTGACATGATGGCAACACCACGAACCGTTCTCGGCAGATCTTATGACAACGTTACCAATAATGAACTTGGCTTACTAATATACGTATTAATATAAAAAAACCGGCATCATAAAAATGTCAGAACTGGACCAAATTACCGAATGGCACCACACGGGAAGCACCAGCTTTCAAATAAAAAAGAATCATCAAAATCGGTTCACCCAGTCGAAAGCTCTGAGGTTACAAACATTTTAAAAAAAACAGTCGAATTGAGAACCTCCTCCTTTTTGGAAGTCGGTTAAAAATTAGGCGACTATAATGACTTTTTTTTTATCGCGGATAAGGTCCGCGTTTGACCACCAACTCTCCTATTGGTAAGCGGCGATGTGGTCAAAGATGAAGCACGCAGACTTAGAAGAGATGTAATACTTAATACCTATTCACTCTGGCCTTGAAATGGCCCAGATTATATCTCTCAGGAAACAAGGAAGCCGGGAAGTTGTTCCAATCCTTGGCCGTACGGATTAGAAACGTAGAATCGAAACGTTTGGTACGTATCCATGGAGATCCCACAATGTTTGGGTGTAACGAAGTCTACAATATGAAGAGGTTATCAATAACTCAAGTGTTGATTGTGCCAAGTATCTCTTATCTCATAAGTCTTTAGTAGGTATTACTTATTTGGCTGGGTGAACGTTCAGTTTATTTATTTTAATATTCACTGTCCATAAGGTAAGTAATGTTTTTCGGGCTTGAGTAATGTTCCTATGTGACATAACGGCTTGACAGATAATGAAGAGAAATGTGACATTTAAATAATAAAAAAATACTCGCAGCATTGATGTAAGGAAATAGTGGGAAGATACGGGACGAACTCCTTGACGTGGACCGCACAAATTAGGCCCACGGGCCTAATCGATTTCAGTCACAATCGAACTGGCGTCTGTGATAGCACGTGTGAAGTACTTGTTAAAACTTTGTTTTAATCGAGCCATATTTGATGGGTACAATGTTTGGATATCACGCCTTCTCCCTTTTTGAAACAGTCATTGACATGCAGTTTAAAAAACACGCTTTATTGCATTGTCATCGGTTCTTGATAAGTAATGCAAAACTTCAAATCAATCCGTCGTTTTGAAAGGGGTAAAAATCACGTTCAGAGATTCCGTTACATAGATACATACCAAGCTAATTAAAAAGTGTTAAAAAATGGACTATAAATTTATGCGTTATATATATATCAAAAATATACACGTTGACTTGATAACCTCCCCCTTTTTGTCGGTTAATTCGTCTTTATGTCAGGAGTGTCATATGCTAAGTACATTTTGTAGACGGGCATTTTCTTTTTCTTTTTAATATTTGTTTATGAACCATTGGTAAAAAAATAGTATCGTTTGGAGTAAGGGATGGTAGTTGTAGAATGAAAATTACTATCATGTCTTCGAAGAATGTTAAATTGCTACACGTATCATTAGACAGGGCTTCAGCAGCCTAAAAGCTCTAACATTAAGCCTGACCACTAAAACCTACTTCTACAAAAAGGCTTCGCAAAATTATACTCACTGAACACAAAGTAAATTATTTATCAAAAATCACCAGAAACCTTCAAATCGCACTTTAAACTTCTGTACGCTTTTCTAGACCCTCAAGTCACAATTTTCAGTAACTTCCAATTTAAATGGTACCTACAACACAGAAGTACTTAATCCAATAACGCCGCTTGACTTACCCACCACAATTCTTCAAAATTTCACGTCAAACTTCAGTAAGGTTCTATACCATCCAAGTCAATAGTTTCAGTCAATTACACAAACACGAATGGGAAAATATATTAAAAAACCCTAAGATGCGCAGGAGTGTGTCGCTCGCGGAGTACTGCTCATTATCAGATTCTACACTACTTACCGCCGGGCGGTGCGTGAGACCGCGTGATGTATGTATGTAGCATATTATAGGTGTTTTGATGACCGGTAAATGTTTGAGGTATATTGGCTTTTACATTTTCTTAGGAATGTAAAGTTTGTCCGTATTACACACGGACGTCACGGATAACTACCTAGTATGCATTTAGAAACTTTTTGGGACTTCAACGTTTTAGGAAGTCAACATTGTGCAAAAGAGTAAAGTCAACATTAAGAGAAATCAACCTTTTGAGAATTCAACGTTTTAGGAAATCGACGTTGTGATAAATTGCATTTTTTTAAGCCCCCTATAAAAGCGCCGATAATCTTCAAGCAGCTAACATATTTTCTTGAATCATAGCTAAGAACACTCGATCAAGTCCTCTTTCAAACAAAAAAAACTTTTTTTTTATGTCGCGAATAAGTTCGCGTTTGACCACCAACTCACCTGTTGGTAAGCGACGATGTGGTCGAAGATGAAGCACGCAGACTTAGAAGATACCTACCTATTCACTATTGGTAAATCATAATCGATTCAGCCGTTTGGGAGGTACGATGCCACAGACAGACACAGAAACACACGTACGTTAAACTTCTCCCTCCCCCTCTGTTTGCGTCGGAGGTTATTAATGTGTCTGGTAGGAGGGGTGGTCCTCCCCCCAGATGTGGGTAAGCGCTCCTTCAAAGAGCTTGTTGAACGTTGAATTTCCCCAAACTGCTAACCATTCGCAGACAACTTCCTACATACCTTAGAGCTTTAGCTCCAAGACTTTCGATTATGTATTAGTGTTTATTTTTCTTTCATGCAAAAATGCGGATTCAAATGAAAAGGAATGTACCGTTAATTTAGGTTATTGCGACAAGTTACCCGATCGCAAATCTTATCTCGGCGCGTTAACGTTCACGTTTATCTAATTTCCCGCATTCACTTAATTTGGGTACGAACCCTGGTCAAAGCTTAGAAGCCGAATCTTACACCAACAAAACATAAAACTGAAGACAATCCACGAAACCTTTAAAAAAGCACGCTGTTACTTAATTTAAAAAGCTGTTAAAGTATCTGTAAGGAAGATGCCTGCGACAGATTGTTCGTGAATTATCAATAACCTTGCTAGCTATCTATTAATGTTACAACTACCCTACTAACGTTTCTGGTAACTAATGCGCTTAATCCCTGCATCCTGCATGCGCCGGCGCGTTTACTTCCTCCAGACGCGCGCCAGACGCATCCAATTACTAGGTCACAAGTAGGGAAGTACCTATTAGTGGTTTTGAGTAGATACGTGATACTTACCGAGATAAGGTCGTAGATGGAGCTCCCGATATTTAACCGCAGTTACATGTTCACAGGAAGATTGAAGAATGCGAGTGGTTGGTTGGTAGATGAATAAGATGATCGGTAGAGGGTAGATCGTTTTGTCTGCACTTTCGCGGGCCGTTTTAAAAACCAGCTTAGCAGGCGGCTTGGGGATCGTCACTTGTAATTTAATAAAATTAATGAAACAATAAAATAAATTTAAGATCTTCAGGATTAGCGATTTTAAAGCGGGTTTTTTAGTTTTTTTAAACTGCGAAAATTAATTTTTGCCTAACCGGTTCTTTAACTGAAATGTCGATGTTTCTTAAAGTTAAAGCAAGATGGTGCAACCCACCCTAATACAACGGACAAACTTATTTTTCACGCACACTACGAAACTTGCAGCGACGCCAATGAAATAATAGGCTACATGCACAAAAGAGCGACATGGTCGTCTGCTAGGTGAGTTCGACTAAAGGCATCAAGCCAGACGTGTACCCGTCAAGCACTTACCATATCTCCCTTGTTTTTCTGATCTGAGGTTCCTAGTCACAGGACTATGTAGTGAGTCAGTAATTATTGAATATCAATTAGCCGAGTGATTAGCGACCGATGATGTGTGCCAGCGCTAAGCACCCACTCACGCGCATAGCGCTAACTACGTGTCAGTAGAGGTGAAACACCTACAGGGTTATAACGAAACGGTATGCTAACCCGAGAGGGGTGGTGTTTTCGTGTAGTTTTAATATGAGGTTCTTCAAAAGAGCTGTTAATAGTCTTTAAGGGTCGGCAACGTATCTGTGATGCCCCTGGTGATGCAGGTATCCATAGGCGACGGTTATCGCTTACCATCAGGCGGCCCTTCTGCTTGTTTACCACCTAGGCATTCCTGATAATGGCGGTAGGTACCTTTCGACATAGCATACCCTTACCTTATATCCCTTTATATTATGATTTGTTTGCGTACCTAGTTGCTTATGTTCGTATAGACCTAGTGTCAAGTTTTATTAGGTACTGACTTCAAAAAACGTTCAATGAAACCACAGAATACGAATACATTACTTTTATTAAGCAAATCTATACGCGTTCGTGTAAGGTATCTCAGTGTGACGTACATACGGACACAGTGACGTGACACAGACTATATATATAATAACTGGAATGTATTTCACCATTTCAACATGCCACTAAAATTAGCTATCATTCTGGTTGCATATCAGTGCATCTATAATCATCCAACTCTAAGTAATACATATTTAAAATGATGTTACCATATATGTAGTAACGAGCATATGCAAAAAACTAGTAAGTAAACGTAAATATACAAGTCGATTCATACACCATCAACCGTAGACAACGTTAACGCGTGTTAACGTTGTACAGCGACATCTAGACCGAACATGACGTAAACTCTGTTTTACTTTTCTCGGTCAAGGCTGCCAGACACATAACTCTGGTACACATATGCTCAGTCGCTCGAGCTATGGACTTGGAAAGCGCTATGCTTGGAGTTTTTCTACGAGAACGAATTAGGAATGAGGAGATAGACGAACGAAAGTTACCGACATAGCCCACCGGATTAGCAAGTTGAAGTGGCAGGGCACTTAGTACGCAAAACAGATCACCGATGGGGCGAAAAGTTCGCAAATGTAGACCATGGATCGGTAAGCGCAGCGTAGGACGTCCACCCACATCATGGACAAATGACCTAAAAGAGAGCGCAAGGAATCGCTGGATGCAGGGCGCTTCCAACTGGCCTTTTTGGAGATTGATGTGGAGGCCTATGTCCAGCAGTGGATGTCCTATGGCTGAAATGATGATGACCGTTCGAGGACGCCGTGAATCTGTGAATCGTACACGTAAGTACGAGATTTCGATCTGCAGGGTCTTCGATCAAAAAATACATTTTTCGAAGTGCAGGGTAGTCTTTGGAGGCCGGCAACGTATCTGTGATGCCCCTGGTGTTACAGATAAAATATCTATATGCGACGGTGATCGCTTACATCAGCTGGCCCATTAGATTGTTTGCCACCATGACGGTATAGACGGTTAGTCCATAGTGCGACATTATACTAGTATTTGTACGATATTGCGACAGATAGCTTTGCGAGGCGAGTTGCCCTGACCAATTGGAAATGAGCTCATCAAGTTTTCATAACATTAACCGGTAAGAAGCATCCCAATTAAAATGCCTCACAATTTAAAAAAAACGCATGTAACAGGTACATTCGTCGTGTTTCAAAATGTTTCGAATGCGTTTAGCGAGGCTAGAATTTTATAACATTTTTGTTTTAAGACTGATTACTCGTTTAAAATGTATAGCACTGACAACACACCCAGCCAACAGGTAATTCTGGTGAACACAGATTAATATTTTCAATATAGAATACTTGGTCTGTGAATGATTACATTTTGATATTATGATTGAAAATAACGGTTTCTTAAATACTAAGGTATACAGGTCAGTTGTCTCTGTCGTGCTCGGGTAAAAGTTATTGAGAGCAACAGAGATATAGTTATAGAGGACCTTTCTGTATTTAGTTATACCCGAGTTCTGAATTCGAGATCAAAAAAGGTGTTAACAGCACAAAAAAACCGCCTTAAAATTGTGCAATCGATAATTTGAGACAGAAATTAGTTTTACTTATTTTGAAAGAATAATATGATATTATTGAATTGTTTTTAAGCTTTTACTTTTGCATGATAATAGTCAAACGAAATTAGACTGAGCCAAAGTTTTTTTTCGTGCAATTATTTTTCTTAGACTGGGAACACAGCTGGCATTCAAAAAAAATGCAATCCCTACTATTTTGTTATTTGTGCTTCAATCCCCGAACTCGAATGTGTTTCTCTTAAAGAAACATATATGAAAATATAGACACATCTATATATGCAATTATTATTACCAGTACCTTTTTCAGCAGGTATATAAAGTACATCTGAACAATTCGATTATATTTCCGGTGGTAAAACGTTCAATACCTCTGAAATGTCACTTTGACAGTGACATATTTTGACATTTCTTTGTTTACCTTTTTAATCTCGAACTCTGAACTTGTGTATAGTAGTTTTACTAAAATTGATGGGACCGTTTATTTAAAAACTTCTGATTACCTATTTTAGCTAAATTCATGTTTTGTAACACAAGCTAGACATTTGGCCATAATTTACGTGATAGTGAGGTTGTGGTCAAATACGGTGACACGTCTAGTCTGGAATAGTAACTAGCCCGCAAGTGAGGTTACACGAAAACTGGTTTATCCAAAATGCCGATTCTGTAACAGTTCTATAGTACAAACTAAATTAAAATCAGTAGTTAGAGCAATATTTGTCTCTTCATTACAATGCGTGACAATAATTATAATGGCGACTATTTTAGAACTTTCAAATTAATTTGAGAAAGTAATTTACTCGAGAAAAGACGTTATTAAGTTGAAGTATTTCTGTTAAAAGCTATTTTGTGGTTCGTATCGCTGATGATCAATGTCGTCACAAAATAAGTACTTAAAAAAACTAAAATATGTTTTTGGAAATTTCTAAATAAAATCGGTCGAGTTTCCGTACTTGACATTTGGATTATGAAATTTTATCTTTAAATGCCAAGTGTCGCAGAATAAATGTATTTAATATTTCACTGTATGTATAGTTTATACTACTTTTCCTTACAAATTATTCGTGAGAAATAACAATCTTTGCATTACTTACATAACTTGCTTTAGAATTTCTCGATTGTAATTTAGGAATAACGAAGATTTTAGAGTAAAAAAATAATAATTAAAAGGTAGCGGCGTTAATTTAATTGAAATAGTTTGAAATACTTATTTCACCATCATTTTTCTAATTTGTTTTTTTTTTTTTGTCTAGATGGCACCTAATCATTAAACTTATAAAGTCTATCAATGTATTAAATACTAAAAAATATAGTTTTAAAATTTTATATTAAGCATAAAATGATAATTTACAATAATAGTTGTCAAATTCAATGACATAATTTTACGAATTGCACTAATTTAGGGTTCCCTGCCATTTATAA
Source organism: Agriopis leucophaearia (assembly GCA_949125355.1). NCBI lineage: Eukaryota > Metazoa > Arthropoda > Insecta > Lepidoptera > Geometridae > Agriopis > Agriopis leucophaearia. The sequence goes on along the minus strand of OX421277.1, from coordinate 1,022,342 downwards.
CTGGAAAACGGGAACCGTAACAAATAAACAATATCTTAACATATTAAGATAATAGGGAAATAACTAGTTCACTATTATCCATAAAATAATAATAATAATAAATAAGTACAGTCACCCTAAGGTTGTCATGAGAAGCTAGAAATATAATATTAATAACTTACAATTCTAACCTACATTACACTGACATGCAAAAAACATTAATAATAACAAAATTCGATACACACAAACATTCTTATACAGTTTTGTAAACTTACATTGAGATCCACATACATTTTATAAACATATTTTTGCACGTCAGTATTAAAGTGAATTCTAAACTCTACAAGAAGTAATATTATAAATATATTTTATACAAAACACAATCACAATAAATGATATTATTTTAAACTATTCAGACGATCTTACACACACAATAATATAATTATAACAACTGCAATGCGATGATTTAATATAAAAATATTAACGGTGATATTCTACATGCTTGATTATGTGACAATTATACTTATGTATATTATAATTAAACTGATTAACATAGTTTGAACAAATTAGGATCCATGTTAACATTTTTATCAGGATAACATATTTTGTATGTTTAGGATGGCACCAAATCGAATTTTTAATACTGCAATTAGATTAAAGTTTTCATAAGTGTGCAGTTTTTAATCGAAACACATTTTTTTTTAATATTGCTTAAAGTAAACATAGCTTAGCACTAATTGATATATTTGTATTGTAAATTAAACATTTGTATTTTCAGAATTGATATTTACGAATAAATTACGGAACCCGCGCTTGAGAACGAGACACGCGCTTTACTGTTATCTGTTGTTTAATAATATTTTTTCTGAAGCCTTTTGATTGCTTTGAAATGAACTTGTTAAATCATATTACTTTCATAGCAAGTTAAACGTTAATTTATTTAAACTATGTGCAAGAAATACTGTTATCTATATCACAAAACACAAAGGCAATTTCACTAAGAGTATCATACCTAGGTGGTTAGCTCACATTCATAAACACGATACTAACATACCACCGCAGCTTTGCCTGAACTAGCCTCTTCAGACTGCTATTTTTTGAGTCTGGCTTTCAGCGGGCAAACCTCACCTCAGCTACGCAACCGCGGAGATTTTAACGGCAGAGGTTCAATAAGTGGGTGGCAATTTAAATCGAGCTATTCACTGATTCCCTGCCAACTATAATATTATTTGCATACTTTATGTATGGACATGTTCACATGGATTTCTACGGACATTAAGTTTTTTTATTGACGGAACGAGCATGTCGCTCGCCTGATTGCTTGCGCCACGCTTGCCTATAGGTACGTACTGACCGACGTTACGGGGCGTAATGTTACGTGATGTACCATTCGCAGCGAGCATGTTACGTTACGCCGTGTCCGTGTTTATCCGTATAACATGCTCGTTGCTCGCCCGTGCTCCAAAATCTTTGCCACTCTTAATAACGTACTGACTTAGGTGCGTAACACTCTAAGGATTCGCCAAAATACCGACAGCAGGGTGGAGCACTCGCGGCGAGCAACGATCCGCTCGTTGCTCGTTGCGAGCGCCGTGTTTCCCCGTACTGACTGCATGAACGCTCGCTGTGTAACACGTAACATTATGCCCCGTCACGTCGGTCAGTACGCACCGGTAACATCTAATTTCAATGAGTGTTTTTATAATGTTCAAGAGTTTGCGCGTTGTTACTCGGTCACTATAGTAAACGCATTAGCGAGAAAGACAGATAAATGATTTATGACCCGACGACTCAGATGATAATGAGTTTACTATAGTTACATAATGAATGGAACCCATACCACCTCACATAAAACAACACCTATTTGTACTAATCATCTTCAGCACACATATATAGAACAAACCATACAATTTACAAATCTATAATGCGATATTTAAAAGAGATATGTAATGTAAACTTATGTTTAACGTAGAATTATAGTCTGTGCGATGTAGGATAGTGCCTGTGACATTATTCAATTTGACAGTTTCACTATGAACGAACTGTCAAATTTGCGACTAAATCGCGAGTTTGAAAGTTCGGTCATAAACTGTCAAATTTGATTAATTTCACAAGCAACATGCTACACCGTACAGACTACAACTATTTGTTTATACATGTATAAATTGTTTCATAGCTTTTAACTTTAAAAATTTGTGAGTTGTGTAAAGCGGAGAGCAAACCGAAGCGATTACGGTGGCGGTGATTAGTTCACTATCTTGACAATTTGGCTAAGTTTAGTCATTCAATTGAATTCCGTATTTTAATGAAATGTCTAATTTGGGCGTGAATTGACTGACTTAACCAACTTTTTATCACCTAGCTTAGCATAGCTGGAAACGTGTCTGATCGCTACCGTGATCACTGCACGATATATAAGCGCGCCGGTTTGAAATCCACTTTACAATTTGCAAAACATTTATATAATTTAAGTGAAATATTTTTTTTATGTTAATATTGCAGCATGTAAACGTTTGCTCGATGGCTAAGTTTCGTTCGCCTTGCAAACTGTAAGAAACTAATTTAAATTTTTCTAACATTACACTAAAAATTAGCGACAATTACTAGGTTTTAAGATTAATTATAAAAGGCGGTAATAAAATACTTCAGCTCATTCACGAAATAAAAAGTTAGAAATAAAATAGATTTTTGCGTATTTTGTATTTTTACAAGCTATTTATTATTCATCTTGCCCTGGGCCTATTATTCTGCACGGGCCAAACGCGCTCTATCGTGGCGCGTTAATAACTTAACCCTCAAAAGTTGAACTTTATTTCCTAAGAAATAAAGTTCAATTTTTTGTGCACGATAGCGCGCGTTTGGCCGAGTGGAATAAGGGCCTTGTTAGTTAGTTTGTATGTTCGTACGTTCGTATGTATGGAACAAATCTTGCAACTGAATTTTAGACCAGTTATTCTCAACAGATTGAGCTGAAATTTGGCATACTTATGTAAGTTCGGTGACAATGCAATGTTATGAGCTCAAGTTGGTCTGATGGAGACAGAAGGTGGCCATAGGAACTTCTATACGAAACGACGTAACCCCGTCGAGTTTGGGCTCGTTGGATTTATCTTCCCAAAAACTTTGGTCTTAGATGATAAATTCAATATGGCGGACTCTCCAAGATGGTAGACATTTTTTTTTATCTATATCATCATGAAAAACCTAGATAATATTTTAATTGTAATGTGTGTTTTCCTTGTTTGTGTGGTCTTTTAATAAGGAGTTATCTATCTTTTCCTATCATGATAATTATGAGTATCAAATGAAAGGGTTTGCTGCAAAGAACACGAAAAAGCTTGTTTAAAAAAAGTAATTTTTTTACTTAGTAATTTTTAATTTTAGTTATTAAAAATAGGCTTGTGTTTGACCGCCAACTCGCCTGATGATAAGCTATTTATTATTATTGTAACATATTTTTTACGGTGGCCAAAGGTCAGACTAACTTGTACTGGTCTCCTTTTTACTGGTGACTTTAAAAAAATATATATCTTCATGTATAGCCTGATATATTCAATGACTAAAATAATACCAGAATTTAATCGCAAATGTTTCTTTACATTTAGTAGGAATTATAATATAATTTATTCACAAGATAATTTCGTAAATGTTTTGAGAGCTACCACTAGGTGACTTTTTATTGATATGCTGCAAATCTTCGATGCTGGTATTTGTTAAAGTTGTAAAAATTTTACTGATCCAACTGAAACTTAAAATCTTATTTTGTTAGTTTTAGTCGACATGAAATATTCAGTGTAGAAACTCCTTAAAAAACCATATTAGAATTTCCATACAGCATCTGTTAACTAAAAGTACTTCATGGGTAGGCGATATTACTTCTCTCTTTACCACTTAAAGGAGAGTAGGACGCAAAATCAGGGCTACGTTCAGGACGTCAGGGAGTAGTTCTATAGTTGTTTTTCGCACTAACCCTAGGTATGGGAAGATTTTTATTACTCACAAATTAATATTAATGCTGCTTTTATAAATTATCACTTAAACATTACAAGCTCCGTTTTGGCTAAAGCTTGCATATTTTCACAATTGAAACAATCATGGTTTTAAAACTTCAATGCGAGCGTCAAAACTTTCCATATAAAAATGACAGTTATTACAGTGTTTTTAACGATCTATTTTGCGTGTTTAGTTGTAATCGTTCAAACGCTCGAAACGACCAATTTATGTCACGGTCGTTTTTCTCGTTATGAACGGCTAAGTTTAACTCTGGGTGCGTCCGGATATATCTTCTGAACGCAGCCTTGTAGTTCCACTTTTGACCACTACGTTATGCTCATTGTAGCTGTGTACTTTTAGTATTCCAGATATGAGGGTAGAGTCAACTTTTTAAAGTACACTTTTGTAAAGTATCAGTGCAAATAACTTTCAGCTAAAATATATACATGTCCCAACACATAAGTGACAAGGTAAGCAGGTGTTTCGCTTGGTAGTAAGCGTCACTCGTGCTTCCAGAAAACTACCTGCGTCCTCTGCACCCTCATATTAATGTTTTTATATTTCATAAGTTACCCGGTATAAGTTTAATTAAGAGTTACCATAACAATTAATTCTATAGAATGTATCTTATAAATTTTATTTTAAAACAGATCTCATAAAAGTTATGCTTATATTTAAAGTAAGTACGTAAAAATGTATGATAGGTATGTCGATGTACAGATTGAAGGATTAACATACATTTTGAGAAATAGTATAATTATTTTTAATGTATTTTAGTTGAATAAATGTCTATTATAAGCATTACTTATGAATATTACCTATAAGATTACATTTGACGTAAATAAAATACATAAATAATACAAAATATGTTGATTTTTTGAGATAAATTAATTACTGAGCTGCCTTTTTGGTAGAAATTTCATGTTCCAAAGCAGCAGATATGAGTTGCCAGGTTTCAAAAATAATTTTCTACAAAAGTACACGTACAACCTTCAAAGATTACTACGATTTTAATACTGAGTACAATTTTTTTTTCCATTCTCATATTTTTTAGGTGAGCAACCCGTGGTACATTTGTGTGGTCCGGTTGAAAGTACCATGTTTTTTTATTAAACTGATTAATTATTTTTCATGTTCAGTCTGTATAATGGATAAAAAAATGGTGGTACAATCAACAGTACCACTGACTACTGTTAAAAAATTTACCATGGTCTGGACAACTGGACGACGCAACTGTACCTCGAGTCACCCTCGATATGTGTGTACAGTGTGAGCCAGGGTTAAAGCTGTCAAATAGCTTACACAATGGTACACATGGTTAAGGCATATCTGCCATGTTTGTCTAATCTGAGGTTGAACCAATCAAGACAGGGAATTTGGCGCTCGGTAACAAAAAAAGTTTACCAACTTAGTTTTCTTGTTTTGAATTTTCTGCTGTGTTTTAACGACATCAAGGTTGCTTTTTATTTTTGTAAAATTATGATATCATATTAATTCAATTGGTTTTTTTCAAAGTGAAAACTTATTTAGGTGCGTTGAGCAGTTTTTGGGTAACTATAAATCATGGATCACGCTGTACCGTGTATTATAAAACAGCGCCATCTCTTGTTGAATAGGTGAATTACTACTTAAGTTTTCACTTCTGACGTGCAGTCCTAACTGATGTTTTTTTTTTTTGCAGCGCGTCGCAGTTTTGGCTCTGAATTGCCATGCAGATGCGTTTAGGCCGGCAGATCAATTCAGAAGGATAAACCTATATTGTCAGTTCTATGCTGCCAATTGTGTATTATGTGTGTTTCATAGCATTTGATCCGCGAGGTAACCTAAGAAGATTGTACATAGTAGGTAGGCAGTAGAATATAGATAATAGAGTGTAGTATGCTTACAGCTAGCTTGTTTATTCCCCGGTGTCCGCCCAGTTCGCTTCCTCAGCTATTCGATCCATGCAGTTGCATAGGAATTGGTACTGCGGAAATAAATATAATCAATTTAAAAAACCGACTTCAAAATTTATAGTAAAATACGAAATATCCATTTTCTAGTTATTTTGATTACTATCAATATATAAAAAACCCGACTTATAAATAAAATAAAAATGTGCAAAAAAAATGTCTGAACTGGACCAAATTGAAATGGGACCGGTTCACCCAGTCGAAAGTTCTAAGGTAAAAACGTTTTAAAAAAACAGTCGAATTGAGAACCTCCTCCTTTTTGGAAGTCGGTTAAAAAGGGAACCAGCAGGCGGAGAAAGCGGGGGCCGGTAGGTGTAGAGTGCCGGAAAGCAGGACGTGTCGTTTTTTTTTTTTAAATTCTGTAATAGGCTTGCGTTTGACCGCTAACTCGCCTGATGTTAAGCGATGATGCGGTCTACAATGGAGCACGCTTGCCCAGAAGAAACCGATTTACTCGAGATTTGAAGACACCCAGATTGTAACTATCGGGGAACACCCATTCTGATAGCGCATTCCACAGACTAGCAGTACGCACAATAAAAGTGGAACCAAAGTGCTTCGTAGGGGTTTTCGGAATATCAACCATAAAGCAGTGTCGATTTTTCGTGTCGATGTACTGAAGTAACGGATCAGAGTACTTTAAAAAAAAAAATGCATAAATAGGCTTGCGTTTGACCGCCAACTCGCCTGTACCCTTAGTACAAGATTTGATAGTTTTCGAAAACTTTTTTCGTATTTGAGTGAAGCAACCTACCGACATAAATACTACCGATTTTAGTTCCTCCCCGTTTCCGCTGGAGGCGCTTTACTAAAATGTATGGAACAATACGAAAACGAAAAAAGTTTTCGAAAAATGACAAATCTTGTACTAAGGGTACTGATGTTAAGCTATATAATTATTTACTTACATAAGGTGTGAAGAGTGCAATGACCCGCGACTGTCCGTCGTTCCTCCTGTACGTGATCCTGACGGCGGCTGCGTCGTCGTCCGCGACCCACTCCTTCACTCCGCGCCACGGGACTTCCACACTTTGACCTGTCTCGTTCTCGTTTTCACACCATGTAGACAGTTTTAGACCGTTCCAACCTGTAAATTAATGTTCTGTCGAATAATGCTAGCTATTTTTAACCGACTTCCAAAAAGGAGGAAGTTCCCGATTAGACTGGTTTTTATTTTATTTATTTATTTTTAATTTTTAGGGAAACTTACAGCCTAATAGTATATAATAAAAAAAAAATGGTGACTGGGCCAATTACAAGTTTCCGCCTATCCACACTAATATTATAAATGCGAAAGTAACTCTGTCTGTCTGTTTGCTACATAATCACGGCTAAGCGGCTTAACCGATCTCGAAAAAAATTTGGGAGGTAATAGTATGTATCATGAGTACGGACAGGCTATTTTTTTCTGAAGAAATCTCGGACAAAGTCGCTGGTACAGCTTGTATCATATATGTGAAAGTTTGGATGGATGGATGTTTGTTACTCAATCACGCAGAAACAGCTGGATGGACTTGTGTGTTGGATGACATTTGGAATATAAATTGCTTATGTCCTGATTAACACATGACTACTTTTCATCACCGATTTTCATCACCACGCGGGTGGAACCGCGGGGCGCAGCTAGTATTATATATTTTCAAATACATACTTCTACATAAATATATATTAACACCCAGATATAGAACAAACACAAATGTTGATCACATGAATGTTTGTCCTATGTAGGAATCGAACCCAAGCGCAGAAGGCAGGTAGGTGGTCCACCGTGGCAGTGAATGCAGACAGTAAGCAGTACCGAGTGTGATGGCGAGTTGCGGCGTGGCGCGGCAGTCGGTGCGCGCGGGAGGGAACGCCACGTGTCCGTACCCGGGGAGCGTCCGCGCCAGCGTCAGGTACTCCCGGGCTCGGGACACGTCCTGCAGCGCCTTCAGCTGATAGAGCCGCGCGCCGGCGACGCACACGCCGCGATTCACGTCTTCTACCGCCTGGAACATTACAACAAACATTCAATAAATAAATAAATATCAACCATAAAGCGATGCCGATATTTCGTGTCCGCTCTGTATATGTAGGCGCGTCGACATTTTTTAGAGTGGCAAGAAGCGTAACAGACAGTGACGGATGGCAGCGGACCGCTGACAGTTGACGTTTCGGCACTCTGGTGCAACTTCCGGCACATAGTATAATATATATATTCAAAATCATGATATTGGCGTCAATTCGGTTGTACCATTCTCTAATTTGACAGGACTAAAATTGTCGGCGTCTTCTTTCTTTTAAATACGTCAGAAAAGGATGGCAACAATTATAGAGCTGTCAAATTTAGTTTAGAGAATGGTACATCAGAATCGACGTCATTATATGATAAAAACAATTAATACTGACCTGTAGCAGTGCACGCTACAATAGTGCTGACAAAGTATATTAAAGACAGCACAGGGCGCAGCGCTCAGTCGTCCCTACCTCCTCGCATTGAAGTCAGAAAATATATAATCAAAAATGAAATGCGGACTTTAACATTCTATTCTACCCAACTCCATCTTAGGAACTCGTACAATATAAGGACATAGGCGAAGTGGGGACAGATATCCTTAAAGACCTATTAGTATAGTAGTAATACTGACCTGCCAGAATATGAACATTGCACAAACAGCGTCACCTGCCACGATGGCGAGTTCTGTGGTGGGGTTGAACACCCACTTGCGTACCGACAGGCAGCTGCTCGAAGCAGTAGAGTAGTTCTGGATGTACAGCGAGTGAGGACACTCGTTCGGCTGGAGCTTACGTTCTGGAATATATATTCATCATCATCGTTAGGGGCCATCCATAAATTACGTCACACGAATTTTAGGAGTTATTAACCCCTCCCCCCCATCCTTGTCACATAATTTAACGTAAGTAATGTAACGTAACGGTAACGTGTGACGTAATTTATAGATGACCCCTTATCAGCCTATCATGTGGGCCTCATCCTTCCACTGCTGGGAGGATAGACCCTAATCCACCATGCTGTCAATGCTTGGAAGTAGTTTTTTCCCTATATTTTATTTATTTGTATGCGATGGAAGATGGATGGATGGTTTGTTGTAACTTAACATCATCAGCCAGTAAAAGTCCACTGCCGAACAAAGGCCTCCGTCTCAGAGAGGGGTGTTGCCAAAATCCCCACGCTTGACAGGCGGCTTGTGGATCGCAGTACGTTCACCGTGTACTAATAGAACGCTGCTGCCCATCTTCCGGTGGTTCTGGTCAAAGTTTTAGAACATACCCTTACCAAGGGCTCGGGAAAGTAACTTACCAAAATTATATTCCACAATCTCGAATAGGTAGAAGTATTTCTGCACAGACTTGGATAGTCCGATTTTTTCAGCAACCGCGCGATATACGTCATCTGCGTTCGTAGACTTCAGAACCGATACTGTTACCACCTCCTGAAACATAATAATAAATAGGTACTATGTAAGGATGTGGATCGACTATGTAGGTGTCATTTTGACACACAGGTTTACATGTTTTGACACCTAGTTTTTTCCTCTGTCCAGGGAGGATTTTGGCGCCGCACGTCTTGAGCATTTGCTAATAGTGTCAGGCTATAGTCTCCTACGTTTTGACAATTGAGGCTTTTTTATTTTAATTTTCTAAATAGGCTTGCCTGATGTTAAGCGTGATGCTGTCTACGATGGAGCTTGCTAGCCTAGAAGAAACTGAATCACTCGTGATTTAAAGACGCCCAGATTGTTACTATCAGAGGCACAGTTCAGTGGATGAACTGAGGCACAAAGGAACGCGTTAAACGCACAGTGTGTGATTTCCACCGATCTATGATATGTGGATGAACTTTTAGGCGGTGGCGGGTGGGTATTATGTCACTCTGTCTATTCGTATGGCATCGCTTGGTGTCGGAGCGAGAGGTGCTGTGGCTAGAGGTGAAGTAACTGCAGACGGTGTGTGGTAGTTACCTTGTCGGGCAGCAGTACTTTGAGTTCCACGGGCGACGGGTTGGAGGAGTCGTCAGAGTCTGTGAGGAACTCCTGCACCGCGTCCGATTCAGCTATAACTCGAACTGCGCACACCTGGAGGAGGTCATACGGAACCTTACGACAACATATATTGTAATACAAGATAAAGACTCAATTTTATAACAGTCATTTATATATAAGACTAGCTGCGCTCCGCGGTTTCACCCGCGTGGTTATGAAAACTAAAAATACTTTACGACCTATATTCTCAGACCTACCAAAAGTACACAAAAAACTTCTTAAAAATCGGTCAAGCCATTTAGGAGGAGTTTGATAACAAACACTGTAACACGAGATTTTTATTAGACTAGCCGCCCGTCCCGTGGAGTTTTTTTTGTGTTTGTTACGCGATTACTCCGCCAATTATGAATTGACTTTGACTATTATTTTTTTTTGTTTGGCAAGTCATACTTCAGAAGTGGACCCATACAAATATTAACTAAATTGTTTGTTTTTTTTATTTATTGATTAGTTTATTAATATTTATGATTACCTTTTCTAAATACTGTTCTAGTCCTCGCCGCCTCGCGTCGAGTTGTTGTTCACTCAGGGTGAACGGCCATTTGCCTGGCAACTTGGGGAAGTTGAAACCTGAAGAAATGTTAGAAAATATTTTCTTGAATCATTCTCATAAAACTGCAGACTGAATGCTGGATAAAGCTCGTGATCACGTTTGTAGTAATTAAGATCAAAAGTTAGTTTCGAGGCCAGACACAGGGTACATCGCTCAACAGCAGTGAAGGAGAACATTGTGAGAAAACCGGTATGTCCAAGTAGCTCAAAAGTTCATAGTCCTATGACATCCACCATCATGCACTGGGACAGCATCCTCTCTCTCTGGGATAAGGCCTGTGTCCCAGTGGTGGGAACATGATAGGCTGAAATGATGATAATTTTTTGCATGTGCCGATGTGATGACTGTCAACGTGAGGTTGGCTTTACACTCAAACAAGCATATTTTGAAATAAAAAAATGTATTAAGGAATTATTACCTAGGAATTCTTTCCTCAGCAAGGCGTGTAATGCTGCGAACTCCCGATACCGGCGGCTGCAGAGGTGTCGGCCAGCCATGTGTACATTGAACGCCACATAGGATCTACCCGTGTTGCGCTCCATTATCACCCTGAAATGGAAATTAACCTTATTGTGAGACAAACAATAGTAGATTGTTTACCTAGAGTGTAAACGACTATTGTAAAGGCGAGAGTGTTTCTTTGAATCCAGAGCGGAGCAAAGGATTCTAGAATAGAATCCTTAGTGCAGCGAAGAATACAAAATTACTCGAGCTTAAAATAGTTGTTTGTTACGGAAGTGGACACTCTACTTTCTATAAGAAAATAACTGCAAATTATGAATAAGAATAATACTTTCATTCTCACTATTGAAAGTCACACAAATTTTTTATAAAACTAAGTAAACTTCGAATGTGATTGTGAGTGTGTTACGAACAAAGGCGGAATGCATTTCCCGCGTTTTTCCATAAACTTTTTTTTATATTTGGCTCGCGCGGTTTGCCTTTTTTCAGCCGTGCATACATACAGCCTGTAACTTGTTCATACAATGTTTATGTTTGATCTCTTTGGTGATTGGAACTTTTACTAACAATATCCACATTCTAAATTCAAATCACCATTAGTCCCTAGGGATTAAAGAGCTATTTTAGTCCCTGTTTACGAAGAATATACTAGCTCTTTTCGAATATAATAGGTCGGGGAAAAAGTCTTTTCGTATTTTGTATGTATAAAGTTGTAGTAAAAATCTTATCCGTTGTACTGTTTGTATCTGGCTGGTTTTGATACCATTAAAAAGATGACATTTTAAAAAAGGAATACAAAACGTAAAAAGCAATTTCCCGCCATTTTTCAATTGTTTTTTTGTTCGATAAAATGAGTGAATCTAACGAACAAATTCGATATATTGTGAAATTTTATAACAAAAAAGGGAAAAATGCGACACAAGCCGCGAATAAAATTTTTGACGTTTATGGACCTAATGCAGTGTCATCAAGAGTAGCACAATGTTGGTTCAAGCGTTTTCAGTCCGGGAATTTTGATGTCAAAGATGCAGCTCGCTCTGGTCGCCCTGTAACGGATAAAGTCGATGCCATTTCTGAAAAAGTGGACCAAGATCGGCATATTAGTAGTTACGACGTAGCTGAAGAACTGGGGATTGACCACAAAACAGTTTTGACCCATTTGAAAAAAACTGGGTATACAAAAAACTCGATATTTGGGTGCCACACGAGCTCACTGAAAGAAACCAAATGAATCGTGTACTCATTTGCGATTCTCTATTGAAACGTAACGAAACCGAACCGTTTTTGAAAAGATTGATCACTGGTGATGAAAAATGGATCACCTACGACAAGAATGTGCGCAAAAGATCATGGTCAAAGGGCAGTGAAGCACCACAGACTGTAGCGAAACCCGGATTAACACGTAATAAGGTGATGTTGTGTGTATGGTGGGATTGGCAGGGCATCGTTCATTATGAGCTTTTACCGCCGGGCAAAACCATCGATTCGGATCTCTACTGCCAACAGCAGATGAGACTCAAACAAGAAATTGAGAAAAAACGGCCGGAATTGATCAACAGAAAGAGTGTGGTCTTTCATCATGATAACGCCAGACCGCACACATCTTTGGCCCTTAGCAAAAATTTAGAGAGCTTGGTTGGGAAGTGTTAATGCATCCACCATATAGCCCAGACCTTGCACCCTCAGATTTCCACCTGTTTCGATCTCTTCAGAATTCTTTGGGTAGTGTTAGATTAACATCAAGAGAGGACTGTCAAAACTACTTGTTGCATTTTTTTGATCAGAAGTCCCAAAAATTCTACAGCAACGGGATCATGTCACTACCTACAAGATGGCAACAAGTTATCGAACAAAATGGCACATATATATTATAATTAAATGTAATTAAACTTGAAAAAAATATGTCTTGAATTTGTTTAAAAAATACGAAGAAAATTTTTCCCCGACCTTATATGTGATAAAAAAATATTTGATCTGTGGAACAGCTCACCGGTCCATAGGAAAAATATTTGTTCTGTAGAACTTGTAACCAGATTTACCTATAGTCCGGTATGGAGACGGGCAGCGACCGTTTGTCCGTGTAGTCGTACCGCTGGTAGACCGTAGCTCGCGAGTTGGCCGCGCCACCGATCACGCCTACAGGCGCGGAGCCGTCGTCGCATGGCTCCAAGCGTTCTGCTTCCTGGAACACACACTGCTAAATGAGAATACCATACATTTAGGTCAACGGGGATTGAACTAAGAAGCGTGCCTTATACCAGGCCAGGCGCACTCCGCACTTTAGGTATGAAGCTACAAATAGCCGTCTTGTCGGACTTGCCGTGCCGACTGCCGCGCGATAGACAGAGATAACGCGACAAGAGTTAAGCGATAGAAAGTGAGGCAACTTCTAGGTTAAAATAGCTGTTGGTAGTTAGCACTTGCACGTTCTGAATTGCACTTTATTGTGTAGTAACAAGTCGCTAATTATTTAAATGATTTTGCGGAGTGAATCTTCTGTCTTGTACTTATATGTATTCTGTGCTTAGCTTATACCCATGCCATGTCCCTACATAGGATTCTACAAAGTTCAGCACATTTTATACATTTTTTATACTTACATAATTCGTTTAATTCATGCTTGTTCCAAATTCAAAATGTTTTTATTCGCTCAGTGACTAAAAAAGTTTTATTCACTGTTATCGTTGAATCAAATGCCTTTTTTTGAGTGACAATAGTAAAAAATAATTACGTGCCACCATGCGTGAAATGTACGCGTGAAATGTATGCTCATGAATTCGATGTCACTCTGTACAGGGTTTTGTTTATTGTAGGGCTGGGTAACACATGGGTGAGGACAGTGTACAAACACTAGGGCCGGCAGCTCAGGCTATGAAAACTTACCCTTTGTGTGACAGAGATGACTGTGAGAGTGAGACAGTCGCCGCCTGACTTGATGAGGTCGACCACCTGCCGGTGTGTGGACCCTTCCACATTCACGCCATTTCTGAAATTATTAAAATAATAAATTACAATTAGGGAAGTTTACAGTTTGTCGCAAACTCTTGAAGACTCTTGAAGGATGAAGATGCGAAGTAGTTTTCCCTGCAAGTTTGAATAGATTTGAACCACATTTAAAAATCAACCAGCCAAGTGCGAGTCGGGCTAGCGCACTGAGGGTTCCGTACCACCTCAGATTACAAAAAGTAGTACAAAAAGACAACATCACGCCCAGCCGGTCACCAATCCAAATACCGAATGCGTCAGACGTTGCTCAACTTGGTGAACAGAAATTTGTCACCGACTCGCACTTGGCCAGATTTATTATTTGCTCTTTAGAGTGTGTTTAGCGTAAGCTTAAGAACTGGCTCGTCGAACGGGCATTCTATAAATTTGACAAACTTGTTCAAATAAAAGTAACAACTTGTGTAGTTAGTTTTATAATTTATTATTATTTTACGTGTACAACATTGTAATATATAATTGTATTTTTTTTTATTGTAAAAATAGGCTTGCGCTTGGCCGCCAACTCGCCTGATGTTAAGCGATGATGCGGCCTACGATGGATCACGCCTACGATTATTTTTCTTTACATTTTTTTTTTAAATAAATTTTATGATATTGACGTGTAAATTGACATCTTCTGTGAATAAATGACTTAACTTGTGTGTACTATAATCATGCTAAGTTTGACATATTACCGTTTTTACATTAGCCGGCAAGAGGAATCCTCACAGCTTTGTTTTAAAATGTCACTTTCATACAGAAAAGAGTCTTGTAGTGTTCTTGAATGATATGTGAATAGACGTCGTAAGGCAATCAATCATCAAGGCAATTAGCATTCTGGCGCTATTTCTAGATTTTGAGATCATTTCATTTGCGACTTAGACCTAGCTATATTGTTGTAGTCGGTGTGTAACAATGTAATACAGACTGACAAGCCCAAGATCGGTTTGACAATGTGTTTCTGGCTTCTGGAGAAGCATATAATATTGTCGGTCGGTGTAAAGAATTAAGTCAAAAAAGTTTAGGAGTATGTCATTATAGAAATATGTAATTACTATCTATTTTGCTAATTGGAACAGCTAGCGTTGCGTTCGTTTCACATATTTTTAAGTGATTTTGTCTTCTTGACAAACCAAATTGACAATTGCGTATCGTTCTACGCATTTTTAGTTAGCAGTAATAAACGGAACGTTTTATGAAAGTTTCAAACGAACAATATGTAAGGCGAATTTTCTGACCTGCTAGCCAGATTACTGGCAGGTTTTTCTCAACCTTTCTATGAATTCACTTTGTTTTGCAAAGCATTCATAATTTAGCTAATATATTTTCATTATATGGCTACTTAATTAATGCGCTTAGACAATGTGGAAGGAAGACTGTAACAGCATCTTAGAGAACATTTTCATATTGGCTCTAAATTTTAATGGCAACAAAACTTATCAACATTACAGCCACCACAAGTCAGACGATGGTTTATCAATTGGGTTGTTTGATAGCATGAATGCAGAGAGATAAGACAATTCAAACATACCAGAACAATATTGATTGACGTACTATATCGGGTTTATCCATATGACCAACTCTTTGTACAGTTAGCAAAATGAGAGATTTAACATGCGAGGGAGGACACTTTCTAGGGCCCATTATCAGCCAGAAGACGTCCACTGCTGAACGACAGCCAGCCAGCTGCATCCACTGGGTGCCCGCGACTCTCACGATGTCTTCGGTCCATCTAGTGGGAGAACACTGCGGTTTTCGGGCTCGTGGTCTCAACCACAATTTTTTTTTGTTTACATTAAAACGGCTGTCAAGGCATTTGTGTAAGAAATTTGTTGTAGCCAGTTGCAT
Source organism: Agriopis leucophaearia (assembly GCA_949125355.1). NCBI lineage: Eukaryota > Metazoa > Arthropoda > Insecta > Lepidoptera > Geometridae > Agriopis > Agriopis leucophaearia. Next base: position 1,006,527 of record OX421277.1, on the reverse strand, counting down.
CCATATAAACGAAACGTCAGTCAGTCAAAATCAGTTAGCAACTGTGACGCGGAGTTCGACGCGTTGATCTAAATAATAATGTTCAATCAAGGTTATGTACTGTCATAATGCCTGGCGACAGATTTTCCTTCTCATTTCCGTTCTATTTACTTTTATTTGCTGTGGTCTTAACCGAAACATAACAGTTCTACACGCCTTCCATAACACAGTACATACGATCTGATATGACATACTTACTCCTGAACTTTGACCTTCAAAGTTTAAACTCTTTGTCTAAAAGCGGTCATGCCCGAATCAATTGTTCCTCCACTGCCGTGTTGGCCAATGGGCGATGGATTTCGCAAACGCTTTCTTTGTAGAATACATTGGCATTTTATTGTCCTAACGCGACAATAATTATGCAAGACTGGAATATTACAGCAGAACCTTAAGCCCAGATGAAAGCCCATCTCAAGCCCAAGCTCTCTCGGCTAATGGGAGAGCAAGACAAAACTCAATGTAAGGTTATTATAAGAATATTTTTGAGTTTACGGTAACCCACCAGGGGCCTACGCTCAACTCTAAACGCGGACCCAAATCTGGCTCTGGAGAGAGCTATGCTCGGAGTTTCTTTGCGCGATAGAATCCGAAACGTTGATATTCGCCAAATAACCAGAGTCACCGACATAGCTATTAAAATTTGTAAGTTGAAGTGGCAATGGGCAGGCAGGGAAGGTAGGCCTCCGACTAGCTGGACCGATGACATCGTAAGAGTCGCGGGCACCCAGTGGATGCTGATAATAGGCTGTCGTTCAGTGTGGAGGTTAAAGGGGCAGGCAGGCCTATATTCAGCAGTGGACTTCTGACTAATGATGATGAATGCTAGTGTGAAAGAAGCTTTCAAATGTCTATGTCAATCGCCTAACGCTATACCCTGAAAGCGACGCTTGAGAGACATTTAATGCTAGGCATGTCTTCAACTACATCGTCTTTTAACAGATGAGCAGTGGTCGAGATTGGTGTAAAACAGGGAAGTTTTTTTATGCCATAGGTGAGCAAGCAGACGGGCCGCCAACCCTGGCGATGGCATGATGGAGGAGCGGTCGCTCTAGGCGGCAGATAGCAAAATAGCGCCAAAACGCCAAATGCAAAAAAAAACATTCAGTTAAAACTACTATTTTGATGGCGCCTCACGTTTCGAGGCGGGGCAGGCGGCAGGAACAATTGCGTTGTCTGTAGCTAGCATTAAATTTTGTTGTAAAAATCGCCTCTAATTATACTGGATTAGCACACAGGCTACTTTTATCCCTGAAAAAAAATTAGGTTCCTGTAGAGCATAGTTTTCCGAAATGACACGCGCCGAAATACTGCTTTACCCTGATGAATGGCTATTGCCGGCGCGGCGCTGCCTGGTAATGTAGGCAAATCAGAATATTTACCCAGGCTCCGTCGGCGGTTCACTCTCGAGATCGTATATCTCGAAACCGGTGCTTGTACAATAATAGAAACAGTAACGAAACGTCCCCTGGCCACCTCTCTGCACCGACATCTCTGCAGTCGACAATACAGCTCCTTGACCATTGACACGGGTACTCCTTCACTTTTAACGCAACCGTTTTCACCTATCTTTTTACATGTTACCAAAACACGACGTCGTATTTCAATGCGTATAACGTCAACCACTCAGAAAATTTCAATTTAGGTTTCACGGAATTTAACTTTATTTAGCAGTAATCTTTAGAACAAATTGCTGTGATCAAAAAGCGCAAAAATATAATGATTTTATTTATCACACTTAGTGGTTTGGCAATTAAAGTTTGTGTGATTGGTATGCTGTTCTTTATCACAATAAATGAATGTTAATAATGCAGCTATTAAGCCAACAGACGAGTCGGTAATGAGACTAATATTATTGATATTAAACAATAACTGATAGCAGAAGTGCGACGTTTGGTGCTCCGTTAGTGGTTCGTCATTAGATGTTTGACCTTAAATTGACATGAATTATGGACAGCTTGATCTAATATCTTGTTGCAGTCTTATATTTAGTGCCTATTATACAACCGACTTCAAAAAAGGAGGACGGTTCTATGTTCCACTGTTTTTTTTATATATGTATGTTCACTGATTTCTACGACATATGGTACTGAGACGTGGTCCTTAACTGTTGGCCTTATGGAAAAACTCAGAGTTGCACAACGGGCAATTGAGAGAGCTATGCTTGGAGTTTCTTTGCGCGATAGAATCCGGAACGTGGATATTCGCCAAAGAACCAGACTCACCGACATAGCCATTAATGTTTGCAGGTTGAAGTGGCAATGGGCAGGCCATATCGCTTGAAGAACCGACAACAGATGGGGAAGAAAGGTTCTTGAGTGGAGACCGTGAACCGGAAGACGCAGCGTAGATAGGCCTCCCACTAGATGGACTGACAACATTGTGGGAGTAGCGGGCATCCAGTGGATGCAGATGGCAGGATGTTGTGGAGATTAAAGGGGGAGGCCATGTTCAGCAGTGGACGTCTTCTGGCTGATGATGATGATGATGAATCAAAGAAGAAATTGCAAGTCAGCAAAAACTATCAATACCACCTCCTCAACCAACAGAACTCCTAGCTATCAAACTCACTGAACAAAGATACAAGCCCAAGCGCTGTGGAAAGCAGGGAGCCATCAGTGACCGGTCAGAACCACCAGGAGAAGACAAAAGAAAATGCACTCACAGCAGACTTTTCATGACAACTTCAATCTCAAGAAATAGTGCAACTAATAGCAGATACTCAGACAGTAACACAAAAAGTTTATTTTATTTAATTGCAACCTTGTATTTTTTTATTTTTTTACGCCTAATGGTAACCAGTCACCGTCGCCTTGTAACACCAGAGGCATCACAAATATGTTGTCGACCCTTTAAGACTCTATTAACTCACCTTTTGAAGAACCCCATGTTGTAGCTTCTCGGAAACACCGCGGAAGGTAGCTCATTCCACATTTTGCAGGTGTGAGGTAAGAAAGTTCGTGTGAATTGCACGTGTCGTGTGAGATTTCCATTGATCTATGATGTGAGTACTAGAAATGCAATTATTTCCAACCTGTTCTTGCATTGTTTTGTCAAAATAGTTCTCTAGTCACATTTTGATTCATATATACGGCATGCATAGCACAGTCCATAGTTTGCTGTCCCAGTCTGCAAGATAAAGCTAGGCGAACTGGGCCAGACTAGATAGTAACAAAAATAATATTCATTGAGCAATTACAAGCAGACTGATTGCAATGCTGCCCTCAATGTTAGCAGTGTGGTGCAATAGATATAGGTAGGTAATACTGCTTCTTATTTCATTTGGAGTCCTTTTATACCATACTTGTATTTCCATTAGATACATACAAACAATCACGTCTCTTTATCATTGTGGTTGGCAGAGACCACAAATCTCCACAAAGATCCTGACACACATCTTTTGCTTTTTAGGGTTCCGTAACCAAAGGGTAAAACGAGACCCTATTACTAAGACTCCGCTGTCCGTCCATCTGTCTGTCCGTCTGTCACCAGGCTGTATCTCATAAACCGTGATAGTAAGACAGTTGAAATTTTCACAGATGATGTATTTCTGTTGCCGCTATAAAAACAAATACTAAAAACAGTATAAAATAAATATTTGAACGGGGCTCCCATACAACAAATGTGATTTTTTTGCTTTTTTTTGCTCGATATTGATAACGGCAACAGATGACGCTTGAAATATTCACAGAGTTATATTATTCACTTTAAAAATAAATAATTAAATTAAAATAAAATAAATATTTATGGGGGGCTTCCATACAACATACTTATGTTAGCTGCAGCCCAAGCAGGTAGACGCGGCGTGGGCTTGCAACCACTCGAGATTGTTTCAACCTCTCATCTATTTTAAGTGTGTTACATCTAAGCAGGTTAAGATTTTAAAAGGCATTAAATAAGCTCATGTCCTTCTGAGCGGACCTCTACATCGGTTTTTAATTTAATCATAATTTTAATATCACCATCGCGACGCTCCCTGAATCTTGACTACATACATGTTTTATTATAGATAATGGTACGGAACCCTTCATGCGCAAGTCCAACTCGCATTTAGCCAGTTTTTTTTTTCTACTTTCATGAGTATTTTCATACAAGCTCGTTGGTATTTTGATTCATGTTCATGGTGGTTTGATGGTTATGGTTGGTGGTTCTTTTTGGTTTCTGGGTTAATAGAGTCTTAAAGGGTCGCCAACATATTTGTGATGCCTCTGGTGTTACAAGTATCCATAGGTGACTGCTTACCATCAGGCGGCCCATCTGCTTATTTGCCACCTATGGCATATTATTATTTTTTTAAATGAGACCTTTTCTCAAAAGGTTTTCGATTTGATTGTGAAGTTTGCCTACGTCGACCCTTATCGGTTTGCCCATTCACGCTAACCACATATGTTTCTTTCGTAAATCTTTCATCCATCTTCTCTATGTCTGAATTATCTAAGCGTCCCTTTCTCTATCTTTGTCACAACATCGGCTCCCACACCGCAACATTCCCCTATCAAACTGATCCTTACATTGTCCATAAAACAAAATATGGGCACAATGTTTGGATGTCACGCGTCTTCCCCCTTCTTGAAACAGTCATTGGTATTTTGCCAATAAATGTAATAAGGTGAGTTGTTGTATCTGTATGTAGTTCCATGTAAATAGTTTTAATATAAGTTTAGATATAACCTCTTTTGTTATTTAATCTGTTATTCATCATCATCATCATAATCAGCCTATACTAGTCCACTCCTGGACATAGGCCTCTCCCAAGGCACACCACTCAGCCTGATCTTAGGCTTTTATCTTTTTTTTTAGCCGCCATTATCAGTTGGAAGAAAGGTTTTTGAGTGGAGACCGCGAACCGGAAGACGCAGCGTAGGTAGGCCTCCCACTAGATGGACCGACGACATTGTGAGAGTTGCGGGCATCCAGTGGATGCAGATGGCAGGATGTCGTTCAGTGTGGAGGTTAAAGGGGGAGGCCTATGTTCAGCAGTGGACGTCTTCTGACTGATGATGATGAGCTAGCTCAATGGCGACAGAGCATCGATTAAAGTGAGTCTTCAGAACCTAGACCACTGGGGTAAAGTCGCAAGCTTATTGTTTTTTTACAGAATTTTCTATGGAGAGTGTAGTTCATGTGAGTGGGAGAGACTACATGAACTTGTTCCCCATCATCATTTCATCACCAAACCGGAAAAACGGTTAAGTGTCATCCTTGCATGTTCAAAATACCATTCATCCTCACCTCACCAAGCGTTTTGTCTACTTTTTTTATATTAGAACATTAAAACAAAGGGTTGCCTTGCCTTTGTGTTTGTGCAGGATTACAATCTAGGATATTCTAAGAATTAATAAGTTATGATATTATGCCAGGCAAACATGCTCCATCTTCGATCACATCATAGCTTGCCAACATTCAATCGCATCATAGCTTGCCATCATGAGATTGTGGTCAAATATTTAGACATAAAGCTGCTATTCCTCAATAGTAGAGTCCAGACTGAGATGACATTTTACTCCAATCACCACGGGCTGACTCATAAGCAAATTTGTTAAAAACCCAGACAGGTTTTATTGTATTTGATTTATCTTAACTAAGTCTACAGAAAACGCAGTTAGATGTAGTGCCAGAGATTTAGCACATTTGCACACAAGATAACACAAAACACCCGAAAATTTCAACTCTTACTGCAAAGGCCCTCTGATGACTGGCGTGCCCGATACTCTAGCAGTATGCCACACTAGACCTAGCTATGGTGTCCCATATCTTATGCACAGGGCACTCCTCGTTAAGGGCATTGTAGGCAACATCATCATCAGCCAGAAGACGCCCACTGCTGAACATAGACCTCTCCCTTTGACCACCACATTGAACGACAGCCTGCAATCTGTACCCACTGAATGCCCGCGACTCACGATATGGTCGGTCCCTCTAGTGGGAGGCCTACCTACGCTGTGTCTTCCAGTTCATGGTCTCCACTCAAGAACCTTTCTTCTCCATCAGTTATCAGTTCTTCACTTCAACTTAAAAATTTTAATGGCTATGTAGGTGACTCTGGTTTTTTGGCAAATATCCATGTTCCGGATTCTATTGTGCAAAGAAACTACGAGCATAGCTGTCTTCATTGCCCGTTGTGTGACTGAGTTTTTCCAAAAGGCAAACAGTTTAGGACCACGTCACAGTCCTACCATATGTCATCACTGGCAACACTCACTGGTCAAAGACCCTTATCTTTAGGCACTGTGGTATCTTGAAAGAGATATTAATTACAGTAAGTAGTTCTAGGCTAAAAGACATTAAAAACTATGTCAAGCAAAGATTACACAGAGAAACCTTATAATTATTAGTTCTATTTCTAGACATTTTTCTTGGAAGGCTTCTTGTCTTACAACCTCAGAACATATATTAGATCTGTACGGTACTCATGAAACTTTCAACAACTACAGTGATTATATAAGTAGCTAGGTATGTAGACTGGGATCGCCAATCTGCTGCAAGGTCATATCCATAATATTTCATTCAAAAATTAATTATACATCACCCCGATCAGTCATAAAAACAATAATTTCCAATTTCACTGCTTCCATCAATAACCAAACAAGTGCTAGTATGAATCATCACAACATTATGTAAATTAGAATGCCAGCAGCAGCCAGTTTCTGCAACTTCGTGAGTACAGGTGTCATTCATGTACACTATTTGTAGCGATTATCAGCGGGAAATATAATATGTCGATAAAAAATAACAATACCTACTGAGAAATCTGGTGGGAACTTTTGTGGTTCCTGGGTCTTGTGGCGTAGTCGCAAGATGTGTGTGATGTACTTACACTTCGAGAATTCGGTCGCCTTTTCTGATGCCAGCCTGCTCTGCCGCCCCCTGCTCCAGCACAGCGCTGACATGCTGCAGAGGAGCGTAAAGCTCCCCGTTGATCGATCTCAGCTGCCCGCCCTCCGACACTTGACCGCGCACATTGAAACCGAAACCGGTCTCAGTTTTGTAAATAGTAACGCGACGGGGCCCATTTGCGGACACTGGATTCTTGTTATTTCTGTCTGTTCTGATAATACTGTTATTATCGGTTTCTGTCTCGGCCATTTTGGACAGTTTCCATTTCACCACAGACGAAAATTTGTTTTGACATCCGCGGTCCGACTTCTCGGTTGTCGACACGTTCTCGAGTAGCGAGTCTCAAAAGGGGTTCAGTTTTTTTTTTCCCCGTTGCTGAACAGGCTAAAGTCATTAAGGCCATACCGCAGCCGCACGTTTGACGCATGCGTATAACGCGCGCAACTGATGCGACAAAAGTCAAGGACGTTTCAAAAATCCTTCGTCTGCGCGACAAGTCTTAGCAATATGAAAGTTGAAAACATATGGCGCCATCCCGCGGTTTCACCTGCGTGGTAATGAAAATCGGTGATGATGACGATGATGAAAAGTAGCTTAGGTGTTAATCCAGGACATAAGTAATGTATAATCCAAATTTTATCCAAATCCATCCAGCCGTTTCTGCGTGATTGAGTAACAAGCATCCATCCATCCCACTTCAGTGATCTATCCATACATCTATCCAAACTTTCACATAATATACACAAGTTTAGGAAAATAATACGACGAGTCGACATGTTTTCTTTACGTTAGCGCTAAAAACTTGTATTCTCTTTGCTAAAAACCCATTTGATTATTTTGATTTGATTGAACGTGTTTGATTGAATTACAGATCAAAAATTTGGTGTCATTCGTTCGAAAACTATAGAGCTGTGTCGATGAAGCAGATCTACGTTTCCATCATGTCAAGCATATGTCAAGCCATTGTGTCAAGCAGGTCTCTCTTCCTGTCAGATTATTACTGTGACGATAAAACAGTTCCAAGCTTTTCAGTTTTTTTACTAGGGTGCAGCACTATCAAAACAACGTGGTACAAAAATTTCATTTTCTTTCACATCAAAATCAGCTGTGATCCTCAGTATGGCCGCTCCATTGTCCAAAAAATAAATTTGTTTTTGCTAAAATCATACAAAAAAAATAGAAAAGTGGTGTTTTCGTACTTACACGAACAAATTATTCTCTGAGAGCAGTGTTGATGTTGACTAAAAAGTGTTGCGTCATGACAGAGACCTCTCACTGACAAACAAAATAATACAATTAAAATTGCGACTCGGCTATTACGGCGACTTTGTAATTTCTAATTCGTGTGTTTTGTCGTTCTGTCGAGGGCTGATGTTAAAGTTAGATCACTATCTAGGGATAAATAATGAGTAGTATAAGATTGAGTTTCATTTCCGTGGGGAGGATCGCAGTGAGAAGAAACCATCAATTGACATCGGGTGAGTGCAATTCTGCGACTAGTATAGTAAATGTACTAAATATCTGTGAGTGCAATTTTCTAATTTTCTTCAGACTATGTTGTTTTCGTGTTATTGGCATTGCTCCATAGTTGTGTCAGGGTGTCGTAGGTTGTTCGTGTCGTGGTACGTAGTTATGTGTTTGATAACAAAAAAGGATAGACTTTCGGCTTTGGCATGTTTGGCTTGCATTGCCGCGTGATTTTGCGCGTGCTCTCCACACACATACAGTTTTCCCTACAAATCTTTACAGCTACGACTGCCGTGGCCCGATCAAGGCGATCGCTCAACTGACAAGGTCATGGACACTAATAAATTGTATAAATTTGTGAATGACCCCACAAAGGATGAATTGTTCGATTCTTATCTGAACACTTCATATTTCGTGTCAAATAAATGTTTTTGTGAGATTAGTTATCAACATTTTGGTTCTCAACGATACAATACAATTATATCTTAACTAGCTGCATATTACAGTTTCACTCAAGATTCTTCTATTTCTTCCACAATTTAAGTAGTATATATTTATGTCCATTTGTCACTCTATTTCGTAGCCTCTTATAAAGGTTCACCCGTTTACTCATAAAATGGTAATAGACAGGGAGATAATAGTAATTATCACCCTTGCTGTGTCCTTGGGTACAATACATAATTATCTGAATAATCCTAATTAATTTTACTGGGATAATAAGTGAGCCATCCTGGATAGTAATATACTCTCCGGTCTTCCAATGACCTATGGAAAAATTATGTTAATTTGTTGCTCTCTGTCTTTTTGTGAATAAAAAATCAAAATCAAAATTATTTATTACAGAAATTGGTACATTTACACTCATATATTGCACTAATGCCCAAACTAGGTGTGGAATACACCCGTATCTTGGGAATTAGGTCTACCCGTTTATAAAACAATTTTTTGTACACTTCGTCATTTTAGTTAGTTATTACCTATTATTTATTTATTTATTTATTGAATGTAAATTTATATAATTTATATTTCAGAGTTATTCACCTACAAACTAAAGTTAAGATTATATAATACAATTAATGCAAGTTAACACATAAGGGCACATTAAATTTAAAATTTAGTTAAGAATAATTATTATAATAGAATGTAATGTTAATAATAAAACTTAATGTCCGTTTGATGTCAGTTTGATGTCATGATTATAATTAAAATAGTAGTCGACTAAGAATGTATTTTATACCTAATGTTAGTCTTAGAATTACATGCTTTAGTGATGTGGTCCAGAGGTTGAGTGAGTACAAGTGTATGTGATGTGAAAGTATGGGTGAGAAAATGAGTGGGTGAGTGAACAAGTGAATGAGTGAAGAAGCGATTGATTCTGAGTGGGTGTGTGATAACTATTTCGTAATTGTGTGTTAAGTGAGGATTGTCAGCAGACTCTCTGTGTCATTGTACGTTAAGCTCTTCAACCATCCCTCAAGCGCCCTTCTACAATTCACCAGATTCATACTGTAAATATTTAAGGATTTGTTGACTTTGTTATACAGACGGGAGCTTACAGCATCGAAATGACGGTTCGCGAGAGATGTTCTTGTGCGTTTTGTTGCACAAACGGAATAGTTCCTACGTTTACTGGTTGGGTTGTATGGTAGCGATAGGTGTTTACGGACCAGCACCTGTTTCACATACAACTGTCTTACTGTGAGCACAGAGCAGTCAATGTACAGCTGTGTCGTTGGATACCTCCACGGCTTACCGCACATGACCTTCAGAACAGCTCTTTGCGCCCTCTCCAGTGAGAGCATGTTGGTAACGTAGGTTCCGCCCCAGGCCGTGATGCAATATGACAACACCGATTGCGCAAGAGCACAATATACAGTCCTCAAGAGTTCTAGTGACGCAACTGTTTTTAGTCTCTTGAAGACAAACATTAGTTTTCTTATGCGAGATATTAGAGTCTGTAGGTGGAAACTCCAGTTCAGGGTGTCGTCTATTGTCACTCCTAGGTACTTAGCATGAGTGGCACGTGAAAGTTCCTGGCAAGTGCAGTTTTTATTTAATCGTCCACAAACGTGCGCTCTGATCGTCAGGGAGCTGATTGGTGGTCGCACATTCACACTTGGTGAGAAAGCGATGTACTGCGTTTTGCTAACATTTAAGGTTAGGATATTTTCCGACAGGTACGACATCACCACTGCTAGGGCTTCTTCAGCACGGTTTTGAGCGACCTCCCAAGTGCTACCATGAATTATGAGAGCTGTATCATCAGCATATACCAGAATCTTACAGTTTGGTATGCTTAGTTTACAAAGATTGTTTATGTAGCCAGTAAAGAAAGTAGGCCCCAGCACACTGCCCTGCGGCACTCCGCACGTTAGTTGTAACTCAGAGCTTAAGCTGTTGTCAATCCTTACTGACTGTGTTCTGTTTGTCAAGTAATCCGTAAAGATGCTTAGGGCTGGGCCACGAATCCCCATGCTTTCTAGTTTCACAAGAAGAAGAGGTATGGATACGGTGTCGAACGCTTTAGATAGATCCATTAGGATACATATAGTCTTGTTTTTGCAATCAAGATTCCTGACAATACAATTTGTAAGATCAAGTACAGCGTCTTCCGTGTTTTTTCCCCTTCGGAATCCGTATTGGTTGTCAGCGATAATGCTATTAGCCTCAAAGTAGTCAACCAGTCTTTTATTCAGTATTTTTTCTAAAATCTTGGATAGACTGCTCAAAACAGAAATTGGCCTTAAATAAAGGATAAACAAACTTAAGAGTGCATTTCGAGTCTTGCCTCACAACCTAGACTCTAATAATTTTTATAATTTACCCATTATCATCATCATCAGCCAAAAGACGTCCACTGCTGAACATAGGCCTCCCCCTTTAACCTCCACACTGAACGACAGCCTGCCATCTGTATCCACTGGATGCTAGCTAATTATGCTGGATGGATAATTTACCTAATAAATGCACCGGATAACCTCAAAGAAACTTGTGCAATTATTAACTCTTCCTATGATACAATACCATAATACTTCATTGACACCTTCGAAAAATGATATATATAGAAGTCACAGCGCATAGAAAATTATAGTCAATAAACGTCCACAGTTTCACATATAAACATAACTGTATTAAGACAACTTACTAACTCGAAATGTAACATACTATGTGCTTTAAATAAAAAAAAAAAAAAAAACAATTTATTTATCGAATCAAATATCGAAACAAAAATATTTTACCAAAACCAACCATATCGTCAAAATTCATGAAACGTCATTGAGCAAGTGGGAACTTCTCTCCCGAGAGAAAGAGACAGTTTTCTCTTTCTCTCCCGTTGGTCAAACGGTGGTTCATCAGCCAATTTGAGGTGTCTGTTATGGCTCTTACGGTGTATTATGGCTTGTGCAACTATCGCGTGGCTGTGAATTCATTCTGGCTGCATATTGATTCCAGCCAGATTGAGTATTGCCGCGATTAGCGCGTCATTGTGGCATCTTTGTACTTTTTTTGATCGAAGATTGACACCACAAAAAGAACATTATGATTGTTTTTATAAATATTACTTCACTGTCACAGCTCTCCGCTAGGCTTTTAATTCTGTGTTGGAGATGCCATGACCGGAATACAAAGACAGGGACAATCAGACCCAGAGCAGGTATTAAAATTCATCATTTATCTGCCCGGCCAGGGCTCGAATGTGGTACCTTCTGCTTATAAAGCATAATGCACTACCATTTATGTGTTATGTAATGTAATGTAATGTACACACACTTGACTATGTTTTGGTTATTATTAACGTCAGTCAGGCAATGCCTATAAGTTTGCTTATCTACAATTTATAATGGTATGCTAAATCAATGTAACAACTGATACTAGCCTGCCGACCCAAGTTTTCACATAGAATGTATGTTAGTTTTGTTCTCATTGCGATTTCTAATAAAAAAAAATCTATCTACACTAATATTATAAAGAGGAAAGATTTGTACCTATTTTTGTATGTTTGTATGTTTGTAATGAATAGGCCCCGAAACTACTGAACGATTTGAAAAATTCTTTCACTGTTGGGAAGCTACACTATCCCCGGGTGACATAGGCTATATTATATTTTGTAGCGAGGCCGAAGGCCGAGCTTACACTCGTGCGAAACCGGGGCGGACGGCTAGTCAAAAATAAAATTAAAGTAACGCACCGAGGGATCCACAGTCGGCATTCAAAAATTTCAAAAATCTGTAGCGCGTGTCCAACTATCAGTTGGTCTGTGTTTTATTATTTGTTGTTTTACTTTAGTGTCCAGGCAAGTTGGACGCTTGTACGTTTTACTGTTTTTACACTAGACCTAAAGCAAATTTTATTATTTCTTATTTGTTTCACTGTAACTTATTACATATTCTGTGAAAATAACAATTGGCTTATTTACTATGATTCAAAATATATTTTTATTTTATTTATTTAGATATAACAGGCTACAATCAATTAATTCCTTATTAGATAAATACTATTATAGCCATTAAAAGGTAGGACATACAGACCTCCGCTAGGAGTAATATTGTTCCGTGATACAGACAGACAGCATCTAGGTTTATTAATGTAGTCCCACAGACACCCTTTGGTACGGAACCCGTTTTTTTTTATAGATTGACTAATAAACCACACTTGTAATTTGTTACAACAAACCACAGAATCCCAAACTCAAAGGGTTTAATAGTTTTTACTAAAGAGTTTCACTATCCACCTCTTGGCTAAATAATCAGATCAGTTTGATGGTCCTAAATTATTGTATTGTCATCGAAATTTTTCATTTATACTGGGTTACGCGGAGTGTACTAAGCCGTAGGCGGTCCACAGTACACAACATTAAGAACAACTTTTACTCTTGGACCAAAACTGAAATCGCAAAAAAATATAGGCTGTTCTATACATTTTGTGAAATAAGAATGACCGTTTTCTATGGAACTATGACGCTGGTACTATGAACCGCTTTCAGCTTCATACACCCTTTCTGTGTAACCTGGTATACTTGCAAAGTTTCAAACGATACAACATTAAGAAGTAGGTTAAAAGTGACTTTTAAGTTTTGTTTACATTGTTACTAATGAACTTAAAATAAGCTTTTAAATTTTTTATGTTGTAATGATTGTATTTACAAAATACCTGTTTGTCTGGTTTACTTGATACAGTAGTACCTCAAAGCTGGAAGGGTTTTGACCTTAGCACACATTATTTTGTGTAAAAACCAGCTTGCGACCTGGTGTCTCATGGTCAAGCAAACTTGCAGTAAACGCTATGCAGTTTATAATGCGGGCAATTTGCAATGAAGAAGTAAGCTCGTATAGGCTGAGTGGCGAGTCCTAATGTCAGAGTTTTAGGCAGGCCGCCCGGAGACTTGACTAAACAGTTATTTTAGGACAAATAAAACCTAAAATTTAACATATATATCGATTTTGAAGTGCACATATAAATTAGTAATCTGAATGACTATAATATACATTAAAAAATTACTGTCCCAGTGGCTCAGTTGGTAGTGAACCTAACTTCTATCCTACCATCCTCTTTCTACTACAGGACAAGTAGGAAATCGGCCCATTACCACCCATACATTTTAGATATTCCAAACGATTCTACGTTTCTAATCCATACGTCAAGGATTGGACCAACCTGCCGGCTTCCTTGTTTCCTGAGAGATATAATCTGAGCCTATCAAGGCAAGAGTGAATAGGTATTTTCTAAGTGTGCGTGCTTCATCTTCGACCACATCGTCGCTTACCAACAGGCGAGTTGGTGGTCAAAGGAAGACTTATACGCGATAAAAAAAGGGTGATAAGGTCGACTGCAGGGTGTGTTCGACTAAAGGCATCAAGCATGATTCAGGCCAGATCCGTTTGCACCCTCCACGTTACCTTACCATAATTATCTTCTTTGATTGTATGATCTGAGAGTAAACAAATATAAAAATTATTATCAATATAAATAACCGGCCAAGTGCGAGTCGGACTCGCGCACGAAGGGTTCCGTACCATTATCTATAAAAACGGCAAAAAAAATCACGTATGTTCTTATGGGAGCCCCCCTTAAATATTTATTTTATTCATTTATTTTTAAGTGAATATATAACTAAATATTCTATGAATATTTCAAGCGTCTACCTGTTGCCGTTATCAATATCGAGCAAAAACGAGCAAAAAAATCACGTTTGTTGTATGGGAGCTCCCATAAATATATATTTTATTCTGTTTTTTAGTATCTGTTATTATAGCGGCAACAGAAATACATCATCAGTGAAAATTTAAACTGTCTAACTATCACGGATCATGAGATACAGCCTGGTGACAGACGGACAGCGGAGCCTTAGTAATAGGGTCCCGTTTTACCCTTTGGGTACGGAACCCTAAAAACCGACTTACTTAAAATGTCAGAACTGGACCATTGAAATGGACCATACGGAAACCAGATTTCAAATAAAAAAAGGATCATCAAAATCGGTTCACCCAGTCGAAAGTTCTGAGGTAACAAACATAAAATTAAAAAACAGTCGAATTGATAATCTCCTCCTTTTTGGAAGTCGGTTAATAAAAACGTCAAACTGTCTTCATTCTACACATACATACAATCTTCTCTCCGATCATTTGTGGCTCAGGGTTTAGCAAGGTTAGAATATAATAATATTCTAACCTTGCTAAAAACTGAGCTAGACTAATCGAGGCCATTGCCATCAAACTTTAATAAACAGTAATTGATTAATTTGATGACGAAGATGTTATAATAACTTCCGATATCAGTTAAGTGATATGTTGGCACCTAATTTGAATAACCAAACACATCTAAACATGCAGGTGTATGATTATTTACGGCATATTTACAGTGATACAGGGTTTTTGGAATATCAACCATGAATTGGTGTTGATTTTTCGTGCCCAATCCGGCAATCCGTAGATAATTATCAATATAAATAAAACTGGCCAAGTGCGAGTCGGACTCGCGCACGAAGGTTTCCGTACAATTATCTAAAAAAACGGCAAAAATATCACGTTTGTTGTATGGGAGCCCCCTTAAATATTTATTTTATTCTGTTTTTTAGTATCTCTTGTTATAGTGGCAACAGAAATACATCATCTGTGAAAATTTCAACTGTCTAACTATCACGGTTCATGAGATACAGCCTGGTGACAGACGGACTGACGGACAGCGGAGCCTTAAGTAGTAATAGGGTCCCGTTTTACCCTTTGGGTACGGAACCCTAAAAACCGACTTCATTGAAATGTCAGAACTGAACCAAATTAAAATGGGACCACGCGGGAAGCACCAGCTTTCAAATAAAATAAGAATCATCAAAAATTGTTCACCCAGTAGAAAGTTCTGAGGTAACAAACATAAAAAAATAAAAATACAGTCGAATTAAGAACCTCCTCCTATTTGGAAGTCGGTTAAAACTGATGTTTTTTTCGTGAATTTGCACTTTGCACTAGACCCAAACGACACGAGTTTGTATGTGGCTTCAAATGACTTGGCAATAAATCACAAAATTGATGAGTGATAAAAAAATCTAACGTCTAAGATTGGTTGCCTAATCGAACTGCCTCATCATACCCAGATCTATCTCAGCATCTAGAATGCAAGTGAAAGTGGTTGCGCAACCCTCGCTGATGTACGTAATTGTTATAATGCCACAATGTTATTGTATTCAATACTTCCAAGTTGTATATGCCCGTCACTTCATGTTGCATGTCATGTTATGGGACTTTTTATTAATATTGTGACATGATCTTGAATTGAATAGGTAATTTTACTATGGAAACTTATACAATCTATAAATAAATATCTGGGACATTA
Source organism: Agriopis leucophaearia (assembly GCA_949125355.1). NCBI lineage: Eukaryota > Metazoa > Arthropoda > Insecta > Lepidoptera > Geometridae > Agriopis > Agriopis leucophaearia. The sequence goes on along the minus strand of OX421277.1, from coordinate 990,360 downwards.
TTGCACATGGTAATCTAACCCCAAACTATAAACAAAGCTTGTAATATGACTGCCAGAAACTGATATACGTACATAGGTATATATTTAAATACACACTCAAATAGATATTAACACCTACATAGAACAAACACAAATGTTCTTTACATGAATATTTGCCCTAGTTGGGAATCGAACCCGCGCCCCCAGGCGAGAAGGTAGGTTCACTACCAACTGAGTCACCGGAGCAGTCATTCAGAATCATTCACCAAGCACTCCATATTAGGTATGTTTATTGATCAAGGCAGCCTACATAACTAAATTAATCCTAATTCGGTAATTTTATTTTTGTTCTGTTCACCTTGACACCGTAAAAGTTACCTAGTTAATTCCACTGAATTTTTAAAGAATTTTAATGTAATTACACATTTTATTAGTAAAAAAATTGCGTCTACATTCTAATTGGTACTAATAAAATTTAATGTATCGCAAGAATTTGTGTAAGTTTTTTTTTTTTCATTCACCTCTGTTATAGTCTGTGCGGAAAGAGAACCGTCATAAAATTTGAGGGCGCCACTGTGTTTTTTTAACGTATTTGCTATGGTGACAACACTGTTACGTCATTATAGCGCGACTATGATTCTTGATATTTCTACACTTTGTCAAATAAATTGATACAAAATTCTGTCTAAATAATACAACCTATTATTGAAAAAGTTGTAAAAATAATTGCAAATAGGTAATGGGTAATAATAATAAGCCAGGGTTTACTCTGAGTTAACACAATATAAGCTATTTTTTATCCCTAGTTACACCATGGGACGCAGCTAGTAAATAAAAGATTTTATTTATATATATTTATTTATTGAGTCACTAATCAGAACCATAGTCAAAGTCTGATTCCAAACATTCAATACCAGACATGACTGATCCATCTTTGGAGCTACCAGAGAGATACAAATTATTAGTATCGTCTTCTGAACTTGATGTACTCGAATCAGTAACATTTATAATAAACTCTTGCATGTTGTCTAATAAATGGTCTTTATCAAGAATGACTTTTTTTGGTCTTCCTTTACGTATTTTCCCCGGTGTGCACCATACGCCGTCATTTGTAGAACCTTCTTTTTTTATTTTAGATACTGTATCTCTACTTAAACCTGAAAAAAAAAAACATAAGTTAGTAAAAAAAATAAAAGCATCAACACACTTTAAGCCTACTATCAAGAACATTGGTTGAATCAAAACATACAAATATTGTCACATGTTTATATGAAATCCTTTTAGTCAAATACATTTGGAGATATCAGGAACCGGAGGTTATCTAGGAAGGACATAAGTAATAATATAAAACTGTTATTTACCGGACATTGCTGCCACACGCTCCGTTACTTTACTGAGGTCAACAATGGTGTGTTTTGCCACTTTTTCTCGTTGACAAAACTGTATAATATTAAATATTATTGCCCTTGTGGAACTGCGTAACGATTTTCCCCTTTTAGACATAATTTTATGCAAAATTCACTTAAAAACAACACAAAACAAAGCTGTATCCGTCACGTAAATACCACGAAGTATAGTTTGACATTTGACAGATGGCTGGGCTGGGCTGCCATATAATAATCAAAATCATATTGTTTTGTAGTTCCATTTTTCGCCACGACGGTTCTCTTTCCGCACAGACTCTACGTGAACAGGGCCCTTATTCAGTAACTAAAACACGCACGTAACGCGGTGCGTTAAGAGAACCTCTAAAAATTTGGCGTCTATTCCCTAGGAAATAAAGGCCAACTTTTACAGGTTAACTACGAAGGAGAAACCGCTTAACGCGCCGCGTTAAGCCGTTTCTCCATCGCCCAAATTCTAAAAAAACATGTTTTGATAACATCATCTTATTATGTCCGATTTCTGTTTGTATGGGATGTCCGTTTGTATGGGAGGGCACGACAAGATACCATGTTTTTTTTGAATAAAATTACAGTAAGTATAGTATAAAACTAATATATATCTCTTTATTTATTTATTTTATTATTAGTCACTCATAACAAGTCACAGGACATATACAGATATAGTAACACGTTAATGATTTTGCTCGATCCCATGAACCAAAACAATGAGCACACAACATGGCCTAAACAGGATTTCTAGGGAATGTATCTCTCTCTTTAGGTACTACCGATATCACAGATTAAATAATCATGTGAGCTGTGGTTTTACACCAAGCTTGTCAGAAATATATTTATATATAAAAGGTAGATACTAACTTACCGATAGCCTGAAAAAAAAGGTTAGTAGGTATAACTTTTATGACCGCTAATACTGGAAAAGTTGGGAGGTCTACGGTCTAAAAACAACAACAAATATTTTATGCCCTTCGCCTTAAAATATACATTAACCAAAAACTACCGTGGGAATATACTGACCAAACAAATCACGAATACGATCCTACATGAAGGTAGGTATCGCAGCGCTCTTGCATCACTTTGTGCCGAGAGAATAAATAATTTCAAATCTGTCAAGTATCTCCTAGCTTAAATGTTTCATATTCCCGCAAACAGCATAATAATTCAAATAATTTCATCAACTGTCGTAACATCTATTACCGTCACGCAAAGTGTAATCTAAAATATGGGCATTAGCCAAATTTAGGTACCGCCGTTTGCACCACTTATGTGTTACGACATTGCCACAGAATATAGTTGATAGTGACGGCTCTTACTTTCCAGGCGCCGTGGTAAATGTTACCTTTTTGCACGAACACAAAAATATATAGAAAGTTGGTAGGTACTCTACTCAGTCATCTGAGAGCTTGAAGACTAGCTTAATGATCCGTCGTAGATTGTAGGCAGCAATGAGGAATGACTATGCTTGGGGTTTCTCTATGAATCTTTCGAATTAGAAATGAGGAGATCCGTAGACGAACGAAAGTATATAATACTGACATAGCTCACCGGATTAGCAAGTTGAAGTGGCAATGGGCAGAACACCACGGACCGGTAAGCGCAGCGTAGGATGTTCGCCATCCGGAAACGCTGGATGCAGGCCGCTTCCAACCGGCCCTTTTGGAAATCGATGGGGGAGGCCTATGTCCAGCAGTGGACGTCCTCTGGCTGAAATAATGATGAGGAATGGTGCCTTTAATCTAGGAATTCTAATTTGGCCTTTAGAATTGTGCGTTGCAATCACCTAAGTGCCTAGTTCGTCGCAACTAACACGAAAAACTTCCATACGAAACGAATCTGCGAGGTCAGACTGTCAAGAAACCATGAGCTCTAGGTAATTAAATTGTCATCACAGGATTGCCATTAAGCTTTCCACGAGTAGAGATCAACAAACTTAGGATACCTTGCTAACTGGTTAAGTGGCGATATGCGCAATGCTGTTGATAGTGACTGAAAACAAAAAGTTCAGAGCCGAGGTTTATAATAGTGGCTTGCCTTGAAAGAGGTTTATTTCCAATACTAGAAACTGATGATAATGATAGCTCTGATAACAACGTAGCCTACACGACGTGAACAACTCATCAATGGATATTACAACACACGCTAATACCAGTTAAATCGCCTACCATAAGAAGCCTGCTACCTCATCAACAAATGATCATGCGTCTACGGCAAAGAAAGCGATCAGCTTCACAGAAACAATGGTAGCCGTTGTGAATACTTTTCCATGTTTAAACAAAGCGTAAATTAGCGAGAAAACCGTGAAACAATAGCAGTAATAGTCGGCTCGTTTACAGAACAGTCACTTTTGAAAGAAAATATTTTTTTTACTTGACCACCTTGATAACGCATCTTGGGTTTAGACTTATTCTACACTTAACCACAAAAATCAACAAGTCATCAAATTTCAGCAAAAAATAAAATGCCATCATTTCAAGGCATTGCTTCCTGTCGTATATAGCAAAAACAAGTACATACCTTGAAATCTGGGTCTAATCGTGAGCTTATTTGTTCCGGTATTGCAATTTGCTCGTCAATTCACAGTAACAACGAAAATAATTATTTAAACAATTGCGCAAATCGTATGTTGTGTTTCAAATACCTTATGTACATTGAAATTACAATAATATGAAGTATTTGTGTAAAGAAAGCGCCGAGCATCCAGAAAAAGAACTATTCTACGATAAGGTGTGTTCTACATGAGCGTCAATAATCACAGTTCGAACCTGTCTGAGGCAGATAAGACAACTCAGGTCCATGACGACGGATGGAGGTCCTGGACCTGGGCAGGGGACAAATAAGACAAATACTTATTCAAATTAAACGAAGGTAGAAAACTCTGTTAACCCTGTTTTTGATATCATAATTAACACGCACGTCAAAGCCGTCAAGATGTTAAACGTAAGCAATTTTGCATGTAAACTGCCAATAACCGCCAATAATACTTTCCTTAAAAGGGCTAAAGCCCATCATAGCTTGTTGTTACACAATCTCAACAGAGTGCCAAGCCAACCACTGTGATGAAACACTTTTGTACTCGGTCACATTCAGAATTGTTAATCAACTTATGAGCAGCCAAAAAAATCGTTATATTATAACTGTGACAAAGTTCAAACGTGTTAAGGTTATGATTATAAGGTCTACCTTGAAGAAAGGATTTAATGTAGTCCTGTCGCAACACAAACCTGTCGCATTTCACGCGAATTCTGCTTGAAATTTCTTTGAAAATGCCGTAGCGGCCTCCTATTGGCACGTTATCTGAACAAGCTTTGGCCCCGATATGCTGTATATAATTTGAATAGATCTAGATACAAGCTATGTATTGTTTTCTCATAGATCGATCTTACGTGCTGATATCTGGGTGACCTTCTAACCGGTTATGGCACGAAGTGGTCGCTCGATCTTGACCTTAGTATCTTATTCGTTTTGTAGTCGATAAGTGCTCTACTCCCCAAAATAGAACTTTGGGGAGTGCATCTGCCTGTGTCCACATATACGCCAACCCAGCTTAAAGTATCGGAGCTTGTCTCTAAGCAGTTGGAAAAGTTGCCCAAGTATCTTGTAAGGTGGTAACTCTCTGGTGTAAGCCAGGGTTCCATCACTGGTCCGTTATTATTTAAAATGATGGTGCACGACCTACCTAAAGTGCTGACTTCTGCCAAATGTCTCTTGTATGCCGACGACCTTAAGCTTTTTCTCGAAATAAAATCTCCCTGTGACTGCCTTACCTTACAAGAAGACATAGATAGAATCTGTGCATGGGGCTTGAAAAACAAAATGACATTTAATGTGACCAAGTGTAATGTAATGACGTTTGACCGCAAAAGAAATCCCATCAATTATAATTATCATCTTGACAATCTATGTATAAATCGGATAAATAGCATTAAGGATCTGGGAGTGACATTTGATCGTACCCTGAATTTCCATGACCACATCTCTGATCTCGCCAAAGAGGCCTATCGTCGTCTGGGCTTCGTATTACGAAATGCCAAAGATTTTAAAAATCCGTTAGTTATTAGAACATTGTACAACTCGTTAGTCAGAAGCAAGCTGGAGTCGAGCGCATGTGTCTGGAACCCGCACCACGTCACCTATGTGCGGATGCTTGAAAAGGTTCAAAAAGCTTTCTTAAGATCGCTGTATAAGAAGCTTCACGGTTATTACCCGTTCATGTACCCAACTAAATTCTTGCTCGGCCAGCTCGGCTACAACTCACTAGAAGTGAGAAGGATGTTGGATCAGCTTGCTACTTGCTGCAAGGTGCTCAGAGGATCAGTTGACTCCTTGCATCTGCACAATTTATTGTGCACTTTGTTTGTGCCAGATAAACCCGGGGTTCCGGCTAATAGGCGTGGAAAATTGCCCAAGTTTTTCCACGTGGCTCACAGCCGCACCGTGGCGCGCTCCATGTCTCCGCTGATTCGCGCCCGCCGCCACTTCAATGCACTCCTTGCTACCAACACTGATTGTGATATTATTTGTGACAGTTGGAATAATGTAACGAAAGTTTTTTTGACTTATTGTGAAAATTTAACTGATCAATGGGACAGGGGCAAAAAAGCCGATGACTATAATGAAAATTTGTATGACATACTAATTTTATGTTGACATATTTTTACAACAATTTGTTGTATTTATTATATTAGTAATTTTATAATATTATTCCTATTTTTACTAGGAAATATATTTTAGTTTAACAGTATGTGAGATAACAGTATGTGGGATTTGTCCGTTTTTATTCTCAATAAATAATTTGAATTTTGAATTTGAATCTTATACAGCATGGGTTTCCTCTCCTATCAGCATTTGAACAACGTGACGGATATTCTGACGGCGATAGCAAGGTAGTTGTTCAGTCAAACCATTGTAACATTACTGGAAGCGTTCCTTTCCCCTTTCTTTCTTTCTTGCATGTAGATCAAGTGTACCCCTAGTGTCAGTTTCTAGTCTTCTCGAAGGCATCCTAAATTCTGATCTAAAAACTGTTCTAAGATTATCAACTAAGACATATAGCTTATCATGGAACAAAGCAAATATGTTACTCAAGTTATACAGTCAAAATTAACAGATAATATAGAAGAAAAATTGTACCCCCTGCTCATAAGCATCATTATCCAGCAGGAGTGCAGCAATGCTGCTCGCTCCGGCGCACCGGTCAGCGCGCGCTGAGCACATGCACTGTGATGTGCAAAAGCTCCACCGATCAGCCGCCGCACCCACACACTCCTAAGGATTCCGTCAGCTCAGGTAATGTGGAACTTGAAAGACTCTCATAGACGAGCTTGTGTTTGCGGTGACGGAAAACCTCGATAGATTGGTGGGGAAACTATAAGTTCCATGTGATACGCTTTATGGTGGCTAACTTTCAAAGAGCTGGAATTTAAAGATTATAACGAGACCATAGTCATAAGTATTTATGTAAGGAATACAGTTATAATTTCCGTTTTCACTAACGACGTCTAAGGAGCTCCTAATCTAAGCAGTCTTAAGCGTAATCTTCTGTTTCACCAATCCATGTTTACTAAGTGACTCCTAAGTCCTAAGCTAAGAGTTGACAAATGTTGGACAGTTATTTATGGTTTTGATGTGACTGAGCGAGCGCGGCGAGGGCTGTCAGTTTAAGTGTTGCCTATCATTAGGCACTCCCATGGGTGTCGTAACTTTAGGTGATGCCTAACGTCACTAGATCACCTAAAGTTTGGTGAAATGTTTTTTGCCCTCTCTAGGCAACTCCTAAATTTAGGCATCTGATTTAGACGACTCCTAGCGTTAGTGAAAACGGGCACCATTCCTTTTTCTATGCCATAGCACACACCGTAGGAGGAAGACTAACGAATAGGTAACACGTAAGCGCGTAAAGCGTACCGGCAGCCTTACTTAAACCTTTGAAGCTGTGAAAATTGACATGAGGTTAAATGTGGCTGATACCATCGTGAACTGCCTCAACATAGCAGAGAAGTTGATATGGCCTAGATTTGTTGTCCATATAGCACACCATTACTTAACATCAGATGTCCTGTGGTCGAACGCTTTACCATTTCCACAATTCCCTCAATACTACTATTTTTTATGGACTATTATTCCCTACAGGTTCGTCATCAGGGGGCAAGAAGTCAGGCTCTGGCGTACTAACGTGCCCCAAGTGCGGCGACCCGTGCACCCACGTTGAAACATTCGTGAGCTCCACGCGGTTCGTCAAATGCGACAAATGTCACCACTTCTTCGTGGTGCTAAGTGAGGTCGACACTAAGAAGAGCATTAAAGACAATACGGAGAACAAGTCGGGCTTCTACAGGTGAGTGGGCATTAAGGAAAATCTTATTTATTTTTTAACCGATTTCCAAAAAGGAGGAGGTTCAATTCGACTGTTTTTTTTTTATGTTTGTTACCTCAGAAATTTTGACTGGGTGAACCGATTTTTTTTTATTTGAAAGCTGGTGCTTCCCATTTGGTCCCATTTTAATTTGGTCGGATTTTTATATTGATAATTATTATTACTGCGCAAGAAGGAGGGTTATGTTTCTCGAGTGTACGAATATGTAATGTATGTATGGTGGTTTCATTGGCCCTACAGCCGAAACGGCTGAATGGATTAAATTTCCATATGTGAGGCGTCATTTGAATAGTTTTAATAGTGGGAGTGGCAAAGGGTAAGATGGCGTTAGCGAAAAAAAAAATTAAATGGAAAATAGTTAGTCAACTTTGTTACTATGTTAGGTCAATTGCCATCATTATATAGAGCTCACTTAGTACAGTTCAAAATTATATAACAAATACTATGAAATATTCAGTAGTCTACGAGATCAAGCGGTATGAAAGTGCTCTATTTACTACGAGTAGGTATGATGTATAGATAGGTACATAGCGCGCCGCTTACTTTTCAGTTACCTACTACTATATTTATACAATGCATTGGGTTTTTTTAAATAATTTAATTTAAGTAGGTACTTGTTTGTCTAGGTTCAACTAGGTTGACACGGTGACCCCTAGCGAAATGTCCTACGTGAGCGACAATTGCAGCAAAGCGACACAGAAAATATGATAAAGTAGCTGTACATTGACCGGCAAAAATATTTTCGGTAAATTATGAGGACCGATTGGGGACGAGGGGATTTCGAATAATTTTGACCGTCCAAGTCCACGTGATTGGTTCTATTGCGTGTGCGCCTATTTTCCCTCTTTACATCGTTTTTTTTTTCTCAAGATGTTTGCCGGTCACTATCAAACGCAGCCCACTTTGTCGCGTAGATCGCATCGTACAGCTTCGCGATATGTCGTTTTCCGTCGCTCATCTTAGGACAATGGGTGAGAGGGTACTGGCCAGTAGCCTGCGACAACTAAGTTGCGATTTCTAGCACTGGGTGACCCCTTACCAATTAGGCGTATATTAACTGTAGTGAATAACCGTGATAGTTTAAAACAGTGAAAAAAGCTATATCTCATAGAAAAGAGTCATTGACACTAGACAAAATGTATGGAACAGCTGATGTTTTTATCGCGATTGATGCCATAGAAAAGTTGTTCATAATGACGAGTATAAGTAACGGATTTCTTTCGACTTTATAGTACACCCTTTCTGCATAACCTTGTATAGTTGCCAAACTTCTAGCAAAAATATTTGTTACTAGTCGATCGTCCCGGCTTCGCACGGGTGTAAGCTCGGCCTTCGGCCTAGGTACAAAATATAATATAGCCTATGTCATCCGGAGATAGTGTAGCTTCCCAACAGTGAAATATTTTTTCAAATCGGTTCAGTAGTTTCGAAGCCTATTCAATGCAAACAAACAAACAAATCTTTCCTCTTTATAATATTAGTATAGATTGCAATTTAGCACAAAGTAAACGAATACTGGCAAAAAATTCCAAACTCCAACAAAACTCGACCTCTGCAAAGTACGAGCAAAAACGCCTAAATCGGTCAATTGTAGTTTTTTTGTCAATTGTATCAATTACCAAATAATCTATAAGTCGTACGCTTATCAACTACTTTTTGCCCGTTCCGATTCGCAATCAAATAATTCATCATCATCATCAGCCAGAAGACGTCCACTGCCGAACGTAGGCCTCCCCCTTTAACCTCCACAAATAAATATGTAAGCGGAATATTTCTTAAAAGTTTCTGTTCTTCCGCTTTTTCCCACAATCTAGAATTCTAGATTCTAGACAATATTTCGCAATGGTGAAAGTGGCATATTTGGAGATTTTATTTAGGCAATTTGTTCAACGGGACACTGATGATGGGACGCATCCGGCAAAATATTACTTTTTTTGTTGTCAGAAAGATTTGACTAGGTGCTTGAAAACCTACCTAAAATTAAAACTACCAAAGAATCTGTTTTCGAAGATTTATTTACGTTGCAATAACCTGCGTTTTTATCACCAGACGAAAAGAGATAAAGCTGGTCAATAACTTCTCATATTCCCTTCATAAACAAAAAGACAAATAATATACAATATCTGCTCGCTTGAGAAAAATTCGCCGCTCAAAATACATATCATACGCTACGATAACCAAATCTAAACATTTCTTGAACAAAAAAATCAAATTATCAAAATAAATAATATAGGGTCACTGTACTGCCCAACGTCCTTCACAAATGGGGTGTCCAGTCCATCAAGCCACAAAATATATCTGCTCGCTTGAGAAAAATTCGCCGCTCAAAATACAAAATAAACCTTATCGCTACGATAACCAAATCTAAACATTTCTTGAACAAAAAAATCACAGTATCAAATTATCAAAATAAATAATGTAGGGTCACTACACTGCCCAACGTCCTTCACAAATGGGGTGTCTAGTCCATCAAGCCACAAAATTAATATCTAAGTACCTACATCAGTCTTGCTTACAATTTAAACACACAAATTAATATTATGGTTGTGCTAATTGTTTAAACACATTTTAACCAGTTTATGTTAGTGCTTGAATACAACATTTGTACAAGAGTACAGTGTAATGTCGCAAATTTTCCCCGTTCGTATCACATAGTCATAAAATGACTATTTCCGGAATTGATCAAATATTCTTTAGAGGTGCCTTTCGTAAAACAATTTTCGGAAGTGACTTTGAAAATTTTGTTGGTTCGAAAGTAGATGCAAAATAAGTTCTTATTGTAAAGTTTGAGTTTTTCTTGATTGTAGAGTCTAATACAACAGTCAAGATTTATTTCAGCCAACTCTCATCAAATCTACTAATTAACTTTCTTTACTATTAGATTATAATAAGGATAATAATAATCTTAGAGGCACGCAGGTTCGGGAGTCGAGACTGACCATCTTTATATATATATTTTTTTTAATGTTTGTTACCTCAGAACTTTCGACCAGGTGAACCGATTTGGATGATTCTTTTTTTATTTGAAAGCTGGTGCTTCTTGTGTGGTCCCATTTCAACTTGGTCCAGTTCTGACATTTATATGAAGTTAGTTTTTTTATTGATAATTATTATTGACAGCCCCGTTAGCTTAGTTGGTAGTGTACCTGCCTTCTGCACTTGGGAGCGTGGGCTGGATTCCCACCTAGGACAAACATTTGTGTGATAAACATTTGTGTTTGTTCTATGTCTGGGTGTTAATATCTATTTAATTATGTATTTAAAAATATATATTATGTATGTATATCAGTCTCTGGCAGCCATATTCACAGCCAGACTTGTTTGTCAAATGACCATGTGTGCAACAATGTCCCAGTATTTTTTTTTATTATCTTCTTTATTGTATATTTGGTAGGTATGAGATGGGTCGTAAAGTATTTTTCATCACCACGCGGGTGCAACCGCGGGGCGCAGCTAGTAACCAATATAATATCGTGATTATGTTGTCATTGATTACAACCTTCTGCTACCTTTCATAGTTGATTAACAATTCAATGCACTCTACTTACTCTCGCCACAGATTAAATAACTGCTCTAACATGTGACGTCATCAGCGTCAGCCAATCAGAACGTGATATAAACTTGTTTACATATATTTTAGTAACTGAAGATGAACAAGAGTCACATTGTACTGTAACATAATAGTTTTATTCAATCAGATAGGTTTGTACGTCCGAAACGGAACGGTCGACGACCCCGATGACATTGTTTTTTTTTTAACTGTTTACTGCTTTTAGGGCTAACTTTGTGTTTAATTTGTTGGAAAAACGGGTAAGTTTATGTTTGTTTTTAAATTTCATACAAGCATATTTTTGTTATGAAAATATTTAGCTGTGTAATTCAGTTTTTTTGGTTATATACTTAAATATAAGCATGGTAGGTATATCTATCAGAAATAACCGGCCTAGTGCGAGTCGGACTCGCGCATGAGGGGTTCCGTTCCATTAGAACCCTATTGTAGTTGCCCGTGTGTCTATTTTTCTATTTATCCTGCATAGTAGAATAATATGTTAAAATCATATTTCCGCAATTTTGTAAAGATATAAACGTACCAATGTTATATTAAAAATTTGCAAGTAGAAGTGGCAATGGCACATTGCTTCAAGAATGAAGAATTCAATTCTTGAATGGAGACCACGAACTGGAAGACGCAGCGTACTCGTAGGTAGGCCTCCCACTAAATCAATGGTTCTTAAACTTTTTGTAGCCACGGACCACTTTCAATGTTTCAGTAACACTACGGACCCCTTGCGAAGAGAACTTTAAAATAAGAAAACAGTGTTACTTGACAATTACTTGATTTTTGGTTATGTTTATTTAAATAACAGAACTGCATACTTCAAACGAATTCTAGTAAATAAACCTCGGGAATGTGGACCCCCAGCACTCGCGTCATGGACCCCATAGGGGTCCATGGACCCCACTAAGAAACCCTGCACTAGATGGACCGACGACATTGTGAGAGTCGCGGGCATCCAGTGGATGCAGATGGCAGGATGTCGTGCAGTGTGGAGGTTAAAGGGGGAGCCCTATGTTCAGCAGTGGACGTCTTCTGGCTGATGATGATGAATGTTATATTACTTTCTCCATAGTAGTTGAATATGTTTAACTAAATTACTTGTTGTGTAATCTACAGTTATCTGTTTAATTACATTTATCATGCAATAGTTATCATCAAATCCTCTACATAATAGCCAATTACAATTTCACGCGAGATTCATTTCTGCCACAACGTGTTAACTAATGCTAAATTCCGTCTAAAATTCGCTCTGGCTGATTCTGAATTCGTTTCACAAGATAGTTTTTGAATGTACACCATGCTAGCTACGCCCCGCTGTTTCACCCGCGTCGTTTCTTATTTTTTCAAACTGTGGGACGCGACCCCCAGGGGCCTCGGTAAAAGAAAAAAAAATACTAACAAAAATTTATTAATGAGTAACTAATTATAAAAATATAAAAAGGTTGTACGTATTTGATATCTGTAATATAATAAAATACAGATTATAAATTATGGAAGCCTGTGGAACTGTATTTATTATAAACTGTGGAAGGTAGGGGGTCCCGATATTTTTTTTTTCATACTAGGGGGACGCGTTGTCTCTGCGTACGCTACGCTTTGCGCAGAATTTTTGGTTAGTTGTAAGGCGACTGCGATTCGACTACAACGCCATTGCTACCATGCCCTACCGGACAAGCGACGTTGCACACTATGCAAGAGAAAACGTCTAAATTGAAGTAAATGTGGCATTGTGAACTATATAATTGATGTCTAGGTATGTACAATGATGCTCGGACGTTTTTTGACTGTTTTCACATAGAAATTGTGACTCTAGGTATTGTATCTCGATGTTTGTAGAGGTACTCGGCACTTACAGCAGTTTCTCTACTTACTTCAAATACGCTCCTTATGACATCTTATTACAATTGCAAAATATTTACATGATAAGATTAAAACTTTCACAAATCACTTTCAGACCGCGTGTATTTATCTTTATTGAGACCTATCTCTTATCTGATAACGCGACAAAGTAGCGTTCCGCTTATCGCTTTGAATTACAATGTTTTGTGCTAAAATTAATGGAATTAGTTTGCTAAGATGTAAGAACAGTAATAATACAAACGTTTACAAAGCTTTTAAGTAAAATTAAATAAAGTAAATATTTGACAGGCGGGACACCAGGGGGTCTAGACAATAACCACTTTCTGTTAACGTTAACGCCTGCGTAGAGATAAAATTGTATGAAAATGACATTAGCAGTCACGTGACATCTCTCAAGCTAATGTCATTTTCATACAATCATCTTTCCGCAGGCTTTAACGCTAACAGAAAGTGGTCGCGAAAGCTACATTAAACCTGTAAATTCTGATTACATTTGTAATTTTTTTTGAATGTAGATTGTAGGTGTTATCACATCTTTTATTTACATTATCGTAATTCAATTATGGCCCCGATGGTATGTCCTAAAACTGCGACCAGAACCACCGGAGGATGGGCAGCAGCGTCCTATTATTACACGGTGAACGTACTGTGATACCCAAGCCGCCTGGCAAATGTGAAGATTATGGCGATATCTCTGAGAGGGAGGCCTTTGTTCAGCAGTGGACGTCTTCTGGCTGATGACTTGGACATACTATAGTCACCAATAATTTTTCGAATCGTATTTTTTTTCAGGAGACCTTTGCCCAACAGTGGGACAGTATAGGTTAAGAAAAAAAATTTTTTTTTCAGACAACTGTTCTTAATCATACAATCAGAAACACCCAAATTGATTAGATTTATATACGGCGTTGACCAGACAAATGTCTTTACCCTTTGTTTCGTATAATAGGATTCATTAGTGTTTACTTAGCAACAATGAAATAGGTCAGGGCATTGTATTTAAACTTAAGGTCATATTAAATTTTTCGTGTCGTTAGAGCCGTAACAGACACGTCAACATGACTGACGTCAACCACCTCAACCAACGGGAATTTATATTCTCACTCTTTCTCTCCCGTTGGTCCGACGGCGGTTTGTCTGCCAAGTTCGATACGTAAAATTAAATTTTCAGGAACTAAATAAATAAAATATAAATAAATAAATATCTGGGACATTACTGCACACATGGTCATCTGACCCCAAACTAAGCAAAGCTTGTAATATGGCTGCCAGAGACTGATATACATACATATATATTTTTAAATACATACTTAAATAGATATTACTACCAGACATAGAACAAACACAAATGTTCATCACACAATTGTTTGTCCTAGGTGGGAATCTAACCCACGCCCCCAAGCGCAGAAGGCAGGTTCACTACCAACTAAGCTAACGGGGCTGTCGCTATCTATGACGTTATATGTGTCTGTGTGTCTGTCAGGGATACAGAGAAATGTAATGGAGAGCTATGCGTGTGATACCAATGTGCAAATTCCACCATGCTTGCCCAGTGCATGGTTCGTGAAGGTCATAATGTCTTTGAACTTTGAGGTTCTTGGCCATTCCGGTTTGATCACGATGTTTTTAACCTTTTTTGAGCGATGAAATCGAAACTGCACATAATTTATTTAAGTACTAAATAAGTCATTTGTAAAGCTAAATTACCTACTCATAAATCTGATATTTTATTTTATTTAGAAAACCACCTCCACCTCCTAAGAAGATCTTCGAATACCTGAACAAGCACGTCGTCGGTCAAGAATATGCGAAGAAGGTTCTCTCAGTGGCGGTGTACAACCACTACAAGCGCATCTACAATAATGTCACCAGCGGAGCGCCGCCGGACGCGCACCACCCGCTTCATCACACGCATAGAGGTGAGTGCCTTACTGCGCTGGCGCAGCGAACCGAAGTGGGTATTGGCCTCTGACACGAGAATGCTATCGATCCCGGTCTCGCGTTAAATCTCTTGGAGCTTGACGGGTCCAACGATATCTAGGCTGGCCTTTCTTCTTCTTAGTCGTTTCGCTCTTGACAGAGCGGTCGTGGTCGTCATGTAGTTGTAGTATTGGACGGAGCAGATGGAATGCGCTTCACGATGTCTCGCCATCTCTCTCTGCTGGAGGTCATCCTGCTGCACTCGTATAAGGGACCACCCACTGCAGACTTGATCTGGTCGGTCCATCGCATGGGTGACCTCCCGCGCGGTCTAGTGCTTTCCACCTTTCCCTGGATAAGCTGGCCTTTAAGGTGTCTTAAATACACCTTGATTGCGGGCCTTCCCCATTCTAACCAGGTGTCCTGTCTAGCTATGTTTCTGGGGTTTGGTCTCTCATTTACGCCTACCCTTATCGAGGCACACCAAGACACTAGCCTCTCGTGCTCGTCGCGTGAACCGACGAATGCCTTTATCATGGCCGCAAAATACTGACACGATTCTACGAGAACGTAGTGGGGATTTAGGAACTACCTGTTCTTTTGAGTAAGGTCTGAAGAAGATGGTCACTTCCTATAAAGTCTACTTCCTATAATGTCCACTTTCTAAGCTCTATTGTTCAAAACAAATAGTATCACAATGTAACCAAACTAACCACCAGCGCGCATCGCCTAATCAATTATTTATTATGCAGCCTGTGAGGAAAAAACGTACATAAATAATTACATACTTATCCCAATCGTAAATTAGACCGACGCAAATAAAATTTTGTCTTCGAATCATCACTCAGCTAAAGTACAATCTAATATTAAGCTGCGTACAGACATTATGCAACAAAATATGTAACACAACGTTCGAAGCAACATAGTCGCCATTTGTTAATGTGTTCGCATATACAGTAAACAATCTGTACATTTTGTAGCCGATTTGTTAAATGAAAATTTAAATCGCAAGAACTACTGCTATTGTGAATATACGAAAACCCATTTGGCTTAAATGTGCTTTGTTTACGAGCGAAAACTAAACACAGAACTTACAAAAATATCAACCATAATCGATTTATCGAAATGCCATAATTAAAATACAGTTTTATATCGTATGGATTTTTCTTAATACGACAGAAGTTAACCGCACCTTATAACGGCATAATATGTATTTAAGCCGCATAGTATTGCACTTGCGTTGCACATTGCGTTGCAGAACGTCTCCACTCGCCTTTACGTAAAATACCAGAGGTTCAACGGTGCGTGTAGGCTTTCTCTAAAACCTTTATGCAGATTCGGTCCTTTCCTTTCCACCGGACGCCTGAAAACTCCGCTGTTAGACAATCGACGAGAAAGTGTGGCGAATTCGACCAGTAGCCGCCGCCGCCGCAGATGCGGTCAATAGATGACGAAAGTTTGACGCAATTGTGTGGAGGTAAAGCGTCACTAAAAGAGTCGTAAAGAGATAGAATGACACTCGAAAAAAATTATGTCTATTTGCACCGTCATCCTTTATAATATTAACATACTAATTCTCTCAGTATAAAAAACTAAAAAACACTCTTTAAAATCGCTAGTCCTGAAGATCCTGTTAAGGATAATGGGACAAACGATTGAAATGATTGCATTGTCATCGGTCCTTGATAAGTGTGCGAAGTTTCAAATCAATCCGTCTTTTTGAAAGGGGTGAAAATCACGTTCAAAGATTCCGTTACATGGACACATAGATACATACCAAGCTAATAAAAGCGTGTTAAAAATACTTTATTTATACCATTTAAAATGTTATTCTAAATAAAATGCCCAATAAGGGTTTTTACAATTCTCATTAGCCGCGCGTCTTGTAGCTGCATTCATTTAGCTGCCTCTTGATATCGGTGCAATATTGGTTTTCGATCGCCGAATATATCGCATAACATACAAAAAATACTGCGAAATGGAGAAATGAGAAGTCGGTAAAAAACTGTATCATCCAGTGACCTGCACTTTCCATCAGCTAGTTCCTCAGCTTGCATCATCTATTACCAAGTCTCATCCACCACGGTCCACTAGACGCGATTCGCCGCGAAATGACCTTTACAGTAGACGTGAGGTCTACTGTGCTGTGAATGTCCCGCTAGCGAAACGTGATGTTATTCTGATAACGATAATAATAATATCATAAGTTATCTTTTGTTAGTAATGATAAATTATTGTAAGATGTACGATACTCCTCGAGTATGATACTTTATTGCTTACTTAAGACGCGTTCTGATCACGATTTCAAATTAGTTTTTCATCCCTTTACGCCATGGTCGATTTGCTATCTAAAATGGCCTTGACTAAAGTCGAAAATCGCATATCATAATTTTTGATGTAGATGATGATGACTTTCTGCTTATGGTTACATTATTTTGAGGGTTTTTATTTAATTAATCTAAATATATCAATGAATTTTAACAATTAACTTTGCTTAGTTTGGGGTCAGATGACCATGTGTGCAATGATGTCCCAGATATTTATTTATTTATTTTAAAGTTTTAAAGCATCCTGCTATATATTTCGTAATAAAAAGTCACTTTTAAACTATCACGGCCGTTCACTACAGTTATATGATTATTTACGGGATTTACCGTGGACCATGCACCATGTTCACTGGAAGACCCGTGAACATGGTGTATGTAACTGCGCCGAAATATCGAGAGCTCCTTCCACAACCTTACCACGGTAAATATCCCGTAAACAAACATATAACTGTAAAAAAAAGTTGTCTGAAAATTTAGAGTAATTCAATAAAAACCTTTATTTTGCTAATTTTTTTTTTTTTTTTTTTTAAGAATCTAGATAACTTAGCAAAATTTTATTCGGTTAAGATTATTTACAGGGTTTTTTTATAATTGTAGTATTTATTTTTTCTTAAATTCAAAGATCGTGCTGTGAATGAGTGGCGTGCCTACGGAGGGAGAGGCTTATGTCCAGCAGTGGACTAGTAAAGGCTGATTATGATGACGATGATATAAGGTACCTGCTACAGTGTTAACTTCAAAAACCTAGCAAAAGTATTCGAATTAGTTTTTCAGCTTTTTAGACCTAGTTTAATAAGTAAGTTAGCACTGAATGTAACGTGTGGCGTTTTCAGATCTATTACACCTGAGTCAGAGCGCGGGCAGCGGCGCCGGCGCAGGCGCCGAAGTGCTGGAGAGGCAACAACATGAGCTGCGGCTCGACAAGAGCAACGTGCTGCTGCTGGGACCCACCGGATGCGGTGAGCACTGTTCTACCTAATACTTTACTACACGGGGAATTACACGTTTCAAGCTGTCCTGGCGGTCTAGACAAGAACCACTTTCTGTCAGCGTTAACGCCTGCGGAAAGATAAAATTGTATGAAAATGACATTAGATTGAGAGATGTCACATGACTGCTAATGTCATTTTCATACAATTTTATCTTTCCGCAGGCGTCAACGCTGACAGAAAGTGGTTCATGTCTAGATCTCCAGATCTCAACTTTTACTTTAGGACCAACCCTGATATTGCGAAAAATAGACGTTCCATTCACTTCGTCGAGTAATTGACAGTCTTTTACGGAACAGCTGTTTTTTTTATTTTTTGTCTCTGTTGGTTGGTTCTTTAGTGAAGTATGTTTATAATGATGTGTACATTGATATCCTTGAATATGTCCGTAGTCTAGAGATACTCCCAGTTTATACAAGGTTACGCGGAAAGAGCGTAAAGTCAATAGTAGGTACCCATCATTAAGAATAAGTTTTTGGACGGTACCAATCCTGAAATCGCGAAAAAAATATCTATTGATGCTGACAGAAAGTGGTTCTTGTCTAGACCCCCAGGACACGCACTCACCTTTCCAAACACCGCATTATCTGCTATCTCGTAATGATGAGCTGCCAATTTGCCACCGCATACCACCTCGCATACCAATCGAACCCCACTGATAGTTGTCATTCCACCCACGAGTGTCCACCGGCCACCGGGTTATTAATGCCACCCAAGCCGTGTCGAAATGGATTTTAGTTAGTCTTAGAAAATGGTATTGTTTCTTAATGGTGATGGATCGTGAGACGTGTCACGTACCGTGTATCTATCATGCGTGTGGTAAGTGCTCTCGGTGAGAATTTTAAATCGGATCCGAGCTGTTGTGAATTGCCAAAATGGACCTACAAGTAGTTGCAGAACGACTCCTGCGATACCTGGTACTAGAAAGTACTATTTTGCTCAGAGCAAAATAGTACTTTCTAGAGGGCGTTGGGCCAACATGATTAAGATTTTTGGGCGACAAGCGCAAGGGCACCTCGGGGGTACTAGCCTCGGCTTGAGCCGTCGCCGGGAGTGCGGGATCAGACTTGCCCTGGCACCGAGAAGGGGTGTGCCCTGGGGCCCTAGTAGGTTGTTGAACTGAATGATTATTTGGAGAGAATCTAACCGATCTTCTGACAGATCCTGGGGGTCTTCGATCTCTCCAGCGAGATCGTTGTGTATGTGTGTGCCTTTAGTAACCGGCGCCTATACCAAAAACTGAAATTTTCCTGTTGCCAGGAGCAGTCGGATCGGACGAAGTTAAAGTTCTCTTCCTGTTGTCCGACCTTTATCATAGGCCTCTTAAGATTTACTTTCTCTACATCATTTCCCTGTTTCAAGTACATAGTTATATTATGCAGTCATAATGGATATGACGTTTACGCACGTCCAAAGTCCTGATTGCCTTTAATCAGTTCAATAATTAACTTTGAATACAACAATGAAAAATGCCACGGGTTTACCTTGAATTTTTAATTGTGATCCGTTTTAAATGCATCAAATCTCCTTTACAAATTCATACACAATAATAAATGCGATAACAGGGTATCTGATGATACTCAAAATAATTATGATTAATTCTGACGTAATCCTCGTGTTCTAAGACACTCAGCAGTAACTCTTTTTTTTAAATTGTATTAATAGGCTTGCGTTGACCGCTAACTCTTGATCTTGTTATGGGTCTTCTGAGTGCGTAAATGGTAGAATGTAGGGTCTTGAGTGGAGAACACGAACCGGAAAGCGCATTAGATGGACCGACGACATCGTGAGAGTCGCGGGCGTCCAGTGTGGAGTTCTAAGGGCGGTTATTCAGCAGTGAACGTCTTAGGACTGATGATGGTGATGAAAAGTTAGACAATATTGAAAAAATCTATTAATAATCTAATCTAAACAGTAATTAAGTTAAACTCAGGGAAAACTTAAAGGAAATCACCGCGGGCGAGTGATATGTGAGATATACATATATGTAACATTCGTCTGGTGGTAACTTGATTCACTTGAAGGTGGCATCTGTGTACATTTGCATACGTGAATCATTGTGGTCTTGTGTAACCTCGTTAAAAGGTTCATTCGGGTTCAAAAGGTTTAGGTTTCAGGACTGCCTCGGTGGCTCAGTTGGTAGTGAACCTACTTTCTGCGCTTGGGGGCGTGGGTTCGATTCCCATCTAGGACAAACATTTGTGTGATGAACATGTGCGTTTGTTCTATGTCTGGGTGTTAATATCTATTTAAGTATGTATTTAAAAATATATACTCGTATGTATGTATCAGTCTCTGGCAGCCATATTACAAGCTTTGCTTAGTTTGGGGTCAGATGACCGTGTGTGCAATAATGTCCCAGATATTTATTTATTTATTTGTTTGTTATTTTTTATATTTTGTTTGTATACGTAAATAATTATATCAATTTAAAAACCGACTTCATAAAAATTTTAGAACTGGACCAAATTGGACCACACGGGAAGCACCAGCTTTCAAATAAAAAAATAATTCTCAAAATCTTTTCACCCAGGAGAAAGTTCTGAGGTAACAAACATTAAAAAAACCAGTCGTATTGATAACCTCCTCCTTTTTGGAAGTCGGTTAAGTAGAATAACTAAGAAACAGAATTGCAGTGACTGAAAGCGAAAATTTGAAGATTGGTTCTGAATGCTATACCTTAAGTGTACCCTCAGACAAAAAAAAAAGGGAGGGAGGAGGGCTACTTATACTAAGAGGGCCTTATTATTGTAAAATATGATGGAGGATTACCCATTCGATTGTAAGTCGGTCTGTATTAGTGATCGAAGTAAATAATTACCATGAAGGTTAGGTTTCCTAGACTAGGTGAGAGTGAAACTTGCATCGCAGTGGGCGGGCCGGTTTCCTATTCAGTAATACACTAACTTAGTGTCAGTTTTAGGATTTTGCTTTACGTCACATTTTGCTTCACGTCACATTTTGCTTTACGTCACATTTTGCTTCACGTCACATTTTGCTTCACGTCACATTTTGCTTCACGTCACATTTTGCTTCACGTCACATTTTGCTTCACGTCACATTTTGCTTCACGTCACATTTTGCTTCACGTCACATTTTGCTTCACGTCACATTTTTTACTGTTTTCCAAAAAGGAAGAGGTTATCAAATCGGTTTCGGTTCGATTTTTTTTATCAAAGTGTTTGTTACCTCAGAACTTTTGTCTGGGTGAACCGATTTTAATGTTTTTTTATTTATTTGAAGTCTGGTGTTTTCAATTTGGTCCAGTTCTGATGAAGCCGGTTTTTTTATATTGATAATTATTTGCTTTTCCATATATTGGCTTCGGTTATAATTGTAATCTATCGTTGATTTTTTTGTTTCAATTGAGAGTAGAATAAGCCGTATGAAATGTTGGGTTTTTATTTTGGCTAAACTATTCTGGAGCACTGCATGCCTTTCGAAGTCATACGTCCATGCAAAGGCCGGGTCGAAACATTGTGTTTAAATTACACGGGAGTTACTCACGTATGATTAAGCCCGTTATTCCGACTATAGGTAGATATATAATAGGTCGGGGAAAAAGTCTTTTCGTATTTTGTATGTATAAAGTTGTAGTAAAAATCTCATCGGTTGTACTGTTTGTATCTGGCTGGTTTTGATACCATTAAAAATATGACATTTTAAAAAAGGAATATAAAAAGTAAAAAGCAATTTCCCGCCATTTTTCAATTGTTTTTTTGTTCGATAAAATGAGTGAATCTAACGAAGAAATTCGATATATTGTGAAATTTTATTACAAAAAACTGAAAAATGCGACACAAGCCGCGAATAAAATTTGTGACATTTATGGACCTAATGCAGTGTCATCAAGAGTAGCACAATGTTGGTTCAAGCATTTTCAGTCCAGGAATTTTGATGTCAAAGATGCAGCTCGCTCTGGTCGCCCTGTTACGGATAAAGTCGATGCCATTTCTGAAAAAGTGGACCAAGATCGGCATATTAGTAGTTACGACGTAGCTGAAGACCTGGGGATTGACCACAAAACAGTTTTGACCCATTTGAAAATAACTGGGTATACAAAAAAACTCGATATTTGGGTGCCACACCAGCTCACTGAAAGAAACCAAATGAATCGTGTACTCATTTGCGATTCTCTATTGAAACGTAAAGAAACCGAACCGTTTTTTAAAAGATTGATCACTGGTGATGCAAAATGGATCACCTACGACAAGAATGTGCGCAAACGATCATGGTCAAAGGGCAGTGAAGCACCACAGACTGTAGCGAAACCCAGATTAACACGTAATAAGGTGATGCTGTGTGTATGATGGGATTGGAAGGGCATCGTTCATTATGAGCATTTACCGCCGGGCAAAACCATCGATTCGGATCTCTACTGCCAACAGCAGATGAGACTCAAACAAGAAATTGAGAAAAAACGGCCGGAATTGATCAACATAAAGAGTGTGGTCTTTCATCATGATAACGCCAGACCGCACACATCTTTGGCCACTCAGCAAAAATTTAGAGAGCTTGGTTAGGAAGTGTTAATGCATCCACCACATAGCCCTGACCTTGCACCCTCAGATTTCCACCTGTTTCGATCTCTTCAGAATTCTTTGGGTAGTGTTAGATTAACATCAAGAGAGGACTGTCAAAACTACTTGTTGCATTTTATTGATCAGAATTCCCAAAATTTCTACAGCAACGGGGTCATGTCACTACCTAAAAGATGGCAACAAGTTATCGAACAAAATGGTACATATATATTATAATTAAATGTAATTAAACTTGAAAAAAATATGTCTTGAATTTGTTTATAAAATACGAAGAAACTTTTTCCCCGACCTTATATATAGCTAGAAACTCTTTATTGTGTACACCAGAAACAAAAATTACAAACAGATAGAAAACACTTTATACGAGCTAGTGCCACAAGTGTGGGCCTTATCGCTAAAAGCGATCTCTTCCAGGAAATCATTGGATGGAAAGAATTTACGTAACAGGATCGACGGGGAATGCTAAAACATTTATAGTTGTAGTGCAAAGCGAGACTGAGTTGCGCGCACGCAAAGAACGCCGAATGCGGTTGAAACTATAGTCGGAATGACAGGCTTAATCATTCATGAGTAATTCCCGTGCATTATAAACAAAATGTGTGAAAGCGACGTCAGTTTCCATAATAAAACCGGGTCGAAAGTTTCTCAACTCCACTGGTCTGCCAGGAGTCAAGAAACAACACTTGACATAACTTCGTATCCATGTAACCAGGGCTGGATTAACCCTATCGGGGCCCCTAGGCAATGCAATTCATGGGTCCCCTTTTCGATAGAATATTTCCACATTCAACTAAACACCGTTAGATGGCTCTTTGTACAGTAAGTAAAATAATTTTTCTATGGCAGTATTACCGGATGTAATTAATGGGGAATGTCACGAATGAAATGTTTTTTTTTCTTGGTGCGGGGCCCCTAGGCAGTTGCCTAATCCGCCTTATGGATAATCCGGCCGTGCATGTAACGCGCGTATAAGTCTCGAGTTACGGTGGCGATTCCCAAACTTTCTACATACGTGCGAAAATCCTGCAGTTATTTGTGCATTGTTGTTGATTTCGCGATGGAAATGTATTTAATTTACGGCATTGTTATGGACGGCGCTTGTCCCTTGGCGGCGGTTGGGCAAGTTGCGTACGTAACGTGTCTCGTTACAACGTTGCTACTTTATAATCAGGAATGAGTAACCTCTTAAGTAGCGAGCTTAAGGAGGTTATCAATTCAACGGGTTTTTTATGTTTGTTACCTCAGAACTTTCGACTGGGTGAACCGATTTTGATGATTCTTTTTTTTATTTGAAAGCTGGTGCTTCCCGTGTGGTCCCATTTCAATGTGGTCCAGTTCTGAGATTTTTGTGTCGTCGGTTTTTTGTATTGATAATTATTTCAGATAGCGGGTAGGGTATTTTATGCGTATATATTTATGTATGTTTTTTTTTTTTTGTTATTGTATAATACGTTTGTGTTTGACCGCCACCTCGCCTGATGTGAAGCGATGATGCGATCTCCGATGGAGTACGCTTGCCGTTCGCACAATAAAAGTGAAATGTAATCGCGTCGTACGGGTTTTCGGAACAAGCGGTATCGCCTTTTCATGCCCACTCTGGCAGTTCGATAGAAAAATGGGCAGGACAGAATTAGATCATGCAGATCTGATGCACACTCTCCGAAATGTATCTGATAAAAAACTGATAGACTAGCAACTTTGCGCTGATTCTCAAGTTTAAGAAGCTTAAGTCTAATTTCATTTATTCAATAAACATACAAAACAGAATGCAATAATTAGTAAATAATAATATTGAAGTTGATTAATTAATGATCTGTATCACATTCTAAAACTATGTATGCCTACGTGCATTATAATAAAATCATTGTGGATAAATAATTAATAAAATGTTGAACCAATAATTTTTAAACTTATACTAACATGCAATCTATCAATTAACAAATAATATAAATATTATTTAATACATTAACTTTTTTTTTCTAATTAAACTGCAAAATATTTTTTAATTGCTTTTGAAACGGGTATAACTTTGAATGAAATATATCAATGTCTCTGTTAGAGACCATGATTTTGTTGTATTGGCGGCTCATTCTGACAATAGGGTTGTAATAAGACGTGTTATTGGAGAAGACCTGTAAGCTGAAGATATTATAATTGCAGTTACGAGACCTGAAACGGGTGTTGTTTAATAACGAAAGAAGGGTAGGGGAGTCAATAACAGAGTGGATGATTTTATGAAGCACACTAAGGTCGATGTATTCACGACGAGTGTTGAGAGAGGTTACGTGAAAATATTGTAAACGTTTTTCATAAGATGAGAGTTTACGGCCCATGCCACACCTTTAGCTCATAATGTTTAAACACCGTTTTTGAATGCGCTCAATCCTTTTACTATGAACGTTATAGAAAGGAGACCAGACCGTTGAATTATACTCCAGTACACTACGGATGAGAGTATAATAAAGATATAGAAAGCTCTCAGGTCGACGAAATTTTTAGTAGATCTTGATATAAAACCAAGTAAATTTGAACTGCGTTCAACAACATAATCATAGTGATAGTGAAATGTAAGTTTTTCATCGAAGTAAACTCCAAGATCTTTAACAACGGATTTCCTATTAAGAATGGTTCCGTTAAGTGAATAGTCTACAATGAGCTTATTTGTCTTCCTGGTAAAGCTGATGACTAGGCATTTACCAACATTGAGCTGCATATAGTTCCTTTTGCACCAATCTGAGATGGTGTTTAGATCATTTTGCAGACTGGAAGTATCTTTAGCATCTTCGACGATATTAAACACCTTAAGATCATCATCGTAAAGGAGACATGGGCAAGAGAGTGAGTTGATTAAATTATTTATAAAAATAACAAAGAGCAAAGGCCCTGAATGGCTTCCCTGAGGCACCCCAGATGTAACCGTTACTGGTTTAGATAGGTAACCTTTAAGTGCAACAAGTTGACTCCTACAACTCAAGTACGATTGTATCCAGTGAAGCAAATTACCATGGACTCTGAATTCTGCCAGTTTTTTTACATAGCACGATGTGATTAACTTTATCGAATGCTTTTGCAAAATCGGTATAAATTGAGTCCACCTGAAGACGCTTGGCGAAAGCATTGCATTTTTTTTTAAGTCTAATTTAGGGAATCGTTGCTGAGCCGCTTGGCAAGTTTTTCAGTGGTCTTGTTGCTGTTTCTACATAAACCCAAGCTGGTATTTAGCTGATCCATCTCAAAGGTTCAAGCAGTACTCCATGCACGACCAAACTTGTGCTTGGTACAGCGAAAGCCGTACCTTTATAACGATATAACTATCTGATAAAACTAATTTACATTTTCGAAACACCAGACTATTCTATAAGAATCTTGCCCAAAAAAAAGGCAAAATGTCCGGCATCCCAGCTTGCATTTATATCATGTCCATTTAAATTACCTCTCATGCAAGTATCTGAAATGTCAGCTCTTTAAATTACACAATTAACGTTTTTCAATACATGTCCACGTTGTTAACAACATTCTTGTAATTATTGATATCCAATGAGATCATCAGTCAGGAAGTTTTGACTTTAAGGTGAAACGTTTCACTTTGGCGGGAAATTAAAATTTTTAACAGTTTTTTTGTTCTTGTAGCTAGGCCGAGTAATTATTGTAAACGATAATGCTGTTCGGAAAATTGATTATTATTCTTTACAAACTCGCGTAAAGCTATTTATCTCCAATGCACATTATTACATACATTTGTTAATAAACAAATTTATGCTGTTTCAAACGGTTTATTGCCAAATGTAAGTAATATGGTGAGTAACTGATTAATAGCTGTACATGATAATGTAAAGAACGACCAACAATTTTCGCGAACACTATGCCATTTCACAATAATTACCCGGCCTAGCTACAAGGACAAAAAAACTGTTTGAAATTTGATTTTCCTGCCAAAGTGAAACGTTTCACCTTAATAGCTTTTCGCCTGATACAAACCCCCTTCCTTGTAGGACTACGGAAACCAAACCCTTCTATTGCCTTCTCTCTTTCAATGAACAAAATTGCCGGAATATTACAGTATATATTCTTTCCAAATAGCATTGTTTGCGAGTTAATTAAAAGAAAAGTTTAGTAAAGAAAACTTATTGTTTTGTTCGAGTTCCATTTCATAGCTTTTTAATCAAGGTATACATACAAATGCACGCGAAATAAGAAATAACTAGCCAAGAGCGTGTCAAGACAAGCATAATTCAGGGTTCCGTGACCAAAGCCATATACTTGTGGTCGTATTCATAGTTCAGAAATTGCATGGTCATAGAAAAATTCAAACGAGCGAAGCTGGACAGTCAAATTTCAGAGATGTATCATCCCGACATGACATACTTTTTATGGTTTAGACAAAAAGAAAACTTCAAAACATGTTCTGCACTGTGGTCACATTATCTTTTTGATTTGAAAACTGTTGACGGTGTTTTTACTTTTATGCTTCTATCAATACTTCACACAGGGCGACTTAAAATAAGCAGCTGAATATGTTAAGGCAGTTTTTAGAATTTTTGTTTGTTTGTTCACGCACATCTCCTAAACCCCTGGAAAAAAATGCGGACGGATTTAAATACGGTTTACGCGAATATGCTTAGCTAAGACCAGATTGAAGTAAAGGCTATGTTATTTTGCGCAAGGGCCGGATTAAGGGAAGAAAAAAATATTGAAGGTTTATATGAAAATTTACGCGTACGAAGTCGCGGGCAAAAAAAAAACGTGCAAAATAAAATAGCTACGCTACAAGGAACATTCATAATATTAAGTTTCTGCGAGGTTAGGCACATAGGGTGTATCAGCGGCTCCATACATTTTGTTGAGTGTGAAAGTAGTTTTTTCTTAATCGCCGACGTTTTTTTTTTAAATTAGTAATAGGCTCGCGTTTGACCACCAATTCGCCTGTGGTAAGCGACGATGTGGTCGAAGATGAGTATTTTAAAAGAGCTGATATTTTCCGCGATGTCCGGGTTAGTTCCATATTAAATTGGGGTATTATGATTGGTCGAGTGCAATTTGAAATGTAAAGTGTATGTTGTACCTGTCAGGTAAGACGCTGCTGGCGCAGACGATAGCTCAGTGCCTGGACGTGCCGTTTGCCATCTGCGACTGCACCACTCTCACGCAGGCTGGCTACGTCGGAGAGGACATCGAGAGCGTCATCGCCAAGTTGCTGCAGGACGCCAACTTCAAGTTAGTTTTTTTTATCGCTTATAAGTCCGTCATCATTCATCATCAGCCTGCAGCCGTCTACTGCTGGATATAGGCCTCTCCCAATGCACGCCACTGAACCGGTCGGCAGTTTTTTGCATCCAGTTTCTAACCGCCGTTTTACGCAGGTCGTCACTCCATCTGACCGCAGGGTGTCCTACACTACGTTTTCCTAAACGTGGTCTCCACTCCAGAACTCGTCTACCCCATCGGTAGACGTGTTGACCACCAACTCGCCTCTTGATAAGCGACGATGTGGTCGAAGATGAATATACCTCATTCATAAACCTTTCACACAATGATCTATTAGAGATAAAAACTGTAGCAACTTAATTCTCTACAACTTTGTTCATGTAAATTTATGTCCGAAAGTTAATAATACACGTGATAATTTGATATTTATACTTTCTAAAGAATAGACAGAGTTCGCAATAGCACACTGCGCTCCATAACTGGTGTGTTCGATGTCGCCCAAAAGGCTGCTAGATTAAAATGGGATTAGGCGGGACATGTGGCGCGTATGAAATCCCAGGATCGTCACACAGTGGGTGCCTGATGGACGACGCAGTCAAGGAAGGCCTAGGAAACGCTGGGGTGACGACCTTGACTCATTCCGGAGAGGTTGGCAAGAGGTGGCGAAGGACCGAGATTTATGGAAGGAAATGGGGGAGACCTTTGCCCAACAGTGGGACAGTTCGAAAAATATCGATCGCACAATAAAAAAATATTTTTAATTTAGCCTAGCTTTGATTCCCTATATAAAGGCTACAGCAAAAAATGGCTGCCGGGAATTTGTAACATTTTTCTTGTCTCTCACAGAACGTGTGTAGTTTGTGCAGTTAATAAAGACACAGGAAGAAAATGCCTTCCTGTTAAATTGAAAAATTACAATTATTTTTGCTAAAACAATTAGCTGCGATGTGTTGCCGGACACTTGCATTGCGTAACTGAGAGACGGCTGTAACGAGTATGATACTGTACCTTGCATTCGTCTTGTCAACATGGTGGCGGGCACAACATATCTACAAGTAAAAATGTCTTAGATTTTCTGGTATATTGTTCGTAACTAGTATCTATTGGCCAATAGTAGTAATGTCAAGTGATGAGCATGTTGTAACGTGTTCCAGCGTGGAGCGAGCGCAGACCGGCATCGTGTTCCTCGATGAAGTTGACAAGATCGGAGCCGTGCCAGGGATCCACCAGCTCAGGGATGTCGGAGGTAACATGTCACAAATGTTATCTTCATTTTGTGATGTACACAATGAACTTTTCATTACTCATACTCGGAAAGTAGGTCTGAAGTTGCCTGAGGAGCGGGTTGAAAGTAATACATTTCAGCCTTAGGGAGAATCACTTTCACTGACAGTGACAGTTGACAACTGACAGACACTCAAATTATAAGAAAAAACTAGTTCTATTTTCACATTTGTATTGAACCATGTTCCAACTTTTTTCTTTCTCCTCGGAGGATTATGGTCCCGCACTTCTTGTGCATTTGCCAGTGTCAGTTCATGTTTTTAGTTTCCTTGTATTAGTATTGAAAAGCACAGTGTTTATCTCGGGGTTAAAGATTTATTTAGTCCCTCTAACTAGGATAACAATGTACTATTTTACGCGAATTGATTTGTTCTAGGCTAAGGTGCTCCATCAACACTACATCAGGCGAGGTGGCGGTCAAAATCTAGCCTATTATTTAATAACACACATATAACCACGTATAATGTGTATTCCAGGCGAGGGTGTACAGCAAGGCATGTTGAAGATGCTGGAGGGGGCGGTGGTGTCGGTCCCGGAGCGCAACTCACGCAAGCTGCGAGGGGACGCCGTGCAGGTGGACACCACCAACATACTGTTCGTGGCCAGCGGGGCTTACAACGGACTCGACAGGTATACACATCACCTCATTCGTATTCATACTCTATCCGTCTGTCTGTCTGTTTGTTGCCTAATCTTGATGAAATTTTACAAGGAAGTAGTGTGGTAATCCGTGAAAACCGGTAAACTATTTTGGCTTTATATTTAAACGACTTCCAAAAAGGAGGAGGTTCTCAATTTGACTGTTTTTAATATTTGTTACCCCAGAACTTTCGACTGGGTGAACCGATTTTGATGATTCTTTTTTAATTTGAAAACTGGTTCTTCCCGTGTTGTCCCATTTCAGTTTGGTCCAGTTCTGACATTTTTATGAAGTCGGTTTTTAGGGTTTTGTACCCAAAGGTTAAAACGGGACCCTATTACTAAGGCTCCGCTGTCAGTTCGTCCGTCTGTCACCAGGCTGTATTTCACGAACTGTGATAATTAGACAGATGATGTATTTCTGTTGCCGCTATAACAACAAATACTAAAAAACAGAATAAAATAAATATTTAAGAGGGCTACCATACAAGAAACGTGATTTTTTACCGTTTTTATAGATACTGGTTCGGAAACCTACGTGCGCGAGTCGGACTCGCACTTGGCCGATTATTTATATTGATAATTATTAAATAAAATTCTCTAAAGAGAAAACCCCATTAAGTGTAAATGTAACCCGTTGTGCCGTGTGTGTGTGTGCAGACTGGTCCAGCGGCGGAACAACGAGAAGTACCTCGGGTTCGGAGCGTGGGACGCACGCTCGGGGCGCCGCGCCGCGCTGCAGGCCGCCGCCAACGATGCCTCCCCTCTCGACTCCGCCAACGAGGAGAACGAGGAGAGAGACGCCTGGCTCAGGAAGGTGCAGGCGAGGGATCTCATCGACTTCGGCATGATTCCGGTAACTATACTGCACACTCTAAATACAGCCCCTACGAGTACATACCACCGGCTGGAACTAGCAGGGTTGCCTCCACCTTCTTAATGCGAACCGCTAGGGACTGGAATGATTTGCCACCACAGACTTGGTAAAGCTACTACATAGCCCACACTTGTAGTTACGAAAATTTTCAATGGAAACAATTCAGGCAATTACCTGAGGGGAGAGGTGAGGGGTTACTAAATGCTAGTTGGCCCATTCAACGTCAGTTCAAAATGTAAACAAAGCATAGTGATGGCGTACCTACGGTATTGGTCGGAAATGACGTGAGGTTCACTGGAATCAGTGGGCGTGTTTTTTATATCAGTAGTAATGTCAACTGATGAAGTGTCTGAACATGTTCGCCCTGCATTCAATGTCTAGTTATAGAAAGTCTTTAAAAACCGTTTTTAATGTGTGTTTTATGCAGGTTGTTATTAACGCTACAGTTTATTGTGTACAGGAGTTCGTGGGTCGGTTCCCGGTGCTAGTTCCGTTCCACAGCCTCAACCAGGACTTGCTTGTGCGGATATTGACTGAGCCCAAAAACGCTATGGTGAGCGTACCAATGTTATAGAAATCTTATCTTTAAAACAGATACAGAAAACCTATTTTAATAGTTACGTTTTTATTGATCTGAGAAAAAAATCAATGGAAGTTTTTTACCGAAGTTTCCCCGGTAGCACTTAAACCCCCCATTTGTCGATTTGCTGTCATTTTGAGCACATCGTTTGCAGTTGTGTGCCGCTTAATATTGAAGTGTGCGTTTGTAGAACTAGTAAGAATACGTCAGTGTGAGTAATACGTGTTTATCTATTTAAGTATGCATTTAAAAATATCTATGTACGTATATCAGTCTCTGGCAGCCATATTACAAGCTTTGCTTAGTTTGGGGTCAGATGACCATGTGCAAAAAATGTCCCAGATTTTATTTATTTATCTCGCCTTTCAGTTTTGTGTAGACTTTTTTGGTACTAGCTCAAGTTTAAGGCAAATTTAATTGTAGGGTAGGCGATTCAATGTACTACTTTTAAATTTCAACTAAGTTGGACAGCTTTGGTTTTAGTACTGTCAGATTGATGGCCGCGATGGCCAAGTTGTGGATAACGTCCTCACCACAACGTACTGTCAGATTAAATGTTGAGTTTACACTTTGTCGAGACATCCTGTCTCACTCAAGAGAGCCGGCGAGTTCCTTTAATTCTGGTGCAAAAAACTAGCTGTAACAGACGTATAGAACTTGGCTGACGAACCGCCTTCTGACCAACAGGAGAGAAAGAAAATTTTCTCTTTCTCTCCCGTTGGTTGGACGGCGGTTCGTCAGCCATGTTGACGTGTCTGTTACGGCTCTACCGACGACAGATATTGCAGACGCGAGTTCACTCGCTCGGCCTGCCTCGACAAGATGTTCACGTCACGTCAGCTATGTACCTTGTAAGTGTCAACCTTAGAATACAATGTTAACGCTGAGTGACACTGACACAGGTGTCGCAGTACAAGCTGCTGTTCGCGATGGACAAGTGCGAGTTGTCGTTCAGCGACGAGGCGCTGAGAGCCGTCGCCGCGCTCGCCATGGAGCGGAAGACGGGCGCGAGAGGGCTCAGGGCTATCATGGTATGTTAACTGCATGCTGACTCACACTGACGCAGGTGTCGCGTTGGACTAGTGCAAACATATATATCTGTGGGGTTAGTACGAGAACTTGCGAAAAAGTTATGGTTACGTAAACGATAGCAAATGTATGAAAAATTCAGTTTCCTTTCACGTCCGATAGAGGCGCTGTTAAATATTTCGAACATTTTGCTATCGTTTATGTAACGATAACTTTTTCGCATGTGCTCGTACTTAGGCCACTGTTTAGTTAACAAGTTGCTTGATTGTAAGTGGCTCTGGCATGCACTCGTAAAGAGTATGAGGCCTGTCTTTATGTTATTGTCTGTCTTATACCAATTTTCGAGCCAATAATTTCACTGTACTTTTTAAAAATTGATTGATTAACTCTTTTAAGTATATTTAACTCGCGCAAGTTCCTCTGCTATTTTCGGTTGAAGCCTCGTGATGACGTGAATATTTGCCTTATCGTAATATATGTGGCTAAATCATACATTGTGATGATATTCATGCAAGTTTTAAAATGGGACCAACTCTGAAATCGCTTAAAATATATCAGCTGTTCCATACATTTTGGCGAGTGTCAATATCCGTTTTCTATGGAATAGATATAACTTTTTAATAAAAACCACAATAACAAGGTTAAAATTATATACATTACCGTAATTATATAGGCTTTTAACAGGCGGCCTCATCGCTTAAAGCGATCTCTTCCAGGCAACCGTGACCCTGCTTAAACATATATACAAACACTGTAAAACCAAAGCTAAGGAATGCCTTTGCCCAGCAGTGTGTTATTACAGTCTGAAAATAAGCAATAAATAATGTATCTCTTACCCGACATGTATTGTATTGATGTATGTTCCAGGAAAACCTCCTGCTAGAAGTAATGTTCGAGATCCCCGGGTCTGACATCGGGTCGGTGCACGTGCACGAGGGCTGCGTGTCGCGCGCGGAGCCGCCGGCGCAGGTGCGGCGCCGCGCGCAGGACGCCGCGCACACGGCGCCGCAGCAGGACGAGCGGGACTGGCCCTCGGTGCGCCTACATAACTGTACGTAGCTAGATACGTAGTAGTGCTCCGCCCGTTGCCCTCCCATTCAACAGATATATACATACCCTAGACTAGATCATCTGTTCCCCAGATACGAATGCTTAGATGGACCTAGTTTGGTGTTCAGCGCTACAACCACAAAATCATTACTCCATTACACTCGGTCCAAGTTTTTTATAACTCTGACAGCTGAGATAAGTGCTTGTCATCAGGTAACTGCAGTTGCGTTGTTCAGTTTACTGGAGTATGGTTATTTTTGAAGTAAAAACTTCTTTAGACGCGTTGAGTACTGTAGAACTCGCGCCATCGTCACGCTGTACCGTGTATTATAAAACAGCGCCATCTCTTGTAGAATAGTTGAATTACTACTTAAGTTTTCACTTCTGACGTGTGACCTATGACTGAAATGTGTTTTTTTTTTGTTATAGCACTTTTTGCTGTACCTCTCTTTTTAACCGATTTAAGAAAAGAAGGACAGTTCCATGTTCCACTGTTTTTTTTAAATGTATGTTCACCGATTTCACTGCCAACTGTTGACCAATTTAAAAAAAAGTTTCCGAGAAGCTACAACATGGGGTTCTTCAAAAGGCGAGTTAATAGAGTCTTAAAGGGTCGGCAACATATTTGTGATGCCTCTGGTGTTACAAGGCGACGGTGACTGGTTACCATCAGGCGGCCTGCTTGTTTGCCACTTGTAGCGTTAAAAATGCAGCCTAATTTTATTATTATTTACGAATGAGTACTGTCGTGAAAGACTTGGTTATGCTATTTTATTTCAAATTATTTCAGAGTATAACCAACGCTGCGGTTTGGCCGCGACAGAATGGATGTTCCTTATAACGTCACGTTAGTTTTTACTTTTGTTTGTTTGTAAATAATGGAGAATGTGTATCGGAGCTTCACGACTTTTTCCTATCATATCCTTTCTACTACAGGACAAGTAGCACATCGGCCCATTACCACCCATACATTGTGGACTTTCCTTGTATACGTACCAAACGTTTCAATTCTACGTTTCTAATCAGTACGGCCAAGGATTGGAACAAGCTGCCGGCTTCCTTGTTTCCTGAGATATATAGTTTGGGCCTTTTTAAGGTCAGAGTGAATAGGTATCTTCTAAGTCTGCGTGCTCCATCTTCGACCACATCGTCGCTTACCAACAGGCGAATTGGTGGTGAAACGCGGAATTATTCGCGATAAAAATTAAAATGCTGGTTACACAAAGGTTACACATAAGTATGAAAGCGGTATTTATAGATAAAATACCAATTCTATCTTACCGTAGATAGATAGAAAGATATAAACTTTATTGTGTACACTAGAAATAAAAATTACAAACAGTACCCTTAGTACAAGATTTGATAGTTTTCGAAAACTTTTTTCGTTTTCGTGTTGATGCATACATTGCTGGGCTGAAAGCTATTCGAAACTATTTTTCGTATTTGAGTGAAGCAACCTATACTGCCGATTACTACCGATTTTAGTTCATCCGCGTTTCCGCTAGAGGCGCTTTACTAAAATGTATGGGACAATACGGAAACGAAAAAAGTTTTCGAAAACTGTCAAATCTTGTACTAAGGGTACAGATAGAAAACACTTACGAGAAAGTGCCACGAGTGGTCGCTAAAAGCGATCTCTTCCAGGCATACGTAGAGCCTTTGGATTTTAAACAATCATAAAGAGTTACATAAAAATGAAAACAAAAACAGTTATCTAAGAAAAATGTGTGGCTTATCTGTTATTGAGATCTGTTACTAAGATCTGTGACTCATTCAATATATCATCATCACGTCATGATATTACTAAAAAAAATTACGCGAAGGTAGCTATACCTCGCATTAACACATAGGCTCTTTATTATCCCAGAAAAATAACGGTTCCTGTGGATAGTGGGTGAAACAGCGAGACAACCCACACACACACCAATGTGGATAGTGCTAGCGAAAGTTCGCGTAAACGGTCAAACCGTTCTTAAAAATATGTTAACCGTTCTTATAAAGAATGTATAGAGTAGTCCTCTTTTGACCACAATGATTAGTGTTTCATACAATATGTTGATTGTAGATTGATACTATGTTGTATTATTATATTATTATTATTATATTATTATTATTTTGTTTTGTTTTCAGAGACTAGATCTAAAGTCAGCTGTACTGCAACCATCTGTCACTCAGTGGGCGTTGTGAGCATACATGTATGGTGGTTACACACACACACACACTACACACAAACAAACTCACCCCGATGCGCCGGCGACCGGCCATGGAGCTATTAAATTGTCCCTCTATACACTCTTATTGAATAAGTAGCTAAATTTTTAGTCTTCTAATTTTAATAGTGAACTATATAACATGTGTTAGCTCAAAAACTGTTGCCATCTTTGTCTCACATTGAAATAAAGAGTGAAAGATAATTTTAAATGGTAACACAGAATTAACGGCTTAATCTGACTGCTGTAAAATTATCTCTCCCTTTTTCATTTATCTCTATTAGACAAAGACAGCAACACTTATAGTACTACCGAGTTTAGTGAAAGATGCATCAGATGCCTCTCGGTTCATAAATTATCAAACTTTGAAATTAGGATTAAATTAAGAAAGTTTAATTGTTCAATTTGCCTAGGAAGATATAACAAAATCGGTACTAATCGTAACCATAGTAAAATTAATAAAAAAATAACACAATATACAGTCATATATTATTTATGACTACATTTAAAACGAGGGCGTTGTTTGTCTGTCTTTATTGAACATGGTTGAATAAATAATATAATTATAGTTCAACTATTGACGACTTTTTTAATTTTTTCGGACTATAACATGTGTTATCTGAATTCTATATTTCAAGCAGTTTTGCAAGAAACAAGAGAACATAAAATTGATCTACGCAATAAAAATATATTAAAAAAATCGTAAAACAAATAAATAATGAAAATAGCAGTTTTCAAATAGTTAAACTGAAATTTTGTTAGATAGTCAATTTTTACTTGTACGAGTATTTTTTTTAAAAACTAAAACGTGATTTGCGAGATCACATTAAAAAAAGTTGAAAAACTGCGATATAAATTGAGGGTAGTCTAAAAAATGTCCAGTCTTACTCTATGTTCCTTAAATTAGTTTCGGGCCACCATACGAAATGGCTTTTTGTGATGTAAATTACTGTAAATAGTCATAATTAATAACATAGAAGTGTTTAATTGTAAGGTTTTCTATTAAGGATGATTCACATGACAGAGGCTCCGTCCGGGATTGTGGGGGGATTCTGACATTAAAATTTGACTTCTATACGGTGTCACTAATCGTTTATCTATTTTACCTAAATAATAATGACGCGCGATAAGTCCCGGTAGACAATTAAAACATGTATCCAAATCACAAAAGTATAAAAGTTACATTTGTCAATACTTACTGCTAGAAATTTGTTAATCGTGACAAATTTCAAATGCATGTCGTGTCATGTATTGTACTGACCAGAATCTCCAGTTTCAAATGTACTTATTTGTCATTTTTTTAAAACGAATAACGCGATTTGCGACATGATATTAATAGAATTCATATTTTTAATGTGCGACTCCGTCCGGGACCGGACGTGTCCCGGCGTAATGTGAATCAATCTTAAAGCTTCTCGTAGTTTCAGTAGACTGTCCACATAAGTTGTAAGTACGAAAGATCCGCAGCAAAACATAGTTTCGATCGCCAACAGAATGGTATGACGTTTTGACAACTTTTGTTATTAATAATTAATTTACATTATTTTTTTAATTTATAAAATGGAAAGTTGTGGTGTGATTATAGAAAAAAAAATATTTAAAAAATCTCAGCAGAATAAGTCTACAAATTCTATAATGTGTGATAGTAAAATATAATCACATTACAACCGGAGCTAATAGTTTAAGCCTATTTTGAATTTAAAAATATAAATTAAAACGACACATTTTTGTTTAATTTTATTCATCATCATCACCCAGAAGACGTACTGCTGTGTTAGGCTTCCCACATTTATTAGGTTTAAATAAACACCCCAGTAATAAAAAATTAAGTTAATACAATACGTAGGTCGGTATCACAATAATATATCTTAGATTATATCAAAATACTAGTTGAATACAGATAATACATATCCTCAATGAATATATATATACATATATATATCTCGTTCTTTGCATATTTCTGGCATCACGTCAAAACCCTTCGAAGCTAAACAGATAACTAGTAATACAAGTAATTAAATAGAAATATGAATCAAACTAGGAGACCTAAACGAGGTCGAAATCGAACTGGCTTGCTTAGCGCCTGAGTTTCATGGCTACTAAAGGTCTTAAATGCCATCCATAGCGTGGCTACCTTTAATTTTATATTTAATTAGAATTAATTAATTTCTAAGTATAAATTATGTCTGTATTTAATCTATCCGCCTTTTAGTGAAGGGGTTTAATCTAAGGTCGTTTTTAGTGTCCTCGGAATTGGCCCGCGTGCGTAAAGCACACATAAATAGATTATGAAAATATGCAGTACCAGTGCCACATCCTAAAAACGCCCTAAATTCACAAACCTTACATTCTAGTTTAGACAACAAAAGCTCTTTTATCACTAAACTTCTTATAACTCTCAGCCTTCATAATATCCAACAGAATCTCAACAAAATTGTACACATCTACGTAACTGGTGTACAAAGGTACAGGCGTTATTCGAATCACATTAGGTTCCCTGAAATCCGATACTACGCCTCTCGCTTTCAACGCCAAACTGATTCTGTAACTCTCGTCGTGCTCTACACAAACATGACCTGCTCTTTGACCGTCTCCCTTCAAATTTCCAATAGAGAATCCATACTTTCCGAGTTTAGTTTCGATCAAGTACATTAAGTAACCTGTCATGTGCAAAGATTTCTTTCTAATATTGATCATACCAGCTTCCTGAATTATCTTCAAAGATCCCTCGAGCGTTGCCATTGACAAAATCGCAGGAGTTCCGATTTGCATGCCGTTCCCGTCTTTCTGATGTTCGAACTCTTGTCGCAACAAGAATTGAGTCTCTGGTTTGTTTCCATACCAACCAGCCAGGCCTGGAAGCTTCTGGAAGTGTTTCTTATTGATATACAAGGTGGCCGTAGACCCTGGACCTCCGTTCAGATATTTGTACGTGCACCAGACTGCGAAATCAACTTCGACGGCTTTGAAGTCTATTTCCAAGACCCCTATTGCGTGGCAGAGGTCCCATCCGATAATAATATCCCTCTCTTTAGCTACTCGGCTGATTTTGCCCATGTCCAGTACTTGAGCACTTCTGTATAAGACTGTTGAAAGCAAAACCAAGGCGACGTCATCGGTCATAGCAGCGATTACATCATCTTCGCTGATATTTCTGCCATCACGAGTCTTGACAACTTTCACAGCATCTTTAGGCTCGTAACCCTTGAGCCTCACTTGGCTGTCTACCGCATATCTATCAGTGGGGAAGTTCAGGTCGTCCACTAGGATTTTGTACTTATCTTTCGTGGGCTTGTAGAAGGTGCTGATTGCTTGATGGATGTTAATTGTGGTCGAGCCCGTGACCGCGAGCTCCTCGGGGTCTGCGTTGACGAGGGGCGCCATCAGTTGAGCTAAGTTCTTGGAGTAGAGAAAGTATTTACTGTCTTTGATTCCCCACATATTGATGCCTTCATGCTTCCAATCTTCAATGACTTTTAAAACAGATTCTTCGGCATCCCTCGAGCAAAGTCCCAAAGAATTTCCGCACATATAAATTATTCCTTTCTTGGTATAAAAGCGCTGTTTAAAGTGTCCAAGTTTGTCATTGTTGTCCATCAGTTCAGGATAATCGGGACCATCTTGGAATTTTGTATCCATATTTAAAAAAGACTGCTGAGCTGACCAAACAATTTCTAAAATTTACTTTAAGTTTTGGACCGAATGTAAACGAAGAGCAGTTTCTCAGTATTTACGGATCTGAACGATGTTGGCCAAGTCTCTAAGTTTAAATACATTCATGAGTTGTCGTTTCAGATGCTATCAATAGTTAGGTACATACCTATTCTGCTTTTACGTACAAACACCTGACGTATCTATCAGTAATAACGACGAGTACAACGCACTGGGGGCTAAAACTACAGACACCATGATTTATCAATTGTTTTATTACAATTGGGCCTGATGCTGCCGATTATCCCAAGATCAGTGGATAGTTTAGCATCACTTCACAAGAATCGGCTTGAGATTGATTGTTACAAATCCATGGCGTGTTAAAAACTGACAGTAAAACTAACGTTTAGCTAAATATATTTGCCGGAGCTCATTATACTTAACTGATTACTACTTAGAACCAAGAAGTCTTTGATTGTAATGCAAATATTCATTGAATAAATATAATTAGAATCAGATCGCGATTTGTTGAGGGTCAATCCAGTTTTTATATTCGATTAGCACGATGACGGATAATGGCTGTTCCCGTTAAGTCACCATAGTTAGGTAGATAAATGTGAGTAGGGCGGTTAGTTAAAACAATAAAAGAAAACAAATTTCTTTTGGGCCACAATACTGGTATGACACATTTTAATATCATATCATATCATCTTTATTTCTCTACCTTTAAATGGTTTCATTTGACACTGATTAATTGTTTCATTTAGTTTATATAAATAATTAAATAAAATAAATATTTGATCGAACGGTTCCCCCAAATATACGAATTATATGTACCTGACTTGACGAATTATATGACTTGACTGCCCCGGTGGCTCAGTTGGTAGTGAACCTACTTTCTGCGCTTCGGGGCGTGGGTTCGATTCCCATCTAGGACAAACATTTGTGTGATGAACATTGTGTTTGTTCTATGTCTGGGTGTTAATATCTATTTAAGTATGTATTTAAAAATATATATGTATGTATATCAGTCTCTGGCAGCCATATTACAAGCTTTGCTTAGTTTGGGGTCAGATGACCATGTGTGCAATAATGTCTCACATATTTATTTATTTATTATTTACCTAATCCAGACCGCCAATATCCGACTATTTATTAGAAAGTCCAAAACCGTGGTAACTCTAGTGCTGGATAAACTTCTGATAAGTTATATTTGCAGATTGTAAAACAATAAAAGTGATAGGTTGATACTTTTAATGAAAAGTGCAACAATCGTGGAATCAGATATGGCCAATATTGGCCACGCGCTGATTGTTTTTTAAATACGTACTATAATATTATGGAACAGATACGTATCTCCTGGTAAAGCCTGGCGGTGCGTTCTATGTCCCCTGAGAGCCAGATTCCGTTCAAGCAGGAATGTTGTTATTGGTGATCTTACTCTGCAACTGACTGACAACATCATCATTAAGGTTGTATTAGAACAAATTTAGCACTTACACAAAGCTAAGCTCAGCTAAGTACCAGCTCGGGGCATTGGAGTCTATTGAGAAACGTGCCAAGAGGCTCATCAGCAGTAGTCATCACTTAGTCTTGAGCATCGGCGTAAAGTTGCTAGTCTATCGGTTTTTTATCGGATACATTTCGGAGTGTGTGCATCGGATCTGTATGACCTGATTCCTTATTGCCCATTTTTCTATCGGACTGCCAGAACGGGCACGAAACATCGACACCGCTTTATGGTTGATATTCCGAAAACCCGTACGAAGCGCTTTGATTCCACTTTTATTATGCGAACTGCTGGTCTGTGGAATGCACTACCTGAATGGGTGTTCCCCTGTAGTTACAATCTAGGTGTCTTCAAATCACGAGTGAATCAGTTTCTTCTAAGCAAGCGTGCTCCATCGTAGACCGCATCATCGCTTAACATCAGGCGAGCTGGCAGTCAAACGCAAGCCTATTTTTAATATAAAAAAAATCACTTACCTACTGTTCCAAAATGCCATCCACAACACACGGCAACACTGGGTTTAAGGAAGAAGACAGACCACACTGTTCACGAGATTTTCCTATTATCTACCTGGACTGGACGGTCTCTGCCAGAACCCTCGAACTTCCAATGTTCTTCAACTTGATCAGACTTAGGACAATGGTTAGGTTACGAGACATGCGGTGAATCAAAGCAGTCACAATGTGGAACGGACCAAAAGGCAGACCGATGACATATCGCTATGGGTGTTCCCAGATCAAGGGCGTCGCCATCCCATGACCCAGGGCCCCTGGTTGGGGGGGGGCAAATATTAATATTATGGAGGATGAGAAAAATATGAATTGTAGGTACAGTCATGAGCAGTCAGAGTTTCTTTGTAGTTGGCAAAAAAAAAAAAAACTCTAGGACGGGCAGCTGCCCTTCCCTGCCCCCCTGGCGACGCCCTTGTCCCCGATAGTTACGTATCGAAAATGGCACCTGTTCTCGGTCCAATCATTAATTTGCTCTGACAGTGATCCAATAACATTGTAAAAAAAGCTAGGTAAAGTATATTTTTGTAAGGTCTCACTGAAGTACCTATATTGGATGCCTGCTACAGTCTTACCACGTCTTCCATCCAAAAATCTACAGAAAGTGATCATATTTCATTGGTTTTTATTCAGCTTTAATTTTTCGAATTTATTGTTGCTGTCAAAGCAAATAAATGCTTGGACGGAGCATACGTAAAACGATTTCTTACATCAATGCTTTTTCTGTTTTTATGATAGTATTTTGTATTGTATATTAATACAAATGCAAAAATATGAAACCAGATGCGTTAATACGAGAGTTAAAGGAGAGATAGGTAAGTAATGACGATGGTTTGATTATTATCTGTGGTGATAATTGTACTGAGCAGATAGGTAAGTACCGCTTCTATCAGTTTACCTAGTTGATTTGTTTTGATCATGCTGTTTGCAGAGCCTTAGTGCTGTTTCGAAGACATAAAGCAATTATTATAAATTGATAGCCTAGCCGCCCGCCCCGGCTTCACACGGGTGTAAGCCTTCGGCCTCGCTACAAAATATAATATAGCCTATATCACCTGGGGGATAGTGTAGCTTCCCAACAGTGAAATAACTTTTAAAATCGGTTCAGTAGTTTTTGAGTTATTTCGTTACAAACATCCAAAAATCCAAAAATAAAAATCTCTTTATAATATTAGTACCTATAGATTACCTAACTAGAGTTTTTAATAAAGTAGAGGCACTTTTTTGTTGATACTTTTTTTAATAATCTATTTGGAATCAATATAAAATCAGAGTTGGGTACACCCTGTAACCCGGAATGTTATTATTGTTCAAGGTACATTCTGAGTAATTTATTATTTATTGTTAGCATTATATTGTATGGATTAAGCCAAGAGTGTCTAGTAGGTATTCTATAAAAGGATTAAAATGCAATGAAAATAGCTTTGTATCCGATAAACAACTTGTAACGCAGTAGGATTAAGTCTCTTCTAGTACTTTTTAGGGCCCAACAAGGAACCCTTATAAATTCGTTCTGTCTGCCCTGTGTCTATCTGTCTGTCCGTTTGTTTGTCCGTCTTTCTGTCCGTCGGTATTTCTGTCTGTATTTTTAAGAACCTTCTATAATTATTAAGATAAGTGCATGAAACTTTGCATAATGACAGTTATTATACAGATCTCAATTTAAAGAGTATAAAAAAAATGCATTTTAGGTGTGGCTCTGGTACATGTGAAATGGGGATGAAAATATTTTTTCATTCCACCTGTTCGTGTGGGGTATGGTTGAAAAGGTCTTTTAAAATAAAGGTAAGGTTTGATACATCACTTTTTTATAAAGTCTATACTTTACGAAATATTATAGCCCGCCAAGTGGCAAAAAGTTGGTCCCCCCCTGCATTTCTAAACTATAAGACCTAGAAACTTGTAACTTACAATACAAATAGGTCATATTTAAAACCTTCATTCAAAATTATTTCAAACTTATCTGATCATGACTTTTTGAGTACTCGTAACAGCGATAAAACTGTAATAGGTACATTCAAGGCTTTCTAGCTCAAAGGTCATTGAACTTTTTGTAAAATGGTCTTAACTAATAACGTTTCTCAATCAGTTTTCTCTATGTTTAAACCATAAAAAGTATATGCTATGTCGGGATGGTACATCTCTGAAATTTGGCTAAGTCCACAGAGTTTCGTTCGTTCGAACTTTTCTATAACCATAATTTTCTGAACCATAACTACAATTACCTATATGGCTTTGGTTACGGAACCCTACCATATGCGTGTCTCGACATGCTAAAATGATGACAAGATAAAAGGGGAGATAGCGAGGTTTTGTACACAGGAATATCCACGACCATCCGTTGAAGTGTGTCCAGTCCCAACCAATTTGGCTAATAGTTCGTGAGCTTCCTATGATGATGGCTTGCGATTTTAATGGTTTAACTTTTAGACCATTAGAATAGAATAGAATAGAATATCATTTATTGATCGGCCGACTACAACATCTTAGTATAATTAAATATTATGAGTTGGGCATCACACCGATCTCGTCGTATCATTGATTTGCTCCATTGTGAAATACGACACAAGTCATCATTTATGGCTTACACAGCTTCTGGTAGCCAGCCCTGTGGACAGATTGTCTGCATAGCGGTGGTGGTGGTGGAAGGAGTAAGATGAAGTGAAATTAAGTTGATATAGATAGCAAAGAGTAAAGGAGATAAGACGCCACCCTGCGGCACACCGGCAGAAAAAAGTATCACACCATAAAGTATGAGTATGAGTCTTCACGGCGAACCCTCTGCCGTTCTGTCATTAAGGATCTGTAGAATTAAGAATATGTAGAAAGAGGAATCTGTAAAACTGGAACACTGTACGATTGGGATCTGTTGAAATTGGAGTCTAAAACCTTCGAAAAAATATCTAAAACAATTACATTATTATTAGTAATGTACTTGCTCTCCTAATCAACTTTTAACATGTGACCAACACTGAGATCATAAAAAATGGAAGTCTGTCAAATGTCAACTCACAACCTTCAACTTCGCGTCAATCATAACTTGTAGAACAACAAACAATTATTTTATAAAAATCACTTACATGTCTGTACAAACTTAATTCAATTTAATATTTACAATGAACCAACTGTTGAAGCTACCAAGGAGCCAGTTGCTCCAACTTTGTAC
This sequence comes from Agriopis leucophaearia, assembly GCA_949125355.1. NCBI lineage: Eukaryota > Metazoa > Arthropoda > Insecta > Lepidoptera > Geometridae > Agriopis > Agriopis leucophaearia. The sequence continues at coordinate 945,699 of OX421277.1, read as the reverse complement.
CCCTCCGGTGGTGAAGATCTTCCGTCAGGTTTCCACCAGTGATGTGGGTAGGGTCCTCTGCTGGCCGAAGCCTGACTACGGCCCCCTGGATGTCCGGAGAAGTGGTCTGATGAACGGCATTAACGTGGCGGCAGCGAAGCCACAGGGCGCAGTCATCGCTGCCTGCACTGTCTTGCTTCAGGTTAACAATTACTAAAACCTCATAATCATAATGCTTCATGGATGCTACAATGCCACAACGCGACAATTACAGCGCGGCGTGTGGCAAACTCAGCTTAGTAGGTATCTGCAGTATGATATGGCAAACAGGGGCCTTACGGCCAACTCTAAACGCGGGCCCGAATAGGTGCAGTTTGTTAAATCAAACCGCAAGCGACCGCAAACCGTAGGTATCTCGGTGCGTTAAGTTTCGCGGTCGCGTAATTTTGCAAACTGCACCTATTCGGTCCCGCGTTTAGAGTGGGGCGTAAGGCCCCAGACGCGTTTTAACTCCCGAGGCAAACAGAGAGGTGTTTTAAGTTTAATGTGTGTAGCTAACTGTGTTTGTGTGTGTCTGTCGGTGGCATCGTAGCACCCAAACAGCTGAACCGATGTTGATTGAAAGGTGATTTAATCGCGAGAGTTCTTAGCTAGGTATGATTTAAGAAAACTGATCAGCCGTTTGAAGATTATCTGCTCTTTTATAAGGCGTTTTTTTTTACTTATTATCTTATTTTTTTATTACCTAAAAAAAAAAATTTTTTTTACTGACTTCAAAAAAGTTCAGCTGAGGTTCTATGTTCCACTGTTTTTTTATGTATGTTCACCGATTTCACTTGAAATGTGAATACATAATTTATAATTGTTTACCTGTGTTTATGATAAGTACTTCATGTAATGAATTATTAGGTATTGTTATTCTATCTCGCATCCCCTTAACCAGGCAGGTTCTCGATTCGAATGCGACGACCACATCGGCGCGACGCACTTCATTCGCGCCTGTTCCACTGCCAGCAGCTGCGGGTACAGCTCCTACCTGAAAATGAGGGTTCTGCAGCAGTACGGCGTTGCGGTCACCTGCTCCACAGACCGGCAGACCGTAGCGTTCACCATGCGCTGTCCGCTCACCTCCTTCAACAATTTGAAGCATTTCCTGCATGATATAGCTGCCAGGTTTGGTGAACAACAGAAAGTCGGCCCACTGCCACCCATAGTACCTACTCGTACCCACACACCGTACGAGTATTACATTATCTTGGCCCATACATGGTGCATGGTTTCCCTTGGATACGTAACAAACGGTTTGATTCTACACTTCTAATCTGTAACAGCAAAGGTGTGGAACAACCTTCCTTGTTTCCGGAGAGATACAATTTAGGTCTTCTAAAGGTCAGAGAGGTGTTAACCTACCTATCTTTTAATCTGGGTGCTTCGTCTGCGACAACATATCTTACCAACAGCCGAGGTGTCAAACGTAGACTTATACCTACGCTAAAAAAAAGATAATAGTTATTACTCTCCCAGATATTTGAAAACGTGGCCTTAGAGCCGTAACAGACACGTCAACATGGCTGAAGTCAACCACCCTAAACCAACGAGAGAAAAAGAGAGGGAAATTATATTCTCACTCTTTCTCTCCCGTTGGTCAGACGGCGGTTCGTCAGCCAAGTTCGATACGTCTGTTACGGGTATTAGAATAACTTATTCTATGATCGTGGCGTTATTTTACAAAATCTTTTTTTTTTATGATGCTGAGTGACGAGACGAGCGAAGTCACTCGCCTGATGGCTCTTTTCGCTTGCCCATAACAGCTCAATGCCACTGAACCAGAGTTTTGAACATCAACAGTTCAAAACCCTGGATGGCAATGCACTGCGCTCGTCACCCCGAGATATAAGATGTCAAATCTCTGTGTGCCCTGTAATTTCGCTGGAAACATTGCCCTTCAATCCGGAACACAGTAGTGTTTGTACACTACTGCTTGGCGGTTGAATAACTGGCAAAGGTGTGGTACTTTCCCAGGCGGACCCCTGCAATAGAGTCATACCACTACAGTAGTAAAATCTAAACGAATGGTAGTGCCTTCTCAAATGAAATAGCAAAAGTCGATCAAAAAATTATCTCGAAGTGATCTTTAGACTTAGGCTAGGTAACGATTTTACTTATTTAGAGTTTATAGTAAAAATTATTTACACATACTATACAATACCATTAGGCAAGCCATAAACATAAAAAAATTCTTTCATTGGACCTAGTTCAGCAGAAAGCACCCAACTGAGATAAAGTACAAACAGAAAAAAGCGTTGTTGAGTTCGTCGTTGTTGTTCATTTAGCTTTTCAAATCAAAGATACACCTTTGTGTGTGTCACCATACAAGAGTGCTAGATTTTTTGTATTCTACCGAGTCCTCCGAATAGTTGCGTAGGTATTTAAGTAGAAAATATTTACACCATTTCGCGCCAGGCAAAATGGCGGTTTACTCTGCAAGATAAATACTTAGGAAAGTAGCAATTTGAAAACTAACTGAGTTTCTAGTCCGGTCAAGCTGTAGAGGCCGCAAGGTCAACAGTAAAAAGTCACATTATTGAAAACTAAGTAGTAGAGGCATGCCTTTTAAGTTTTGTCGTTTGAAGAAAAAAACAACTAGAACCTTATAGTACTTTTTATTGTTTTTCAAAGTATTCACCACGTAGCTTAATACACTTTTCCATTCGCTCAAACCAGTTATTATAACATTTACTCCACTCTAAAGTGGGGGTGTTCAAAATGGCTGACTTGAAAGCGTCGACTGCTTCTTCACCGGACTGGAACTTTTGACCACGAAGACTTTTCTTAATTTTAGGAAATGTAAAGAAATCGTTAGGGCTTAGGTCAGGACTGTATGGAGGATGGTCAAGAATTTCTAATTTTTCCTGCTTCAAATACTCAATCGTTTGAGAGCGCTGTGTGAGCTTGCGTTGTCGTGGTGCAGGATGATGCGTCGCTTTGAGTTAGATTTTCGAAGTTTGGCGATGACTTGTGGTAAAAAAACTGTGGTATACCACTCTGCGTTAACAGTTCTACGATCTTCAAGTGCAATAGTCGCAACATGGCCGGTTTTTCCAACGAACGTGGCCACCAACTTCTTTGAAGTGCTTCGAGAACGAACAACTTTAGTCGGCTTTGGCTCGTCTTGAAAGATCCAGATTGCAGATTGTTGTTTGGAATCAGGATCGTAGGCATAGATCTAAGATTCGTCACCACTGATGATGTCGTAGACGTGATTTGACTCTCCTCGGTTGAACCTTTTCCAGAGTTTTCTTACACCATCTGATGCGGGCCGCCTTCTGATCGTCGGAAAGCAGATGCGGTATCCAACGGCAAACTACCTCTCTCACACCAAGCGCTTCATGCAATATCTTCTGAATGGTTGTCCCCGAGATGCCTAATAGAGCCTCTATCTCTCGATACGTCACATGACGATCTTCGAGAATCAGTTGTCTCACAGCAATGATGTTATCTTCAGTGAAGGCGAATTTTGGGCGTCCTTCGCGAGATTTGTCACTAACACTAGTATGTCCTTGCTGGAATTCTAAATACCAACGTTCGACATTCCGCAGACATGGGGCTTCATCACTAAACACAGATGTTAGCTCTTCAAAACACTGAAGCCGTGTCAGGCCTCTTCTAAAGTTGTAGAAAATTATTGGACGAACATTTTCCTTAGAAAGATTCATTTTCGTACGTAACCAGACAGATTCCAATCGACGCTGTAACTAAACAATAGCATTAATTCTAATACTTTTAACTGTTTTGAGATTCAAAATTTAAACACATTCGAATATAGAACAGTTCCAAATTCAAAATTGCCGGGAAATATGGAAACGACAGAACTTAAAAGGCATGCCTCTATGACCGTGTTCATAATGCCATTTTGAAAAAGAGATGCGAGTTGGCTAATTTCTGCAGAACTCGGTCCAATTATTATTGTTTTTCAATTTTGGTTTCCTTTTTTAATTGGATACAATTCTCAATAACCCTTAGATGTTGCTTCCACGAATGGGAGATCGAAGACCGCAAGCAAATGGTCCGCGAAGACCTCATCCGCTTGCACCCAAAAGAACGCGTCATGGATTTGATCCAGACCGCCTCATGGACGGGCGGTCTTGCAAACTCCATGTACTGCCCCGAAGAACGGATTGACACCATGACTGAGGATGATCTCAACTGCTTCGCCTTCACTCATTACAAGACCGATGAGATGGCGGTGGCTAGTGTGGGGATACCGTTTGAAGAGACGATCAAACTGGCAGAACATCTAGAGTTAAGACGTGTTAGTCCTTTTGGTAAACGAGATTTGTAAATGATAACTATTTCCAAACGTGTTGTCGCCAAGCCCCTAACGTGCGTCAGGCATCCTTGTTTGAGAGCCAATCCCTATTCCAGGTCATCTTAGAGACACCACTTGAGTTGTAGTCAAACCCTTGTGACTCGTAAAGAGTACCTAGGTACCCATCTACCTAGGTTAGGGTATATTCCTAGCGATCCCCACCTAAACTGGTACCACTGATAAAATGGTAAGGACAAAATATTATTGTTATTTTTTTTCAATTGCCTCCAGTGGTGGTAGTTGGGTCATCACTAGACCCTAAGTTTTCCCCAAAAATTTATAAACGTATAGCATAATATAACATGCTAAGTACTCTGTACAAGTAGACCATTCTTTCTTTAACTTATTTTTGGTATACAGCACTAAAACTTTGTCAGCATTTATCACATCTCGTATTGTCTGGTATTGAAGATTTAAGAAAAATGTTGGTGACAATAGCGCAGAGCCACAAGGGTCTGGTCTTGCTGATGGGGACACCAAAGAAGATATAAAAACTCTCTATGGTGGACACCATTCGTGGTGGAGGAATGAAAGCACGTGAGGCACCTCACGCTTACCTATATGCCTTCTTTGAAGAAGTGCGAAGTTGCTCGCTTCATGCGCTATTTATTCCTGACCATTTTTCAAGGAGGAAAACAATCTTAAGTTACCCGGCCGCATTGGGGTCTAGCCAGGTTATGTGGGATTATATCCACTAAAACCCTCCTGTGACCAGTCTTAGTGCTTTACAAGAGGGCTTAGGGATCTCCAGAGGTACGCACATGAGCTATCAGCACTGCACTACGGATCCTCCCGAGATAATTGCGTGTTGCCTCGGGCCTCTTCATTCGCCACTACGTCGGTCAAAAAACGTTGTCGTCCCACCTTCGACCATCCCGACCTGAGGTCCCCTTTTAAAGACAACCTCGTACTCAGGCAGTGGATCCCGGTACCGTCTTCCAATGCCTGGGCTAGTTTATTCCTGACCTAGTGATCAGTTAAACTGTAATGATCGATATAACGGAGCAGTTAAAGTATAAAATGCACATTATTGCTATTTCAATACAGGACAGGCCTGCACCACGTTACATGATGCCGTCGTGCGCGCGAGCAGGGTTCGAGTTTTACGACATGGGCGCCGGCAGCGAGACCTGGATAGCAGTCGCCGTGCCAGGCTGCGGGACTTGCAGCAACCTCGAGTAAGTACATTTGCAGACTGCTGCGTATAAAACTTTGTAAATTGATTTTTGAGAAGCATATACTTAGAGTCAAACTTACAGAAAGTTTGACTCTATATGGTCTATATGGTGTGGTATATGGGTGTTGAGTTGTGCGACTCTCAATCTCAATTGATGCTACAACTGCGACTGTTACCTTTTTCCTCAGTTGTCTGCTAAAACACGCCATTATAGCTGAAGCGTGCGGGACGAGCGACATAGCGACTGGGCAGCACTACATGGACCGCACGCCCATGCCTCCGCTCGGTACGATGGCAGGGAACGATATCTACACACAGTACCGAGCGTTCAACATCTCCTACAGGGAGACGGGCATATTCGGTGAGCTTCACATTCGCCTGTACATAGTTATACATTTCGATGTGTGTGCTTCGGATTTGCATGATCCAATTCCTTCCTATTTTTCTCTCGGTCTGCCAGGCCAGGATGGGCACGAAAAGGCGTAACCCTTTCATAGTTGATATTCCAAAAACCGGAACGAAGCGTTTTGATTCCATTTTTATAGTGCGTACCGGATCACAGAAAAGAGCGAAAAAAATCTCACTTCAGTGGTACCAATAGACTGGAATGCGCTGTTTGAATAGGTGTTTCCCTATAGATACATACCTATCTGAGTGTCTCCAAGTCGCGAATGAATCGGTTTCATCTAAGCAAGCGAGCTTTATCGTAGACCACATCATCGCTTAACACCAGGCGCGGTGGCGGTCAAACGCAAGCTTATTTTTTCTTTATCCTAACTCTAAATTTTGATGAGGCACGGAATGAAAATAATAATTTGAAATTGAAGAATGAGCCAAAATCTAATTTGTAGTGCCTGAAATATTCCTCTATTTCATATATTTTTACTATTATACTTTTTACAGGCTCTAATCGTAAACAATTACTTACAAATTTTTCTAAAGAGGTAATAACAAGGAGTTTATTCAACTGTATTTTTACTTGTACGTTATGCGATATTCACGATTTTAATGTTATTTTTTGTATAGGGATGTATCTCAAGAATGGTCTATTTAATGAATAAGGGAAAATATTTTATTAGTAAGTTGTATACAAGCATCATTTCAATATATATAAATAACTAGCTGTACCCGCGACTTCGTCCGCGATTTCTTCAGAAAAAAATAGCCAATGTCCGTCCTCATGAAACATATTATCACCTCGCAAAATTATATCGAGATCGGTTTAAGCCATTTAGCCGTGATTGTGTAGCAAACAGACAGAGTTACTTTCGCATTTATAATATTAGTATGGATGGATTATAAATGCGAAAGTACTTGTAACTCTGTCCGTCTGTTTGCTACATAATCACGGCTAAACGGCTTAACCGATCTCGATATAATTTTGCGAGGTAATAATATGTTTCACGAGGACGGACATAGGCAATTTTTTTCTGAAGAAATCGCGGACGAAGTCGCTGGTACAGCTAGAATCATATATGTGAAAGTTTGGATGTATGGATGTATGTTTGTTACTCAATAACGCAGAAACGGCTGGATGGATTTGGATGAAATTTGGAATATACATTGTTTATGTCCTGGATTAACACATAGGCTACTTTTTATCATCATCATCACCGATTTTCAACACCACGCGGCTGAAACCGCGGGGCGCAGCTAGTATTGTATAAGTGTGGATTAATGTGGATAAGTTTTGTGACATTTTAAATAGGTCCAGTTTCACATTTCAAATATGACAAGGCTTTTCCAATCACAATAATATTATATTCAATGATATAATTGTTTTCTAAAAATCTGTTCCAATATTAGGTAAAATTTTGTGGTAGAATTAAAGGGCTTATTTATTTTATTTGTAAGGGTGGTAAACTACGTCCCGTTTATTGAATTTCCCGTGAGTGATGAATTCGCCCTGAGTCGAGTCCCGGGACGACCCCGCATGCTTTCTTTTGTCCAATGAACTGATAGTCCGTTAGTATGTTTGTCATGGAGTTATTTTTATTTGGCAGGTATTTTAGTTCGCACCAGACCGAGTACAGCTTGGAACGCCACACTGGCTGCCTCGGAGTTCCTCACTAATATCGGCGATCTCAACTTCAAACAAATAGAAATCGGAAAAGCGAGGCTCAGTATGTTTCCTTTCATTCATATACCAGCTGATCAAGTGACAAGAGTGTTGGTGGTCGAGTAGCATTTGCTCTTTACAATCTGAAGGCGCACGGTTCGATTCTTGGCCCAACACAAATTACTTATTTAGTATCTAAATATATTATGTGCAATTTTGAAGCTATCACAAAAATGGTGATTGAAAATAATATAAGGAAACCGGTATGTCCAAGAGCTTCAAAAGTTCAAGGATGTATGACATTCACCGACATGCACTGGGCCAGCATGGTGGATTAGAGCCCATCCTCTCGCAATGAGAGAAAGCCTGTGTCCCAGCTGTGGGAACATAGTAGGCTGAAATGATGGTGATGATATTTGAAGTGAATTTCGAGGTAGAAACGTGAATTTGCGATTTTTAGGAAGTCGTGTCTTTTACCAAATACGATTTGATATTGATTATGATCACGTTACTCAAGGAACACAGCTGATCATATTTTTAACCGATTTCCAAACAGGAGGAGGTACTCAATTCGACTTTTTTAAATGTTTGTTACCTCATAACTTATGAATGGGTGAACCGTCTTTGATGATTCTTTTTTTATTTGAAAGCTGGTGCTTCCCATTTGGTCCCATTTTAATTTGGTCCAGTTCTGATGAAGTCGGTTTTTTATATTGATAATTATTACGGTTGACTGTCTAGGCGCGTGACCACAGCTCAGAGATGGTGAGGTCGAAGACTGTAAACACGCCTAGCATGGAATGGAAACTGCCCCTAAGTGATGCTGCTTGGTGGAGTGCTTCGAAGGTGGTAGCTAGCCAGCCGGATATTAAAAAGTATCACCAACATGCTATGGTTATTACACGATGATTTCCTTCACCGGCAACTCAAGTTCATTGTTGGAATTTGAACCCACACCCTGCAGATTGAAATTCGAACGCACCAACCACTGAGCCATCATCGCTACAAGATGTATGTTGGTGTTTATACTGGTCTTCTTCTCCCAGAGCTGAGCATGGCCCTGCATGAGGAGGACTGCGTGAAGACGTCAGAGGGCCTGGCGCTACAGCTCGCCAACTACGTGCAGATCGACAACTCGCGCGCCGCCATGGCTGTGATCGACAAGATCAACACCGAGGAGGTCTGCTGCGTCGCCAAGAATCTCTCCAGTAAAAGTAAGTACAATCTGACACAAGTAGAAAATTATTAAAAACCCTCGATAAAAGAGCTGATAATCTTAAGACGGATGAACAGATTTTCTTGAATCACTTTCGATCAAGTCACCTTTCAAACAATTTATCAATTTAAAAAACCGACTTCATAAAAATGTCAGAAATTGACCATATTGATAGAAAGATACATTGATTGGTACACACTAAGATACATTGGTACACACTAAGATACATTGGTACACACTAAGATACATTGGTACACACTTAGATACATTGGTACACACTAAGATACATTGGTACACACTAAGATACATTGGTACACACTAAGATATATTGGTACACACTAAGATACATTGGTACAAACTAAGATACATTGGTACACACTAAGATACATTGGTACACACTAAGATACATTGGTACACACTAAGATACATTGGTACACACTAAGATACATTGGTACACACATAGCTAATAACAGCTAAAAAAAAAGGAGAAGGTTATCAAAACGACTGTTTTTTATATATTTGTTACCACATTATCTTTCGACTGGGTGAATCGATTCTGATGATTCTTTTTTTATTTGAAAGCTGGTGCTTCCCGTGTTCCATTTAAATTTGGTCCAGTTCTGTCATTTTTATGAAGTCTGTTTTTTATATTGATAGGTACCTATTGTACTGTTATTGTCACAGATAGCATGATGTCGCTAGCCGTGGTCGGCGACATAGGCTCGGTGCCGCACGACAGAGAGTTACTATGCTGCAGGTGAACTAGCGACATGTGACAATGTGATAACTGTGCCTAGTGGTAGGTACCTACTGATGTTTAATAAATATTTATTTGTTCATTGAATTTCATTTGGTAGATAGATAGATATAGAAACTCTTTATTGTGTACACCAGTACCCTTAGTACAAGATTTGACAGTTTTCGAAAACTTTTTTCGTTTCCGTATTGTCCCATACATTTTAGTAAAGCGCCTCTAGCGGAAACGCGGATGAACTAAAATCGGTAGTAATCGGCAGTATAGGTTGCTTCACTCAAATACGAAAAATAGTTTCGAATAGCTTTCAGCCCAGCAATGTATGCATCAAAACGAAAACGAAAAAAGTTTTCGAAAACTATCAAATCTTGTACTAAGGGTACAGTAATAAAAATTACAAATAGATAGAAAACACTTACGAGCTAGTGCCGCAAGTGACGGCCCTATCGCTAAAAGCGATCTCTTCCAGGCAACCATTGGAAAGAATTTACGTAACAGGATCGACGGGGCATGCTAAAACACTTTTAGTGATACCATTAAATAAATACTACCAAATGATATATATTATAATATATAGATATATAATAAAGATAATATAGATATAATATATATAAGTATGTATATACATATATTATAAATGCGATAGATACATACTAAGTATATTCTAAGTCTTTGGAGAACCTTCGCATTATGCCAAATTGCCAATGCACTATTGGTTTTGGTTTTTAATGTACCAGACATTACCAGATCGCCGAACTACTTACTTACATCAGCTTTTTTCGTAAATTGTTACATAATGAGATAGACTGCCCAAAAACATATCCGATACAAAACCGATAGACTAGCAACTTTGTGCCGATGCTCAAAGAATCTTAGTTCCTTAGTAGCTTAGTTAAACATTATGAGTCTGCCTATTTCCGCGTAGGTATTACCTTTTCCGAATAACTTGTGTATGATATGGCATATTGTACCATTATACGTGTTTAATCAGTATGGATTCAGTACTGGTTGGCCCTGACTTGAATCCAAACGAGCTCGTAGTATGCCCTTTGGCATTTTTGCATCCAAATACGATACTTGATTAAGCAAGAAAATCGGGGTATTTCTTTAATCCCTGGCAAAGAATTTGATTATTCACGATATTGAGTGACCTTGTGGCCGTAAAATTCGCGTGATAAAACTCAGGTTTTATGACGCGAGTTTAAATGAATGAATGAATGAAGGTAGACAAAGTTAAAGATAATTTATTTGCACAGAACAAGAGTAAATCGTTCACACATTTAAAAACGCATGCACACTAGGTGTTTTAACAATAGGTATATTTAGGATTTTTAGAAGGAAATTTAAGTATGGATGGACTGTGATGAAGAAAATGTAAGAAAAAACTTTATTCAGATATGACAGATGGAACAAACGTACACTGACACCTGTTCCGACCCCACAGTAGAATAAAGCTAAGAAGATGATGATGTTGCTAGCTAGGTCGGCGTTGTCTTTGAGTTGAGTGGATTTAGTGGTCTTTGGCCTTAACTTATAAATTGTAACCTAAACGTATTATCTTGTTCCTGCCCTTTTCCATCTAGGTATAGATATCGACAAAGCACATTTCTCTCTCTACATCGCTCTATCATCCATCATCTACACATTTACTATCTTCTCACTTATAATTAATATACAAATACAAAATACAAATATTAACCCACCACACATATTCACACAGTTTACCCACCCCCTTTTTAGGTCACCCTTATCTACTGCTTACAATCTCCCTTGATAAGATAGTAATTGTCTCACACTTGCAAAATGTGGAATGAGTTACCTTCCGTGGTGTTTCCGAGAAGCTACAACATTCTTCAAAAGGCGAGTTAATAGAGTCTTAAAGGGTTAGCAACGTTTTTGTGATGCCTCTGGTGTTACAAGTATCCATTGGCGACGGTGACTGCTTACCACCAGGCGACCCAACTGCTTTTTTGCCACCTATGGCATTAAAAAAAAACCTCTAAAAGTGCTAACTGACGTGTGGATGTGGTTGACCTCAACCATCGTCTGACCAACGGGAGAGAAAGAGAGGGGAATATGTTATTCTCACTCTCTCTCGTTGGTTGGACGGCGGTGGTGGGGTTGGTTGGTTGTGGATTTAAAAAAAAAAAAAAAATTGTCTATTGTCTACACGTCTGTTAGCTACTTAACATACTATTTCCTAATCTTGTCACTCCTCACATCCATCTCAACATAATCATCTCAGCTGAACGAAATTTCCTCTTACTCCCTCTTAGTGGCCCTACACTCTGAATCATCCAACGCCACAGACATGTCTTATAATTGTTTTGTAAATTTTCCTTTTACGTTTTGGGGCATTCACGAATCGCAAGCTGTAAGGTCTCCGAGCGTTTATCCTGCTGTTAACTCGGTAAATGTCACCGTCGCTTTGGTTGATAAAGTCGAGGTACTTACTTACCGGAAACCGAAGCAGGCTGGAAGGGATACACCATCTAAGGCTATACGATGGACCCCCAAAATCACAATACAAGTTCTGTTTTGGTCATGCACAGACGGTTGTAAAAAATGCTTCTTCTATTAAACTGTAACTTTTTCCACTTGCGTATAATAAATTATTTTTCACACCACCTGCTCGACAATGTTCAATTACATATCATGCAAGCTCAACGTATAGCATTATCTATTAAGGGATATAAAGTTGTATGAAACTCCCTAGGGAATAAGGTGATTAGAATTTGGAACGTCAAATTCGTGTGAAAACTCGTGGAAAACTCAACTATAATTAAAAAAACGCCCAGATGGCAATGTAAAGAAGTTTGTTCGAACAACGAACTGACCACTATAAGCCGAACTCAAAAAAAAGGTGCGTTTACAAAGAATGTGAAAGAAAAGACGGTGTTTGGTGTTGTGGCCTTGGCTTTTTATTTTCTCGCAGAAGGTGTGAAAAGTAGAGTATGCTCCTCTCGAATAAAGCTTGTCTTTAAAGTAAGACACTGCTTTATTCCCTTAGTGCATAATCTACTATTAGCGGCTTGAAAGAGATACACGAATATCATAATTATTTACATCTATGTTTCTTAATTATGGTGACTGGTCGAATGATACTGTCATGCAACCGGAAATTGATTGCAACCGGAAATGGAATGTTGAATGAATGAATGAAATGAATAAATATAGTATAAATATATAGCTCGGAGCGCAAGTCTTAATTCAGTGTGTGATTCACCTGCACACGAACAAACACTTGTAAAAGATTATATTATGGAAATTGTTAAAAACAGTACATTGAAAAACCTTCTAAAAATATATGCAAAAAATTATAACTTTAGCACCCCAAAAACAGTAAATGAATCTTAGAAACACAGTATTTTACCAACCCTTTTGAGTTCACAGAACTTATTCTTCATAATTTAAAATGATATCAGGGTATCTGCTGGTAGTGGTGCTAAGCCTGGTAGTGTGGCTCAGGGTAAAGTGGGGTAAAGTGCGATGCTACTGGGCGGAGCGCGGGGTGCTGCACGAGGCGCCGCATCCCCTTCTCGGCAGCCTCACCTTTCTGCAGAAGGAGAACCCGGTAAGAATTTTCCTGGTTTTTGGGTCACCCGTAATATTACTGTTTGTTATAATTGAAATCTTTTGTTCTCACTTATCACTGTTCTCACTAATCACTTATTTGCGGAGTGAACCTTCTGTGTTTGTACTTTATGTATTCTGTGGCTGAACGACGGGAAGTAGGTATAATCCAAAATTACCTAGTTGGTCCCTAACGCAGCTGCGTGTTTTGTGAAGGTTTTCCTCTCGCCAACAAGAAATGCAGTTAGGACTTACTCAAATATGAAGTCGAAAATATTTATTTGTCTAACCCCGTGTACTCTCAGGTGTACTGGATGCGCAGGGTATACAACAAGTTCAAAACCCCATATGTGGGCATCTGGCTGTTCTGGCGACCAGCGCTGATCATCAACTCACCAGAGCTGGCTAGGAGGATCCTCATAAGAGACGCCGACAATTTCAAGAACCGTTTCCTGAGTTCAGGAAGAAGTGATCCGATTGGGGGACTTAACATCTTCACTGTTAATGTAAGGAAACTTTTAACTTAATTCACGTGATGTCTGAAATGGAATTATTGTGATATCTATTCAACCTATACCCATTGCTGGATAGGCCTCCTCTAGTTGACGCCATTCCGGTACTGTGCGAGACTCATCCATGACTTTCCGACATGTTTGACCATTTCTTCTGGCCATCGGGCTGGTGATCTACCTCCGGTGATCTGTCATCGTCACCCGTTTATCAAATACAAATTTACGGTGACTACCTTGCCACTTATTGACATTCCATCTAGCCAAGTGTCCTACGGTATCTATGTCCACTTCATCTTCACGTCAATTTTCAGGGATTCTTAACATGGTCATGCTGTTTTTATTGTTGATTTACTGGTTGTTATACACTAAAGTTGAGAATAGAAAAAAAAAACGATCTTGTTGCAAATAATGTACCTAATGATACACTATAAACAAAATAATTACAGCTTTGTTCGAGTTTCCGATTATGAATATCTCTGCAAGTACTTTGTTAGACACACTAAAATATTTATACTCGTAGGTAGGTAATATTTAAACGAGTGTAATTCTACGTGGAAGTATACGATACTTTATTCTTTATTGTTAAAATTTTAAAAGAATACTCAGATCCCAAAATGCTTTCTTAAGTTTTTTTTAATAGTGGTGAGCATAATCTTTAACAAATACGTATACCTTTGTCGTATGAGTTCAGGTAATTTTCTTTTGTCTAGGATCCCATATGGAGCAATGTAAGACGTCGGCTCACCGCAGTGTTCACGGCTGCTAAGCTCCGGAACCTCGAAGGCCTAATCAAGGAAAAGTCGAAACATCTGATCGAGCGCTACAAGACAGAAATGATTAAAAACCCCGAAGACATTAACGTTAGGGTAAGAATCTTTTGTATGATAAATTAAGAGATACTTTGACGTTTATAGACCAAAATCTAACTACGAGAAATCGCTGCAATGCTTACCTATGATGTCAGTAATATAAAATACTAGCTGCGCCCCGCGGTTTCACCCGCGTGGTGATGTAAATCGGTGATGATGATAAATAAAATAAATAAATAAATATCTGGGACATTTTTGCACACACGGTCGTCTGACCCCAAACTAAGCAAAGCTTGTAATATGGCAGCCAGAGACTGATAAATATACATATATATTTTTAAATACATACTTAAATAGATATTAACACCCAGACATAGAACAAACACAAATGTTTGTCCTAGATGGGAATCGAACCCACGCCCCCAAGTGCAGAAAGTAGGTTCACTACCAACTGAGCCACCGGGGCAGTCAAGAATGATGAAAAGTAGCCTATGTGTTAATCCAGGACATAAGCAATGTACATTCCAAATTTAATCCAAATCCATACAGCCGTTTCTGCGTGATTAAATAACAAACATCCATCCATCCAAACTTTCACATATATGATATTAGTGTGAAGTGTGATAATTTGATTTACTGTACAGTTACGCTCAGTCAAATACCTAAATTGCTATCTCTTCCACACAGCTGATAAATTCAGACTACACAACAGATGTTATCGGTCAAGCTGCCTTTGGAATTCAATGCGAGGCAGCTAAAACTGGCGACAGTGTCATAAGGAGGGTCACAAATGAATTTATGAAGTACAACTGGTACCGAGGCCTCTGTTGGTCAAGCATCTTCTTCTGGCCATCGCTTGTTGATATATTCAGGTAAATATTTTTATGAAAGGCTTCCTTATTGAAATTTTTGCTTTCAAAAGATGCATGGTCATATAATGCATACGAACCATTATGACAGATTCTCATTGTTCCCGAAAGACACGATTTCGTTCCTGAGACAGGTGTTCCGAGAGATCATAGCGCAGCGAGGAGGGTATGACAAGCCTGTGAAGGAACCAAAAGACTTGCTGGACGCTTTGCTAAAGATGAAGCAAGATGCTGCTGCTGATAACGAAGGTAGAAATCACAGACTCTGTACTCTGCAAGTAGGTGTATTATATCGTACTTCTTGATTATATCGATAGTATATCGATAGTATCGATAGTATTAACGTCTGCTTTTCTTTTGTGCTAACAGGAATTTAGGCAGAATTTAGGTAGCAACACTAGGCACTAAGTTTTCACAGAATAATACTTAGAAAAACTCTGAGGATGTGAAGCTTGAAAAGTTTTTAAGATGAGAGATACCAATATTTTTTGTACTATCACTATTGAGCGTTCAATGTAGTTTTGGCCGATAAACTGGCATCAAGTTATCAAAGGTATTGTTTACAGTTTTTTCATAAGTATACACAACACAAGAGTATAGAATAATGTTTTTCGTAGAGAATATATTTATATATATTTATTATATACCTATAAAATGACAGTGGTTTACAGAAATGAGCGAAGACCTTCTACTAGCTCAGGCGGCCATTTTTGTCCAAGGTGGATTTGACACCACAGGGGGAGCCCTCACGTGGACTTTTATAGAACTTGCACACTCTCCACACATTCAGGTACAATACAACAGACCCTGACAGGGTCTGGACAGGACTGATAAGAGAGATGACAGCGTAAACCTGCTGTTATCTCTATTATAGTCCAGTCAGAATTGATAATTTTAGATGGTTCGTCCTTGAAAAGATAAAAGTTTGGCTAACGTTTTGTATAGAACCGAGGCAGATGGCATAGTATGAGAAATACTTATGCAATAGGATAAAGAAGGCTGTGGATGATGATGAATGTAGTATATTCTGTGTTTTTCTTATAAAAATATACTATTACTTAATTTTACAGGAAAAGCTATATGAAGAACTGGTAACAGCAAGAGAAAATCTCTGCAGAGAGTTGGACGCTACTATTCTTGCAGAGTTTCCGTATCTAAATGCTGTAATTAAAGGTTTGTAACATTCATCTCGAATCGAACTAAATAATGTTACAATTTTTGTACTTATCGTATGGAACCGAAGCTCTCATTTGAGTGTAAATCCACTCAAACGTGTACTTGTTTACAACAGAAACTATCCGCAAGTACCCTGCTATGGGCTGGCTAGACCGCATCGCGACCAATGACTACCAGCTCGACGAAAACTTTACAATGCCCGCCGGGACCCCACTCTACATCAACGCTACTGGAATGATGATGGATCCGGAATACTTCCCGGATCCGGAGACATTTGATCCGGAGAGATTCATGCCGGAGAACGAGAAGAATATCACGCCGTATACGTATATGCCGTTTGGGCAAGGACCGAGGAGGTGTATTGGTGAGTAATACTATTTTAATTTGTTAGATTAGGGTGATGAATAGAGTTTGCAGCCCTCGTCTGGCTTATTTAAGAATATCTTGGTAATTTCTCTCTCGTTAGAAATATTATGAGAGTTCGAGAGAGATAATTTCGAGTGCACCAGAAAAGTGCCCTTGTTCTGTAATTTTGAAACATAGAAAACAGGATATTATTATGTCGGAGAAGAAACTAACTAGAACCTTTTTAAAAGTGCAAAACCGCTGGCCGTACCTACCGACGATCGGCTCTCTTGTGGTAATAATTACCTACTCATTACCTAACCATAATTCAATATGCAAACCCAACAAATAATAGTTTAGAACACCTGAAATCACTTGAAATCACAAGCTAAGCTATAACGATTTGACTATCTGACTAGCTATTTAATCAACTATCAAATCTAAATGAAATTATTTAAAACACTCGCTGGAATTTACTTGAAATAAAAGCAGAAAAAACACTAGAAAAGCAAGTAATTTTATTTAAATATAGCCAGGAACTACTTACAATGTATTTACTGCAAAGCACCAGCACAAAGTGAGGTCAAGTCGCTAGTTCCGATCGTTCGTCACCGCCCGTGACCGTGCATGATGTGCTCGTGACTTGGTGATAAAGGTTACACGAAGGTACCTCACTGATGTCGCCCGAACCCTTTTCGCGGGGACAGATATGATGATGAATAAACAATGAGATGGATGTGGTGTGCTCATAATTATCTAGGTAGAGATTACGTCTTCTATATTGTGATTTCCTATCTTGATATAAACAATCGTCCACAGACCTGAATTGGTTTGGTTGTGGCCGTCTGCCTTGTGAGCAAGAGGATCCGGGTGAGATTCCCGGACGGAGATACTGGGTGTTAGTTGTATGCGTGTGTATTCTACGGGATATGGGGATACTTAGGGGGTAGTTGTGAGTTTGATAAGTTATTATAATATTGTAATGGTCTTCCAGGCATGCGGTTCGCGTATATCACCATGCGTTACGCGCTGTCTTCCATCGTCCGTAGCTTCGTGATCCGCTCACCACCAGGCACTGTTCCGCCCAACGAGTGGCCAGCGGAGCGGCGAGGACTCCTCTTCACGCCTGACGGGAAGGTCAACCTCATCTTCACACCTCGAAAATGAATGTATTATTTCGAGTTGATTATCTGATCTTTTCGTGACTCGGCCTTTGGAACTTAAAATAATTTTAGTTTATCTCTACGAAGAGCAACAACGTCGTCGTTACACTCAACATAATTGAAATTATACTAATTAAAGTGACTAGATCTTAGCCACGTCAATATAAAATGTGTTTTTGAATTTTCGATGAGATCGTTCGAAGTCTTGAATAAACATAGGTAAGTGCTTTACAGTAAGAATTAAATGAAGTGCATTTTGGATTCCATATCGTTTCTTTTGAGATGTTGAACTGGACGAGAAAGCTCAAAATACCATGAACGGCTCATCTGACCAATGTATCAATACCAACAACGACAGCCAAGACTATCTACCATCTTAAATGTATTTGGCGGAAGTAAGTAAAATAAAAGGCGACAAGGATGGTGACAGGGAAAGTCGTCAGCAAGAGATTTATTAAAGGTTACAGCTTGAGAGGAGGAGAAACCCTATACCGGTACATTACATCCTATAAGGTGAAGTCCAACACGACGTCATTGTTTACAGATTTGCATTTATAAATGGATGATATATTTGCCTTCATAGTTAATTGATTGGGATATTTGATTCGCGTTAGGTATATTTAATGTGCAGTTAAAATATCTCCTGAATAGCTGTAAAACTCAAAATGCTGTCAGGGTATCTGTTTATAGTCCTGGTGAGTGTGTGTGTCTGGCTCAGGGTGAAGTGGGGTAAAGTGCGATGCTACTGGGCGGAGCGCGGGGTGCCGCACGAGGCGCCGCATCCCCTTCTCGGAAGCCTCACCTTCCTGCAGAAGGAGAACCCGGTAAGCATTTTTTTCTTACTTTATTGCCCAATACAACGCCAGCGCCAATGCTAGTTGTCACAATAGTTTTTAAGAGTTTTTTGTCCGTTGTATCAAAAATTTATGGTGTGAACAGTAAAGATCAATCAATCAATGACGCACAAAACAGTTGATTTTTTTAATACCCCCGACAAAAGAGCTGATAATCTTCATCCATATTTTCTTAATATAGGTCTAGGTATACCTAATCATATTCTTGGGAGCTATGATGGCACAGACAGACACACAAATACGAAGACACACAGATACACACGTTCAAAATATATCTTTTTGCCAAGGAGTTAAAAAATAAAAGTTTATGAAAAAGAAGGGCTCGCGCTTCGTACCTAAACGGTACCAAGAATTCTTTTTTTTTTTTTACTCGGATAAGTCCGCCTTGACCACCATCTCGCCTGTTGGTAATCGTGTTGGTAAGCGTGTGGTCGGTAAGCGACGATGTGGTCAAAGATGAAGCACGCAGACTTAGAAGATACCTTTTTTATATAGAATAGATCTACGTTTGCCCACCAACTCGCCTGATGGTAAGCGACGGTGTGGCCGAGGATGGAACACGTTGATCTAGAAATCTATTCACTCTAGCCTTGAAGATGCCCAGATTGTAGTTCTCAGGAAACAAGGAGGACGGCAGGGAATTCCATTCTTGGGCGGTACGTATCATAAAAGACGACCCAAATCGTTGTGTACGAATCCTTGGAATCTCCACGAGGAAGGGGTGATAGTGTGCAGTCCTTCTACTTGTCCTGTAGTAAAAGGGGGAGGGTGGAATAAGGTCATGAAGCTCTTGCGCACACTCACCGAAATGTATCCTATTCACTTTCGCCTTGAAAAGGCCCAAATTATATCTCTCACAAACAAGGAAGCCGGCAGATTGTTCCAATCCTTGGCAGTACGGATTAGAAACGTAGAATCGAAACGTTTGGTACGTATCCAAGGAAAGTCCACAATGTATGGGTGGTAATGGGCCGTTTTGTTAGACTCCAGACTGTGCCTGTCTGACTTTTTATCATCCGACTTTTTAAGAAACTAAGTACTTACCTTTAGTAGTTGTCGATTTGAAATATGCTACGAATCTAAGTACTGTGTGCTCCTATTTTTTTTAATTATGTCTGACTGTAAACAGGCAGGATATTAAAAACAATGTAATGGAATTAACATGTTCTTCGTTGATCAATTAGGTACTTAGGATCTACGTAATTATGTCCTTAGTAGCTTATGAGTAATTAAATGTAAATATTTATGGGACAGTCCGTTAAACCTTAAAAAAATCACAAATAAATAAAATGATCATAATTTGCGGTGAGTAAAATTAATTGAAGTTTTATTTTAAACATCGACACAAAGACTAACGTACTCTAGATTTGTGACCTCTTAGTTGGTACCTACCTGGTTAAGAGTACGTTATCATTGGTAAGTAGGTAACATCCCTATCTGCTCGTGAGTAGTCAGATTTGGGGATTACCTGGGCTTACTTGAGTGGGAGAGGTCAACCTCCCACTCAAGTAAGCCCAGGGTAAGCAACGGCGTGGTGTGGTCCGTCCAGTTGTAGAGAGAAGGAGCGGAAATGCTTCGAGCATTTCTCGGGAGTATTGCCTTAGGCAGCGTGCTAGGAGGGTACCGGTGTGTTTCTATCAAAGTTCCTATGAAGATCCATACTTACGTTCGTGTATTGGTGTACTGCTACCAACTGTGGCATGGGTCTGCCAAGTGCCAGCTGGATGAGGCTTTGGATTCCATAGAAAGGCAAGCAAAAAGGCTCATTAGTGACGACGCATTGAGATCTAGGTTACAGAGCCTGTCGCACCCGCGTGAATTTATCAGTCTGTCGGTATTTTACATACTACGAAGAGTGTGTATATTAGAATTGCACGACCTAATACCGATTCTTCATTCTTTCGTAACAATACGCACGAATTTCTCTCTCTTAAGGTGGAAATTCCAATCAGGCGCACTAAGCATTTTGGAAATAACAGTGTGAACTTCTTACCTGGGTCTGTTTTTTCGTACAGATATATAATCCGGGGTTGTTCAAGAAAAAACTGATTAGATATTTCCTAGACAAGCGCTTCGCTTCCCATCAGGTTAGATTGCGGTCAAACGCATAGTCGATCAAAGATAGCCTGTTTCCGTTGTAAAAAATAAGATCCCGTTGACTGATCCTCAGTCGGGTACAGAGGGGTAAGAGGTAAGCCACCGGAGGTTTTAATATGTACAATTCTACTTATAATCTCGATGTTTCACAATACAACCGGGCATCTTTTCTTGTGTTGTGTAACTGTAATCAACATTGAAAAGAAGCGCGTTATCTATATACATATCTATATATATCTACACTAATATTATAAAGAGGAAAGATTTGTACCTATTTTTGTATGTTTGTATGTTTGTAATGAATAGGCTCCGAAACTACTGAACCGATTTGAAAAATTATTTCACTGTTGGGAAGCTACACTATCCCCGTGTGACATAGGCTATATTATATTTTGTAGCGAGGCCGAAGGCCGAGCTTACACCCGTGCGAAGCCGGGGCGGACGGCTAGTATATACATATAATAAAAACGTAGACATAAAAAAATCTGTAATTGCGAGATAACAAAAAAAACACAGGGCGTCTTAAAATAAGCAGCTGAGCACGATAGGACAGTTTTTAGAATTTTTGTCTGTTTGTTTGTTTGTTTGTTTGTCCGCGCACATCTCCTAAACCACTGGACGGATTTAAATGCTGTTTTCACGAATATGCTTAGAAATTACCAGATTAAAACATAGGCTATGTTATATCATTTATTTTAATTCTTTTTTATTACGTAAAAGAAATTAAAAAATCAATGATTATTTTCATCGTTACCCGAAACGTAATATGAGGATCGTCACATAGCCTCAAGCAAAGAGGTCCAAAGTAAAGAGAATGTTATTGACATAACCATTATAAAAATTTGAAACTGTCAACTGTCATTCAGATAATCAGTTTAAATTTAAAGAAGGTTCCTTAGCCTTCTTAGATGAATGAACGTGTAGATCAAGGATGTTATAAAAACATAGGCCTTACAACCTCTTTGGTGATTTAATCCAATGCACCAAGAGAATTTAATACTCATACGGCATTTTATTCTACTTTTATGCGTCTATCAATCACAGGGCTACTTAAAATAAGGAGCTGAATATGTTAAGGCAGTTTTTAGAATTTTGTTAGAAGTTTGTTTGTTCACGCACATATTCTAAACCCCTGGAAGAAAATGCGGACGAATTTAAATACGGTTTTCACGAATATGCTTAGCTATGACCAGATTGAAGTAGAGGCTATGTTATTTTGTGCAAGGGCCGGATTAAGGGAAGAAAAAAAAATTGAAGGTTTATATGAAAATTTACGCGTACGAAGTCGCGGGCAAAAAAACTAGTACTTAATATTTCACCCCGTAATGAAAAAATATACATAATTTTCCAACGGTATAAATTTAATACATCGGTTATTTCCAAGTGGAAATGGTTTGCACAAAGACTACCTACTAATCCCATCTTTTCTCAGGTGTACTGGATGCGTAGGGTATACACTAAGTTCAAAGCCCCATACGTGGGCATCTGGCTGTTCTGGCGACCAGCGCTGATCATCAACTCTCCGGAACTGGCCAGGAGGATCCTCGTAAAAGACTCAGATAACTTCAGAAACCGGTTCCTTAGCTCAGGAAGAACTGATCCTGTTGGGGGATTAAACCTCTTGACTGTTAATGTAAGTACATAAACGATCAATCAAAACTTTTAACGATAGATCTGCATCCTTATCTTAAAGACTGTAGACTGAAGATACAGCCACAAAATAGAAGAAATGTCTTGATTAGGGGGACTGGTGTACACGATCTTTTGTTTTAAATCAGAGAGTTAAAAAAACTGTTGTAGCTTCGATTTCTTTTTCTTTCTCGTTACATGATTCCAGCGCTCTGTTTAGGTCTATATTTCTGTATAAGTTTTAGTAACATCTAATTTGAACATGGCTATATTTATTTTTGAAAATAATTCAATTTAATTTTCACCTTTCATCTTAGTCTTTCCACGTAACCCTGTATACATATTGTTAGAAAATTATAAAATACTCATTAAGTCATAAATGGATAGTAGTTCAGGTAAAAAATAATTACTTGCGATTAAATACTAGTTTACTATTTCGTATGTTTATTTTTGTACTCGTCCTTAGACAGCAAGAGATAACTAACTTTGGATAGGTATTTTTAGGATCCGTTATGGAGCAGCGTGCGACGTCGGCTCAGCGCCGTGTTCACGACAACTAAGCTTTGGAACCTCGAAAGTCTGATCAAGGAGAAAGTGGATGATCTGATTGAGCGCTACAAGGCTGAGATGGTTAAAAATCCTGAAGATATCAATGTCAGGGTAAGAATCATGTATATTATTTTTAACACCAAAAAAAAGGCAATTTTAACATATATTTTTTACATGCACAGTCAGCAAGCAGAGCACTCTCCCTTTCTTTAAAATGAGTGAAGTATGTTATTTTTTTTTATCAGTCTTAATTGTAACTCGTCTGCTACTCTCTGCCGCCAAGATCTCCACGGTTATGTCACGGGAGTCAGGTTCTTAAAACGCCTCATTATAAAAATAGCAACAAGAGGCAACAAGCAAATTTTTTTGTTTTTGACATTCAGCTATGACTTTTTTTGCAGGTTATAAATACAGACTATACGACTGATCTAATAAGTGGAGTTACCTTCAGCATCCAGTCCCAAGCAACTAAAACTGGCGACAGCGTCATCCGGAAGATTACGAAAGACTTGATGAGGTTCTCCGCCTACCGAGGTCTATGCTGGTCAACAATTTTTTTCTTTCCATCGCTTGTGGATAAATTTAGGTAATTACATTTTACGCCTACACGCACAGGGGAAGGTCTCAGATAAGATTCCAGGAGCCTTAAGGTTACCTGATTTAAGTGATTCTAACTAGGAGATGCGAAAAGATACGCAACCGCAAACCGTATGTCGGCGCGTTAAGGTTCGTGTGTTTTTCCGCATTACGCTGTTTCAGTGCTGTTATAGCCCGCGTTAAGAAGTAGCCGTAAGGCCCCAGACCACAAATCAACTCTGTGGTGGTGTAGTGTGGAGCGATGGTGGTTGGCCGGTAGCATGAGTGCTTTACAATCTGGCGGCACCCGGTTCGTTCCTCGGCCCGGCACCAACCACTTTTTTTATTGGAAATAAGTCCGATTTTGACCACCAACTCGCCTATTGGTAAGCAACGATGTGATCGAAGATGAAGCGCGCAGACTTCGAAGATTATATCGGCCCAGATTATATCTCTCAGGAAACAAGGAAGCCGGCAGGTAGTTCCAATCCTTGGCCATACGGATTAGAAACGTAGAATAGAAACATTTGGTACGTATCTAAGGAAAACCCGAAACGTATGGACGGTGCCGGTGCTGATTTCTTACTTGTCCTGTTGTAGAAAGGGGATAGTATGATAAGGTAATGCAGCTCCGATGCACGTTCTCCGAAATGAATCCTGCAGAAAATTGACAAACTCGCTACTTTATGACGGTGTTCCAGACTGAGAAGTTTCTTAGCCATTAACTATTATTCTTATTGCCTATAACTCGAGCAGCAGCCGGTCTACCAATGCAAGCGTTTCGAACTAGTATGTGGCTGAACCGTCCCAAAGATAACAGCAGTATTCCACACACGGTCGGACTTTAGCTTGATATAGAATATTATTATGATACCCAAGTATAAAATAGTGTGTGAATTACCCACAAAGTTAAAAACCAAGTTACATAGTACATTAATTATCCATCATAACATTACAATCATAGACATTTTTTTTTGGTAATTTGACGGATTAAAATGGTATCAAGAGAGTTTTTGATTTTCTTATCCAATCAGCAGTACGTACTGATTAGATTGCATTATTGCATATTGATCAATTATTTTACTATTAATTCCAGATTTTCCTATTTCCCGAAGAAAACTACTTCTTTCTTACGTCAGGTGTTCCGAGGAATCGTGACGCAGCGAGGTGGTTTGAACAAGCCTGTAATGGAACCGAAAGACTTGCTGGATGCGCTGCTGAAGATGAAGCAAGATGCTGCTGCCGATAATGAAGGTATATGATTTCTATAGGTATAAGATCTGCAACAATCCCTGAATTCAATCGAAATGATGTTGTTCCAAAAATGTGTACGTATATCTCCTCAAAAGTAACACCACCACTACTACACTAGTATACTATGCGACTACAATGTGGCCGAAGATGGTACACACACACCTCGATACATTTCAGCGCAGGGGCGTGTATAGTACGTTGAATCTGCGGAGCAACGTGAAGAAAGCGCAATTAGTAACGCCGTCGCACCGGCTCGTAAAATCAGAGAGATCAGTGTATATCCTAGGGCCCGTGATCTACAACCGCTTACCCGCTTCCATCCGGGATGCACCATCCACCGCGTGCTTTAAGACCAAGCTTAGAGCTTGGCTCTTAAAATGTTTATTTTATAAAATTGATGTTTTTTTTAAGTTAAAAGGTTTTTGACATTGTTATTCATTCATTCGCATTATCATAATCATTCTTATTTGTTGTATTGATAAAGTATAATTTAATTTAATTTAATGTAACATAATAATACATAATAATACATAATAAAATATTAGTAAGATATAATTGTATATACAATTTTGTAGAACAGTGTACTGCAGAAATTTGACTTATAACTATGGAGTTATGAATAAAGATTTGTATTTGTATTTGGTAAACACGCCTACCTTAGAATGGGAAATGGCTCTCAAGCCTACAATTAACTATTTATCATCAGGGTGATTGGTTGCCATAGCTGACAAAGCAGACTATTAGAAGTATCGTTTTTGATTTGATCTTTTTGTTTCATTGCAATCTTCAGGATTCAGAAAGCACAAAAGTTGATCGTTAATTGCCAATTTAGCCCGAGTTGAAAATGTTATGATAATCATGCTGTGGCAATATATATAATGTACGTAAGCAACGTAGTAATCTAATTTTTAGTCAGATAAATAATTATTGTTTCGCAATTATATGTTTGCAGAAATTAGCGAAGACCTTTTAGTAGCGCAGGTGGCTGGTTTCTTGCAAGCCGGATTTGAATCTCCAGGGTCTGCCCTCACGTGGACATTTAAAGAATTGGCACACACTCCCCATGTACAGGTGACTTCTTTGACAATTTTAATTTAGGTATAATATTTAGTATTCGCTGTAGACATAATTTTACGGATGTCCAGTAAGGACTGGATAATCACGCAGGTGAAAAAAAAAAAAAGTGCTCGTCAACATCCAGCATGACGAGAATCTCGTGAAGGGCGAGAAGAAGAAATTCAGCTAATACCTTGACTTGGCTCACGAGGTTATCGCAATGTGGCATGTTGTTGTTGGCATCAACAATCATTGTCCCGATAGTTATTTTAGTAAACGGCCTTATAGCGAAGAACCTCGACCAACATCTTCAGAGGCTCTCGTTAGACTGCTGTGTCAAGGGTCACAGGAGGCAGTCATCCTCCACGTGGTACGCATCGGCAGAAGTTTCCTCAGTCTGTAGCCCCCAACCATAAGCAGCTCGAGCCTTGCCCCGCTGCCGTTGGCACCACAGTTTTTAAGTACACGATTCATAATCAAAATCGTTGAAGATAAATTAATATATATTGAAAATATCTTGAATACTTACGTAACAGAAATTCATTTTAATATTAGGTTTAAAAAATACGACATATGGCCGACCAAGTTAACTCATACTCGTGGTATAGATCAATTGTTCCGGGAACACACCGTAAAAATAAATCTCGGCCAGTGATGACGGTTATTTGTTTCTAACAACCATCATAGTTCATAGACGCACACTATCTTGACAATTCACTAATTATCAGGAAAAACTGTACTTGGAGCTGATGAAAGCTAGAGACAATCTCGGCAAGGAACTTGACGGGAGCGCTCTTGCTAAGATTGCCTATCTGAACGCCATCATCAAAGGTATGTCATAATCACAAACCTATAAAACCCCCCGTTAGATACAACCAAAATTAAGCAATGCAATATTAAAGTCATCTTAAAAAAACAGTCATACAATTTCAAAATCTGGAAGCAATATAGAAGAGAACAGAGAAGAAGAGTTACTTTTATCATCGTATCTATTAGGATCTAGAATCTATTTTGTCCTTTACCAAAATATCGAATGGCTCAAAATGAAGGCCTATCGGCTTTGAATTGTATATTTAGCCTTCGTTTTGGGCCATCCGATCTTAAGCTATAGCCTAAATATATTTTACCAGGTAGGTACTAGGTAGGTGTAGGTACGTCTACTAAAATTTTCAGAAACCCTCCGCAAATACCCAGCTATGGGTTGGTTGGACCGCGTCGCTGCCAATGAATACCAGCTCGACGAAAACTATACCATGCCTGCCGGGACCCCGGTCTACGTCAACGCTACTGGAATGATGATGGATCCAGAATACTTCCCGGATCCGGAGACTTTTGATCCGGAGAGATTCATGCCGGAGAATGAGAAAAATATCAAGCCTTATACATATATGCCGTTTGGGCAAGGACCGAGGAACTGTATTGGTGAGTAAAACTATTTTAGTTTGTTAGGAGTTTTGGGCAGTTGATGCATAGAATTTGACGCTCTGCGGCTTGCATAGAAATATCTCGGTAACTGTCTCTCTCGTTAGACATATCATTAAGAGAGTGGGAGGTGAAGAGATAGTCTCAAGTGCACTTGTTCTTGTATGACTTTTATGGTATATAAATAATATTTTTTACAAACTAAACATAAATAATATGAAAGATTAAATTCCAAATAGGTACCTACTCGTGCTGTGACCAGACGGAAATACTCGTATCTCGTACGTACCCACTCCATGTAGATTCATGTGTGACCAATAGACAAAATTCTTACTTTATTCGAGCATTTAACAACTTAATTCTAAATATTCCAAGGACGTTGACTTTTTAACAGAGCTGGACAAAACTTCTTTGAAAATTATTAATTTTGAAATTTTTGTGTCAATTATTATACCTACTTTCTGTCTGATTTATACTTTTGCGCTTCCGTTTTTCAACCTCAGATAATTTAAAAAATTTAGTCATACCTGTCTACTGTATTATTTCGACAATCACGAAAATGGACTGTATCCTTTTTCTAATACTGAAATTTTTAAGGCTTGTTTATTAATATATTATTGTTTTGTTGTTTTACGTTTTTAAAGCTGTTTGTTTTCAGTAAATAAATAGTAATTGTATTCGTCTTCCAGGTATGCGGTTTGCGTATATCACCATGCGTTACGCGCTGTCTTCCATCGTCCGTAGCTTCGTGATCCGCTCACCACCAGGCACTGTTCCGCCCAACGAGTGGCCAGCGGAGCGGCGAGGACTCCTCTTCATGCCTGACGGGAAGGTCAACCTCATCTTCACGTCCAGAAACTAAAATAGTCGCTAGAGTCTTTTTGCGAATTGACCATTGGGATTTAAATTAGTATAAATTATGAAACAAAAACATTATATTGTAATTTATCTTTAGCAGTTTTTGTCATCATTCATGCTAAGCGTTGCTTATACTGTCATGCAAGTCATTGTTGATATTAGTACCTACCTATCGAAAAGCTTAGTTTATGCAATGTCAGGATACATGTAAATTAAATCTTGAATAAACATCAAACAACCACACAATTTTACTTTACATAATTTATTTTTATACTTGTTTTGCAGTAGTATAGATGTCCCTACCTAAGTTTAAGTTAAGTACGTGTTCGTATTTTTTATGAAGATCACTTCCTCCTACTAACAGAATCGACCTATAAGTAGTATATAATCATATTGAGCGATAGTGGCCAAACGGTAACATGTGCGCTTTACAATCTGACGGCACCCAGTTGGATCCTAAGCCCTGCATCAATAACTTATTTAGTACCTAAATACATTACGTGCAGTATCGATGCCATCGCTCAAAAAGGGTGAAGTAAAACGGTACGTCCAAGAACCTCAAAAGTTTAATATACCACAGTGTCTAAAGAGGGACTTTGACCAATGTGTGTTGCCAGTGATGACATATGGTACTGAGACGTCATCCTTAACTGTTGGCTTTTTGGAAACTCAGAGTCACACAACGAGCAATGGAGAGAGCTATGCTCGGAGTTTCTTTGCGTGATAAAATCCGGAACGTAAATATTCGCCAAAGAACCAGTGTCACCGACACTGCTATTAAAATTTGCAAGTTGAAGTGGCAATGGGCAGGCCACATCGCCCGAAGAACTGATGACCGATGGAGAAGAAAGGTTCTTGAGTGGAGACCACGAACCGGAAGACGCAGCGTAGGTAGGCCTCCCGCTAGATGGACCGACGACATTGTGAGAGTTGCGGGCATTCAGTGGATGCAGATGGCAGGATATCGTTCAGTGTGGAGGTTAAAAGGGGGAGGCCTTCAGCAGTTGACGTCTTCTGGCTGATAATGAAGAGTGAAAAAATGTCTGCTAGATGTACGTGGTAGATTCTTTCTACATCTAGGCAGGTGGTATATAGTACAAATAATTTAATGAGATCGCAGACCTGAATAGTATGACGTACTCTTTTAAGTAGTGTTCAAGACTGCATCCGCATCCGCGCATCCTTCGTTCTCAGACAGATTCAATGCCCCCATATGAGAAGTCGATGCACCGACAGGACGCCATTGTTTACAGATTTGTATTTAAATGATGATTCGATTGCCTCCGTAGTTAATTGATTGAGATGTTTGATACGCGTTACATATTTTAAAGTGCAGCAAAAATTTCCTATAAAATAAGCCATTTCCTCAATAGCTATTGAACTCAAAATGCTGTTAGGATATCTGCTGGTAGTGGTGCTAAGCTTGGTAGTGTGGCTCAGGGTGAAGTGGGGTAAAGTGCGATGCTACTGGGCGGAGCGCGGGGTGCCGCACGAGGCACCGCATCCCCTTCTCGGCAGCCTCACCTTCCTGCAGAAAGAGAACCCGGTAAGCATCATATTATTAAAAATATTATTTTTAATCGCCCAATGCGACACAAAAAAACTAAAAAGCTTTTAGTTAGTTTCGTAACAAAAAAACTCTTATGGTGAATTTCGAGAAGTGTTTGTCTGTTTGTAAGCCACATCCTATTTTATCAGGAATTAAATAAGTATAATAATTGTCAACTTGACATTCGGTGTGAATCTGAATGTGTTATCCACATACAATGATCTGTATTATGTACTACGTACCTACTCCACATACCTTTTTTGTCATACTCTAAACAGGCAGCCAAATTGAGGTTGAATATCTACCCACAAAGCAACAAGAGTATAAACTTGTAAGTTTCACTTGACCAGGGCCCCGATTCATCTAAACCAATTGTTTTTCCATTGTTAATGATTTGCGTATTTTTTTTTTTTACTTTTGATCCTTTATCTATACCAAAAGTCTCAAAAGGGCAATTTTTGCAAAAATCATTAACAATTTATATTGATTTGATATTAGAATTTGAATTATATTATTTGAATTATATTATTAGAATATAGAATTTGATTTTGGCAAAAATTATTAACAATTTAAAAACAATTGGTTTAGTAGAATCGGGGCCTTGAGTTAGGTAAGTAATGATCAGCAGTTCCTTGTTTTTTACATAGCATGGTCGCATTGTACTGACCCAGCTATCGTTTATCATAATATCTACAGCCATGAGTATATATACAAACATTTATGGGGCTAAAGTTAAATGATTATTTACGGGATATTTACCGTGGTAAGGTTGTGGAAGGAGCTCCCGATATTTCGGCGCAGTTACATGCACCATGTTCACGGGAAGACTGAAGAATGCGGGTGGTTGGTGAAAAAGTTCAAAGTTAGGTACAACAATTTATGGGGCTATTCATCAATTGCGGTGATAAAGTTAAACTGGAATTATATTTCGAAAAAACACTAACATACTCCACATCAGGAAGGAAATAAAATTTCCTCAAGGTGAACAACTTTTGAAGCAGCACAAAGATCAAATATCACCTTTCGCCAAGTGAAAGTGACTCATGACATGACCGAGTAGCACAAATACATTAATAATCCTGATTTCCCAGGTATACTGGATGCGCAGGGTATATAACCAGTTCAAGGCCCCATACGTGGGCATCTGGCTATTCTGGCGACCAGCGCTGATCATCAACTCTCCGGAGCTGCTCAAGAGGATCCTAGTGAAGGATTCTGACAACTTCAGGAACCGGTTTCTGAGCTCGGGGAGATCTGATCCTATAGGAGGACTCAACCTCTTCACTGTTAATGTTAGTATAAGCAGAACATCCAATGTGGTGTCTATTTTAGTTGTTCAAACAATTGGACTACCTTAATCATACGTTTCCTTTGGACGGTAGTGTACCTGCTTAAATAGAAATGCACACTAATCAGAAAGGAGAGTTCTCCGAATAGTTTGTGGTACAATACAATACAACAACACTTTACTGACACCAGAGAAAGAACATTACACGAAGAATACATTAAATAGAAGCACAATAAAGATGGTATTGGCACAGTTTATTTTAAATTTACTAGATTTACTTATGAAACAGTAAAATCACACGGGCATACTACCGGCGCGAGCAAGGCTTAGGCAGAAGTAACATTTTCAGTTGTAATGTAGGTACTGGAACGTATGAGAGATGCCAGAAATGTCAGACTGCGGTTAGGTGGGACTCCCGTCCTGAATAGCGAAACTATGGCGTTTTTCTTAGCACTTAGTACACAGGAAATTTGTCCAACAAGCACATTGCAAAGACAGCCAGTCTGATAAATGCTTTTATTTCCAGGATCCGTTATGGAGTAGCGTGAGACGTCGCCTCACTGCAATGTTCACAACAATTAAGCTTCGGAATCTAGAATGTCTGATCAGGGAGAAGGTCGATGATTTAATCGAGCGTTACAAGACAGAGATAATTAACAATCCAGAAGGTATTAACGTAAGGGTAAGGACGTGATGTATTATTTAACATACCTGCCTAGGTGCTACATCTGCTTTAGATCTGGGTGTTAGTAGTCCATTTCTGTGTGTTTGGATCTCCATGGCATCTCTGATACAGGGAACCCTATGAAAGTAAAGCGTTATGAACTATTTATGACGCTTATTATAAGTGATATATATTTTGTGTTTAAAATTATTTGAAGGCGTTCTACGCCTTCAAATTACAACTCGGCAAGCTTTCTCCCTACCTAAGAAATGCATGACTCTCCGCCATTCTCAGCCATGTAAGTAAAAAGCTGAATTTGTTCACAGGTGATAAATACAGATTATACGACTGATGTCATTGGTGAGGCTACCTTCGGTGTACAGTGTCTAGCGACTAAAACTGGCGACAGCGTCATTCGGAAGATCACGAGGGACTTTATGAGGTTCAGCGTTTACCGCGGCCTCTGCTGGTCAAGCATTTTTTTCTTTCCATCGCTTGTGGGCATATTCAGGTACCATCTTTTTTTTTTAATAATAAGCTTGCGTTTGACCGTCTCCTCGCCTGATGGTAAGTGATGATGTGGTCTATGATGGAACACAATTGCCTATAAGGAACCAACTCACTCGTAATTTGAAGACACCTAGATTGTAATTTTGTAACCATCGGGGAACATATACAGTCAGTGCATTCCACAGACTAGCAGTTCGCACAACAGAAAAATAGACACAATCAAAGTGGACTCAAAACGCTTTATATGGGTTTACTGAATATAAACCATGAACTGACCTAACTGACACAAACACATAATAGGACAAATCCATTAAGTTAATTATTCAATCAGGAAGCAATGGCTATATCAGTAGGCTATGTTAGCGAATCTCTGAAGAATCGTATCTGAAATAGCTCAACGTACTGCATAGTTAAAGTGTCAGTGTGCTTGTAATATCTATTATCCCATAATCGTTAGGGTAGATGAATTGAGGGAGACCAGGAAGTTTAAAGTCAAGAACAGGCTGAATTTCGTGCCTTGGGAGATGATTATGTCCAACAATGGACTTAGAAAGGCTGATTATGAAGGTGATGATAAAAATCATCATAATTTCAGCTTATCTAGTCCCATTGCTGGGACTCGGGCCTTCTCTCAGAGAGATAAGATAGGCCCTAATCCACCATACCTAGCATGCACCTACACAATAACGAGCAACAAAACAAGCAAATTTCACGATCAGGATTATTTTATTATTTCCAGGTTTTCATTTTTCCCAAAAGACACTGTTTTGCTACTACGACAGGTGTTTCGAGTCATTGTGGCGCAGCGAGGTGGGTTGGACAAGCCTGTGAAGGAACCGAAAGACTTCCTAGACGCGCTACTGAAGATGAGACAAGATGCTGCTGCTGATAATGAAGGTAATTCATAATGAGAGTAGAAATTCCACGAGAGTGATCCCATGAAAATCACCGGTATTTATCGTAATCGTGAGGGTCTAGTCGAAAAAGTTGCAATTTGTATGGAGGAGCATTGGATGGAATTTAAATGATGTGAATCATCAATAAATTATAAAAGAGCTAATAATCTACAAACGGCTGAGCAGATTTTCATGAATCATAACTAAGAAAACTCTCGATCAAGTCACTTTTCAAACAAAAAATTCTTATAGTAGATATAAATAACTTTTGGCATTCTCTACGTTAACATGTAAACGTTTTTGGAAATAAACTTTACTTTATAATATTTTCTGGGGTATAGCCGACTAAGTTTATGCGCAATAATACGAGGACTAGAAAATGTTCCGGAAAACCCAAAAATTACTTTGCATACTAGTAACACGGCTTATGATATTGTAATTGCCCCATAATAGCTAACGAACTTTACCATGGGCTATCATTAAACACAATTATGTATTAAAAAATTATGTATATATCAGTCTCTGGCAGGCATAGTACAAGCTTTGCTTAGTTTGGAGTCGGATGACCGTGTGTGAGAAGTCCCTTTTTTTTCTTATTTTAAGGTATATATTTTTTCTCAAATGTTTGCAGATATGAGCGAAGACCTTTTGATAGCGCAGGCGGCTGGTTTCTTGCAAGCTGGATTCGACACTTCAGGGTCTGCCCTCACATGGCAAGCACGGTTTCAGGCCGGGTCGCTCCGTAAATACGAACTTGTTAGGCTTAGTTGATTATATATCCGATGCCATGGATCGTGGTTCTCAGGTCGACGTCATATATTTTGATTTTCAAAAAGCTTTTGATAAAATTGATAACGATATATTGTTAAAAAAGCTATGTGACCTCGGCTTTTCTCCCAGCCTCCTAAATTTCTTTGCGGACTTTATGAGAGACCGGCGGCAGTATGTTAAGCATGGTATCCACGTTTCGGGACCATATCACACAAGATCTGGTGTAAGCCAGGGTTCCATCACTGGTCCGTTATTATTTAAAATGATGGTGCACGACCTACCTAAAGTGCTGACTTCTGCCAAATGTCTCTTGTATGCCGACGACCTTAAGCTTTTTCTCGAAATAAAATCTCCCTGTGACTGCCTTACCTTACAAGAGGACAAGCCCCATGCACAGATTCTATCTAGAATCTGTGCATGGGGCTTGAAAAACAAAATGACATTTAATGTGACCAAGTGTAATGTAATGACGTTTGACCGCAAAAGAAATCCCATCAATTATAATTATCATCTTGACAATCTATGTATAAATCGGGTAAATAGCATTAAAGATCTGGGAGTGACATTTGATCGTACCCTGAATTTCCATGACCACATCTCTGATCTCGCCAAAGAGGCCTATCGTCGTCTGGGCTTCGTATTACGAAATGCCAAAGATTTTAAAAATCCGTTAGTTATTAGAACATTGTACAACTCGTTAGTCAGAAGCAAGCTGGAGTCGAGCGCATGTGTCTGGAACCCTCACCACGTCACCTATGTGCGGATGCTTGAAAAGGTTCAAAAAGCTTTCTTAAGATCGCTGTATAAGAAGCTTCACGGTTATTACCCGTTCATGTACCCAACTAAATTCTTGCTCGGCCAGCTCGGATACAACTCACTAGAAGTGAGAAGGATGTTGGATCAGCTTGCTACTTGCTGCAAGGTGCTCAGAGGATCAGTTGACTCCTTGCATCTGCACAATTTATTGTGCACTTTGTTTGTGCCAGATAAACCCGGGGTTCCGGTTAATAGGCGTGGAAAATTGCCCAAGTTTTTCCACGTGGCTCACAGCCGCACCGTGGCGCGCTCCATGTCTCCGCTGATTCGCGCCCGCCGCCACTTCAATGCACTCCTTGCTACCAACACTGATTGTGATATTATTTGTGACAGTTGGAATAATGTAACGAAAGTTTTTTTGACTTATTGTGAAAATTTAACTGATCAATGGGATAGGGGCAAAAAAGCCGATGACTATAATGACAATTTGTATGACATACTAATTTTATGTTGACATATTTTTACAGCAATTTGTTGTATTTATTATATTAGTAATTTTATAATATTATTCCTATTTTTACTAGGAAATCTATTTTAGTTTAACAGTATGTGAGATAAATGTTAGTGGAATTTGTCCGTTTTTATTCTCAATAAATAATTTGAATTTGAAATTTGAATTTGAATGGATATTCAAAGAATTGGCACACTCTCCTTACGTACAGGTAGGTAACAATTTTTTTTTTGTGTTTTTTATAAGATTTTTGCTGTGGACATCTATAACATATAAACAATTTTATTGATAATAGTGTGCATAATTATAAGTCAGTATAAATAATTTCTTGTAAAATAATAATAAAAATAATTCCAATTAATTAATTCATAAATCATTACTTAATTATTACATTGCGTCCGTAGTTATTTAAATAACATTTCCTTTCACTTTTAAAAAAGTCGTCTATGGAGTAAAAAGTTCTTTCAAGTTATATATACTAACATACTGATCCCATCAAAAACATAAATGTGAAATGAGAGCCAAGTGAATATTATGGTATATGCTTTGGTTGTTGACTTCAACGACAAAAGAAGTGAGATCTAACTTAGGATAATATATTGAAGCCTAAGGTTTGACTTGGCTAGTTTTCATATATGAATTATATTATAGGCTTCGCAAGTTCCAAAACTGAAAGTTCTCATTTATTCATTCGAATATTTGGCTTGCTAGTAGAAACTTGCAATCGAACATAGGGCTCTTCCATGATTGTTTTAGTAGCTACATAATAATAATTCGTATATTCGAACTAGCCAAGTCAGACCTTAGGCTTCAATATATTATCCTAAGTTAGATCACTTCTTTTGTCGTTGAAGACAACAACCAAAGCATATACCATAATATTCACTTGGCTCTCATTTCACATTTATGTTTTTGATGGGATATCATTACTTTTTGTACAGAAACTATTAGTAGGTACTTATTCATAATAAAATTAATACGCGCTGCTGTAGACACTTAAATCTTCCAGTTACGACATGTATATACTCTACTATAGAGTCTGCAGGCGTACAGCTTAGGTGCTCTTATAATTCTGTCAGGCGTTAGTCGACCCTGGGTCGACTATACCTGGCAGGCGCCCCAGCCGGGTCGCATATACACGCGCCGCGCTGCATCATCCATTATTAACTACTAGCTGCGCCCCGCGGTTTCACCCGCGTGGTGATGAAAATCAGTGATGATGATGATAAAAAATAGCTTATGTGTTAATCCAGGACATAAGCAATGTATGTTCCAAATTTCATCTAAATCCATCCAGCCGTTTCTGCGTGATTGAGTAACAAACATCCATCCATCTATCTATACATCCAAACTTTCACATATGATATGATATTAGTGTGATAACTAAAATGAAGTCAAAAGCATATTGCATTGCATTCGGCTGCTTCAACAATTAGATAAAATAATCCGAAAATCAAGTTTTTCTCCATTCAAAAATTAAAGAAATGTACGTCTACCTAAAACCTATAGGTAGGTATCTAATTAGTTAATTAGGAAGGTATGTCACCCATATTTACAGATTACTCCTTATAACATCAGCTATCTGCCAGTAAAAGTTCCATCAAAATCGGTCCATCCGTTTTGCAGTCTTTAGGGAACATACATACTCATACATACATATACATACTCACACATCGATTTATAGATATATATGTTTAGATGATTAAAAGTTCTGTTTACTTTACAAGGTCCGGATTAGTTTTGATAAGTATAGATAGGAAATTAGGTACCTACCTATTTTAATTGTTAGTATTTCAGTATTTTTGTTTTGGTGGGTAAGTACCTACTACCCTATCATGAACTAACTAAATATGATGTACTTAGTAAGGTTTTTATTACGTAGACAACAGGATACTCGTACATACTTTTTTATTTGCCGACGTGAAAGGCGTATAGCTTAGGTGCTTTTACAATTCTGTCAGGCGTTAGTCGACCGAGTCGGCTAGGCCTGTACAACAATACTCTTGGTTATAAGTACTAAAATTGATGATTGGATTAAAAAAATAATTAAGGGTTGTAATCCACTCATTATCTATTCACGTGAAGACCTTAAAATCCACATAAAGACAGGCTGAAATGAATTTTGATTGCTAATTTTTTTGTACAGGCGCTATAAGTAAGTGTTACTGATAGAATCAATTAAATTGGAAAATAATACAAATTAACCAGTTTTTGATTTATTCCTTGCTATTCACCCAACTACCTACCTAGATGCCAAATTTGAATTTTCTAGGTCATCTGGAACTGGGTTATAGTTTTGATCTATAGGTCAGTCAGTGATAAAAATTTCGATTTTTGGACGTTAATATCTAAATAACTATTTGAGGTGTGTTTATGAAATTTAGAGCACAAATGTATCTTGCAAGTCTCAATATAATATATATGTCAAATTTGAGATGTTTATGTGAAATAGTTTTTGAGTTATGAGAGGGACAAAAGTCGCTCCAAATGGTTCGTATAATATTACACACGGTACCGCTCGAGCTTGGCTCTGACGCGCTCCCGCGCGTCTAGATACTATACTATTTCAAGAACAGACGTTTTTCTAGAAATCAATGTACAGACCAAACAACTAATGCTAAATACGTGCTAATTGAACCCAACATTCTTTAAATAATCTAGGTTTAGGAATTTTTGATAGAATAGTTCTACCTTTGGTCACCCACTCACTTGATGGTCAGTGACAGTGTGGCTGAGGATAGAACACGTTAATCTAGAAGAAATCTTTTCACTCTAGCCTTGAAAATGTCTAGATTGTAGGTGTATATTTGTATGTGGTTTTGAGAGGTTGAGGTAGCTATCAGGTCGTTCTTCATTGGAACTTCAGATTTTAGAATGTATAACCTGATATTTTATCTTGAGTTTTGTACTCATTTGTAATCGTTAGCTAACGCCACGGAGACATTAAACGAAGATGAACCAACCATAAACAAAAATCATCAGACTATTGACTAAAATTACTATAGACAGTGTGTGTTGGCAGTAATGACACAATTTATGGTACCTACTGCAACCTACTGAGTCGCTGTCCTCAACCGCAGGTCTTTTGGATAAATTCGGGATTGCACAGCGGGCAATGGAGAGATAGAATCCGGAACGAAGATATTTGCAAAAGATACATAGCTGCTTAGATTTCCAATTTGAAGTGAAACAAAACAAACACGTACATTCATTCATTCTGAAAATCAAGGAAATAATAATTCCTGTGGGATACAGGTAAAATTGCAAAGTACTGCTCGTAATATATACAGGGGTAAATAAATACACCGTCCTCATGATAAAATGCTTATTATAACCAGGAAACAATTCATAGGAAAAGCTGTACCAGGAACTGATGACAGCAAGCCTCGGCAAGGAGCTTGACGGGAGCTCTCTCGCTAAAATCTCTTATTTGAACGCTATCTGTTGAGGACGCCGAGCCCCTTTCCGATCAAAGGCGACCGCGGGTCGCGGCGCGGGGCGAGACGGGGGTGTGGCCGAGCCGGCCTGCACCACCCGCGAGCGGCTACCTAACGGCGGCGTGCGATCAGAAGAATACCCTAGTTCTAAGAATAAGCTTTTGTTTGATTGTTGTTTAAATAGGTGAGAATTAGGGAATAAATTGTCATTGTTTTCGCGTACACCAGACTCGACGTTTCTCTCTACCTACCTCAAGAACCTTATACAGTCCACTGAAGAAATTAGGCTAAGGAATAGAACGATCCACAACATTTCTGTTCCTTCGGAAGCCGGATCAGCAAGAACCACAAGAGGAACATCGGAACCAGACTGTCGCGACAATGGTCATCACAAGATCAGAGGCTGAACGAATGAGCGCGGAAGAGCTCCACCGCATCGAACAAGAAAGGCTGCGTGGGCAGACCAGACTGTCGCCGGCGTCACCCTCGATGCCGGCGGAGGAAGAAGGTCCCACTGCCAGCCCATCGACCGGACCGGGTGGAGCACCTGCCGCTGCCGTAACGAACACGCGGGAACGAGCTGTATCACCGCAACCCTCCAACCACTCGCACCGATCGCGGCGTACAACGAACTCTACGCTGCAAGTACGACTGGCTGAACTGGAGGCTGCCGAGAAGCTCGCCGCTATCAAACGCAAGGAGCTCGAGATTGAAGCGGACCTCATCAAAAAGAGGCTTGCCCTTCAGATTGCCGAAGCTGAAGCTGAGGGAAGCCTTCGAGATGAACCAACTACGAACCCAGAAGACCAGCGCCAGCGCGTCAACAAGTGGCTGCGCGTGGCTACATCACGGGGGGAGCGACACGAACCGTCGCACCCCATTGAACAAAGAACGAGATCCGATCGTCATGACCGATCGCCTACACCGGGCCGCACGCGCAGCTATGGACCGCAGATCGCGGAAGTACTAGACAGGATGTCTAGACCACAGCGGCGCTACAACTGCGACCTACCGAAGTTCGGTGGCAGTCCGACCGAGTGGCTGCGCTTCAAGGCTGCGATGAAAGAATCAACGATATTGTTCAAGATCCCGCCCGTCGAGAACGTGCTTCGCCTACAAACAGCGCTGACAGGAGACGCGCTGGAAGCAGTGTCCGCTCATCTCATGACGGACACAACACCCGACCGCATTATGGAAACGCTAGAACAGAGTTTCGGGTCGCCCGAAACCATCGTTGACAAAATCACCGAAGACATCAAGAGAATCCCGAAGTTGGGCTTAGCGGCGAGAGATCTCAACAAACTCGCCGTTAAAGTCCAAAATGCCGTGTCTGCGCTTCAAAGCATGGATCGTCGGGGCTGCATATACGACATGCAGCTTACACGAGAAGTTATGTCAAAACTCACACCAACGCTACGGAACAAATGGTACGAGTACGCACATGCACACGAAGAATCTAAAGAACCAGACATAGTGATGTTGTCACAGTTTCTAATGCGGGAAGCGAAGATCGCACTTCGCTACGCCTACGAGCCGCAACCTACCTGCTCGGCGGCCAGTAGGAACGAAGTGAAAACAAACGTCGGCGCGATTGCTAAAAGGAAGCCTGCCGTGTATAACACCGAACAGGAAAATGACCACGAGCAACTTGATCGCTGTCCGAAATGCAGTAACCCGCACGGGCTATCCCAATGCCCGGAATATCGCGCACTGACTACCGATCGAAGATGGGACCTTGTCAAAGAAAATGGTCTCTGCTTCAAGTGCGTGACGAAAAAGCATCGGCGAGTTCACTGCAGAGAAAAGGTGTGCGGCGTGAACAAGTGCCGCCGCCCGCATCACTCGACGTTACACCAAGACGAAAAGTCCGCGCCGGCCTCTATTGAACCGGCCGCGTGGTCCGCCGAACTAGAAAAGCCCACACACGACGGTGTGGTACTGTCGGTAGCCGCCTCAAAGGCTACCGGCCCGCGAGAAGTACTACTGAAGGTGTGTCCCGTCGTGGTCTCCGGCCCTAAGGGTGAAGTCCGCTCATTCGCATTGCTGGATGAAGGCGCTACGATAACTCTAATCGACCAAGAGTTAGCTACGAGCATCGGCGCCGACGGACCAAACCAGCCTCTAAAGATGAGCGGTGTCAATATGACTCAGCGAGAGCAAGACAGCAAGCTCGTGACGATCCGCCTAAAAGGAGAGAGTGAGACAGCGCTATACACTGTCAAAGCACGGACCGTACGAAATTTACGACTTCGAGAACAGACGGCACCGCAATCACTTCTCAAACACCGACACCTGCGAGACTTGGGGAACGAGGTGTGCTACGACCGAGCACGCCCACTTATCTTGGTGGGTGCCGACTACTGGGAACTCATCGTGTCAAGAGAGCTACGCGTCGGCGCGCCTAACGAACCGGCCGCATCACGCACGCAGCTGGGATGGGTGGTACACGGAACCGCGCCACGCAGCTTCATATACCAGAACGAGAGCGTCCTGCACGTATACGCACCCGACCAGTCTATACGTGAGAGCGAGACACACGATCAACGACTTCATGAACTAGTTGAGAATGATTTGAAGATCAAGTCATTGGACATATCGCTCAAGCCCCGAGTGAGCGAAGCGGACGAACGAGCGATAAGATCATTAACCAAAACTGTAAAAAAGATCGACGGTGCTTACGAGGTGGGGCTACTGTGGCGCCGTGATGACGTCACCATGCCCGTGAGTTACGGCGCCGCCCTGAATCGCTTGAAAGGAATCGTGAGAAAAATAGACGCCAGCCCAGACTTCGCCAAAGAGTACTCGGCCCAGATCGAAAACCTATTGACAAAAGGTTACGCGGCAGTATGCGATGGCACCGAAGAACAGAGCGCCGTCAACTGGTACCTACCGCACTTCACTGTGGAGAACCCAAACAAACCCGGGAAGCGGCGATTGGTGTTTGACGCAACACACCGAAGAATTAACGTCTGTCTCAACGACCAGCTCCTGGAGGGCTCTGACCTGCTGCTGTCCCTGCCAGGTGTCGTCTTCCGCTTTCGGGAGAAACCCATCGCCGTGACCGCCGACATACAGGAAATGTTTCTGCGGATAAAGCTGCGATCGGAGGACCAACCTGCGCAACAATTTCTATGGAGAGGAACAGACCGAACAAGCCCGCCTCGAATCTATAAAATGACGAGCATGATCTTCGGCGCGGCGAGCTCACCGTTCCTAGCGCATACTGTGCGCGACTATAACGCACGCGCGCACGAACAAACACACCCGCGAGCTCTAGTGGCGATCACGAAAAGCCACTACATGGATAACTTTGTAGACAGCTACGACAGCGAAGATGAAGCCCGCCGCACGATACAAGAGCTACGTGACGTGCACGCGACCGCCGGCTTCACACTTCGAGATTGGAGCTCAAATAAGACCGAAGAACTGAACGACGTACCGAGCGAACTGAGAGCGAACGCGCCCACTCGACTGGGGGGAGCCGCGAGCAACAAAATACTCGGGCTCTTCTGGAACGCCGATAAAGATGAGCAAGTGGGTTTCAATATCGGAATGCACCGTGTCCCGGAGGAGGTACGCGCTCAAGCCCGCGCGCCGACCAAGCGAGAAGCACTAAGCGCCGTGATGTCGCTATACGACCCGATTGGCCTCGCGACTAACTACACAATCCGGGGACGGATACTGCTACAAGCTCTGTGGAGAGAACAATTAACATGGGACGAACAAATTCCCGACGAACATGCCGAACGCTTTGGTGCATGGATCAGTTGGTGCATGCATCAGCTACAGAACGTCGAACGTCTACGATTACGGCGTAACTACGAGTACGCGTTGGAGGCGTGCGACAACATAGAGTTGCACGTAATGTGCGATGCGAGTGAAGAAGCCTACGCCACTGTCGCCTATTGGAGGGCGATACGACCGGACCGCACGATCGTCGTAGCACAAGTCGCTGGAAAAGCGAAAGTGGCGCCGCGACGGACGCAGAGTATACCGCGCCTCGAATCACAAGCCGCCGTTATTGGGACGCGGCTGGCCGCCGCCATTCTAGAAGAGCATCGGCTGAAAGTGACCCGAACGATTTATTGGACGGACTCGTCAACGGTCATCCAGTGGATACGCAACGACCGGCGACGATATACACCGTTTGTTGCTCACCGACTCGGAGAGATCGCGGAGTCAACAGAGAAGGCTCAATGGCGTTGGGTACCTACTTTAGAGAACGCCGCGGACGACGCTACGAGATTTACGAGCGCGGACATCACCTCAGAGGACCAATGGTTTCGTGGCTCAAACTTTCTTCACCAACCGGAGGACCAATGGCCGACCGAACGCTTTCTGACTGAAGATAGTGAAGAGGTACTACAGACCGTGTTGGCGGAAGCTGAGTACGCCATCAACGCGCGCCCATTAACACACGTGAGCGTGGACGCGCGCGACCCAGAGGCGCTCACCCCCAACCATTTTTTGATGGGATCGACCGGCGGACTACCAACGACCGGGCCATGCAGCGAAGTGGACCGCCGGACTTGGCGCGCTAGTCAAGCACTTGCGGACAGCTTCTGGAGGCGTTGGGTTCGCGAATAT
Source organism: Agriopis leucophaearia (assembly GCA_949125355.1). Classification (NCBI taxonomy): domain Eukaryota; kingdom Metazoa; phylum Arthropoda; class Insecta; order Lepidoptera; family Geometridae; genus Agriopis; species Agriopis leucophaearia. Next base: position 902,434 of record OX421277.1, on the reverse strand, counting down.
CTGCCCACCTTGACTCCGAGAGGCGAAGCTGCGAACGAGAACAAGAACATCGAGATTGGAGATGTCGTCGTGGCGCCGGACCGCACGCTGCCCTGGAACGTCTGGCCGATGGAAATCGTCGTCGTGCGCATCGTTGAGATCAAGACGAAGGTGGTCTTCCGTCGCCCGTTCCTACAAGCTCGCCGTCCTCGAGAGAGTTCCAGAGAAAGGCTTCGCGAGCTGCGCCGAGGGGAGGATGTTGAGGACGCCGAGCCCCTTTCCGATCAAAGGCGACCGCGGGTCGCGGCGCGGGGCGAGACGGGGGTGTGGCCGAGCCGGCCTGCACCACCCGCGAGCGGCTACCTAACGGCGGCGTGCGATCAGAAGAATACCCTAGTTCTAAGAATAAGCTTTTGTTTGATTGTTGTTTAAATAGGTGAGAATTAGGGAATAAATTGTCATTGTTTTCGCGTACACCAGACTCGACGTTTCTCTCTACCTACCTCAAGAACCTTATACAGTCCACTGAAGAAATTAGGCTAAGGAATAGAACGATCCACAACACTATCATAAAAGGTTTGTTACTCGTAACTATTAACACGCAGCTTATATTAATAAGATTTCCCTTTAACTTACAACTACTCTTGATCATATGGTTTAAACTTTCAATTACGATGGGGCTCACAACCAACAATTTCAAAATCCGTACATGAAATAAAATTTTAATGATTTTAATGTTCTTTATATTATACGGGAATTACTCAGGTAAGTTTAAGACAGGGTTACTAGAGTGGAAGTGCGGTGGCAATGCAAAGAAAGATGATGCAGTAAGCCTCTGAAAAACTTTTGGCCACCGTTTGCGACTACCGAAAATAGAAAACGTTTTGATTAAAAATCATTGGCAGTACCTAGTTACATGTAAATAATTTCATAACATTTCTATAGACATCCTTCATATTAGTCTACCTCTGACCACGGACACTGCAAAGTGTTTGAAACGTCAGGGATAAAAATAATAAAAATACACGCAATAAAAACCTTTCAACGTCTTATGAACTTTCAGTTAGTTTGTTTTTGACTAGGTTTTTAAGTACCTAAGTAGATAATTGCATGGATCTTGATCGGCAATAAAATTTTCAGAAATCCTTCGTAAATACCCTGCAATAGGTTGGTTTGACCGCGTCGCTGCCAATGATTACCAGCTCGACGACAACTATACCATGCCTGCCGGGACCCCGGTCTACCTTAATGTAACGGGAATATCGATGGATCCGGAATACTTCCCGGATCCGGAGACCTTTGATCCGGAGAGATTCATGCCGGAGAACGAGAAGAATATCCAGCCATATACGTTTCTGCCATTTGGGGAAGGTCCGAGGAATTGTATGGGTGTGTATGAAATCGTATAGGGTTTACAATAAAACGTATTGTAACACCTTAAAATATTGAATAACGACTTCAAATGCAGCTACCAAAAAGTTGAAGTCAGCCAGTCTTCCATCCCAATATTAGTCTGCTTTTATTGTCAAGTTTGTGTATTAGTTTTTCGATTCTCCTTGCTTCTAGTGCATGTAGCTAGGTATAACAACTAATTAAATACTACTAGCCGCCCGTCCCGCCTGTTCGCACGGGTCGAGTTTTTTTAAAACATTTTAGTGATAAATATAGCCTATGTTACTCAGGGATAACGAAGCATTCTAATGGTGAAATTTTTTTTTTAATCAGTCTAGTAGTTTTTGAGTTATTTCGTTACAAACACCAAAAAATACAAATCTTTCCTCTTTATAATATTACTACTAGCCGCCCGCCCAGGCTTCACACGGGTGTAAGCTCGGCCTTCGGCCTCGCTACAAAATATAATATGGCCTATGTCACCCAGGGATATTGAAGCTTTCCAACAGTGAAAGAATTTTTAAAATCGGTTCATTAGTTTTTGAGTTATTTCGTTACAAACATCCAAAAATACAAATCCTTACTCTTTATAATATTAGTATGATTAGTGTAGAAAGTGCATCGATATGCAATACCTATAGAGTCACAATCTCTAAATGAAAACAGTCAAAAAACGTCCGACCGTCGTTGTACATACCTACTTACCTAGACATCAATTATAATATATAGTTCACAATGTCACATTTACGTCAATTTAGACGTTATGTCGCTTGCGTAGTGTTCAACGTCGCTTGTCCGAAAGGGCATCGTAGCACTGGTATCGCGCGACGTTGTAGTCGGATCGCGGTTGCCTTACAACTTTACAACTAACCAAAAACAACACTTGGCAAAGATTTTCGGCAAGATTGTTTGTGACTCTATACGTATTGTATCTCGATGGGATAGTGTAAATAAGACGTACGATTATTGCTTTTACGTCAATGGCATGCGCGATCCCATTATTTAGCGGATGCGCTATTGCACCATAATCATCATCATTTCAGTCTATCATGTTTTCAGTGCTGGGACTCGGGCTACTCTTAGAGAAAGAGAGAGAGAGAGAGAGAGGGTGGGCCCTAAGGGCTATTATATCCACAGCGGTAATATTAGAAGATGCGCTATTGGCTATTGCATACACTGAATTAAAGCTGAGAACTTACTAGTGCGGATCTTTAGCTATAGATGGTTTTAAAACTCACTTCTACCTAGATAGTTAATTACTATTTATTGTTATTCTTCTAGGCTTGCGGTTCGCGTATGTCTCGATGCGTTACGCGATATCATCCGTGGTGAGTAACTTCCAGATTCGCCCGCCCCCAGGCTCACTGCCGCCCAACGAGTGGCCAGCTGAGCACCGAGGACTGTTTTATATGCCGGATGAGAAGATGACCCTCATTTTCATGCCAAGGAACTGAACATGGTCGAGCTGATTGCTTGCTTCCTTAGGTACTTCTCAAGCACAACCGACTTGAAAAAAAAAAACTTAATTCGACTGTTTTTACAAGCTTTTGTTTTACTTGCAAATCTTGTAAGCTGAATTAGATCAGTTCATTCTAACCGATGTTGCTGAAATGTAGCATACAGCTTTAGTTCTGCTGACAATACAATATGCAATACCCAATATTGTAATATTATCAAAATGGCCGCCTAAATAAATATAAAAATATTTAAATAAAAATTAAAAGCATGATTTAAATAAAATATTGTATTTTTTTAAATTAAAAGCTTGTCTCTGTTTATGTTACGTGGTATCTTCGCCGACTGTGAACCGAATTTAATGCCTAAAAAATGGGATATCTTGAGGGTGGTGCTAAAATGTAAATCAATTGAATTTCACCCACTTTCCGTGGAAAAGGTAATTTTTTAATTTTATTATTACTTTGCTCTAATAGTCAACGGTCATTATCATGCCTTATCGTGTATGATAATGGATGTAATCCTATCAGCTTGATGGACTGTGCACAGGCAAACAAAAGGACTTATGGCGCTTGTACATTATGCAAGTAGCTTGTGTTAGTTGTGTATGTATATCATTATGTATGTATGTATTATCATTATGTATGTGTAATCACACTTGATTGAACTCTAAACGTTCATAATCCCCTAGTACTTAAAAATATGCATCGCACTCCAACTAAGAGTATGGAGCTAAAAACGCCGGCTGGAAAACGCCCGCGAACATACTCCGATCAATCGTTCTCTAAATCACCCTCACCTTTTAACAATGATAAACTAGAGGAATTAATGGACAAGATGAACCGTGTCATAAATGATGTCTCTGACATAAAATCAGAGGTATTAGAACTGCGAAAAAGTAACATAGAAATGGAAAAGTCGTTTGAGAGAGCCTTCGAGTTTCACAGCAAAAACTATGAAGAAATGAGAGAGAGGGTGGTAACGCTTGAAAGTAAGGGAGCCGAACGTGAATTGCTCATACAAAAACTGGATAGTAAAGTTGAAGACCTGGATAGGCAACTTAGAAGTACTAGCATTGAAATTAGGGGTATTCCAGCTAAAAATCACGAAACAAAAGCGGACCTAACCGCAACGGTAGAAAAACTTCAATCAAAACTAAAGTTGGAGATGCAACGTCTCGCAATCAGAGATATCTACCGCCTCAAGGCTAAACCAAATGGTGAGCGTCCTATAGTAGTAGATTTAACGACCACTTTACATAAAACCAACATTATACATGCAGTTAGAAAATATAACGCCAGTCATACAACCGACAGGCTGAACACGCAGACGTTAGAGATTGAGGGTAGGAAAAACCCAATCTTTGTTTCGGAATTTCTGACACCAAAGGCTAAAAAACTCTATTTTCTTGCACGCGAAGTGGCAAAATTGGCCAAATATGATTTTTGCTGGACTGCAAATGGAAAAATTTTCCTGAGGAAAGCTGAAGGTGCTTCTTTAATAGTAGTAACCAGCGAAAAGCAACTAGAAGACTTGCAGTCAAAAAACTCATAAGACATCAAGTAGCAATTCATATTATTCTGTTTTGGATATTAGTATTTCTGTTTTCTTTTTTTTATGTCTACCTCGTATTTAGATAAAATCTGCTATAGTTTATTTAAGATAGAATATTTTATTTTCTTTATGTATTACAAAGTTAAGCTAAATTTTAATCCCTACCTAAATGATACAACACTACACACAACTCTAAAAACTAATACTTATACAAACAACGATACCTACTCATACATTATTGTACAATTTATAGCCGTTACTTCAAATTTATTACAGTCGCTAATTGATAGTAACTTAAACATCCATGAATTCACATCGTCCCTAATGCGTCTTAATGAGTGTCAAGCCTCTCTACGATCCCCGATACCTACCGATATTATTAATGGATAAAGTCCAGCAAAATGTTTTAAGTGCCCTCATAGATGACCTAACTATTTCAAGAGCTGTTACTTGTGCACCAGAATCATGTAAATCACATGTCACGGTAAGTAAAGCGGCTCTTAACATACTTTCTCTTAATATTAGAAGTGTAAATTGTAATTTTAACGCACTAGAAGTACTGCTTTGTAGGCTTAGTTTTAAATGTGATTTGGTGATACTCACTGAGTGCTGGATAGAAAACTGTAAGCCGTTCCCTCAGCTTACCAACTATAAATCAGCATTCACAAAAAATTGCTTAAATCAAAATGGTGGCATTATAGTTTACTCAAGAATTAACTTGGATGTAGTAGTAGAAGAGCACATTTTTAATGAATCAAACTGTCTTTTGATAAAAGTGGGTACTGACACTGCAATAGTAGCATTATATAGATCCCCTTCATTTTCCAGTACTGATTCTTTTATCACGGATTTAGACGCGCTATTGACAGCTATAAAAAATCATCATACGATTGTAGTTCTAGGCGATATGAATATAGATATTAAACATGATAATACTGATGAAAAATCTGATAATTATCTCGAGTTGCTTGCAAGCCATGGCCTCCTTCCAAGCCACAACATGATAACCAGAGGTAACAAATGTCTCGACCATATGTTATTGAAAACCAAATTAGAATGCACCACTATTGTTATTAAAGCAACCGTTACTGATCATTCTCCAATTCTTTTAAATATAAAAAACAAACAAAACAACAATTCATACACAGTTAAAAAAGTTACACTAAAATCCGATTTGCCTAAAATATACGATGAAATTACAACAACTGATTTCTCAAATGTTTTTCTAGCTACGGATGCAAACGCAGCTGCTGATATACTTGTCAATAGACTAATGGATATAATTAATAAAAATACGCGCTCTCTTAATGTCCCTAGTAATCAACGTACAATAAAACCATGGATCACACCAGGATTGCTTCGTTGTATTCGCACGCGTGACAAGATGCATTCTAGTCTTAAAAAAAGTCCTAACAATGTTACATTGAAAATATCCTACACTAGGTATAGAAACTTTTGTAATAATCTATTGAAAAATCTTAAAAATACCTATTACAAAACTGAACTTGATAGAAATCAAAGTAACCCTAAAAAAACATGGCAACTCATTAAACAAATAACCTGTACAGAAAAACAAAAAACAGATAATGACCAGTTACTAAAAATTAAAGCAAACTCACTTGATTCTATCAACTACGTTAATGAATATTTTGCCAATGTTGGCACAAATCTAGCAAACGACATTATTAGTAGTGCTCCCAAATTTGATATTGAACAGGTTTTGGCTAAAATAAGTACAAAATTACCTTCACAAGTAAATTCCATAGGTGTGCTAAATACCGATGATTTAGAAGTTCTAAGTATTATCAATGGACTCAAAAACGATTGTGCCGTGGGTCATGATGGAATTTCAACTAAATTAATAAAACAGTGCGCGCCGACGCTGGTTTCTTTGATTACGCACATTTGTAACCAAAGTATGTCATCTGGGCTATTTCCTCAAGTATTCAAAACTTCTGTTATCACCCCACTTCATAAGGGTGGGAGTAGGGACAGTGTTAATAATTATAGACCAATATCTATTCTAACAGTGCTTTCTAAGATTCTTGAGAAGATAATAAACAGGCGTCTCGTATCTTACCTAGAAAAGTATGAAATCCTATCTCCATGTCAGTTCGGTTTTCGAAAAGGAAAATCTACTGAACATGCTGTTACTGGACTTTCCAATTTTATAGTAGAACAGTTGGATAAAAAAAAGAAAGTGATTGGGGTTTTTCTGGACTTGGCCAAGGCATTTGACACTGTCTCTATTCCTATCCTTCTAAAAAAGTTGGAATGTATGGGTATACGAGGCAAAACTCAGAAACTTATGCAAGAATACTTGATGGGAAGAACCCAGAGAACAAAAATTGGTACCGAGAGAAGTCGAGATGCTTCTGTGCATTATGGTGTGCCTCAGGGTAGCGTGTTAGGCCCTACCCTATTTGTTTCGTATGTAAATGATTTGTGTAATTTAAGTTTAAACCATGGAAAAGTATTTTCTTATGCTGACGTCACTGCTTTAATTTTTGTTGGTAATGATTGGAATGAAGCACGGTTACATGCTGAACAAGGACTTAAGAAGGTTATTGAATGGCTTAAAAATAATCTCCTTACTTTAAATGTTGACAAGACAATGTTCATGACATTTACATTTCCACATAGTAAAAAGCCTAAAGTAGAAATCATAGCACACTCAAACTGCATACACAACAACTGTGACTGTGCCAAATTACAACAATCCCAAAGCATAAAATACCTAGGAATTACCATAGATGACACATTGAGCTGGAAACCACATATAGCACTTCTAAGCAAACGTGTACGCAAGCTTATATTTGTATTTAAAAACTTACGAGAGGTGGCTGATTACAAACTTATTTTTAAAATTTACAATGCACTCTGTAGGTCTATACTGACATACTGCATCACAGTCTGGGGCGGTGCGTGTGTGACTCATATGAAGGTTCTTGAGGTTGCACAGCGAGCTGTACTTAAAGTGACACTAAGAAAACCCTTTCTCTATCCTACCTACCAGCTATATAAAGATTGCCAAGTACTCACGGTTCGGCAACTTTATATTTGCAACCTAACGTTAGCACAACATAAAAGTGTAAAAATTGACAATCTTGGTATTAACTCTTGTAAAAGACGAAAGGACAGAGTATTACGAGAACTTAATTGCAGAGCACGATCGGCTCAAAGGCATAAAAAGTTTTTGAGTCCATATATCTACAATAAAATTAATAAATTCATTCTTAATTTTGTTTCAATGAATAACTATGAGGCTAAAAATTCATTGTTTGAATGGATTGTAAACTTAAATTATACAGAGACTGAGGAACTGCTTCAAATTATAACTTAATAAAATTAAAAAAAAATATATATAATTCTGTTCTTATTGTTTGGCTATTTACATTAATTTAGAATCATAATATCATTATAAAGGTGTCGTGTTTTCTCCTCTAACCCTTCAACATACACCCACTAATGTATTTTCACGAGCCTCTTGGCTAACATGAGTAATGTACCTACATAACACAAAACTTGCACAAAACACATACACAATACACCGTCACACATAAAAACACACACACAAAATACTTCCACACATACACAAAATACTTCCACACATACACAATACACCCTCATTTATGTATATTATACAAAATGTTCAATTATATTATTTAGTTATAGTACCTATATTTTGTTTAGCTTAACCAATATTATAATCTTACTATTTATAGATTATGTTTCAAAATTATCTGCTCTTTACTTTGATCCATGAAGGTATACAGAAACCTGCAACACAAGCTCTGCTTAGTGTAGGTTCTGTGGACCAACCTATTTGTTTCAAGAAGCTAAAGTGTATTACTTATACATTAAGAATTTTTATTTTTCTATTTGTCATTTTAGCTTAATTTTCATGAAATAAAGATTTTATTTATTATTATTATTTATATAGTTAAAAGTTATACATACAAGTTACTAGCTGGATGCATATAGATTACTTTACTCAGTATAGGTGCCTACTTAGCTTACGCCACCGACCTTTATTAGCATAGACCGCGGCCAGATCACTTTTTATGAGAACCCATATGAACCCCCTACTATGACGCCAAGAGATCAATTATTTAGTGATAGTTTGTTTCAATTCGCACAGTCAACTGCTTTCGTAAAGTTTTTACAGTTTCATCATCATCATCAGCCATAAGACGTCCATTGCTGAACATAGGCCTCCCCCTTTAGCCTTTTTACAGTTTACTATGACACAATTTGACATGACGTGGTACTGCCGAAACACCGGAGATTGAACTGAATTATACATTGTGCTAGTTGGGGCATTGAGCCAACTAAGACAGGCCACAACTTACGAACAAAGTAAGTGAACTCGCTAGGTCTGTGCCTTACGCATTGCATGTTACCCGCGCCGTGTGCACGAACCATTAGTGTCCAGTTTAAAATGCGCATTTTATCTATTAAAAATGCAGTGAATTAATGATAAATAAAGTTGATAATAATTTTGGTAATCATATCGTCACGAGAAAATAATAATTGTGTTTTAGTAACGGTGACGACGCCGATGAAGCAGAATCTGCGAGACGCCACGAGCGCGTGATAATGATAAACTAGTAATTTATTATGTAAATAAACCAACGTACCGACGTTAATTTCAATAAAAGTTTGATCTCAGCGAATAACAGATGTCAATAAAAAATAAAAGCTGTAACTAATTTTTGTAACAACGCTAAAAATAATTTACCATCTTCGTAAATCTTGTGGCTTAAATAATTTATCAACTAGAGTCAAAAATAATTTATCAACTTCGGTCAAAAATAATTACATAAACTAAGAATATCTTTTCAAAAATGCTGTTAGGGTATCTGCTGGTAGTGGTGGCAAGCCTGGTAGTGTGGCTCAGGGTGAAGTGGGGTAAAGTGCGATGCTACTGGGCGGAGCGCGGGGTGCTGCACGAGGCGCCGCATCCCCTTCTCGGCAGCCTCACCTTCCTGCAGAAGGAGAACCCGGTAAGTGACCAAACATGCCAATGCCATATCAATGACAGAAGCATGTCTTTATATTATAATTAATTCCCGACGTATTCCAAGGCTAAATCCGAGCGCAAAATCCATACAAAATTTGATAGTCTGCTAATTAATTACTCATTCATTCATGAGCGTACCTCTTGTCAATAGAGTAACTTCCAGGCTTGACGATCTTTCGTTTCCACCTCCCTGTACGACATGACATTTGCCTTATCTTTTATTTGGTCTAAGAATCCTCTTCTTGGTCTTCCCGGTCCTCTCTTTACCTTTCCCTCTATGATGGATTTCATTAATTTTTCATTTCGTTCAAATTAACTACCTACTTTCAATTAACTATCAATTAACAAATAAGCTACTCATCCATTCCAAATTCACTGCAGTTTATTAACGGATTATACAATTCGGCGCTCTTTATTTGTCGTGGGTCGATACGACGTTTTAAATTATAATAAGTTTCTTTTTATGGCTTTGTTAGCGGACAGCTACACTCCACAAGGAATTAGAACTAGGGATTAGTTTTGAATTAGAATTGTACCTACCTACCGCAGGAAGAAGTCGGCTCCGGGAATCAAGATTCCTTGTCCGGAGTACGACGCATTACAATAACTGTTGAATTGTATTATTTTGTCTCAATACATTTTTATTATTTAAAAAATAAAATTACACAGCTGTAAAGTAGTTTTCGAGATTTCGTATAAGTCGTCATATGTCAGTAAGTCAGCGGATGAATGATTTCACTTCTGCATAATATTTTAATTATAAAGATAAACAATGTAGTATATGAAACTAAATGTCATCAAGGCCAAGGTTCAACTACTTATTGATAATATTTGATACACCAAAAAACAAGACCACCTTCTTCTGTCTTGTTGTTTGTGACTTCTGTCCCTGTCGGAGTACTCGTATGTATGAGTATAGCATACTTCCTATATGAAGAGTATAGAATGTAAACAAAAATTTAATAAATATACTTTTTTCTGACAATGATCTTATGTAAGCTCACTGGTTTAGGTACCTACCTACTGTTTTGGTACATGCTTAACAAATATTGTAGTAGATAATATGCAGAGGTACGTATTTATGCATGCATGGCTTGCATGAGCAGACATACTGTATCCAGAGTTATTATTAGTGTAGAACATGCACGTACAAGATGGTTCCGAATTCGTCCTTGTTCGTTTCTTTGTTTCGTTCTTGTATATCTTGTGAAGTCATGGACAAATGTTGCTAAGTATGATGTGGAGAAGCTTGTGACCCTAGTTGTGGATCAAAGAGTGATATTATATGATACTTCTACCATATACTCCACAGGTGCACTGGATGCGCAGGATCTACAACAAGTTCAAAGCCCCATACGTGGGCATCTGGCTGTTCTGGCGACCAGCGCTGATCATCAACTCACCGGAGTTGGCCAGGAGGATCCTCGTGAAGGACTCTGACAACTTCAGGAACAGGTTTTTGAGTTCGGGAAAAACTGACCCCATTGGGAAGCTCAACATCTTCACTGTTAATGTAAGTTTTTGAACACTGATAGCTTAGCGTGGCAGGGCGTTCAGAAACAGGATGTGAATTCACTTCGCTGAAATGTGAGCTTTCTGTGACTCTCGGTGAAGGAAAACATCCCAGATCAAACAAAAAAGAGATATCATGGTAAGATGGCGTGACGGGTGCGAACGCATAAGACCTAAATCAGTTTGAGTTATAGTAAAAAAAAGAAGATAAAAACTGAGACATTTCAAAACTAACGATACATATACTAAGGCATTTCTCCCCTGTTTGTCTTATCTGAGGACAAGATCGATAGGAAATCATATCGTTTCCTCTTGCCTTGGTTAAGTTGGTAGGGTACTTTGAAATCCTAACTAGTTCAGATCTTGATACCTACGTAGATATATAATGCGCCATCCTTATTTTTCCAGGATCCCACGTGGTCCAATGTGAGACGTCGCCTTACCGCCGTGTTCACGGCAGCCAAGCTTCGGAACCTCGAGGGTCTGATCAAGGAGAAGGTGGATGACATGATCGATCGGTATAAGACCGAGATGACCAAAAGCCCTGAAGATATTAATGTCAGGGTAAGTATCTTCAAGAATATTTATTTTCACTGTATAGGGTATAGTGTGTCGACGGTAGAGTTAAATGATGGATGTCATATAATTTCTGAGCAAAGCTGACGAACTGTTTATTTAACGTTTTTTTTTTTTTTTTTAATTTTAAAATGCCTTCCTGACGCGCTCTACGCGTGTTGTGCCCTTTAGTTGTTACTTTCTATAAATATAATTGAAATAAAAACTAAAAAAAAAAAAAAAAATTACAATCGATGTCGCTGGCATTGGGAGAATATAATACCGTGCGTTGCCAAAACTGTTTCAGAAATAATCTTTCTTATTTGTCAATGTCATTATTGAGATTTTGATCTTATACAAAATACAAATACTAAACAAAATAAAAAATATTTATTTGTTCTTAATAACAATAATATACAGTTAGCATTTTTTCTGATATGGCAGATAACGAGCTCAATATAAGCCAATTATGACGTCAAGGGCAACTGAAGGTCGCAATCGCATTTATTAAAAAAAAAAAACATTATTAGCCATTATTTTTCAACCAATGTAACATCACAATTTGTGTTACGTGATAAATGGCTTTATAATTATAATGCAAAGAAAACATGAATGTCTCTATTACCTATGCTACTGATAATTTGGTTATTATACCGTAGTCTTTGTTATCATGTACCAAAATAAGTATAGGTATTTACTAATTATTGTCTTGTTTGTGTAAGGTAAACAATGAGTTGCTTTTAACATGACAATGAAAATTAAAATTGACAATCATCAATATTCTTTATCGAATCTCTTGCTGCTAAATCGCATCCTACAATAAGGAATTAAGGATCAATTATTGTTTTCCCTAAATATTTATTTTTATTAACCTACTTCATCGGAAAAATTTAAACTGTAATTTTACGAACTTTGATAATGATACTTGGGCTTGAAAATTGTATCATACCTAACCAACAAACCAACAGGTTTGAACCTGTTTTGAACATAAACTTTCGTAAAGTAATTCGTGATTCAGTCAACAATCATCAATATTTTAACGTAATTAGTGATCTTATTTTGAAATAAGATACAAACTTACTTTTGTATTGTATTGTATTATTTAATGCGTATAATGGGTTTACAAAAAGGTGGAATGTAAACATAATATGGTCCGCCATTATTCTGCCTTTCAGCATGCAAAATTTGAACTTGCATACTATAGAAACTAAAAACTTACAATTAATCAATCAAAACATACCTCACTTAAAATATACATAAACTAATTTATAAATAATACTGTTAACGAAAAAATTTTTTACATCCAGACAGCCTATTTGGCACTGTCACAATACACAAAACATAGAAATAGATTTATATTACGCACACAAATACAAAATCAGAAACGTCATTAGTATGAGTATGTGTCATTATTTAGGACTAGCTGCTTTCCACGGTTTCACCGTTCCGTTCCGACCGACATTCCCTCTGGACCTATTAAGCCATTTTTTTTTCTCTCTGGAGCCTATTTTTTTTCGGGACAAAAAGTATCCTATATTAAATGCAGGGCCCAGGATCGAACCGATTAGTGTGATTAGTATAGAATAATTATTCCGTTTCTTATTGTAAAATATCAATTAAATTATTATTCAAATATGGGTAGGTATTGTTCGCGCAAAACTTTATGAGCCCTCTGAAGTTAGGCGCGTGGCCTCCCCGACGCCCTGTAAAGTCCCTCGGATACCTATAATATGCGTACTGCGCAGCCACTGGGCCTAACTTCAGAGGGCTCATAAAGTTTTGCGCGAACGATACATTAGTGTACACTTATGAACGTCAACATTACATTTTACTTGTCTAAAAAATTAACTTAATTGTTATGAATAATGCTATATGATCTATAGCATGCTATATGATGCTATAATCTAAAATGATATCCAGGTGATTAACTCGGACTATACGACCGACGTGATCGGGGAAGCTGCCTTCGGAGTCCAGTCGCAGGCGGCCAAAACCGGTGACAGCATCATCCGTAAGGTCACCAGAGATTTCATGAGGTTCAGCGTCTTCCGCGGTCTCTGTTGGTCCAGCATCTTCTTCTTCCCATCGCTAGTAGACATATTTGGGTAAATACTTTTGTACATAACTATTATCTGTAATGACTTCACCCAGTATTACTTTTAGTTATGTTAAAGTGATACCTGGATTGGACCGAGAATCTTGCGCATAATCATTCTCTCTGCCACTAAGAGTTTATCATTCTCTTTAAAAGCAAGTGACCATACCTTATTACGTCATGATCGGTCTGGTATACCCCAATCGGTTCTCCCTAACATCTAGCGAATTGGATAACTATAGAACTAACACCTAATAAAGGGCCGCACTACAACCGAAAGCGTTGTGAATCCCTACATCAATCTCCTCTTCCCTTCTATTTAATTTATTCTCGAACTTTTATTTACAATAACTCAAATAACATTCCAATAATAAAAACTACAAATTAATACCTAACTACTAAACTAATCTATTAAACCGCTACCAGTGGGAATCGTCCCCAAAATGCTGGCCCCATTACCACGTTGTATGGTAATGCTCACTCTTTGAGCAAAGTAGAGGCCGGCATTCTGGTCACGAGTTGCATCGACCAGACGTGATGACAAATCTTTGAATATTTTTTACCTTGTAGTCCCTTAAAATTTCACACATATCCCATAAGCAGATTTTCGCGCTTTTGTCTAGTGTTTTTATTGCATAAGTACTAGCTATACTCAGTAAATAATATACAATTATTTAGAACATCACAGCTCCTGTAGGTCCGAAGTTCATACAGAGATTATCATTTTCAGATTCTCATTTTTCCCGAAAGACACGATATCCTTCCTGCGGCACCTGTTCCGTGGCATCGTGGACCAGAGAGGAGGATTCGACAAGACAGTGAAGGAGCCGAGGGACTTGCTGGATGCACTGATTAAGATGAGACAGGATGCTGCAGTAGATAAAGAAGGCAAGTATTTGGATTGGAAACGTGTTCCCTTTGTTAATAGACCATATTTTTTATCTCGCCTTCAAAATAAAATTGAGCGCAGTGTGGTCAAAACTTTTTGAATTATTGAGAGAAATGATTACGATATTCTTATAAGTTTAAAAAAAAAAACATGTTACTTATGTTAGATATCCTGATGTTAATAGCCTAGGTGATATTTTTTTACTCGATACATATTTTTAGGGTTCCGTATCCCGACAAGGAACCCTTATAAGTTCGTTTTGTCCATTCGTCTGTCTGTCTGTTCGTCCAATTTTTTTTACCTCCTGAAGTTTTAAGGCGCAAGTGCATGAAACTTTGCACAATTTTGCAGTTTAAGTATAAGTAGATCTAATTGTTTTTTGTAAAGAATATAATTTTGCGTATTAAATGGCTCTGGTACATGTGAAATGGGGATTGAAATATTTTTCTCGCTGCACCCCCTTGTGTTGGATATCGTTGATAGGTCTTTTAATATGAAGGCAAGGTTTCATACCTAACTGCCAAAGTGGCTTGGACCCAGTGATGATCCACTGATGTCCTCTGTTTTGTCTGGAACTCAAATCCATCCATCCATCCATGCCTTTTCCAATTCGAAGCTGCAACAATGCCTGCAACCTGTCTCAGCGACGGGAATCCTATCACTCCGTCCTTAATGAAAGGCTCGACTTTTTTTTTATTGTACCTACTGAGTGACGAGACGAGCGATGTCGCTCGCCTGATGGCTCTTCACGCTTGCCCGTAACAGCTCAACGCCACTCAGAATTTTGAACTTGAACAGTTGAAAACCCTGGATGGCAATGCGCTGCGCTCGTCACTCCGAGATATAAGATGTCAAATCTCTGTGTGCCCTGTAATTTCGCGCATTGTAATTTTGAGCATTGTTTTCAGAAATGACCGAAGACCTTCTACTAGCGCAGGCGGCCATTTTCTTGCAGGGTGGGTTCGACACTACAGGCTCTTCCCTTACATGGACATTTAAAGAATTGGCACACTCTCCACTCGTACAGGTAACAACATAATCAGTTTTAGACTTCCTTGATAACATGCAGTCATCATTACGGAGTCTTACGCCATGGTGATCTATGTGATCATACATTAATGATCATATCGATCGCCTTCATAACCTAATAGTAGTCATTTTTTTAATTTAAAATTTATTTTTACAGGAAAAGTTATATCAGGAATTGGTGGAAGCCAGAGAAAATCTCGGCAAAGAGTTTGATGGCAAAGATCTCGCTGAGATCCCCTATCTAAACGCCGTTATCAAAGGTTTGTAATTTTGATACTACCTACTCATTAAAATCGCACCCCTGAACAAAATTAGGATTGCCTTAACCCAAGAACAGACAAGTGAGTCATGCTTTCATGAGGAAACAATTAAGACCATTTCGCACGATTTAAGTTCATAGTAAATCCTGATCCGATGGGTCAAGATAAACCTTTAACAGCCGGTTTGTCTGTCTGTCAGCCTCCCGCCTATTTAGGTACTCCATGTCTGCTACAGCAGCGTGTTGATATTTGGCGTTGATTGTCAGCCTCGTAGGCATCTAATATACCTGTTTATAATGAAGTTTATTCAACCGGGCGATGACCTTCCCGAGTGGCATAAAAACACTGAAGGTTTTGATCTTTACATCTAAACTAAATTTTACAGAAATACTCCGTAAATACCCCCCCATGGGTTGGTTGGACCGCATTGCCGCGAACGATTACCAGCTCGACGAAAAATTCACCATGCCCGCCGGGACTCCACTGTATGTCAACGCTACGGGTATAATGATGGATCCGGAATACTTCCCGGACCCTGAAGTCTTTGATCCGGAGAGATTCATGCCGGAGAATGAGAAGAATATCAAGCCTTATACGTATATGCCGTTTGGAGAAGGACCTAGGAATTGTATTGGTAAGTACCTAAGGTATTTGTTCAAAGTATGTAGCTGGCAAGTTAAAGTTTTCATTTCACTTCATGTAGCTACTAGCAATAGCCCACGGTTTCATCCGATATCCTGCAGAATGCGTTTATATTTTTCTGGAATAAAATCATCAGATCATGACGTGTGTAGGTAGATCCTATTTTTACCATTTCCAACTACGTTAATATACATAAAAGCTAGGACACAGACCATACACCTGGTTGGAGGATCTCTAAGTAGTGTGGGCGTTGTAACTCAAATTCAGATTCTGTATACAGTCTGTGATCGGCGTGCCTATACAAGAAACCGATTCACTCGTGATTTGAAGGCACCCAGATTATAACTACCGGGGAACACCCATTCTGGTAGCGCATTCCACAGACTAGCAATTCGCACAATAAAAGTGGAATCAAAGCGCTTCGTACGGATTTTCGGAATATCAATCATAAAGCGGTGTCGATTTTTCGTACCCGCTCTGTGATGACTTTCGATAAACTGCAGTCCGAATCAATGGTATTTAAGTATGTAATTGTTGTTCTCCCAGGCATGCGGTTTGCGTATCTCTCCATCCGCTACGCTCTATCCGCCGTTGTGCGTAACTTCGTGATCAGCCCACCTATAAACACGGTGTCACCCAACGAGTGGCCAGCGGAGCGCCGAGGACTGTTCTACATGCCGGACGGGAAAGTCGAACTCGTCTTCGCGCCCAGGAACTGAAAAACCACAAAATTCACCGGCCTTTTTTTTGCAGATTTTTTTTCTTTCATTTTTGCTCTCTTGGGGAGTTTATGCATCCGATGAAAACAGTTTGTTGATAAAAGTAGCTCATATATTTATATTAAATGCTTAGCAAATGTTTTGTTGTAGGTATCTGGGTACCTAAATTAGGTAGGTAGGTACCTAATTTTATTAGAAATATTTTTTACACGGAAGTACTTCGTAGTTAGGTTCAATAAGTACCTACGCTTTATTTTCCAAAATTTGTTATGAGTAGTGATAAAGATCCAATAAAAGTTTTAATAATAACCAAAAACTAATTTTATTTATGTTCCTAGTCTTGCCTAATCTTATACATTATATTTTTAGCTATTTATCTGTCTCCTCTGCCTCCACGTAAAAATACCTGTAACACTTAAGTAAATCTAGGTACTACTACTAACCAAAATAAAACCTAATTTTGAGTGTTACCTACTTGTTAAGCTGCAAAATAACTATTGAAGAAAACCATAAGCCGCGGCTGACAGACGCGACCGATTGTGAACGGTGGTTTGGCCACAGACTTTTAAATTATATGTCTGTGGGTTTGGCCATAACTTCGACTGGCAAAAACAAAAACTTCCAGCGCGCCCACAGATCTACTACCTAAGCGCGCCTATAATATTATAGACATGAACCACAGACCTACTACCTATAGATTTTCAATGAGCGTGGCTAGCTCAGTGCCTCTCGCTTCAACAAGGTGTGTTGCCACATTAAAAATATTTGCTTTAAGTTAGGGTAATTTACCTACTATGACGAGTAGTGAATCTCTTCAATGAGTAATTTTGGAAACTTTGGAAAATCTTGTGAGATGGAAGGATATCTGAAAAATACTTATGAACAAAAGAAATTAATATTAAGATCCAAATCCATCCGTTTAAAGGTAAGACAGCTTTAAACGGCTGTATCTTTCGCGCCGTAATATCGTCAGTTGAAACTTACACAGAATATGTAATGTTACGACGGATTAACTAAGAAATATAATTAAGTCAAAACTAAAAAGGGTACACATCCACACATACAACAAACGTTTTTGTTAAGGTATTATTGTATTTGCTCTGGTGTAAAATCCAAACGGTACGTAACGGTAATCGGTACAAGCGTCAAACTTGGCGGATTATAGTGCACACCCTAAAGTAAAACAACAAATAATAAATACTGGCCGCTTGCGAGTCGGTCACACATTTCTGTTTCCCACAAGTTAAGCAACGTCGGGCGCGGTTGATACTTGGATGGATGACAGCCTGGGCGTGATGTTGTGTATTTGCACTACTTTTTGTATTTTTTGACGGTACAGAACCCTCAGTGCACGAGCCCGACTCGCACTTGGCCAGTTTATTTATTTTCATGGATGGAATTATGGATAACATCCCAATTAATGAGATACTTAGATAAAACTCTTTATTATTTACAGTACTCATATACATATACTCATATCACACGATAAATCAGACTTCAAAAAAAGATTATTTTGTTTTATTTGAACAAAATCACGCTGATGATGATTTATGATGATATATTTTCTTTGATTTAAGTACATTTAAGTGTGTTTATTAGACCCTGAGCAGCTGCAGTTGCTCAAAAATATAATTTTTCCCTTTCTGATATTGGATTCGGCATTGAAATGACTGGAACAAATTCTACTATGTTTTCCTGGCACCCAATTTTCACAACCAGTAGCACTGATCCATTTTATTCGTAAGCCAGGATCAGTTGGAAACCTGCAGAACGAATAATTTATGTTAATTGTGGTGGGTAATTTCATTTATAAACTGGCAACATTGATTGTTATTCTTCTCAGTTAATATTTTGATAAAACTCATAGGAAATACCACAAATCGACCAAAAAACGGACTAATTATGAATAAAATATTTACGCATTGATATCCTGAATTTATTTAGGTGATCATTACAAGCTCTATATGTTTACTTACGTGTGAAATGATATTTCATCGTTTTTTCTCTCACTGCGGTACTTGCAGCCCAAAATGATACAACCAACCATTGTAAATGTTTGTTTTACAGTTATTTCTAAGACGAAACACGCATTTATCACATAAAATCACCAAAAAAATGCAATAAACAATATTCAGACCCGTTTTGTTTGTCGCAGAACCGTCAGATTTTGACATTTCTGATCCAAAAAACAGGCCACGCCGATAAGGACAAAAAAGTCTTGTTATGTCCTTTTTGTACTTGTGCTGAGCCATATCAATTTGTCTCTTTCACTTGCTTTCACTGAAATATATTGCCGGGCCCTGACATGAACAAACATTTTGAATTCATGTCATTGACATCGATCTTATGCACTGAAGTGCATGTCATTGACATCGATCTATGCACTGAAGTGAGAATTTTTTTTACCCTTCTCTTTTCTGTGGATCTATGATTGTTTGTGGCATATCGCTCTTAATGTGGTACTTCCGGGACTTCTGACAGATATTAAGTTAAGATAATACATTACAATGAAAATATTATCTAGGTTTTCTAATAGGCGGCTTTATGGCTTAAAGCGATCTCTTTCATACAACCATGCACGGAAATCTATTTGGTATATCGAACCCGTCAGCTGTGTTGCAGAGTTGCAGTAAAATTATATCGTGAGATAAGGAGGTATGGCTATAATGACTTTAGCCTGCTCAGTAATAGGTGAAAAAAATCTGTCAAGTCAACTATCAAAACTGTTATGTCAAGTCACTGTCATGTCAAGTGCTTTTCTGTCTGCTTTTCGCAAATAAAAAATTAATTGCTTTTCTTTTATTTTATTTTACATTCTAAAATATTATCTCATCAGAGAAGATAAAATGAGCTGATGAGCTTGGGTATCCATTTTTAATTCATCACAATGATGAATTCGTTCCAGAATACCGCAAAATGTAAGTCAGCTTTTTAGGTTATTTTTTGCTTTGAGGTCAAAATCTCAATTGTTCATGAATCGCTTTAAATTTTCCAGATTTGCGGCTCATAAACCTAAAAGTGGTTCTTCAGGCTGGCAAAGAATGTAAACAGAATTTAACTATCCCCAAAATTGCCAAGCCGGAATTGATTCAGAATTCTGGAGTGCTGACATTCGCACCAAGAAGTATTGGCTTTGAGATCGTAGACAAATTAAACATTGGAAGGATACAGCAAGAACCTATAAAATATGTGCCGATAACCAACCCACGGTCAATTTTGCCTCTTATAGACAGCGAGCGTAAAGATGAGATTGGCTTACCGGCGTTGCAACAAGAAGAGATTCAAGCCGCTAGGTTAATTGTTATCAGGAAGAAAAAGATGAAGAAACATCAGCGTAGGAAGCTGTGGAAGAGAATGAGGCATCGTTGGGCTCGGGTAAGTCCGTAACTGATATTTGATATGCTTTCGAAATGGTAAAGGGTTGGGAGCTTGGCAAATGAAATCCCACCCATAGTATATGTTGTGTGACTAATAAAAGCCGCAGTCATCGGGTATAAACAAACATAAAATTGTTTGGAACCAGTTTGTACTTCTCACGTGGGGATCCTCACATGGTTTCGGTTGATCACTCGTTCACTAATTTGTTGTTTCATACAACTGCCCTGACGGTGCGGTCCCTGATCCCAAATTTCACCAGCTTTAGGTGATTCCGTTTAGGTAATTGTGATATGTAGCGCATACTGTATCTCAGCGCGTTAGGGTTAAAGTTCGCTTAATCTTCCGCAATCACCAAAACTGAAACATGTTTTAAACAGGTGGCGGTATGGCTCCAGATCATTTCTTTTGATTGCTTTAATTAAAGTAATGCCAGTTTTGATGATTGAAAAATATATATTGGTCACTTTTAAATTGAACAATGAAACCAAAAACAACTTTTATTTGGACCTGCTTCATAGTACCATTTAACTAAAATATAACTTAAGAGTAAGTAGTAAATTATTTTTTAATCTTAAATGATTTAAGATCCAAGAGAATTTGATTATTTTTATTTTCAATGCCTAGGTAGGCAGTACATATATTTTTTACTGAATTTAAAGACACATGCACAGACAAGAGTGCACACACCATCAGGGATATTTAGAGAGCAATGTCCATTGACTATTCTGACGACCCGCGGAAGAGTCATAGGAAGTATGTAGGATTTGACTCCAGGAAGGCCTCTCTTGACTGCAGTCTTCAGTACTTGCCCAGTAATTTGTGTGTAGTTTGATAATAAGTGTGCAAGACTAGTATCTGGGGCTATCAGCCCGAGGCCTTTATAACAGTGTGCCTCAAAAAGACAGACATTGCATACTGTGTCTCATTCTATACCTCTATCTATTTTTGTTTCACAACTAAACAGTTAAACAAATATTGATGTAATATGGAAGGAAGAAGTGAAGTTAGTGATAAAGGCATAGATGGAATACTTTTTGAACAGAGAGAACTGGTATATTATGCAAAAAATCATTCAGTCGGGAACAATAAAAAACTAATTGATTCAGCAAATTTTTATATATTTCCATCATCATTTCCAGGTAAAGCAACGTCGCCGTCAAAGGAAAGAGAAGATCTTTCAGAATGAACTCCTAGCGATGGTGAAAGCTGCCAACGAGTTCTCAGCCGAGAAGTATGTCCTGACTAAGATTGAGAAAGCCAACCACACCCCGCTGCCTACGCGCTGGCGGCACAAACGTCTCCCCGAGTTCATCATCAGGCAGTTAATGGGCATCGATAAGAAGATTAATTATAAGCACACCGATGTGTACAAAGCTTGATTTGAATAGCTGTAATATATCCTGAGCATTCACCTTATAATAAGGATGTGTTTATACTGAAGCGGAGAAGAGCAGAGAATTGTCAAAATCTACCAATCATGTTGGTTTAAGTCCATGTCTTGTCCATCGTTTCTGCTACACAGCTCCGCTTGACTCACCTTTAATGAGTTGTTAATGAGAACACCTAATTCTTTTCACAGCACCACTCCCCTTCTGTAGAAGCGCACCTTAAGCATTGGTTATTTTATTCTTATTTAATATGCTCAACTGTCCATTTGCATAATGCTTGCTAGAATGTTCATATTATTGAAGCAATTACTTGCATTGACCATTCGCTGGAATATTCATTACATTACAAGGGAATGCTCAGGCTTACCAGCACCTTTAGATGGTCAATATTTTGATAGAGATGATGCAATAACATATAGCACACTTTTGACAGTGCCAAAAAAAGTAATAAAAGCGCTTTTTACATTAGGTGGCTTAGTAGTCTGTCCTGCCGGGCTAGCATGCGCACAGCTACAAAATTTTGTCGACTCTTTTTATCTTGCCAAAGCGAGACAAACTTATATGAAACCGTAAGCACCTTGTCAAGTTCTCGTTCGACAAATTGACTACAAGATATAGTCGCGGTGTATATTAGCCATGTTGGTGTCTATGTAAAGCTGCGGTCCAACTGCCTGTTGACTGACAGGCTGCGCTGGCCGTAGCTACGCCTGGCAAGGCCTGTGTCAGCCCAAGGTAGCGTCCAATGGCCGCGATTCTCACTTACGAAGCGCTGCATATCACCATTTTTTTTTTCTAATCTGACGTCACTTCAGCTGATTTACATTATATGTTCAGTGTACAAATACATATTACATTTAATAATATTTTCTCTAAGCTTGCTGTCCGGTATCTTATAAGCAGTGCACTTATCGTGCTGTAGCCGCAGTAATGTAAAGCCATCTGCTGCTGTGCCCTTGTGAAAACGCCCTAAGGGATGCATTTGAAACATTGTCTCATGAGCAATTGAGGTTGTTTTACCCACATCTGCTTTTACTGTCTGCATATGTGCTGTGTGTAATAGTTATAAAATATTGATCATCATACGGTTCCCATGATCAGTGTGTCCACAGATGAGACCCCAGATGGCTGATGAATACGGAAAGCCTCACATAGTTCCCAGACTTCCCGTCTATGGTCTGTGAATTTGATAAGATAATTGAATGTATGCCTCACCATTCCACTGTCACCCATCTGAAATCACTGATCATGGAAGCCCACCTTAATATTACCTACAAGTTTTGGTGACAGAGTCCGAATGTTCATGTGCGTAAATACGTATTGAATTCCGTACAAATTTCTATATTGAAATTTTTGTATGGGATTTGATCCGTTTTACGCACGTAAATATTCGTACTTCGCGTCTGCGCCCACTGAAGTGCTTTCATGCTGTAGTGTAGTTCATAAATATTAGATAAAATTAGTTTTTGTGAATAGAATGAATGTTATTAAATATATACGTACCTAAAAATTCTAGATTTGGTTTAAAATTTTTGATTGGAAGGGCAATAAAGAATTTCTGTTTATCTATCTATCTATATCGCCCTGGTTTTCTAACCACATACTCGTAGTTGGGTAAGTTGGTTTTGTTGTACTATTGATTAATTAAACTAAACCAACAAGGCCAATTGTTTGCGTCTCTTTTCATTTCAATATATAAAACAAGGATGGCAACAACTTGGCATCAGGCGAGTAGGCAGTCAAAAGCAAAATTAATAATATTTATTAAATAAATAAATAAAGTTTGGAAAATGGTACAGCAGTATTGACTGCAATGGGACCAAAAAAAAAACAATTGGGCATTCTTTTTATAATAACGTTACCTCAGACTAGGTAAAGCAATGAAAAAATCGGTAAAGCTACTACGTAGGAAAAAGTAGGTTTTTTAAAGTAATTTTAAGGATATACGTTTAATCAGGAGAAGAGATCGACAACAATAAAACTGTTTTTTAGTCCCTAATAATAATATCAACACGAATTGCTTGTTAACATTTGCGATGTTGTTCTAATAGCCGTAACAGATGCATCGAACCACGAACCGCCGTCTGATCAACGGGAGAGAAAGAGTGAGAACATTATTTCCCTCTCTTTTTCTCTCGTTGGTTGAGGTGGTTGACGTCAGCCATGCTGGCCCGTCTGTTACAGCTATAATGTTTCACAATCGTTTATTTTTATTCTCTCAGTGATTTTAACAACTTCTGGCCGGTGAATGATAGGCAAAGGATGAGGTCGCACTGAGGAATAAGTCATACGCACTCAATTTCCTATGATCCAGGTATGTCCTAAAACTGTGACCAGAACCACCGGAGGATGGGCAGCAGCGTCCTAATAGTACATGGTGAACGTACTGCGATCCCCAAGCCGCCTGCCAAGCGTGGGGATTATGGCAACACCCCTCTTTATGAGGGAGGCCTTGTCCAACAGTGGACGTTAATTGGCTGATGATGTGTGTGTGATGTGACTCAACTTCCTAACAGCTGAACGGATTTAAATGAAATTTGGCATGGAGGTAGCTTACCTATAACCTGGATTAAAACATTCCAAAACAATGGTTCCCGTATGAAAGCGGGTAAAACCGTGGGGGCTTTTGTATCTAATAATGATAGTGAATAGTAGTTAATAATGGGTGTTCCGTGATAGTTATAATCTGGGTGTCTTTAAATCACGAGTCAATCGATTTCTTCTAGGTAAGCGTGCTCCATCGTAGACCGCATCATCGCTTAACATCAGGCGAGTCAAACGCAAGCCTATTCCTAAATAAAACTAAAACTTGGAAGTTACAAAATTATCAATATATATTTACTATACATAAGTTTCTGTAGGTTAATGAGAAAACAAATGAAATATACGTCATTTTCAGCAAATTTGCTTCGTCATAATAGTACCTAAGTATGCCGAAATTAGGCTCGCCTCTCGAAGTAGGTAATTTTATGTGTTTGATTGACTCCTTAATTACGCAGTCTGTTTTGTCAAAGATTAATAGTTTTGTCGCTTAGGAAATGAGGCCAACCTAATTAACTGAAATGGTTCTCTTTAGACTGGTCCAGTTTCATCTTTAGCTAACAGTATGTACCTACCTAATTAAATGTACTTTTATTACAAGTTTTTATTGTGGGACAAATTTTGCAACTGTCCCTTAGTCCCTACTAACAACTCGCTAATCTGTGCCAACTGGAAATGTCAAAAACTTTTATAATGTCCCTTTTAGTTCTGTGGGTTATTTGTTCAAGGCCAGGAAGTCATTTTCTTCGTTTTCTTAGTAGGTTAGTACACCTTCATAAGGGCTTCATCGAAACCAACCCCTAAATAAATTGTAACTAAAATATAGGTATGCTTAGGTCGGGCGCTAGTTTTCGCGAATTGATTGCGTTTGGGTCGGCGCCTATCGGATGTTGTAACTCCCAGCGAAAGGGCTGCGCGAAAGGTATCGCTGCACTGGGATCAGGTTAGCTTTGGTTCAGCCGCAATTTTGCCAAAGCGATAACAGTTTTCAATAGCAGCCGCCGTCTACTTAAGTATATATGTCAGCAACACATGTTTCCTAGAGACACGTAATATTGAGCGGTGCCATTGACATAGTTCTTCATTCGAAGCTTAATTGCTTCTAACGATGACGATATAATCACATACCTACGCCATTGCGTTGCCCCGGTGCCCTGCCCGCCTGACGTGCTAAACTCGAGCTAAAGCAAATTATCCACGCTCGATCAATTTGGTTTTATTTTGTGGTTGCCAATATTTTGGCTGCAAAGGAATAAATGCCAATTTTTTCTGAGGTTATCTTAGGCACATAACTTAGGTACTGACTGGACGCTGGTGCTCTTCTTCAACACAATGTCAACCTTAGTGTCCTCTTAATACAATAAAAAACAAAAGGTCGCCCATGCCAGTTCACGCCCAAAAACAGCCCCTGATCGTCCGGTGGGTGAGATTGACTAAAGGCATCAAGTCTGATTTATACCAGATGCGCTGGCGCCCGTCACGACACCTTACCATATCTCCCTTGTTTGTCTGATCTCAGGATTTATACATGTCATGGTAATTGTTGTTAATTTACGCGACCGCGCTGCTACTACCCGCTCTCAGTGTGACGCTGCCTTGTAAGGGTTTGGCCGTCGAAGGCCGAAGTAATAAGTAAATGTTTATTGACAGTTAAATTGTAAGCCCCAGGCCGACGTAGTTTTGAAGGAAAAGGATGGGGTTTTCCCTTAGTTTATAAACTTTACGGAAGCTGTACAGCGGAAATTGTAAGTAGGTTTTACGTTTTGTAAGCTTTGGGCCTATTTTTATACTCGTCATTTTTGCACTTGTTTATTTATTTCACGTATAACCTTTATTTTAACTTAAGTATACATACTTATTTGTAGCAGAAAGGAAGTTACATAACCTTTATCTACTTACTACATCCGGCCCGAAGGATCAAATTTTGCCGCTCTAAATAGCAAGCTTTTCCAGTAAGTATTTTCCCAGTATTTTGTTCTCGACCTAATTTTTAAGACAGCCTTACACAAGAAAGCATTTTGGCAAGGAACACTTATCCAACCTACCAACATCGTGGAAAATCTGTATCCGGTCAGCAAGTGTTTCGGAATCGACGCCATGTTGGTTTTCTTCTGCTCACGGCACCATCTTTGTTTTTACTTCTTTTCCCCGCCAAAGTTGGGAACTAGAAAATAAATAGACAGCACGAAGTTCATAAAGCGAACACCGTGCACAATTTATGGCGAGAACTTTGACCCGTTACTACGCGATCGCTCTTCCCGGGAAAAAAGATAAAGGACGCTTTAAGACGATTTAATGGTTTTTATAGATAATAAAGAGAACTTTTTGTGAAAAATCTTCAGAGCAGCATACTTACCCTTGGCTTTTCAATGAAATTTTTCGTTGTAGTAAATGTTTATTTTTATTCTTTGCTCAGAAGAATTAGCGAGTGAGGTTAAGAACATCATTGTCATGGTCAGAACAATAAATACAGAAAACAGAAATAACAAGTTGCATAGAGTGGTAAAAATTTTAATGTTGTAAGTACTGATGTCTATGTCAGGGGTGACGTACTACACGGCGTAATGTTTTTTATTAGTTTTGTTGAAAGTATAAAAACAACTATCACTCACAACACTGACAAATAAATAATTTGATTTGATTTATCGTTAGTAACGTAGGCACTTTATGGAAAAACATAAAATTCGATCATTTTAGAAAATAGGATATTTAGTATAGTGTGACCAAATACCTACTTTGATTTAAGCTTTATACTTACTCGTATTTCAGATTTATCTGCGAAAATATAAGACAAATTCATAAATCCTAAATTTTATAGGTATACTTCTAGAAAATTACATATCTAGTAGGTAATATTGCGTGGGTAAGGATTCGCAGAGCACCTATACGATGTACCTGAGTCGCGGCTCCACTATCGCATGATCTGAACAGCCGATCGTAGTAATTATTACCTAGTATTAGTATAGTTATTCAGTTCCATAATTTGGTCAACTGCATGAATAGATAAGTTGGTTCTGTATGAAAGTAATTAATATTATACTCGGGTCGGAAGAGTAGGTACATTTTGACACCGACACGAGACCCAGGATTAATTATTTACTTATAGATTATTTTTGAATGTCAAGTACCTAATTTTCCACCTTGACAAGGCTCAACAATCAAATTAAATAGTAATCTCACTTCGAAGTAAGCTTATTTTGAAAAACTTGTCAGGGAAAATTGCTTAATTTTCCTCATAATATACCTACCTATAGAAATTGTTATGAAAGTGTAGGTATAGAGGTGTGTTATTTGTCTTTAATAAGTACCGTAAAACGGGGTTACTTTGACAGTAAGGGTAACTTTGACAGTTTATGAAATGAAATGAAAATGAAATAATTTATTGTCCAGATTTGCATCCATAGCGTATAAAAAATTAAATACGAAAATTATACTATACACATTATAAATAAAATTAAGATTAACCAACACAATAATAACTTGATAACATACATAAAAAATTGAAAATTAAGATTAGTCATTATGATAATTAAGTGATAGGCGTGTGATACACCCTCCACGTGCGATGTATAGGGCTGGAGTGCCACTCTCGTACCGCAGCCACCAGTGTGTTATCTTGTAACGAAACAAAGCGTTACATATGTATATAATTATAAATACATTAAAATTATTAGAATATAAAATATTAAATTACAATTACAAATTACATTATTATTTACAAAACATACTTACAATACTTTAATTTCCTTAGTTTAGTACATCTACCTACAGACGTGGTTTAATTACTTTCAAATCCGAACGTGGCTATGCAATTCGCATGTCACATAGATTTGTATTACTCACGGCCGGCGGGGCATGACTTGAGGTATGCGGGATGAAGCCAGCTGACTGCGCGCCTAGCGGCCATTCGAAGCGATTCCTGATTCCTAAGACGGTTGACACTTGTTTAGCGTTCTAGCAGACAAGTGATTTTAATTCGCATTACTACCAGCGATCTAGCTGTTATTATTGTGTGCGTCTCCATGAGAGTGATTTCCCGTTATAGGGTGAGTTTTGAATGGCACATAAAAACTTTTCACCTCTTTCTTTTATTCATATATTCTGTGTATAATTGTACAATTTGTGTAAAAATATTATATTTCAGTTTTCTTTTTCACTGTACTATTTCACATATTTAGCTTGCTTACCTTATTTTATATTATTATTACTTCATGGAAATTTCCTTTAAAATCTCTTCAATGAATTTTTTATGACTACCTTGTTTTTTCATTTATTTTACTAAACGTACGCATTTAGATAGCCTTCAGCATTTCAAACACATTGTTCATTTCATTTTATGTATCGCTTAAGCCTTCAGCTCATCTAGGTACTAAAATGCAACTCCATTCTGATAGTAGTTACCACCACGACAAAACAACTATGCACGTAACTACCCACATTATTTGTGACGCCGTGGTGGGCCATTAGAACGGAAGTTAGATGAGCCAAATCTTAATTATTTGGTTTGTCGATTCCAAGACCAATTTCACGGAAGGACATCCCTCACACATTGCGTAGTCCGAGTTGGGGTACTACCACCGGTCCGACCCGTGTGCGGTCGATTTTCAAAACCTCACGATTTGGTCATCGTATCTTCGGCTGAACCAACCTCGCTGCGCGTCCTAGTGCCGAGGCCACTTCCCGTGCTGACCCTGAGGCCACCTACCATCTTCGACTCACGGACTCGCAATATAGGGTAGTACTGCGCTACGGAAGTAGAAACAGGCGAATCTTCAGGTCGAACAACCACGACCCTATAAATTTTATGTGCCTCCTTCTGAGCTACATTCTGGTAAATTCACTTTTATAAATTTTAATCTATTCTTTTGTTTATAACATAACTTCATTCGTTTAATAAATCTATCCTTTTGAGTACCTATATCTTGGTTTCATTTTCTTATTACCATATTAGGTAAGTAGAAGCTAAGGGCCGCTCAAAATACGGTACAATCTGAGCGGTGCAAGGCGGTGCGCACGGCGGCTGACCGGCTCCGCAGCAGCGCCTGCCAGCAGGGCACGCGCCCTTCGGCGAACATGCTGCTTGCGCTGCACCACCGCGGCAGCCGGAACATCGCGCGCCATGCGTCGTTGTACTGTACGCGCATCTCGCTCATAGTGGCCTTTATGGGGCTACTTTAACAGCGTGCCAAATAAAGGTTTAAGATTGGGCCTAAAGCAAAATCTTCAATCTTTGATTAGATTTTCACAGTAGTAAATCATGTCCAAAATCGAAAAAAAAAATACGTTAGGAAACTTCAATATATAAGTAAAGGTCGACCCTGACGAAAACATGGTAGGATAAAATTTTCTCGATAGAAAACCATCACAAAGTTACCTCTAATTTTCAACATTTTTGGTTTGCATTCTGTTTTGGTACATATTATTGAACAATAAATTATGTAAATATTATCACTCATGTATAACCTAGAGCTGACCCTAGCAATTTTTAAAAATATTGTCTATTCTATAAGCTATGAGAGTAGAAAGCACTTGGCGCTTACAACATTTTTAATCCGCGCAATACGCTGTCTTTCGTCTCGCGTGACACAAGCTTGAGGCATCGGTTTGTTGCACCGATCAGTTACCATCGCTCTGTTGAGACGGGTAGTCCATGTCAGTTCAGACGTCGAGTACGCAAGCTTGGTTCCGCGCGTCGTCGCGCCGCCCGTGTTTGTTATCCGTACATGCGCGGGGGAAATCAGAATTTATCCTGCCATTAGGCCCGCTCTTAAACGTGTGCGAAACAAACGCTAGTGACCTTGAAAGGTGGCGGGGGAGCGCCGAGCGGGGAGAGTGCAATATGTCGGTATCGCACAACTTTACGTTTCCGTACTAGTTTGAACGTGTTCGTCGTTAGTGTTTGTAGTCTGGTGCGTAAAAGTGGCTTATGTC
The DNA here is from genome assembly GCA_949125355.1 of Agriopis leucophaearia. Classification (NCBI taxonomy): domain Eukaryota; kingdom Metazoa; phylum Arthropoda; class Insecta; order Lepidoptera; family Geometridae; genus Agriopis; species Agriopis leucophaearia. The sequence goes on along the minus strand of OX421277.1, from coordinate 872,095 downwards.
AAAGTAACCCTTATATTATACTTTAGATCTTTGACGTTGATTGCATTTTAATGCCTTGTCAAAGAAACCCAACTTCGGGGTTACTTTGACACACGAAAAAAAAAAATGTGGGGGGCCTGTAGGGCTTGATATTGGTATGAGATTGATAGTTAAAGGACACATTGTTCTGGTGGAACAAAAACATCATTAATTTTGGTTGTTAAAAAAAAGTTATTTCCAAAAAACTATCGAAATATGTGCAAAGTAGCGTCGTTTTACGGTACACAAAATAAATAACACTACGGGCTCTTCCACAACTAGATACCTATTTTTTTATCACGGAAAAGGCGAAAAATATATATAACTGTGGCCCTAGTACGAGCACTTGCGAAAAAGTATTCGTTCCGTAAACGATAGCAAAATGTATGAAAAATTTAACGGCGCCTCTATCGGACGTAAAGGGAAACTGAATTTTTCATACATTTGCTATCGTTTACGGAACGAATACTTTTTCGCAAGTTCTCGTACTAGCCCCACTGAAGTCAAAACCGTGTCGTACCTACGACTTATTACAGTTACTAGTGGAAACCGTAGATCCGTATAATAAAATGCATGGTTCAATAGTATCTGGATTCTCGAGCATAACGAAAAAATTAAGTCTTAATTATCAAGACGAATAGACAACAAGTAGTAGAGTAGATTTCGTTAAATTACTAACATAAAACTAACAATTTAATGTTAGTAATTTAACGAAAAACTTCTACTCTCAAACATTCCCTTCAAGAGTTTTGTGAAAAACTACTATTGTCAACTGAAGGTTGACAGAAGCTCAATCTTGAGTTTTTCCATAATTTGAAGCTGTTATTTTCAATAAAAAATACATTGTCTATATATTACAGGAATCACATTTTCTATACACCTTTCTACTTATTTGATAGAATCAGAACATCCGGTTTTCGTTAATTTTCGTTAAAAAATGTGAGATGGCACTTAATGAAAAAATCACAAACAGCTGTTCTGAATTTACCTGCAAAGCTTGCACCTAATTATACTCCAAGCAAGGAAACTTGTACGAAAACACGTCCAGGACCGTCCACTTGATCACGTATGAGGATGTCTCATCTGCATGCCTTTTTGGGGGCTTTGAAGCACGAAAAACTGTCGTAGGTATGCATAATTCATTCAGAAAACTTTAAGAACTAAGCCTGATACATCACAACGGGCTAAGGAGCACGCAGGACCTTGTATTCACAACTCTAAAATTGATAGAATCAGTATCGGAAGCATGAAAATTATTGAGCATTATTTTTTAAGACGAAGTTGCGGTACTAAGAGTGTTTACAGTGCTTTGCCAGCCCGCGGAGTCTAAAATAAATTAGTAAGCACTCTGTCGTTATAATGATTATCAAAATAAAAATCGATTTCATAAAAATGTCAGAACTAGACAAAATTTAAATGATAGCACCAACACCAAAGCACCAGCTCAAAAAAAAAATTACGTTTGCCGATTCGTGGTCTTCACCTTAGAACATACATATGTATCTCTACCCCAACCTTGTCCTTTAGATAGAAGCCCAGTATTGATGTCTGATAGTAAAACCAATCTTAAGGGCCTTACTTAATATCGTTACTCAAGTTAATCTATTCTTAAAAGTGCTCTCTCAACTTCTCGCTGACGGCAATGGTCAGACGGTAAAACGAAACAGAGCATACTTACATTAACTTGAGTATCGATTCTAAGTAAGGCCATATTTTATATGTTTCAAGACAGCATTGTCTATTGAAACTTATTTCACGCTCTCGGAAACATTGCATGAGTAACCGCCCTCGTACAGAACCGCTGAATATATTGCTCGATATTCGAAACGAGCTTGATTTATGCGCAGATTTCTATATTTTATCTTTCACATGAAGCATTTTATTACCACATTGAAGGAAATATTCTTAGACATTCAAATTAAAATATAAAAGATTAATTTCACCGGTACTACACTAAAAAACCCGACCTACAGGTAAAACAAGTGGTAAGGCTCTAACCTCCAGTTACGCCACCCAAACTGACTGACTTCTGTAGGTCAATTCTCCCTAAAATCACCAGACAAGCCGCACTACGTCAACAAAATAGTTGACGTCCGGTGTTGCCGGTGACCACGTGTCGTCCAAGTTCAGTTACACGCAAGTCTTGATTCTTAATCTAGAACCCACCTAATATGGTCAAGCTAGAAGTTAGGAACACTCAGACGCAACACAAGTATAGGTTATTGGGGCTCACCTTCCAAAAACCCGTCTCTCGTAATAACAATTACCTACAACATAAATAGGCATCTTTTTGAATCAGTACTCTATAAATATAATTATCAATATAAAAAACCGATTTCATCTGAACTGGACCAAATTGAAATGGAACCAAACGGAAAGCACCAGCATTCAAAAAAAAAAAAAAAAAACGGTTCACCCAGTCAAAAGTTCTGAGGTAACAAACATAAAAACAGTCGAATTGATAACCTCCTCCTTTTTAGAAGTCGGTTAAAAACAGTACAATAGTCTACTATCGGCACAAAAGGTTAATCAGTCGTAATCTCCATAACTAACGCATTAGAGCAAGTATCGACAAATAAAGGCTTCTACACACATAAACCAGTTCGCGGCGCAAGTTGAACGCGAGTTTGCACGTTTTGTAATACAAAAAACATGGAAGGCGTGACCAATAACATGCATATCCCTCTGTCAAAACATATGCGCTTGCGGCTATGCACGTTACACACGTACAGTATCTATAGATGTGTGTAGGTATATAATTTTGATGTATTGCTCTTATTTATAAATGGAAGCGTTTGAAGTTTTAGTGTGTGCGTGGATCCCACTGCAAAAACTACAGAAAAATATGTGTCGGTTCGCAACGCTATAAGTATATAACGTCTCCCCTCCGGGTCGCTCGCGACATAAAGAAGGAATGGTATGAACTGTGATAAATATATCAAATGTTGTTTAGATAGATATATATATAGATATAGATATAGATATATATAATAGATTTCGTTAAATTACTAACATAAAACTAACAATTTAATGTTAGTAATTTAATGAAATCTACTCTCAAACATTCCCTTCGAGAGTTTTGTGAAAAACTAGTATTGTCATCTGAAGGTTGACAGAAGCTCAATCTTGAGTTTTCCATAATTTGAAGCTGTTATTTTCAATAAAAAATCATTAAAAAATACATTGTCTATATATTACAGGAATCACATTTTCTATACACCTTTCTACTTATTTGATAGAATCAGAACATCCGGTTTTCGTTAATTTTCGTTAATTTTTGTTCAAAAATGTGAGATGGCACTTAATGAAAAAATCACAAACAGCTGTTCTGAATTTACCTGCAAAGCTTGCACCTAATTATACTCCAAGCAAGGAAACTTGTACGAAAACACGTCCAGGACCGTCCACTTGATCACGTATGAGGATGTCTCATCTGCATGCCTTTTTGGGGGCTTTGAAGCACGAAAAACTGTCGTAGGTATGCATCATTCATTCAGAAAACTTTAAGAACTAAGCCTGATACATCACAACGGGCTAAGGAGCACGCAGGACCTTGTATTCACAACTCTAAAATTGATAGAATCAGTATCGGAAGCATGAAAATTATTGAGCATTATTTTTTAAGACGAAGTTGCGGTACTAAGAGTGTTTACAGTGCTTTGCCAGCCCGCGGAGTCTAAAATAAATTAGTAAGCACTCTGTCGTTATAATGATTATCAAAATAAAAATCGATTTCATAAAAATGTCAGAACTAGACAAAATTTAAATGATAGCACCAACACCAAAGCACCAGCTCAAAAAAAAATTACGTTTGCCGATTCGTGGTCTTCACCTTAGAACATACATATGTATCTCTACCCCAACCTTGTCCTTTAGATAGAAGCCCAGTATTGATGTCTGATAGTAAAACCAATCTTAAGGGCCTTACTTAATATCGTTACTCAAGTTAATCTATTCTTAAAAGTGCTCTCTCAACTTCTCGCTGACGGCAATGGTCAGACGGTAAAACGAAACAGAGCATACTTACATTAACTTGAGTATCGATTCTAAGTAAGGCCATATTTTATATGTTTCAAGACAGCATTGTCTATTGAAACTTATTTCACGCTCTCGGAAACATTGCATGAGTAACCGCCCTCGTACAGAACCGCTGAATATATTGCTCGATATTCGAAACGAGCTTGATTTATGCGCAGATTTCTATATTTTATCTTTCACATGAAGCATTTTATTACCACATTGAAGGAAATATTCTTAGACATTCAAATTAAAATATAAAAGATTAATTTCACCGGTACTACACTAAAAAACCCGACCTACAGGTAAAACAAGTGGTAAGGCTCTAACCTCCAGTTACGCCACCCAAACTGACTGACTTCTGTAGGTCAATTCTCCCTAAAATCACCAGACAAGCCGCACTACGTCAACAAAATAGTTGACGTCCGGTGTTGCCGGTGACCACGTGTCGTCCAAGTTCAGTTACACGCAAGTCTTGATTCTTAATCTAGAACCCACCTAATATGGTCAAGCTAGAAGTTAGGAACACTCAGACGCAACACAAGTATAGGTTATTGGGGCTCACCTTCCAAAAACCCGTCTCTCGTAATAACAATTACCTACAACATAAATAGGCATCTTTTTGAATCAGTACTCTATAAATATAATTATCAATATAAAAAACCGATTTCATCTGAACTGGACCAAATTGAAATGGAACCAAACGGAAAGCACCAGCATTCAAAAAAAAAAAAAAAAAAACGGTTCACCCAGTCAAAAGTTCTGAGGTAACAAACATAAAAACAGTCGAATTGATAACCTCCTCCTTTTTAGAAGTCGGTTAAAAACAGTACAATAGTCTACTATCGGCACAAAAGGTTAATCAGTCGTAATCTCCATAACTAACGCATTAGAGCAAGTATCGACAAATAAAGGCTTCTACACACATAAACCAGTTCGCGGCGCAAGTTGAACGCGAGTTTGCACGTTTTGTAATACAAAAAACATGGAAGGCGTGACCAATAACATGCATATCCCTCTGTCAAAACATATGCGCTTGCGGCTATGCACGTTACACACGTACAGTATCTATAGATGTGTGTAGGTATATAATTTTGATGTATTGCTCTTATTTATAAATGGAAGCGTTTGAAGTTTTAGTGTGTGCGTGGATCCCACTGCAAAAACTACAGAAAAATATGTGTCGGTTCGCAACGCTATAAGTATATAACGTCTCCCCTCCGGGTCGCTCGCGACATAAAGAAGGAATGGTATGAACTGTGATAAATATATCAAATGTTGTTTCGTCCGAGTAGACATTCCCTCAGCTAGACCTGCTGAGGGAATGTCTACGGGCCGTAGACATATTGTGTATCTACTATTTTTATCCCGCTAGAAAGACAAACATATCCATATTCTAGCTCTGTCGCGTCTACGCGTGGATAAAAACGATGGATAGACAATTTTTCCACGGCCCGTGCTAGGCCTGTAGGAACCGTATCTAATTTTTTTCAGGATAAAATGTATTCTGTGTAACTTTCCGGTCTTCTAACTATTTCTATGCAAATAATTACGCCAATATGTTGCTCTGTTCCTGTATAAAAACCAAACTTACAAATCAACACACTATTGAAACAGCATAATACCTATTAGTACTTACAAGGAGCGCGCTGCTCTTGGTCTTCTGTTGGTGTGTACAAGCCTTAACGCCGTAACGGAGCGCCTAAAAGTTAATTGTCTATTAATTCGGCGTCGAATGGGACGATACATCGAGTAAATAAACTCATCTGTTTCGAGACCACAGCCTCAGAGTATCTGCTTCGCGGTGCCTTAGCGTTCCTTCCTTCCCGTAGAGATGCAAACTACCTCGGAAAGTCGAATAATTATCGAATCAGTTTTAGAACGATTTCGGCTTATAAAATTGACACTATATTTCTCAATGTAAAAACCAGGCCAAGTGCGAGTCGGGCTAGCACACATGAGGGTTCTGTACCATCACAAAATACAAAAAGTAGTGCAAACAACATTACACCCAGGCGGTCACCCATCCAAGGAACGACCGCGCCCGACGTTGGTGGTGAACAGAAATTAGTCACCGACTCTCAATTGGTAATTATTTAATACTAGCTGCGCCCCGCGGTTTCACCCCCGTAGTGATGAAAATCGGTGATGATGATGATGAAAAGTAGACTATGTGTCAATCCAGGACATAAGCAATGTATATTCCAAATTTCATCCAAATCCATCAAGCCGTTTCTGCGTGATTGAGAAACAAACATTCATCCATCCAAACTTTCACATATATGATATTAGTGTGATTTATTGAACCTAATGATGCATTCGGTATTCATTCGGCTAACATATTAACCGAATTGCAATCGCGTACAACTCTATTGTGGTACATTCTCACTAGATTGAAACGTATGGCGGGAGCACCACATCAATCCGTAGGGCTCTTTTATAGGTGTGGCGAACGAAATCAAGACGCATTGCTCTATAAATGAGACCTATAGGATACCAGGCGGAGGTAGAGATTACTCGAGTGAACTCAATTGTCTTGAATACTGCCACTAGTGCTGGAACATGCTCTTTATCGTGCTTGTTAAAAAAAAACTGGGACATTATTGCACACACGGTCATCTGACACCAGACTAAGCAAAACTTGTAACATGGCTGCCAGAGACTGATATATATATATATTTAATACATCCTTAAATAGACAAACACAAATGTTCATCACACAAATGTTTGTCTTAGGTGGGAATCGAACCCACGTCCCCAAGCACAGAAGGCAGGATCACTACCAACTAAGCTAACGGGGCTGTCTAATCTAACAGGACTGTGATTTTTTATTGTATTGTCAACATATTATAGTGAATAAAGCAGCCAAGTGCGAGTCGGCTCGCGCACTGAGGATCCCATACCACCACATAAATTGTTAACTATAAACCAGTCAAAAGTTCAGAAGTAACAATATATGTATATACAGTCGAATTAATAACCTCCTCTTTTTTGGAAGTCGGTTAAAAAAAACTTCACACCCAAGCGGCCACCCCTCCAAGTACCGGCCGCGCCCGACGTTGCTGAACTTTGGTGAAATTTATTATTTTACTTTTAAATGTGTACTATAATCATACACCACATATTACCGTTTTTACACTAGAGCAAATACAATATTACGTTTAAAAAAATAGTTTGTTCTATAACTTTTTGACTTTATAATTATTTATTTGTTACTCTGCCGTAACATTACATATCTTGTGAAAATTTTAACTTGCTAACTATTACGGTTCGAAAGATACAGCCGTTAAAAGGTAGGACAGACAGAGAGACGGACGGACAGTTAACGCAGGCTTAGAAATAAGGTCCTGTTTCCACCCTTTGGATACGAAACCCTAAAAAAGGAACATTGCAGTTGTGGGAGCCACGTTGCCGACTTTTTTGTAATGCAGATACGTGCCATACACGCCACATTCAGAGTCTCAGACGTATCATACGTGAAGAACTCCGCGTACTTCCTCTACCGTGCGAGATTATTTTCTAAATAGGCCTTATCATACACTCCAATCTCAGTATACCTGCCATGCAGAATAAACCTTCTATCGCAACGTTTAAACAAACTCAAAGACGTACTTAAACAAAAGTCCTGGCTACAGACACAGCTATTCTACGAAATTGGCGGATTATAGTTTTTTCTTTGGTAAATTTGAAATTATATTATTACGTTCTACAATTTAGAAAATTATTATTTATAAGTTTTTTGTATTATTATAAGTTTATTTTGGTAGGTAACATTCATAAAATAATTTTGTATTTGTAGTGAACTGTTGCCTTTTTTATAGTGAAGCATAGTGTCTCTCGTAGCGCTTAGCTACGAAAGCGTAGCATCGTTCGCAGTGAACTGTAGAGCCTTAGCAAAACGTAGCATTGTTCGTAGAATCGTATGAAAAATGGAAAATATCGGTTTATTCAAAAAAAGTTACCCCACCTCTGGACCCCGACAACCATCCAGACACCTTCTCTAGAGAGTGGCACGGTATCATACCTTAAGTGCTATTTGCTAAGTGTCCTGCGTGTACTTGAAAACACTCGTGAAGCAATCGATAAGATGGTACTAACTTTCATCAACATAAATTACTACGAACTTTTATGGGAAACTTTTTAGAATTAAATTTTTTTTGTTCTTTTTACAATAACATGCCATACTATTAGCACTTAGATTAGGTAGGTAGATGGATAGTCATCTCAAATTCTTAAACACCGCATTGCGTCTACCTACACGTTCCGCAAAGAAAATTTCTCGTCTTTTTTATTTTAATTTAAAAAGGAACGAAGAGGAAAGCAGGTAATCCCCCGGGAGGCGGGGAAATTGATTCTATACCGGGGAAATATCGCGGGATATTAAAAACACGGAATGTCCTTCAACAGGTAAAGGAGAGGGCACATTAGTAACGCAGGCATGAACTAATTATATATATATTAAAAAAAAAATGCATACATTTTATTTTATTTCTTACAGATTAATTACTTATTAGTTTCAGGTATAATAAATTTTTATAATTTTTTATCATTATGAACAACTTATAGGACAAACAAAAAACCGCGAAAAAAGCCATCGACAAAATGTAATGTATGAAACAGCAGTTTTTTTTGCGGTTTCAGGGTTGGTCTCATAGTAATAGTTGTTCATAATGATGAGTACAATGACCTCCTTTCGGCTTAGTAGTCTAAATGCGTAACCCTGTATAAATGTTACAGATGATTCAAAAGTTTGACAATCGGCTGGATTCATACCTGCGCTATCCACACAATAAACACAAAACTTTCTGTGTTTGAATGAGGAAAATACAAACACACTTTCACATTGTATAATGTCAAGGTTTCTTATAGGTCAATCAGGGGCCTTACGAATATCGATTAAAGCGGGCTCGAAAGTGCGCAAATCACGCAAACGCGCCGTGATACGGTTTGAGGTCGCGCAACTTTTCGCATCACCTAAACAGAATCGCTTAAAAGGTTGCCAGGTCGCTGTAAGGTCCCCAGGTTACTCCGTTACACTTAAAAGATTCAGCTTTCTATTTCATTATCAAATAAGTACTTATATCTATAACAGACGGTAGAGTTACGCGGGAAAATAATTATAGAGCAAACTTGTAAGACATTTTGAAAACTTGTCGGAAACATAAATCTGCAGCCAATTTACATTTAATCCGAGCAATATTCCGGCAACTTAGCGAACCAACTTCTATAGATTTACAATTCCGATGCAGGATTATGTTCTTGGTACAGTCATTAATAATATTCAAAATTAACGTTTAGATACCAGCCAAGGCCCACAACGAATATACCCAGCGTAGACAAATATACTAACCCAGCAGATTGTTTATCGGGATTGATAGAAACCTCTTTTTATTAAAGTGAAAACTTCTTTAGACGCGTTTAGCACTTTTTGGGTGAACAAAAATCATGGAACTAGCGTCATCATCACTCTATACCGTGTATTTTAAAACAACGCCATCTCATGTAGAATATGTGAATTACTATGACTGATGTGTTTTTTTTCTTATCGTGAATAGTCAGACCCAAGATAGGTACGCCCCGGGTATTGCAGCTGTCTAGTCCATTGATTGAATTTATGTTTAGCATTAGTTTTATTTAGTTTCCCGTGGGAGACACGTCTCACCCATATGCGCTGATCGGTTCTGTGATGTGTCGTTATAATTAAGAATCTTGCTCAGAATTGATCCCGTCTACAAAACGGGGCTTACAAGTTTGGCATCAGATCACTTCGTATTTCATCATCATCATTGACAGTTCATTCAACCTAATTCTCCCTGTTCACCGCTCATCTTATCCGTATGTAATTGATCATATCGTTTTTATCTCAATAAATAATTTTATTTGATTTAATTTAATTTAATCCATTTATCACCACCAATCACGATTTGTACGCGATTGTCGTGTAGGCGTACTGCGTCATTTTTCGTCATACAAATTTTTTATTTTTTTATTTAGTAAAAGGGCTAAAAGCCAATTACATCAATAAAAAATTACAAATAAGACTAATTAACACATGTCACAAAATCGTATAGAACAATAATTCATGTCAATAGGTAATAACAAAAGAATTATACAGTTATAATTTAATTAAAATAAAATAAAAATTCAATTTAGTCATTCTGAACTAATCCCCTATAAAACAGTAAAACTGCATTAAATAAATGTGCTTCTACTATTGTTCGTGACTGCACTCCAGTGCGACATTTATGCAAAAACAGCTCTCTAAGCACCATTCACAGCTATTAACAAGCGCTTCAGCTGATTGACTTTAAAAACAGTTGCAGAGTCAGCAGCGCTCAAGCCGCTGAGTGGGCTGGAAAGCACGTTGCTACTCTGAATTGGAATAGAACGAAGTTTGATTAAAATTCTTTTGAAGAAAACTATAATTAGTATAGTAAAATCATGTGCTTATATAATTGTGTATTGATATAGGTATAATTTAAGTTGAATTTATATTTGATGTATCTGGTTCTCTATTTAAATAATAATAATAAATATCTGGGACATTATTGCACACATGGCCATCTGACCTCAAACTTTTTGACAGCAAAGCTTGTAATATGGCTACCAGAGACTGATGTATCGTACATACATATATATTTTTAAATACATACTAAAATAGATACTAACACCCAGACATAGAACAAACACAAATGTTCATCACACAAATGTTTGTCCTAGGTGAGAATGGAATTTCTTGTTAAAGTTTCGTTTTTTAGTTTATTTTCGTTGATTGACCAGCTTTTTGTCTTTAAATTAAGTATAAGTGTTTTTGATGCACGCCTAAATACCATTTGTTCCAACATAGTGGATGACTAGTAGAAAATGTTTACCATTAAGTCCTTCATTTGTGCATTTGTAGGTAATTAATTTGTAAGTGTGTAATAAAGTATTAATTAAATTAATAATTAACTGAAATAAATACTTAATAACTCACAATTAGCGAGATTCAAAAAAGGAGGAGGTTTTCAATTCGAGTGTTTTTTTTAAATGTTTGTACCTCAGAACTTTCGGGTAAACTGATTTGGATGATTCTTTTTTTATTTGAAAGCTAGTGCTTCCCGTGTGATCCCATTTCAATGTGGTCCAGTTCTGACATTTTAATGAAGTCAGTTTTTTATATTGATTATTATTAATTGCTCGTTAGCACCTGTGTTTATCTTCAAAAATCCATCACCGCGACCAATCTCAGTGAACACTCGAAAGTTGTACAAGTCTAGCGAGAAACAAAGTTGGACCGAACATGTTACAAGTCGAGAGTTGGTCCACTTGGGACACTTCAACCAAGTGCCTCTTTACCGAGTTATTGTGACCAGAGCCGCTAGAGGTGGCAGTTTTTAACCGACTTCCAAAAAGGAAGAGGTTATGAATCTATTCGACTGTTTTTTTTATGTTTGTTACCGCTGAACTTTTGACTGTGTGAACCAATTTTGATGATTATTTTTTTATTTGTAAGCTGGTGCTTCCCATTTTGTTCTATTTCAATTTGGTGTAGTTCTGATGAAGTCGGATTTTTTATATCGTTAATTATATATGTTTTGTACAGTTATATGATTATTTACGGGATATTTACCGTGGTAAGGTTGTAGAAGGAGCTCCTTCCACAACCTTACCACGGTAAATATCCATTCGGTATATATATTTATATAAAATTAGTAAGTATCGTAAATATTCCCTTACTCTTGTTAAATTTCAGTAAAACATTTCAGTTGTAAATTTTATTTATATTACACGGGAATTACTCATGTAAGATTAAGCCGGTTACACCGACTATAGTTCAACCGCATTCGGCGATCTTTTTAGAGGTAAACAGCTGATATTATATTATAATTAAAATAGAAAACATGCAAGACTGCAAATCCCTGTCGTAAATTGCTTTCCGAGCTAGATCTAGCTTTTTTGTGACTGTGTGTCTAACATAATATGTAAGTATACAGCGCTTGCTTAGCGCTCTATAGTTTTTTTTAAATAATTTGCTCAATTAAAATATCCTTGTAATGGTATGTAGAGAAATGCTAGAGAACAAGCATTCAGAGCCGTAAAAATATGCAACACTTTACAGAATAGTCAATTTTCAAACTTTGTATAATTTACCGTATTTTTTCGGGAAGCATTTCAATCTAGCGCTTAACAAGAACTAACCCAGCGCGCTTTCTTTAAGCAGTAGTTGGCAACACTGCTGCAAGTAATACGCGTCAGTTCTTTATCTGGTGACTTACCTTCCCGACTTCACAGGTTCACACCCCTGCAAACTTACTGCTAAAGAAACAAAGAAGAAAATATCAGATAACAGCAAGATGAGCTCCACAAAGGCTCACAGTTCGCAACAACTCCCGACCAGACATGTTATCGAACTGGAAACACTTGGAGTTGGCACATTTTGATACAGATTACATAAAGAAAGATACCAATTGACCGCACTAATGGAATCGACCCTTCACAACATCTAAACACAGAAAAAAATTATATTTTTTTGTTTAAATTAGAACGGCTGCCAAAACATTTTTGTAAGAAATTTGTTGTAGCCACTTGTACCCATATAAACCCATAGCAACTGTGACGTGGAGTTTGACGCGTTAACTTAAATAAGAATGTTCAATCAAGTATCTGTTACAATACCTGGCCACAGAGTTTCCTTCTCATTTCCGTTCTATTTACTTCTCTTTTCTCAATCAATTTAATTACATTACATTTTACATTACATTAATTGTCTAATATATGTAATAATTGACTTAAAAGCGGGCCCCAAACTCGGCTAGGCCAGTCTCTTGGAGGCCCGTGAAGTGGATTTGCCTATATATGATTTTTCTGTGATCTAACACATACTCGTACGTACTACACCGCTGTTCTAAACAGTGCTTAGTAGCTCTTCTATACCTGCTACACGGCAGTACTTATGTAGGTGTTGGGGTAAACGGGTAGAGACTTCGTATCTACAAATAGTGCGTGAGGTTTTATGGGTATCAAATGAAAGGCATTACCGAGAAGGATACGATAAAAAAAAGAGGCCTACTGTACATTTCTTGGTTTAATGCTACGGCACCCAAATTTGAAAAACCACACACTGGTTGAACTGAACTTTAGCTAATGTAAATTACAAAATTTCGCTATTAGAACACGGATATCCAAGAGAATGTAATACTCCTACGGAGACGCATATTTTACATATTATGTCAAGCGAGATATATTCATCTAAACAGTTTTAATGTAAGTCTTGAATCTTGATAGATACATAAATACTTAAAAATACGTGAACATTACCTGCCGGCTGCGGGCTCTACCCTTCCTGCTATTGGTTAATCTGTCCAGAAGGGCTGGACGAAATTAAGAACAATGGTAATTTTTAGGTAATCCGATCGAAATATTACTTGTAACTGAAAAATCCCATCTGAAATAAGCAAGTACCTACATTAGGTATAACGACTTTCTACTATCTGTGATGATTATCTGTTTCTTTGTAGTTTGTGTATGCTAGTGCAGAGATTTCTACTCGATGAGAACTACTTAGCGAACGTGTCTTCAATATAAATTGTATAGCTTTTCTTATTCATAAAATGCAGGCAGTATTTTTATGGCTATAAATCTACCAACAGTTGCCAAATATGCTGCCGGGCCGCCTGATGGTAAGCGATCAACGTCGCTAATAAATATTATACATAACAATAAATATGTAACACCAGGGGCATCCCAGATACGTTGATAATATTTAAATAGTTATAACAGCACCTTTGAAGAGCCACGTTCTGGTTACTCGAACATGCTGCAGGTGGAATTTTATTGATGGCTACTAAAATAACAAGGTGTATCAATGAAAACTTAAACTATGTCTATAACATTTATTCGCGTTATCAAGTGAGGTGCTATTACCAATCAATCACTCCTGATACTTCAATATTTTCCTCAAATGTCTCCGAATATCTCCAGACGCGCCTGATGATGGATGCCGATGGACGGCCGTGATTGATGCGCATGCTCCTTCATTGTCATAGGATATACTGACCAACTGGACGGACTCAAGGTGGGCCACGGGGTATCTGGCAGCGTATTAAAGAGTCTTCTCTGGAGTTGCAGGTATCAATACACGAAGTCAGTTGCGTCCAGGACATCAGCTTGTTTATTATTCGACGACTTTCGCTTCTTTCTTCAACTTCCGGCTCCATCATCAGACTCTCAACACCAAGTGTATGGGACTTGTTTAACAACAAACCAAATGAGTCAAACTCAAAGGATTTACTAGTAGCCATTGAAGAATCTTACCATCCACCTTCTGACTCCATCATCAGATCAGTTCGATGGTACCAAAATATTGTATTGTCATCCGGATTACATATACTTGAAAAGTTTCTAAATAGACAATTAGAAGTAGGTTTAAATCTTAGATCATTCGAACAAGGCGAGGATTTTCGACTTCATAAAAATGACAAAACTGGACCAAATGTGGTCCCACACGGGAAGCACCAGCTTTGAAATAATAAAAAAATCATCAAAATCAGTTCACCCAGTCAAAAGTTCTGATGTAACAAACATAAAAAAAAACAAAAACAAAAAAACAGTCGAACTGATAACCTCCTCCTTTTTGGAAGTAGTAAGTATAAAAAATAGACCCAAAGGTTACATAGAAATAAATTTTGTTTGTAATAAATTACTTTTTCAGTATTTCATAGACTAGGCCTTTCTTAACTTGCCCCTATACTCCACTGAGCAAACCCTGAGTACGACTGCTATGCCTAAGCATATTAACCAGCCAAAACTGACCCTTGTTTTATAACACAGCTTATATTGCACAGAGCTCAATATCGGTTCTCGTAATCTCCAGATAAAAGTGACCTGTGCATTCATGTAAAGTTTTAAAGATAGGAGATCTATAGATTTTGGGTGACCTTTTGTCACGTGAAAAATGCTTTAGGCCAGTCGTGAGATATGAATAAAGAAATGACACAGGGATTCTGTTGTCATTTTATTGAGAATCATCCAAGAACTTTGTCAGGATTTCTACTGATGGTCAAACTATAATTTTGGTAGTATAAGGATGGTAGTCAAACGATTTACCACTACTTCGTGGTTGTTGGTATCATAACCGATATCTTTTTGATTATATTAGGATTGTGTGTAAACCTCGAGCATTCATGCTCACCATCGAAGGCACCTTCTTGCGGCGGCGTCGTGTGTCGGGTCGCTCTCTTCCCTCAGATATGTTTGAGGAGGGCGATGGCTGGCACATGAGTCATGCTCGTGATCGGGTGCTGCTTGCGGGTCACTGGTCTGCTCGCGGTATACACATAAACTAGTAATAACATGACTAAATTGTTTTAACCTTAGACCAAGATATAACTATCTTTCCTATTCCAAAGGAAGATTTTCTTTCTAAAAAAATAGCAAGTTCAAAAGTCAACAAAGTGCACTACTAAAACTACACATTTCTTCTAACAGTGAGTGTTCTAGAAGATGATAAGACTGGACTGCAGAACCTTAACGATCCGTAGAAGGTTTCGAACAAGAAGCAAGTACTAGTGCCCACTATTAGACGAAAGGAACACAGGTTGCAAAAGTATAGATAGATAGAAACTCTTTATTGTGTACACCAGAAATATTTATTGAAACAAAGGTAACTTAAATAACAGAAAATTAACATAAACTTAAATATTAACTAAAAACTAAAACTTAAAATAATAAAGTAGCTAAATAAATACCTAAATAAAACTGAATACCTATCCAAAACTATAAACTACCTTTTTACCACCAGAAATAAAAATTACATACATATAGAAAACACTTACGAGCTAGTGCCACAAGTGGCGGCCTTATCGCTAAAAGCGATCTCTTCCAGGCAACCATTGGAAAGAATTTACGTAACAGAATCGACGGGGGATATACTTAGTTGAAGTGAGAAAGGATTTTTTTTCCGGAAAATTTACAGCTCCAGAGGGAATGTCCATATGTCGAATGGCGTAGCTAGTTTAGAATACTACTACTTACTAAACATAGAAAAGAATGCAATCGGTCCCGGTCTCTCACGGTCTTTCTCTAGTTGCAGCTTGCTTAAATCCGACGCCCTTATTTAATTAATACAATACAAAAGACAATACAATAACAACAACACAATACACACAAAACAACACAACAAACAAACAACAACAACAAAACAATAACCACACAATACAATATTTACAATTAAAAGTGACAAAATCACCTCACCCTGAGCGCCAGTTAAAAGAAAATATGTCCATCGGAGCGGAAGGCGCTTTGAAGGCACCCTTTGTGTCGTGTGACGGCAGCGTGCGGGCCACAGGGTCTGTGTCGGCATTCACAACATGCCATCAGACTCACCACGTGCCACACGTGTGTAAAGTGGCAGATTTTGTGTGTGGACGTACTGTGACACAGATTCACATAGCCAAATACACGCAAACAGTAGCCGGGAAACTTAACATGAAAATTTAAGATAAGAAAAAAAAAAACTCAAATGCAACAGTATTTTAATACAATTTTAATAAAAGAATAATAATGAAAAAAATAACTGAAACCGACCTTTATACTCCGCAACATGGCGACTAAAGAGTATCAAATATTTAATTTAAATTTTGAATGGCATGCAAATAGTAAGTTGTTTAAAAAAAAAGCACAAAATAATGGCGCGCTGTTGTTCATTATTAATTTAGAAATTACAATCGATTGATTGAATAACTCTTTATTATTGTTCACATATATTTATTGTAAAAAAAAAAAAAAATTATGATAAAAAAAAATACAGAGGACAAAAAAACAACTTTTTATAACTAACGTAACAACTGGCAGCCCTATCGCAAAAAGGGATCCCTTCCTGGCAACCTTAGGATTGAAAGGATTTAAAGAAGACGTTTTTTAGTAGTGGTAGGACTCTTTTGCAGGGGTCCGCCTGGGGAAGTACCACACCTTTGCCAGTTATTCAACCGCCAAGCAGTAGTGTGCAAACACTACTGTGTTCCGGATTGAAGGGCAATGTTTCCAGCGAAATTACAGGGCACACAGAGATTTGACATCTTATATCTCGGGGTGACGAGCGCAGTGCATTGCCATCCAGGGTTTTGAACTGTTGAAGTTCAAAATTCTGAGTGGCGTTGAGCTGTTATTGGCAAGCGTGCAGAGCCATCAGGCGAGCGATTTCGCTCGACTCGTCACTCTGTATCATAAAAAAAAGACAGGGTGTGCAATAGAGTATATAGACTCATTTTTTCTTCATTGACCTCATATCTTGACCATTTAATTTGCCAAAATGAGTGTGATGAAAATATCTTGACACCCACCTGAAATTGTACGAAAAAAATGAAGTATTTGGCGCCAACATGAAAATAACATGTTACCACATTGTATTATTTTCCTATACTTATGCATTTTCGATTGTTAATGTGTAATAATGGTGGATTATTATTTATTATAGTTGTTTTTTTTGCAAGTGATATAATGAGGTTAAACGGGTATTTTCATATTGTTTCCAAAACTGTAACTCCTCGAATAAATTACCCACCCCGTACTTAACTAGGACATAGCTGACAGGACGAGGTGGTATGACCTTAATGGCTTTTAGCCTTCTCAGTAATGGACGAAGAAGAAACTATCAAATGGCTAAAATCTTGATGAAATGATGTAAGAACGGAAAAATTTAAAAATGTATCTTGAAGACGAACGTAGGATACTTTTTGACATAGGTAGTATTCATCGCGATACAATATCTATAGAGTCACAATGTCTTTGTGAAAACAGTCAAATAACGTCCGAGCATCATTGTACATACCTAGACATCAATTATATAGTTCACAATGCCACATTTACCTCATCTAGACGTTATGTCACATGCATGGTGTCCAACGTCGCTTTTCTGCTAGGGCGCCGTAGCACTGGCATCGCGCGGCGCTGTTGTCGAATGCGGTTGCCATACAACTAACCAAAAAGTCAGCGCAATGCGTAGCATGCGCCGAGTTTTGTTCGTTTTTTTGACATGATTGTGACTCTGTAGGTATTGTATTTCGATGGTTGTACCTAATGTTTATTTTAAGCTCAATAATTGTATATAAATAGAAAATGAGAGGTAAAATCTGGAGAAGCTAAAAAATACACATTCGTTTTGCTATCGGTAGATAATAATCAATATAACATTATTTCTTAGGAAATATTTAATTCTCTTGACGTAGGGAGGTGTCGTCGTTGAGAGATTTCTTTTCAATCAGGAAATCTTATTACCGGAGCTTATCTCGTCATCATGTTATGAAGGCTTATATCGCACTGGATATAGATATTTTTGTGAATACCTTACCTACTCGTAATTATATTATCGATCTTTTAAATCATATTCTAAGTATATTATTCTTATAACTGGCTTCCAAAAGTTTATTTCTTTCAACATTGTTTAGCTAAGGAATTGTTTTAGGGCTTAAAAGGGTCCTTTGGTATTATATTTATATTATATTATATTTAACCTCATACAAAGTGCCTACTCAAATTGAGAGGATCAGTTGACTCTACTAAACTCTATCCAAGCATTTGTTTACTAGCCCTGACAGCAGCAATAAAACGAATTTTTAATCGACTTCAAATAACGGAGGTTTCATGTTCCACTGTTTTTTTTAAATATATGTTCATCGATTTCTCCGCCAATTATCCGATTTTGATGATTCTTGTTTTGTTTGGTAGACCATATTTCAGAGGTAGTTCCATATCATTTTATCCAAATCCGTTTAGTAGTTTGGTTTTTAAACCAAATAACTGAACAAAATTTCAAGCAAGTAAACGAAATTGCGTATTTACTAATTTTGAAGTCGGTTTTTAATGTGATCCAGTTGTGATCATTTTCGCTAGGTTTTTGAACGTAAAACTTTAGCAGAGTAGGTACCCGATATACCTAAGTAAATTATAAAAGAAAATATTTTTATATTCTTCTTTTTTATGATACAGTGTGACGAGACTATCGAAGCTGCTCACCTGATGGCTCCTCACGCTTGCCCATAACAGTTCAACGCCATATTAAGAACTTTGAACTGCAAAACCCTGGATGGCAATGCACTGAGCTCGTCACCCCGAGATATCAAATCTCTGTGTGCCCTGTAATTTCGCTGGAAACATTGCCCTTCAACCCGGAACACAGTAGTGTTTGTACACTACTGCTTGGCGGTTGAATAACTGGCAAAGATGTGGTACTTCCCCAGGCAGACTCTGCAAAATAGTCCTACCACTACAAAAAACAGGAGCTGTAATAAGAATGTAAAATTCCGAATAAAAACCACAAATTTTGATAATTTTCGCTAGGTATTTGAACGTAAAACTTTATCTGAGCACGTACCACATTAACCTAAACATACATACAGTGAAATATTCAAAGAAAATGTTTTTGCAGTTGTCAGAGCAAATAAAATGCTTGGAGCGAGTTTAGTCAGCCGCATGCAGAGCCAATGCCCTTTACAAAAAGAGTATTTCTTTCAGGGTTCAAAAAATAAAACTCGCATAAAAGCGTAAACGATAATTAGGTAACATAAAACGTACGGTTGCCAAACACTAACGGATAAGCAAGAAGGTTACTCGCGGTCACCGGACTTTTTATAACTTTTACTATACTATGTACTTCTGTTGGTATGGTTTCTACCTTAATAGGCTAACCTACAGGAGAGAGAGAGCTTTTGGTTTTAACCGACTTCCAAAAAAGGAGAAGGTTCTCAATTCGACTATTTTTTTAAAATGTTTGTTACCTCTGAACTTTCGACTGGGTGAATCGATTTTGATGATCCTTTTTTTATAGAAAACTGGTGCTTCCCGTGTGGTCCTTTTGGTCCAAGTAGTCCACTTCTGTCATATTTATGAAGTCTGTTTTTTATATTGATATTTATTATTATTAATTAATTAAAGGTTGCCTGGAAGAAATCGCTCTAAGCGATAAGGCCGCCCATTATACTGCCGTTTATTTATTTTTGATGTTAGTTTAAATTTCTTTTGTAATTTTTTTCGGTGTGTAATAAAGAGATATTGTATTATTTATCGAGACATATGACATTAATAATATTTCGATAAAAAATAGGCATGAATAATTGTGATTTTCAATATTTTAAGAAGCTTCTATTTTCGCCTATAGGCAAGGTAGCGGTCTAACACAAGCCTAATATACAATAATAATATTAAAAAATACGGATCGAATACAGAACCTTCCCCTTTTTTTGAAGTCAGTTAAAAATAATTGTATTTCAACACTTTGAATGTAAGTCTTGTTGCTAGTGTTAACTTTACAAAGCAAAGCAAAATTAATTTATATATAGTATTAAAAAAACGTAAAAGACACAAGACAGAGATAGAAAAATATAACGTTATTAGAACATCTCCCATTAGCTTGAACAGGAAGTCAGTGGCACACCTCCGGTGCCGTAACAAGGTTTTTATTTATTTTCCCGAAACAAAATATAAACCAGTTTCTTTTAGAGCTTTTAGGGTTCCGTACCCATAGGGTAATAACGTGACCCTATTACTGAGCTTAGCAAAGTTTGACGCTTGTTCGTTTTACCGCTTTTGCACTAGAGCACCTTTAGTTTTTTATTTTATAATTTCTTTATAATCCGCCATAATATTATATATTCTGTGAAAATTTCAACTGCCTATCTATTACGGTACGAAAAATCGAATCGAAAGAAGTCGTTTAAAGGTAGGATGGACAGACGGACAGACAGACAGACAGACGAACGGATAGAACTAATTTATAAGGATTCTTTGTAATACTACGGAACCCTAAAGAAGAAAGTCAACTATTTAATTGATGAAAAAATCTAGTAACTTTAACGTTAGTAGTAATCGCTGATAATAATTCTCAATATAAAAAACCGACTTCATCAGAACTGGACCAAATTAAAATGGGATCAAATGGGAAGCGCCAGCTTTCAAATAAAAAAAGAATCATCAAAATCGGTTCACCCAGTCAAAAGTTCTGCGTTAACAAACATTTAAAAAAAAAGAACACAATTTATCAAATATGTATTGGATGCCTTTAAATAGTTTTGTTCTCACTATTAAAAAATAATTATTATTAACCTATTTTCAAGTGGGTATGGTTAAAACTGCAAAAAGGTTAAAAGGTGCTTTAAAATTTGCAAGTTGAAATGGCAATGGGCAGGCCACATCGCTCAAAGAACAGACAACCGATGGGGAAGAAAGGTTCTTGAGTGGAGACCACGAACCGGAAGACGCAGCGTAGGTAGGCCTCCACTAGATAGACCAACGACATTGTGAGAGTCGCGGGCATCCAGTGGATGCAGATGGTAGGATGTCGTTCAGTGTGGAGGTTAAAGGGGAAGGCCTATGTTCAGCAGTGCCACGTCTTTTGGCTGATGATGGTAAAACCTTTTGTTAACGTAGTGATAAACTGGAAATTCGATTCTTGGTCTACTTACTTATAGATTCTTTGTGTCTTCTGAGGACCAACTTTGCTTGTACCAAAAAGGGCTACAAAACATCGAACTATTCAAATAACTAACCGATATTATACATAATGATATTGTGTTTCTTCCACTTTTCTTGGAAGTATTGGAAGAAATGGAATAGTTTTCTCATTTTCTACGAAAAGTGGTTTTTCTTTTCTACTTTTATCTTTAGAATAATATTTTTATGTGGTTATATTAGAAATGAGTTATGTCGTACATATATAATATTTTTTTAGTAAGAATTCGTTTTAGTTTTTATAATTTTAAACTATTATTAAACCTCGTGTAGTTTTTACCCGGGATTTCAGTTTTCGCACGATTTCCCGATATAAAAGTGTACACTGCAATATCAGTTTTTATTAAATTTACTTGCAAAATAACTATATATATTACAACTATAAAAAATAAATACGTATAGTGAATTAACGCTACGACCTTTAATTTCGCAGTACGATCCTAGTCAACTCGATACTAAAAACGTTTGGCGTAAATAAGGCTTGCAAATAAAGGGGGAAAAAAATGGCGGCAAATTGTTTTTTGATTTTTTTATTCGAAGGCAAGTGTTTATTTATAATAAGATATAAGTTCTTTTTAGCTTAACCAGAACGTTAACAGGACATTCTGAAACAAAGCCTAAGTCTAATCAAGTAAGTATCTATGAGTTTTATACATTACTAGTTGTACCCGCGGCTTCGTCCGCAATTTCTTCAGAAAAAAGTAGCTATGCCCATCCTCATGATACACACTATTACTTCCCAAAATTTTATCGAGATCGGTTAAGCCATTTAGCTGTGATTATGTAGCAAACAGACAGACAGACAGTATATTTATAATATTGGTGTGGATTAGGATTAAGCTCATGTAATGTTAAGGGCTTATAGTTATTTCTTATGATTATGGTTTACTGTTTGACTTTGTGTAGGTATATTATTTTGGTAAAAACTGTTTTAATGATGAATTTCTAGTGTGAGCGCTTGGCCGAGAATATATTCTATATTCTCGGCCAAGCGCTCGACGAGTCAACACGTCCTGAGGATGCCTCGTGAAGAGGTGAAACACGTGTCGACAAAGTGCACTAAGGAAACGGGTACAATTTATTACTTTTTAAATTCAATTAAAATACATGTAATTTCAATTAATATATATTTTATGTTTCAGAATTAATACATTTTTGTTTTCAGATTTAGTATTATCATGTGTCAGAATTAATTAATTTTTGTTTCAGATTACTTTAATAATTTTATAATTAAAAATAATTCAGAATTAATTAATTTTTGTTTCAGGTTACGTTAATTTTCAATTTATGTAATTAATATTTTATATCAGGTTAGGCAAAATTAAACTCAATAAAATTAACATTATCAACAAATATTTATCACAAATTCCTTATTGTACTTGAAGTGACGTAGAAGCGGAATTACACTAGAAATTCATCAGTAAAACAGTTTTGAAAATGGACTTCCGCAAAGTAACGCCTGATTCAATCAACTATTATTTTGGTGTTAAAACATAGGGACTTAGCGCCGCCCGTATCTATTTACTTCATGTAAATGCTCTTTGATTTACCTCCCGAACGTGTAATTTTCTAGACATACGCAAAAGTTATATCGAGTAATTTTGTTTCTTTATAGCCAGTTTTTAGATGGATGACCGCGTGATATTTACGCGCATCGTTATCGCGCATCAAATGACGTATTTGGACCGCGAAAACCTCTAACATACCGACCGGAATGGCTCAGTGGTAGTTCGTCTACCTCATAGGTCCTGAAAATGATTTTCAGTCAAATGTTTTGTATGAAGAATTTGTATATCTGACTAGAGTCTGGGCGTTAGTTCTTTGTACATGTCCCACGTCAACCGCGGTACAGGGAGTCCTATTTCTTGGCACTTGGTTCCATCCTCCGCCCTGCACCATGCAATGACTTATTTAGTACTAATGTGTAATTGCGATGCCATTACTCAACGGTGAAGGAAAACATCGTAAGGAAATCGGTATGTCCAATATGGGAACTGTAACAATAAGATTTATTGATTGCCAAAAACAATGTTTGGCAATTGGGGTATGCTCAGCGCTGTGCTGCGAGGTCCTGAAGGGTAACGCAGGCCTGGTTTTCAGCATACCCCTTTGCTCAGAAAAAGATGGGAGGTGAGCATAAGGCGACGTGTATGAGTGCGTCTATGAGTGTGAAGGGTCATTGGGGTTGGCCACTCCTTTACGAAACTACAGTGAATACTTTACATCTGCATTTAGTCATGTCTCAGAGAGTCACAAAGTAACGCTTTTCTTACAAGTTGGCCAACAAACCAGAACTGGATCCGTTCAACTACATCGATTAAAGCTTGGATGCGATCGGCGCCGTGCCGTTGCCATTTTCTCGTATTTGGGAACTTAGACCTACAATATTTTCGTACAGTAGATATGCCAATTAAAAAGAATAAGCATTTTAATACAGTAAGACAGTAAAACACAGACACAGGCAGTTTTTTTATATGATTTGCTATTAAATAACCCAATGAAATCATATAGATAATGATTTAGTTTTTGTTGCTTAATATTTTATATATGAAAGTACTTCTATCTGGCCGTCATATCTCTTATCTTTATCACGACTAAACGACTGAACCAAGTCTGATCACATCTGCAATAGTAGTCGGCTGATCCTGGAAAATAAATAAGTAATCGTTTACATCAAAGAGACAGATATAAACATATTTAGTCTCGAAAAACTTAATACTTGAAAATTGGGAATCATTTATTTCAGAGTCATTATTTCTATCAGATGTAAGCTTCTAGAACCAGCTGGTAAAAAAATCACATAAATATACTCGGCTGAAGTTTGTACCTAATATGCTTGGCATTTCTCTCAGGGATCGTATCCGGAACGAAGTTATTCGTTAGAGAACCAAAATCACCGACATAGCTCAGCGTATTAGCAAGCTGAAGTTGCAGGGGGCAGGTCATATCTATAGCAGAACTGATAACCGATGGAGTAGACGTGTTCTAGAGTGGAGACCACGAATCGGCCAACGTAGTGTACGACGCCCTGAGACTAGTTGGAGTGACGATATACGTGGGACGGCTGGCAGTGACTGGAAGAGAAAAGCCGAAGATCGGGCTGAGTGGCGTGCCTTGGGAGAGGCCTATGTCCAGCAGTAGACTAGTATAGGTTGATTACGATGATGATGAACTTTGTAATGGTCTTTCCAACTGCTGATCTTCCGTGGTTCACGTCTAAACTGCACGCTACTCGGCTGGTTGCTCGCAACCTCTTCTAGAGTTTTCTTTACGACATGTGTCGATTTAAACTTTGCGACATTACCGGCGTGCTCGCGATGTCTGCAAATAAAATGGTTTAACTACACTGGTATGGGTGTTGGTGTGGTTACTTTATATACGTACTTGGGTGGAAAGAGGGTATTGAGGGCACTGCAGCTGTTCTACACTGGATAATAATAATTGTGAGGGTGCTCCATCTAGCTAAAATTGTTGAAGTATTGTGCGAGTTCATTTATAAAATTTAATCATCATTGCGAAAGGTAGGTATGATTAATATAAGCAAATCAGTAAGACACGAGTTTTTTATTTATACTAGCTGTTACCCGCGACTACGTCCGCGTGGAGTTTCATAAAAATGTTTGTCCAGTTAGCAGAGTTTACGAAAAGTAAATAATTCTGTATTCCTTGTAAAGAAATAATAATCTCATTCGTCTTCTTTGCGAATCGATGTTTCGTATTTTGTGGTTTTTTTTTTCATCTTTCATTAATATAGATATTTTCATATACATTACAAAGCTGTTATTTTAACATTACAAACAGGCACATCAATTTTATTTACTTACTAGCTTTTTTGCCCGCGACTTCGTACGCGTAGATTTTCATATAAACCTTCAATTATTTTTTCTTCCCTTAATCCGGCCTTGCGCAAAATAACATAGCATATACTTCAATCTGGTCATAGCTAAGCATATTCGTGAAAACCGCATTTAAATCCGTCCGCATTTTTCTTCCAGGGGTGTAGGAGATGTGCGTGAACAAACAAACAAAAATTCTAAAAACTGTTCTTTACATGTTCAGCTGCTTATTTTAAGTCGCCCTGTGTGAAGTATTGATAGAATCATAAAAGTAATAAATAACACCGTCAACAGTTTTCAAATCAAAAAGATAATGTGACCACAGTGCAGAGCATGTTTTGAAATTTTCTTTTTGTCTAAACCATTAAAAGTATATTTCCGGCCAGTTTCGCTGGCCACGGAACCCTGACATAATGCTTGTCTTAACACGCTCTTGGCTAGTTATTTCTTATTTCGCGTGCATTTGTATGTATACCTTGATTAAAAAGCCATGAAATGGAACTACTCTATTTATCTGTTAAAATATCACAGTAAAATAAAATTATTTCTATATTCTTATTCCAAATATACACTGTATTCTTCTAAAAGCTAAGTTTATATACCCTGCACAAAGGGTGCAGCAATGAATTATGTAGTGGCTGTTCACAAAACCAGACCACAGACATAAACATATAAATTTAAGTATAGTTAAATCTATTACATAAATATTATATATACTATTCAAACTTAACCTAGGGTGAAGTAATTTTACAAAACAAAAAAAACATACTTAGTGTGATAGGTTACTTAATTATATATGAGATGATACAAAACTTATGACGCTACTTTCTTAACTATTTATATATCGATATTTATTTTCTAATTATAATTTTCTAAAATGTATCGTCGAAAAAATCTTTTATCTCGTAATAACATTTTTGGGTTAGAAACTTACGAAGTTGGTTCTGGAAAAATGTTATTATTTATTTCTTTCTTTATTGCGTCCGGAATTTTATTGTATAGGTTTATTTTCATGTACAAAGGGCCTTTTTTGAATACTTCTATTCGCGGGACTGTATTAAAATAGGATGCGGTATATTTTGTGTTTTAAATGCTAACATAGAATAAAACCATGAGAATGTAATATGGAGCTTGGAGCTTCCCGGTGTGGTACTGGATGTAGATGCGACCTGGGCTATAGGGACAACGTCATGTATGCGGTCGGCTAGGTCTGCCAGCACATCGAGTGATGACGTCATCTGCTGCGAAGCAATGACGGTCTGCGTGCTGTTCGGTAGGCGGCTGGTCCAAATCATGCGTAAAAAGTCTTCTGGAACTCCGGGGCCTGCTAGGTGTCGTAGATGACGTAAGAATTGAGAAGGCTTACGATCACCTAGCTCCTCGCGTGTTAAAAGTTGCTGTACCTTTTTTTCTCTTGATGCGGACAAACGTTTAATTAGCTCCAGCTTGAGTTTTTCGTACTTCTCGGTCACAGGCGGATTGAGGATGATGTCTTCGACTTCAACTGCGTATTGCGGGTCAAGTTGTCCAATGACATAGTAGAACTTGGTGCTATCTGCAGTGATGTTGGAAATCGCGAATTGGCCTTCGATCTGGGCGAACCAAATCGCCGGCTTCTCGGGCCAAAACGGTGGAATTCGCACGCCAACTCGGAATACATTGTCATCATCTTTATTCTTCGTGTCAGCCGCAGTGCTATCAGTACGATCTAGCGGCATTCTGACCTTTGTCGGTGGTGTACGGTCCATTTAGTGGTCACTAATTATAGTGGATTTGTACTATTTATATAGAAGGAGAGGGTTAAGCTACCGACAATGGAAGAAAATAGCTGAGTCCGAAAGAAATTATAAATTTAATGCAAAGAAAAATCTTAGACAAATCGTAGAAAAAGCGAATGACAATTCCATTTGAAAATCGGTGTTCTTTTAGTTTTTTTCTTTTCGCGCCCCAGCGCCACACGTCGTGGAAAATTGGAATGAAATTCACGAAGGTTGGCGCAAGGAGTATGAGTACGCCACACTCCTACTCCATGCACTGGAATGAATCACCAAAGAGGTTGTAAGGCCTATAACATGCTTGATCTACACGTTCATTCATCTAAGAAGGTTAAGGAACCTTCTTTAAATTTAAACTGATTAACCGAATGACAGTTGACAGTTTCAAAATTTTAATGGCTATGTCAATAACATTCTCTTTACTTTGGATCTCCTTGCTTGAGGCTATGTGACGATCCTCATATTACGTTTCGGGTAACGAAGAAATAAATTATTGATTTTTATTTTCGTTTATGTAAAAATAAAGAATTAAAATAAATGATATAAGATAGCCTATGTTTTAATCTGGTAATTTCTAAGCATATTCGTGAAAACCGCATTTAAATCCGTCCAGTGGTTTAGGAGATGTGCGCGGACAAACAAACAAACAAACAAACAAACAGACAAAAATTCTAAAAACTGTCCTATCGTGTTCAGCTGCTTATTTTAAGACGACCTGTGTGATTTTTTTTTTGTTATCTCGCAATTACAGATTTTTTTATCTCTACGTTTTTATTATATGTATAGATAAATGTTTAGATTTATGTATGACAGGCTCGGCGTTTGATCATAGCTCATTTGATATTAATTGACTGTGAAGTCGAAGACGGTAAACATGCCTATCTTGGAAAGGGAGCTGGTTCTCGAGTGATGGTATCAGAACACTTCGATAAGTGCTTGGCGACAGATATTCAACTTGAGGGTGGTAGCTATATAGCCAGCCGAGCATTAGAAAGTGGCACCATCATGCCATGGTCAGGCCTGGCGCACTCCGCACGTATTTTTTTTTTTCTGATGTGACTTATTGCTGTTGGCCTTGCGGCCTCTATAGTTTGACCGGGCTAGTTGGTGAACGCAGAAGGCGTTGGGTCAACATGGTTTAGATTTTGGGCGACAAGCGCAAGGGCACCTCGGAGGTACGAGCCTCGGCTTGGACGCTCCGCACCTCAGGTATGAAGCTACTAGTAGTCGTCTTGTCGGACTTGCCGTGCCCGCTGCCGCGCGATACACAGAGATAACGCGACAAAAGTTACGCGATAGACAGAGAGGCAACTTCTAGGTTAATATAGCTGTAGGTAGTTAACGCTCGCACGTCTTGAATTGCACTTTATTGTGTAGTAGCAAGGGTCGCTACTTATTTAAATGATTTTGCGGAGTGAATCTTCTGTACTTGCACATGTACTCGATGTCTTCTGTACTATGGTTTCCTCAAGATGTTTTCCTTTACTGGCAGCTCAAGCTCGTTGTTGGGATTTAAATCCACACCACTGTGATATCAACACTTCAAAAATTGTATTTTTTTGGAATATATGCAAATAATAGAACGGAAACGGTTGCAATGTTGAAATTACCAGATATACTGATGCTAGTTAAAATATGTACAAGGTATGCCATTATAATATAAATGTAATATATTTATATTTGCACAACTTCAATTAATTATTACGCTGGCGGCGTACTGTGATGGAAGCAAACATGATAATTATACACGTGTAGGCTCCATTCGTGGTGAAAACTGTTAAACAATGAACCTTTTGTTTCGTTCTACTTTTTTATTTCCTCCATATTTATGATATCATGATAATAACATTCTTTTTTTTTTAAACTAGGGAAAGTGCCTAAACAAAACACAAGCTAACACAAACAAAACAAAACTAAACAAAACACAAGCTACTCGTAACACTACATAAACATACTGCCCATAGACCGTTGAAGGTCTAAAGACAATCCAAGTGCTCGCCTACACTGCAAAATGCACCTACTACCTAATTTATAATTTCGTAGAAACTCAACTAGCTCCTAATACAGTACAAATACTTCTTATAAGAATACCTTGAACCCAGTCTCAGTATTTCTGCGAGTATTCGCCAACGGCAAAATTTCCACCGTTTCTGTCCACGCAATATCCCTTGAGACCGACACCGCACTTCCGGTTGGATATTAGCGGAACCGGAAGTGGATGTCGCCGTTCCTCGAAACTACGTAAACAAGGGTAGTGGGGACGCGAATATATTTTTTGTGAAAGTTTTTGAGGTCAATGTACCGTGTCTGAGTAAATAATGCGAATTGTGAGACTAGGTAACTATATCAAGAGAAAATGTAGAAAAACTAGCTTTATGTAATCAAGGGATGTTTTTAGTTACTTTATCATTCAAACGTCGAGATAGAATACCTATAGAGTCATAATCTATAATTGCATGAAAATAGTCAATAATCGTCCGAGTGTCGTTGTACATACCTACCTAGGCTAGACAACAATTATATACTTCCCTGCACAGAAAATATTTTTTTTTGTTTAAGTACACTAGAACGACTGTCAAGGCATTTTTGTAAGAAATTTGTTGTAGCCACATAACCCCACATAATAAACCCATAGCAACTGTGTTAGCAACTGTGACACGGAGTTCGACGCGTTGACATAAATAAGAATGTTCAATCAAGTATCTGTCACAATACCTGGCGACAGAGTTTCCTTCTCATTTCCGTTCTATTTACTTCTCTTTTCTGTGGTTCCCTGCCACATTTTGTAGTGGTAGGACTCTTTTGCAGGGGTCCGCCTGGGGAAGTACCACACCTTTGCCAGTTATTCAACCGCCAAGCAGTAGTGTGTAAATACTACTGTGTTCCGGATTGAAGGACAATGTTTCCAGCGAAATTACAGGGCACACGCAGTTTTGACATCTTATATCTCGGGGTGACGAGCGCAGTGCATTGGCATCCGGGGTTTTGAACTGTTGAAGTTCAAAATTCTGAGTGGCGTTGAGCTGTTATGGGCAAGCGTGAAGAGCCATCAGGCGAGCGACTTCGCTAGCCTCGTCACTCAGTATCTAAAAAAAAACATTTACTTCTATTTAGATGTCGCTTGCATAGTGTTCTACGTCACTTGTGTGTTATGTCATCGTAGCAATGGCATCACGCGGCTTTGTAGCCAGATCACAGTTGCCTTACAACCAAAAAGTCGGCTCAATGCATAGCATGCGCTGAGTTTTGGTTAGGACATTTTTTTGTTAGTTTGTGACTATAGTATAATATCTCTATACATTCAAAAATAGGTTTCCTCAAATTCTGCAATTCTCTTTCTTTTTTGGTACCAAGCTAACAATAGGCTACTTGACTGATTTTGTATTGTCTTATTAAAAAGCTGATCATAAATAGAACCAATCAATGAAAACCAAATTAAAAATTAGTGAAGAAATGGATATTATGATCGCACTTTGATGTCTTGCTAGACAGAGAGCGCACTATACTTACTATAATGACGTCATTTGAGAGTGCGCCAAATACTTTTCATACGAACACACACACTTTTTGGGAAAGGGACAGAGCATAGCTTCTTTAAACTAAATACTTATATCTCAGAACTTTATTACGCGATTTAAATAATTTCTTCAGTATCACATACACACATCATCAGCCAATTAACGTCCACTGTTGGACAAGGCCTACCTCATAGAGACTGCTGCCATAATCCCCAAGCCGCCTTCTTCAGTATACGTACATAATATTTAATATTTTTTTACTGAGACTATTATTTTTAACAAAACAAGCAAATACCTGTTCGATAGCCTGGTAGAATTTGCGCTTTGCAATTTATTTATTTTTTTTTTATTTTTTTTTTCTGTATTTGTGACTCGTCTCTCTCTAGATCATACAAATCGAAAAATCAAATCAAATTATTTGTTTGTCAGAACATGGTAGGTACACAGACATATAAAGTAAGAATAGAAACGTATCTCATGTCCTTGTCAGGTACGGCGTACAAACGTTAGTACTTTTTTTTAGAAATTATCATTGAGCAAAATATTCGATTCCTTGATTGAGGTAAAAGAAAATTTTATCCGCCAATGAACCATTTGTACACTGTACAGGTAGTGAATAAAACAACATTTTCTAGTTGGTACAGATCTCTTGCCAGGGTCTCATGGTTGATTGGTATACATCCGCCAAAGTCATCAGACATCCGGAATTTTCGTGTTTGAATTAGATCTTTTGGCTTGAATATTTTGCTCAAAGAAACCCAAATTGAATCCATAATGGGACCCTAATAAAACAAATAAAAAGTCTAGCTTACTTGACTTATTTCCGCCAAGACAATAATCTTCCAAGTTATTTACTCCCGTTTGTTCTGACCTCCTCCCTTCAATTTGAATAATTCTCAATTTTAATAAATTCTTTTTGACGCTAAAACTCTCTGCAGAAGAGAATATTTGAGTATCACAATCACATCGACGTCAGAAATGTAAGTTTGTATGTTTGTTACTATTCAGGTCTATAACGGTGTTATTTTTATAAGAAGGCGGAGAATAACCAAGTCCGTCCAAATTATTAAGACCGGCTAGCTGAGCTTCGGCACGAGCTCTACGAGATTTTAATTAAACTTGAGAATACAGTAGTCTCATTATTTCGGAACTTCAGTACATCGAACGTCCAGTAATCCGACACTACACACCTATAACGGCCACTGCTCTCCACCCCGCGCCAACCCCTTTTCTCAGCCGCTACCTACGCTGCAATTTGTGGAATGAGCTTCCTTCCTGCGGCATTTCCGAGTAACTACGAGTACGAGTATGGAGTTCGTCAAAAAAGCTGTTAATTCTTACCTTCAGGTTGCCCGTTAGCTTGTTTGCCACCTATAGCATTAAAAATAAAAGACCCCTTGCGCTTTCCTCCGCATATTACTTTACAAATTTTGTATATTACTGGTGGAAATACAAACTACCAACATGACATGTAGGTAATGCACTATTTTATGATCAAAACGTCCGAATATTCCAATATTCTGGCACCTCCTAGTGCCGGATTAGTAAGACTACTGTAGATTGTAATTATCCTGGATTTAGTCATAATTACTATGAACGTCCCATGTCTGAAATAATCATGATGATGACAAGTCATAAATATATAAATGTATATCTTTGCCTGGGCTGAGACTACGCGCACGTGGGTATGTAACTACGTGTGGTGGGGCTGGTTTGTACCATAAAAAATTACATTTATAGTTCCCTTATTGGCTTAGTTTGAATTTATGTTTTTGTTGTCAAAAATAAACGATATCTTTGTAAAGAAAATCTGGATAAAATAAAGTAAAGCCGCTGCGTGCAGCTAGTAACTTACATAATTTGGGGCTCTGCAACTCGGTAGCTAAATGATGTCCCTCGGTGATAACTCTTTCTACATCAAACTAAATATTTTAGGAGATCTCGTGATTCGTGTGATCTTGGGGGTTTGTTTTAGGGGTTCAAAGGGGTTTTCCTTTTCTATTTAGTGTAGAGTGCTCGGGAAATGTAGTTAACTTATTTGAGATGAATTTTGAAAGGATCGGTTCCATGGCACACATTTATTCGATTTGTTCGACCAGAAATAAATATTACCTATAATAATGTGGTTTTTTGTTGCCTAAGGGTCGTACATTTTTTTATCTAGAAATTTCATTTTTTTTTTATTCTATTACATCCTAGATTGAATTATATTTATACAGTAATTTATGAAGTGTTCATATTGTCTTGTGCACAACCTTGTGGTAACTTCCTATTTGGACTTAGGCATTTAAAAAACTAGATACTAAGCTTCTTAACAAAACATCTTATATCTCCTGGGCAAGTATTTAATCCTACAAATTATTTCGCAAATATTAAGCTCTAAGATACCAAAATAAGCAAAATTAGTTTCTCAAGTCTGCAAGTTGTGAAAATTCCGACAGTCCAATATAACTTCCCTGTATAAATACAAGTCCGGAACACGAGAAAGGACCGCGCGAACAAATTGCTTAAAGATTACCACCGGAATTCCCTCCTCAGCCCTCTCAGACATTCGCATTGCTTAATTCCCTCTCGTCAAGTATAAAAAGAAACCTCTCTGTGTAGAGGGACCATTGTTTTATGACGTAGAGGACAGTCTGGAATCTAAATTTAGAACTTATTCGACGAATTTCAGTTAGATTCTATTTATTTGGTATAACCCACATTTTCACATCAGATTCCTGGTACTTTTAAATTTGTGGAATGAGCTCCCATCCTGAGGCATTCCCATATGAGGTTCTTCAAAAGGGCTGTTAATAGAGTCTACGTATCTGTGATGCCCCTGGTGTTGCAGGTATCCATAGGCGACGGTGATTGCTTACCATCAGGCGGCCATCTGCTTGTTTGCCACCTATGGCATTAAAAAAAAATGCGTTCACCACAGAATCATTCTAGTGTTAAGGCGGCACCGGAAGTGAGGATTGACAGCTGCAATGCAAGAGCCTTAGTAAACATCGAGTCATGCCATTGCTTTTCCAATCTCCTTGAGAGTGAAACCCAACCTTAACAAACGAGGAAGATGTGCTTCAGTACAATTATCGCTCGTATTCAAATCTGTCTGTGTTTCACCCATTTTTTCTCACTATACCGGTTAACGAAAAAATTGATAATCACTCACAAATTTTTACGCACACCTAAAAACTTGTACCGACACCAATAAACTATTGTATTATATTATTTATTGCGTATAAGTAATGGGTTTACAAAAAGGTGGAATAAAAACATATGGTTCGCCATTATTCTGCCTTTCGGCATGCAAGATTTGAACTTACATACTATGGAAACTAAAAAAATAATCAAGCCTGTTTTAGGCCTGCTGCGTTCGCACCCGCCACGCCTCTTTACCATATCTCCCTTATTTGTCTGATTCGAGATTGCACACTTGCACAAAGACTAGATAACTCCGACCTGTCGCATGGTCACCGCACAACCAAAGAAAGCATAAACCGCCCGTGCGGAGGATTTGCCGCCGCTTTTCAAGTTTTTCAGCAGATTTTTTCTCATTATTACACGAGGCCTGCGTACAAGCTCGCGTTAAAATATTATATTTAAGCATCCTCCAGGGAATATGTTTTTCTAGTCTAGTTTTAGAGAAAAAAAATCTGCGTTGGAATAAAATCTGCCTAGGAAACTTGGTCTGTTTTTATTAAGGTAAAGGGGTAGCTTTTGAGCTATCATTTTTTATACTTTGCTACCAGTAGTAGATCTTTGTGATGAAATATATAGCTCTTTGTTTTGTGATAATTGAAATATAAACCAATACAATGTTACGTGGAAAGGTGGTACTAAACCGAAAGGAGGTTACTGCACACATTATGATAAATAAAAACTCTGAAATCACAAAAAATATAAAAAATTATTCAAACAAAAACCCAAAAATTCGGTCAATTTCTATAGATTGTGGGAATAAATACGATTAAAAAAAATATGAAGTTTAAATTAGGTTTCTGTACGCGGTAGTATGCACATACATACACATTTATCTTAAGGACGTGTTCCTATAGAGCTATAGACCCTTAAACGCCACACGAACCTTTATTCACCATAACTGAACACCAACATGCTACTGTCACCTTTTTCTGAAAAATAGCCCTACCTTCCTTCCATTTAGGTTCTTTTACAAAGAATAAATTTATTTGCGTCCACCGCCATAAGTCGAGCAGCCCGGGCCGTAATAACAGTTGTGTAGTCTATGCTCTGCCTATAGAAACTGTCGCCTAGTCTATGATCTGGCTATAGAAACTGTTGTTTAAACTATGGGCCGTAGGGAGTCCAGCCCGGCACCGTATGTCAACCTTAGAATGGTTTATTAGGGCAACTACTTTTAGAATAAGGGCCGTTTTTTGTTGGCCTTTTTGTTTTGGGCTGAAATATATTTGGAGTGTATAATTTAGTCTTGCAAGTGTAAAAGGAAATACTTCGAGGATAGTTTTAAATACCAGTTATTTATTTATTTAACAGTCAGTTTTTGCTTTAGACAGACTTTGTAATTTTGTGAAGCTAAAATTTCCATACAAATGAATGCGTGTAGTAGATGATCTACGCCGCTATTACCACCGCCCGACGTTGTAGCAACCGCGTTTGATGCTCTCTAGATCCATTCATTTAATGTGTTCAAAATATAATATACGAACCTCAACGAACATTACAAAAATATATTCTTAGATACCTTTCAAAAACATATTAATTCAATCGATTGCTTTCCCATTTCATCCAGAATAAACTCTCAACAAAAATACTTTAGATTTTTCCCTCCTTCACCTTATCTCTACGGTAATAGTGGATGTGTTCCCGTATCGCGGTGTGATCCGGTGCATCTTGGTCCACATCCATAGATCCGCTGGCATCCATACACGTCCTCCACAATCCCTTAACTGATGTCCACTGAACAGAGGACGGGATCTGGACACATGGTATTGTGACGAAAACAATACAGTTACAAACAATACATGACGCTATCTCTAGAATCAACTGACCTTTGACATCATATTATTATAGTTACGTGGACAGGACAGTGTCAACAGAAAGGGTACAGTGATAATACTGATCATTGTGAACAACTTTTACTATGGAACTAACTCTAAAATAGCGAAAAAAAAATCAGCTGTTCTAAAGAATTTTGTAGAGAGTAGATCACCTTTGGAAGAGTGGAAAATTGAAGAACCGGCGTTTTTTTCAGTTTTCAGCGTATTTCCTGGAACATTGAGAAACAACTAACAATGCCAAACATGAGGAGGCTTTGATGACTAGTAAAAGGAACCTTGGCATGGTGAGCTTCTAAGGTTAGGTTTCGAGGTACCTTTATTGCGTTTATAAATATGGGGTTAGTTACGTACATATATTATATAAATTTGGTATAGTTGATGATTCACGCGAGTGCATAAGGAGAGGTGAGGAGAGACGGGAAGGGGTCCAAGCCGTTCGGCTCATGTGGTATGATGATTTGCGTCTTTCCCGCTAGATGGTTCTGTCAGTGTGATTCATCATTGAAGAGTTTAATTATCTTGATCCATTATCAGATCAGTTCGATGGTACCAAATTACTGTATTGTCATCCGAATTATAAGTAGGTTACACAGTAGTCAAAATAGTAGTAGTTAGTAGTAGTCTTCTCAGTCTAGAACACTGCCGTAAAGTAGCGAGTCTGTAAATTTTCTATAGGACTCATTTTGGAGAATGTGCATCGGAGCTACATGAACTTATCCTATCATATCCTTTCTACACCAGGACAAGTAGGAAATCGGCCCATTACCACCCATACATTGTGGACTTTCCTTGTATACGTACCAAACGTTACGATTCTACGTATCTTCTAAGTCTGCGTGCTTCATCTTCGACCACATTGTCGCTTACCAACAGGCGAGTTGGTGGTCAAACGCGGACTTATTTGCGATAAAAATATATATCCAGTTAGTTACATGTACAGCTAAACGAGTACCTAATAAGAAAGCAGGTTGAGGTATACCACTGCATCGTCACAATATCGTTTCCCCGAATAGCGTCCCAACCACGTCGGCCGCGATCGCCAAACACAATTCTCTCGTATATTTCTTTGCGAATCGCCCCATTTTGTCTCCGACTGTAATCGTATGAGCTTCAAAACGGCGGCCATTTAGTGCCGTCTCACTGAGCGGCACTTAGCCCAGGGCAGTCCAGTTAAATAATTGTTCCGGAGATATTGCACTGTTTCGACATGCAAATGAGGCTGGCAGTGCGAAGCTGTTTCGGAAATGTTATCGCTTTTTGAATGCACGGAATAGATTAGTTTTTTATTCTAGTTGTTATGTATTGTTCTGTTTGTTGTGCGTAGTAAATATTTTACTGTACTACTTTCTTTTACCATCACAAGAACATTTTTAAGCATGATGAGTGAATGAGCTAGATGAGCATCACGATAACATGTCAGATTATATTTGATGTCAGCACTAACCTATTAAAAGATAAATCAACTTCACACATTTTCTTCAATTTTCAACACAACATATATTTTTTTCTACAGTTACCATAATTATGATACGCGACGGGGACTACTTACTATCAGGCATCCATCTGCTTATTTACCACCTATGGCATAAAAATACTGAATCAAATGCACATACATCAAGCAAGTTTAGAATACGATTCGGCACCGTAAGGACTTGAATGAAAGATGAAGCGATGAATAAAAAATACGGAAAATCGACGGACAGTTTGGAATCTTTTTTTATGTTAGATGGTAAACAAGCTAACGGGTCGCCTGATGGTAAGTCATTACCGTCTTTTATGGATATCTGTGATTCCCTTGGTGTTATCACAGAAAAATAAACAAGAAAAAACGTCTTGGAAACAAGAAGATAAGCGAAAATCCTGGAAACTTCAATTTTTTTATTTTTTTTTATGATACTGAGAGACGAGACGAGCAAAGTCGCTTGCCTAATGGCTCATCACGCTTTCCCATAACAGCTCAACGCCACTCAGAATTTTGAACTTCAACAGTTCAAAACCCTGGATGGCAATGCACTGCGCTCGTCATCCCGAGATATAAGATGTCAAATCTCTGTGTACCCTGTAATTTCGCTGGAAACATTACCCTTCAATCCGGAACACAGTAGTGTTTGCACACTACGGCTTGGCGGTTCAATAACTGGCATAGGTGTGGTACTTCCCCAGGTGGACCCATGCAAAAGAGTCCTACCACTACAACATGTCAAACATGTCAAATGATATAATCAAAGAGATGTAGTAAAGTTGTTACACATCTGTTATCCACTTGAGCTCTTGTCTTGTCTATATGGAAAGCGTATAAATCGTAAACTACCTATCAGCAAAACTAGTAAAGCCTGGAATGACCACACACTGTTTCGTTCTTCGTCGTCATTAGGACGCACATAAACATTTGAACGGCAAACAGCCTCGCCGTGACCGTCTGTTTACGGCCTAATACGTATGGGACAAGGAGTTTTTATTGCGAGATCTGAACGGAGAGACG
This sequence comes from Agriopis leucophaearia, assembly GCA_949125355.1. Lineage (NCBI taxonomy): Eukaryota > Metazoa > Arthropoda > Insecta > Lepidoptera > Geometridae > Agriopis > Agriopis leucophaearia. Next base: position 833,941 of record OX421277.1, on the reverse strand, counting down.
CGGCTGAATACTAAGCAGCTGCTAATCTTGTTCAGTAAGTAGCTATTTACTTATATTTATTCCGAGTGTGTGAGTAGTAAAACATAATTCGTCAACTTTGAAGGACGACTTTATATGAGTGAGACGACTTTTTATGTTATGAACAAGGTTTGGTTTTAGTTTATTGTAACACATTCGGATTATTGTCGACATTTTGTAAATGAACTGTTTGACATTTATTTTATTAATTATTTGTCATTTTTATTTTTTTGTAATTAAGTTGTACGACATAATTATGATGGATTTAATTTTAATTAATCAACTCTGCTAACATTAATTTTGACCACGGACCACGCCTTGAACATAGTATTGTATACTTACCTTTCTTATATACGATACATTTTTTTTATGAAATAAAATAGTTTAATGCCCAGATTTGCATCCATAGCTTATTAAAATGAAAATACGAAAATTTTACATATGACTAAATTGACATACCGAGTAACGGCAAAATAGGAGAACTAACGGGATCTCTGCCTTCTGAGTAAGTAAGTTAGTACTAGTTGTTGGGTAAGAGCTTCGGACGCAGACAGCACTCTCGTACGCGTTTCGCGTGAGAAATCCCGCGCAGTTCAATCTACGGGATTTACGGGGATGCGATACGTGAACTATTTATTAACGGTAGGCCAGGAAGTTTACTGAATAAGCAAACAATAAAAAGAAGTGAAAGTATGATTTATTTATTACTCACTTACAATTTTATTTATTAGAAGTAACTAGCTGCGCCCCGCGGTTTCTTCCGCGTTATATTCGGGACAAAAAATGCATGTTATTCTTATAACATCAGCTATCTGCCAGTGAAAGTACAATCAAAATTAGTCCAGCTGTTTTGGCATCCATAGGGAACAAAATACAGACACACACACTCACACACACACGCACATCGGCTTTGAAATTAAATATAAAGATTATTATCATAAATTTAAATTGAATACAAATTATGTCAATTATTGTTTTCGTGCAAAAATGAAGACTCAGTCAAATGCATTTTCATGAATTTACTAATTGAATAAAACGGATTATTCTATTAAAATAATTTTCATGTATTTTTTTATTACTTTTCGTTATCATCATCAGCCAGAAGACGTCCACTGCTGGAACATAAGTTGTTATAAAGCCAATTAAATATTATATTCTGTTATGTCTGTGGAATCGTAGTTCCCAAGCTACTGAACTTATTTTGATCAATTTTTTTTGTTTAAAAGGTGGCCGAGAGCTTTGATTCAAGAAAATCTGCAGCCGTTTGTATATTATCAGCACTTTTAACGGAGGTTTAAAAAAATCTTTGTTTATACTTCTATAATAGATAGATAGAAACTCTTTATTGTGTACACCAGAAATAAAAATTACATACAGATAGAAAACACTTACGAGCTAGTGCCACATGTGGCGGCCTTATCGCTAAAACGGGACCTCTTCCAGGCAACCATTATAATAATTATCAATATAAAAAACCGACTTCATAAAAATGACAGTACTGGACCAAACTGAAATGGGACAACACGGGAAACACCAGCTTTCAAATAAAAAAATAAGCATCGAAATCGGTACAACCCAGTCGAAAGTTCTGAGGTAACAAACATTTAAAAAAACAGTCCAATTGTTAACCTCTTCCTTTTTGGAAGGCGGTTAAAAAGCACAGTGTAGGTTTAAGCTCAAAGCGATACCTAAAGGAGAGCATCACGCGTTGCTTATTTCCTCCCGAGCGTAATCGCGGTTTTTGTGGCCCCAACCCAACCAGAGGGCTCCTTGTAACAGATACGTGCAATTAATTAACCAACTCTTCTGAGTGCTGTATTTATGTCACGCGCTAACAATAAATCTTTTTAATACAAATATTGTTTGAGATCAACAAGACAAATTGCCGCTTGAAGTTCTAACATAGACAAGACTACATTTAACTCAGAAAAAGACCGCGAACCGGAAGACGCAGCGTAGGTAGGCCTTCTACTAGATGGACCGACGACATTGTGAGAGTCGCGGGCATCCAGTGGATGCAGATGGCAGGATGTCGTTCAGTGTGGAGGTTAAAGGGGGAGGCCTTTGGTCAGCAGTGGACGTCTTCTGGCAAAAAATAAATAGAGTACAGTAAAGTTTCCGTTTTGCACTTACAATTGGTCGTTCATTTGATGGCATTTTGATCATCTCGTTTGCAGTTGTGTGCGCTCAATATTGAAGTGTGCGTTTGTAGAACTATTAAGAATGTGTCAGTGTGTGCAATACGAGTTTACCTCGCTCCCTTCAGTTTTTGGCAGACTTTTTACGGAACTAGCTCGAGTTTAAGGCAAATCAAAACTATAATAATATATTATGATCAAATGCAATTTAGTACATTTCATTCATATTCAAAATGCAAGATGGTGGATCAGGAAGTAAGTAAAGATCTTTGACGTAGTTTAACTCTTTGCTTTTGATAAAATGTTATAACCCTCAAACAACAAACAATGAAGACGTGTATCTAATAAATCTATTGTTGGTCTAATATTTGTTACCTCTGACAAATGCAATAATACTGTAAAATGATAAAAGGAAATAGTTTTCGTTTAAATTTTACTAAGTAGAGTATTATAGGCTACCAATTACTTCATCAGAGTTTACGGTTTGGATTCTGATTTCTAACCGACTTACAACAGTTTTTTTTAATATATTAATAGGCTTGCGTTTGACCGCCAACTCTGTTGTTAAGCGATGATGCGGTCTACGAGGGAGCACGCTTGCCTATAGAAGAAACCGATTCACTCGTGATTTGAAGACACCTAGACTGTAACTATCGGGGAACACCCATTCAGGCAGCACATTCCACAAATCAGCAGTTCGCACAATGAAAGTGGAATCAAAGCGGATTCGGAATATCAACCATAAAGCAATGTCGATTTTTCGTGCCCGCTCTGGCAGTCCGATAGAAAAATGGTTAGGAGGGAATCAGATCATGCAGATCCGATGCACACTCTCCGAAATGTATCCGATACTTCTAAAAAGGAAAGGTTCTCAATTCGCCTGTTTAAAAAAAAAAATTTTTACTACAATGCGCTGACAAGGCTGGCGCGTTGTTAGTTTTGCGAGATTCCAAGCGTGTCAGTGGTACCTTCTCGTAACTCGCGAAAGGATACCCTTTCTTGTGTGCGAAGGCGCCCGCGACACAAAGAAGTAGGTTGCACACAAGTATACCTACTTATAATAATTCTATTTTATACTCTCGTCCTTATGCCGGTTATGATTATTGCCCTCGTAAAATGAATTCGCCGGTATTCCTGCGTAACAAATGCACGAAAAAACTCTAGCTCTTGGATGAATTATAAAGGAAGATGTAGGACCTTAACAACCCTTTTACATTTTTTGACGAAAGAGCAACGAAAACTGGATATCAAATATCATAATATATATAAGTGCTGATTTTATCAAATAGAAAGATCTTATAGATCATTCATGTGAATTTTTTGTTGAGAAATCTACTTTTTTATGCCAAGCAAACAAGCAGACAGGCCACCTGATGGCAGAGAAGAGAAGAGCAGTCACCGTCTAATTACAGTGTACAGATCAATCTACCTATATAATTTCTGTATTAAAAAGATCTGTTTTTTTGTTTTATTCTGGCTTAAAACTTTGGAAAATTCAGCAATATCAACTTATTACCTCCAATTTACAAACATAGTTTTTTATGAAATTCGCGAAGCGAACGTTTGAGAGTGGATTTCGTTAAATTGCTGAATATACATCGTTTACTCCAAAATTTGCTTATCAATTTACGTGGTTCATATTTCACGGGGTGGTCTCAATTTTTTTATTAACTTTCAGTAGTTTTTTTTATCCAGTTCCAATAGTATAAATAATTTTGTTCACTTATTGATTTGGCAATAGAAATAACTTGTTTAAGCGCTTACTAACTTTAAACTCGTTTTCTATATTAATAATTATTTATTTTTATTTATTTATTTAATAATAATAAGAACGGCTAATGAAAGCCACTTACACTTACTATTTATTATTATATTAGTTTACATTATTAACAAATTAGTTGAGTATTAGTCACAAATTATAAAATTAGTCCAAAATATACAATGTTAGATGTCAATTATAAATATTACAATAAATTAAAAATAATATTCTTACCATTCAGTCATATGCAATTTTGTTCACAAAAAGTCAAGATAAATTTTAGCATAGCAGGCAATTTATCACAAAATACGTCACATTCAGGGTACTCTTTGAGGAATGCGTTGAGACCACGAACGATACGGCACATCGGGCTAAAGTCTCGCGACTTCGTACGGCTAAGACCAGTTGAAAAAAGCTTATTTCTAAAACTGGGCCTGTGCCGTATATAATTATCAGGTATATACAGAGCGCACATACGGTTATGAAGGGCCGGCGAGTCTATGTCACCTTTTAGAATCTTACAGCCGGTCTTAAGTTGGTCGAGCGAACGTCTTACCTCCAATGAGTTAAACCCTAATCGGCCAAGCAAGAAATCAGTGGGATAAAGGTACGGGTAATACCCACAGGTCTTTTTATAAAAATTTCTCAAAAAAGCTTTTTGCACCTTCTCGAGAGACAAAATGTGTGAGTGACAGTGCGGGCTCCACACACATGCGCTCGACTCCAGCTTACTTCTAACCAAGGTAGTAAATAGAAGCCGGAGGACGTGAGGATCACGGAAATCTTTGGCATTACGCAACACGAAGCCAAGGCGCCGGTAGGATTCCTTCGCTGTAATTGCTACATGGTCATTAAATGTGAGCGCACGATCAAAAGTTACGCCTCGGTCTTTAATCGTAGACACTCGTTTCATATCAACACAACCAATAAAGTATGTATGACGAAGAGGTTTACGTTTTCGGTCAAAAGTCATAACGTAGCATTTATCGGGGTTGAATACCATTTTGTTACGTACACTCCATCGATAAATGGAATCAATATCGCACTGCAAACTATCGCAGTCCGCTTGTGACTTTATCTCATGTGCAAGCTTTAAATCATCGGCATACAGCAAACATTTGGCGAATTTAACTTCCTTAATCAAGTCATTAATCATAATTAGAAAAAGCAAAGGTCCCAGAACAGATCCCTGACTTACACCAGATGGAGTAAGGTAGGGCTTGGAGACATATGCACCATACTTGACAAATTGCCGGCGGTCACGCAAAAAGTCTGCAAAGAATTTGAGAAGTTTAGGAGAGAATCCGATATTACTAAGCTTTTGCAGCAAAATGTCGTTATCAATTTTATCGAATGCTTTGCAAAAATCAAAATATAGGACATCCACTTGCAAGCATCGGTCCAGACAACTCGAAGCATAGTCCACGAGACTAAGAAGGTTCGTGTTTACTGATCTTCCTGGCCGAAAACCATGCTGTTCATCACATAGGTACTGAGAGACTTGCCTATAAATTTCATTATGAAGGATGTATTCAAAGAATTTGGCTGGAGAACACAAAATGGCAATGGGGCGGTGTTCATCCACAGCAGTTTTGTTACTAGACTTGGGTATTGGAGTGACCCTAGATAATTTCCATTGTCGCGGATAAACACCACTTTCCAGAGACAGATTAAAAATGTGACAAAGAGGGGAGGTCAAATATTTCTTTGAAGACTTTAGAATAAAAGCTGGCAGATGGTCTGGTCCTGGAGAACTACTCACTTTGAGTTTATTTAGACCGTGCTCCACCTCCTTAGGAGAAATGTGAGGAATATTAACCGTGCCTCCCTCTGTAGGGTTATCAGTGCATTTATTTACATCTAAATATGGGGGATCTCTGAGAAACACACCTGAAAAATAATCAGCAAAACCCTCAGCTGCTGGAACTCCCTCCAGAGTAGTTCCCTCATAGACAACGGATGGCTCAAAACCGCCTTTGGACCTCAAACTAGATACATGACGCCAAAAATGTTGGGGACACTTTTTCAGATTGCTTTCTATAGACGCAGTATGTCTGCTATAAGCCTCAGATATACGATTCCTAAGATTAGTTCGAACGTCAGAGAAGGTTTGGTAGTCATTTACGCATTGGGTATGCTTCCATACCTTATGCAGCAACTTTTTCCTTCGAATGTCTCTAATAATATCTGAGGTGAACCAGACAGGATATCTAGCGGAAGTAGATTTCATTCGCTTTTTTTTAGGCGCACTCTGATCGAAAACTGCATACAGTATATCATAAAACCTATCAGCTGCTGTCTGTGCATCGGTGCACTCATAGATGCAAGCCCACGATGATTCACTGAGCAGACAGTTCAGGTAGGATATATCAATTTTCTTAAAGTTCCAGTCGTGAGAAAGGTCAATGTTGCTCGGTGGCAGTCCTATATTGGGCTCCCTACGTGAATTACAGCGACAAGTTAACTCGAGTGGAGGGTGGTATGTATCGACATTCACTAGCCCGCCGGTCACTGCTTCGACCACGCTCATCTGTGACTCATCGCATTCCCACGTCAAAACAACATCCAACTTGCTTCCATGTGCATTATAAATATCATTACAATCCGTAATGTTACAATATTCCAAAAAATACCCGTAATAGTTATTTATATTAGCAGAGGCACTCTTCATATTTAAATCGCCGGTAATAAAAAGTTTACCATTCAAAGAGCCAATAAATGATTCAACCTTACAAAACCAGCTCATGTATTTATCATCCGTTGCGCTCGGGTTTATATATACGATGCATATAAATATAGTAACCCCGCGATGGAGAAACGAAGCCCATAGGTCCTCTCCACTCTCGGTCTCCAGATCTCGTCGCCGTTTCAGTGGTATGCCAGGTCTTGCGGCAAGCAGGACGCCTCCACCGGGAGAGCTCCTATCCCGCCGCAAGAGCGACCAGCCATCCGGAACTACCTCGGCGTCTTCAACTGAACCGTCAAGAAAGGTTTCAGAAGCTGCAACAAGCATGTTTTCACAAAGCAGTAAACTTGTATTCAGGACTGATAGCTTGGTTTTAAGGCCCCGTACATTCTGATAAAAGATAGTGATTTCAGAGCAGCTCTTATTACACGGCGTGTTTCCCGCCGACATTACGCTGAAATGGCCGGGACGGCTCATTTTCGGGGGCGCGTTTCTTATAATTAATCCATATTTTCACTCGCGCGTTATCAGGCCAGACGTCAACCGAAAAACACTTATCAAAACATTCCTCCGGGACGCCTATTTTGAAAGACTTGTAATAGTTTTTAGTCTTTAGCTCTTCAACCGTACATGCTTTCTGTGGGCATAGGTTATTTAAATACTCCTTTATTTCGTCTGCACTTGAAAGCATATTCCACAAGTGTATGTATTTGCGTGGCTCGACTGCTCTAAGTGTTGTCACGGACGGCCCGGCGAAACAGCGCAGCGATAATGAGTGACGCATCTTTTGGTGACGAACCTCTGTCCATTGATTTCCGCTAGTTGGTTGAGCAGGTAAAACAGTTGGTTTTGTTGCAGCTGGTAGACTTGACAGGTTTGGAGGAGATTGTGTAGAAACATGTTCAGAGCCGGAGACGGGCGGGTCCATTATATATTCAGACTCGACGTTGCTCGTATTTGTTGTAGTCTCTTTCAGTTTACTGTTAGGCAAGTAGATGACTATGTTGTTTCTTTTCTTGCGTCGCCGCTGATGTGTTTTCCGTTGAGCAGCGGAGTCCTCATCACTCGAGGTAGCTGTTGGTAACTGCGACACCACGGGCTGGGACAGGCCATCAATGTTACTATTGTTATGTGAAAGCTGTTCCAGTGCGCATACACGGCGAGTCAAATCGTGGGTGGTAGTACGCATCTCATCATTAACGTTTTGCAGGTCCAAACAATATTTTTTCTGCAACTCATTTTCACGGTTAAGTCTATCATTCTGCACTTGATGGGTTGTGACAGATTTTTCTAGGTTGGACAGTTTCAGCTGAAACTCTCGAAACTGGGCATTAAACTTCCTATCCAACTCTTCCCTGATAATATCCCGAATGCTGTCCGCCGAAATACAGGAACAGTTACAGGCGCTGCGAGGTCTTGTGCGTAACGTGACGTTATCGTACTCGAAGGCAACCGTGGCCGGTGGCCCCTGCGCTGCCTTCGTCGTCTCTTTTAGCGTTGGTGGCACCGTAGATCGTATGGGAGTGTTTGAGTTGTCCCCCTGCTTAGGCTCCTTGCAACGGCATAATGGGCATACCCATGATTCTTTAAACTCCTTCGAGACCTCATCCAAATCTTGTATCTTGAAGTATTATATAATTAACATGTATAAATATATTTTTTTACCGATAAAAGAGCTCTTAATCTTTAAACGGCTACACTGATTTTAATGAATCACAGCTAAGAACACTCTCGATCAAGACACCATTCAAACAGGAAAATTCAATCAAACTCGGTTCAGCTATTTTGGAGCTAAAATATTACATACACATACACAGATAAACAGTCACACGTTACACTTATCAGTCCCCCTTTTTGCGTCCAGGGTCAAAACCCTTATGACGTGTCCTTTGGCATATAAATAAATAACATCAAAGTAGGTATTCATAATATGCGTGTACGACGACTTATCTACATAATTATCTACATAATGATCTACTCACAACTGATTAAATTTAACTGTCGCATAGGAACCTGTTTTGTTTCATTCGTCGTCAATAGGTCAGGCAGTGAACATGTTTTCTCTACTTCTAATAGTTTTCCACTTTATTTTAACTGTGATAATATCTCTACTTTTACTACTAACTGTGATACTTATTATCTTAAAATTGTATAGTACATTAACAAAAGGAAAGTGCACAAGCAAGGCGAGGCTAGATGGGAAAGTCGCTTTAATTACTGGAGGAAACTCAGGCATTGGATTGGAGACAGCTAAAGATTTAGCGAAGAGAGGAGCCAAGGTCATCATCGCTTCTAGAGACATCGAAAAATCATCTAAAGTAGTAAACGACATCATTTTTGCAACAGGAAACAAAAACGTTGAACAAAGATACTTAGATCTCGCCAAATTTAGCAGCGTGAGAAAGTTTGCTCAAGAATTCAACGAATCAGTTGACAGCTTGGACATTTTAGTCAATAATTCTGGTACTGGAGGAATAAAGCATAAATTGACAGAAGATGGAATAGATGTCGTTACGCAAATCAACTATTTCGGGCCGTTTCTTCTAACTAATCTTCTACTAGATAAAATAATTGAGTCAAAACCCAGCCGTGTTGTCATAGTGTCATCAAAAGCGCATGAGTATGCTAAACTGGATTTAGAAGACTTGAGGTGTCGGAACAAGTTACCTTGGTTCACGACTTACGCTAACACGAAGCTGCTTAACCTCATATGGGCGAAAGCTTTGGCTAAACGAGTACCAGAAGGAGTTACAGTTAACGCCTTGCATCCTGGAGTTGTTAAGACTGAAATATTTGACAGACTTAGTCCTAACGTAAGACAGACAGTCCTTAATTTTATTGGAGCCTTTTTCAAAACAGCTGAAGAAGGCGCGCAGACCAGCATACATCTGGCAGTTTCTGAAGAAGTGGAGCATATTTCGGGAAAATATTTTGTGGATTGCCAGCTATATAATGAGTCGGAGAATGCTCGAGATGAGAACTTGATAAATAAAGTGTGGGAGAAAAGTTTATTTGTGACTAAATGTTAAATGTGCGAAGTGATAAAATAGATATTTAGAGTTATTTTCATAATATCGTTAAAATAATTTCATCATCATAGGATCCTTATTCAGCGTAATGGAAGGCATAAGCTTTCTCTCTCTTTCAATATTTTTTTTGTTTATCTACTCTACCTTTCCGAAAAAAATGTGTATCGTTAGATGAGTCTTTCGGGGTCTTCTCAAGGGTTCATTACACTTGGTGACGAAGGTCTGATGATGAAACTGACAGGTAGATACAATACAATAACATTTCAATGACACTACAGAAAGAACATTACAATAAAACTACATAAAATAAAATAAAGTTTCAATCAATACGACAATTAGGAGTAGGTTAGTTTCAAAATTGACGTCTAAAATTTGTTTACATAGTGAAGCTAATGAAAGCGAGTTAAAAAGGTAAAAATCCACACACGCACATTAAATTAAAATGACTTAGCAATGTATGTTGATATGTACCTACGATATACTGATAAATTATACTTTTGAATTCAGGGTAAGCATGTGCAGTAGAGGTCTTGAATGTCACGGTCAAAGTCTAGATTCGAGTTATGTAAATTCGTAGTTAAAATTCAATTGAAGTCAATGTACGGTTGTATATTAAAAGACTCTTAGAATAAATTTAAACAAACTAGCACTAAAATATAATACTAAACAAAACTAATCTAATAAACCGCTACCTGTAGGCAACGTACCCAAGATGCTGGCCGTCGCATTGCAATACTAATGCGTTGCGCAAGATATCGGCTAGCATTGTTGGATAATAGTAGCAGTCTACCATTATGCTATTGGTATAAATCACTATTTAGGGGCTCATTTTGATCAGCACATCGTTTCGATTACTAATATTATAAAAGCTTGGTAGCTTGGTGAAAAAGGCATTTTTCAACCGTGCCACTTCCACTACCAGGTGTGGTGTTCGAACAGTGCGCGGACGCATGGAAGAATGGTGAGGCCGGAGCACAAGACCCGCCGGCCCAAGCATACCGCAGTGCTAGGTAGCAACATCATAAGTGGTGCCTAGATGGAAACCTCCGTTGTTGTGTTTGGTGTATATTTCAAATTTCAATCAATTTATTTCAGAATCATTAATTCCATATTTACAAAAAAAGTCAAGTTATAAAATACTAGCCGTCCGCCCCGGCTTCGCACGAGTGTAAGCTCGGCCTTCGGCCTCGCTACAAAATATAATATAGCCAATGTCACCCGGGGATAGTGTAGCTTCCCAACAGTGAAAGAATTTTTCAAATCGGTTCAGTAGTTAATAAATAAAATAAATAATAATAAAATATCTGGGACATTATTGCACACATGGTCATCTGACCCCAAACTAAGCAAAGCTTGTAATATGGCTGCCAGAGACTGATATACATACATATATATTTTTAAATACATACTTAAATAGATATTAACACCCAGACATAGAACAAACACAAATGTTCATCACACAAATGTTTGTCCTAGATGGGAATCGAACCCACGCCCCCAAGCACAGAAAGTAGGATCACTACCAACTGAGCCACCGAGGCAGTCAAGTAGTTTCGGAGCCTATTCATTACAAACATACAAAAATAGGTACAAATCTTTCCTCTTTATAATATTAGTGTAGATTACACACAGTTACATTAAAGAGCCAGATCATAAAAAAAAAAAAAAGTATGTGTAGTATATAGAGTGTTATTGTTGGTTATATTCATGTTATATTAGTAAGAAGGTTTTCGTTATCGTTAAGCTTAGTGATTTGTTGATGTTTGGTAATTCGTTGTTTTTTTTTCGTTGCTAATTGCAAATATTGGTGTGATGTTTTGCGTTATGTGATGTTTTACATTATGATAAGTGTAAGGTATGCCGAAATGTGGGTACTTTACATGTCGAAATGTTCTATTAGTAATATAGGGTACTTAGTTAAATAGACAGTGTGTCACCGATTAGGTATTTCATTGCGTCGCTCCGCTACATAATCCTTTATATATAACTATAAGCAACTAATAAAAGCTCCTGTAAACAATATTGTTAGTAACATAGGTATTTTGACGTATAGTTAAGCATAACGTATCTTTCATTATATTGTATCTTGGCACAAAAAGCTGTACGTAAGTAAATAATTCCGTTTTATTTCGCGCCGCGAGATGGCGTTTGATGGACGTGGAACGTATTACGGGGAAGCGACGACGTAATTTTACTACGTGCGAATAACATTTACTCTCGAAATAAAATCGCGGTGTTAATCGAGCTTAGGTGTATTTTTTGATAAAAATGCTCTAGAAAGTTTTTTGTTTATTTAACTGCACTCCGAGTTGTACCCATAGAATAACCCTTACATCTTTGTCATTCATGAATGGAAAAAAAATCTAATTTAAAAATTACTTCTTGCAAGCTTGTCATATAAATAGCCCACTTATTTTACTTTTACACAGTGCTATATAGCTAGATGAATATTGAAACCTTGATTTTATTTCTTTACAATAAACAATAATTGTATGATCAGAGTTATAATCAAATCAATAATAACATTACTGCAAGATAATCGACAGGCTTCTTTCTTCTCCGCTTCTAAGAAATCCCGCTAACAGAATATTACCGTCCTTTCGTCGATCGTATATAAATACCCCATAAACTATTCAAAAAGCCCGTCTACCCCTTGATCACGGACACTAAATCCCGGGAAAATATTTATTTCCATTCATAAAAAATAAGTGCGGTCTCAGCAAATAGGCGGTACAATAAAACCAACCGAAGCCAATAGAGTAGATAGGAGTTTTCGCAGTTCTGCGGAATTTAGAGTTCGGAAGTGTTCGGGAGAGTTCGGGAATCTTCGAGGCTTCAGGGTTAAAACTTAGTTACAGTAATTAAACATATACATATATCATATTCCAATGTTTGCTTGCGTATACTTATTTTTTTTAATACCCTCTCTAAAAAGAGCATATATTTACACCCTTTACCGTTACCCTTTTGTTTTGACTTTTTGACTTTTTATTATTTTTTAGGTAATCCGCTGTAACATTACATATCTGTAAAAAAATCAACTGGCTATCTATTACGGTTCCAAAAATTCAGCCGTTTAAAGGTAGGACAGACGGACAGACAGACAGCGTAGGCTCAGAATAGGGTCCCGTTTTTACTCTTTGGGTACGGAACCATAAAAATGGACACATTTGAATATGAAAGATAATTATTATTGTACTAAGGCATATCTTCCATGTTTGTCTGATGTGAGATGAAAGCACTTCTTTTTTGAGCGGTCGTGTAAAAAACAGGAAAATGTAAGCATTTGTTATTGAGGCATGATTGAAGACTTTGATGGTCAAATCACGTTAGCAAAACGTAGCTTACGTCGGACTGACGGACTGACGGATACATCAAAGACGATAGAATATACAGAACGATTTTATTGTGGCTTCTTGTTGTCTGTTATAATTATTAGATATATGCCTTGTGAATCTTGTGATGCAATTGTTGAAAAACCAACGTATGACAAAAATTTCTAAAATATGGCTCTTACGTCAACTGGACCGACCGCATTTATTTATTTTTCTTAACTAAAACGGCTACAAAAAGCCAGTTACATAAATAATTAATTAATATTAATTTAATACATAATTAATTAAACAATTCAGGTAAGTACAAATTATGTCAAATAAGTTAGTAAAATTAGTCATTATAAAAAAAAACGAATGGACCCTTATAAATATTTGTTAGATACTTTATTTTTTATTTCAAGTTTCTGTTTTTTTTCTTACTATAGCTATCTAGGTGTTTCACCACAACTCATATCGAAATATCGTGTACAGTGGCCTTAGTACGAGTATTTGCGAAAAAGTTATCGTTACGTCAACGATAGCAAAACGTATGAAAAATTTAACAGCGCCTCTATCGGACGTGAAGGGAAACTGCATTTTTCATAAATTTTGATTGTGTATACGTAACGATAACTTTTTCGCAAGTGCTCGTACTAAGGCCACAGATCTAAAACGATCTCAAACGAACGAGTTGGTGTGGACGTATACCATATGTGTATTAGTACTTATAACACATATGCGTAAACTATCAGCGAAAGCGAACGCTCACAACAACGGCTCACGAATATCAATACGATACAAGCGCGAAGAGTATAACTTAGTACATATATCGTTCAAATGTCTGTAATTTTCAATAAAAAAATCTATACTGTCACACCTTAACGTAAAAACTGTGAGTACAGCACACTTGTTAATATTTCACGCACACAAAGAAACTTGCAGTGTTAGCAAAGAACTAAATAATAGTCCGAATGAATAGTTATCAATATAAAAAACCGACTTCATCAGAACTAGACCAAATTGAAATGGGACCAAATGGGAAGCACCATCTTTCAAATAAAAAAAGAATCACCAAAATCGGTTCACACAGACAAAAGTTCTGAGGTAACAAACATTTAAAAAAACAGTCGAATTGATAACCTCCTCCTTTTTGGAAGTCGGTTAAAAAAGGGGGACAAGATCGTTTGTAGGATGAGTTCAGGCAAAGGCATAGAGCCTTATTTAGGCCTGATGTGTTCGCACCCGCCGCGACACCTTGCCATATCTATTGTTTGTAATACCGAATGTAGTATATTAGCGGCGGGTTTACCTAAGTTCGTCTGTATCGCTCGGCATAATACAATGTCTTTAATTCTTCTTAATGTCTTTAGTTCTTTTTAATGTCTTTTCCATAAAATAATTATCAATATAAAAAACCGACTTCATAAAAATGACAGACCTGGACCAAAATATTGAAATGAACACGGAAAGCACCAGCTTTCAATAAAAAAAATATCATCAAAATCGGTTCACCCACTCGAAAATTCTGAGGCAATAAACATAAAAAAATGTAGTTGAATTGAGAACCTCCTCCTTTTTGGAAGTCGGTTAAAAATCATAGCTTTGGTGAGCACTGAGATCGTTTCCGGCAACACTCGTCTAAACCAGCTCACCAAAACAATTTATTTTCGTGTTACCACGCAAGTCGGAACATTTTTACTGCTGCCACAGTTTAAACAGCAGTGAGTAAGAGGGAAGTGACGCCTATCACACTGCGTCCGCCAATTTAACTTTTAATCAAACCGCCGCCCCTGCCGACCACAACAAAGGGCGTACTCAGGACGTAATAAGGGTATAATGGGGTATGTGAGTGAAAGTGCCCCGGTGACGCTTTGATATTGTTATGTGTTGACGTTTGCTGAAGACGGAGTTATTATGAAAAGGGTCTTATGATGAACTTATTAACTGCTTATATTTGTGGTGACTTGTTGCGGAACTTTTACCTGACTGCGCAAGAAGGCACATGTTTTTTGAGTGTATGTATGTAGGATGTTTTCTTTGACACACTCTACAGCCTAAGCGGCTTAATGGATTTCGATATGTGAGGTGTCATTTGAATCTTTTTAAGGAAAGTAGGAGTGACATAGGGTACAAGAATTCAAGAAGGCATCCGCAGAAAATAAATGAGAAAAATAGTAAATAAGTTTGCTAAATAGGTCAATATTACCATCATTATGTAGAGAACGAAAGGCTAAACAAGAAGAAGAAGAAAGTTGAATGTAAGTACTTACAAGGTTACGCACTCTGAACTAAACCAAAAGGAGTTTATTTTACTCATCATTGTGAACAACTTTTACCATGGGACCAAACCTGAAAAAAAAAATATCTGGGACATTATTGCACACATGGTCATCTAACCCTAAACTAAGCAAAACTTGTAATATAGCTGCCAGAGACTGATATACCGCTGTTAAATGCTGTTCCATACATTCTGTTTCTGTTGCATTTTGTCAAGTGTCAATGTCAGATTTCTATGGAACAGCATATTCTTTTTTTCGCGATTATAAGGTTGGTTCCATAATATAAGTTGTTGATAATGATGAGTACAATGATCTCTTTTCGGCTCAGTACAGGGTATATGCGGAACCCTGTATAATATGATTCTGATTTATACTATTAGATGTATGGTTGTGTTTGATGGTAAAATTATTTTATTCATGCCAACAGTGACGTCGATTCTGATGTACTATTCTCTAAACTATATTAAATTGTAGGTACAGCTCTAAAATCTGTTGCCATCTTTTTCTGACGTATTGAAATGAAAAGAAACACCGATAATTTTAGTCTTGTCAAATTAGTTTAGTTTAGAGAATGGGACAACAGAATTGACCCCATAAAAATTTAAATAATGTTATTCATGTTCTCGATTCTAATAAGTCATCTGAGATTTGGATGGTGTAATAAAGTTAAAAGAAATAACATAAAAATTTTAATGTCTGTAAGCTTTTCGGATGTTGTCATGTAGCTTCCTAAATCCATCCCTGTGTCCGACCACAAACTACCCTCAATGTTGCCGCCGACGCACTTTTTATTGGAATTTGTACGAAGTTCCCATTATAGACTGCTAGAAATTGAGGCTTTATTAAAATGACCTTTTCACTTCAAAAGGACAAGGTTGAAGTTTTGTACTTGGTCTACTAAGGGTGTTGATTTTACTCAGGAATGT
Organism: Agriopis leucophaearia; assembly: GCA_949125355.1. NCBI lineage: Eukaryota > Metazoa > Arthropoda > Insecta > Lepidoptera > Geometridae > Agriopis > Agriopis leucophaearia. The sequence continues at coordinate 817,792 of OX421277.1, read as the reverse complement.
TAAATGTTTTTATAAGTTATATTTCTTACTAAATGTAATAACTTAGAAAGTTAAGTTTTATTTTATTTATTATTAAGTAATAGGCTTGCGTTTGACCACCAACTTGCCTGATGTTAAGCGATGATGCGGTCTACGGCGGAGCACACTTGCCTAGAAGAAACCGATTTACTTGTAAAAATGTTTACAATCGTATCTCAAAAAGGATAATTATGTACGTATATCAGTCTCTGGCAGCCATATTACAAGCTTTGCTTAGTTTGGGGTCAGATGAGCGTGTGTGCAAAAATGTCCCAAAAAATAAAATTAAGGTTTCAACATTGTTTTAGTTATAGAGGCAAGAAACAAATGATAAAAGCGGATTTGTGGTAAAAATGCGTTTTCTTTTTTAACCGTCGAAAATAAGGTAGAGGAATAAAAAAAAACATCGCCTCTATTCACAAACTTATCAAGGTAAATATCCCGTTAATTACACTTATATCATATAATATGTGAAAGTTTGGATGGTTGGATGGACGGATGGATAGATGGATGGATGGATGGATGGATGGATGGATGGATGGACGGATGGATAGATGGATGGATGGATGGATGGATAGATGGATGGATGGATGTTTGTTACTCAATCACGCAGAAACGACAGGATGAATTTGGATGAAATTAGGAATATACATTGCTTACGTCTTGGATTAACACCATAGGCTACTTTTCATCATCATCATCATCACCGATCTTCATCAGCACGCGGGTGAAACCGCGGAGCGCAGCTATTAATTATATAAATGTTTGGTGGTGTGTAACATTGCATTTAAATATTAGTATGGGCGATAAATCCACTGGCCCAGTGCATGTTGGTGGATGTCGTAAGTCTTTGAACTAAATCATTCCATATTAGGGCCCATCCTCTGTCTCTCTGAGAGAAGGCTTGAGACCCAGCCGTAGGAACATGAAAGGCTGAAATAATAATAATAAATAGTTTTCTTTTAAATCCTATACTCTACAATCGTTTTCATATTCCATTTTATACACATTCCATTATTGTATTTTTTATATTCAACAGGGCTTCTTGGTGTTGGCATCGGCTCCACTAATGCCCACCAAATGTCCGGGCTAGACCCGTGAATTGTAATAAATGAAGTGCAATAATAAATATCTGTGACATTATTGCACACACGGTCATCTGACGCCAAACTAAGTAAAGCTTGTAATATGGCTGCCAGAGACTGATATACAAATATATATATTTTAAATACATACTTAAATAGATAAATAGATATTAACACCCATACATAGAACTAACACAAATGTTTGTCCTAGGTGAGATAGAACCCACGTCCCCAAGCGCAGAAGGCAGGTTCACTACCAACTAAGCTAACGGGTTAATTAGCCTAATTAAGATTAAAATGACGATGTTTTATTATTTCCATTGATAGTTTTTGATGGTTTAATTTTAAATTAACATATTTTATAATTTCTTTTGACATGTAATTATTATTATGAATAAAGTTATCATTATTATTGTCATTATGAAAGTTATCATTATCAATGAATAGGAGTAACAATTCTGTGTAAGATATAAATTTTCTTCCTGCAGTTTAGAGGGGGCCCCAAATTAAATTCCGTCCTCTATCGACGCATAATTTAGCGCAAATTGATCGGCCACTCTCCTACTCGGGCCGACTTCTAAACAAGTGGTCATAACTCCGCGAGTTAATGCTATTACTTGGATGAATAAACCATCGAACATGCCACGTGGCACCGCTGTTACTTGTTGCAGCACGAAAAAGAACGAATCCTTGGAAAAAAATGTTCCTAGGCCGGGGCAATAGAATACGACACCGGAACCCCCTGCCTGTAGTAAGAGCCTACTAAAAGGTGACCTATGGGTTCGGGATGGTCAAAGTTGGGGCTCTGACCATCCACTTAAGCGTGCCCAGGGAGAGGACGTTGTGTGACCAATGTTGTCGCGAGTGGAGGGACTGAGACAACACGCAGTTGTCTCGGGAGGAGCCATAGCACAGTGCTGAGGGCTTCGTTGCGTTCCTCTGGAGATCCCGGAGCCCTCTTGTCACGCACTAAGGCTGGTCACCGGGGGGGTTTTAGTGTGTATAATCCCACATAACCTGGCTGCACCCCAATGCAGCCGGGTATCTTTGGAAGATTTCCCCCTCGAAAAAAAAAGGGATAACTCCAAACCAAACCGAAGAACTGGGTTTTTTGCTTAAATTGGGTCCAGATTTCTGTAACCTATAACAGGTTACAGAAATCTGGATCATTTATCGTGAAATATAATTACACGAATTTGTAATTGCAAAACCTGCTGGATGTCTCATGGGTTATTCGTTCAAGGTTTAACGTCAGGGTCCCAATAACCCGTCAAACCCGCCTGCTATCGAGGGCCCCACAGTGCCGTGGTCCCGTGGCCCCAATCTAATCCTCACAAATATTATAAATGTGAAAGAATTGGTATGTTTGTTCTTCTTTCACGACAAAATGCATATAAAAACGAACGAGATTTTCAACGCAATTAAAAGCAACAGTGTTTTTAACAAAAGCAGTACTTTTTCCAAAAAGTTTTTTTTTTACAGGATGGATAAACTTTCATATTGGTCCCATAGAAATTGCCTTAAATCGGTTCACTAGTTTGGTTATTTAATCAAAATAATCTGAAAAAACATATGTCGTCCAAGTAAACGAAATTGCGTATTCACTAATTTTGAAATCGGTTTTTTAAATGATAATTATCTATTTTAAAATGTGCATATGGCTACACGAGCGAATCCGTCGAACATAGCTAGTAACTATAATAATTAGATATTGAGCCCCGGATCGCTCTTAACTTATAGAAGATCAAATATTTGGGTCTGATAATTGCTTCGCTGTAAATAATAGTTTCAGTTGAACAGTATTCAAATCGAGTTCGGTAATGGGTTGATTTGTTTCGTTGGAGTTAATAGAGACAGACCTTTGTTTAATAAAGTCTCTTGATAGCAATATGTTACTTCGAAAGGGTTAAACGGGACCCTATTACTAAGACTCCACTGTCCTTCCATCCGTCTGTCTGACCGTCAGTCTGTTTGTCCGTCTGTCACCAGCCTCATGACCCGTGATAGTTAGATAGTTATAATTTTCACAAATAATAGCACAACATCTGTAAAAATTTCAACTGTTTTCTGTTATTTCTTGTTATAGCGATATTCACTGAATATTAGTTATGTATTCACTTATATAGTAGGTCCCTTCGTGACCCACTCAATAGTTATATCCCCACATGTATTGTTATTAGAGGTACGAGGATGTATATATTATGAAATATGTACCTATTACAATTACAAGTGTTTTAATCGACGCGTATTAACTTAAAACAATAGGCGGGAATGCTGCGGCCCGGTATTTTATTTTGATGGCCCGGTACCATGGCGACCCACCAAATGGGAAATGCTGGTCTCGATGGACCAGAGGCAGCAATCCTATCCACCATGATATATATCTGTAGCGTCACTTACAGACTTTAAATTGTTAATAATTTTAGTCAAACTCCAAAAAAAAAAAACAATAATGTTTTGTGTATATTTCGGAATGAAATACCTTTAGAGTAACTTGATTAAGAGTTCAATGGTTCGATTTACTTAGTAAAGCCTTCAAACGGCCCTAAATCTCTGAAAATCGGGTTGGCTATTTAGCCTGAGTGGCCTGAGCTTTCGAACTTACTCACAACCATATAATGAATTCGTTCTTACAAAACGTAGTACTTTTGCCCCAAAATACCCAGTTTTAAAACCGGCCTCGCGAAAACCGTCTCGCCTCACCTCACCGAGGCGCATCCCGTCATCTTTTCGCCTCCATCCAAGTGTGAAAGCGTTACCCGTCCTGAATGCCGTTTCTTGGATTTCGCTTGAGTGAGCTGTTAAAGAAACGAGCAATTTTGTCAAGAACATTTTAAATATCAACAAGTTAGCAAGAAAAGTGCGGGAGTTTCCACGGATTACACGGATTCAGCGTTTATTTAGGATTCCGTACCCAAAGGGTGTAAACGGAACCCTATTACAAAGTCTACGCTGTCTGTCTGTCCGTTTGTCATACCTTTTAACGGCTATACCTTTCGAACCAACCAGAAAAAAAAATGCAGTTTAATTCAATAATTTAATTAATAAAAAAAAAAGTTAATTGATAGTTTGCATGTTAGTATAAGTTAAAAATTTACTGGTTCAAAATTCTATTAATTATATACCCACAATGATTTTATTATAATGCACCTAGGCATACATAGTTTTATGTGATACAGATCATTAAAATGATCTGAATATTATTATTTAAATTATTGCATTCTGTTTAGTATGTTTACTGAATAAATGAAATGAAATATGAACCGTAAACAAATAGACAGTTGAAATGTTCACAAAATAATGAAATGTTACGGCGGATTGAATAAGAAAAGAAAAAAAAAGTTTTTTTATATGTATTTTTGTAAATGCTTCAGTGTAAAAATGGTGGTATATACAGGCGTCAACCTTAACATAATTATAGTTCACATTCTAAAGTAAAACAAAAAATAATAAATACTGGCCAAGGCGAGTCAGTGAGAAATTTCTGTCCACAAAAGTTAAGCAACGTCGAGCGCGGTTGATACTCGTACTTTGATGCGTGACCGGCCTGGGAAACTGGGACGGTTTGAGAACCCTCAGTGTATGAGCCCGACTCGCACTTGGCCAGTTTATTTATGTACCTATAAAAATAGCGGCAAATAAGCATGCGGACCACCTGGTGGTAAGCAGAAACTGCCACCTATATAATAAATATCTGCAACACTAGCGGTGTTGACGTTTTTTTCTAGCCCGGAGAGATGGTTTTGGTGGAAAAGTGTCCCTTTTTAGAATCGCTTAAAATAAATCAGGCCGGAATATCGTTCAAAATGCATATTACTGAGTGAAGAGTTTCTCTGTGGGGATTATCTGTTTAGCGCGATAGGGTCACGGAAACTGATGTATTATAAACCTGCGAATATTGGATTCATGTTGATCTCGGTGGGAAGAACTTTCGTGTAGGAGATTCTACACCTTGCAGGTGCGGAAAAACCAGTTTGTTAAATGTCATAGGTGGCAAACAAGCTGACGGGCCGCCTGATGGTAATCATCGTGGCATTTGGATACCTGTAACACCAGGGGCATCACAAATACGTTGCTGACCCTTAAAGACTCTATTAACAGCCCTTTTGCAGAACCCCATGTTATAGTAACTTGGAAATGCAAAAAAAGATCGCGTAAAACGCACAATGTGCGATTTCCTGCAATCTATGATATTTGAATGAACTTTCAGGCGGTGGCGGCTGGGGCGATGATAAAACCGATGTTGGCATCAGATTGAACAGTTCTTCAGAACATTCCCCGTTGTAAATGGGATAAAAGACACAAAAAGACCCAACGCTGCTGCGTATGCTGAGTGGCTCTACTCTAAGATGATGTGGGGTTTTAGATTGTATGGTCATTTGTTGATTTTTAACTCTCGTTTATTATAGCGGAATTTTATTATATTGATGTGTGTCTTATTTACTTTATCTAGAAGAACAAAAAAATTACACGAACAACATTACCGTTATTAAAACTGCATTACGCAACATAACAATGACTTTTCCAAAAACATGCCCGTTTGGAATAAATTACACGCGTATAAATTCCAATAATTACAGGAAATTGTACTATTATGTTCAACATTCATAATTAAAATTGGTAATGCAAAAGTTTGATTGTTTATTATATTCATACATAGCATAACTGGTGCATACATATACATTAAATTTGACTTAATTGGTAGCGTCTGCCCTCTTTGCAGGAAGGTCCCGAGTTCGATTTTTGATCGGGCAGGTACTTGAATTATACATATCAATATATTTTCTGTGATTGTGTGTTCCAATTCAAGGCATCTTTGACACCAGAAAGCCTTACACAAAGCTGAGTGTGGTGCTTTATTTATCTATTTAAATACACTTGATATACATTGAACAATTGATGAGGAAATCCGGAGACTAACGAAAGTTACCGACATAGCCCACCGGATAAGTATGTTGAAGTGGCAGTGGGCAGGGCACATAGCACGCAGAACAGATGGCCGATGGGGCCGAAAGGTTCTCGAAAGGAGACAACGGACCGGTAAGTGCAGCGTAGGACGTCCAGTCACAAGATGGACAGACGACCTAAAAGATACTTCAGGAAAACGCTGGATGAAGGCCGCTTCAAACCGGCCTTTTTGGAAATCGATGGGGGAGGCCTATGTTCAGCAGTGGACATAGGCCTCCCCCATATGGCTATATGGCTGAAATGATGATGATGATGACATTGTACAATTTAGAGAGTTACGAATCAAGATTATTAATGTCAACAAAATAATTTTCAAACAGTGTTCATAGGTAATTGTACAAAATAGCGAGTAAAACCACGTGCAATAATAATCTTTTTAAACCATTAAGTTAGTTCGGATACGTAAATAAATCGGGTTGGAATATCGTTTTAAATGCATATTACCGAGTGAAAAGCTTCTCTGTGCGGATAATTTGTTTAGCGCGATATGGTTCACGGAAACTGGGGTATTATGAACCTGCGAATATTGGATTATGTTCATGGCGCATTATGCTGAATTGATACTGTTTTAAAAACATTTTTTTAACCTCGCCTCGCCGCTTTGTTTTTCATGTCCAATAACTCGAGGGACCACTTTCTGGGATGCTCATTTATTCCCCGAACATCATTGCGACGCTCAGTACTCTCAAGTATAGACTTTTATATCTTTTGGTCAAAATATTACACCATTTTTTATTAAATGTTCGTTTGAGTATTTGTCTCCTCTGTTTATAGAATTGCGGATCTGCATAATCTAATTCCCTTCTCCCCATTTTTCTATCGGACTGCCAGAGCGGGCACGAAAAATCGAGACCGCTTTATGGTTGATATTCCGAAAACCCGTACGAAGCGCTCTGATTCCACATTTATTGTGCGAACTGCTAGTCTGTGGAATGCGCTGCCTGAATGGGTGTTCCCCGATAGTAAAAATCTAGGTGTCTTCCAATCACGAGTGAATTGGTTTCTTCTAGCGTGCTCACTCGTAGACCGCATCATCGCGTAACATCAGACGAGTAGGCGATCAACCACAAGCCTGATAATACATTAAAAAAGACTTTTATTTATGTTATGCTATCAATTTACTTGTATTTCCACTGTCTCCAAAATACCAGAAGATATTCCTAGGGAACATAGAGTAAAATTAAATTTTAATAGAATTATCTGTTACAAATACATTACGAATGCCTCCTAATTTATCGAAATTGCTCTTATTCCCGAAACATATTGGTAAAGGCTCAAAATCTAGATAAAAAAATAAACATCGGAATTTCATAACGATTATTGAAGCGAACCGGCGGCGTCGCGTATTATATTCAAAGTAAAGTGATGCTTACGATACAGCAGAATTCGGAGTTATTGTTCAAAAATTTCCAATATTTTCTCTGAAATCTTTGAGAAAACCCGGAGCGAAAATTGTGAGGATGTTTTTTAAGCCGCGAGTCGCGAGCTCTGTTTGCGTACGTCCTACAGATTCGTTCGGTGAAATAAGATTTTATAAGCGTAAAGAAGAGGATTTGTACAAGGTGATTTTGTAAAGGTGGAGGAAAATTGTAACAGTAAGGAAACTGCTTACTTTATACTTGGAATTGCAGAGACTTGTTAAAAAATAAGAAATACTGCATCACTTATAAAAAGCATTCATAGCTCTATGTTTAGGTAGGTAGGTCCAACTTAGACAAAGAGGTCGCCTGAAGAACCTAACTGGGATGGGCAGCGTTAAGAAAATTTCGTAACATCTTCTTCTCAAAAAACCACAATGCCTAAAGACAGGGTTCTTCAACCAGTGCGTATTGCCAGGGATAGCATATGGTACTGAGACTGTTGGCCTTTTGGAAAAACTATGCCAAGATTTGGAGAGCGCTATGCCAAGAGTTTTTTTGTACGATAAAATCTGTAATGAGGATATTTGCTGTATATCTTATTGCTGAAATCACAGTCATCAATATAGCAGCTCAGAGTTGCAAGTTGAAGTGGCAATGGGCAAGTCACATCACTCGAACTGATGACCGATGGGGAAGAAAAGTTGGGTGGAGACGACGCAGCGTAAAGGTAGGTTTCCCATAAGATGGATCGACGACATTGTGAGAGTCGCCATCGTCCAGTGGCTAACGTTCAGCAGTGGACGTCTTCTGAATAATGATGATGTTCTTTTTTATATAATAGTTAATCCATAGCATTGCGAATCGGCGAACGTAGCGCTGCTGGACCCGATGGACCCGATGGAGTGATGGTATACGTCAGGCAGCTGGCAGTGGCTGGAAGCAAAAAAACAGAAGAATGGACATAGTGCTTTGAGAGAGGTTTATGCCCAGCAGTGGACTAAGGTGGGTTGATTATTATAATGGTTTAGGCATAAATAAGTGGAACTAATGTAACATAATTATCAATTTAAAAAACCAAATTAAAAATTAGTAAATACGTAATTTCGTTTACTTGGATGATGAATATTATTTCCAGTTATTTTGATATAAAAACTAAACTGCGAAACGATTTTGATGGAATTTCTATGGGACCAATCTGAAATTATATTCCAAATCGGTTTATAAATGACTGAGTACTGAGGTAACAAACAATATACATTTTAGGCGTAAAATATAACGCTGATAATTAGTATTTATATGCAAGTAGTGCCAAAGAGCTTGATTTTATACGAAGTTTCCAGCATAATTTAATTATTATTTCTTTTGTATTGTACTCAGTCCATACTGGCGTTGTCGTAGCTTATGCTGTAACAGAAATAAAAATACAGAGCTAGAAATAAAATGTTTACTTATGGAGTATCGATAAAGAGAAAGCTAGATTGTATCGTAAGACTTTTGAGCTGAGCTGAGATTTTTACTGAATAATCTAAATAAACTTAACATTCAGATGTCAGCCTGAACAGATGTCTTGACGAGACAAAGACAAAATTAGACTTTGACAAAACAAGACTATAAGTTTTAGTGTTTTTGCGAATAAATAACAATATGTAATGTAATAACGTACCTTTGCTAGTTTCCATGAAGCTGAGCAATCTATACAGGATTACGCATGTAAAATTGTACACTGTAAAGATAAGAAAGAAAAGGAATAGGAGAAGAAATCAGCTGTTCAATTAAAATCGGCCATTGACACTGACGAAGTATGGAACAGCAAAAAATATATAAAAAAACGCGATTTCAAGGTTGGTCTCATAATAAAAGTTGTTCATAATGATGAGTACCTTCTTTTGGCTTAGTACAGTATATATGCGTAACCCTGTATAGTAAATTATTATATGAAAAATTTGGTCTATATACAAGGAGTAATGAGCTGAGCTGTGCTGTTTAAGAACATAAATTCTAAGAAGCCTTCTCACTTGAATTGAACAGTAATTGTAAGAAAGGACGTAGGTGGGTTAGCTACTCAGTTTACAAGACAAAAGCAAGTACTCCAACAGGTTAAGGGTACCAATGCTTAGAATCATTTAGTACAGAGTGGGGTTATATTATGGATTGATACCGAATGCCTCTGTGATGTGAGCTCTCAGACAATGTCACACTTGATGGAGTGTGCATTGTATTTTACAACCAGCATGCTGGACGACCTGAATAGGGAAAAGGCTATTGAGGTGGTCGTATTCTGGTCCAAAAATTTAATTTTGAATTTATCACAAAACATCGCCTCAAAAGAACAATTTAAATCAAACCAAATTAGTTCAAACTTGAGGAATGCACCTATTACTAGCCATTGAAGAGTTCCACTATCCATCTCATAACTCCTTCATCAGACCAGTTCAATGTTATCAAATTATTGTATTGTCATTCGGATTACATAATATATTAAACATAATATAGAGATCTTAAAAAATTCTAACAACATTGTGATTATTTGCATGTACATTACCAATGTAAACAATATTTAACATTTTTATTCTGTACTTGCAAAATTTCAATAGATTCAACAATTAGAACTAGGTTAAATTGACTTTCAAGATTAATTTACATTTATAGCCAGTGTCGCTGATATAAAAACAAATAATATTCACGAGTTCGTATGGACAATTAAACTAGGTACATACGTTTGCGTTGTTATAGCCGGAGTTATTTAAGATATCAATGAATATGCAATAAGGGAAATAATTTATTATGCACAACTTATGAAACAGTAAACTTACAAAAAATTAAGACACTTACTAACTAAAACTAAAACTTAAAATAGCCGGAGCCAATATATAACTATGCTTTCTTTAAATCAAAATCTAGTACAGAACATAACACAGCTGAAACAGGTAACCTAAATCCATCTGATCCGTGCATTGATCGGTCCGAGTCTTAACCCGCTGGATGTGGAATCAATGGGTATTAGAATGGCCGCTCGAGGGAGGAAAGGCACGGGCTATCCTGTGGCATTCGCTTCACCGAGCAATGTGGGGTAAGTTACTGAAGAAGTATACCTAATAAAATAACCAGCTTTGATTCCACTTTTATTGTGCGAACTGATAGTCTGAAGAATGCGCTGCCTGAATAGGTGTTCCCCGATAGTAACAATCTTGGTGTCATTAAATCAAGAGTGAATCGGTTTCTTCAAGGCAAGTGTGCTCCATCGTAGACCGCATCATCGCTTTTAACATCAGTCGAGTTGGCGGTCAAACGCAAGCGTAATACTAAATAAATAAAAATAAAAACATGTAGATTCCAAATTAAACACTTTTGACAGATTTATTTCAATGTAAAACGAGCCTTATACACTTTGGCATTCGTCTGCGCTCGGCCAGCTTGACGAGCGATGATGGCAACTATGGAAAGCCTAGGCAACTTAGCTGTCTACACGTTGGCACTTGCCATCACTTGGCGAGTTAAGCCGCCAATAAACGCTAGCTGTGTTTATTGGCGGCTTAATAATCACCAAAACCTAAGAAATCATCATATGTACATCATTGTGTTCATCAATGATGAATACGTTCGCTGCAGAATCAGATCTGAAGAATTACAAATACGTTGCCGACCCTTTAAGACTCTACTGAATTCCTCTTTGAAGAACCCCATGTTATAGCTTATGTTGTTTTTTGTATCATTCTGTTAAATCGAACTAATCGGAAAAAACTTTTAGGTGAATACTCGTATTGTCTAACAGTTTAGACAAAATATTATACGATGTGTGCCACATCTATTCTATTTTATCTGGTAAACACATCGTATGTCGTAGATCTACAATAAAAGATGTGTATAAATTATGTTTTAAATAACATATATTTTTTTTGTTTCAGATTATTACTTATTTCTTTGTTTTAATGTAGATGAAGTGGATCAGGTGCGACTTCAAAGTAAATGTACGTGTCATTTGAAACATTTTTTTTTTCTATTCGGCCGCGTTTTTACTTCAGCGGACAGCAGGGCGTCAGCAACGGCGCCAAAACGACGCGATAATGGAAGGTTTTTCGGAAGGCAATAAGAATAAATATAATTCATAAAAATGCGGTAGATGTCGTTGACGGGACCTGGATAAGAAGATTTTGCAAATCCACAGATGAAAAAAGGTCATTAAAAAAAAACTTGCTTATTCTCATAGACAGAAAATATCTATCTACCCGCATATTTTAAATTGTTAGTGAACGCTTTGTTAACTCATTTTGCCTTAAACTCTAAATTAGTGCATTGTGAATTCACTAACTGAAGTTGGTGCCTACAATGTGAGTCTTTACCAACTTGTAGTTTAAAAATTAGCCAGGTACTTACCTACAACAAACATACCTATAGTGAATGTATTTTTTTTTGTTGTTAAAAATTATTTTCTGTTTATCTACATACCTAACTAGTGTTTAAGTTTAGTATTATACAAGTAAATAAACGATTGATTGATTGATCTGTCTGTCTGTTACCGTATTTTGTACTGTCATGCTTGTTATTGTGTTATTTTATTTCGTAGAATAGTATTTTGAGGTTATTGTTTGCTAACAAACAAAGTACTTCTTAACTAAATATTAACGTATGGCAGTTGCTTTTTCATTGCACAAATGCGGAAAAAATTAGAATCACGTCTTGTCAGAGCCATCTAACGATAGTTGCAGAACTATGTTCCTCCTGCTGTGATATCACGTCAGTTGTATCCAAATGAATCTCTTCGATTGTGTCATCCCGCTACAAGGAACTCTGAACTTAGGTTCCACCTAGTGCCGGTGTCGCTACAGCTTGTGTCTTGTGTCACAACTCAGCAATGAGATTACGTGAGGTTCCGTCCGCCGCCGCCGCCGCCGCGCCGTGTCCAGCGCGCGGTGCAATCTAATTTTTCACTCACCTACGTTGCGAAGTTCGGATTACAGTTTTTAGCTCAATATTTAGTTAAGCAACTTTGGGCAGAGTTACCGGAGAGTGGCTCACGGTCGAGTTGGTTATTAGATGGTTGTAGCTATAACTTGACGTAGGTTGATAACCATGCAGGTCGTAGGTTGGACTAGGTGTAGGAATATTTCGATGCCAGCAGATGTAATTTTGAAATGTGTTTCATTTCAGATATGGAGTGTCAGAAAGTTCTACTATTTTGTGTTCCAGCACAGATTTTTATTAGATTAGATGCCGCAAGCATGATAATTATATGAAAACTTACCGTGACGCATTTTTTGTACATCATGAGAGTAATTTCGTCATAACCTTCCTTATCCCATTGTTGGGAAGAGTCCTCTCTTTTGGTATAGATAGATAGATAGAAACTCTTTATTGTGTACACCAGAAATAAAAATTACATACAAATAGAAAACACTTACGAGCTAGTGCCACAAGTGGCGGCCTCTCTTTTGGTATGCCATCTAGTGAGTAATTTAGTGCTACTCCTACTCTATCCGTACGTCCAGCTGCTTTCGAAGAGTTTTTAAAATGCACTATAGCGCATTTGTTATTTTTTGTATTGACGTCTGGCGTGCTACTGCCAAAATGACGGAGCTCAAACTAAATCAAACTGGAGCTAAGATCCAACTTAAGCCAGGCCACTCAAAGTGGGTGAACTCGCAGCTTCTATCCTTATAAAGGTATGTGGTTCCACGACAGTAAACGTGCAGAATTCCGATGTTTAAAAGCCATTATAAAAGTTATGCTCTTACCGTCAATAACATTGTTTTTTTTTTCTTTAACTTATTCACAACAAATATTTTTATAAACAAACCATAAAGCTAGGTTTTTGTAAAAAAAATATTTTCCTTTGTGAATAAGGGAAACAAAAAACAAACAATATATTTGAATTTAACTTCGGAAGATGTATAAAGGGACCACTGGGAACAACAAAACTCTGGAAACGACACCCACGACGGAAGTTATGGTCAAAATCATACCGTGTTATTCTGAAGTTTCAAATAGTCATTCAAGCTTTGAGCTGATTTTGTATCACAACTTACGGAAATTGTTATTTATAACATAGCGGAGTACACCAAGGAGTACTTTTAACAAAATTTAAAGTCTTAATCCTTGTTGAGAGTCAGTTTGGAATTGTAATTTTAATGAAAGATAGTAGACTTTTTTGTTATATGGCAATTACTGACATTACAATATATTATATATAACTGGAACATTATTGCACACATGGTCATCTGACCCCAAACTAAGCAAAGCTTGTAATATGGCTGCCAGAGACTGATATACATACATATATCCTGGAAGAGATCGCTTTTAGCGATAAGGCCGCCACTTGTGGCACTAGCTCGTAAGTGTTTTCTATATGTATGTAATTTTTATTTCTGGTGTACACAATAAAGAGTTCTTATCTATCTATCTATCATATATATTTTTAAATACATGCTTAAATAGACAATTACTTTATTTTAACACCTTAGAATACAGTATCTCATAGAATCCGGCTATAGTGACGGCCAGTAGAGAACGACGGCTCATGCTGAGTTGGAATCGGTTTGTAACAAAAAAAAAAAATATACTAGTGCTGTTTCCCGCGACTTCATACGCGTAGATTTTCATATGAACTTTCAACCTATTTTTTTCTCCCTTAATCCGACCCTCGCGCAAAATAACATAGCCTATACTTCAATCTGGTCATAGCTAAGCATATTCGTGAAAACCGCATTTAAATCCGTCCAGTAGTTTAGGAGATGTCGTGGACAAATAAATAAATAGACAAAAATTCCAAAAATTACTGTTTATTTTAAGACGCCCTGGTTTTTTTATATCTCGCAATTACTGTGTTTTTATATCTCTACTGTTTTTAATATAATTATGTATAGATAAGCTTTAGTTTAGTTTAATATTTAGTTTTTATTGTTTTACTTTTTACGTAACTCAACCTCGATCTTTCTTGTCTCACACCTGCAAAACGTAGAATGAGCTACCTTCCGCGGTGTTTCCTAGTAGCTAGCTACAACATGGGATTCTTCAAATGGCGAGTCTTAAAAGGTTGGCAACGTACTTGTGATGCCTCTGGTGTTACAAGTATCCATAGGCGACGGGTACTGCTTACCATCAGACGGCCCGGCTGTTTGTTTGCCACTTATGGCAATAAAAAAAAATATATTGTGTTTTATTTTTGACCACAAATAATATAATTTATGTTTATATCTATGTCTATTACGCCGGTAGTATTATGTCTAATCGGATGCTAAGATATTTTTAGCTGTAGATAGGTTGTACCCGCCACTATATTGTCTAGACAAATGCAAGGTACATTACCGTACTCGTTACAGCCATCTCTTAGTCACGCACTCCGAGTGTTCGGCAACATATCGCAGCTAATTAAATGTTTTAGCAAAAATAATTGTAATAAAATGCATTCCTGTGTTTATAAACTACACGCACTGAGACAGACAAAAAAATAACCGGCCATGTGCGAGTCGTACTCGCGCACGAAGGGTTCCGAACCATTATCTATAAAAACGGCAAAAAAAACATGTTGAGCCCTCCCTAAATATGAATTTTATTTAATTTAATTATTAATTTTTAAAGTGAATATATAACTAAATATTCTGTGAATATTTCAAGCGTCTACCTGTTGCCGTTATTATTAACGAGCAAAAACGAGCAAAAAATCACGTTTGTTCTATGGGAGCCCCCTTAAATATTTATTTTATTCTATTTTTTTTAGTATTTGTTGTTATAGCGGCAACAAAAATACATCATCTGAGAAAATTTCAACTGTCTAACTATCACGGTTCAAGAGATATAGCCTGGTGATACACGGACAGACGAACAGACAGACAGGTGGACAGCGGAGCCTTAGTAAAAGGGTCTTGTTTTACCCTCTGGGTACGGAACCTTAACAATCACGTGTAAGTACTGTATATTTTATTGAAAAAGAAAAATATGATATACCTAAATAGTTTTATTTTAGGCGGTTGTTGTCTCTATGAAGTGGATGTGCGAGATTTGTAGATTGTCTTGTGTCATACTTGGTCACACACAACACTGAGCCGCGCACGCGCACCTTGAAGGAGACCGCCAAATGCGACTGAAACTATAGTCGGGGTAACCGACGTAATCATAAGGGAGTAGTTCCCGTATGATATAAACACAACATACTTTTAGATTGAAATCACGATTTCTCTAGTGTCTATAAATGCTATGAAGACTTGTGTAGTTTTACTCTGAAAGATAGTTTCGCCATCGAGTTGTGAATACAAAGCAGAAGCGAAGGGAAAAAATTAAATTATCCAAGTCTTTGTTCGGAAAACTTTCGGATAAGATAAATACTCCTCGGGAGAGTCAGTTATTTGATATAGTTGTTTCGTGTTTTAATGAGTTTATGTAAATAAATAAGCCATTTTTTTTTGTTACCGCCGGTTTGGGTGTTTTTGTGTTTGACAGTCACAGCAAAATATATGTTAGATATGTTTTTGCTCTGGTTATTTGTAAATTGTTAATCATACTTACCACCATATCCTTGGAAGAGTGTCCGGACAGAGGCTGAAAGGTTCGATTTCCATCAGTATACCAACCTTAACTTAAGAGTTGTTGCATCGGTTGTCGAGCGTTGTGGCCTTCTTATTAATCAGGCAATAGCCACTTCAACTTGCAAATTTGAATAGCTATGTCGGTAACTCTGGTTCTTTGGCGAATAACTGCGTTCCGTACGGTCTATTGTTACTTAGTTTTAAGTAAACTCTTTTTTCGTAGTGCGAATTCGTATTGTCAGGATGACAACCTTTCAGAAACATCACAGAACTAGATACTGAACATTCTGGAAACGCCATTATTGTGCCTATTTGATTTCATGAATAATTTACGGACACTCAGTATATGACGACATTGTGAGAGTCGCGGGCATCCAGTGGATGCAGATGGCACAATGTCGTTCAGTGTGGAGGTTAAAGGGGGAGACCTTTATTCAGCAGTGGAAGTCTTCTGGCTGATGATGATGATGACTCTTTATATGCGTGTTTTAGAGTTCTGACAAAAAAAGTTACAAAAAAATGAGGGTAGTGATGAAATAAGTAGATAGTATCAAATCAAGTGGCAAGTGTGCCACTAAGTGTGTGTGTGGGTGTGTGTTAGAGATTACAAATCATTTAAAAGGTTAAGATAAAATGGATACAAAATTTGCAAGTGCCCCTGGATATTCTTCTACATACTTTTATCGTCTATAAATATTTATAACCGAAACAACGGAAACAGATGTTACGAATATTTTAAACGTATAAAACAATTCGGTAAAGTTTTTATTCGCCCCGAGCCAGGTGATTGTGACACTAAACATTTTTATAGTTGGCTCACAGCACTGATCGTAAATCAGGGCGAGTTTACACCGGCTTGTAAACCGAAGGTTTATGACGATCGGTGTAGCCGAGGGTTTAGCGCTCGTGGAAGCGCTCTTCACATTTTTTATTCTAGACTACGAATCTGAGAAGAATGTCAATTGAAATGTGGCTATAAACGGAGAAAATACCGCCGATGCCGTAAATGCCGTACTTACGCCACTAAAGCTAAGTGTTTGTGCAGGCGCGGATCCACTGTTGTGGGCACGATGGGCATGCCACAACCCTAATACGTGACTTGTGACGCTTGACCCGCGTGAAACTTCGATAGATACGAGTACACTGTACAAAATCTCGGTCAGGCCGTCATATTTTTTGTTTTAAACATTTCCTTTGTAGGAATGCACTATATCGATCATGCACGAGCAAGGTTCACACGCTGACTCGCACTTGCCCGATTTTCGGGTGGCTGTGACCACAACCTTTTTTGAGGGCTGGATCCGCGCCTGTGTTTGTCGCTACTAAGGGTATGACAGGTTACTCATTGTATGTAAATAAGTATTAAGAATATCAACGCTACGTATGCAAAATAAATTGGAGGTTATATGAGTGCATAAAATAAATAGCAGCGATATTTATCAGCCCATGGTGAAGGCATAAATTTAAGTCGAGGATAAAATGGGTTTTATGCACGAGTTATACACTCAGTTTGTCATTTTAACTGCGAGGAAATAAAACAATGAAACTGTAAGATATATAACTTAAAATAAAAACGAATAACAATTGTCTATTTTTGTTTCATAATTATAAGTTGGGTCTTTGATAACACCCTGATCTATGGGTATTATTTAAGATCCAGGCAAACTTTATACATTAAATATTTAACAAATTGAAACTCTTTGAACTACTGTCAAGAGTAAACGTTTTTATGCACTAGTGATAAAAAGCAGACTTAAATCCACTGTAGTGCATATAAGCTTGCTGTGCAGTGTCTAGTGTATAAAAAAAACAGTTTTATTCTTCTGACACAGGGCATAAACAAGAACTTTGCGATGTTAAAGTAATTTGTACTCCTTTTGATCATTATTTATTTATTTTTATTAATTTATTTTAGTCCACCTGTGTAGGTATAGGTACCAATTATTTAGAAAAATTTACACACAAACAAAAATAAAAATAATTGTCACATAAATTATAGGTGAAAACAGTATGCATAAGGCAATGCAATATTGTGCGGAAAAAATCATAAAATAATAATAATCATAATACGAACAAAATTAAAAAGTCAAATGATGAATGTAAAAAAAATTTTTGTAGGTAATTAAAACTGACCATCAGATCAGAGACTAGATTTGATCGCAGCCAAAATTATGATTAGCGAGCAGTTTTACCAAACTATAGGCTTCCGAGAGAGGGATAGAGATAGAGCATCAAAAACTTAAAACGCTCATATCTCAGAGTTTTATCAGCCAGTTTAATAAATAAAAAAAACAGTATGTGTAATGTATTTAGTTATAACCCATATAATGAACTATAGGCCTGTTATCTATATATCTATCTATACATCTATCTATGTATACATGTAATAAAAACGCAGAGATAAAGAAATCTGTAATTGCGAGATTTAAAATAAAACACAGGGCATCTTAAGATCAGCAGCTGAACACGTTAAGACAGTTTTTAGATTTTTTGTCTGTTTGTTTGTTTGTCCACGCACATCTTCTAAACCACTGGACGGATTTAAATGCGGTTTTTACAAATATGCATAGCTATGACCAGATTGAAGTATAGGCTATGTTAATTTGCGCAAAGGCCGGAAAAAAGGATTGAAAGTTTATATGAAAATCTACGCATACGAAGTCGCGGGCCACAGCACTAGTTTGTAATAAATTAAACACTAGGACACAAACCTATTATTGTTTTAGGTTATTATGTTTTTAGATGGCGCTATTACTATCTTGTATACAACAGTCAATAATCAGAGAAGTTGGAGCAGCCTTACAACTCAAAGACTCTTAGACCAGCTTACCGCTTCCATAACCTTTACCTCCCAGTTCTTCCCACGGGGCTCTTGCCCCGTAGTTAATCACCGTTCAGTGGTTACCGTTCACAATAACGTCAGCGTGTTCATCCAGATACCTACATATTACACAGGCATTCATGTGAATTCATGTGATCAATTGTAACTATGGCATTTCACCTCTAAATAGGACTATTATTCCTTTTCATACGATAAGTGGTGAATAAGTAAACGATTTGGCAAATGGTAAGCAATCAACGCCATTTTGGGTATCTAGAAGAAAATACCACTGACATCATTTTTTAGGTGGGAAGAACACACTTTTCCTTCTATGGCAAATTAATAATTATCAATCAAAACTGTCGTTCAGTGTGGACTTGTGGAGGTTAAAAGGTAAGGCCTATGTTGAGCAGTGGACGTCTGGAAAGATGAGAACATCACGCTAAACACAATACGGAGAGTAGGTATTACAGATGAACATTATTGAAGAAATTTTGCGATGTGTCGTCGGTTACAAAATGGGATTTTTTTATCTTAACTTCTTATGTTTCGCATATTGTAACAGTTCCGTGTGTATTGATTATTACGATATATTACTACCATGTATTTTTTATGCCATATAGTTGGCAAACAAGCAGACGGGCTGCGTGATCGTAAGCGGTCACCGTCGCCTATGGATACCTGCAGCAGCAGGGGCATCACAGATACGTTGCCAACCATTAAAGATTCCACCCCCATATTATGGATGGTTGTGGATGGAGTTCCCGATATTTAAGCGGTTTTTTTTTGCTTTTACGATTTGAACATTTTTATCAAGACTTAAATAAATAAATAAAATAAATAATATCTGGGACATTATTGCACACATGGTCATCTGACCCCAAACTAAGTAAAGCTTGTAATATGGCTGCCAGAGACTGATATACATACATATATATTTTTAAATACATACTTAAATAGATATTAACACCCAGACATAGAACAAACACACATGTTCATCACACAAATGTTTGTCCTAGATGGGAATCGAACCCACGCCCCCAAGCGCAGAAAGTAGGTTCACTACCAACTGAGCCACCGGGGCAGTCATATCGCGCAATATTTTATTTACGT
The DNA here is from genome assembly GCA_949125355.1 of Agriopis leucophaearia. Classification (NCBI taxonomy): domain Eukaryota; kingdom Metazoa; phylum Arthropoda; class Insecta; order Lepidoptera; family Geometridae; genus Agriopis; species Agriopis leucophaearia. The sequence continues at coordinate 797,907 of OX421277.1, read as the reverse complement.
AGAAATAGGTACTCTTCGCTCGACGTTTCGACCATGTTACAATTTCCATGGTCACGAGCTGACGGAAAAGTATATATTTTTACCTAAATAAAATAATGCGCGATAAGTCTCGATGAACATTTGAAATATTGAATTGGTTTGTCTGCACCTAACTTCTAATAGTTCGAAGCCAGTTGATTCAATTATTTGTGTGTACTTTTTCCTTATAACAACTAAAGATTATTACTTACTTACTATTACTTTGAACTTTCGGTCAACCACCGCATTCTTAAGTCTACCCGTGAACAATGCATAAACGCCAAAATATCGAGAGCTCCATCCACAACCATATCACGGTAAAATCCTGAAAATAATCATATAACTGTAGAGAACAACCGTGATAGTTTAAACCAGTGTTGAATTATAGTATGTATTTCTACGTTCTTGACTTATTTAATTATCATATTATGGTGTAGTGCTATTAATATAAGCCCGTATTGAGTCCATTCAAGGGTTTGTGCTATTATATAATGACTGTAACTTATCGTCAATTAGGTATCCATAGTACGAATAATTTAATCTACCCAAGATCCAATCATTACGTAATTTATAGCTTCATTTCATCGTAAATTAAAGCTCATAATAATGAGGATGCCATGTCAGACTGAGTAATTGCCAAACCAGGGAGCTGCGACGTCTATAAGTCTATGTGAGTACCTACTATTAGAACGGGGACGAATGTTATAGAATTAGGAACAGAGAAAGAAACGAATTATTTAGATTCTTATATTAGACGGCAAAACCCAAGAAAATGTTATTGCGATGATGGTGAAAATTTGTTAACAGTGGAATCAAACTTGGAATTTACACTGTATTATTGCCCGGAAGAAACTTTTTACAGATAACGTCTTGCTTTCAATCAAGTTTGGGAACGCAGTCTCTGTTTGGGAATCGGGACTTTGGTTGCAAGCCATGCTGTCATTACTAAAAAAAACAAGTTTAATCTTCTTTTTTCTTTGTCAGAGTTTTGGCGTTGCACGTGTCTTGTGAATTTACTAGTGGTTATTGAAATATTTTCAAGTTTGATTAAAATTCTTTAAACACTTCAAAAATATATATTTAAAGTGAATTAATATGTTATGTGATTATGGTAGCGATCGTTTGACAGTTGATAGCACTGGACCGATCAGATGACGTAGTAGAAAGATGCAAGTGCGAATGCGTACTCAGCTGAAGAATAAACAAGGCCGTGGAAGATGGTGTGCATTTAGGTATAGATGTAAGATATTTGGTATCTCAATCATGACGACAGGTATATTAATTTTGAAACAGAGAAAATCTGTAACACTAATAAATCGTAGTTAAGCCTGGTAAATACAAATTCTTACTTGTAGTTTATATACAACTAGCCGTCCGCCCCGGCTTCGCACGAGTGTAAGCTCGGCCTTCGGCCTCGCTACATATAAAAATATAATATAGCCTATGTCACCCGGGGATAGTGTAGCTTCCCAACAGTGAAAGAATTTTTCAAATCGGTTCAGTAGTTTCGGAGCCTATTCATTACAAACATACAAACATACAAAAATAGGTACAAATCTTTCCTCTTTATAATATTAGTGTAGATTATGAACTTAATAAAACTATACAGTATGGCGCCAAAGAGTTTTTAAAACCATGGATTTTGGCTCAGAACTCAAAATATCCGGAGCAAAGTTAAACTAAAGCCATCGTAACTATTCAGTCATCTATATAATTAGACTACAATAGTTGTTGGCTAAATTAAACATTGTTATGACAAAGTTTAATGTTAATTAATTTGTTGGTACTTATAAAATGTACGATTTATAGGTAGGTAGGTAAATTATATATAATATGCCAATTAAATTATGATATTCGCCAAAGAACCAGAGTCACCGACATAGCTATTAAAATCTGCAAGTTGAAGTGGCAATGGGCAGGCCTCATCGCTCGAAGAACTGTTAACCGATGGGGAAGAAAAGTTCTTGAGTGGAGACCGCGAACCGGAAGACGCAGCGTAGGTAGGCCTCCCACTAGATGGACCGACGACATTGTGAGAGTCGCGGGCATCCAGTGGATGCAGATGGCAGGATGTCGTTCAGTGTGGAGGTTAAAGGGGGAGGCCTATGTTCAGCAGTGGACGTCCTCTGATGATGATGAGGTAAATTATAGGACCATTTTCATGAAACAGATGTAGTTTTCACACATATTGTTTATATTAAACGAGAATTACTCACGCAAATTATCGAGAACGTTTTCTCATAAACATTCTTATAATAACCTTACATAGCATTTTGTCTTGCTATATCATTAGCCGAGAGACCGAGACAAAGCTCACTGTAAGGTTAATAAATTAATATGGTTATAATGTAAGATAAGAATATTTTAGAGATTATGGTAACCCACCTGAATACTGAACACAATGGTCCACCCAGAATTATGATTAAAAGTAACACAATTTCTTGCTGCCTTTATAATGTGTACATTTTGCTAAAATATGTTTTATATCATAATAATATGTGAAATATGTTCATGGCACCGGTTATTCCAATCATAGTTTCAAGCTATCTCAATGTTTTAAGCGCACATTCAGCGGTCTTTTTCAAACTGAATGAGTGAAGTAGCTTTCTTTTTCGTGAATTATCGAGTGGACCCACATGTTTGAGGCAGTAAAAGAGCAGGCTTTTCATTTATTATACCAGAACTTCGATTAAAAAATACACAGATGCCATAATAACGAGCTAATCGCGGCAATATTCAATTTGTCCCGACTCAATACTGGGACAAGTTGGACCCACAGTCATACGATAGTTGCACAATCCGTAATAATGATAAAAACCAACAAAAAAAATAAACGTGAAAAATTGCAAGACTAACAAAACAGAGTGTAAAAAAGATGGCGGAACATATCATCGGTAAGTAAATACTCCATACAACTTATTTACCTGTTTATCATTCTCAAAAACCCATCGTAATCACTAATTTTATCATCTTACTAGAGTATTTTAATAACGCAGCATTCCCTTTACACACGTATGTACCTAGACTATTGTTATTTCACCTCAAACATAAAACAAATAGTCCATTTCTTTCCCACTTTCGATTAAGACATAATCGCTGTCTCACTTGATCAACGGTGGTTGACGAGTTCTGACGATGTTGTACGAATCCCAACAAACATTAGAGAACTGAGCCATAATTGTATAGATATACGGTTGGTTTTGCTAAAATAGTTTTGTATTGATGTAAATTGTATACCTCTAGCTATAACAGCGGACGTTTTTCGACTATAATTTTCTAGGTGTTGTGCGTTCTATGTATAGTTTTTCGCAGTTGGTATCAGCAAACTAAACTAGAAGTACGTTCACCACTTTTTAGTTTGACTAGATTCTTTTCCCGAATATTTCCGGAAACAGTACATCACTACACTTTTAGAACTAAAACTAATTTCATCGACAAGTTGAAAATTTTATTCTATTCCATCAACTTTTACGTTTGTCGAAAGCAAAACTTCAGCAGCAATTTGTAAATGGAACTAATATTTTTGCCAATATCAGCTACGTTTGAAACGATCAAAAAACTGCGAACTCCGAGAATTTGGTCGTAAAATTGTCGAGAAACCTCGGAAAGTTCAACTCGTACGTAGGGGTGTGTTTATACCTCGTGTTTGGTAAACATTTCTGTTGTATAAAGTTTATGCCTCGATCGTTTATGAAACATTTTTTATGGCCAAGTTTTGAAGTGACAGCCTTTTACTTTGGGTTACGTATGAAAATTATGTGCTCAGATTAAATGGGAAGTCTACAATATTACGGGAATATTCATATACTTACTGTTCATTTATCTCAAAATACTTACATTTATATGATTATTTACGGGATATTTACCGTGGTAAGGTTGTGGAAGGAGCTCCCGATATTTCGGCGCTGTTACATGCACCATGTTCACGGGAAGACTGAAGAAACTTACAAAATACTTATAAGTAAAAAATATTTTTATAATCAGAATTTTTGAGCTATGCTGGATAAAATGTAGCCAGCAGAGGCCAACAATTTTAGGTGAATTGAATCCATGTCTGTTCCATAAAATCTTCCATTCAATCAGGTTTAAGTTCAATTAAAATCATCTTTCGTAATAATTATTCAATTAGTCTTGAGTAAGGTTAGGCGGTATTTCACTCCGGGGCTGTAGCTTACTCTATATCAAGCTAAAGTCCGATCTTGTATGGAATACTGCTGTCATCTTTGGGACGGTTCAGCCAAATACCAGCTCGAAGCTCTTGAATCGGTAGACCTAATCGGTGGACGACTTATAGGCGAAGAGAAGTTTACCCAACGTTTCGATTCTACGTTTCTAATCCGTACGGCCAAGGATTGGAAGAACCTGCCGGCTTCCTTGCTTCCTGTAAGATATAATCTGGGCCTTTTCAAAGAAAGAGTGAATAAGTATCTACTAAGTCTGCGTGCTTCATGTTCGACCACATCATCGCTTACCAACAGGTGGTGGTCAAACGCAGACTTTATTCGCGATAAAAAAGGTCTTATTATTATTGACAGGATATTTTATCTCGACAACAACAAACACAACATTACAACGGTGAATATTCCGTTAATATAACTATAGTGAACAACCTACAGCTCAACTACTAAGTTAATATAACTATAGTGAACAACCTACAGCTCAACTACTAAGTTAATATAACTATAGTGAACAACCTACAGCTCAACTACAAAGTTAACAAACATTCTCACTATACTTTTGCTATAGACCTTCGCTTCGTTTTGCTGTCTAGCTTATTCCAGATCAAACCCCCCAGCTTGAGATAGATGAAACAACAGTCACTAAGTACCGACGTCTGGCAGATGGCAGCAACCCTGCGCTCCACATTTCTCAGCGAAAAACAAGAAACAGGGGTTGCGAACACCTGCGGATAAATTACCCCAATCCTGGGCGACAAATTACGCGATTACCCAAATAAATTACGGACTCCCCCAGCCCTCGGGTAATAGTTTACTGCGGCGGGTATACGATACATTGCCGAGTTATAATCATAACTTTTCTGTGGGTAGGACAAGGTTTTTGCGGTTGCGACGGAGAGTTTAAATGTGACAGGTTAAAAGTTGAGGATTGTGAGATCTTTGCCTTGTTTATGCAGGTGGGGTTACACCCAGGGCACGTCACGAGATGTTTTAGCAAATTGGTGCCAATTCATAGCTAGATAGTACATCCAGGGTGTGTCATGTGATTCGACGAATTAAAGTCAATTCAGGCGGCATTCTGCAGCGTTAATTTAACCTGACACCTATATATTGAGCACTGCCCTTCCATAATTGCCCTAATTACTGGAACGTGTTTATGGATTACCTCTTTCTCTATTTCTTTTATTATTATACGGGAATTACGCATGTAAAATTAAGCAAGTTACTACGACTGTATTTTCAACCGCATACAGCGGTATTTTGAAGATGAGTGCGGCTATTAACAAACTTAATTTTACGTGAGTAATTCCAGTGAAGCAAAAAAAAACTGAATACCAGTTTATAACTAGCTATAACTAGCTGTTGCCCGTGGCTTTGCTCGCGTAATATAGTACAAAAAAAGGGTTACTTAGATTTTTTAAATTTGATGATTGATGACGGACGGACAGACGGACGGACAGCGGAGCCTTAGTAATAGGGTTCCGTTTTACCCTTTGGGTACGGAACCCTAAAAATTTTGGATCAAAGTTCTGTCACAATACCTGGCGACAGATTTTCCTTCTCATATCCGTTTTATTTACTTCTCTTTTCTGTGGCTATACCCATTGTTAGTAACTAAATGTCATGTCCAATTTAAATATCTGACCCATACGATCAGCCGTAACTATCGAATTGCGTGTAAAATTAAAATTTCAGGTTGTTTTTTTATAATTTCCCCTTTGATAATACGAACATTTCCATCTTGTACGTTTTTGTGTACTGTATTGTTATGTGTTAAGGTTCAGAATTGCTTGGTATGGCTGGATGAATGGAATGATACGTCAATTTTACGAGCATCATTTATCGGTTCGAAGAGTCTTACCTGTGAATATAATATTACTGCGATATAAATAGAACGAATATGAAGATTATTCCGTATTCATGCGGCTGATATTCAAATATTTCCGGTAAATAACTTGTAGCTGTAGGGTGTTTTCATATTTGGAAAGTTTCTGATATCATGTGTAAAGTTTTGATAGGTATTAGGATCTAGTTCGTTACAAAGCTTTGTTTTGATATATAGAGCTACACACAACAGTGGTATTATGGTGAAAAGAGATGATTGTAGGCTTCGACCAAAATAAAATGAATGGACGGGCCCAGTAGAAGCGCATTGTTGAAGATTACAAAATGAGCGCCAGCGCTCACTTCGTTTCAGTCGGTCTCTAGCCGTAGGAAGTGAAGCACGAGTCTATTGTTACGCGATAACGAAACATCTGACAAAATTATGAATTCGTATGCTTTACCGAAGTGTAAATACACAAATAAAAACGATATCTATTTTTTGTAACAAATATACTGTACAATTTTATAATTAGGTGTTGAAGTATATGTCCGACGGTTTTGACTCGTTTTTACTGATCAAGTTCAATGGTTAGGGCCCGTCCATTCATTTTATTTTGGTCGAAGGGTACAGCAGTGTGACATCTTTGTATCTCGATTTCTGGGTTGGTCCAATAGTAAAAATTGTTCAAGAGTCTGTTTTAAATTAACTAATAATAGGCTTATTTCTTTTTTATTATTCGCAAACAGCCTTTTGAGAAACCCTTACACAATAATATTTACTTTATAAGGTACATTTAGGATGCACGCGAACCTAAGTAACTTATACCTATAGTTACCTATAGCGATGATTATTGATAAATCGATATAAATCATAATTAAATGAAAAAAATTAACTTTAAAAAATCACAGAGCAAGAAAACATTTAAGTTTAATTATTCCTATTAGTACATACCTACTTTCGAGGAAAAAATCGAGTATTATCTTATTAATGTAAGTTTACCTAAAAAAATAAGCATATTTATAAAGTAAAATGTTCTAGTCAATCAAAACAGCAAAGCAATAAAAGCAAAACAACAAGCAAAGCTACTAGAAAGCAATATTTGTACTGTACAATAAACATTTATGAAAAAAAAAAAAACTTTGCGTAAAATGTAGTAGAATGAATACGAAATTGTTCGCCATTATCCCTCCTTCCCCATTAAAATTCCAATCGATTATAATCACCATCGAATCCCCGGCGTTTATCAGATGGATACAAATTAGCGGAGACAGACAGTGACAGAAAAAAGTAAAGACGTTAGCACACTGTCGATCATGGTTCATGAACGTGTTTCGAATGAGATGATCGTTCGACTCGGTCGCCGCGTGTGTGCGTAAGTTGACACTACATACTCGTACTATGTATATAAGATAATAAGTAGTAATAATTAGTCTACGAGTACGCTACGTGCACAACAACCGCCTGATACTTACTAAAAAGTTTTTTTTAAGTTGTTAAAATATCTCTATTTCACATAATACATTTTTATACATTGGACATCTCTAGTGTTAATTAGGTACAAAGAAATAATACATTAATACGTTTTCAAGCTCAAAACTTATATAAACTTATAGCTGGTGAGGTAAAACTAATTAATAAGTTATACTTCAAATATAGTTTGAACTTATCAATTAAGTTCACATTATTATGTAACCTTTAGGAGTAGTATTACATTTTTACGATATAATATTAGATAACTTATTTAACAAAAGCTGACCGAAAGGGGGTAGGTAATTTAAGATTAATACAGCGCTTGCTTACCACAAAGCGAAATAACATTTATCTTTATCTGAACAAATTTATATAGTTCTTTAAACCCCATTTATAAGAAGCTGATAATCTTGAAACGGTTGAACAGATTTTCTTGAATCATAGCTAAGAACACTTTCAATCATGTCACATTTCAAACAAACAAACAATGAACTAAACCAAAATCGGTTCAGCCACTTGGGAGCTACGATGTCACAGACAGACACAGAAACACACGTTACACCCCACTGTTTGTTTCGGGGATTAAAAGTCAACATCAACAAATCAGCTAGCATGTGTGATAGCGTTTTTCCAGTATTTGTGAAGTTAGTATGGTGTTTTTATAGTTGACAGGCTAGGCGATTAACCATAGCTCACCTGCTAAGTGACGTGGTCGAAAATGATAAGCATGCCTAGCCTGGAATTGGAACTAGCATGCTGCCGGAACACATCGCTAGGTGCGTGATGACAGATTTTCAACATGAAAATCTCTGAAATCGTGATAGAATTTAGTCAAGCACTAGAAAGTGCCATCACTATGATGGTTTCCTCATGATGTTTCCCTTCACCGGCAGCTTAAGCTTGTTTTTGGGATTTGAACCCACAACTTGCGGCTAGGAATTCTAACGCACTAACCACTGGTGCACAAATATGTTGTTGCAATGCAGTAATTTCGTAGGATGTTTTTTTTATTAAAAGTTATATGATTATTTACGGGATATTTACCGTGGTAAGGTTGTGGAAGGAGCTCCCGATATTTCGGCGCAGTTACATGCACCATGTAACTGTGCTGTAATGATCATATAAGTAACTTTAGTGAACAACCGTGATAGTTTAAAACAGTGTTTGATTTTTTGTGTTCTGAAAACGAGGAGTCGCAACAAATGTTTTTTTAAGCTGTGAACGCGCAAACCTCTGTCTTCATTGGGTTGAACTGAAGGAGATTCAGTTCTCCCCAATCCGAGACCTGGTCAAGCGAGGCCTCAACTTCAGACACTAGTTTGTTCCTACTTTCATCAACGATGGCCTGTAAAAAAATTGCCAATGTACTATCGTCATTAGAGGGAGAGAGTGACGGAAAGAAGCCAGTTTGTTCTCATTTAGGCGCAGAAACAGATTCCAAACGGCGATCCATCAACGGGGATTAGTGCGTCGCGAGAGCTAAGCGAGGCAGACTAGGACGGACTCAAGGTTAGGGAGGGGGGGGGGGGGGGGGGATTACTTACAAATATAATATATAAGTAACTCAAGTATTCGAAAAGGCTGAATGTTGGGTGATTTAATAGTGTATTGGCAGAATCTACCTCTGACTCAGCTAGCAAGTTTTTCAGTTGTGTGGGTTCAGGGTTCAGTTCAGGGCACCTGAAATAATCACCGAAGTTTTCCTTATGTGTCGTGCTTTTTCTTGTTTCAAAGCCTACAATAGGACTTCATATTATATACTTTAGGTACTCATAAGCGTTGTGACAATATTGTGTCAGTTATATAAATATCAGTGATAATTTTTAAGGAAATGATTTATGCTCTTAGTTTAAAATTTAGCTCTGGTTGTTTACTATAACTTGAGTATATTTAGACAGTTACTGATATATTTTTATTCACTAATTCTCGGACTCTTCTGCGTCAATATTGCGTGTAATGTCGATAATTCCCCAGCCCAGTTCTCAGGCCTCAGGCCCTAGCCCTGACGCAGCCTAGTTCTCAGGCCGTCCCCCAACCCAAATTTCCCCCGGGCATCTTTTCGTACGCAAGTGTTCCAAAATGCTTCTTGACAATTTAAAGCCCGCTGTCGGCTTTCATGCAGGGTAATTAGTATGATTGCTGTTAATTACATAACGCGTGTTTGGCAACATTTGGTGCGGAGAGGTAAACATACTATCACTTCTTGCCTACTTCCCAGGATTTGAGAGAAGGAATACGATATTCAGTATCTCTTACTCACACTTTTTCTTATCA